>CM042688.1:303417462-304846572 GCA_023614405.1 Avena insularis | reverse complement strand
TCGTAGTTGACCGTGTGAGTACGTGCAGGTCGAACCACGCCGCCGGAACCGACCGTCGCCGCCGTCCGGCGCTCGCCGGAGTTCGTTTCGCCGTCCGTTTCCGGTAAGACAGCAGCCACCGTCAGATCTCAGATCAGCGGCTTACATCGTTCGTTGACTGGTCAGCATCCCAGGCATTGACTAGTCAGACGCCCAGTCAGCGCCCAGTCATCAGACCAGTTGACCAGTCAAACAGACACAGTTGACTGGGTCAATTTCGTTAATCCTATTAGTTGGCAGATTTCGGTAGGATCTTGTAAATTGCATAGAAATTAAACCGCTTGGCCAAAAATTGCAAATAAAATATGCACGAGTTCAGTGAGTCGTGTAGAATCTCTCTGTACCTTTGGTTCAGACTTTTATCGTCAGGTTTAGTACAGTTTAATCAAACTATTTAGTGGCCTTTTCGGAGTAATAAATTTGTAGTAAAAGTTTCGTAGCTCCAAAAATCGCGTATGATATGTCCCTGAACTCGTATAAACGAGGGGAATCTCATCGTGAAATAAAAAGATAGGCTTACAGTAAAAACTTCTGCAGTATTTGTCTAATGGCTTTCTGCAGTGTTTTAATTACTCGGGATGTTTTATAACTCCTTTTTGAGTAATTCCAATTGGTACTGTTTCTTATCAGCGATGCCTATGCGGTAGAATTTTTCCAGGATTTTACAAACAGTATACTACCGGTAGTGAATTATTTAAGTTCTAGCTCTAGTAGAGATCTCTACTTTTGGTTAATAGTTTTCCTAGCGACAAATCTATTTTCCATGCATGTATTCGGTAGTAATATGTATTAGTATTATGTGGTGCAGCTGTAGCACCAATTCACTTGCCGTTCTTGCATTCATGCATCATCTTTGTTGCATATGTTTGTGAATTGTTTGTTTATGAATGCAATTGTGTCGTGTAGATTGTGTGGAGTGCAACCCTTGCTCGTGTTTGGATTGTTCCTCCGACCGCTTCAATCAAGGCAAGTAGATGCTACTTTGTTCATGATATCGTCCTACTATTTTCAATGCATTGTCGTGTATTTTGTAGTTGCATGAGTAGGATGATACTATCGCTATGCTATGTCCTATTATGTGGTAGGGCTTTCCTTGTAGATGAACCACCGTTGTAGATGTGCTTAGCCATGCTATGTTGAACGAGGGCTGGGTTACATCATTGATACTTGTTTTCTCAAAGTATTGGTTTGTGAAAACTAAAACAACTTAATCAATGAATCTCCTGGGTGTGATGGTATTGATAATTTTTGGTGGTTTCATTGTGGAAAGGCACCCAGGTATCAAGAGAGAATGATTGGCTTCTTTATTGTGTAGCTTACGTGTACAACCATGTGCCAATAATGAAATGGGCGGTTGGTTGGACTTAGTAGGTTGTGGTAACTCGAACCCGCGTATCCAGAGATGTAGAATTTTGGTAGGTTGGACTGGTGCGCGTTGGGATTGAGGAGCTACTTCCCGAACAGTCTCTTCTTGGTCTTCTCCCTATCATCACCCAAAATGAGAGTGATGGTACGAGCTGGGCTGGCCAAGTCACATGGGTAAAGTGTACTAACCTCTGCAGAGTGTATAATCTAATCGATTAGTCGTGTCCCCGGTTATGGACAACTGAGTTGCTTGATATTGATTCCATGACATGTTTCTCGCTCATTCTAATTTCATAATTGTTTTAATCTTGTTGGGTTAACTTAATTGGGATCTTTTCAAAGAAAATTCAAAACTGTTTATGAAAGTAGGACAAAGTTATTTGCAAATGCAAGCCAGACACAGCTCCACTTGCCAAATATGCATGTAGATGTTAGTACTATTGTCTCCATTTACTAGCTCTACTTGCCATACATTCCATGTATTGACCCTTCGGGGCTGTTGCATTTTATGCTACAGGTTATTCCGATTCTGATTGATCGTTATAGGCCACGGTACTCCACTCGGCACTTGTTCACTTGTGGGCAATTTGAAGAATGGAGGATTTAATCGTTTATGTTGCTACCTGAATAATTTGAGCTAGCTTGTGCTAAGCTTTTATTGTAATAATGGTACTCTGGATCTTCGTTATCTATGATACACGGATATTTTGCTATGTTATCTATCTTACTCTATTGTGGGCCAATGAACCGATCCAGGGATTGGCATGTCACATAGAGGCCACGGTCTTTTCAGAACCGGGGTGTCACAAGGAACCCATGGCAATAGAAGTTGCACAACCACGAATGTTGGCGAGGCTTCGCGAAGCGCGGGAATTGTTATTGTTAGATAATGATGAGCCTGCGACCTATGCAGAAGCGATGGTGGACCTAGACTCTGAGAAATGGCTGATTGCCATGAGATCCGAGATAGAGTCCATGGGTGACAATCAAGTTTGGAACTTAGTTGACCAACCTAATGGTTTTAAAGCCATCGAGTGCAAATGGATCTATAAGAAGAAGATTGATATGGATGTAAATGTTCACATCCATAAATCTCGACTTGCTGTAAAAGGTTTTCGACAAATTCAAGGAGTTGACTACGACGAGACTTTCTCTCCCGTAGCGATGCTTAAATCTATACGGATCATTCTAGCCATTGCTACACATTTCGACTATGAGATATGGCAGATGGACGTCAAGACGGCTTTCTTAAATGGAATCCTTACTGAGGACATGTATATGATGCAGCCCAAAGGTTTTGTCGATCCAAACAATGCTGGAAAGGTATGCAAACTTCAAAAGTCTATTTATGGTCTAAAGCAAGCATCTCAGAGCTGGAACATTCGATTTGATGAAGTTGTAAAGGAGTTTGGCTTCATTAAAAATGAACAAGAAACTTGTGTTTATAAGAAAGAAAGTGGGAAATTGCTTGTATTTCTAATATTATATGTAGATGACATATTACTGATTGGAAATGACATTCCTATGCTCGAGTCTATTAAGACCTCATTCAAAAATAGTTTTTCTATGAAGGACTTAGGAGAAGCGGCATATATTCTAGGTATCAAGATCTATAGAGATAGATCAAGGAGGCTAATTGGATTAAGCCAGAGTACATACATTGACAAAGTGTTGAAATGGTTCAGTATGGAAGAGGCTAAGAAGGGGTTCTTGCCCATTTCTCACGACATTAAACTCAGCAAGACTCGGTGTCCTTCGACCACTGATGAGCGAGAGCGCATGAGTAGGGTTCCATATGCTTCGGCTATTGGATCCATCATGTATGCAATGACATGTACTCGCCCAGATGTTTCCTATGCTCTAAGTGTTACGAGAAGATACCATGCTGGTCCAGGTGAAAGCCACTGGACAGCGGTAAAGAATATCCTTAAGTACTCGAGAAGGACTAAGGATATGTTCCTAGTTTATCGAGGTGAGGATGAACTCAGTGTAAAGGGTTACACATATGCGAGTTACCTTAACAACTCATATTACTCAAAATCTCAATCAGGTTATGTGTTTGTCATGAATGGTGGTGCTGTGAGCTAGAAAAGTTCCAAGCAAGATATAGTGGCCTCCTCTTCAACAGGAGCTGAATAATTGCCGCCTCGGAGGCTGCAAAGGAAGCTGTTTGGATTAGGAATTTCCTGATCGCTCTGGGTGTGGTTCAGGGCGTGCCCAATCACTTGGACATTTATTTTGACAACAATGGTGCTATTGCACAAGCCAAGGAACCTAGACAACACCAGAAGAACAAACATATTCGCATGTGTTACCATCAGATTCGTGAGTTCATTGATGATGGTAGTGTCATGTTATGCAAAATACATACGGACTCAAATGTTGCTGATCCCTTGACAAAGCCACTCCCGCAGCCTACGCATGAAGCGCACACAAGAGCAATATGTATTTTGATACTATCTAGATTGACTCTAGTGCAAGTGGGAGACTGAAGGAAATATGCCCTAGAGGAAATCATAGAGATGATTATATTTCATATGTATCCATGAGTTATTATAATGTTCCTTGAATATCCATATATCAGGCAACTTGTATTGATTGGCAATTATGTGAATTGTTTGTGAACCTCTTTACTTGTATGGTTATCTAATAGTTGTCCCTAGTCAGAGTTCATGTGAGGACACACGTGAATACTAGACTAGCACATTGATTGGTTTATGACTATGTTTCGCAACTCATAGACATGGAGATGTCAAACCAATGATGTGGAAACATGTTATGAACATGGGGTTGGACTGACCCAACTTGAGACTGGCAATAATACTTGTAGCTCTCTATACACATCAAGTACGTTTTGTCCTTAGACCTGAGATTGTCGCATGTACTTGAGATGTGGATTGACATACTTTGGGGCTATCAAACACTTCTCTGTTACTAGGTAGTTATAAAGGTAGCTTTCGGGTTTGTCCTGATACATGCTACAAGGCATTGGTCAATCAAGATGGGTTTTGCCCCTCTCTACTTGAGAGATAAATCTCTAGGCCCCTCGAGTGATCAGATACAGAAATGCATGGTGGTTCTACATACGGTTAAGAGTTAACCCAGTAAAGGGATTCCGAATCACGGTATCGAGAAAGTTTTGTCTAGCTTGGAGCTAGACAAAAATACGTAGGGCAAAGGGAAAGACATGTACTCAACCTTGTGATGGTTCGTCCAAATGATCTTTGTATACGTTTAGGAGTTGGCACGTCTTACTAGAGGCTACTACCAACTATTGACGGAGTAAGTGTACTCATGTCAAGTCTATACATATATGAACCTATAGGGTCACACACTTTAGGGGCTTGAAGCCTAATGCGGATTGGATCCAAATTAGACCGGGCTTAGGCTACTAATGGGCTACCAATGTAGAAGCCCACCCGGGATGCCTATATAGAGAGAGTGAGGCGAGCTGAATAGGGTTAGGCATTCCACCCAGACGCCACTCCTCTCACGCATGTGTTGCATGTGCAGACCTAGCAGTCTGGCGTGTGATCTTCCACTCCGGACGTGTGGATACCTCGGAGGTGCTACAGATGTAGCAGTTGGGTGAGCTCCGCAAAGGTGAGCTTCTCGTGGGATGAGGACAAGGAGGAGGTAGAACATCTACACTGCCCCGATGTGCTTCATCGGGTTCCGCAACTGCGCATCTAGTGGTAATCCCATGATCTATGACAACAATATTCCTGCTTGACGTGGTAGAATTTTTTTGCTTTACGCTAATGTAGCCTACCCGTTACCCTTCATCCTCAATATTCCTCTTTCCATTGTATCCAAATCATAAAGGGACCTCGAAGCTATATGGTGTGCATTTGCATTCCAAGGCAAATTACTTGTATGCACACATTTAGGGGGATCCTCTTTATCCTCTTGGGAACATGTTTTTTATGTGCTTTATTGTAAATCCTAGTATTGTCATCTAACACCAAAAATGGGAGATTGAAAGAACATTTCATGATCCCTAGTGTTTTTTGTGTTAGATAACAATACCAAGGACCTTTTAATTGTGCGTTGAGTACTACAGATATTTCTCCCCAAAAGAGCTCATGTTCAAACAAATCAAAAGAAAGATTTTAGACTGGATTATCCACCCCTGGCTAGGGCAGGATAATCCTCCCCTAGAAAAATCGACAAAGGTCTAGAGGCGCAATGAACTTTGAGGGGGTGGTTTATTAGCTGGATGTTTTGGCACTAGGATAGATGTTTGCTCAGTCCCGGATTATCCGGCCCCACCTCCACCGGATTATCCGCCCCTCCCAAGATTTGACTAAGGACCAAGTGCACATCACTCTAATGGGGGGAGTTTTCCCTAGATGTTTGGTCAGGGCCAAAGTTTTTGCCCTGACTGAATCCTCCCCTCCCAATGTGATGGATTATCCCCCACAAGGATTTTCGCTAAGGACCAGCGGTGCATTGCTCAGATGGGGGAAGACATTTGGACCGTATTTTTCATTCCGGGCCAGATTTTTGCCCCTGGTCGGATTATCTGGCCCCTGTAATACCTCGGGCCCTACGCTCTAAGAAACAAGCCAGGATGAACCCAAAGTGCATAAGGTGTCCTACCGCGGAGGCCCAAGGGCCACCCACATGTCGGCCCCGTCTAAGCGGGGCATGGCATGGTAGTGGCCAACAACCCTATGCACTTTGCAAGAACATTGTATCAAGTGCGAGCGGCGTAGTCGACAGGTATGCGAGCAAAACATACACAAGTGTGTATGTCAGCGACATACAATAGTACATCAGAGACAGACCATCTAAAAGAAATAGAAATATTCAATGCCATACGGTAAGATCCAAATATTCTAGATAGAGATAATAGTTTAGGATACATCCTCATACATCACACATCAGAGTATCAGGCGGAATCGAAAAACAAGATCCAAGTATGGACAAGAAGCAAATTGGCATAAGATGCCCTGAAAATAAGCACATCCCGCCCACAGATCTCACGGATCTCCATCCCAGGAATCTCTACACCTAACGGTCATTGTCAACATCATCGGTCTCTTCGACCCAGTAACCTTCCTGCGAGTATACCTGTCCATCTGAACAATATTTATCGTTTGAGACCCTAGGGGTACTCAACAAGTCTTAATGCATCTAAAGGGAACAACCTAGGGTGACACAATTGCAGCGAAAGATAATATCTAAGCAGTTCTATAGAGACATGCTACAACATCCGCCCACCTAGATATGGACGGACGCTCATTAATTAGAAGCAACAGTTATATAAGTAGAATTAATAAACATTGCTCGCCCTCCTTCTCGCTTACCAACGAGAAGGCGGAAGAACATCCCATCGGTTGGACATTTTATTAACCATTCCATGAATGTTGCGCTTTTTACTAGTCATGTTTTAGTTAGATTAAACAAGGTACTTTAGTTATAGTTATCTATGATCGAGAAACTATGCTCCAGGTCGTCCATAACCATGGACACGGCTTTCAGAAAGATTTACCCTGCAGGGGTGAACAAATAGCAACACACGGGCAATCAACCTTGGGAAGAACCAAATAAAAATCAAAAAGGCCTCACGAAAATGCATTCACGGGATTCGAAAATTATATCAGGGGGCCACCACACTAAGCTACCCGCAACGAAGTTGGCCGGCTCCGAGACAGACCCAGGGTGTGTGTCAATGGCTATAAATGACTGGTAACCCAAAAGTGTGATTGGGCTTGTCGATACTTCAAACACATTCAACGTTCCAAAATAGTACAGGCGCTCCATGCACAATAGTAAATAAAGCAGTAAAACATGGAATAAGTACAGATATTAATAAAGCCCCAAACTAATTTGTGGCCCCAAGAAATAAGATGTGAATGAAGGTCATGTGAAGGGGGATCCATAAAGTCTCCCACATGTGGATAGTGCGACAGTCAAGGAACATGTATCAATGACTTGGGTCCTACTGGACACAAGTGAGCATGGAAGAACCAAATAACAGCTATTGCCCACCGGTGCCTGTTTCTTTAGTTATCCCATTACTACACAGGTTAAGTTGTTTAGGTACCACATTATCCACAACAGACTCGCACAAACCCTACATTTGCAATTCTACGACTGATAAGTGCATATTTGCATAGTATTTTACATTATTATTTTGCATTGTAGATGTAGGATCTTGGTATTTTATGGTGCTCTCGCGCACATTTTATGTCTGTTTTTACCAGGATCAGGACGGATGATGGATCCAATGGATACAATTCTTGGAGCAGTTGTACTGAGGATAAAAGGAGTTAAAAACAATGTAAATTGCTTATTTGGGAAATATTAATAATACCAGAAGAAAACTAGAAGCGAACAAGGGAGGCAGAAGGTTCAACGACCAACTATACGGAGGGAGCAAATTTTCCGGTCGTATAGTTGGCGCCGCCTCCGCCTCCGCAAATAGTTTCACCCCGTGCAACTGGTTCGAACAGACGACACACAGAATACCTAGAAATTTCAGAAACCTCACCTGGGATCCATCTTCGCCCTACGCAGATCCAGGAGGCTAAGGCATCAATCTTCATCATCCACCGCTGCATCACCACCATCTCCATCCATCCCATCTACATCTTGTCTAGATCTTGTTGTAATTCCCGTACTCGTTGTGGATTTATACAAGTACTATTCATCTATGATTGTTTCCATTACTATTGCCATGATGTTGATTGCCTCCATGTCTAAGTAGATCTGTAGTTCTTGGGGAGATGGAGAAACCCTAGTATGAGATTGAAATAAGATAAAGTTTATTATGATATTCATCACTGTGACCATGTGTTAGATTTTCTACATCTTGATGTTGAGAGAAGTCGACCTCTCAATATTTGCCTCTCGTAGGGTCTTGATGGAGGGAACTACTGAAGGAGATATACCCTAGAGGTAAATAATAAATAGGTTTTTATTGTCATATCTCAGTTATTTCGTAATAGTTTCATAATGTGCTATAACTGTATTAATACGAAACATTAATACATGTGTGGTATGTAAACAAACCAAGTCTCTAGTTACCTCTAGCGAACTAGTTCATTGGTCATGAGGATGATCTAGGGTTTCGAGATCATGGGCATTTATGCCAATTGACAATGAGGTCATGTCATTAGTTGAATGATGTGATAGACAAACAACCCAACAAGTTGTATCTTAATGAGATCTAGTTACAATGTTCACCATTATTGATAAAATAAGGAAATCTCGCAACCTGATCCTTAGACTGTGAGGTAATGCAAATCATCGTTCTGGAGGGAGCTTAGATGGTTATCAAGTATCACTCTGTGACTGGATGATCGAAAAGGTGCCACACAGGTTTCCCATAGGGGCGTATAGAGGAGTACATATCAAGACCAGGATTTTCCCATCCATCTAATGGACAGATACATTAGTGGCCATCTCGGTGATGTTGCATTAACGAAGCTTGCAAGCGTGTGACTGGGTCACGGAATGCAACGACACGGAAACAAGAAAAACAAGTTCATCGGTAATGAGATCGAACAAAGGTATGGAGATACCATAGATCAAATCTCGGGTGAACTAGGTATCAAGTGGCAAAGGGAATGGGAAATGACTATTTACGGTTCAAACGACATTATCATCGTGGAGTGCACACGGGTCATTATGGGTATCCCGGTCCTGCTATTGATCATTGATGGAGATCATGTCTGTGCCATTCCCGAGCCGTGGGGAAATACACTTAAGGATACGATGAGCTAGAGATCATCTGTAAGTTGGAATCACCGTATGAAAGAGAAAAGGAAACCGGAAAAGTTCCATGAGAGAACCGGAATCGTTCCGGGAAAGTTCTGAAGTCGTTCGGAGGAAATCGAAAGGGAACCAAAAGGTGTTTCGGGTCTAATCAGATTTTGTAATATGTATTTACATATTAATTAATGTAATTAATATTAAATATAATATTAAAATCTAATTTGAAGGGGTATTCCACTAATGGGCCAAACTTCCTAGGGAAAAAGGGCCCATGAGGGAAAACCGAAAGGGGGAAGGGCCAAAGCCTAGCCGCCTCAAGGGGGCCCACCCGACCAGCCTAGGGATGTGCGCAGGGTGGGGCCCACCCCTGGCTGGCCGGCCCATGGTGCCCTAAGGGCCCATGCGCCTCCCCCTCTCTCCCTTGTTTAGTCCCACATGGGAAACCCAAAGGGAAGGGCACACCCCCTCCCCCTATATAAAGGGGTGCCCATGGGTGGGAATAGACACACCAATATTTGGAGAAGTCCTTTGCTTGACTTTCTCCTTCCCTCTCTCTCGTCTCTATGTGTTGGAAAGGTCCCAAGTAAGGACTGTCTGAGCAAGAGACACCGCACCTGCAGCACGCCGTTGCGCTGTAGGGATTCCAAGCCAGAGATCTACTTCCGCACTCCCAGCAGGGATCAAGGAGCTGGAGGTCGTCTTCGTACACCGTATGTGTACGAAATCACGAGGGGGCTCACTTGAGGCACCTTGTATGTCGTGAGCCGGAGCTGCTGCACGATGAAGAAGGAGCAAGGGGTGACCTGTGAGGAGCTTCGCGACCTTGAGGTCGGCTACGGGTTCGACTACTTCAACCACGTTCCCCTCAGAACGTTAATCGCATATGGACTAGAAGGGTATGTATTCTATACGCTCGGCCGTTACCACATTACTACATAGATAGATCTTGGCAGTATTAGGTGGTTCCAACGTAGGAAATTTTTTGTTTTCTGCTGCGGAACCCTTTAGTGGTATCAGAGCCGATCTATGCGTAGGAGTGTTGTACGACTAGTACGCACAAGTTTTGTGCGGGCATTGATCCCTTAGTTGTTACCCTCTAACGTGTACTTGTTTATATCACAACATTGTTTGATGAAGCGGCCCGAACCGACCTGTAGCACCCCGATAAAACCACTACTAGAAAATCCCTTGGTGTTTTTGTTTTGTCCATCATCCCGACAACATGCTCATGTCATCATGCCACCTTGCATTTGAGCATCGTCATCATCTTACATATTTTGCGTAAAACTGTTTTCCAAAAGCCTACCTTTGTTTTCTACTTGCCTCTCTCTTAATTTCAAATTAAAACCCCGGCCTTCCGGATATTTTTGTTTGTCTAAAACCTACTTACTAAAATATTTTGTCTTAAAAATAAATCAAAAAAATATTTTAAAAACTAGGAGAGGCAACCGACCAGGCCAAAGGCCTAGCCAGCCAGCCTACCACCCTAGGCCCGGCGTGGACCTAAGCGAAACCCTAACCTAAACCGTACCCAACAACAACCACCCGCACACCTAGTCCCTACCGATGCAGCGCACATTGCACGCTACCTAAAGCACACACGCACACATCGCGGTACACGGAAACCACGAGCAACGCGCCTCATCCCGCACGGAACCACCCTAGCCCCGCGCCTGGCCCCACCTCACCCGGCGTGGTCAACCATCCTGTGTACACGCACGAATAGCGCCACCTACCACCCAGCTCCATCGCTCGTGGCCCCACCACCACGTCCCGACCCGACCCACAACCACCAACCCCATCCCCGTCGTCCTCATCGATCCCTACCAACCTCTGGTCACCCTCTTCCTTGATCCTCGCTCCCTCCCTATTGCATCCCTGCATCCTTCTCGTTGCTGGCAGCAAGCCACCGCCAGGAGCTCCCCCTCGCCGTCCAAGGTCATTGCTTGCCACCTGCGGCCGCATCCGTCGAGCGCCCCGCAGCCGCGGCACCGCGCGCCGCCCACGACCTCCGGACCCTGCCACGCGGCCCCGCGCCTCCTCGTCGCCGACCCGGCCCCCTCTATGCCGTCACCCTAGCCTCTGCAAGCTCGCCGCCGTCGACCCGCAGTAGCCCCGCTCGCTGCCGCGCATCTAGCCTCCGAGCCGAGCCACTCTTTGCCTCGTGCGCCTCCGGCTGCAGCGAGCCCGCGTACAAGCGCCGCCACCTGCGCTCCTGGACCTGCCAGCGCCAAGCTCAGGTCTCCACCACAACCAGGCCTCCTCCCAGGCTCGCCCTCTTCCTCAACACCAAGTCCGCACTGTGCCGCCTCTGTCCGCTTGCAGGCTCCGCAGCAAGCCCGCCAGAGTGCTGCCGTCTGCGCTCGTCCTTACCAGAGCCCCATCGCGGCGCCGCTCGGGACCATGAACATCGTCTGCGCTCGGCGGCCAAGCCTCTCCTTCCCGGCCCACAGAGCCTTGGCCGCTCCTTCGTCCCCGTGGCCTTCTATGCCTCCTCGCCGACCCTTGCAGTGCTGCCCGGCTCGTCTCCGTCCGTCAGCCCCTCTCCTCTGCACCCGATCCGCCAGCATCGCTGCCCTCTTCCGCTGCAGCCGCACATGCGTGTATGTGCAACCCATGGGGACAAGTTCCAGTACATGCATGTTTGCCTCCCTTGCCAAGGGACAAGTTCCAGGACCTCCAAGATCGGCTGCCTTAGGTGATGTTTCCGTGGTGTTGCCCTGAAGGCAAAGCTCCGATACATCATGCTTCCAGTGTGTTTAGTCGTGAGCGGCAAGGTATTCTCCATGAACCCGTGTCGTCATCGAGGTCAACAGACTGACACCAAGTGTCGCACTGACCTGAGACTTCCATGGCGACAAGAACGACTAGTCAAGCACGAATTTGATGATGACGCTACAAGAGGCGATCCACCCCGGCAAGATCGACCCCGACGCACAATTTGCATCGACCCTCGAAGACAAAAGGCGGAACGACAAGTACTCCCTCATGGATTCGGAGACCCCGATCCTGGATTCGAAGACCAAACCTCAAAGACCGATCCCATCGAACCCCCCTCAGTGAACCCCAAGATCGCCGAACCCCGACGTGTGACCCCTATCCGAGACCCCTATATTTTATAATATATGACATTGTCACTTGTTGCATATAAATTGATCATATTGCATACATCTTCATTTGTTTGGGAGGGGGTATATTATCGATTCACCTAATAATTAAATATGGAGACCATATCCGGGCTTTTCTAGTCTTATTTTGGCTCCATTTAAATTTGTGTAGAGAACCGATGCCATATTTTGCCTTGTTAATACAACATTTAAATTTGTGGGGTATCTAAACAACTTGAATTATATAATTAATTATTGGGACCCCGGTTCCGCTTAATATGGCCTAATTGCACTGCATCTTTACCATGGCATGCATCATACATACATCATGCCGGATCTTTTGCCGTAGTATTAAATAGTGCATCTGGTGTGTATTTTAGTGCTTTGTTTCTTCACGGATTAGGCTGTTGAGTGGGTGCGAGTATCGACAAGTTCTCCGGTGTATCTTCGGCAGTGTTTCCTAGGCGAGCATCTTCCCCTTTCTACCTATTTTGCAGTTATAGTCTTTATTTCCTCCTGTTGATCTATTGCTATCCGTGTCGCGATGCTTTAGTGTTTCGTACCAGATATATTCCGTGCAGCCTTTATATTGCCTTGGACACCTCCTATTACCTGTTGTTTGGTAGATAGATGGTCTTGCGAGTCGTAGTTGCTTGCTCAGGTGCGATCCCGTGTCGTGAAGTACCACACAGTTGTTGGAATGTTGTCATATGCTTTATGGTGGAGTTGGTCATGACTTTAAATACAACTATTAAATTGTTGGGATAACTAATGAAAGAGGCACCGGTGGGCAATATCTGTTATATGGTTTTTCATGTCCACTTGTGTCCCGTAGGCCCCGAGTACTTGATACCTATTCCTTGATTATTCGCACTATCCACATCCGGGAGACCCTATGGATCCCCCTTAGCCAGAACTTGATTCATTTCTTATTTCTTGGGTCCACAAAGTAGTTTGGGGCTTTATTACTATCATGTACTTATGCCATGCTTTACTGCTTTATTTACGATTGTGAGTGGAGCACCTGTACTGTTTTGGAACGTGGAATGTTTTCATGTCGACAAGCCCACCACACTTTCGGGTTCCAATCGTTTCTGACCATTGTCACAAACCACAGGTCCATCTCGAGCCGCCAACTTCATTATGGTAGCTTAGTGGGGTGGCCCCCTGAAATGATTAATGAATCCTGTGATTGCTTTGTCATGAAAGCCTCGTTGGGTTTTGATTTGGTTTTTCCGAGGTTGATCGTGTGTGTGTTTCTATTTGTGCACTCCTGTAGGGTAAATCTTTCTAAAAGCCGTGTCCACGGTTATGGACGACTTGGAGCACAGTATCTCGATCATAGACAAGCATAACTAAAGTAGTGCTATAAATTTGACTTAATATGTGACTAGTAATCGGCTTCACTACAATGGAATGGATAATAGAAGTGCCAACAACTGGTGGAACTAGGGTGTATCATGTCATGTTATACCTTCCTAGTAAGTATCGCAACTCTAATGGAATGAATAAAACTGCCAACTGTGTGAGTTCCTTGGTTTGACTTCCTCGTTTGGTCTCGAGGGGGAAATACCAGGATGGGTATGATTGGTGTTAGTATAAGTTTGATTCCGAATAGGTCTTTCTTATCTCTATCTAATAGCCGACAGTTTATCGAGTCTCTATAGGTTGTTTAGTGCATGCTTCGCTGCCGCTTCAGTCCACCATACCTATGTAGGCGAGAGCCGCCGAATTATAGCCTCACCGTGTACGCTCCTCTTTTTCCTTTGCCCTTTGTCGGCACCCCTTTTGTTTAGCAGGATTGAGATCGACGTCGTTAGCAGGGTTTCCCTTCCGGCTTGGCCTGGGCAGGGTTACGGACGCCATTGGTTATTCTTTAGGGATCTTAGCTCAATTTTCTTCTTATCCGTACTCGGATGCTGTATCTTTTTCAAGGTGATTTGGATCTTTGTACTGTATATCTGTATTCTTGACTCATGGAGTCGTGTTGTATATATATGTTCTGTGGGTTCCATCGTGGACTATTGTGTAATGTTATTACTTTGTTTTCCATCCACACGAAAGTGCCTGGTGGGCATCTTTGAATCGTTTCTATGCGGGTTTGGCGGGAACTGCTAAAACTTGCATAGGGACGATTCGAGGGTGTTACACGACCTTACGTGTATTCCTACGCGAGACTGGTTCCACGCTAGACATACGGCTTGTTCCGTATAAGTGGCTAGCGGGTGTCTATCTCTCATTCAATAGTTGATATAGCATTTACAATGGAGGGCCCTGGAAGGGGTGTAGTAGAGACAACTGTTGGATCCATGTTGTGGTTGGAAAGTTCATAGTTTAGAAACGGTACTATTGCGAAAGCCCTAACACCCACGTAAAACTTGCAAAAGATAAAGTAGAGGCGTCTAAATTTATTTTGCAGGAGGGCTTGTGTTATGATATGGTATTGGTCGTTATGAAGGTAAAGTAGTTTACTTTTCTGTTACTAAGTTAAGTAGTAATAGCCATCGTTCTGATGGACGACCGGGTGGTGGCATCGTGGACTTGGCATCAAACCAAGGGCAAGATGGAGATCATGCCGGAGCGCTCAAGGCGCAAGAAGGACCATATCATATCACAATACGCATGTGATGTTGATACCTTCTTTATATCTTATTATATGCTAGTATTAGATACTCAACGGTAGCAAATAAGATAATCCATATATAATTCCAATGATAGTGTTCCCCTTGTGTGTGCACCACCAAGAAAGTTTGCCGTTATGAATCTGGCCGTGACGAACGGGGGCTAGACATATCTACATTCGCATACAGTGGGTGTAAGCCATGTTGCACAGCGAATACACACAAGTTAGATTTGGCGAGCCTAGCATGTGTAGACATGGCCTCAGAACACAAGAGATCGAAAAATCTAGCATGAGTCGCATGGCTAATGTGATTGACATTGGGGAATGTCTACCTTTGATGTTGCACTGATGGCCGTGACGATCGGGGGAGGTGCAGAGGATTAGGATCATGTGATCACTAAAATCGTCTAGGGGATGACAATTTTAGTGGGAGCTCAATTAGGATTGAACTCCTATTATGAACTTAGTCTAGATGTCTTTTTGCAAATATCTTAGTAGATCATGGCCTATCCCATTGAGGTCCTTTGCGACCATGGGAAATTTATTGCTTGATATGGAACTTAGCAAAAGGGTCCAACTTCATAGTTTAATACCCATGCATGAGGGATATCCTCATAAAAGGTGATATTCTCTTCTTGATACAATGACCATTAGGAGATAATCCGTTGACTCCGCAATGTTTGTGTGTTCTCCGTAATCATCCAAATAGCTGTTCTCCATTCGATGGAGAGTTGGATTAGAATCTTGTATTCCACAATATCAGGCACATAAAGTATGAGTCGTTGGATGAGTTTTCTTCCATGATGAAAGAAAAAGAGAATATTTGGAGAAACACTTAGCAATCTTGCATTAGAGTTATGAACTCTTAGAAGGACTTGATTGCAATGGAGGTCATGAATGAAAAAGGGTATATCTTAGATATACAAAGTTATAAATGTAATTCTTGCAAAACTCGTTGCATTTTTTATAAGTATTGGATACTTGTCCCGTTTTATGAAAACAGGATGGTCTGCTTGAGAATTGCTGGAATTGAGGTAATGTGGCTGGATGACAGCAAGGAAAACAGTTGATGGCCGACATCACCCCTTTCCTCAAAGTTTATCATTTGGATTAGTGGACTTGAATATGATTTTGTAATCCTTGTTTGTGTGTCTTGCTATTGGTGAGACGATTATTCATATGAACAAGTTACAAGCCAGTGTGTACTATTCTTATGAACAATACCGTTATGGTCACATTATGATTATAAATGAGTTATTCTCATCACTATGTTAATGATAATAGTTTAAACATTTATAAAGGATTAGAATGCTAAAAGATATCCCAATTCTTTGTAATGACATGACACTATAGTTTAAGTCATTTTAGTTGCTGCATGTTCTTCATTCTAAATGAAGATCGGGGTCTTAGATTCTTAATCTAGAGACTTTGCAAAACCATGCCTCGTTGGACAGAATGACTAAAAACTCCGCATTCTGGTAAAACGGTGATATGTGAAGAAATGTTGAATCTTATACGTAGTGATGTATCGTATTTTCAACAAGTAGTGGAAATCATTAATTAATTGTGAACTTAAGTGAATAAGCGTATTTACTTAATGAAACATGAGTTTGAAATGATTTGAATTGTTCAAATGAGTTCACAACAAAGTGGGATATCAAAATTAACAAGAATACAAAGTCTCTTCGATTTGATCGACATGACTAAAGTATTTAAGTTAATTTTGGCATAAAATGACATGTGAAAGATGTTTCACAAATTATGATAATAGGGCAAATTCAAAGTGTATTGAAATGTCTAAATATCATAATCATTATGTATTAGATACATATGGTATAATATTATCTCTTATCGAGGTTATAGTTATCGTTTAGAGTTAGAGATCAAAATGAGCAAACACTTGGTTGAAATACAAAGGAACATCTAAAAATTCATGGAAACAACACCATAAGAGTTATGGCATGTTCGAGTTTCTAGAGGTTTCGATAATTCGAAATCGTGGCGAATAAACAAGTCTTTGTAGCGTATTCTTAGGCAACTATGAATACATATTCCACAAGGGGCAAACCTGATGTTGTCCAAAGTTAATGTGTCTTAATGAAGATATAGGTGGAAGAAAGTAAAAGATCAAAACAAGGTATTTGACCTTACCTCATGATTGTTGAGTGGTGCAGCAAAATTTGTTTCGTGAAACCGAAATCTACAAATAGAGGAGAAACTAATGATAATGATCATTAAGTTTTAGGGAATGCTTTTACTGAAGAAAGTAGGATTCGACGATATATATTCTGCAAGTTTGCGGAATTATATTATTGATTCACTTGTCATGTTTATGAACAAGACATTCCTACGAACTACAAAGAAGCGTGATGGACCTAAGTACGAGAAATGACTAGGAGTCATAAAATCCTATATTAAGCTACATTTAAGATTGGAAAGTAATATGTTACTTGATCTTATTAAGTAAAGAAGTTTACTTGATATTTCTGAATGACTTCACAGTCATAAGATGGAAATGAAACTTAATGGAGACGTAAAGCTCGATTTGTCACAAAGTATGGACAAATTCAAGGAATTGACTACAAATGTAGCGATGCTTGAGTCTATTGGATTTACACTAGCAATATATGGATATTGAAGTCTCGTAGTTGGAATTCTCAATTTGATGATGATCAAAGAATTTTGGAATGTCCAAGATTATCGAGAGGACCTGCATTTGAGTGGGATCTAATTAGCTTGGCCAAATATTAATATGTAAGTGACATATTTTGAGTGGGAGCTAAGTAGCTTGGCTGAATCATAATATGTATCAGACATATTTTGAGTGGGAGCTAAGTGACATCCCTGGATCTCAAATATGGATGCCATATTTGAGTAGGAGCGTGAAATCATTCTAAGATATGTGGACAACATATATGAATGATATGATTGGTATTGATAACATTTAAGTTAGTAAATATGGATGAAGTTGAGCAAGTTATTAAACAATGAGATCTATCAATATATATTAGTGAGTTTAATAAACATTGAATGTCGAATGCTTCTTGAACTTGATTCTGGAGATGTTCAAAATGTCCTAAGAAAGTTTCTGAAGAAGTTCAGAATGGAACAAGGTAAGAAAGAAGTTCTTACTATATGAAGCATTGTCTTAGTATTACAACGATGGTTAAAAAGGAAGAAAGAGATGTGTTGCATCTCCTATGCCTTGGTCATAGGTTCTTCCATACAACCATATTGTATACTCGACGTAATGTGACCCGAAGTTCTAGTTGGAAGGACAAGCTCTTAACTGTAAGAACATGTCTTGAAGTGATTCTTGAGTTAACTACGGAACCTGAATTAAGTTTGTACTTCAATGGTAAGAAGCAAAGTAAGTGGCTTAGTTGCATTTCATGCACTAGGATCTACATAGATATAGAAGTATAAATGTAACATCCCAATTTTAGCAAGCCTAATTAGTTGTCCAGAATGAAAAATCAGGGGGAACAAAAACTTTTTCTTGTCCATTGGTGCAGTGTCTGCTTGTTGTTTGTTTGTGCTTGTGCATGTGAGTGTATACCATATGATGCTCCTTACCTCACCATCAGTTGACAAAAGCTATTTAACAAAATTATCCTTGCTCATTTTATATATTATCAAATGTTCTGGCATTTCAAAACAAGAGCCAAGATGCTTATGTAACCAAAAATATTTTAGTAACTTCTATTGATCAAACTATGGAGAGCTATAGAATACTATCTCCTTATGTTTTCAAGACAGAGCCTTAACTACTCTTACCTCTAAGATTTCCCAAAACCCCCTTTTAAGGCCGCTTAATTCTACTCTTGGTAAAGATACCAAGGACTATTACCTTATCCAAATTCCAACCTCTTCAAAATATATCAACCTTACCTCAAGCCAGGCTTGATGGTAACCCTAGTAGTAGTTGATTTGTTTGTAAGATGAGTTGTCTTGATCTTCTGTTTGACTTGGTTGCTCAGAAGTAGTATGAGCTACTCTAGGAGCTCATCCTCTAGGATCAAGATATGTGAATAGCACCAAACCCTAAGAAAGAATACAAGATGGATCTTATCTCTAGCCACTAGGTGATCATCTAAAACCCTTAACTAGAATCAATTCTTAAGATATCCCTTCTAGAAGTTTCCAAGTCAATGAAGACCAATATCAAGCATGGATATTTTCTACTCAATCTACACTTCAAAATAATCCACTTGATGATGCTTGGGTACATTGCAACCCACCAAAAACATTCCCTCTCATGATCTAGTCAAAAACCCTAAATCTGCCAAATTTGGCTTAGTCTGGAAATCTGTTTCCAACATCACCTTTTTGAATACCTCCTTTTCTCAACCCTTGTGCATTTTTTAAAATTCATTTGAATTTGTTAACCATCCTAAGGACTACCAAGGCCCACTCTTTCCCTTGGTTAGATCACAATCCAACCCACTTGTTCTTGATGGTTTTGCAGGCAAGATAATAACTCTTCCTGCAAATCTATTCAACATGCCTACTTTGACAGAAGCTCACACCATCATCCAACCTTCTATGGAATAACTCTTTTCATGGTTGTGTTATACTAATATAGGTCTATCAACATCTACTTCAGTTGTTCCAGGTGGATCCTTGTGCTTATTAAACCCACAAGGTTTTGAAGGCTAGTTGATAATCTTCTTTGGGAGGCTTATTTTATTCAAAGTTTGAAACCAATTCTTGGTGAACTCAAGAAATATCAAGATCAAACCTCTGTACGATGTAGATGTGCATCACTTGGTATATCCATCCATCTACCCCATGCCCCAAGGGGAGATTGAAACTCCAAAATACAACCATGTTTTGATGGTATGAAATTAACATCACCCTAGATCCTTAATCTAAGGTATTTCACCAAAATCAACTTGGATTCTCCAATCCCAAGGTTGCCAATTCTTGCTACACCTGGTCTACACCCTCTACCTTGATCATCCAGATTTATCAAATTTTATCCATAATTATTATGGCCCCAAATCTATTTAATTCCTTTAATAGACAAAATCCCCAAAACATCATCCACAATGGAAAGTTTGGGTTTTGCCAAAACACTTCCTCAAATTTTGGCTCAATTGAGGTCCACATATCATACCCCATATTCCCACTTCAAAAATAAATATTTTTGAAGAATTTTATTATTTCTTTTTGCCTATTTTCTTAAATGGCAGAAATGGAATAATAAATGTTTTAAATACTTTTAAGCCCCAATAAACCTTGGGAAAATTCCCCTAAGTGTGTATTCACATTTGGGACCATATCAAACTAAAAACCAACCTGGTCCAATGTATATTTATCAAATGATCTTCTAGAAACTACTTTTGCAGTTTTTGAGTAAATGGATTTAAGTGGACATTAAATCTTTAGAAAAATCTCAAATAATACCTTGAGAGGTATCTTGACCTCACCCATCTACCAGTACCATCTCTCCCACTCTTTCCAACATAAATAAAGGAACTCCTTCACAAGCATTCTTGTGATCAAAATAGCACAACCATCAAAACCTTGTACAAATACCCCATTAAACCCCATCAAATCTTCTCCACCAAGCTTGTCTAGCACCCAGCACTCATCTCTGGTCGTGATCACTATACTAATTACTGTAGAAGCTTGTCCTCTAGTGCTTGGACACTAGGGCTTAACCTCATGTGAGTGTCTTGTTGGGGGGATACCCCCGGGTAGGGCAACGCCGGGGTAAAGGGCAAAATTAGCCGGGGTATGACACGGTCAAAGCAAAATGCTGACCGGGTCACCTCAAGGAAGGCCGAATCACGGTGTGGCCCGGCCCATGGGGCATTTCCTTGCCAATGGTCTGGCCAGCATAAGATCTATGCCGGCCATGCCTATCTGTTTTGCAGGTAATTGGGTAGGCCGGATTAGCTATATGCTAGCCGGATTATCTTGGCTTCTAAGAGAAGGAATTCCCCGCTGGTCAAAAGGTGGCTTTATTAGCTGAAGCATGTGCAAAGTAAAATAAAGGAGAGGATTAGCAGATCAGCGGTGAGCAAGGTGACGCAGGCAAAGTCGGATGACGTAGCCCGTGACGCCAAAAGACGAGGATGATGTTGCGGGTTACGTCCAAAGCCCGGACGAGCCGTTAAAGAAGAATAAAGAAGCATCTTCTTTAGGAAAGGAGCATATTCATAGAATATGCTGCTACCTGTGCCCTAAAATTGTAACCCGGGCTCCCCTATATAAGGAGCACTAGGGCCTGCAAAGAGAGGGACGGCAAATAGAGGAATCACTCTCTGTCTAAGGTAGAACTCTAAGGCTAGTTGGTACGGGGTAAGAGACATTGTCTCCTTCTTGCTAAGAGCCTCAAGAGTACTTGAAAACACCATTGATTGAGAATATACAAGAACTTCCGTGCGTGGAATCACCACGCTCTCCCTCCCTGGATTCCCCTAGCACACATTGGCCCCATATTTAGCCTGTTCATGGCATCTGCAGTGCCACCACCACGACAGTTGGCGCCCACCGTGGGGCTAGCGGTGCTAGCAGGGGTGAAAATCCAGACGGGAAACTTCTCGAGCATCGGCGAGCGTATCGTCTCAGGCTTGGTTCAGCGCTTTGGAGCGCTGGACTACGTCAGCGACAATACGGGAAGCTTCGGCAGGAACCCTCCACCGCGCAACGGCGTCTTCCTCAAGCTTGGCACGCACAAGGTCTATGTCGGGGTGGATGAGTCCTGCGTTCACCCGCGGCATGTCGTCGAAGGAGGTGAACCATCTCTCAGCGCCGCTCGTGGAGTGCGTATCGCTCGCCCCACTAGCAGCGTGGAAGTCCAGATGACCGCGCCAGATGCGGGACCGAGCAAAGATCCGGCGCCAGAGCCAGAGGTAACACCCAAACAGACCAGGTCTAGATTTCCTCCGCTGGAGAAGCCAGAGAATGTTCTCTAGCAAGCGATAGATAGCTTAGCAACACCAATAGCACCTGTGGTAGATCTGGCTCAGGCGCAAGTTGAGTTATAGGAAACTAGGCGGAAAATGTTAGCCGGAGCAAAGAAGGTAGCAGAACTGCATCAGTCGCTGAACATCACCTTGAGAGAGTATGCTAAGGCAAATCGTATCGATGGAGTGAAAATCCGAGGCAGAAAACTGATCACCGTGATTGACAAGGAGTATGAGCCTAGGTCGGGTCAGACATCTACGATAGTGATAGGAGGGTTGGATTGGTACAGTACCCCAGCAAAGAACCTCAGAGCAGCAAACGCGGCCGCATCCGAGTTAGAAGGCTTGACCGGTGAGGCTCGTCAAAGGCAGCAAGAGAGAGTGAATCACTTGTTGAGGGTCGCATGCCAACAAAATGAAGAATTAAACAAAGCTAACCTGACACCACTAGGGGCTTCACAAGTGGTCCATTTGGCCAGAAATAACCCAGTGAGATCCAGAGGAGCTGCGTCGTCTCTGGGTCATGACCCCGGGAGAGAAGAGGTAGTGGACTCCGGGAGAAGAAACAAGCAAATGGTCCCTTATGACCTGGTATGACCTGGAAAAGGAAAAGTAGTGCAAGTTGATGAGGATCGTCATAGTACCAGCCGGGGTGTGGCTCCCCGAGGTAACCATGACCAAGGCAATGCCGGTCAAAGAAATGCTGCCAATGGCAATGCCGGACAGCGTAATCCTGTGGGAGCAGGGAAAATGTACCTCATGTGCAATAGCGCGAACCTTGGCAAGGAGGAAGTGCAGGACAAGCAGCACAACCGCGTTAGGCGCATCCGGATCAGGAAAGATACAATGATGGTTATTTGGCTATGGTCAACGATGGATACCCTAGACCGGATCACCACATAACTGGATCACGGTTGGGAAGCAGGAACTTGCAGCTAGATGATGCGAGGTTGAAGTTGGACAGGATTTATAGGTCGGAGCAAATCGAGTTACAAGGTCCACCAGGTCCAGCATGTTTCGGGCCCCAGATCATGAATGAGCCAGTAGTGCCGAACTTCCAACTGGCCAGGGGAACCCGAAACTATGATGGAAGTACTAGGCTAGAGGATTGGCTGATTGATTATGCCACATTAGTCAAGATCACGACAGGAAATTTGAGATGGGTGGTGAGATACGTACCACAGATGTTGGAAGGACCAACGCGAGTTTGGCTAAACAATTTGCCACGAGGGAGTGTCAACTGTTGGTTGGATTTCCAGGAACTGTTTGTTAGCAATTTATCAAGCACTTACAAGAGACCCAACAGACCACAGACCCTTGCAATGTGCAAAACTCGGTGGTGCAATGTGCGAAACTCGTGCGAAGGGGTGATTAAATCGCAAGCAATTGTGTGGTCCGCTCAGGGATGCAAGTATGGAAGTATGCTGTGGCAAAGGTTACAGCTAGATATGCCAACCACCTTGTCTGAGATAATCCAGATTGCAGATTCATATGCCTTGGGAGATCCAACTCAACCCCGGCTAATGTCTAGCGAAGCAAATGAGGAGTATTACAACCGAGATATCTCCGGGTCGTCAAGGAGGAATGATTTCTGAGGAAAAAGAAGGGATGAGCGTCCGGATTATCGGTATAACTCGCAGCAGGTTGCAGCAGTGGACCGGGATCAGCCCAATGCCGGAGCAAGCAAACGCCAGAAAATAGGAGGGCAAAACTGGCAGTAGAAAAGCGAAGGGAGAAAGCCTTGGACCCCGAAGCAAAAAAAGCAATGGAAGGAACAGAAGGATATGTCGAGGTATACGTTCGAGTCTATGCTAGATCAACCTTGCAAATTTCATACGCCTAGTCCGAACAGTCCAGCAAATCATATGACCCGGCAGTGTGAATGGATGAGGAAATTGGAACAGGTGGGTTCGGGGAATGCTCAGGCACCTCGGAACGAAGCACCTAGAAATGAAACACCCCGGCCACCGTTACTAACAGGGCGAATGGACAGCAACTGATGCTGCCACCACCTCTGCCGAGGTACGAGAATCCAGAAAGAAGGGATGCAGTACATCAAGTAGGGAACAACCAGCAACAAGGCCAAGGTTACAACGAGAATGAAGGACGAAATGAGTACAGGGAACATCATCAAAGCTATTGTGTGTTCACCACAGAAGAGAATGACCGGAAAAGCTTACAGCGCCGACATATGGAGGTGAACGCAGTAATGTCGGCTGTGCCGAAATATATGCCTTGGGCGGATCAAGAGATCACATGGAGTGTCAAGGATCACCCAAAGATCATGCCAAGCCCAGGAACCTACGCTCTAGTCTTGGATTCGACATTCATCAGACCGAATCTCAACGTGAGGTTTTCCAAGGTATTAATTGATAATGGCAGTAGTATCAACATTATGTACAAGGATACCATGCACAAGTTGGGGATCACAGAGAATATGCTGCAAGTGACAAGGACTACTTTTCACGGTATTGTGCCGGGAATCTCTTGTGAACCAATTGGTAAGGTCCGGGTTGACGTGTTATTCGGCACAAGAGACAACTGCCGCACTGAGAACTTAGAATTCGAGGTAGTGAATCTGGAAAGTGCTTATCACGCATTACTCGGGAGGACAGCGCTGAGCAAATTCATGGCAACTACCCACGTTAGTTACCTTAAGATGAAGCTTCCCGGACCAAGGGGTGTGATAACCATATTAGGGGACTTCTGGCATTCGATCGAGTGTGCATTAGCCGGATCTAATTTAGCCAAGTCACTTGTGATAGCTCAAGAGAAAAGGGAGATACTAGAGGTGGCGCATTGGCTCAATCCGCGCAACAACATATGCCGGCTCTGACCAACCCGCACGGGAGCGTATCGTTCCAAGCGACTAAGGATACGAAGAAAGTGCCAGTTGATGATCTATTCCCAGAACACACTGTTACCATAGGTGCAGGGTTAAGCAGCAAATAGGAAAGCGAGCTTGTCAACTTCCTCCGTGAGAATCGGGATATCTTTGCTTGGTCTACGCAAGATCTACAAGGTGTACCGAGAGAGTTGGCTGAGCACTCATTGAATGTAAGACCCAAGGCTAAGCCGGTAAAGCAGCCTCTCAGGTGTTTCGCAGAAAATAGAAGAAACATAATTGGAGATGAGATAGCAAGATTGCTAGCAGCCGGATTTATCATGGAGGTACTCTATCCAGATTGGCTCTCTAATCCGGTGCTGGTGGAGAAAAAGAAAGATGATCTGAACGTGGCAGTGGTATGGCGCATGTGTATTGATTACACGAACCTGAACAAGGCGTGTCCAAAAGATCCATTTCCACTCCCTAGAATAGATCAGATCATAGACTCAACTGCCGTATGTGAGCTACTATCATTCATTGACACGTATTCTGGTTTCCATCAGATACCCCTGAATCCAGATGATCAGATAAAGATTGTGTTCATTACCCCGTACGAGGCGTATTGTTATCGAACTATTCCGTTTGGATTACGTAATGCAGGAGCAACGTACCAATGATATATGCGAAAATGCTTGCATGACCAAATAGGTCGGAATGTGCAGGTGTATGTGGATGATGTGGTGATAAAACCAAGGAAAGCAATACGCTCCTTGAGGATATCCGACAGACATTCACGAACTTGAGAAGGTTTTGAATGAAACTGAACCCGGAGCAATGCACCTTCGGCGTACCAGCCGGAAAGTTACTTGGTTTCCTGGTATCTAGTCGCGGCATTGAAGCTAACCCAACAAAAATCTGGGCCATAAAAAGAATGGAGTTACCAAAGTGTCTTAACGACGTCCAGAAGTTCACTGGTTGCCTGGCATCGTTAAGCCGGTTTGTATGTCGGCTGGGAGAGAAGGCCTTGCCCCTCTATCAGTTAATGAAAAAAGCAGATAAGTTCACATGGATGCCACAGGTGGATCTTGCACTTCGAGAGTTGAAAAAGATGCTATCTACCGCGCCAATCCTAGCTGCACCACTACCTAATAAACTAATGTTGCTTGATGTAGCCACGACCAACCGAGTCGTAAGTGCAGTGATCATAGTGGAGCGCGAAGAGGAAGGAAAGTCGGTGCAAAGACCGGTGTATTATCTGAGTGAAGTATTGTCAGCATCAAAACAGAACTATCCTCATTATCAGAAGATGGCGTACTATGTATATATGTCGGCCAAGAAGCTCAAACACTATTTCGAGGAACACCCCATCAAGGTGATATGTGAGGCACCCATCTCATAAATCATGAGTAACGAGGACGCAAGCGGCAGAATAGCAAAGTGGGCAATCGAATTAGCTCCATACATGCCACGGTTCGATAGAAGAGATGCGATCAAGTCACAAGCTATGGCGGATTTCTTTGTGGACTGGGCTGAAATGCAATACGAGCCACCCCTATCGGGCTCCAATTATTGGCCATTGCACTTCTACGGATCGAAACTAAAAGATGGATTAGGCACTGGGGTAGTGCTTACCTCGCCCAAAAAGGATCAACTTAAGTATGTCCTACAGATCCATTTCAGTGCCTCGAATAATGTGGCGAAGTACGAAGCATTGGTACATGCTCTCAAAGTGGCAAAGGAAGTGGGGATACGTCGGATACAGTGCTTTGGAGATTCGGATTTGGTGGTACAGCAAGTGTCTGGAAATTAGGATGCCCTGGATGCTAACATGGCCTTGTATAGGTTCCATGTCCAGAAGATAAGCGGGTTTTTCGAAGGGTGTGAGTTCCATCACGTACCTCGGAGCGAAAACGAGATAGCAGATACACTGTCCAAGCTGGGCTCATCCTGGCAACCCATTCCGCCAAATGTGGCTTTGGAGCACTTGAGAAAACCGTCTATCACACTGTCACCCAAATTAGATTCAATTTATATCCCGACGCTCACTGGATCAGGAGCTGCACCTATGGAGATAGAATGGGGAAGCACCTCAGCAAACCCGGGGGCTGCTTCAGCAAACCCGGGGACTGTGCAGTTTGATCCAGTGGGAGTTATGTCGGTGGATGCAATGGAAGTGGACGAGGAACCATTTCCCGTCTGACCTATACCATCTTGGGCCAAGCCAATTTTTGATTTCCTGAAAGAGGAAATCTTGCCAGATGATGAAATAAGTTCGAGGCAAGTTCAGAGGAGGGCAAAGGCTTATACCATTATCAACGCCGAATTATATAAAAGGAGTGTGACAGCAGTACTACAACGGTGCGTTGATCCGGAAGAGGGACTTGACATACTCCGGGATATTCACCAAGGGGAATGTGGCCACCATGCATCCTCAAGGGCCTTGGTAGCAAAAGCTTTCCGGCACGGATTTTATTGGCCTAGTGCGTTGGAGCAAGCAGAGGACTTGGTGAGAAAATGTAACGGTTGTCAAAGATACGTCACGAAAACTCACCTGCCAATGTTGGAGCTGAAAACTATCCCAATTACATGGCCATTTGCTGTATAGTGCCTGGATATGGTAGGACCATTTAAGCCGGCCAAAGGAGGGATGACCCACATGTTGGTCATGGTTGCAAAGTTCACCAAATGTATTGAAGTGAAACCAATTTGGAAATGTGATGGGCAACAGCAGTAAGATTCCTCAAGGATATAATCTTAAGGTACGGCTACCCCCATAGCATCATAACTAATAAAGGGACAAATTTTGCCAAAGGAGCATTTGCGAGGTTCTGCCAGGAAAAGAAGATCCGGTTAGATGTCGCCTCAGTCGCCCACCCCGCGTCGAACGGGCAAGTGGAAAGATCCAATGGACTAGTATTGTCCGGGATAAAACCTCGGCTCATAGAGCCGCTGCAAAGATCAGCGGGGTGCTGGATAGAAGAACTACCAGCGGTACTGTGGAGTTTAAGAACAACTCTGAATCGATCAACGGGCTATACGCCATTCTTTATGGTATATGGGGCAGAAGTTGTATTACTAGTCGACATAGAGCATGATTCGCCTAGGGTCACCCAATACACAGAAGCCGAAGTGCGCGAAGCCCGACAGAATGATGTTGATCTACTGGAAGAAGCGAGAGTACTGGCCTTGTCCAGATCCGCCATATACCAGCAAAATCTCCGACGCTATCATAGCCGAAAAGTAAACCCCCGAGTTTTTTGGGAAGGTGATTTGGTGCTAAGGTTAATACAGCGCACCGCTGGCATGCACAAGTTATCCCCCCCATGGGAAGGGCCCTTCATTGTGAGTAAAGATCTGCGCAATGATTCCTACTATCTTATTGATGCACAACCCCAGCAAAAGAACAAGGCGGACAGGTCCAGAGAGGAATCCAAAAGACCATGGAACATAGCACTGCTGCGCCTTTTCTACACCTAAGAGGTGAATGTATCCAAACTACTCATATGTCGGTATATATGTCGGCAGTGAGCTTATCAATAAAAACTTTTCTACCCCGAGCAGAGACTCGGGGACTGCTATAGCACTTGTCTTGTTTTCGTATTTTTTATGCCGGCTGGGTTAAGTCGCTTATGTCTTAGTTGGTTTAGTAATGTGTTAGCACCAAAAACCTAACTCTTCGACTTTGCTGCTGCCCAACAAGAATTGGCTTCATGGAAAGCAAGAGAACAAGTTTGGAATAGCAAAGCACATGAAAAACAACTAAGGAAAAAGAGCTTAAGCGGGCCGACATTGGTTTTTTTTGCTAACCCTTAGTTTATTTTCTTCACTAAAGTGCCGAATCTTTTTGAGCTAATCTCAAGGTTTCAGCTATTGTTAAGTCAATTTTTTGAACCTCGGACTCGTAAGTCGAAAAACCGAATCAAGGTAGACGTGAGCCGAGTCAAAAATTGGAGGAACAAGAACATGAAACTCGGGGACTTCGCCCACGATAATCCGGCAATAAAAACTTAGTTCGAAACATAAAATTGTAGCACAAACAAACCAAGGTATTAAAGTACATCTGCGCCCGGCATTCCGGGGATCTGATAAATATGATGAGTGTTTTTCAAGGGGCAAAAACAGCAGGAGAATCATCTGTTGAGGGAGGTACTCCGGAGTGTGAGGGAGGAGCACTAGCTTCGACTTCATTGTCCTCTGGGTCTTCAGCCTCGTCGCCTAGCTCGGAGCCCTCACTCGCATTCCCTTCCTCTTTAGCTCCAGAGACAATCTCGTCATCAGCAACATCAAGGAAGCTCGGCCCCTCATTCCGGGCATGGCAGAAGGAGTATTGGATGAGATTGTTTGCACAGGCCTAGCGGCGCGCGATCCACTCCAGATCCTCGCACCACTTAGACCCGATGCGCATATGCTTGAGCAATGCCAAGGAAATCCCTTCATACCATGAAAGCGTAAACTTTAGAGCAATGTCGGCTCCAGCCCGTGCCGCAGATTCGTGCCATAGGTGCAGTTGCGTGTCACATTCCATGAGCTTGGCTATGAAGTCCGAGGTTTTCTTGGGAGTGGCCTCACTAGGACAGAGGCAGCTGAACATCTGTGTTGCCGCTAGAACAATGTCCACGCAGAAATTCTTTACTATCTCAAGACGAGTGGTGAGACTCGCCAGGAGATCCTCTCTGGTATAGGGAATTGGCTCGGCATCAGGGCCAGCAGGAACTCCACGCTGCTCACGGGATTCGTGTACGGCGGAGGTGGCAAACATGTCGCTCTCTGGAAATTTGCCTAAGGATCAGAGGAGCAACAGTGAGCGGATAGACCAAATCCGGATTATAACAAATCAAGCTAGAGCGGAGAACTTACGCGCAATTTGGAAGAGGAGTCGTTGAAGCTCGGAATCAGTGTTGGCATTGTGGACCTGGAGTTTTTCGAACTCAGTGGTTGTCGACATAAGTTTGACGTCGGCTTCCTCCAGTAAGCTCTTGTCCTTAGATATTTGCGTAACTAAACGCTCCTTCTCTTCGGCAAACTCCTGATCGGCCTTCTCTAACGCAGACTGATGAGAGCTCTTGAGTCTCTGGATTTCGGCATTCAGCCGAGTAATCTCCGAGTCCTGCTGCTGGAGCCGAGCTATCTCAGCGTCCTTCTTCTTCAGTTCAGCTTCATACTTCCCTGATTGTTCCAGGCATTGAGTCATCAGTTCAGGCATAGGTACACTGTCCTCAAGAGCAACTGCAATATGATCCGGAGGACCCAAAATATGAGTGTCCACCGGATAAAGCATGGAAAGTACAATGATCATGTAAAGGGGATGAGTTTACCTTTGATCTCTGCAAGATTCTACCTCATAATTATATTCTCAGCCTCAACCTCGGCTGCGTAATCCGGACAAAACATCCATATAAGTTCTAAAGAAGTTGGAATGAACAAGGAAGGAAGAGGAACGGAAACTAACCCCTCTTCTGGTACTCCTCCAGCAGTTTACCATAACGCCCGTGTATGTCTTTGTAGGAGTCCAGCAGGCGCTAGAACTCAGCGGTTCGGCGGTTAGTGGTAATCTGAAACAAGAGAGAGACAAAAGTTCAGAGGCAAAGTAGAAATTATTCGAAGTCTACAAGATACGGGCCAAGTGGAACTTAACCCGGCTCTAGGTGTGTGGATATTTGAAGTCTACAAGATCCGAGCCAAGTGGAACTTAACCTGGCTCTAGGTGTGCGGATATTTGAAGTCTACAAGATCCGGGCCAAGTGGAACTTAACCCGGCTCTAGGTGTGTGGATATTTGAAGTCTACAAGATCCGGGCCAAGTGGAACTTAATCCGGCTCTAGGTGTACGGATATTTCAAGTCTACAAGATCCGGGCCAAGTGGAACTTAACCCGGCTCTACGTGTGTGGATATTTTAAGTCTACAAGATCCAGGCCAAGTGGAACTTAACCCGGCTCTAGGTGTGCGGATATTTGAAGTCTACAAGATCCGGGCCAAGTGGAACTTAACCCGGTTCTAGGTGTGTGGATATTTGAAGTCTACAAGATTCGGGCCAAGTGGAACTTAACCCGGCTCTAGGTGTGTGGATATTTGAAGTCTACAAGATCCGAGCCAAGTGGAACGTAACCCGGCTCTAGGTGTGTGGATATTTAAAAACTATATGATCCGGGCCAAGGGAACTAGACCCGGTCCAAAATTTATTGCAAGTTAATGACCTTATGAACAAAAACTAAGGAGCATCCGACCGAATAACAAGTTATTCCCTCGGAGGCTCGGGGACTAGGGGATATATCTACAAATAATAAGTTATGAAAAACACCAACAACAGGGAAAAAGGATTACCTCCATCATCCGGCCAGCCTGGGAGATAGCCTGAGTAGCGGAGTTCATCTGCACGCTGAACTCGGCAGGGCCGAACTTTTCTAGAAGATCGCCCTGAGGGTCGACGAATTCGGAATTGTGCCAGTTCTTCACATACTCGAGTAGTAGTGGACTGTAACTCTCGCCGCTCGCAGAATGGCTCGTCACTAGGCCCTTCACGTGGGCCTCGCGCCTGGCGGATTGAGCCGTAGCGCGGCTGGTGTGCAAAACTAGCTGTTTGCTACCCTCTGATCCGGAAGCTGGCCCGGACGAAGCTGACCCAGAAGTCTTCTTAGCTTTGCCGGATGATGGTTGAGGAGTGTGTTGAAAGAAGTCAGTGATTGAAGGGGCAGACCCGGTGGGGGCCGAAGGAGCTTTCCCCTTAGGAGACTTGGAGGCCTTTGCTGTGGCTGCTGCTGATGTTACTGTTGCTGCTGGTGCTGTTGCTGTTGGTACTAGTGCTGGTGTTGTTGTTGTTGTTGTTGTTGCTGCTGGTGCTGGTGTTGCTGCTGCTGCTGGTGCTGTTGTTGCTGTTGTTGATGGTGCTGTTGCTGGTACAGGGGATACTGGGGCGGCGTCGATGAAGCTGGCGCCTCAACGTTGGGCATAGAGGCCAAGGAGCTGAGCAGATCCGGCATTGCCGTATCTAGATCCGGCCCACTACCCCCCGCGCCGATGTTGCCCTCCTCTTGGCGAGGTGGACTCTGGTCAGGCCCGGCCGCAGAACCCTCATGAATAGGGCTAAGCGGACGATGATCATTGTTGTGGGGGGAGAGGGATCGCTCCGGAGTGGGGAGGCTATGCCGGAACCGCTCTGGGAAATATCCACAGGAGCTCTGGAAAAAAGGAAGGACAGCAAGCTAAAAATAAGAACCAACTAGAGACTAAGGTAAGCAATGGAAGAATCCGAGGTAGCAATGCTAAAAGGACTTACTCGTCAACGGTAGGAGGAGCCCGAGGTTTTTGTGCCCTCCGGACTGTGCTCTTGGCGGCAGGCTTGGTCGAGGGTTTAACCCTATACTTCTTTTGCCTCTTCTTGGGCGGCGGCGCCTCCAAAGCTGCGGTCCGGGTAGCTGCGCGCTTCTGGGAAGGGGCCTGGGCCGGGCCACCGGTGGAAAGCGGAGGAACCTCATGGACCTGAGCGTCCGGGTTAGCTGAACATTCGAACATAAGCCAGATGCAAATAAGAAATAAGAATCGGATCAAGTACCTCAAGGACCTCAATGTCCGAATCATCATCGTCTGGCCAATCCCTTAGAGAAGAGGCCTTACCAGCGCTGCGTTTGACGACGTCCGGGGCAGGCAAGAAGGCCTACGGGTAAGTCTCCACCTCGTCTCCCTCAGGGCGGTCCTCCAACCACTTGCTGGCCAGAACCTCGCCATCCTCCAGCGGTTGCTGGAGAAATCTCTAAAAGAATAATCGCCAAGTTACAAAGGGAAATCAACATACAAAGAAAATCCGGATAACAAAAGAAGGGTAACTTACCCTTGGAGGAGGGTTGGCGCGAGTGAAGTGCTCAAGTCCCCACTCCCGGGCCTCAGAGAACTCCTTCTCCATGTTGAAGATGGCCTTAACCCGGAGGTAAACCGCCGAGTTATCTAGCTCAAAAGAGGAGGTCCGATGAGGCTCGCTTCTGGAGGGGGGAGACCCGGCTGCGGAGGAAACTGATCATGATATCCTCCCCGGAGATGCACCTTAAGCAGCTCCGTGATTCGGCGAGCCACTTGATTCGCCAGGGTCGTGGCGCGCTTGGGAATGCTTTCCCATCGCGAGGTTTCTAGAGCACCGAGTCTGAAGGGGAGCAGCCGGATCTGGTCCTCCTTGGTGGTGTTCCGGACATAGAAGAAGGTTCTGGCCCAGCCCTTGCAAGATTCAAGCCCCGTGACCCAGGGGAAGACGGACTGTTTCCGGGGCGAGATGGAGGCGGCGCCACATTGGGTCAAGTGTTTGTCCTCTGAGGCACGCCCCTTGTCCGGAACCACATTCCTCTGCAAACCAAAGAACTTGATCCAAAGTTCCTTGGTTGGCCAGAGGCCGATATATCCCTCAATGCTAGAGGCAAAAGAGGACAGAGAGGTGATAGCATTTGCAGGAAGATGATGAGGTTGCAATTTGTAGATGGAGATGAAATCAGAGAAGAAATCAGAGGTGGGAAGGCCGAAGCCGCGTTGGAAATGCAACAAGAAAACCACGTATTTCCTAGATTTGGGAGTGGGAGTAATCTCACCGGGGGGGAGGCGGCAGGCGAGGCCGGCAGGGATGCAACGGGAGGCGTAGAGCCAAGCCAAGTCCTCCCCGCGGGCGATGGAGCCATCCCAGCATCCGCTCTCGCGGCCCTCCGTCCCTTCCTCCCGCTGCGCCACAATCGAAGCTTCTGCCTCAGTCATGGTGAGATCGAAGCTCTAGAGAGGGTAATCGGAATAATGGTAGCCGGAAGAGGGGAAACGGGAAGCGCAAGGCCCCGTGGTGGCGATTGGCACTAGAAACGGTGGCGCTGGCGTGAAATACCGCTGGAGCACGGTCGAAGTGGCGCTCGTGGAGAAGAAAACCGGCAGCGGCGGAGTCGCAGTGAAAGAGAGAGAGCAATGGAGTGCGACACGAATGGGGGAACATCCCCTGGGAGTGCACCGCACCCGCTACTTATCCGTACCACGCGCATCGTGGGATCCTTTGCGGGTGGCATGCCGCACGCAGCGAGCGTGTATGCGGCCCAAGCAACCAATCAGAGCAAGGCCACAAGAGGGGCCACAGGAGCAAATGATCCCATGACGGGACATGGCGTTACAGTTAACGAGGCGCTGGAGTGATGGGACAATTAGAGCAGTTATGCCTGACGCGGCGACAATAACCGGCACGGTAAATGCGCATGGCCCTTAAAATGAGGCAAATGATGATTACCCTCCATGTAGGATGTGGAGAAACGTACGAGAGAAGGAAAAGAAATTTGGATAAGCAAGCAAAATACCTAGCCAATGAGGAATAACCCGGAAAGAGCAAAAGGATCACAAGAAAAGAAACTCTGGGCTACGAGATAACTCGGCCCAAGGAATAAAAGATTCAGAAATGGGAACCTGCTGTGTCCTTAACAACTAAAAAAGTTGCTAAGACCGCACCAGCTTCGGGGACTAATATTGGGGGGATACCCCCGGGTAGGGCAACGCCGGGGTATAAGGGCCAAGTTAGCCGGGGTACGGCGCGGTCAAAGCAAAATGCTGACCGGGTCACCTCAAGGCAGGCCGAATCACAGTGTGGCCCGGCCCATGGGGCATTTCCTTGACAATGGTCCGGCCGGCATAAGATCTATGCCGGCCATGCCTATCTGTTTTGCAGGTAATTGGGTAGGCTGGATTATCTTGGCTTCTAAGAGAAGGAATTCCCCGCTGGTCAAAAGGTGGCTTTATTAGCTGAAGCATGTGCAAAGTAAAGTAAAGGAGAGGACCAGCGGATCAGCGGTGACCAAGGTGACACAGGCAAAGCCGGATGACGTAGCCCGTGACGCCAAAAGACGAGGATGATGCTGTGGGTTACGTCCAAAGCCCGGACGAGCCGTTAAAGAAGAATAAAGAAGCATCTGCTTTAGGAAAGGAGCATATTCGTAGAATATGCTGCCACCTGTGCCCTAGAATTGTAACTCGGGCTCCCCTATATAAGGAGCACCAGGGCCTCTAAAGAGAGGGACGGCAAATAGAGGAATCACTCTCTGTCTAAGGTAGAACTCTAAGGCTAGTTGGTAGGGGGTAAGAGACATTGTCTCCTTCTTGCTAAGAGCCTCAAGAGTACTTGAAAACACCATTGATTGAGAATATACAAGAACTTCCGTGCATGGAATCACCACGCTCTCCCTCCCTGGATTCCCCTAGCACACATTGGCCCCATCTTTAGCCTATTCATGGCATCTGCCGTGCCACCACCACGACATGTCTTGGCTTGCAAACCTCTTTACTCCTCTTGCAGCAGCCACCAGCTGGGCCTCTCTGCTCCTACACGACCCAGATCACCCCCACCTCTCAACCCTCATATCCTCTGTCAACCAATGACTGCCCAGCACCCTCCCAAAGCTTGTCCATGAACTTGGCCCCTCCTACACCCTCCCCACTCGGGTTAAATACCCCAGGCCACCCAGCTCTCCCCACTCCAGCTCATTTGCCTCCCTCACCTCTCACCTACCCATCCCCAAGCTCCAGATCTGGCACTCGAGATCCCCATCGCCATGGAGAAGAGGAGCAAGTCCTCCCGGGATCCACCTTGTTTGCAGACATGCAGTCGTACCCGACCACCCCCAGCTCCCTCTCTTCCCTCCAACTTGGTCCCCTGGATCTAATCCACCTCCCATTTCCCTTCCTTGCACGCAGGAACACCGGCGGCCGCCACCCAAACCCAAGACCGAGCCGAGCTTCTCCTCCAAGTAGCAGCTTCCGAGCTCCTTTTTCCCTGCATGCAACACTCTTGGAGTATCCAAGACCACTGAATCCGGCCGAGCCCCTCCGTTTTGACATGCACCGGCCCTGTAAGCGCTCCGTCGAACTCCGGCGAGTTCCTCTCGGTCACTACCGCGCAAGACCACTTCCGACGCCAAAATCGCCTGTGCCGCCCCTCGTTCGGTTCGCCATCGTCGACCATGTCGTTCTGCGGTGCCCCCTCCGCTGGAAACAGCCCTAGGTGATCCCTCTGTACCTCCCCACTCCTCCCTAGGGTTCTGTCCCGGGCGCTCTGTCGCTGCGAAGAAGACAACGGCCGGTCGTTCATTGCCACTTGATCTAACGGCCGAGATCCGGCGATACCCCTTCGCCCCCTCCACCCACTGACCAGGAGGCCCCACTAGTCAGGCGTTTGAACGCCTCCCGTGCACGGCACAACCCGATTGGGCCGGTTTTCCTTGTTTCATTAGCTACGCCCATGACGCCTCTTTTCCTTTTTCTTTTTCTTGCATTTTCAGATCTGTTTAATATCAGTTAGTTTTAAATTGAATTGAAAATGGAAAACAGCTCCAATATCCTAAATCTAAATTTCCTAGGGATACTGAAGGTTTACTCTAACATGCAGTATGCTTGGCTGCCTCAGTTATTGCCTTTATTAATTATAATAAATCTTTTACTAAAATGTATCTTATTTCACTATAAAAATCCCCCTATGAGTTTCACAACTCCAAATGGGGTAAACCCAAGTGCCCATGGTAGGTACTACCTGTACCTACCTCATGACCTTGGCCTCCCTCCAAGTGGAACCATTAAGCTCCTATAACAAAAATAACACAAACCAGATCAATCTGAATTAAGAAAATTCCCTAGACCAAACCATGAGTTTTTTGACCTATTTCCAACTCCCTGTGATGTGGTACATTAAGGTCTACCAAAAACCAGGAGATAAGGATTTATTGACCATCTGTTGAATTTTAGTGAATTAAATACTTCTGTAAGGGGTATTATCACTAAATAAAACACTCCAGGATATTGAAAACTCCAAAAAGAGTGAATCCAATTTATAAATAAATGTATTATAAATGCCTACCTTGTGCCCTTGGAATGAACTGAAAAGCTTCTGTAGATTTCATTTGGTGAAAGATACAAAAAACCCACAGAACTGCCTTTGGGACTTTCCTGAGGGCATTTTGGTAAATATTTTGACATGATTCCAACTCTCAGTGAACAAGTACACCAAAACCTACCTAACCCCCCAAGGAAATAATTTTTGGAGTCCCGGACCTTTTCTGGTGAATTATCTCCTAAAACTAGAGTGTTTATAACTAGAATATTCATAACTATTTAAAGAAAAGTGATAAAATAATGAAACCACTTTTGTTGGTTTTATTTTATCAACATCTACCTGTAGGTATCATTTTTATACAATGGTATCATACAGAATATGTCCTTTGTCCAAAACCCCCTCTTAGGTAGTTCCTCGACAATAAACCCTAAGGGGGTGTTCATCCCCTTCTCCAAGGCCATCTCAATCTCCTAAATCCAATCCTCTCAAAACCTACTGAATTGAGTAATGTGGGGTATGTTTTCTTGATGTATGTATTGATGTTTGTATGCCTTGTTTTGATTGTGGTCTTGCTTGTTTGCATGTATACTCGATGACGATGATAGTTGCGCTTGTATTGACGCCGAGAAGAAGGGATCTTATTATTGGTTATTATGGGTATTCTAAGATGAAGTCCAGGGACATATTGTTGATCATCAGGCAAGCCACCTTCTTAATCATAATCCTTGTCCTACTGTTTTACTTATGCATGTTTATTCACCTATCTAAATAAACTGCATTATTTTACTATATGTTGATGTATATATGGTAGTGGTTTGGCTCCTCCGAAATATTACCCTTCTGGTACTATTAAGTACAACCCCCTTGGTGACACCTACTTGTCCCTAGTAGAATAGATGGTGTAATACACCATACCCTTTGGAGACCCCGTTTTAGCCGAAGTAAAACTAGAGGATGGCAAGACCCCGGAAAACGTTTTACCAAATGTTTTATGATAAAACGTTGGTGAGGTGGGACCTCCCAGGAGATGTTGAGAAAAAGAACATGTTTTGTTTTTTAAAATGCTGGAGGAAAACCGGAGGAAAAGGTTTACAAAAACGCACCCGGTTCTTTGCAGTTTAGCTATAACAACTTAACCCTGTGCAACCACATTACTCTGGAATGGGACAGGGCTGGATTTGATGGTTGTTTATTTTGGTATAAGCTGCCTCGTAACTACTACAGGGGATCGGGGATCCCTAGAGGGTGGGCCTTCTCCGATAACGGTCCATGTGGGACATCGACCAGGAGAAGGAACGAAGGGTCTGTTGGCCTCCACGCGTTACTATGAGCCCCTCATTGAAAGCGCACACTCAAGAAGTGGAAAAAGCGCTCCGGTTGGTCCTCGGTACCCGACGTCCCGGTTTTGAGGGGATTAACACTCATAGGGTAGGCACTTATATTGGAGTGGGCATCCGGAGAGTCTTGATCGTTTACTCGACCCACGATCGGTGAAGATCAGGGTAGTGTACCCGGATGGTGTGGGTAAAGTGTACAACCTCTGCAGAGTGTAAATCTATTCGAATAGCCGTGTCCACGGTTATGGACGGGTTGGACAAACTTCTGTAGAGTGGTGCTGGTTTTGTTTTCAAAAAGGAACGAAATGGCTTTGAAAATGTTTTGACCATGGGATGGTTGGAAAGGAGAAAGGTTTTGACCATGGGATGGTCGAAATGGAAAGAAAGGAGTTTGGTCGTGGGATGACCTGAAGACGGGAACAAATGGGTGACCCAGTCCTGATGTTTTCCAAAACTTTTCAAAAAGGTTTCCAAAATGTTTACAAAGGTTTTCAACAAAGATATGTAGGTGCTATATCTACAAGAGAAACTAATTGAGAAAAGAACCTCTCTTGGAGCCCTCCTACTACCACAGCCATACTGCATATCCTCTTGTTGTTATTGTTATCTTAAGGTGGTTTGCGAGTACATTCAAAGTACTCACTGGCATTGCCCCTGGCTATTATCTTGGTCAGATATCAAGAAGAGGTGAAGTGGACATCTATGCGAGCTAGGACGTTCTCCCAGTCAGTTGCATGTAGGTTAAGGCATGGCTCGGGCTCTGCGCTTGATGAAGTTCCGTTGATGATTATTAATGTAGCCATAACGGCATTTATGTAAGTCTTGTAATTCGGTATATTGTCGGATGTTGTAATGATACTTGTCGGTTATGTGCCACGACTAACTGATCATGGGATCGTGGTTGTATGCATAACAGGGATTCTCGAAGGATTATTCCGGGGGCCCCACAGACTTGGTATCAGAGCCATCCTGTCTGTAGGAGAACCTTAGTTAGCATGGTCGCTAGACAAGAACCTTATTTTGAAAACCCTGGCGTTCGAAAACTAGTTTCCCAATGAGTTTCAAAAAAAGGTTCTACTTTTTCTCTTACTCTCATTAAATGCTTTCGACAATGGTTTCCTCTAACTCTCGTCCAAACTTCAAACCTACGGATTTTAAATAACTAGGATCTAGAACCTAGTAAATACAATGAGAACATGATGAAGACAAGGAACTACCAGCAAACACAAGGAGACTACACTATCGCTCTATCAGTGGAATCCTCACAATCAGAAGAAATTGGGTGTTGCACTATCAAGAAACGTCCAAGATACGACGAAGACTTCATCTACGAGATAGTGACTCCGACCTGAAGAAAGACGATTACCTAAGGTCAATAGTCCTAAGAATAGGATTCCCCTACATCGCGAGTAGTTAACTCCTTGGTCCCTAGCATGGACCGTGTTTGCTTGCCTAAGTGAATATTGTGTTGCTTGATGTGTGTTGTCTGCCGAGGACATTGCGATCCCCTCGCTCTGTTCGCCTTGTTTGTATGTTCTGGTTTGCTTTGGCCTCCTTAAAAATGTGACTCGAGGAGCGATAACCCAACCTAGTATCTTAGGAAAACCCTATGTTAGCTGTCGGTAATGAGACCCAGACTAACCTCGAAAGTATATGGGAGGAAAAGCATCGCAAGAACCAGGAGTTCGACATCATCAAGTCAGAATCAACTCGAAGATTTCACCTCAGCAGGACGGTATACCTCGTCAAACTCACCTTGCAAGACTCGTCAATGGCACCACACTCCCTTGTTTCTCAGTCTACTACAACAAGAATCCCGTTGAAGCCAGAAGTCAACCACCGAAGGATCCTCAATATCCATAAGAAACCACTCGATAAGTCAACCAAGACAAGAAGTGAAGACCTAACCACACTAACCTTTAGTGTATTAGAGCTTCTGACCGCCTCAGGAGACTAACTAATCTAGTCGACCCTACCCAAACTAACGGAATGATCCTCCCTAGAAGATCAGAACCACCCCTGAAGTTAGATGATTAGGAAGTGTGAAGACAACGAGTCCACTCCGCCATCAAGCAGAAGCAACGCAAGAAATGCCAATGAAGACAGCTTACCTGACGCTGACAGCTTCAACCCTGTCTAACTACTAGCAAGAAGAGTCGTAAACCGCCGATTTACCTTGAGCTAACCCCTTAAAGGCTACGATAGGAAACCACCCCACCAAGGTTGATACAGTAGGGCATCGCTCGAAGACCTCAACTCAAGATTCAGGTAAGATACATCCCTCCGCTAACCTCAGGGAAGCACTCCAATACCGAAGATCCACACCACTCCTAAAGCACCTTAGTGACGCTCTAGGGTGGAAAGACTGCGTCTTTCCACTCAATATTCAGAAGACTATCTACCAAATGATACTTCAGAAAATATCTCCGGCTCCGAAGTCCTCCCACTAAGCAACAGCCCATGAGTTATCCAAAGAGAAACTAACTGAAGATTCTACAGAGTCCCTCCGCTACTCCAGTTGAAGACCCATCCAAAGGATCGCCGAACCTCTAACCCCTAGGTCCTTAATGCTTGGAGGACGTGAGACTCCAATGACTCCACCAGGCTATTTATGAATAATAGTAGTATAAAAGCCCCGTAGGCCATAGCTTCCCGGAAGACTTCCGAAGGTCTCTACTCCAGAAGAAAGATGGACGACCATCCCCAAAAACCCCATTCAATGACTTCAAGAAGGAAGGACTATGTCAACTCTCCAATATACCCCAGTTTAATCCTAAGGGGGAAAGACTGCTTCTTTTCCACAAAAATAGAGTAACCCTTCACTGAAGAAAACTCAGGAGTCCCAACCCTAAAATCGTTAATTAGGATACGCTACGACCCTAAGGAAGAGTTGTGTACCTTAGAGAAAGGTACTCCCAAGCCGTAGATTCTATCCTCCGACGAGTACCACGTGAAGTTCTGTATCGAGATAGTTTGTCCATCCTAAGCCCTCGAGGTATCGAGCCTCGACGGAAAAGAAGTTCACTCCTCCCAATCCCGAGTAAAGCCTGCTCAACACGTGCATCCCAGACGATTGAAGTTCAACCCCACCGTTGCAGTAACCCTGTTCAAAGACAAAGCAGACAAGCTAGTACACGAGAAACACTTGACACTAACTCCAACACAACATCCCCTAACCTTACTCTCCCAAATCTCGGGACGAGATTCTTTTAAGGGGGAAAGGTCTATAACATCCCAATTTTAGCAACCCTAATTAGTTGTCCAGAATGCAAAAATCAGGGGGAACAAAAACTTTTTCTTGTCCATTGGTGCAGTGTCTGCTTGTTGTTTGTTTGTGCTTATGCATGTGAGTGTATACCATGTGATGCTCCTTACCTCACCATCGGTTGACAAAAGCTATTTAACAAAACTATCCTGGATCATTTTATATATTCTCAAATGTTCTGGCATTTAAAAACATGAGCCAAGATGCTTATGTAACCAAAACTATTTTTGTAACTTCTATTGATCAAACTATGGAGAGCTATAGAATACTATCTCCTTATGTTTTCAAGACATAGCCTCAACTACTCTTACCTCTAAGATTTCCCAAAACCCCCTTTTAAGGCCTTTGAATTATACTCTTGGTAAAGATACCAAGGACTCTTACCTTGTCCAAATTCCAACCTCTTCAAAATGCATCAACCTTACCTCCAGCTAGGCTTGATGGTAACCCTAGTAGTAGTTGATTTGTTTGTAAGATGAGTTGTCTTGATCTGCTATTCGACTTGGTTGCTCAGAAGTAGTATGAGATACTCTAGGAGCTCATCCTCTAGGATCAAGATACGTGAAGATCACCAAAACCTAAGAAAGAATACAAGATGGATCTGATCTCTAGCCACTAGGTGATCATCTAAAACCCTTAACAAGAATCAATTCTGAAGATATCCCTTCTAGAAGTTTCCAAGTCAATGAAGACCAATATCAAGAATGGATCCTTTCTACTCAATCTACACTTCAATATCATCCACTTGATGATGCTTGGGTACCTTGTAGCCCATCAAAAACATTCCCTCTCATGCTCCAGCCAAAAACCCTAAATCTACCAAATTTGGCTAAGTCTGGAAATCTGTGTCCAACATCACCTTTTTGAATGCCTCCTTTTCTCAACCCTTGTGCATTTTTGAAAATGAATTTGAACCATCTTGTTAACCATACTAAGGACTACCAAGTCCCACCATTTCCCTTGGATAGATCACATTCCAACCCACTTGTTCTTGATGGTTTTGCAGGCAAGATAATAACTCTTCCTGCAAATCTAGTCAACATGCCTACTTTGACAGAAGCTCACACCATCATCCAACCTTCTATGGACCAACTCTTTGCATGGTTGTGTTATACTCATATAGTTATATCAACATATACTTCACTTGTTCCAGGTGGATCCTTGTGCTTCTTAAACCCACAAGGTTTTGAAGGCTAGTTGATAATCTTCTTTGGCAGGCTTATTTTATTCAAAGTTTGAAAACAAATCTTGGTGAACTCAAGCAAGGTAAAGCTCAAACCTATGTACCATGTTGATTTGCATCACTTGGTCTATCCATCCATCTACCCCATACCCCAAGGGGAGATATGAACTCCAAGATACAACCATGTTTTGATGGTATGAAATTAACATCACCCTAGATCCTTAATCTAAGGTATTTCACCAAAATCAACTTGGCTTGTCCAATCCCAAGGTTGCAAATGCTTTCTACACCTGGTCTACACCCTCTACCTTTATCATCAAGATTTATCAAATTTTATCCATAATTATTATGGCCCCAAATCTATTTAATTCCTTTAATAGACAAAATCCCCAAAACTTCATCCACAATGTAAAGTTTGGGTTTTGCCAAAACACTTCCTCAAATTTTGGCTCAATTGAGGTCCACATACCATACCCCATCTTCCCACTTCAAAAATAAATATTTTTGAAGAATTTTATTATTTCTTTTTGCCTATTTTCTTAAATGGCAGAAAGGGAATAATAAATGTTTTAAATACTTTTAAGCCCCAATAAATCTTGGGAAAATTCCCCTAAGTGTGTATTGACATTTGTGACCATCTCAAACTAAAAACCAACCTGGTAAAATGTAAATTTATCAAATGATCTTCTAGAAACTACTTTTGCAGTTTTTGAGAAAATGGATTTAAGTGGACTTTAAATCTTTAGAAAATATCAAAAAATCCCTAGAGAGGTATCTTGACCTCAGCCATCTACCAGTACCATCTCTCCCACTCTTTCCAACATAATTAAAGGAACTCCTTCACAAGCATTCTTGTGATCAAAATAGCACAACCATCAAAACCTTGTACAAATACCCCATTAAACCCCATCAAATCTTCTCCACCAAGCTTGTATAGCACCCAGCACTCATCTCTGGTCATGATCACTGTAGCAATTACTGTAGCAGCTTGTCCTCTAGTGCTTGGACACTAGGGCTTAACCTCATGTGAGTGTCTTGGCTTGCAAACCTCTTTACTCCTCTTGCAGCAGCCACCAGCTGGGCCTCTCTGCTCCTGCACGACCTAGAGCACCCCCACCTCTCACCCCTCATAGCCTCTGTCAACCAATGACTGCCCAACACACTCCCAAATCTTGTCCATGAACTTGGTCCCTCCTACACCCTCCCCACTCGGGTTAAATACCCCAGGTCACCCAGCTCTCCCCACTACGGCTCATTTGCCTCCCACACCTCTCACCTACCCATCCCCAAGCTCTAGATCTGGCACCCGAGCTCCCCATCGCCATGGAGAAGAGGAGCAAGTCCTCCCGGGCTCCACCTCGTTTGCAGACATGCAGTCGTACCCGACCACCCCCAGCTCCCTCTCTTCCCTCCAACTTGGTCCCCTGGATCTAATCCACCTCCACTTTCCTTTCCTTGCACGCAGGAACACCAACGGCCGCCGCCCAAACCCAAGACCGAGCCGAGCTTCTCCTCCAAGTAGCAGCTTCCGAGCTCCCTTTTTCCCTGCATGCAACATTTTTGGAGTACCCAAGGCCACCAAATCTGGTCGAGCCCCTCCGTTTTGACATGCACCAGCCCTTGTAAGCGCTCCGGCGAGTTCCTCTCGGTCGCTGCCACGCAAGACCACTTCCGATGCCAAAATCACCCGTGCTGCCCCTCGTTCGGTTCGCCGTCATCGACCGCGTCGTTCTGCGGTGCCCCCTCCGCCGGAAACAGCCCCAGGCGATCCCTCTGTACCTCCCCACTCCTCCCTAGGGTTCCGTCCCCGGCGCTCTGCCGCTGCGAAGACGACGCCGGCGGACCGTTCATCGCCACTTGATCCAACGATGGAGATCCGACGATATCCCTTCGCCCCCTCCACCCACTGACCGGCAGATCCCGCTAGTCAGGCATTTGAATGCCTCCACAAGCAGCACAGCCTGGTGGGCCGGGTTTCTGGCCCAATCGCGCCCAGATCTGGCCCGCGACGCCTCTTTTCCTTTTTCTTTTTCCTGCATTTTCAGATCTATTTAATATTAGTTAGTTTTAAATCTAATTCCAAATGGAAACCAGCTCCAATATCCTAAATCTAAATTTCCTAGGGATACTGAAGGTTTACTCTAACATGTAGTACCCTTGGCTACCTCAGTTATTGCCCTTATTAATTATAATAAATCTGCTACTAAAATGTATCTTATTTCACTATAATAATCCCCCTATGAGTTTCACAACTCCAAATGGGGTAAACCCAAGTGCCCCTGGTAGGTATTGCTTGTACCTACCTCATGACCTTGGCCTCCATCCAAGTGGAACCATTAAGCTCCTATAACAAAAATAACAAAAACCAGATCAATCTGACTTTAGAAAATTTCCAAGACCAAACCATGAGTTGTTTTGACCTATTTCCAACTCCCTGTGATGTGGTACACTAAGGTCTACCAAAAACCAGGAGATAAGGATTTATTGACCATCTGTTGAATTTTAGTGAATTAAATACTTCTATAAGGGTTATTATCACTAAATAAAACACTCTAAGGAAATTTATTAAAAATTCCTACGTTGTGCCCTTGGAATCAACTGAAAAGGTTCTGTAGATTTCATTTGGTGAAAGATACAAAAAAAACCATAGAACTGCCTTTGGGACTTTCTTGAGGGCATTCTGGTAAATATTTTGACATGATTCCAACTCTCAGTGAACAAGTACACCAAACCCTACCTTATCCCCCAAGGAAATAATTTTTGGAGTCCCAGAACTTTTCTGTTGAATTATCTCCTAAAACTAGAGTTTTTTATCACTAGAATATTCATAACTATTTAAAGAAAAGTGATAAAATAATGAAACCACTTTTGTTGGTTTTATTTTATCAACATCTACCTGTAGGTATCATTTTTATACAACGGTATCATACAGAATATGTCCTGGGTCCAAAACCCCCTCTTAGGTAGTTCCTCGACAATAAACCCTAAGGGGGTGTTCATCCCCTTCTCCAAGGCCATCTCAATCTCCTAAATCCAATCCTCTCAAAACCAACTAAATTGAGTAATGTGGGGTATGTTTGCTTGTTGTATGTATTGATGTTTGTATGCCTTGTTTTGATTGTGGTCTTGCTTGTTTGCATGTATACTCGATGAAGACGATAGTTGCGCTTGTATTGACGCCGAGAAGAAGGGATCTTATTATTATTGGTTATTATGGGTATTCTAAGATGAAGTCCAGGGACATATTGCCATATTGCTGATCATCAGGCAAGCCACCTTCTTGCTCATAAGTCGTGTCCTACTGTTTTACTTATGCATGTTTATTCCCATGTCTATTAAAACTGCATTGTTTTACTATATATTGATGTATATATGGTAGTGGTTTGGCTCCTCCGAACTATTACCCTTCTTGTACTATTAAGTACAACCCCCTTGGTGACACCTACTTGTCCCTACTAGAATAGCTGGTGTAATACACCATACCCTTTGGAGACCCTGTTTTACCCATAGCTGGTGTAAAACTAGAGGATGGAAAGACCCCGGAAAACGTTTTACCAAATGTTTTATGATAAAGCCTTGGTGAGGTGGGACCTCCCAGGAGATGTTGAGAAAAAGAACATGTTTTGTTTCATAAAATGCTGGAGGAAAACCGGAGGAAAAAGGTTTACAAAAACGCACCCGGTTCTTTGCAGTTTAGCTATAACAACTTAACCCTGTGCAACCACATTACTCTGGAATGGGACAGGGCTGGATTTGATGGTTGTTTATTCTGGTATAAGCTGCCTCGTAACTACTACAGGGGATCGGGGATCCCTGGAGGGTGGGCCTTCTCCGATAATGGTCCATGTGGGACATCGAACGGGAGAAGGAACGAAGGGTCTGCTGGCCTCCACACGTTACTATGAGCCCCTCACTGAAAGCACACACTCAAGAAGTGGAAAAAGCGCTCGGTTGGTCCTCGGTACCCGGCATCCCGGTTTTGAGGGGATTAACACTCATAGGGCAGGCACTTCTATTGGAGTGGGCATCCGGAGAGTCTTGATCGGTTACTCGACCCACGATCGGTGAAGATCAGGGTAGTGTACCCGGATGGTGTGGGTAAAGTGTACAACCTCTGCAGAGTGTAAATCTATTCGAATAGCCGTGTCCGCGGTTATGGACGGGTTGGACAAACTTCTGTAGAGCGGTGCTGGTTTTGTTTTCAAAAAGGATTTTGGAAACGAAATGGCTTTGAAAATGTTTTGACCATGGGATGGTCGGAAAGGAGAAAGGTTTTGGCCATGGGATGGTCGAAATGGAAAGAAAGGAGTTTGGTCGTGAGACGACCTGAAGACGGGAACAAATGGGTGACCCAGTCCTGATGTTTTCCAAAACTTTTCAAAAAGGTTTCCAAAATGTTTACAAAGGTTTTCAACAAAGATATGTAGATGCTATATCTACAAGAGAAACTAATTGAGAAAAGAACCTCTCTTGGAGCCCTCCTACTACCACAGCCATACTGCATATCCTCTTGTTGTTATTGTTATCTTAAGGTGGTTTGCGAGTACTTTCAAAGTACTCACTGGCATTGCCCCTGGCTATTAACTTGGTCAGGTATCAAGAAGAGGTGAAGTGGACGACTATGCGATCTAGGACGTTCTCCCAGTCAGTTGCCTGTAGGTTAAGGCATGAATCGGGCTTTGCGCTTGATGAAGTTCCGTTGATGATTATTGATGTACCCATAACGGCATTTATGTATGTCTTGTAATTTGGTATATTCTCGGATGTTGTAATGATACTTGTCGGTTATGTGCCACGACTAACTGATCATGGGATCGTGGTTGTATGCATAACAGGGATTCTCGGAGGATTATTCTGGGGGCCCCACAATAAAGGCTCCATCCTATGTGATGTATATTGTTATGGCGGGGCTAGTTCACTTGTAACGTAGAATGATGTGTCCCAGGGCATAGTGCCCATGAAAAAGCCCTCAGGGTTGATCTAAAGTCACTGTAGGCTCCTGGAAACCGGCCTTGTTCTGCTGCCATAATAGCCGTATATACACAAAGGATTACAAAGTGTGTTTCAAAGTTTAGATGACAACAGTGAAAACGATCGTCATTATAAACACTAGAAACAAAGTATCACTTTGTCGCCAAACGAATACTTCAACCCATTATGAGATAATGGTATGACTGTCAAAGTTAGGAAGACATTAAGGATTAGCAAAGACATAATGATTTGTAAAACAGAACATGGACAAGACGTTTTCCATAAGCATGCATGATCAATAAACGCATATGTGATATGGTTTATGATGAGTAAAATGCAAGCTAGATTATTTCTACTCTAGTGCAAGTGGGAGACTGAAGGAGATATGCCCTAGAGGCAAATAATAAATTGGTTTATATTTTCATGTCTCAATTAGTTCGTAATAGTTTCATACTATGCTATGACTGTATTAATACGAAACATTAATACACGTGTGGTATATAAACAAACCAAGTCTCTACTTACCTCTAGCGAACTAGTTCATTGGTCATGAGGATGATCTAGGGTTTCGAGATCATGGGCATTTATGCCATTTGACAATGAGGTCACGTCATTAGTTGAATGATGTGATAGACAAATAACCGAACTAGTTGTATCTTAATGAGATCTAGTTACAAAGTTCACCATTAATGATAAACTAAGGAAACCACGCAACCTGATCCTTAGACTGTGAGGTAATGCAAATAACCGTTCTAGAGGGAGCTTAGATGGTTATCAAGTATGACTCCGTGACTGGGTGATCGAAAAGCTTCCACTCAGGTTTCCCAAAGGGGCATGTAGAGGAGTACATATCAAGACCAGGATTTTCCCATCCATGTAATAGATAGATACATTAGTGGCCATCTCGGTGACGTTGCATTAACGAAGCATGCAAGCGTGTGACTGGGTCACGGAAGGCAATGACACGGAAAAAAGAAAAACAAGTTCATCGGTAATGAGATCGAACAAAGGTATGGAGATACCATAGATCAAATCTCGGGTGAACTAGGTATCAAGTGGCAAAGGGAATGGGAAACGACTGTTAACGGTTCAAATGACATTATCATCATGGAATGCACATGGGTCATTATGGGCATCCCGGTCCTGCTATTGATCATTGATGGAGATCATGTTTGTGCCATTCCTGAGCCGTGGAGAAATACACTTAAGGGTACGATGAGCTAGAGATCCTACGTAAGTTGGAATCACCATATGAAAGAGAAAAGGAAATCGGAAAAGTTCTATGACAGAACCGAAATCGTTCTGGGAAAGTTCTGAAGTTGTTCGGAGGAAATCGAAAGGGAACCGAAAGGTGTTTCGGGTCAAATCGGATTTTGTAATATGTATTTACATATTAATTAATGTAATTAATATTAAATATAATATTAAAATCTAATTTGAAGGGGTATTCCACTAATGGGCCAAACTTCCTAGGGAAAAAGGGCCCATGAGGAAAAACCGAAAGGGGGAAGGGCCAAGGGTCAAAGGGCCAAGGCCTAGCCACCTAAAGGGGCCCACCTGGCCAGACTAGGGCTGTGCGCGGGGTGGGGCCCACCCCTAGCCGGCTAGCCCATGGTGCCCTAAGGGCCCATGCGCCTCCCCCTCTCTCCCTTGTTTAGTCCCAAAGGGAAGGGCACACCCCCTCCCCTATATAAAGGGGTGCCCATGGGTGGGAATAGACACACCAATATTTGGAGAAGTCCTTTGGTTGACTTTCTCCTTCCCTCTCTCTCGTCTCTATGTGTTGGCACGGTCCCAAGTAAGGACTGTCCGAGCAAGAGACACCGCACCTCTCAGCAGCTTGTTACTTGTGCGGTATGCTAAGCCGAGATCTACTTCATACTCCGGGTAGGATCAAGGAGCCAAGGTCGCCAGACAATCAGATGTGTACAAAACTACGAGGGGCCTCACTTGAGGCACCTTGGATGTCGTGAGCCGGAGCTGCTGCATGATGAAGAAGGAGCAAGGGGTGACATGCGAGGATCTTCGCGACCTTGAGATCGGCTACGGGTTCGACTACTTCAACCATTTTCCCTCGAAACGTTAACCACGTATGGTCTACAAGGGTATGTATTCTATACGCTCGACCATTACCGCATTACTACATAGATAGATCTTGGCACTATTAGGAGGTTCCAATGTAGGAAATTTTTTGTTTTCTGTTATGGAACCCTTCAACTACTAGTTGGTTGACGGAGGCGTGCTAGCACTTACAGTGACTATAAAGCTGTTGGCACCCCTTACGTATCAACTTGGGAAACCGATGAAACTCACGAAACGCTATCCATGCCATGGGATACGTCCTACGGGATTACGTCCCTTAATAGCACAATAATTTGATTGATGTCAATTGCTGACTGTTGTGGTTATGGGGATGATGTGAGCAGCGGTTGCTGCCTAATTGTCCAAATACGGAGTTACTCCCACACATACATAGTTGAAAATGTTCATGATGATAATCTTTATCTTAGATCCTTATAATGCTAGTGGTGTATCCGCTACTCCCTGAGAATGCTTTTTTCTCTATTGCAGTTCTAATCTCTCTTACATACATGATACTTACTTTCTGTATTCAGTTATTTTATTTTACTTTATTATTGCTCTTATAACTAAAACCCAAAAACACCTTTTTACACAATACTCGCATTCTATCTTATCACTTAGAACTTTATGTAGCATTTCTATCGTAATACTTATTTCAAGTGTTATGAGACTTCAGACTCCTCTCCTTGTGGGATCGATATCTTTATTTCAAAACTAGCTACAAACAATTTGTGCACTTGCAGTCATCAATGACTCGCATGGCTCAAACAACTCCTGTAGTAATGGCTCATAGGATTGAGGATACAAGCTTTAGTAGTGTTTAAAAGTAAAGGCTATGCAATACTTGGGATTCAATTTAATCCAATCGTGACTCCATGATGTAAGAATAAGATAGAGGCATATATGCTATATGTAATACAAGCATGTGGAATTTCTTGCCTGTCAGATCAGTAGTAAGGTAACCGGGATCTTGTAGTACTATTGGTTCTCCTTATAGCCTTAGAGAATACCTGTTGGGTGTGTTTTAATCCTCCCATGGGCACCCATTTATATACGGGAAGGGAGGTATGCCCTCTCGTTTAGATGTCCCATGTGCGACTAATAAAAGGAAATAGGGAAATAGAGGGAAGAAGCCGGTTGGGCCCTGGCCAAAGCAGCCCAAGAGAAAATCGCAGACACCGCCACTGGTGGGCTGGCGTACACACACCATCACAAGAAGGAGCAGCAGCTACTTCTAGCAGCCGACCGGGGCGGGCCTGCCTCGTGGACCCACACGCGCGGTGCAAGGTAGCCAGCACTATCTCCCGGGTGGTCCGGAGTGCCCGAGCGGCCCAGCTCATCCCTGCTGCGCGCGGCATCTAGTCGTCGCTCGGGTGGGCCGGTTCGGCTCTGTGACCCGCTTGCGCAGGAGTAGCGGCAGCTGCCCACTACCAAAGGTCGGGTGGGCCGAGACCTGTCCGCATGGCCTATTAGGTGGGGCGGTGTCAAGGGCGGCGCATAGTGCTTGTTGCGCACACGTGGAGTTAGTTATGTGCTTCCCACGTTGTGTGGGCTGGTCAAACCAGCCCTCGTTTGCTGTTTTTGATGTTTTTCCTTGCTGCTTTCTCTTGGGCCAATTTCCTCTGGAATTTTTGCCTAATGAGAAACTCACTTTATAAATTTCAACTTAAATATTTATTTAGTATAATTTATTCATAATTCACATATAATAAATGCATATCATAAATTGCTATTTATGGGAAACTCCTTTTTGTCTTTTCCTTTCCTTCTTTCACCGAACAACTTTGGATCTCTCCGGAACGATTCTCATTTATCTCTCTTTCATGATTCCATTTTAGAGAACGATCTCCAAGCATTGTATCGCCCTTAAGCGTGTTTCCCTATGGTTCGGGAATGCTATAGACATGATCTCTATCAATGATCAACAGCAGGACCGGGATGCTCATGTTGACCCCTATGCACTCCACGAATCTCCATCGTGTTGAACTTAAAACTATATGTCCAATTCCCTTGTTACGTGATACAATACTTGTCCGAAATTCGATCATCGGTATCTGATGCGTACAAAATTGAAGCATATTTACCTTTTGTTTTTGCATAAATAGCGTAGGGATTTTTGTATTTCACTGCGCCTACGAGCACTATTTCGTTCTTGTTTCAACAGGATCCCAAATCATGGAGTCATAAATGAACATATCAATTAGAGCTGTCATATTGTGTAATTATATGATATTTCTAAGTGATAAAAGTCATTTTATGAATTTACCTTTGCACCTGGAAGAATAAAAAACAAGGAGGAGGCATCAATACCGATAACGACCACTGGTATGGGCGGAGCCCGCTCTAACCATCCGCCCGTACCAGGCATCATCACGGCTGCCTCGTCAAATAGTTTCTCCTGGCGAAGATGAGAAGGAGATCCAACATTCATAGCCACCAGAAACCATGAAACACCACATCCGAGAGGGATCTAAAGGAGGAACTCGGCTGGAGTAAAATCCCGGCTGCTTCACAGATCATTGGAGGACAACGCATCATCCCCTTCATCATCAACCACTGCATGTTCATCACCACCATTACTCTATCTTTCATCTATTAGATATCTTTGTAATTCCAGATCCAATTGGGGTTTGCATTAGATCTACCCCCGTACTTTAATCCATTTATTTGATTATGATGATGTTGTTGATTGCTTCCATGAGTGAGTAGTTCCTTTGTTCTTGCGGAGATGGAGAAACCCTAGCACCATTATGAACTTGTAATAAAGATGATCTATTCTTGTGTCCATATGACTTGCTTGTCTATGATATAATTATGATTTGTGTTTGATTTATCTCTTTAGATGATATGTGAAGTCGACCACATATCATTTGCCTTCAGGACTAAAGGGAGGAAGAAACCCTTTGGACGTGTCTTGGAAGCGTACCTAGGATGCCCTGTGATAGATTGGCGTCGTCGCATAACCTATACGGTCAAAGGGGGATTAAAGAGGGACTCCCTAAGCTAATTACGATATCCATGGGGAAACCCATAATTGCAGTGGTCTATATGGGTGATTGCTCTCAGACATTGCAGTGGTTATATAGACGTGACCTCATACTTGGCTCAATAAAGTGGCTTCCCACGAGCCTTGTCGTGAACATATTATTATGGGGCTCTCTCCACAAACATCATGACATAAGAAGTATGTTATCTTGATTACATATAACAATAACACTATGCTAGTGGTGTATCCTACATCCCCGAGTATGTTTTAGCCCTACTGAGTTCAACCACGCTTTCACACAATCTTGTTACTTGTTTTATTTTACTTGTTTTAATTACTTTTCTACAAACAACCATAAATCATTCAAACACACTTTACTTGAGATCAAAGACAACTTATAAGTATTCTTTGGTAGAGAGTAACAAGGGGCATAAAGACCTTTACCAATAGCTCTCTGTGGGTTCGATATCTTTACTTCGAAACTAGCTACAATTGGTCTGTGCATTTGCAATCATCTAGCTATTTTCTGGCGCTGTTGCCGGGGAGCTAAGCGCTTTTGGTCTTTGTTCTTAGTTACTTATTTTACTTACTGTTTTACTAAAGTTGTTTATTAGTTTCAGGTGATCCATTATGGGCGAGTACCAACATATAATCCAGCTTGAGGCTGTGAGGAATTCCGGTCTGCCCATGGATGCCTATTTAAAATCCAATAACCCAAGAGGGTATGATATTAACCCCATGCTTTTAGATCTTTTGCATGCAAAGAAATTTGTGGGAGATGGTACGGAGGATCTTATGAGCATGTAGGCTTCTTTGAAGATAGTTGTGGGACTTTCCATCTTAATTTACAAACTGAGGATGAGGTTAAAATTGCTCTCTTTACTCAAACCCCCATTGATGAGGCTTGTTCTTGGTATATTAAAAGTTCTGCAAAGATTACTAATTCCTGGGAGAGCCTAGCCTCTCTATTTTTAGTTGATTTCTTTCCCAGGACAAAAACTCTTGGCGCAAGGCGCATCATTATGAATTTTAAAGGAAAACCTGAAGAAAGCTTGCATGAAGGATATACAAGATTTTGGGGCTTGCTTGATTGCTGCCCCATCATAATTTCCCACCTTGGCTAGTGATACACACCTTCTACGCAGGTTTTAATGATAATAATAGAAATGAAATTGATTCCCTTACCAATGGGTCGTTCATCGAATTCAGTATTGAGAGGGCATGGAATTTGTTAGATACGATGAACAGGATAGAGAAAGCATATTGTGAGGCAGAATTTAAAAAGGAGAACCCCATAGAGTATAATTGCTTAAAGAGGTTTCTAGCATCTAGAAAGGTAGAAAAAATGCTTGAGAATTTTAATCTTGACCATCGCATGGTCATTCAAATTGTTAGATCCTATGCTGACTATCTGCAGATTCCAAAAGATTGGGAACACTATACACCAGCTGTGGAAGAAAAACCCACTAAAACTGTCTGTAATGATAGATATTCAAAAATGCAAAAGAAAATGTTAGCTGAAAAGGAAACTATTCTAACTAAGGTAATGGATAGTAGGAGTGAAAGGAATAAAAGAATAGAAAGGTTAACTAGGGATTTGGGAGCCATTAAAGAAAACATTGGGATAGTTAAAGAACTTTTGGAACCTGAATTGTTCAAGGAAGAGGTTATAATGGTAAGAAAAGAATCCTCCGAAATGATAGGAGGAAATTTTGATGGTAAGAATAAAAGTCAATAGAAAATTCCTTTTTGTTTAGGAGGGATTAACTTATGTAGGGTTCTGTGACTTAAGTTCTTCTATAAACATAATGCCTTATACTATTTATGAAGAATTGTGCGATCATCTTGATGAATCCTACCTTGAGCCATCAGAAGCAACCTTTATGTTTTCTAATCAAACTTTGCATCCTACACACGGAATACTTTGCAATGTTTGCATTTTTGTTGGGGCTTTTGTGTATCCAGTTGATTTTCATATTATCGAAATACCCTTGAACTCCAGTTGCCCAGTTATTTTTGGTAATCATTTTTACAATTCTATGAATATTGATATTGACAACAAAACGCAGGCTTTATCTTTACAACTTGATGAAGAAACTATAGAAGTAAGCTACAGCCAATTCACGAGACTACCTTATGAGAAGAAAGTTGAGATTAAGGAGGAGAAGACTATTGAAGAATTGACAGCAATCTACTTTTGCACACCGCAATCTGAATTGGAGAGAAGTTTGACAAGTGATGATTCCCTTGCCAATGACTCTGTAAAAAGAAGATTTGGACAAAATCCTCAACACCACACCGGAGGCTGAATAGGGTCTCAGGGATGAATATGAAGCCTATTGTTCTAAAACCTCTTTCTCCAGGACTCACGCATGAATTCTTGGACAAGGAAGGTAAATGTCCAGTAATTGTTGATGATAAGCTCTCTCCAGATGAAAAGCACGAAGTTTTTAAAAGTACTTGTCAAACAACGAGAAACTTTTGGATACACTCTTAATGACATAAAGGTATAGATCCAACCATAGTAACTCACAAGATACCTATGGTTGAAGATGCTAAACCATTTTTTGATAATCAAAAAAGGTTAAATCCCAAAATGAAAGAGGTAGTGTGGAAGGAAGTAATTCGTATGTTGGACAGTGGTATTATCTACCCAATTTTAGACAGCAAAATTGGTGAGTCCAACTCATTGCATACCTAAGGAAGGATGCATAACAATAATTATAATAATAAGAATAAACTAATTCCATCTAGAACAATAGCAGGATATAGAATTTGTATTGACTTTAGGAAGTTGAATAAAGAAACCATAAAAATGCATAAGCAACTTCCCCTCATTAACGATATTATGGATAGGATGTCTGCTAATTCTTACTTTTGTTTTCTTGACGGATACTCTGGCTATTCTCAAATAGCTATCCAACCTGAAGATCAAGAAAAAACTACTTTCACATGCCCCTATGGAACCTATGCTTATCGATTAATGCCTTTTGGATTGTGTAACGTAGCTGCTACTTTTCAAGAGTGTGTTTTAAAGATCTTTGACAGTTTTGTGGAAAGTTCCATGGAAGTTCTTATGGATAACCTTGTTGTCTATGAAACTACTTTTGAACAGTCTATGTAATCTTAATAGAGTTTTGCAGAGGTGTAAACAAACCAAGATGGTTCTAAAGTAGCAGCATTGCCGCTTCATGGTAAGGGAAGGTATAGTTTTTGGGCATAAGGTTTCTAAGAAGAATATTAAGATTGATAGTTTGAACTTAGTTACTTTAGAAACACTTCCAATTCCGCAAGATATAAAAGGAGTAAAGAATTTCCTTGGGCATGCTAGTTTTTACAGCCGCTTTATCGAAGATGTTGCTAGAATATCTGCCCCTTTAACTCGTCTCCTAGATAAAGATATTCTTTTTTCTTTTAATAGAGATTGCCATGATTCTTTTGAACAGTTAAAGAAAGATCTAATTTTTGCACCTGTTATTCAAGCACCCAATTGGGATGAACCATTCATAATTATGTGCGATGCTAGTGATTATGCTATTGGGGCTGTTTTAGGACAAAGAGATGGCCCTAACCTTATCTTTATTTAATATGCTAGTCGAGTGTTTAATGATGATCAAAGGCACTATGAAACAACTGAGAAATAATTCCTTGCGATTGTTTTTTCTTGTGATAATTTTAGACACTATATCATCAACTCAAAAGTAATAGTTCATACTGATCATCAAGCTCTAAGACATCTTCTAGCTAAGAAGGATGTTAAACCCCGTCTAATCAAATGGGTTTTGTTACTTCAGGAGTACGACTTACAAATAGTTAATAGGAGGGGAAAGGATAACCCTATGGCTGACCATTTGTCACGAATGGAAGGAATCATGGAGGATCCCATCCCTATTAATGAGTCTATGCCAAGCGAATATCTTGCAGTTGTAGAATCTCATGATCCTTGGTTTGTAGATTATGCTAATTTCCTAGTAGGCAAGTTTTTACCAAAGGAATGGATTACAATCAAAGAAATAAATTCTTCAATGATTTAAAAAATTATTTTTGGGATGATCCTTACCTATATATACATGGTCTAGACAGGATAATCCGAAAATGTGTGCCCGAGCACAAGGTTAAAGACATCCTTAAAGCCTGTCACAATAGTCACTATGGTGGGCACCACGCTGGTAATCGCACTGTAGCCAAAGTTTTACAGTCAGGTTTCTACTAGCCTACACTAGTCAAAGATTCTCATGAATATGTTAAAAAATTGTGATGCCTATCAACGTATGAGTAATATAGGAAAAAGATAAGAAATTAATATGAAATATAACTTAGTAATTGAGCCATTCGATGTATGGGGAATGGTTTTTATGGGACCATTTGTTCCCTCTAACGGTTATACTCATATTCTTGTTACTGTTGATTATGTTACTAAATGGGTTGAAGCTATACTCACAGCTCATGCAGATGCAGCCACTTCCGTCAAGATAGTCAATGTAATACCTTGGACATTACGCTCTAAGCACGAGCCTGGATGAACCCAAAAGGATAAGGGATTTTACCGCGGAGGCCCAAGGCCACCCACGTGTAGGCCCGTCAAAGCGGAGAAGGGCACGGTACCGGCCGACCACCCTATCCACTTTCAAGAACATCGGAACTAGAGTGAGCGGCGTAAGCGACAGGTAACGCGACCACGACATACAAAAATGAGTATGTATCTCTGCGACTTACAATAGACATCAGAGGCACACCATCTAGAAACAATAGAAAAATAAATACTCAACACCATACGGCAAGATCCAAATATCCTAGATAGATATAATAGTTTAAGATACATCATCATACATCAATCAACATAGTAGCAAGTGGAATCGGGAAACATGATCCGACTACGGATAAGAAGAAAATTGGCATAAGATGCCCTGAAAATAGCACATCCCACCCACAGATCTCATGGATCTCCATTCCCAGAATCTCTACACCGAATAGTCGTGGCCACCATCATCGGTATCTTCGACTCAATAGCCTTCTTGGGAGTATACCTGTCCATTTGAACCAAATATTTATCATGTGAGACCCTAGGGGTACTCAGCAAGTCTTAATGCATCTAAAGGGAACAACCTGGGGGTGACGCAATTGCAACGAAAGATAGTATCTACGAAGAGCTATTGACACTCGCTACACATCCGCCCAACCAGAGATGGATAGATGCCTGTTAATTAATAACAACAGTTATATAAGCGACATAAATAACCTCCCTCGTCCTCCTTCTCGCTTACCAACAAGAAGGCGGAAGAATATCCCATCCGTTGGCAATGTTATTAACCATTCCATGAGTATTACACTATTTACTAGTCATGTCTTAGTCAAATTACAGGCGGTACTTTAGTTATGCTTCTCTATGATCAAGAAAATGTGCTCCAAGTCGTCCATAACCGCGGACACGGCTTTTAGAGTTTTACCCTGCAAGGGTGCAAAAATAGCAACAAACACACAATCAACCTCGGGACGAACCAAATAAAATGCAACGAGGCCTCATGACAATGCATTCACATGATTCATAAATTATTTCAGGGGGCCACCCCACTAAGCTACCCGCAATAAAGTTGGTTGGCTCCAATATGGACCCAGGGTTTGTGTCAATGGCTGTAAACGACTGGGAACCTGAAAGTGTGACTGGGCCTGACGATATAGCGAAAACATTCCACGTTCCAAAACAGTACAGGTGATCCACACACAATCGTAAATAAAATAGTAAAGCATGGCATAAGTATAGGATAGTAATAAATCCCCAAACTACTTTGTGGCCCCAAGAAATAATGTGTGAATCAAGCTCAGGTGAAGGAAGATCCATAAGGTCTCCCATATGTGGATAGTGAGAATAGTCAAGGAATAGGAATCAAGTACTCGGGGTCCTATGGGACACAAGTGAGCTTAAAGAACTAAATAGCAGATAATTCTCAGATTACTACTCAGATTAAGTTGTTTAGGTAGCTTATTATCGAAAGACTTGCACAAACCCTACACATGGAATTCTACGACTTGCATGCCTCAATCAACTCATGTAGAAATGGCTCATGGGATGGAGGAACAAGCTTCAGTGGGGTTTAAAAGTAAAGGCTATGCAATACTTGGGATTCAATTTAATGCAATCGCGGCTCAATGATGCAAGAGTAAGATAGAAGCATAGGTACTATATGTATGCAAGCATTTGGAATTGCTTATCTGGTAGTTCTGTTGCAGAATAAGATGGATCCGGGTAATACTCCTGAGGCTCCTAGTATTCTCCTTCCTCAATGTCTATTCGGATAAAAACCAAAACACACAACGGCCAAAATAAATACATTGCACAATCATATAAAACATATGCAATAAGAAAACAAGGGATCCCATGATGGAATGATGTACCATTGCATGGTATAACTTAGCATGGCATGTGTGAGGTGTAGGGTACAAGAATAAAGCATTTTATTAGTTGTTTAGTCATATTTTGCTCCCATAACCCTTGCTTTCTCTTTAATATTTATATGATGCATGCCTCAATTCATATCATGGAATGCATAATCAGAACGAGCTCATCGCACTGATCGATTTAGATATATTATTTGTTGAATTTAGAATTATGCAATTAAAGTTACAGATGTATTTAGAAAAAGGCATTTATTGACATTTTAATAATTTCGAAATTTTAACTTGCTCAAAAATTATTTTGGATGGCATATTTGAATTCCTCTCATTTTTTTGATCAGAAACAATATATCATTTGCAAAATTTGAATTTATGGATTTTAAATTATTATTTAATGCAAACAATTCAAAACGGGGCCAAATGTCACAGGTTTGACTTGTTAGGGTTGACCCTGGTCAAATTAGAATTTATATTTGATTGAAACTTTTGTCAAATTCAAAATATTTGAATTTATATGAATTTATTTAAATAAAGTTTATATTTTGTTTATATTTGATTTTTCAGAAAAAATCGCCAAACTTTTGCTACCTGAGGTGGTCTTACCCACCGTCACCAACGAACGGTCCCAGGACAGAAGCGGGGCCACCTGCGCGTATAGGACCGAGCTGGCGACACACGGGATGGCTGGGGACTTGAGTTTGATCGGCAACAACTTGAAGGGGTGTTTCTGCAAAAGCGATGCCGCGCGTCTGACGAAACTGAAAATCTCCTCGCAGAAACAGCTAGCTGCAACGATTTGGCGAGGCAGATCCTGAGAAAACCGCTACGAATTAAGGCATGCTCCAGAAATAAAAATCGTAGATCTAGCTTAGATCTACAACTCTCGTGTTCAAGTTTTCTCAAACGAAGGTCTACAATGGCCGGGACCTTGTGAGGAACATAGGCAAAGCAGGGCTGCGCGCTGCTCGGATGAACTGTCGAGACGGCCAGTTACCCCGCGAGGTCTGGCCGGTTTCCAATGACCGTGGTGACAAATCCTTCGAGTCTTTGACCATGCCACAAAAACGAAAGTTGTGGAGGGAACTTCAGACTACAACTTCGGTTCAGGACAAAACCTTGATGGTGGACTACAGAGGGCTGGGTATGGCGAGTAACCATAGCAAAAACGATGGCCTCCAGACGCGAGCCGCTACTGTTCGGGCGCGTGCGGCGTGCGGCATGCGCGCGGCCGGCTGCAGGAGATTGCGCGCGCGGGGGTCAAGGATCAGCCAGAGTGGAGCAGGGTGCAAGGATGCTCACTAGGGCATCGGTGACGGTGATACGGCCAGGCTAGTATAAAAACAGGACGGAGGCGAGGAGATGGTGTCCGTGGTGGCGGCGAGCGGTGATGGACGCGGTGTTCTAGGCCGTCACTTCCGCGCTTCGTGTATCGTTCGTCTTCAGCACCTCGTGTGGCTCCTGGTAGCAGTGGACTCAGCTGCAGCAGCTTGTCATCGAGGAAGGAGGGTGGGCAGGGTTAGTCAGCGGGGGCTAGGGATTTGTAGAGCACGGGGTGGCCATGGCGTTGGAGGCGGAGGCGAGGAGGGTTAGGTGGGGGATCTCGATCTTGAGATGGGCCTGGAGGTTGTCCTGTTGTTGCTGCTTTATGTAGCGGAGGGGGGCTCATGACAGAGACGTGAGGCTGTCTTGCTCGAGCATGTGCCTACGGGGGAAGAGGTACAGGGTGGATCGGTGTTCTCGCTGGCCTAGGGGTGTGGCTACACTAGCTCGTGATACGGGGGAACTGGCGGGGTCGAAAATATGGCCAAGACTAGACCAGGCTGGTAGGTTTCCGGTACTCCTATGGTTCAGGGACAAGAAGGTTCGGTTCTGGTAGGTTTCATGGGTGTGGATTAGCTAGGTTTAGGTCACTCATTTGGTTTAAAACCAAGGGATGAGGGTGAAGGGAATATGTCCGAGAGGCAATAATAAAGTTGTTATTATCTTATGCCATGTTTATGATAAAAGTTTATTTTCATTCTATAATTGTATTAATTGGAAACATTAATACATGTGTGTTTGATAAACAAAATACAAGGTTCCTAGTAATGCCTCTCATATAAACTAGCTCGTTGATTAACAAGATGATCAAAGTTTCCTGATCATAAACATTGGATGTTGTTAATAACGAGGTCACAACATTTATGAAATGGTATGATGAACATTCATCTGAAGTATAGCAATACGATCAAAGTCATTGTGTTTAAATTGCTATAAGATCTTACGAAGTAATCTTAATCCTTAGACCATGAGATCATGTTAATTGCTAACACTAGAAGAGTAACTTGATAACATCAAACGTCACACCGTAACAGGGTGACTATAAAGGTGGGTTCAGATACTCCGAAAGTGTTATGTTGAGGCTCATGGATCAAGAGTGGAATTTGTCCATCCCGATGATGGATAGATATACTCTGGGCCCTCTCGGTGATATCACATTAGTTAGCTTACAAGCAAGTGATGAGATCACTAGAATGTTATATCACGGGAACAAGAAAAGAGTGCATGTCGGTAACGAGATCAAACTAGGTATTGAGATACCGATGATCGAATCTTGGACATGTAATATATCGTGAGACAAAGGGATTTAGTTACGATGTTAAAGGTTCACATGATCACTAGAGTCATCGTTAAATGTGTGGAAGTCAGTACGGATCTCCAAATCCCGCTGCTGATTATTGACCGGAGAAAGGTCTCGATCATGTCTGCATTATTCGAGAACTGTAGGGTGAAACACTTAAGGGATACCGACACCATTTGGATCAAATATGTTTCAGATAAAGATTTAAGAAAGCGCTGGAATCATTTCGATGGAAACCGGAATTGTTTCGGGTGAAATTGCAGAAACTGGTTCTGCATGTCATATTGAAATATTGCAGGGGGTTTTATGTGAATGTTTGTTAATTAAAGTAATTAACAAAATTCTGAATAAAATTAATAAAAGATTTTTATTAAATGAGAGAATATTAAATTTGGAGAAATTTAATGCATTTAAAGTGAAGACTTTAATGGAGAATCTTAAGGGGCAAATTTATGTGGAGGGGGTTACCACCACATGAATGGCGGAGGTGAGGGGTCATCCCACATGGGGCACCGGCCATGGGGAGGGGTTCCCCCTCCTCCTATAAAAGGCCCCCCTCTCACTCCTTGCTCACACCTCCTTGTGAAGGATCTCTCTCCCCTCTAGATATTATTCCCCATGGTCTCGGATTAGCGAGATACATGTTTCCGGTGGCTTTATGTGGAAAGGAGTTGCTTCTTCCGCTGCTTTGATGGAGCGAGGGATGGAGGTTATCGGGGGTACCGGACGTGTGTACGATCACGGATGCACCGCTGCTTTGCGGTGCTGGACTTGGTGGTGCTGGACATGCTGGACTTGCTGGTGTTGGACCTGCTGGACTCGTTGGACTTCATCACGATTTTGAGATCGGCAAGTGTACGACTACATCAACCACGAAATCAGTTTCATTAACAATGCTTTGTCGATCTTCAAGGGTATGTTCTCTATGGATGTATATCCACCCGTTCCTTGTATCTAGTAGATAGACCTTGGCGTATAATAGTTCCCATCATAGGAAATTTTTTGCTGTGAACCCAACAGAGGGGTGTGTGTATAGATGTACACATGGGTAGGTATATTAGGAGTGTAGCTCAAACGGTTGAATTTAGGTGTAGCTAGCTATTTGAGCTAGGTTTTGTAGAGGAAGATAGAGAGAGAGAGATAGAGTTTAGGTGTATATATGGTGCTAAGAGGTGGTACGATTATCTAGGATAGATCAGTAGAATTTGATTGATTTCATATATCAAGACAAGCTCAAGTTTTATGAAGCCCACACAAAAAGATAGAAGAAAGGGGTGAGAAGGTGAAAGGTTATGGAGTATGCATGTGGCATGCACAATTGCACCCATGCATGTGGTGATTCAAAAGGAACATGTATGATCATGTGTAAGTGGAGATGGAAACCATACCAAGTGCATGTGGAATTGATTTAAAATCCAAAGACGCCCACTCACATGATAGACGGTAGGAATAATATGAGATCAAAAGGAAGTTGACCTTACCAAGTTAGTAGGTGGAAGGATTTTTAAAAGAGATGCCCTCAACTCAATTTGGGAAGCAAGCAATGTATCAAGAACCAACTACAATATAATAAGAGGCAACTACAAATACAATAATAAGAATACAAATGCATATGAGACAAGAACCAAATGTAAAAGGGGTTTTATATGATGCTCAATTGCAAGGTGGCATGGTGACATGAGCATGATATAATGATGATGCAACAATACATATAAGAAGTAGTATTTTATTATTAAACCATGTAGCATTACAAATGTTAGACAGATGGGATGCTATAACTCTCCCCCACTAAACAGGAACCTCGCCCGAGATTCTAGGAAGAAGAAGACTCAAAGAGAATAGGGTACTCGGAATGGAGGTCGTCCTCACGCTCCGAAGTGGCTTCATCAATGGAATGGTGTGACCACTGCACCTTGCAGAACTTGATAGACTTGTTGCAAGTCTTCTGTTTGATGACTTCAAGAATTTTGATGGGGTGTTCTTTATAGGAGAGATCTTCTTGGAGATTGATGAGCTCGTGATCCACGGTCCTGCCGGGATCCTTGAAGAACTTCTTGTGTTGAAAGATGTGGAAGACATCATGAACCTTGAGTATTTCAGGAAGCTCGAGATCATAATCCACTTCTCCTCTTTTGCCACAGATTTTCAAAGGACCGATGTATCTAGGCAGAAGCTTGCCTTTGATACCAAAGCGATGAGTGCCTCTCATGGGAGTGACACGAAGGTAAACGAGATCACTAGGGACATACTACATGTCCATGTGTTTTCTGTCATAGTTGCTTTTTTGACGAATCTGGGCAACTTTCAAGTTCTCAAGAATGATAGAACCTTCTCTTCTGCTTGAGTGACAATTTCGGGACCAAAGAATTTTCTTTCACCTGCCCCTGACCAACCAATTGGAGTTCGACACTTGCAACCATAGAAGACCTAAAAGGGTTCCATCTAGAGACTCTTCTAATAGTTGTTGTTGTAAGAGAATTCAGCATATGGGAGGCACTCTTCCCACTTCATGCCGAAAGAAATGACGCAAGCGCAGAGCATATCATCAAGAATCTGATTGATCCTTTCAACTTGCCCTTGTAACTGAGGATGGTAAACTATGCTGAAGTTTAGCTTTGTTCCCAAGCCTTGTTGGAAACTTACCCAGTACTTGGAGGTAAAAATACTCCCACGGTCTGAGCTAATTACAAGAGGAACCCCATACAAGGAGACTATTTTGTTGATATAGAGCTCAGCCAGCTGACTACCAGAAATTGTTTCCTTGCCTAGAAAGAAGTGAGCCACTTTTGAGAGCCTGTCAATGACGACAAAGATTGCTTTGTTGCCTTTTTGAGACCTTGGAAAGCCAGTTATGAAGTCCATCTCTACTTTCTCCCATTCCCATTCTAGAGGCTTCAAAGGTTGAAGAAGACTAGAAGGTTTCTGATGGACGTCTTTCACTCTGTGGCAGACATCACACTCGGAGACATACTTGGCACATTATCGTTTCAATCCAGGCCACCAATATTGTGTTTTTAGGTCCATGTACATCTTAGTGCTGCCAGGGTGGATAGAAAGAACAAAATCATGAGCTTCTTTAAGAACTTTCTCTCTCAAACCCGGATACTTCATAACAAACATCAGGTGCTTAAAGAATAGAGTGCCTTGGTCGTCAAGGTGGAAAGGTTCATACTTCGGAAGCTGAATTTTGGAGATGATGGTTTTAGTGTAAGGATCACCAAGTTGAATGGAGCAAACTTTTCTTCCAAGAGAGGGGTAGCTATCAAGTTATGAAGATAGCCCTGAGGTACAAGCTCGAGGTTGAGTTGATAGAATTCCTCACACAAGAGAGGTTGGTGTTCTTCCACCATGAGGTTGTTCACATACGCCTTACGATTGAGGGCATCGGCCATCACATTTTCTTTGCCCAAAGTGTAGTTGATTGAAAGATAAAAGTCATTGATGGTTTCAATCCATCTCCTCTAGCGAAGGTTGAGGTCCGGCGGAGTGAAGATATACTTAGGGCTTTTGTGGTAAGAAAAGATCTCACAATGGTTTCCAAGCAAGTAGTGCCTCCATACTTTCAAAACGAAGACAACCGCTGCAAGTTCAAGATCACGTGTCGGATAGTTGAGCTCATGAGCCTTCAACTGACGGGAAGAATAAGCAACGACTTGCTTTTCTTGCAAAAGAGCCACCCCAATTCCTTGGATAGAGGCATCACAGTAGATCTGAAAAGGCTTTGATGTATCAGGAGGAATCAAGACAGGTGTGGAGGTAAGCTTTTCCTTGAGTGTTCCAAAGCTTTCTTGACATGTCGGTGACCAAAGAAATTTCTTGCCTTTCTTGAGAAGATTGGTAAGAGGCTTAGCAAGTTTTGAAAAGTTATGAACGAACAGATGGAAATAACTAGCCAATCAAAGAAAACTCCGGACTTCTTTGACATTTTTGGGAGGGAGCCAGTCCACAATTGTCCGAACAGTCTCTGGGTTGACAGCAATGCACTTAGCAGAAATGATGTGCCCTAGATAGGTGACTCCCGGGAGCCAGAATTTGCACTTGGAGAACTTTGCATAGAGGCGGTTCTCACCAACACAATGGAGATGTTCCACATGCTCTTCTTTTGACTTGGAATAGACCAGGATGTCATCAAGATAGACCACCACGAACTTATCAAGATACTCCATTAAAACTGAGTTCATAAGCCTTGATAAAGTAGTGGGAGAATTGGTGACACCAAAGAACATGATCGTGTACTCGTACAGGCCATAGCGAGTGGTGAAAGCTGTTTTAGGAACATCTTCCTTGGGAATCTTGATTTGATAATACCCACTTCTCAAGTCAAGTTGGAGAATACCATTGCTCCTATAATTTGATCGAAGAGGTCATTGATCCACGAAAGGGGATATTTATTCTTGATGGTTTTTGCATTGAGAGCTCTGTAGTCAACACAAAGTCACTCAGTCTGGTCTCGCTTCTTCACAAAGATTGTTGGGCTACCCCAATAGGAAGTGTTATGCTGAATGAAACCCAAATTTTCTTGTTCATCAAGCTATCGTTTGAATTTGGCCAACTCTGCAGGACCCATTTTATAAGGCATCTTGGAGATAGGAGTGGTTCTAGGTTCAAGATCAATCAAAACTCGACCTCTCAGTCAGGAGGCATGCCTGGTAGCTCTTCTAAAAAACATTTGGGAATTCACAGACCACAGGAACATTTTGCAAGTCTTCCATAACATCAATTTTTTGGACACCCAAAGAGTAGAGCTGAATAGAAGGAGTTTTCCTTGGAGAATAGACTATGTGGCCTTTAGGAATTTTCAAAGAAACTGAATGTTCAGCACAATCAATCACAACTTTATTTGCAGCCAACCAATCCATGCCCAAAATGACATCAATATCTGAACTGCCAAGAACAATCAAGGAAGTTGGAAATGAAGAAACGCCAATTTGAATTTGATTGCCATGACTGATCTTGGTAGATAGCATTCTTGCCCCTGGAGAAAGAACCATTAAATTTTTATCCGGCATGTTCATAGCTAGCTCATGCTCATTTACAAACTTGTGAGACACAAATGAATGCGATGCACTAGAATCGAATAAAACTCGTACAAGGACTGTGTTAACAGGAAGCGTACCCAACACAACTCCAGGTGTGTGCTCAGCTTGAACAATGTTGATGTTGTTGGCGCGAGCAACAGTGGACCCAGGCTTGGTGTTGATGTTGAGAGCCCGTGGTGCAGTTGCGTGAGGAGCAATTGTCAAAGAAGGTATTGGAGGTGGAGGAGGAAGAGCCTTGTTGTTCATAGGATAGTTCCACTGCTGGTGACCAGTGTTCCCACACGAGAAACAAGTGCCACTCGTACGAGGAGTAGAGTATCCTGGAACTCCACCATACGGCGCCCTAGGGTAGTTGTTGTTGTAGCCCCTTAGAGCAGCGATGTAAGGGTACGGTGGCCTTGGCGAGAAAATGACGGTCTTGGCGGAGCAGGGAGTAGCGGTGCGGTACTAGGGACCCAAACACGGCGCATAGAAGGAGCGGCCACTGCCGGAGAACCACCAGTTTCACGAATGTCTGCTTACTTGCCTCCTCTTGATGAGCTGCTTGCTGAAGGTTGAGAAACGAGCTTGGAATGGTGTGGGTGAGAGCATATTTGATTGAAGCATTTAGCCCTTGACGGAACCTCTTTTGTCTTTTCTTATCCTCAGAAACCTCATCCCCACTATAACGAGATAATTTTGCAAAGTTCTTGATGTAATTATTGACATTCTCGCTTCCGTGCATGAGATTTAGGAACACCTCCTTCATGCATTCCATGACAATTTCAGGCAGATATTGCTCTTTGAAAGCATTAGTGAATTGCCCCCATGTTGGCTGAAATCTAGGAGGACTTTCTCTCAAATAACTCTCACACCAAAGAGCGGCTTCCCCTCGTAGAAGGTGAGTCATGAACTTGACCTTATCGTCCTCAGCAACATCTGCGGTATCCAACAACCTCGTGGTCTCCCGAAGCCAATTGTCGGCATCCAGCGGCTCAGCGGTCACCTCGAAGTGCCATGGGGCGAACTTCAGAAAGTCCTTCATGTTACCACGCTGGGGAGGTGGAGGAGGTGGTGCGAACTCATTCCTCTTGACGCTCTCCTCGAACCTCTTCTGGTTTTCTGCATAGTTCCTAGAGTATTTGCCAAACTGACAAGCGCAACACCTAGATCTGGCAAATCCAGAACCTCGTCTTCCCAGGAAGGCGGCGTGGAGGCGTCATCATGTTGATGATTGAAAAACTTGCGTTAGTACCATAATGGAGAATTATTAATAATCCAAAATAGCACTAAAACAGAATAAACCAAGATTAAAGGATACAATTTACTAAGATGATATTAAAATATCAAACAAAGTTCATAGCACCTAGAAGATAGTTAGCATATCGCACACGACTGAAAAGGAGTGTGGAACATAAATCTATGAAAGAAAAAAATCCGCAAATTTCGGTATTAAAATACCAACTAGATGCGCAAAACCACTTAACAGGTAGGGCTTAGCAGCTTCACCCATTCAATGCACAAGAGCGAATGGTAAAAGTAGTGGTATGGTCATGACTCCATCCCGCACTCGAAGCATTACTTCACACAAGAATAGGAAAAACACGCAACCCAACTCTTATCCTTCTTACGAAAAACTGACAGAGATTAATGGATATAGAACGAACACTCCTGCTATAACGCGTCGGTCACAAAGAGTAAGACAGATCGCATTGGTTATGAAGAATCGGATAGATCGCGCTAGTTCACACAAAGCCTGTCGGTATGGAATGTACCAACGATTGCTAACTAAAGGTAGATTGCGACAACAAGGTTGGATGCAACAGATAGACAAAGAATTACACACACATCCTATGGTACTACAGAACCCCAAACAGGTAAATCCTAGTTTGAATTTGTAGAAGAGGGTAGAAAAATGTTACACTTCCTTACCAGAAAAGGATGGATGAGTGGGTAAGAAGAAAAATGGAAGCAGTCCTACTCTCACGTTTAGTTTTTCCCTAGTATACATAGCTACCAAAATATTTTCTAGACTGAGAACGACCATCTTGGCTGAGATCCTGAAGGGCGGAATGGCTCTGATACCAATTGTAATACCTCGTACATTACATTATAAGGACGAGCCTGGATGAACCCAAAAGTGGATAAGGGATTCTACCGCGGAGGCCCAAGGCCACCCACATGTAGGCCCGTCGAAGCGGAGCAGGGCACGGTATCGGCCGACCATCCTATCCACTTTCAAGAACATCAGGACTAGAGCGAGCAGCGTAAGCGACAGGTAACACGACCATGATATACACAAATGAGTATGTAGGTCTACGACTTACAATAGACATTAGAGTCACACCATCTAAAAACAATAGAAACAGAAATAATCAACGCCATACGACAATATCAAATATCCTAGATAGAGATAATACTTTAGGATACATCCTCATATATCAATCAACATAGTAGCAAGCGGAAGCGGAAAACATGATCCGAGTACGGATAAGAAGAAAATTGGCATAAGATGTCCTGAAAATATGCACATCCTGTCCATAGATCTCATGGATCTTCACCCCCAGAATCTTTCCCCCGGACAGTCGTTGCCACCATCATCGGTCTCTTTGACCCAGTAGCCTTGCTAGGAGTATACCTGTCCATCTGAACCAAATATTTATCATGTGAGACCCTAGGGGTACTCATGTTATGACCCGGGATCCGATAAAGATCCTAAGTCCATGTGGTTAACATGCTAGTACCTGGATCATTAGCTAGCACTCACCATCGATAAAATATCATGTAAAACACAAGTCTTTATTATAAGAATCGAATAATCCAGAGTTTACATTATCACAACAGAAACAAAATAAATATAACTTGGAGTCCCATCAATGTCACTGGCTAGTTGAGTGAAGACCCACGATCCTAGCACACCTTTCAACGATGATCCCTAAATTCTGCACATAAAACGTGTAGCCAAACGAGTTGGTCAATACTTTGAATGTATTGGCAAATTATACCAATAAAAGAATTTGACTATCTCTACATGCATAAGGATGACAAAAGGCTTAAGGTTTATTTGCATAAAGCCAATTTTCATAAGTCAAGAAGAAGAGAGAAAATCTTTTATCCTACTTTGTAAACATTTGATAACTAATGTAGGGTCGAGAGAAACAAGGACTTGGATATTACACACCAAGACACTTGGATATTACGCACCAAGTTTCCAATCCTCAATCTAACACCTGGATATTACACACCAAGTGGCACTAGTATATTACGCCCCAAGTTACTTGGATATAACACACCAAGTCCCCAAAAACCCACCTATTAGCGACATTACGCATGCCATAGGTTTTGAAAACTTTTGTTTGAAAATAGAAGAAATCCTTCAGAGGATCCATCCTTCAGATGCTCAAAGTTGTTCTTTTTCCGTGAACACGACTGATCGATCAGATTGATTACTCTCGAGAGTTTGCGCACTTTACCCATAAATCCACGATCAAATCCTTTTACAGACAAGACCATGGTGAAGCTTTCCCTTAGTTTCCCCTCTACCTTACGGATTCATCCGTGCCAAAAATCCTCCAAGTGATGGTACCCAGGTGAGGTTTCTCATTAAATACTAGGCCAAGACAGAGCCCATATGTATTGTGGTTGCACTGGAAGCTTCTGAAGTCTAAAACATGGCAGACTTCTGTGATCCTGGGCGGCCGTCCTCCACCAAAATTCCACTCGTTGTCCCGAAAACCATTCCGCCCAGAAGAAAACATTGTTTTTATTTTGAAGTAGACTTGAGAGGAAAATCTTCGCTCAAAAAGATCTTGTATATTTAGAAAAATTTCAGTCTTTCAAACCCCCAACGGTATTTTTATATATAGCATAGCACAAGCATAATACTTAGAAAAATTCAGGGATCCCTATTGGGAGTGGAAATAATCCTAAGTATAAATCTGCTCATGGCATACTACAAAACAGCATCGCACTTATAAGACACTTGTAAAATATTTCTACCATAACATCCTACACATGCATACTAATCATTTGAAGGCAATACATGCATAGTAGAAAACTTGGGACAAAGGATATGATCAGGGTGTAACTTGCCTTATGTTCATAATATGTGTGATGATTGTATTCCTCCACAGAATCGCACTCTCCGGACAATCTAATGCGGGAACAAAGAAATTTCAATCAAAACAATTGCAAATATATCAATATTGCAAACATTGTCACAAACAACACATGCATGCATGCAACAAGTTATAATGCCACAGTTTATTTATATTTCGACCAAAAACTTTATTCTAAAAGTCTAGCATGTAGGGGACGTTACAAATATTATTTCTCAACAATAATTAATTTATTATGATTTATAAAACTCTAATTAGGCTCACAGAGAGGTTTAATTATAAGAACAAATACAAACAGGATGATTATTTATTCCTAAATTGGAAAATCCAATGCCTTCGGATAAATTTTGATATTATGAAAGTAATACAGAAAGATTCAACTATAAAGGAATTATAGATCATCTATTATAAATTTTCAAAATATCAGTGTTTTAGTGCTTTTTAGACTCTAGCAATGAATCTAAAGCGTCGGATCTACATCTTACGCCTGTTGCTTCTCCTGCTCCAACTCCAGCTGGCCTGGCTTCGATTTCGGCGTGACTCCATCTTCAGCTGGCCCGGCTTCGATTTCAGCGGGACTCCAACTTCCGACTCTGCCCATACACGTGTCGCGACGCTACTCGGTAATACTTGTTTGTTTAACAAATCTAATCTACACCGTACACAAAGGAAAAATTTGATAACAAATTCAAAAATTTGATAATTATAGGAAATAGTACCACTAGATAGAGAATTTGCATGTGAATCCAACGCAGTGAAAATCATCTAAACGGAGCTCTAAATCTAAATATATGTAATTTTGAAGTTGATATGAACTAATCGATACAATCATTGGCTGTAGATGCGTGGAAAAAAACTATAGCAAACGTGGATAGGCTGATGCTGGTTTACTTAGTATCATATGATGTACACTTCAGAAATAACAGCTGCAGGTTATTAATTCAAACTGATATGACCCGTTCGTAAACGCTAAATAGGAAAAAACAGAAGAACACGGTACCACTAAATACCTGTGTATCTAATCATACAGCAGCGACCTGAGCGATGATGACTTACCAGCTCTGAACCTGATGCGTTAGTGATGGAGAAACAGATGCGCGACGACTCAAGTGTGGACGCATGGGAGGCTCTGGTGGTTGACGTCCTCCGGGGGTTGCAACTACAGCTCTACCTCAGACAGCGAACCTTGCAGCGTGGTCGACGAGTCCTGGTGCGGCCCTTCACAGCGGCGGTGAGACGTCAATGATGGAGAAGATGACGGCGAGTGCGGGTCGGGCGACGACGCAAACGACGATCCGGCGATCTCCGGGGCTTGGCGAGGCGTGGACGACGTTCTTAATGACGAGAGGGACTCGCGCGTGCGGTTTCTGGTCTTCAGCATCTCTGCCCATGTACGCTACGGCTGGACGTATTTGCAACGACGGCGAACTCCGGCGAACCTTGTTCCGAAGGTCCTGTGGATGGGAAAATAGTCAAGAGGAAGGGTGGTGGAGTAGGGGAATAATAACAGAAGAGAGGTGAGGATCTAGACGCTGTTACCGGTGATAAAGACCTTCGTTTCGAAGCTTCAGGAGAGTAACTCCGGCGAGATTTGTTTCTGTGTACATCCCGGGAGTCGAGCGATTTTCGGAGAAACGGAACCGAGAGGAGGCGGGGATATTTATGGGATGGGTTGCGTGGCCGATGGGGCAAGAGATTTTTCCGGAGGTCCAGGGTACTGAACGAACTTGTGTTCGTTTATGTCTCTGTCGAGAGGAGCAAGATGACATGTGGGGCCAGCAACGTCAGAGAAAAGAAGAAGAAAAAGTTGGTCCGCTCCGCTCGCTGTGCACGCGCGACGGCGCGAGGGAAAGGCAAGTCAGTCCCGTGTATACACGAGAAGATGGACCCAGCGCGCTCTGCCGTGCCATTGTTTGCTAATGACATTTAAATTATACAAGTATATTAATTTGCTGCCATTGTTTGCTAATGATATTTAAATTATGCAAGTATGTTAATTTGCTGACATGTAAATTGTTTTGAATTTGGCTCGCTGTGGTCTGGGCTGGTTCCACCAGAATATCCCATAGCTAACCTCATAGACATATGGCACATCGAGAAAAAAAACAAAGACGTCAGCAGCAAAAACACAACAAAAAAGATGCACAAACGGATGATTGATATGATTTTTTTTGGATGTTTTCTTCTTTCTTTTATTTTCACTGTGTCTTTGTTTTTTTACTTTCTTCTTATTTTACATTTTTTTTGTAGCTTTTATCTCTAATTTCTCATAGTTTCTAATTCAAAATTTTCATTTCATTTTCTACTGAATTTTTACTTTTTTTATTTCCATTCTTAATTTTTTCATCTTTTTCATGTTTTATTTTTCCCTTTTCTCCCTTTTATCTTATTTTATTTTTATAGTCTTATTTCTTTTTTGATTTTAAAAACATATGAATATTTTTTGTGGGACAGATGAACATATTTTAGTCTCATAGATGGTATGAATTTTTTTAATCCGATAAATTTTCTAGACCATTTCAAACCAATCAATATTTTAAACTGATGGCCAATTTTAGAAATTACGTAACATCTTTTTTCAGATTTGTGAGAATTTTTAAGACCTGTCGTCATTTTTTTCAAACCCATGAATAAATTTAGAGTAACAATTTTTCAACGCCATGAATTTTTTTGAAATTATATGAACATCCTTTTGCCGACATGTGAGAATTGGTTTTGGACCGATGAACATTTTTTTAACTTCATGACCATTTTTCAAAACTACGTGAACATCCTTTTTACCCCGTGTGATTTTTTGACTGATGAAAATATGTGTATGTTATTCTATACGAAGCGAACAATTTTATTCTTTGGTGTGAACATTATTCATATTTTAAGATTATATATTTTGTGTAATTGATAAGAAATTAATATAATATATTAATTTTTATTAGCTAAATATATTTTGCGAAAGAATACAAATTATGACATTATAACTGGGAGTTTAACAGGCATTCTCTACGTGGGTATGCCTAGGAGCAAGCAAAGGCATCCATCTAGCAAAAGAACCATCACTCTCTAAAAAAAATCATGTATGCATGCAAGCAAGCAGACGGACTTAACCAGCCAAAGCAACAACATCTCAAAAAACAAAAAACAGTCTAGCAACCACAGGCCTTCAATTCAAGGGAGCTTAGATCTCTTAGAGATTGCATGTGTGCACGCGGGTTAGTGGCCTCGATCGTGGTGGTCACGTACATGTACGTTCCCTTTTATTTTTATTTTCTTCACAACTTCTTTTTTTCTATTTTTTTTTACTTAGATAGCTCGTGTTAATATAAGTACTGTTCAGACTTTTCTAAAAGAAATCAAGATAAATCTAGATCAAAATGCTTATGAAATATATTTTCAGCCCAAAATTTAATATACAAAAATATTTTATGCACTTTGGCCTACATGGCTACTTATGCAATTTTTAAAAATAGTTTAGCGTTTATTTTATGCCTCATTTCAACTCAAACAGTGTTGGCTACAAGTTTAAATCACGGAACATATAAAAACTATTTTAGTATCCAGATAAAATGAAGAAGTCATATTATGTTCTCTCATAAAAATTATGAAGTCTCGAAAATCCAAAATGCAACAAAATCCGGTAATACCATAGTATATTTTCCAACATGTTTCTTATATTTGGAAATGCCATATTATTTCCTCTCTTGTGAAAATAAAACAAGTGTTTGGAAAATATTCAAGTATTAAAAAAAAAAAATTCAAATAGAATGCAAGACAATCGTTTCCAGAATTTGTATAAATTTTCCCAAGCAATAATTAAATTTAGATAGTCATGTTAATCCACTCTTTTCAATGTGGTTTGGTAAGTCCTAAAAAGTTTTAAATTCTTCACAAGTTCAACAGAGACAAGACAAATCAATCATCTTCTTTCAATAATTAAACATTCCAAAATTCTAATAATTTTGGAATGTTACAGACTACCACCTTAAAAAGAATTTCGTCATCGAGATTCGAGAAGGCTAGAAAGAAATAGGGATTGAGAGAAGCTAGGGTGCTACTACCCTTAAAAAATAATTTCTTCCTTTAGGTATGCCAAATTTTGTGTGTACTTCTCTGTGCTCACAACTCATAGATCTTATCTTCTATCCCTTGAGATTTTTTTTCAAAGATTCTATCTTTTTGACGTCTTGATGTTGTTGTCTTGTCTTCCGCATATGAATGCAGAATTGAGGTCGTCTTGGTAACACCTTTAAGTGATGATATCTTATTGTCGGTCTTCGAAAGGTTCACCCTTTAGAGTGTTCTTTTGTAGTTGTTGATGAAATTGTAGAATATCTTCTTTACATTCACATTGGCGTACTTTTGTTTTTCTTCATGTCTTGAATTCAGTCTTATCGCTTCGTGGGTTTAAGATAGGAAAGAATAGAATCTAGGATGGAGATAGATATACCCCATACAAAAACTTGTATTTGAAAATAAGTTTTATTTGTCGTTGTCAACAAAACCTTAAAAAGAATAGCAAAACAAATCACGCATCTAATTGTAGTGAAGTCTATCCAGGTTTGGTGCCTAATAGGTCACTTGAAATCTTTGATGCTTTGAGTCTTCATTCTTCAATAGTCTTCGTACTCTTCATATTATTTCATTGTCTTTGAATTCTTGAATATTTCAATGTCTTCGAAGTCTTTCGTACTTGTAGCTTTGAAGTCTTTAATTCTCGTAACTTCGGTCTTTGAACGTCTTTTGCAGAGATCTTCTAGTCCTGAGTTGAGCAAAACGTTGAGATGACTCTCTTTGGAAAGGTAGTCTTGAGAGAAGTTCCTTCTTTAAGTGCATAATGGTATCTCTAATGTTGAAAAGAAGAGACTTAAGAATTTTAAAACTCCAAAGATATATGAGAAGTATGAGAGTTTTCTAAAATAACTTAGAAAGTATTAATCCTAAGGTTTTTCTGAGACTAGGGTCACGATCTACAGTCAACTTGTGCTCTGATACCATCTTTTATGACCCGGGATCCGTTAAAGATTCTCAGTCCTTGTGGTTAACATGCTAGTCCATGGATCATTAGCTAGCACCCACAGTCGATGAAATATCATGTAAAACACAAGTCTTTATTACACGAATCGAATAATCCGGAGTTTATATTATTACAACAGAAGCAAAATAGATATAACTTGGAGTCCCATCAATGCCACAGGCTAGTTGAGTAAAGACCCACGATCCTAGCGCACCTTTCAACGATGATCACCAAATTCTGCACATGAAACGTGCAGCCAAACGAGTTGGTTAATACTTTGAATGTATCGGCAAATTACACCAAGAAAATAATTTGACTATCTCTACATGCATAAGGCTGACAAAAGGCTGGAGGTTTATTTGTGTAAAGCCAATTTTCATAAGTCAATAAGAAGAGAGAAAGATGTAACATCCCAAAATTATTAGGCTTGTCATAGTCGGAGATTTACTTCATGATTTCAGGATATTGGCGATACTGTTAATATCCCTGACTTATACAAGTTGTCCCTGTTTGAGCTGCGTGACAAAGTGAAGGATATCTCGTAGCTGGTCGAGGATTGGAAAATGTATTATGCCCACACCGTAGCGCAAAATGTCCTCACAATGGTAATGAGCCATCATGGAAACATAAAAATCTGGCAAGTTACCAAGGGATATTCAACTGCTGATGAAGATGGCAAGCTTCAAAATGTTGGTGAAATCTAGGATTCGTGTGCCGGATATGCTTTCTATGTATCCTATGCAGCCAAGTACGAGAAGCCATTTTTCAAATCCGTCGAAGTGCCTTCAAACCCCCAGCCAAAGACGATGAGTTCCCCAAACATGACGACAAAGATATAGAGTCTGACGTCCTCATCTCAGAAAAATATCAAGGCAACTTGGGTGATGGGACTAGCGAGCCGACAAATCCTTCTCCTACAACATGAAAAAAATTCAAGAAACTTTGTATTATTCTGTAACAAGCTTTGATGTAATGGTTAAACTTATTCATTTTGTGGTGCTGCTATGTAAGAACTAATGCTTTACTCTTAGCACGTATTTTTTTTGTGCTTGCAAAATACATAAGAACTTTTTGTTCATACTTATTGTTTATCTGCCTTTCTGCCTCGTCCCTTTCGTGAGCCCGCAAACCTTTAGCACGGAAACTTTGTCGACCAACGGAGCTCAACTGCTAAACCAGTTTAAACCCGAAATCAAAGCCGGCCTCCAGTACCAAAAAATCACTACGCAGAAAATTCCCGCGTCCAGCAATCAGACAAAAATCTAAGTATAAACTGAAATTAGACTTATACCCAAATGTAGCATTTTTAGAATCAAAAATCTAACCAGAACAAACATGAGCATAAAGTGCATTCAAGTATCCTAGGATTTTCGACTATGACATGATCATTCGGAAATAAGATGGTACTTAAAAAACTTCTCAGAAAAAACAATGAGGGGAACAATACTTTATTTCACTTTGAACATGTACATTGATATGATTACAAAGAAAGAAATTTTAAGAATAAAAGGGACATAGCTGAGCAATATTCCAGGGACGGTCTATCTCATCCGGATCTGTACTGCCTCCAGCTCTCTTCCTCTTCTTAGTAGCATGTCTTTGTTTTTCTGGCCTCATGTCTGTTAGGTAGTATGAACCATTGTGCAATACTCTACTAACTGTAATGGGACCTTTCCAAATTGGGGAAAGTTTATGCTTTATATTCTGCACTAGTTGGAGAACTAGATCGCCCTTCTTGAAAGACCGGTTTTGACTCTTTGACTATTATACTTGTGTAACTTCTACTGATAAGTTGTAGATCTATGCTCAGCAATGACGCGTACTTCCTCAAGTATATCGAGGTCATTCTGTCGAGCAACTTCGGCATCCTCTTCGACATATGCGGTGACTCGGGGAGATAAATGGATAAGATCACTCGGAAGAATTGCGTCGGCACCATAGACCAAGAAGAAAGGTGTATATCCGGCTGACCTGTTAGGAGTAGTTCATAAACTCGATACAACAGATGGCAATTCATCCGCCCAAGCCCCCGCAACATGATGAAGTGGTGCTTCGAGTCTAGGACGGAGGCGTTGAAGAATTAAACCATTTGCCTTTTTGACTTGTCCATTGGCTTGTGGATGCACGACCGATGCAATATTGAGTCGGATCCCTTGATATTCACAAAATTTTAAAAGTTCTCCCATTGAAAAGTTGTTCTCGTTGTTTGTAATAATACTATGCGGATAGCCGAATCGCATTATGACATCCTCGATGAATCTTTTGGCTATTGCTCCATCACAACTTGTGATGGGTTTAGCCTCAGTCCATTTCGTAAATTTATCCACCATCAATAGGAGGTGAGTAAATCCACTTGGAGCATGTTTAAACAATCCTACCATGTTAAGCCCCTAGACCGCAAAGGGCTATGTAATCGGAATTGTTCGCAGTTGACTAGCCGAAACATGGGCTTGTTTGGCATAGTTTTGGCAGCCCTTGCACATCTTGACCAGCCATTCGGCATATGCCTTAGCTGTACGCCAGAAAAATACGTGTTGAAAAGCTTTTGCCACTAAAGATTTGGCTGTGGCATGATGTCCGCATTCCCACTTCGTGGATTTCCCTTAGGATCTCCACTTCTTCTTCCAAAGAAACACAGCGCTGAAAAACCCTAGATCCACTCCGCCTATAGAGCTCACCACTGATTATTGTGTAGGCTTTCGCTCGTCGGATGATCTACCGGCTCAGGACTTCTTCTTCAGGTAATTTTCCTTCTACCAAGAATTCAAGGTAGGGTTTTGTCTAGCTAGGAATCATAGCCAGGACTGCTATCAGTGGTGAGTCGGATTTGGTCGGATACACCTCATCAACTCCTGTGATAGAGGGAACTCTTAGGTGCTCCAGAAAATTACCATCAGGGACCTTTTTCCGTGCAGAGCCTATTCTTGATAGTGCATCTACTTTCTCATTTTCTGTTCGGGGAATGTGTTGGACTTCAAACCCTTCGAACGATTTTGCTAGTTCATCCATGACATCTCGATTTGCTTCCATGTGTTTATTTTCCCTACAGATGTCGGATGCTTGCTGAGTAACTAAATCCGAGTCTCCATAGCACATGAGTCGGTGAATACCGATGTCTTTTACGATTCGAATTCCATGTAGCAGAGCTTCATATTCGGAAATATTATTCATAGATGTGAAGTGAATCTGCAACACATAGAATAGTTTGTCTCCTTGGGGTGATTTGAGTACCACGCCAGCCCCCGAGCCCCCGAGTGCTTTCAACCTGTCAAAGTGCAAGGTCCAATATTCTGACTCTTGGAGCTTTGTGTTTTCTACCTTCTCTGTCCAACATAGAATAGTTTTTTGTTTTCTACCTTCTCTGTCCAATCAGCGACAAAATCGGCAAGTATCTAGGATTTGATTGTTCTACGAGGTTTATACTCAATGTCAAAAGCTACTAGCTCAATGTAACATCCCAAAACTCTAATCCAAGATTATTAATATCCAAATCATCAAAATTAAGGTTAACAAAAAACTTTTCCAATTCAAAATATGAAAGCATTCATGTGTGTGTGCATTTAAAATAGGAGTTGATTTGAATTGCCAGGATTAAGTGATCCATTGCTTGTAAAATGATTTTTAGGTGAAATAAACATCATCTAGATCATCCCCAAACAGATCCCAAAGAAAAACAAATCAAAATGAATAAAAGAAGCAAATGGTCATTTGTGCCATTTTAATCAGCATGCCTACTTTGGCTATTCCTAGTACTCAGAACCTAACAGAAACAATTATGGATCTTTGCACCCCTTGCTAGTACACATAATGAGGTACCAAGGCCCACTTTGTGATCTGCCAAAAATATTCAAACACTATATTTAAATGGCATTTGAAAATTGAATCTATTTCATATGGGAAGATCCCACTATTTCGAAAACCACTCAAACCAGCCTAATTTTCAACACCCAAGCCTCCACGGAGTCTCAAGATTAGTACTAGCACACCCACCAAAAATCTTTGCAAAATTCAAAAATAATTTTCTTGCAGCCATTCCATCAAACACTTGGCAGGCAAGAATCTAACTCTAAACCTAGCTTACTGTTCTGCACAGGGTTTTGCCCCCATTTGATCCCCATTTAATCCCACTGTCCCCTCTTGATCTAACCAGGGCCTAACCAACCCAACCCCTACCCCCTAGCAGCATGGCAATACCAAGCCGAGCACCTGCAGACCACCTCCCTCTCTCTCGCCATGTCTAGCAGCTAGCCAGCACCTCACCGCCACCCTCGGTCCCCTCCCCGAGCCAGGCCAGACCATGGACCACCACCAAACCACCACGCCCAGAGCAACTGAGCCATGCCGAGCACGTGCCAGAGCGCCGCGCCTGACACACGTGCCCAAGCTGCCGCTTGACCGCAACCCGCGCCCACCGCGTCACCACGACCCAGGGAGCATGCCGGACATGCCCGTTCGCCGCCCAACGCACCACAACCACTGCTCGCCATGGACACTGCCGTCTCTGCCGCTTAGAGCGCCAGCTCCGCCCGACTGCATACCACCGCCCTAAGCCTGCATTAAAGCCCTAGAGCACCACCAGGAGACCGCCCATCGATCGCCGCTCGCAGACATGCCGCTAGCAGCCTGTAGCCATGTCGCCACCATCGCCTGGCCATGCCGCGTTGTCCCATCGTCGAGCCTATAAAAGGAAGGCACCCCAGCCATTTGCAGCACACCACTCACCTCCCCTCACCTCACTGACCATCCCACACCTCTAGCCGGAGCAAGGCGAGCAGCAGTTTTCCAGAATTGCACCAGAGAAGGCCGCCTCTGGAGGAGAAGGGCGCCGCTGATTGCGACCACCCCCGGAGCAGCCTCGACCGTCCCTGAGCTCGCCGTCGACCACCAGTTCATTTGCCCCTATCACCGTCGTTGCTGGAGCCCTGGTATGCCCCCTATGCACCCCCACTGAGCCGCTAGGGTTAGAGTTCGCCGGCGACCAGTTCGTCGTCGACGATGATCCCCAGCCGTTGATCCCTGTTCTAATCCAACGCCCCATATTGCCCCGTACCGCTTCGCGCGTTATGAGCTGCTGACCGGTGGACCCCCCTGTTAGCTGAGCCCCGCGCCGCTGAGTGTCACTAGGCCGGCCCGTTAGCGTTCCCGTGCGACCCAATTAATTCAAATTAGGATTTTTCTTTTTAGTTTGAACCTAGTTCTGTCCCCTAGTTTGAAAATCAATTCAGAGAGATCTACAAATCCAAATGGAGTGATTCCAATTTTGTTAGAAAGCTACTGAAACGATCTACCGAAACCCGTTGGATTTAATTCAATTAGTGTTAGAGATCTCTCCTAGTAAAAATAACAAGACAGAAGAATTTGCACCTTGCAACATTTTTATAAAATCAACCAAGTGAGCTTTTGAGTTGATTCCAACTCTTGAAAATCACATTTCATCATACCTATCTGATTATGTAATAATATTAAGGTTTACATGCAATGACTTTGGACTAGTACCAAAATAATGCCATATAGGCATTTCTAGTCACTTTAAATCATTAAATAATGAACTTAAACCAAAGTAATTATGATCCAACCCTTAAATCACATTCCCACATGTTAGAATATGTGGTGATGACATGTGTCCACATGATCCCATATTTTAAGTGGTGAATATTAAATCTTAGTTAATTTTTCAATGAGTAGAAATTACTTTTCTTAAATAAAAAGAATGAAACTAGTTAATAAAACTTGTGATGCTTGTGATGATAATAGATCATCAAATGTGTGCCTTAGAGTACTAATTAGACTAGTTAAGTATAGTTTGGTGATTGTGTATACCGTATGTATTTATAGAAGATAGTACCGACCAAGCTTACGAGGAGGAGGAGTTCTACCAAGAGGAGGAAGACAACTTCAACCACTTCACCAACCAAGGCAAGCCACCATTAACAATGCAAGCTCACCCTTGCAAGCTATTATTAGCAAGCTGGGATTAAACTAGATGGTTTAACTAAGATGCTTTAGGCATGCTTTGACTATACCACTTTGACTATTAGTTACCCTAAGTCTTATTCTCAAGCTTTACTTCCTTTACTTTACCCAAAGTTCTTTACTTTTTTTGAAGGTAGCATAAAGAGTATAAAACTTGACCTATTTAGAAACCTTTAGATGTCATTCTATGGCCTGAGATTGAACCTATCATTTTCCACCTTAGTGAACACTCTTAACTTAGTAGTTTAGAGTAGATAAAAACCCGAGTCACTATAGATGGGAACAATTGGTGAAAATGAATTGTGAAAACCTTGGAATGATGAGTCACTCTATTGAGATGTTTTGACATGTGTTGAGAAACACAAATGGTTTATGATGATGAAAATGTTGAGGCATGAGCCTTAACCCTTTTATAAAACTGATGGTTGGATTCGGATGCGATACCATTCCAAATTACCGTACAACCACATTACCTGAATTGGGTAAGGCTTAGCCGGAAGTTTATATGCATTAGTATTAGTTCCCTCGCGGGAGAGGTTTGAGCTGAGGCTACCTCTCAATGTTGTCCACCTATGCAGTTCCCAAGATGACAGATGTTCATGGTTGGGAGGCCATGCTCATAGGAGAAGTGCTTATACTAGGGTGTGTAAAGGAAAGGTTATGTTTGATTATCTGCATACTAAGTATGATGATTCAGGGTTATCCCTGACAGATGTATCGAATCTTGTGGTGAAAGTGTACCACCTCTGCAGAGTGTCAAACTATTCGAATAGCCGCGTCCGCGGTTATGGACAGTTGGAATGGCCATACTGTTTCGTTGTCAGATGTTTTCAAAATAACTTATGAAATGAATGATGAATCTTGACTTGACCACAATAGGGTTGTGTTTATCACAATAGCTTCCCAACTTAAGTGATTCTAGAACTTTATTTTATCTTTCTTTGCTTCAGAACTCGGCTTAGGTTTCAAACTTAACTTTATAGTTAAACTTAGATTTAGCACTTTAACTTAGCACTATACTACTTGTTAGTGGTAGTTTGCGAGTACTTAAAGAGTACTCATGGCTTTTGTCCTTGGCTATTCTCATGGCCAGACTATGAAGGAGACTATCTAGATGATGGCCAGCAGGACGGCTATGATAACTAGGACTATCTGTCTTCGTCAACATTGCATGTGCCCCTGAAGATGGACCCCACCGCTATGCTTATCTTTTATTTCCACTGCTTGTTGTATTAAGACTGGATCATGAGATCCTTATTTGTGTAAAACCTGATGTATGGTTTGTAATGGATGATGTAATGTAATATCCAATCCGTTATGTCTCGCAAAAATGGTAATCCTAGGATTGCGAGGTATGGCATAATAGGCATCTAGGATTAAAAATCCGGGTGTTGACACTCAATACCCCACTTAGCAACGCGTCCTGTGGCATCACTGTTGTTGATTATGTCTCTCATGGGAGTTGTGCTCACCACAATAATCTTGTGCTCTTCAAAATAATGTCGTAGCTTTCTGGATGCGAAGAATACACCATAGGCTAACTTTTGGTAATGAGGATACCGTTGTTTTGATTCAGTCAGGACCTCGCTGAGGTAGTAAGTCGGAAACTGCACCATCTGTTCATGTTTGTTCCTCTAGACATTCCACCACCATGATGACGTTGACAACTCTATTTGTCGTGGCCATGTAGAGCAAAATAGGTTCCTGAGGTTCCGGTGCTACAAGAATAGGGGCGGACGAAAGTAGGACTTTCAGGTCCAAAAGTGCATCTTCAGCTTCGTCGGTCCAGACAAATTTCTTTGGTCTTTTTCAAGAGCTTGTATAACGGTGCGGATCTTTCACTGAGCCGGTTTGCGAACCGACTGACCGTAGCAATGCAGCCAGTGAGCCGTTGTACATCCTTCAGGCAAGCCGGCCTGGTAATGTTGAGTATAGCCTTTATTTTTTCTTGGTTCACCTCTATGCCTCTCTGAGACATGATGAAACCTAACAATTTCCTAGCTAGTATTCCAAAGAAACACTTCTTCAGGTTAAGCATTATATTGTATTTTCATAGATTTGTGAATGTCTCCTCCAAGTCAGAAATGAGTGCTTCCTTATTTTTGGACATCACAGCTATATCATCCACATATCCTGTACATTGCGTCCAATTTGATCGTGGAGGAATGCTGCATAGTGCGCTGGTACATAGCTCCTGTGTTTTTGAACCCAAAAGACATTGTTATGTAGTAGAAGGTTCTGAAGGGGGTGATGAACGAAGTCTTTAACTTGTCTGACTCCTACATATGTTTTTGGTGGTAACCGGAATATGCATCGAGAAAGCATAGGAGTTTCGAGCCTGCTGTCGAGTCGATAACTTGGTCGATTATAGGCAGAGCAAATGGATCTTTGGGATAATCCTTGTTCAGGGCAGTATAATCAACACACATCCTTAAATTAGTGGTGTCCTTTTTAGGGACCATTACAGGATTGGCCGACCACTTAGTGTGGATGACCTCTTTGATAAATTCGGCTTACTCTAGCCAGGGTAGTTCCTTACCTATTGCTTTGCGCTTTTCATCTCCGAAACATCGTAAGGACTCTTTGATGGGTTTAGCATTATGATACATGTTTAAAGAGTGCTCGACAAGTTCCCTAGGTACTCCGGTCATGTCAGAAGGTAGCCATGCAAATATAGCTTTATTAGCTTTGAGGAACATGAGGAGCACGCTTTCCTATGCGCGATCTAAACCTATGCTTATCTGTGTCACCTTGGAGGGTTTGTCATCTTTCAGCAGTGTCGTCTTTGTCCCTTCTGATACCTTGAACTCTGGAGTCGGCTTTAGCACCTCCTTCTTTGTTGCTTGCATCTTGGATGGGTCGATGTTCTGATCTCCTACTACTCCTCGACATGCAATATGGTTTCAGTGAACCGTCTTCGCATTCTCGAGCTTTTTCGGGTTTCCCTTTGATCGTGATGACGCAATTGGGACCTATAATTTTCAGCATTTTGCAAGGGAGATTCATGAAAACCTAGTAAGCCGGATGCCCAAAGTAGCGTGGTATGCGCTCTTGAATGACACCACTTCAAAGACAATGGTTCCATCGATAATTGTTGGGCGTTCCAAAGGTAACATCTAGAGTAATCTCTCCCAAAGAGTTTGCTTGTCTTCCGGGGACAGCTCCATGGAAAACCATAGCATTGTGGTTTAGCTGTGTTTCTGATATCCTCATACAGTGTAGTGTTTCGACGTAGAGTATGTTGATGCTACTTCCTCCATCCATGAGAGTCTTGGAGAACCCATAGCCATCGATTAGTGGATTGACGACCAGAGCATACTTTCCTTGCATGTGTGGTTTAAGCGGATGACCGCTTCGGTCAAAGGTAATTGTTACATCTGACCAATCTAGAAACTGGGGGACAACCAGTTGCGTTGAGCTCGTGCATTACTGCCTTTTGACCTTAGCTGGTTGGGATCCAAGGAAGTAGATATAAGTGTCTTTCTTGGTTGGGAAGGTCTTCTTTCCATCCGACTTGGGATTTGAGGCATCTGGCTCCTCCATGTTGGAATCTTCCTTGGACTCCTTCTCTTTGTTGGAATTTTTCTTTCCTTTTTGTTGATTAGCCCTGGAGCTAGCGGATACATCTTTCTTGATGCTGTCATTGAAACGAAACTCAACATTTGTGTGGGACGAGCCCCCGTTGCCATCCGGGTGATGCACGCACGGATTATTGGAGATGTCAGCCCAAGAGTAGGTTTTACCAGGTTGTTGGTCTCCTCTACCTTGGACTCGGAAAGTTCCACGACCTCATCCCTGGCCGCCTCCGTGGCCTCCTCGTCCTCCAAACCCGAAATTTGCATTGACAGTCACGGTTTCCAGATTGGGTTTCCCTTCTGAGGTGTTCTTGCGTTTCTAGGCCTGCTGCTGCTGCGGCTGCTTAGCCGACTGTGGTACAACCAGTACGTTCCTCTAAATCATCATCGGCATCTGCATATTTGCTTGACGTTTCTATCAACTCTCCCAAATCAGTGACTTTGACACACTTTAGTCGGTGACACGGTAATCCGATTGGGAGCCCTACGATGAAAGCTTAAATCGCGGTTTGGTCATTTACTCCCTCGCAGGAGTTCATCATGTCGATCCATCGTCCAAGGTAGTCTCAGCAAGTTTATCTAGGTTTATGGGTGCAACTCTGCAGATCTCCGACCGTGTAGGGCCTCCTATATGTACCTTTGAAATTCCGAAAGAACGCACTTTGCATATCATACCACTTGTGAATTGTGTTTTTCGGGAGCTCATTGAGCCATGATCGAGCCGTCTTCCTTAGTGTAAGCGGGAGATATCAAACTGCAACTAAGCTATTTCCTCCTTTGGCGATGTAGCAGGCCTGGAAGAAATCCAAAAGCTAGGTGTCCGGCCAAGCCACACCATCGTAGGTTTAAATATGCCTTGAGATAGCAAATCCTTCCGGAAAATCTGTTTGTTGTACGCGGGGTCCGAAGCATTTTGGGCCCACGTATATATTTTCCAACTCATAGTACCACGCTTCTATGTTTGAGTTGATCCGGTGTCTGGCGTCACTTGGTGACAAAGAGAATCGTCCCTGATGTTTGCTGTGGCTGCGGCACCATGGAGACGGATTTATATTTCCTCCACCACCGCCTCTGCCTCGGTGCCCTCCTTAGCCTCCATGGGAGTCGCTATTGTGATGCTTGGTGGAGAGGGTGGTCCTTGTGGGTTTTTTCCTCCAGTCGGGGTTTCATGGTGATGACCACAGTGTCGAGTTGATCCGGCACGGTGTTCATCATTCCTTCGTCCATCATTGCCATCATTATGGCAAGGCTTAGCCAGATGGCTTTTCTGTCTGGGAGGTGGCATTATTTGTCGGTCTAGCTCCCGATGTTGTGCTTCTTCTTCCCTGTGGTTAGCTGACTGCCGCCGAGGAGGTTGTTGTGGAACCATTACTGCTATGGTGTCTCGCTCGGTGGCTGGGGCGACGTTGCTCCAACTACGTGTGGTTCTCTGCCGCTGTCCTGAAGAGCTGGTTCTTGAATAATTGTCGTCCCGAGGGTCGGAATGCTAGCGTCAATCCTATTCCTGTCGGGGCCTTGTGTCATGTTGTCGACCAGTGTCTGTGTGGATGGTCGGATTTGGAGACCAACTTTCGACTGCTAGACATGGCGACCTTCTATTGTTCTAGGCCCTTGGTGATTAGTTTCACGCTTAGCCGGACCTGTTCTAGGTTTGGATTATTCGGCAGGATCTCTCAGGCCGCAACAGTGTTTTCGACCTGCGTGTTTGTCCGAGATTTTTCCTGTGAAGGAACTAGGGTCCAACAATCCCTTGGTTCGAGAGAGAGCTGAACATGCGACTCCAAGAAAACCTGGCGACGGCAATGGTAGCGGAGAAAGCACACGACAGAGAAATGACACGGGGTTTTTACCCAGGTTCGGGACCCTCGTGAGGAGGGAAAGACCCTACTCTTGCTTGGTTGTTGAAAGGTTCGTATGGGCACCTAGAGGGGGGATGAATAGGTGCTACTTCAAATTTTACTCTTTTTTAGTTTAGGGTTTGACACAAAAGGTAAATTCTCTAGACATGCAACTAAGGTGAATTTACCTATATGTCACACTAGCACAACTAACTAAGGAAGAGAAAGGTATAAGTAAAGTGTGGTAAAGGATAGAGATAACTGAAATGGAGCACACGGAGACACAAGGATGATTTCCAATAGTTCCTTCCTTTTGAGGGGAAGTACATCTGTTTTTGGAGAGGGGTGGTTTCAAACCACCAAAGCCACAAAAGGCCACCCTTGTTCTCTGGTCAACCTCACCAAAAAGGGATCGATTCACTCTTCCACTATATCGTTAACCTTCTAGGCGGAAACCGGCACCTTTACAACAAGTTCGAGGCACACATCCACAACTGAATTAGAGCCTCCCGAATGCAAGCAAGTTGTCACAACAATCCAAAGACAAGCTTGTAAGAATCAAATCAAAGCCTAGGGTTTCCAATGAAAGCCTAGAGCAAGGGGCCCTCAAGTGAATGAGGGGGAAATGAAGATCTCTTTTGGTGAAGATGTAGATCAAGTCGTCCTCCTTCGATTCTCCAAAGATCAAGGACTTTGAGTGGTTGGAGAGGGAGATCTTGTTGATTTGGTGGCTCAGCTTTAGGGTTCTTGAGGTTGGGGAACGATCAACCTCCAATGGTAGAAGAAGGGGCCTTTACATAGGGCCCCGAGGAAACTAGTCGTTCGAGTCACTTACCATAGAGTGTCTGGCAGAAACCAATCGGACATTCCGGTCCGGGCTGGACACTCCGGCTGCTTCACCTCGGACACTCCAGCCTGCCCAAGATTCTTCAAACAATCCATCCAGAGTCTGGGTGGAGTCCGATGTGACATAGAGAATGGATGCAGTATCTAGGGAAAACTCGAGGAAGTCCCTGGCCAGACACTCCGACCGACATCACCCGGACATTCCGGCTGGGCCGGATACTCTGGCTGAGACCAGCCGGACAGTCTGACGAATCTGAGCATTTGACCCCTTAGACTCCTAGGATCCTTTTTAATACACCCACCTAGAATCCTCTTTTCCCTTTGAGGGAGCAATAATATACAAGTATGCTAACCAGATAAATATGCCCTAAAACATTTAGCACATTATTAAAATATCCTAGTGTTGTCAACAAACAGCGAAACACATGAAGGGAAAAAATGCCCTTTCAATCTCCCCCTTTTTTGGTGTTCACTGACAACCCAAGGATTTGCATATATGATAGGAAATAAGCATAGCAACAACTAATTTATTAACAGTAGATAGGCTCCCCCTAGATGTGTGACCATTTGAGTTTGCATTTGAATACAAGATCACACTAGATAGGATCAACACTCATACTAGTGGTTATAAATTGATGAGGTAAGACAAGATACTAATGTAAAGACTAGACAAATATACATGGATACAACTTAAGTCTTTAACGAGATAAAGGTACTGGACTTGCATGTCTTACCACACACATAGGAATTCAACACGACATAGTTCATATACGAATAAAAATAAAGACACAAGTTTCAAAGAGGCAAATGAATAAACATGAAGCTTGTGTACCCATGCAAATCCCCGGTAGCAACCTACTATGGGGCTACTTCTCACCCTTTGGCATCGAGAAGCCAAAAAGGGAAAAGAGCACTACAAAGTGTCCCAAACTGACTCTACCCACTGAAATCCTCATCGTCCTTGTCATCATCCTCTCCATCCTCATCATCATTATCGTCCTCATACTCTTCCTCATCATCATTTGGAGCAGCCTCCTTGCCATGAGGGCAAGAAGAGGAAGACACATCCTCAAACATAGACCAATCCACTCAACCCTGGCTCTAGTGACCATAAGGGAGAGTACCATCTAAAACCTGCTGAGATGAGTCAATGTCCATGGGCTGGATGATCCTTTTTAGCTCCTTCATTACATTCCTATTGGCCTTGTAGGCATCATACTGACCATGGTGGATGTTGATGTTCTGACACACACTACCAGGAAACAGCTCTTCTGTGGCGCACCTTTTTTCAACTTCTGTGGCGCATTTCCTAGTCGCCACTGATACCTCGCCACTGATAACTAACTTCAGTGGCGCATTTCAAAATGTGCCACAGAAGTCTCAAACTTCAGTGGCGCATATGGACAATATGCGCCACAGAAGTTGTTTTCCAAAATTCAAAAAAAGGCGGGCCAGATCTAAAACTTCTATGGTGCATATGGCTAATATGCGCCACAGAAGTTTTTTTCAAATTTCAAAAAAAAACCCGGGCCAGATCTGGCCGGAGCTGGGGGGGTCGCCAGAGGTGGATCAGATGTGATGGCCAGAGGAGAAGGAGGCCGTCGGAGGTGGTCAGAGTAGTAGGAGGAGGAGGCAGCCGGAGGTGGAGGAAGGGCTCGCCGGAGATGGTTGGAGGAGACCGCTGGAGATGGTGGTGGTGGAGGAGGTCGCCGGTGGTGTTGGAGGTCACCGGAGGAGGAGGTCACCGAGGTAGCCATGGCCGGAGGTGGATGTCGCCGGAGAGTGGAGGGAGAAGTGTGGAGGGGAGGAATAGTGGAGGGAGAAGTGGAGGAGAAGGGGAGAAGTATGGAGGGGAGGAGAAGTGGAGGGAGAAGTATGGAGGGGAGAAGTATGGAGGGGAGTAGAAGTGGAGGAGAAGGGGAGAACAAGGAGAAGAAGTGGAGGAATATAAGGAGAAGGGGCGCTAGCAGGATTCAAAATTCGAATCCCGCCCAAGACTTCTGTGGCGCATATGGTGGAAATGTGCCACAGAAGTTTCTCCCTCTTTTTTATTTTTTTGCAGGAAAAAATCTTCTGTCTGCCATAACTTTTTACTCTTTTGGAATTTGGGGAATCTACAAAATCTTCAACGGCTTCCAGACATTGTATGCAAAAGTTAGAGCCGTTTTACCGTGCCATGACCTATTTTTGCAAAATACATCGAAATTCATGTTTTTCAATTTGTCTAGATCTATACCCTAAAGTCTAACTACAACTTAAAGGAATTTTTTTAAGTTTCTATCATTTTTTTTTATTTTTTACAAAACTGAAAAGGCGATCCAGGGGGTGGGGTGGGGGGGGGTGATCTGTTTTTCCCCCCTATATGCTTGTTCTGTGGCGCATACACCTATATGCGCCACAGAAGTTTCTCCCCCTTTTTTTGCTGCTTGGTCCCATCAACCTTCTGTGGCGCATACGTCTATATGCGCCACAGAAGTTTGACACTTCAGTGGCGCACACGAAAATATGCGCCACAAAAATATGGACTTCTGTGGCGCATATTGGTTTCGTGCGCCACTGAAGTGCCAAACTTCTGTGGCACATTGTTTCTAGTGCACCACTGATATATATCTGTGGCGCATATTTTTACAAATGCGCCACTGAATATCTTATCTATCTATAAGCTGTTTCCTAGTAGTGACATGAGTACCTTCTTCCACCAAGAGGCTTTCTTCACCTTTTGATGCACCTCCTCACGAGTGGTGTCAAAGCGATATGCATTTCTAGCATGCTTCATGCGAATGCCACGGGGTGCAACTTCCTGCACATCCTTAGAATCATCACCACTATCACCATCATCTTCATCCTCATCCTCAAAGATACCGTGGGACGGGGGATAGCCATGGGGTACCTTGGAGGAAGGGGCCTCCTTTCTATGAAGCTTGGCAGGCTTGTGCTTCACAAGGTTTGAGTAGAGCAAAGGAGTAGGGGGACCTTCAGCAAGAATGAGCTTAATCACATAAGGGGCATAGAGAGGACACTTGTTGTGCATGATGCACTTGTAAATATCCTAGTAGATGAAGTGCATGACATCAATAGCACCACCTTCATGGTTTGGACCATGAGCATAAACTGAGTGAGCATGAGCCATGAGGTTGATTTCAGAACCTCTCATCTCATCCTTGTGGCCCATGTTGGGAGTAAGAGTGTGGCGCAACATGCGAAGTAGAATGTTGTAGATGATCTTGATGTTAGTGGTTTGGCCAACCACACCATTCTGTGAATAAATAGGAGCCAACTTCTTATCATAAGTCTGACCATGAACATGCATCATGGCACCACTAGGAGCATTGGGGTTGAAAGGAAAACCAAGGATACATGCAAATTCTAGCACGCTGGAACGACACCTTGTGTTTCCTGACATCCACTCAAGCGGAATGTCCACGGACTCACCAAATACCACTGTGGCATAGAACTGTTGGACCAAGTTGGTCTTGTAGTCTTCCTTGGCTTGAAAGATGGTGTGCAGCCCCATCTTCTCGGTGACCCAAAGAGCATCATAAAAATATGAGAAACCGTGCAGCTTCTAAAGCTCCAACCACTGCATGGGAACCATAGGAGTTTGGAAGGTACTCATCACCTCGATGTAAAGAAGCAGCTGCTCATTTCTCCAAAAACAATCACTAGAGGAGGTGTGAGGCAGAGCATATAATTGTTGAATCCGCATCTCCACAAACTCCTCAGTCCTCAACCCTTTCAAGGTAGTCAAAGAATCATACTTTATGCGCTTGGCTTCATCCCTTTCAGACGCCTGAGCTTCTATTGTTTAGATGTTCCACGCTCAAGAGCTGATTGCTAGACAATAGTGGATCAACATGAACATCATGCTCTTTGTCATATCGGAACACATGAGGACGAGCTTTTTGGCTTGTACGAGACCAGCGAGGACGAGATCCACCTGTGAAATCAGAGGAGGGATATAGCATAGGGGATAAGCACATTTTTCTAGGAAATACCAAGATGATAGCAGCAATCGAAGGAACACAGATCTACACAGTTCGATTTTTGCTGGAATTCCAGGGAAAACCTCTCGGAGACTCCGCTAGGGCCAGACATTCTGGTGCATACACACCGGATATTCCGGCTTGACCGAATGTCCAGCGCATACACGCCGGAGACTCCGACTGGAGCCGTGGTGTTTCGTTGGGTAGTGCGGGGAAGATCAATCGGAACAAATCAGCATTTCTAAGAGTACTGATAGGGTGTACATTGCACGCATGGAGGATAGTATCATGGATTCTAGCGAGAACATGTCCTCAAAAACTCATCTAGTGCATGCCTAGAGAAAGAGAGAGAGAGAGAGAGAGAGAGAGAGAGAGAGAGAGGAGAAGTTTACCAGCATCCATGGTGATCTCCACTAGAGGGGAAGGGGTCCCAGTGGCGGAGGGAAGGAGGTGGCCGACGGAAGTGGGTGGATCTGGAACAGGGAAGCCCTCCCGGTGGCGTTCTTGGACATGGGCAGCAGGTTTGGAGGAAGAGAGGGTTGGGGAAGAAGAAGAATAAGGAGGAGGACTAAACCATCCACTTCTCTCGGCCCCCTTATCCCGGGTTTGAAACTACTCAGGTCGGAGTGTCCGGCCCAACCGGATAGTACGGGGTGCATAGAGCGGATGTCCGGGCCAACCGGATACTCCAGGGTGTACAGAGCGAACAGTCCGGCCCCTTCGACCAAAAACACCAGGAACAAGTTTTTGGACAAATGTGTGGCAATATGAGCATGTTTTGGGGTAGGATCAGGTATGGGATGAAGGAACTACTAGGGGTAGACTCAACAACATAAAGCAAATTCAAATAAGTTCCAAATGAACTCCAACAAGATTGGAAAAACCAACTCTTCGTAGAGAAGAGGGCGATGGCCGAGGCCACCATGTAAGAGTGTGTGGCATGACACCACAAAGATGTATCTTGGGTTCATAGACACAACTCAACAATAAAGCTCACGTATCAAAAAATGATATAAAGAGTATTGGATAACTTAATGTTGGCATTATGGGGGGAGGGATAGCCCAATGATTAGGACCACACTCCCCCTATCTCCATGCCCACACCTAAACCAAATAAGGTTCAAGATATAGGTGAGGATGCAAGATGATCAATTCAAACTCCTTGAATCTATGATATTTAGCTCATTCCTCAAGTAGCAAAACCTTGCTTCATCAAGAGGATTTGTGAAAATATCTGCAAGTTGGTCTTTGGTTGAAACATAATATAGCTCAATATCTCACCGAGCAACATGATCTCTAATAAAATGATGATGAATCTCAATATGCATTGTCCTTGCATGATCCACCGGGTTGTAGGAAATATTGATAGCACTTTCATTGTCACATAAAATAGGAACTTTGTCACAATGGACACCATATTCCGTTAAAGTTTGCCTCATCCATAACATTAGAGTGCATGGACTAGCGGCTGCCACATATTCGGCTTCGGTGGTGGAGACATATACAATTTTGCTTATTGGAGGACCAACAGACCAAGGACCTACCAAGAAATTGGCAAGCCCCGGAGGTTGATTTCCTATCATCCTTGTCACCAGCCTAATCTGAATATGTGTACCCACAAAGAGAGAAAGTTGAGCCCCTAGGATACCACACACCATTGTTTAGGGTATGAACCAAATATTGAAGCTTCTTTTGACCACCATAAAGTGGCTTTCCTCAGGAGCCTCTTGATATCTTGCACACACTTCTACACTTAACACTATATAGGGTCTAGATGCACAAAGGTAAAGCAAAGAACCAATCATGGACCGATATACCTTTTGGTCCACATCTTTACCATTTGGATTTAGTTCAAGATGAGTCTTTGTTGCCATGGGAGTAGGAGATCCATTTAGTTCTTTCATGCTGAACCTCTTGAGCATGTCTCGAGTATACTTGGCTTCATTGAAGAAGGTCCCTCCTCTTACTTGCTTGATCTAAAAGCTAAGGAACAACCTCATCTCTCCCATCATAGACATCCTGAACCTAGCAGTCATAAGCTTTGAGAATTCATCATTAAAAACTTTGTTAGATGAACCAAAGATAATATCATCAACATATATTTGGCAAATAAAAAGCTCCATGTTAACTTTCTTAGTAAAAAGAGTGGGATAAATTTTCCCAACTTCAAACCCACGGTCTAACAACAACTCTCCAAGGTGCTCATACCACATGCGTGGAGCTTGTTTAAGCCAATAGAGCGCCTTATCAAGCTTGTAGACGTGATTTGGGAAGTTGGGATCCTCGAACCCTAGGGGTTGCTTAACATAAACCAATTCTTCTAATGGACGATTTAGAAAAGCACTTTCGACATCCATTTGTTGCAATTTAAAGTTATGATGTGCAGCATGTGCAAGAAGGATACGTGCGGACTCAAGGCGAACCACGGGAGCATAGGTCTCTCCATAATCAATGCCTTCAATTTCAGAGAACCCTTGAGCTACCAATCTTGCCTTGTTTCTTACAACAATTCCATGTTCATCTTTCTTGTTCTTGAAAATCCACTTAGTGCTAATAAAATTGCGACACTCTTTGGGATTTTCTACTAACTTCCAAACTTTGTTTCTCCTGAAGTTGTTGAGCTCATTATGCATGGCTTCTAACCAATCTGAATCTTCAAGAGCTTCCCATACTTTCTTGGGCTCCACCATAGATATATGAGCTTGATGCTAACCAAAAAATGCTTTAATTGAGCTTGAGTGGACATTCCACTCCTTAGATCACCAAGAACATTTTCAAGAGTGTGGTATCTTCTTTCCAACATTCTGTCCACTCTAGCTTTGCGACAAGTTTCGATCTCCTTGTTTTTTCTTGTGGGGATCTCTTCATCATTTTGGTCCTCGTCTTGACCTTTAGCTTGACCTTGATCATCAGTAGGTTCAATCTCATCATCATAAGGCACAGGTGGATCTTGGTCTTGATCAGGCATACTTCTTGAGAGACGTTGAGATGATCTTGCGGATGACTCAATGAATCTTCCTTGTGCAATTGACCACGCGGGGCTGGACAACCTGGTCAATGGAGAGGCCAGATAGTCTGGCTCGGAGCTTCCATCCTGATCATGATGGTGAGGGTTCTCAGCTTGTCGTTGGCTTGCGTCATTATTGGCTTCATCAATAGGAGCTAGTTGATGCTGTGAAGATGAGGGCTCCACTTGAGTAGAGCATAGTTCTTATGGACCGCCACAAGGGGTTCCTCAACGGGGCGGATAAATCCTGCACCCATTCTTATTGTAGCATCTTGAGTTATTTCATAATCTACATCACAAACATCAATGTGCCCCGCTTGTTGGCCATCATATTCTTTGAAAACCACACTACAAGACTCTATGACAATTCTAGAGAGTTTATCATAGATTCTATAAGAGTGGGAATCTAGACCATAGCCAACAAAAATACCCTCTAAAGCTTTGGAATCAAATTTGGACAAACGAACACCTTTGATGAGGTAGAAATACTTACAACCCAACACCCGGAAGTATGAAACGTTGGGCTTGTTACCGGTAAGTATCTCATATGAAGTCTTGATCAACTTTTTGCGGAGGTAGAGCCGGTTTGATGAATGGCATGCGGTGGAGATTGCTTCAGCCCAAAAGTTGTATGGACACTTAAACTCCGCCAACATGGACCTTTCCATATTCATTAATGTCCAGTTCTTCCTCTCAGGTACACCATTTTGTTGAGGGGTATATGCAGCGGAATATTGATGTTTTATCCCCTCATCACTAAGAAATCCATTCAAGGTCTAGTTCTTGAATTTGGTGCCATTGTCGCTTCTTATCACCAACATGGGGATATTGTATTGACATTGAACCATATTGATGAAGTCGATGAAGTTTTGTTGGGTCTCACTCTTCAACTTGAAGAAGTATGCCCATATATATCTTGAATAGTCATCAACAATCACCAAACAATATTTCTTCTCACCAATACTTGCATGAGATGGAGGACCAAAGAGATCCACATGAAGAAGCTCCAAGATCCTCTTGGACTTTACAATGTTATAGGGTTTGTGGGGGAGAATCAAGCATTTTTCCTTCAACACAAGCCCTGCACAGATGATCTTTGGAAAAACAAACATTTTCTTTTAGTCCAACAATATGGCCACCCTTGTGGACACTTTGCAAAGTTCTCATATTGACATAGGCTAGATGATGATGCCATAGCCAACCCACATCGTCCTTTCCGAATAGGCACATCGCACTTATAGTGGTTTCCCCAAAAAGCCCACCACGTACAAGTCATTTTTGACATACCCAACGAAAGCAACCTTTAGAGTCTTTCTCCACAAGAGAACCACACTATATTTATCAATAAAGACGACAAAGCCCATCTTTCCAAGGACACGTACTAAAAGTAAATTATAACCAAGGGTCTCAATAAGCATGATGTCCACGAGAGTAGTATCATGTGAAACTACAACCTTGCCAAGACACATTATGTGAGACCTTGATTTATCGGCATATGTGATAGTTATTTGATCATCATTCGGCCTTATCTCCATCATTATCGCCCTGCTTCTGGTCATATTACTTGTGCATCCACTATCAATCACCCACTTTGACCCGCCGAAAGCATAGTTCGACAAGAGATCAAACTAGCTTTTAGGTACCCATTTTTCAATGGGTCCTCTTTTGTTAGTGACAAGGGTCTTGGGAACCCAAATAGACCAAGAAATATATCCATCAAGTGGGCCAACATATTGTGCATAAACATCACCATAATAATCACGCATTAAAACATAGTGAGGGTTAGCAATTCCCGCAAAGTCATCTTGTGATATAGTTTTTCCACTTGTGGCATTACTACCCACAATGGTCTTATCTTTTGCTTGTGTGGGCTTGGCCTTCTTCTTGTTGTTCTTCTTATTGGCCTTGGCCACATAGCCAATGCCACTTTTCTCATTATTTGACCTTTGCTTATTCAAAAGGCCATCAAGAGACTTGTTTCCTTTTGGGGGCTTGTTGGTTTGTGACTCGAAAGTTCCCTAGCGAGTGCATCCTGGTACCCGAGTTGGCTGAAACCTCGCGGAGGGGCCGTAGTAGAATCGCCAATTGTCCAAACAGGCCAAATGGGGGTGAATACAAATCTAACAGCCAAACGGTCGTTTGAACCAGACAAAAAAAGGTTGAACTCAAATACTGCTGGTAGGTCAACTCTTCTTGGCCCGCCCTGTCAGTATTCCCTGTTATCTTTTGCGGTCGTGGAATAGTTTTCCCTTGCATGGACTAGATCTATTTATTTGCTCTACTCAGCTCAGCTCTTCTCCCTTACTCCCCTCCCCATAACCTTTGCTCAGCTCCAGCAGCTCATCTTAGAACGGAGCTCGCACTTGCTCTAATTTTCGTCCCCGCCATGTCCGGTCAAACTCCCACGCCCCTAATCAAAGCTTGCAGCCGTCATTGTCGCACCATCCGCCGTATCGGAGCTTCGCGTCCCCGGACTAGTATCTCGCCTCTAGGTAGTCCTTCTCACATGACGGAGTGTGTCCCGTCAGGCGATCCATGCCGGCGACTGGCCTCGGGCAGTTGCGTGCTGCCGTGCACCCTAGGCATGGTAGCCCTGGCAAAGCAGTTCGACGACCATGCTCTCCTGGCCGCCGTGCTAGGCATCTATCCCTCCGTGTCACCGACAGAGTTGCTGTTGGCTTTCAGGTCTCGTTTTGGGATCAGACGAAATGAGGCCAAGATTGAGGTATGTGTGCTGCCATTCAATTTTTTCATCCGGTTCGAGCACAGCTCAGACACCGAGCATCTTCTGCATTCTTCCCGTTCTTTCGAGTGATGCAGGGAGAAAATGAGCTTCATGCATTGGCATCACGCCTGTGGGTGGGATGAGCGCTTGGGGATGCTTCTTTTCTTCTCCATACTTTGCTTTGACGGCCTCCAATTGGATGCTTGGGAGCCGGAGGCCCTCAAGCAGGTCATTAGTAGCCTTGGCGGCGTGCTGGTGGAGATCGTGCCGCCGAGCAACAGATGGGTCATCGAGGTAAAGGTGTGGCTGAAAGATCCTGACGTCGTTCCTAAGATGTGCGAGGTGAAGATTCCAAGCAGGGCAGGGCGATAGCTTTGCTGGTAGCACCCGGTTATCATCCACCTAGAGGAGGTTCTAGAATCAGTACATGCCATTCATGTCCCCAAAGAGGCGGCCAGAAAGCGTCCTCGTCGCTTGGAGTGTTGGCCTGGAAGGATCGATGGCATAGGACAACCACCATTTCACGACGGCGCACACATTTTCGAGGGGGGAACTGGCCTTGGACAAGCTGGTGGTTCTGATTTCCTCGAGTGAAGACAAAGCTATAGTGAATTGATGTAGTATATGTGGCTAATGAATTTGTGGTATGGAGAGCGTAGCAGGAAGTTAGCATTGACTAAAAATATATAATAGTTTGAATCGATGTAGTATGTGTGCGTAATGAATTTTAAGTATGTGTGTCTAATGCATCTGTATTGAACATCATGCTTTATAATTTCTGTGAATAACCAAGGACAACCTCATGAAAAGAGAGTGGACTGGCAATGAGCAATGTCAATTATGTGGATGCCATGAAAATGTAGTTCATCTCCTCTTCAAGTACAAGGTAGCTAGATTATTGTGCCAAATGATGAGCGATCTGGAAGACAATAAATGATTCTTGTTTCAAACAAAGATTACCTGATGATCCTTATAACGCTATCTATTGGTTTTGTAACACGTTGAACTGCAGGACCATTTTGCAGACAACACAAGACAAATGAAAAATGGTTTATAGTATAGACAGCAGATGCAAAATCTGTACATAAACTGTTGTCTGAATTTTATCTGTCTGGGATAAAATATGGTGGTTAACTGGATTTAACCACGAGTAGTAATTGAAGGAAATAGATACTTTATAGTATTTGTTTACAACAGTAGTACTTCCATACAAAAGGGTCTAATATCTGCACAAAAGTGGGCTAAACTTCCTACTAATTGATAGAACAATGCGTCAGCATTTCATATACAAAAGCCATTCTTCAGTCTGAACTTAACTATTCTACACTGAAGAAACTGCAGATCTCTACCAGAAAAGGTTGCTGGCCAATTGCCTTGAGAGGACGTAAGTTCTTTGATCATTTAACCCAAACTGATCTATTGCCTTCCCGCGAAACTACAAGAAATCTGCATCATTTAGGCACGACCGCTTTGCTTGCGCCAGTCCCGGTTCAGTAGGACCATCCACGCCATCGCAACGATTTCTTCGAACCTGAAATTCGGCATCTTCTTGTGGGGATCATAGGTCTATGTGAACTGGAACCTGAATTCCGACGCTGAGCTGATTCCTGCCGCTGGCTCCGGCTGTCGAACAATCCAACATGCTGAGTGTAGACGCTTGGTCGCCGCCGTGGTATGGCCTTTGACGGTGCATTGGATGGAGCATCTTTGCCGTAGATAGTGTGTTCCCAGCCTCCTCCACTGCGGTAAGGTCGCCCATTCTGAAGCATGGACGCAAGAGATCCTAGACCTTGGCGCTTCCCTGTTCGAGGGTGTGTACCCTCGGTGGTATGCTCTCATCAAATATTTGACATGTACCTTGTTCCCCTACCTAGAGCATGCCATAATGTTGTTGCACGTTTTCTCCACAACGCTCTCTCGGCCCTGCTCACCGCATCCAGCACCGACGACACCGCGGCCACCACTGCTGTCGATTCGGCACATTCGGTGAAAATCATCCGCCTGGAAGGGAAATGGGAGATCAGCCTTGAAGTAGAGCTTCATGGCCTGCCTTAGAGGGGCTAAATACCCCAGTTTTGGCGGCTATCGTGGCGGCGGTGAATTGTGGTTTGTCGAAGAAGGGGAGTGACAGACTGACACTAGGTTTGGACTCTAGGCACGCGTGAAAATAATCATCTCCCATTTCCTGAAAGGGTAATAATTTGACACTTGTTGCATTAACCGCTCAATCTTTATTTCCAAGAGTGCGAACATATTAAAGATCGGTCGTGGCTATCCACCTCATCGGGCAATTTACCAGGACAGGTAGGAGACTGGGTTCCATTTTAGACATGTTGACGACTGTGCCCTTATGTTTATATGATATTATTTATATTCCACTATGTACCATCGAATTGTAGCAACACCATCAGAAACAGGGGATGACGATGTGGCATGTTTTCTTTTTTAAAGGGCAACAACAACAGGGGATGACGACGTGGCATTTTTTCTGACTGGCGGGCCCGCCTCGTCCACCTTCGACGGTGCGCATCCAGGTTCGAGGACTAGTGCCGCCCACCAACACATTATTGTACAATTTTCCATGTTTTGTCACAACCAGCTCCACTCCGCTCCTCTGCTCCTGCCGCCGCCACTCCGTTCATTCGTGCACCGCTCTCGTCCTCCCCTTGGGCCATCATCCTCCCGCCCTCCCCTCCCTGCCATGTCTCCTTGCTTCCATCCACCGCCTAGGCACGTCTGGAAATGAAAACCGGGAGTTGGCATTTGGGTTAGGCGCCTAATGACGCTGGTGATTCGGATCCCACTCGGAGATGGATCTTGTGCGGCTTGAGAACATGGAGATGGGTCCTGCACGACTGGAGAGCACGGAATCTCCTTCAAGTGGTGGTTTAGGAAAAGAACACACATGCAATGGCATGGAATGACATTGGTGGATCCATGTGGTTTAGGATAATAACACACATGCACTGACTATAGTTGTGGTTTATGAAAAGAACACACATGAAAATGATACTGGTGGATCCATGTGGTTTAGTAAAATAACACACATGCAATGACACTAGTGGTGGTTTAGGAAAAGAACACACATGCAATGTCTCTAGTTTTGGTTTAGGAAAAGAACAAACATTCAATGACTCTAGTGGTGGTTTATGAAAAGGACAAACATGCATTGACACTGGTGGATCCATGTGGTTTAGTAAAATAACACACATGCAATGACACTAGTGGTGGTTTAGGAAAAGAACACACATGCAATGTATCCACTTGTGGTTTAGGAAAAGAAAAACATGCAATAACTCTAGTGGTGGTTTATGAAAAGGACACACATACATTGACACTGGTGGATCCATATGGTTTAGTCAAATAACATACATGAAATGACACTAGTGGTGGTTTAGGAAAAGAACACACATGCAAACACATGCAAAGACACTGGTGGATCCATGTGGTTTAAGAAAGGAACACACATACAATGACACTGGTGGTGGTCATTGAAAAGAACACACATGCAAATTGACTCTGGTGGATCCATGTGGTTTATGGAAAGAACACATATACAATGACTCTAGTGGTGGTTTATGAAAAGAACACACATGCAATGACTCTAGTTGTGGTTCAATGTGGTTTAGGAAAAGAACAAATATGCAATGACTATAGTTGTGGTTTATGAAAAGAAGACACATGCAATGACTCTGGTGGATCCAAGTGGTTTATGAAAAGAACACACATGCAATGACACTAGTGGTGGTTTAGGAAAAGAACACACATGCAAAGAGATGCAATGACGGAGGCAAGACTTATGGAGACCATTAGGCTCTAGACCCGCATGATTTCCGAGGCATGCCTCTCTGATGTTTCAGCCTCTGACCCTCGCCGGCGTCACTCCGGCACCATCACACACCTCTGTAGTGTTCCATGGGTTCCACTTTGTTGGATTCCTCTGGTGGTTGTTGGAAGATCACCTACTCTGGGGTTTCCGCTGGTGGTAAGTTTCTTGTCGGCTCTCTGATCCTCTCGGCTGATCGCTGGCTGGTTATTCTCAATGCCAAGGGCCTTCCACTTGAGGGTAAAAGCCTCGAAAATGGGGAGGTGATTTCTATTGGATCAGTGGTGAGGTTCCCCTCTCATCTTTCAAGGGTCAATGATCTTTCGATCTCTCCTTTTGGATTTCTTGGTGAATCTGCTTCTAGATTTGAATCAGTTGAAGATTTGGGTCTTAAATGGCATGTAACATGCTCTTCTTTGCTGGTGGATGATTTGGGTCATTTCCCAGGGATCTTGATCCTTTATTCTCATGCTAGTAGGATGGTTCTCCTCAACCAAAATAAGGTGGTGATTGATGCAAGATATCTTCTTCAAGATGAAAAGATTTCTTCTGGTATGACCATTGATCTAATTGTCAAAAGAGTTGTTGTGGGTGAACAAATTATCGAGGATCAGAATAATGGTAATGTGCATGCTACCCCTGTGAAGACTTTCAAGAACACCTCATTGGATTTTTCTAAAGGCAAAGATTTTGAGGTAAGCGTCTTTAGAAAATTTGGACATCATGTTAATTTTTCTGTAGGTTTCTGTAGAAGACCTTTTTTTTTCTGGTTTGCTCCTTTGGACATGCCAAATTCAAACTTCATATTCATACTGTTGGCATTTCCCTACAATCATGCTTTGGTGGTTTAGCCTCAAAATTCCAAGTCAAACTATTACAAGACAGAACCTATCGATTTTTGGTTGCTTCCCGTGATGTGGGATTTGAGATCTATAATTCTTCTATTTTTTCGACTGAGTTATTCCTCATGAAAATCAATTTGTGTGGGGGGGGGGAGGTGGTCCAAATTGGAGGTTTGAAGAAAGAGAATATTACAAAGAGGTTGACAAAGACTGGACTTTTGTCACATACAAAAAGAAAAATAAATCGACTGTTTTTGATCGTCTATGTTTTCCGGCTGCTATTTCGAAATCCCCATGCAAAAAGGCCAAATCATGGGTGACTTTAATGGAAATGAACATGGCACGACTTTTGTAGAAATTGTGGTTAAAGGGGGAATGAATGAGGAGGAGAGATTTATTTTGTGTAACAAATCTTCTGCAATTAAGTTGCTTGGTCTTTTACCATTTTTGAAATTCCCTAGCTTCCCTTCTTGTTCCTGGCCCGACAAATCTTACCTTAATTGGTTCAAGGCCCATGTCTCAGAGCAAACTACGTGGCCCAGGGTGTTTGATTGTCTAAAAGATTTTGCCCTCTCCCAAAAAAAGAAAATTTCGGAAGACCCTGCCTCCTCAACTCCCACGCCTACAGAAACCCCAACCACCTCACTTCGCTCGTCGCCGGTGGAAACTACCGCCGTAATGGCGAATATTCCGCTCAATCCACAGCCTTTTCTCCCTCCTGGCTTCCAGATTATGCAGGTGGAAGGGCGAAACCGTGTCAAGAGGGTGGTGGTTCCACGTCGACCCCGTGCTCATGAACAGTATGCCATTCCCAACATCCATCCCCTTCCTCCAGGTCCGGTTCCTTTTGAAAATGTTTAGATGTGCTGCTGGATTTCCTTAACAATGTTGCTAGGGTGGATTTTCATGCTATTCAAAACTGCCCCTTTGGCTCTGCATATGTGCAATTTAACAATGTTAGTGACCGTGACCGACTGATCGGTGCTAGTCCTATCCCTTTCCAAGATGTCACTATTTCCTTCGTCAGGCACAATGAGGGCATCAACTAGTGCAGGACTCAATTCAATAGTGAATGTTGGGTTATGCTGCTTGGTCCTCCACTTGACCACTGGCATACTGATGATCTGAATGCTATTTTTTCTGATATTGGAAAGGTTCTTCTTTGGGAAAGATACCCTGAGCACAAAGGTAGAATCATTGCTAAACTTAGAGTTACTGACTTGGTGGATGTGCCCAAAAGTGTCAGATTTACCATTGGAGATCTTGTTGAGTCTGAATCATGGACCTTTTTTCTAGAGCTTTTAAATAGCAATCTTCTGGGTGGGGACCCTCTGCCAGATGACAATGAAGATCCTCACCCACTGCCTAACATGGGACCCCAATTTGGACCCCTCCCCCACCACCTCCTCCATAACATGTTGGTGAGGCTGGTGGCTAGGATCATTGAGCTGATGCTGCACCTCAGCCTAAAGGAGATGCTGTAGGTTGGGGCAATGTAATGTTGCACCTGTTCAAGGCCCTATCTTTGCTGAAGGGGTGGATATGCCTATTGATAACAACAACTTGCCTCCCCAGGAAGCTAACAGTGCAGTCACAAGATCTGTCCCCACTGTCAATATTTCCTATGGTAACAATTCGGTTCATGCTGATGATGTTCTTGAGGTTGAGCAACAGCCTGTTGAAAATATTCAAGATATTGGTATGGGAGATGGTCTTCTAAATATTCTTCAGAACTACCAAGAAGATGAGGATGAGGCCCAGCTTGACAATGAGACCAATAATCAGGATGACTGGTTGATTGAAGACACTAATTTACTTTCTCCAAATGAGGCACACCTACAAGTGGGAATGGCCTTTACATCTTTTGTTCTTACTCCTGATGTGCTTGCTGCTAAGCAAACCTTCTCCAAGCAAGGCCTAGATCTTTGGGATAGGTTTTTTGCCCCTCACATCAGTAGTACTTGTTGTGGAAATAACTGTCTAAAGTGTGACATTCCTGTAAGTTGGTTCAAATTTATAACTCTCATGCTCCTTACTCCTGAGAAATTCAGTTGGGCAAAGCACTTTCTTACTTCTCCTCTTTGGAAATTATTAAGGAACCAATTGCTGAAGAGAATACCTTTACATTCATCATCTCTAATGATTGTGTTGGTTAGATGTCCCCTCACTGCCTAAATATTGGTTCTCCACCAAATTTGCAGGCCCCCAATGCTCCCTCCAAAAAAAGAAGGGGAAGGGAGCCCATTGTGGATACTGAGGTGAGAAGAAGTCCCAGGATTGTGGAACTAAATGGGGGTTTTAAAAGTCACGTGAATTATTTTGTTTTCAATTGTCTTTCTTGCAATGCTACTCCACCTTGTCTCAATCATAAAGTTGTTAAGAATCTTGTTGATTCTTTTTGTGAGGTCAAAGAGGGAGAATTGGAGAAAAGGCTACTGAAGAAGAGCAGGGTCACTAATTTGATCATCAAGCCTCCTGGGAAGCCTGGACCAAAGAAGCATGGAGCTAACACAATCATGAATGGAAAAAAGAAAGGTGTGGCTGCTGAAACCTGTGGTCAGCAGTCCAAGAAGAAAGCCCCAAAATAAGTGTCTTGATGTATCAAATCCTAAGATTTTCTATGTCTGGATCATTTGCTTTTGGGACATGTAATGATCTTACTCCGCTCTTTATGGATTTGCTTTCTTTTGTGCTATGTGGTTCCTGTGAAAGGGAATCTATGTGTGATTACATATCTTGTGTCACCTCAAAATCTCTCACCTCAGGTTACCTATGAATAACAAAAGAAAATGGAATATCCTAAACTGGAATCTCAGAGGCATTAACTCTGAGAAAAAGTGTCTGGCTTTAAAAAGAAAAATTCTTGAGTCTGAATGTGACATAATTTGCCTTCAAGAAACCAAAAGGGAAATCTTTGACCTGAATTACTTAAAAAAATTGTCCAAGCAAGTTTGATAGCTTTGATTTTCTTCCTTCCATTGGTGCTTTTGTGGGATTATTATCATTTGGAACAGTTCTCTTTTTAGTGGACATAGAGCTTTTCAGAATGATTACTCTATCTCTGTCACTTTCACTTCCCTTCTCTCAAATGACACGTGGACCCTTACCAACATCTATGGTCCTTGCCAAGCTGAAAGAAAAGATGATTTTTTGGATTGGTTTTCTAATATTGATATTCATGATAATATGGACTGGCTAGTTCTTGGGGACTTTAATCTCATCAGAAGACTTTCTGACAGAAACAGGAATGGAGGGGATGTTAAAGACATCATGTTATTCAATGAAGCTATTAGTAATTTGGGCCTAATTGAGTTGCCACTTAAAGGAAGAAAATTCACTTGGAGCAATATGCAAAAAGAACCCCTTTTCGAAAGGCCGGATTGGTTTTTTACTTCTAGCTCCTGGACTCATAGATATCCATCTACTTTTGTCCACCCACTTTCCAAGCCCACCTCTGATCACCTACCTTGTGTCATTTCTATTGGAACCGATATTCCAAAGGCACATATTTTCAGATTTGAAAATTACTGGTTGCAACGTAGTGACTTCAAGCAAATTGTGCAGAATGCATGGAATATACCAGTTGGACACATTGACAGTGCAAAGAAAATAAATGCCAAACTGAAGAATGTGAGGAGAGGTATTAAGATTTGGGCCAGACAGATCCCTTGTATAAAATACTAGATAAAGAACGTAAATTAAACAATTGATCTCCTGGATGTGCCTGAGGAAAACAGAACTTTAACTGTCAATGAATGGCACCTCAGAGACCTACTAAAATCACATGTCATTTCTTTACTTCGGGACCAAAATGCCTATTGGAAACAAAGAGGTAAAATCAAATGGGTGAAATTAGGAGATGAAAATACAAAATTCTTTCATTCTAAGGCTACCATCAGTTATAAGCACAATTATATCTCAATCCTAAAGAATGAAACTGGCCAGAAAGTTTTTGAACACTCTGACAAAGCTGCTCTTCTTTGGGAAGCTTTGAAAACAAGAATGGGTACATCTGAAAAAACTGAGATGCACTTCAACCCGGAGGATTTTTATGGCAATGGTATGTCTGAGGAGATGAGAAGCTCTCTTGAAATGCCATTCTTGGACAGGGAAATTGAGGATGTGATCAGAGAACTCCCAAATGATAAATCTCCTAGACCTGATGGTTTTAACAATGATTTCATCAAATGTTGCTGGCCCATAATTGGAAGTGATTTCAAAAAGCTTATCTCTGACTTCTATGATGAGAAAATTTCACTTGAAATTATTAACTCTTCATTCATTACACTCATTTCAAAAGTGGAAAACCCCACAACACCTGCAGATTTCAGGCCTATTTCTCTACTAAATAGTGTTCTCAAAATTATTACCAAGCTACTGGCCAACAAACTGCAGAATATTATTTTGAAGCTGGTGCATAAGAACCAATATGGTTTCCTCAAAAACAGATCTATTCAAGATTGCCTTGGGTGGGCTTTTGAATATCTGTTTCAATGTCATAAATCAAAAGAGGAAATTGTCATTTTAAAATTGGACTTTGAAAAGTCATTTGATACAATTGAACATTCCACCATTCTAAACATTCTAAGGGCAAGAGTATTTGGAAAGAAATGGATTAAATGGATTGAGATGATCTTTGACTCTGGCACTTCTAAAGTTCTCCTAAATGGAGTACCTGGGAAAAAGTTCTACTGCAGGAGAGGGGTGAGACAAGGAGACCCACTATCCCCTCTCCTTTTTGTTCTTGCTGCTGATCTTCTCCAATCAATTCTGAATAAGGCAATGCACCTTCAGCTTCTCACTCCACCTCTAAGATGTCCCTCTTGCACTGATTTACCTGTGATTCAATATGCTGATGACACTTTAGTGGTGCTAAAAGCAGACGCTGGACAATTGATCTGCTTAAAAGCTATACTTCAAACTTTTGCCCTGCCCACTGGTCTCAAAGTGAACTATATGAAATCAAGCATGATGCCAATAAATTTAAACACTGACAGGCTCACTCATTTTGCTCAGACAATTAGATGCCAAACTGGAAGTTTACCATTCACCTATCTTGGATTGCCACTCAGTTTAACAAAACCATCCATGGAACATTTTCTACCTATTGTCCAAAGAGTGGAAAGAAAATTATGTGGTATTGCTGAATTTCTGAATTATGGTGGAAAACTTCAATTGGTTAAATAAGTCCTATCTTCCCTTCCTTTATTCTTTATGAGCTGCTTGGATGTGCCTGTTACCATCAAAGACCAGATCATAAAATACATGAGACACTACCTCTAGAGAAAGAAGACTGAAGATGTTCAGGCAAAGGGACAGGCTCTGGTGGCATGGAATAAGATTTGCAGACCAAAGGATCAAGGGGGTCTAGGAGTACTTGATCTCACCATCCAAAATACTGCTCTCGTCCTAAAAAACTTAGACAAATTCTTCAATCATCATGATATCCCTTGGGTTCATCTCATTCGGGGAACTTATTACTAGAATGGGAAACTACCTGGCAGAAGCATGGAAGGATCATTTTGGTGGAAATCTCATATTAAATTAATTGACACATTTAAATCCATGGCTAGATGCAGTTTGAGATCTGGGAAATCTGCTTATTTCTGGAATGATCTTTGGCAAGATGATTGCTTAAAAACAAATTTCCACACCTGTTGTCCTTTGCAAAGTCTTCAAATATCTATGTCCAAGAGTTTGTACATGCAGAATATTTGGAAGATAATTTTCATCTACCTCTCTCTCAACAAGCCTACTCTGAATTTTTAATTCTGGAAGATATTTGCCAAGAGATCCTTCCAACCATACAAGAAGATCAACCTGATAGATGGAGTTATATTTGGGGATCAGACAATTTTACAGTAAAAAAGCTTACTCTGCTATGGTTGGATATACTCCTTCACCACCACATTTCTCTTGGATTTGGGCTTCCTCTTTCCATAACAAACACAAATTCTTTTTCTGGCTTTTACTTCTTGATAGATTAAACACAAGAAATTTCCTGGGAAGGAAATTTTTTGCTCTACCAGATTATAATTGTGCAACCCTCAACTACCCTTTGGAGGAAACGGTGGTCCACTTATTTTGGGATTGCCCCTTTGCAAAGCTTTCCTGGAATCGCATCTGTACAAACAGAGCAATTGAGCTTTCTAGTCTAGATGCATTAGCTGACATTAAAACAAAACTGAATTTACCATTTCCAATGGAGATAATGATCCTGGCCGCATGTGGTATCTGGATTTGCATAAATGAGAAGATTTTGAATGATAAAAGGCCAACCCTAAATGGATGGAAGAAAATTTTCTACCAAGAAATGAGATGGGTGCAATACAGAGTTAAAAGAAAGCACCAAGAGAAATTCCATGCATGGCTGAACCAACAATTAGATCAGAGATAATGTAACATGTTTGATGTATTTTCCCTCCTAGAGATGGCTTATGTTTTTTATCCTTTTTTTAGTTCCCTAGACATCTCTGGAATATCACAATATATATTTAATGGAAAAAATAGCAGTGGGGATTTCCCTACTGTTCTACCTCAAAAAAGACATGCAATGACACTGGTGGATCCATGCGGTTTAGGAAAGGAACACACATACAATGACACTGGTGGTGGTCATCGAAAAGAACACACATGCAAATGACTCTGGTGGATCCATGTGGTTTATGGAAAGAACAAACATGCAATGACACTAGTGGTGGTTTATGAAAAGAACACACATGAAATGACTCTAGTTGTGGTTCCATGTGGTTTATGAAAAGAACAAACATGCAATGACTATAGTTGTGGTTTATGCAAAGAACACACATGCATTGGCGCTGGTGGATCCATGTGGTTTAGGAAAAGAACCCACATGCATTGACGCTGGTGGATCCATGTGGTTTAGGAAAAGAACACACATGCAATGACACTAGCGGTGCTTTGTCAAAAGAACACACATGCAAAGACATGCATTGACACTAGTGGATCCATGTGTTTTAGGAAAGGAACACACATGCAACGACACTTGTGGTGGTTAATGAAAAGAACACACATGCAACGAAACTAGTGGATCCATGTAGTTTATGGAAAGAACACACATGCAATGAATCTAGTGGTGTTTTAGGAAAAGAACACACATGCAATGACACAGGTGGATCCATGTGGTTTATGAAAAGAACGAACATGCAATGACTCTAGTTATGGTTTATGAAAAGTCCATGCATGCAATGACTCTAGTGGTGGTTTAGGAAAAGAACACACATGCAATGACACTGGTGGATCCATGTGGTTTAGTAAAGTAACACATATGCAATGACACTAGTGGTGGTTTAGGAAAAGAACACACATGCAATGTCTCTAGTTGTGGTTTAGGAAAAGAACAAACATGCAATGACTCTAGTGGCGGTTTATGAAAAGGACACACATGCATTGACATTGGTGGATCCATGTGGTTTAGCAAAATAACACACATGCAATGACACTAGTGGTGGTTTAGGAAAAGAACACACATGCAAAGACATGCAATGACACTGGTGGATCCATGTGGTTTAGGAAAGGAACACACATACAATGACACTAGTGGTGGTCATTAAAAAGAACGCACATGCAAATGACTCTGGTAGATCCATGTGGTTTATGGAAAGAACACACATCACTAGTAGAAAATGGGCCTTTGGTTCGGGCCACTAGTCCCGGTCGTGGCTGGGGCCGGGACTTATAGTCCGAACCAAACGACCTGAGGTCGCCGAAGTCCTTTGTCCTATCCTGTAAGGGACCATTAGTCCCAGTTTGAGATATAAATGGGTCTAACGGGTCTGGGCACGCCCACGTGGTCCTGTGTCAACACCCGGATTTTTAATCCCAGATGCCTGTTATGCCATACCTCGCAATCCCAGGATTACCATTTTTGCAAGACATAACAGAATTCATAGCACAGTACATCATCCATTACAAACCATAATAAGGTCTTACATATAAAGGAACTCATAATCCAGTCTTAATACAAATCAAGCAGCGGAAATTAAATGTAGTAGGGGCTCCATCTTCAGAGTCATAGGCAATGTTGACGATGGAAGATGATCCTAGTTGTCGTAGACCTCCTGTTGTCCATCATCCTAGTAGTCCTCCGCATAGTCTGGCCACGGGAATAGCCAGGGACAAAGCCATGATTACTCTTTAAGTACTCGCAAACTATCACTAACAAGTAAGGTAGTTCTAGTAGGAATCTTAAGCTCTAGGTTTATTTGCAAAAAGCCAGGTTTATCTCATATTGAGTTTAGAAGTAAAGAAAACTAAGTTAATGTTCTAAATCACTTAAGTGGGAACCTAGCTTTCATATCCACAACCCTATTGTGTTCAAGTCAAAGTCATAGTCAATTGATAAGTCATTTTGAAAACATCTGACGATGGAACAATATGGCCACTCCAACTGTCCATGACCGCGGACGCGACTATTCGAACAGTTTGACACTCTGCAGAGGTAGTACACTTTCACCACAAAATTCGATATATCCGTCAGGGATAACCCTGAATCATCAAACTTTAGTATGCGAATAATCAATCATAAACTTTCAATTACACACTCTAGTATAGGCACCTCCCCTATGAACTTGTCCTCCCAGCCATGGCCATCTGCCATGCTGGGAACTACATAGGTGGACATTCACACTCACGAGGTAGCCTCAGCTCAACCTCTTTCCGCGAGGGAACCCATACTAAGGCATATAAACTTCCAGTTAAGCCCTACCCAATTCAGGTATTGTGGTTGTACGGTAAAATTGGAATGGTATCGCATCCGAACCCAACCATCAGTTTTTATAAAGGGCCAAGGCTCATGCCTCAACATTTTCATCATCAAATCCTTTAGTGTTTCTCAACACATGTCAAAACATTTCAATAGAATGAATCATTATTCCAAGGTTGTCATAATCATTTTCACTAAGTATTCCCATCTAAAGTGATCAACATTTATGCTTAGCACTAGCCACTAAAGTTGAGGGTATTCACTAATTAGGGGTGCTAATCAAGTGTAAATATCCAACTCTAATCTCATGCCTTGGAATGACATCTAAGTATAACTACTTAGGCCTAGTTTTATACTCTTTAGGGTATCTATACTATTTTTCCAATACTCACAAAGCACTAACTAAAAGTAAAGAGGTTTGGTAAAGTAAAAGAATAAAGCTTGCAAGTAAAACTTGGGATTGGTATAATCTAAGTTATATAACCAAGCATGCCTAATGCATCTTGCTTAAGTTCTCAAGTGCGCAAGTGTTAACTTGCATAGTTCTAGCTTGCAATTAGTGATGGCTTGCATAGATGTGAGAGTTGCAAGTGTTAGCTTGCTTTTAGTAGTGTAGTTGTTGAAGTTTTCTTCTTGTTCTTCTTGGTAGTGCTCCTCCTCCTCGTATCCTGGGTTGGTACTATCGTCTATAAATGAATACGAGGTACACAATCACCAAACAATACTTATCTACTTCTATTTAGCACACAAAGGCTCACACTAGATGATCTAGTATCATCACAAACATCACATGAAATAAAGACCTAGTTTTATTTATCTTAGTTTAGAAAAGTAATTTCTACTCATTGAAAATACTTAAGATTTAATATTCTCCAATTAAAATATGGGATCATGTGGACACATGTCATCACCACATATTCTAATACTTGGGAATGTGATTTAAAGTGGTGGTCATATTTTACAAAGTTTAAGATTGTCATTTAATAGAATTAAAGTGACTAGAAATGCCTAAATAGCATTCTTTTAGTACTAGTCCAATGTCACTGCATGCTAACCTAAATATTTTTACATATTCAGATAGATCTTATCAAATGTGATTTTTGAGAGTTGGAATCAACTCAAAAGCATTTATGGTTGATTTTTGAAAATTGTTTGAAGTTGAAAAGGTATTTGTATTGTTATTTTTACTATAGGTGATCTCTAACTCCAATTGATTTGAATCCAACGGGCTTGGATATAATTTAAATATCTTTCTAACAAAATTGGAATCATGCAATTTGGTTTAGTGAATATCTTTGAATTGGTTTTTGAATCTACTGACAAAATATGGCTTTAACTAAAATGGAGAATAACTATTTGAATCACTGGGATCTGCACGGGAAACTAATTAGGCCAGCCCAATCTGCACAGCGCGGCGCAGAGGGCTACTGACAGAACGGTCCCACTAGTCAGTGACTCTATCTAACCAAAACAATATCTTTCAATCTAGGCCCTACAATTAGAACCTGATCTAGCAGCTGACATTCATCGTCAATGACGAACAGCTCCAGCGAGGTTCTAACGCTAACGCGGCGGTGGGGGTAGTGTGAGGCTCACCTGGGCTCTAGCTAGGGTCGGCGATGGGGGCGAACGATGTTGTAGAAGACGACGGTTCTAACGGTGGTCGTGGCGGCTCCTGGGGCGTTTCCAATCGACAGCTCCTCTTCTCCTCTGAAGCGGCGGGCTCCGGCCAAATTCTGGTGATGCGGCGCTCGCCTTGCTCTGGGAAAGGGTGTGGGAGGTTTTGTGAGGAGTGGAGAGTGAGATGGTGTGGTGGATTGAGGCGGAGGGGGTCTCTATTTATACACCAGCAAGAGTGGCATTGCGGCATGGGCTGGCTCCTCCGGTGACGGCGGTACAGCGACCTATCGGCGTGGCTGAGGGTAGGGGGGCGACCCAGTGCTCCCTGGTGGTCATCACGGGCTTAAAGGCATGGCACAGGGCGGTCGAGGATGGTCGGGCGCAGGCGGTGCTCTGTGCAGAACTGGCGGTGTTCGAGACAGCGCACGGGGGCTATGGGTCGCACGGTGGCAAACGGGGATGTCTGGGAGCTAGCTGGTGTTATGGCGAGGGTGTGCACACGCAGAGAGGGTGAGGCATGACGCGTGCGAAGTGGTCAGCTGCGGCGCTCTGGTGCGCTCTCAGTACGGCGCTGAGAAAGTGGGCACAGCGATGCTGGGGTGGTCCATGGCCTGCTTGCGATCTAGGGCTGGACAAGGGGTGGAGGTGGATGGTGGCCTGCCTGCTGGACATCATGGGCGAGGGCGACGCGGTCTGTGGCGAGCGGTCCACGGTCGGTCGGCGTGGCCAGCTTCGGGCGGTGCTGCACTGGCGTAGCGGCAAAGGGGGAGGCTATCCACTGCATTGCTAGGTGCTGGGGGAGACAATGGGAGTGCAATGGGGGCAAATGGTCGAGTGATCACTACTCCAAACAGTGGAGTTAAGTAGGGTTTGATTAGTGTCTGCAAGGTGTTTGACTAAATGGCCGCAAGAAATTAAGTTTGGAATTTTTGAATGAAATTTAGTGAGTGATCTAAACTTATGCTTCGTAGTCTCTGGTTGCTTGGGTTTGTCAAGGTGAATTGATTTGAGTGGTTTTTGCAAAATGGTGATCTTACCAAATGAACTTGATTCAATTTTGAACTGTCCTTTAAATATATTTGAAAATAGTTTCTATGAGTTTGTAAAGTGGGCTTGGGTTCACTTTTACTTGGTCTTGCAAGGGGTGAAAATAAATGGAAAAGTTTCTGTTAGAAATTCTTTACTAGGAACTCACAAAGTGGCCTAGTGGTTAACTTTGGTCAAAATGACCATTTGATCATTTGATTCATTTTTGATTTCTTTTTCTTTAGATTCTGTTTTTAATTGGCCTAGATGATGTAGTATTCTCTTTAAACCATTTCTTATCATTTGTAGCAATCAAACATGGCAATTTCACTCAATCATGCACTAATGCAAATCACACATGCATTCATATTCAATTTAATACTAAAAGTTTTGTTAACCCTAAAATTGGGTGATTTGAACTTGATAATCTTGATTAGTATTTTTGGGGTGTTACAAACTTTCCCTCCTTAAACAAAATCTCGTCCTGAGATTTAAGAAAAACTAGGAACTAAAGAGATTTGGAAACTCAGTCCTAATGTAATCTTCTCGCTCCCACGTAGTTTCTCCTTTAGTATGGTTGCTCCACTGGATCTTGAGAAACTTGATACTCTAGGTCCTGGTGGTTCTGAAGGCTTATTCCATAATACGAATGGGTACTTCACGATACGTCAGATCCTTGTTGATATCTTTGGCTCGGAGATTGATGTTCTTGAACACTTCGGTCTTCTCTGGAACTTCTAGGCATTTGCGAAGTAACGAGATATGGAACACATTATGGATGGCTGACATCTCCTCTAGTAGTTCTAGTTGATATGATACTTCTCCTCGGTGATTCAAAATCTTGAAGGGTCCAATATATCTAGGGGCTAACTTCCCTTTTAGTTGAAAACGTTGCATTCCCTCAAGGGCGATACTTTGAGATACACAAAATCTCCGACATTGAAGGTCAGGTCTCGACGCCTCTTGTCAGCATAACTCTTCTGGCTGGATTGGGCGGTCTTGAGGTGCTCACGGAATTTGTGAACCTTCTCTTTAGATTCTCGTAGGATGTCGGGTCCGAAAATCTGACTCTCTCCTACTTGCGACCAACTCAAGGGGGTACGACACTTCCTTCCATACAGAAATTCAAAGGGGGCCATTTGCAAACTAGCTTGATAACTGTTGTTGTATGAGAATTCTGCGAAAGGCAGACAATCTTCCTATTTTGATCCATATTCTAACACACAAGCTCACAACATATCTTCTAAGATTTGGTTGACTCTTTCAGTCTGTCCATCGGTTTGTGGGTGATAAGTTGTGCTGAAGATCCATGCAAACTGACAATTCTAGCAATGTACAACTCTGCTAGCTTCGAACTCTGATAGGTGGTCTTGACAGGTATAAAATGGGCTACCTTGTACAGTCTATCAACTATGACCCAAATAGAGTCATTTCCCCTACTAGAAGTAGGCAAACCGGTAATAAAATCCATTCTCATAGAATCCCATTTCCATTCTAGAATCTGCAATGGTTGCAAAAGTCCTGCGGGTCTCTGATGTTCCGCTTTGACTCTCTGACAGATATCACACTTAGCTATGTAGCTTCCAATTTCTCTCTTCATCTTGTGCCACCAAAATTGCTCCTTCAAATCCTGATACATCTACGTTCCTCCGGGGTGGATAGAATAAAGAGTATCATGAGCTTCCTGCATGATAACTGGCTTCAGCTTGAAATTTGCTGGCACACAAATACGTCCTTTGTACCACAAAACTCCTTCTTCATCTTCGGTGAATCCGGGTACCTTCCTGTATAGATACGACGCTTGATTCCGTCAATACTTGCATTTCCTTTTTGTGCCTCCTTGATCTGACTGATCAAAGTGGGTTGAAGTTCAACTCTAGCTAAAAATCCTTTGCTAACTAGCTCCATTCTAAATTTCTCCAACTCTTCATGCAAACTTGGCTGGGCTTCTTTAATCATGGTGTTTAATCTACACGGCAATCTGCTAAGAACATCCGCTACCACATTGGCTTTGCCGGGGTGATAGTGAATGTCAAGGTCATAATCCTTGATTAACTCTATCCATCTCCTTTGCCTCATATTCAGCTCCTTCTGGGTGAAAATATACTTCAGACTCTTGTGATCCGAATAAATCTCACAGTGGTTACCCATAAGGTAATGACGCCATGTCTTCAATGCTAAAACTACGGCTGCTAGTTCAAGGTCATGGGTATGGTAGGTTTGCTCATGCTACTTCAGTTGTTGGGACATATATGCTATGACTTTGCCTTCCTGCATCAACACACATCCGAGACCAATCTTGGATGCATCACAATACACATCAAAAGGCTTCTTGATATCCGGCATAATCAGAATTGAGGCTGAAATCAATCTCTTCTTGAGCTCTTGAAAACTTGCTTCACATTTATCCGTCCATTCAAACTTCTTATCTTTCTTCAACAACTTGGTCATTGGTCTTGCGATGCTTGAACATCCTTCAACCAACTTGCGGTAATATCCCGCTAATCCGAGAAATGCATGGACTTGGGTTTCAGTGGTTGGGGCTTTCCATTCTTCAATATCTTTGATCTTGGTGGGATCAACAACGACTCCTCCTGCCGACGCAATATGTCCTAGGAATCCTACTTCCTTCAACCAGAACTCACATTTGCTATACTTAGCATACAACTGATGTTCTCTAAGGGTTTCAAGGATGGTCCTCAGATGTAGCTCATGGTCTTCTTCTGACTTGGAATAGATCAGAATATCGTTGATAAAAACAACGACAAACTTACCTAGGAAGTTCATAAAAATCTTATTCATGAGATTCATGAAATAAGCAGGGGCATTGGTTAATCCAAAAGACATGACCGTATACTCATATAATCCATATCTGGTGGTAAAGGCAGTCTATGGAATATCCATTGCACGAATCTTGAGTTGATGATAACTAGTTCTAAGATCAATCTTAGAAAACACTCTGGCACCAGTCCACTGGTCAAACAGATCCTCTATCTTCGGTAGTGGGTACTTGTTCTTTATGGTGACATCATTCAGCTTCTGGTAATCTGTGCACAAATGGTTACCTCCATCTTTATTATCCACAAACAATATAGGCAGTCTCCATGGTGATGCGCTTGGTTGAATCAGACCTTTCTCCAACATAGCATCAAGTTGTTTCTTCAGCTCCACTAATTCAGATGGGTTCATACTATAAGGTCTCTGAGCTATGGGTCCAGTTTTAGGAATTAGTTCAATGATGAACTCGATATCCCGATCTGGGGGCATACCGGGCAATTCATCTGGGAATACATCGGGGTATTCACAGACTATTCTGACTTGGTCTAGGGTTGGTTGGGCTAGACTCTTGTTGCATTTGAATTGACGGGGCAAGGTCTCAGATACATGCTCTACTGGTACTCCAGAGCTACTGGTCATGGTTATGGCTTTCTTGGCACAGTCGATTAATCCTTTATGTTTCGACATCCAATCCATTCCTAGTACTACTTCCAAACCTTTGGTTCCAAGTACTATTAGATTAGCATAAAAATCTATTCCATGGATTCTGATAGGTACAACCTTGCAAATTTTTCTAGCTTTGGTGGTTGAACCAAGTATTTGAACTATCCTAACATGCTTCAATTTTTTTGGTTGGATCTTACTAGTGCATGCAAATTCTTCTGTAACAAACGAGTGCGATGCTCTAGAATGAAACAACACCCTTGCAAGTACTGAGTTAACAGAAACATACCAACACGACATCGGGCGCTTCCTAAGCTTCTTCAGCATTCATGTGGAACAGACGGCTGTTGCGGTTGAGCGAATTCCCTGGGGCAAATCTCCTTCCAGGCTGAACACGACGTTGCTGCTGAGCGGGTGCATTCACATTGGTGGTTGCTGCAAGCTTCTTGGGGCACTCATTGGAGTAGTGACCCTTGACTCCACATTCAAAGCAAGTAATCTGGGACTTGTCTTTTCCTGCAACAGGCACAACATTGCTTCCAGTCCTTGGGGCAGTATTGTTGTTGTTGCTGGACTTGGGCGATGCACGGTTGAAGTTATTGGAGTTGCGGGGTTGTTGTTGTGGTTTCCTCCAGACTTCAGGTTTCCTCCGCTACGATTGGGATAACTCGGACGGGACATGGGGGTCTGTTGTTTCTTGGGGCATATCCTGCAGACGGGTTGGGGCAATACTTCTGGGTATGGTGGGATCCAGGCTAGTGCATCATGCGATGCTTACGGTTGTCATTGGCTTGGTTTATCTTCCCTTCCATCTGGATGGCAGAATCTACTAGCTCTTCTAGATCTGCAAAATGGATGTTGACTAACACAGTCTGCATCTCATCATGCAATCCATTCAGGAACCTTTCCTTCTTCTTTGCTTTGGTGTTAATCTCATTAGGGGCATATCTGGCTAGGGACAGGAATTTGTCACGACACTCAACTACCGTCATCCTTCCTTGCTTCAGTTCCCTGAACTCATCCCTCATCCTGGTGACCAAACCTTGGGGCACATAAGTCCGGCTGAACTTGATCTTGAATGCTTCCCAATTTATCATCTAACCTTCGTTAATGGTACGGGTGCTATTCCACCAGGTTCTTGCATCTACTGCCAGATAATGGGTGGAAAACAGTACTTTCTCATTGGTTTCAACTCCTGCGACCTCCAAGTTGTTCTCCATGGTTTGCAGCCAGTCATCAGCATCTAATGGATCCTCAGACTTATTAAATATAGGTGGGTTGGTATTCTAAAAGTTCTTGGGCTTGGATCCATGGTGATCCTGGTTTCCGTGAACTTGGTTATTGTGGGCCATCTGAGCTATCTGTTGAAGAGTGGCTAGGTTGTCTTGGCATTTTGCTCTACTAGCTTCACGGTCAGAAACTAGCATTTGCAGAATCTCCAACATTGGGTCCTAAGATGAAATGCTTCCTCCGGGGTTTCCACGTGTCATCTGAAGATTGAGATAGATAATGAGATAAGAGGGAAATATCTAGGTTTCATGGTTTTGTTTCAAAAACTTTAAACTTTGAGTTTGACTCAGGTTTTGCAAACTAACAACTTCCTCTCATTCATTCATTCAAAGCACACCATACAAACACACACCACAACACAAATAGAAAACAGATGGTTTTAAGAAGCATTATGTGAAACTACGATACAGTGGGACCGGTACAACTCACTCCTACGGTAGTGCTCAAGTGCATCTAATCATCATCAATGAAGTCGGAATCATCATCATCAGTGTTGAACTCCATGGCATCATCCTCGAGGTAGTCGTTGTCATCACTGAGGTAAGAGTAAAGATCTCCCTGGATATATTCACCTTCCTCCTCCTTCGCTTCAAGCTGGATTTCCTATTCATGGATGGTCTTCTCGAGAGTGGCCACCTTCTTGCGAAGATGATCGATGGTGCAATCCTTCTTGTAGCACCTACGACGAAGTGATTGGTGCTCCCTGGCGAGAATGGCGAGGGTCTGGTCCTTCTTGACTATAATGGCATGGTTGTGGTTGGCGTAGGCACGGGCGTTGTCCAACTCCTTCTGCCTATCATACAACATGAAGTCAAGATTGTCCACCTGGTGCTTCAGCTCTAGGTGTCCTGGCATCTCCAAGGGCATTCCCATAGAATCACGCCTTGCGAAGTAAGCAAAGCGAGTTCCCTGGATCAGGTTGATGTTTTGCCCACACATACGGGCAAGAGCTTCATGCAAAGCCCTGGCTAATCCATCTAGCCAGTTGTTCTCATGCAAGGTGAATTTGATCTTCTCTGAAGTGGGTGCTTCCATCTTGCCTCTGAGATCTACAACTATCAGCCATTGTAGATCTCCTCCTATGTGATCGTTGAGTTGTGCCCCAAAGAATTCTGGGTGCGGGCGCTCAAGATATTCTGACAGTGCATCTAGATCCCTCTCAAAGATTAGTTGGCCTCCGTTGCCCAGTTTGTAGAACTTGCAATACTGGACTTCCATCTATAAGAATTTAGGGTGAGTAAGTTAGTGAGGTGATCAAGTGTGTCAAATTTTATGTCGGAATGCAAGAATTTTTGAGGAACATGACTGTTTTTGAAAGAATCAAGGATAAGAGTGGGAATAGGTTTTCATAAATACTCACTTCTTTTGTTTTGAGACTAAGTTTTTGTTCGGACGTCCATTCTAACTAGGGTATCCTATGGTCAGGATGGCTCTGATACCAACTTGTCAACACCCGGATTTTTAATCCCAGATGCCTGTTATGCCATACCTCGCAATCCCAGGATTACCATTTTTGCGAGACATAACATAATTGGTACCACAGTACATCGTCCATTACAAACCATAATAAGGTCTTACAAATAAAGGATCTCATGATCCAGTCTTAATACAAATCAAGCAGCCGAAATTAAATGTAGTAGGGGCTCCATGTTCAGAGTCACAGGCAATGTTGACGATGGGAGATGATCCTAGTTGTCGTAGAACTCCTGCTGTCCATCATCCTGGTAGTCCTCCTCATAGTCTGGCCACGGGAATAGCCAGGGACAAAGCCATGAGTACTCTTTAAGTACTCGCAAACTATCACTAACAAGTAAGGTAGTTCTAGTAGGAATCTTAAGATCTAGGTTTATTTGCAAAAAGCCAGGTTTATCTCATACTGAGTTTAGAAGTAAAGAAAACTAAATTAATGTTCTAAATCACTTAAGTGGGAACCAAGCTTTCATATCCACAACCTTGTTGTGTTCAAGTCAAAGTCATAGTTCAATTCATAAGTCATTTTGAAAACATCTGACGACGGAACAAAGATGGCCACTAATCGCTCCATGATCATGACGCGGCTATTCGAATATTTTGACACTCTGCAGAGCTGGGACACTTTCACCACAAAATTTGATACATCTGTCAGGGATAACCCTGTAACATCCCAATTTCAGCAACCCTGATTAGTTGCTTAGAATGCAAAAATCAGGGGGAACAAAAACTTTTTCTGGTTTAGTGATGAAGTGTTTGTCTGTTGTTTGACAATGTTTATGCTTATGAATGTGTATTAGAAGATATACTCCTTACCTCAACATCAGTTGACAAAAGCTATTTAACAAAACTGTCATGGCTCAATTTACATATTCTCAAATGTTCTAGCATTTCAAAAACATGAGCCAAGATGCTTATGTGACCAAAACTATTTTAGTAGCTTCTATTTCCCTAAACTATGGAGAGCAACCTATTATAATCTCCTTATGTTTTCAAGACAGAACCTTCTACTATTCTTATCTCTAGATGTAACAAAACCTTTTTATGAAGCATTTGAATTCTACTCTTGGTAGAGATACCAAAGACTCTCATCTTATTCAAACTCCAACCCTTTTCAAAATGCCTCAACCTTAACTCAAGCTAAGCTTGATGGTAACCCTAGTAGCAGTTGATTGTTTGTAAGATGAGTTGCCTTGATCTGGTGCTTGATTTGTCTGCTTTGGAGATAGTATGAGCTACTCTAGGAGCTCATCACAAGGATTAATAGGTTTCCAAATCACCACACCCTAAACAAGAATACAAAGCCAGATCTAATCTCTAGCCACCAGGTGATCATCTAAAACCCTTAACCACATTAATTAGGCAGTGATCCATTCTAGAAGTTTCCAAGTCAATGCAGACCAATATCAAGCATGGATCCCTTTTACTCAATCTAATCTTCAACCACATCCACTTGATGATGCTTTGGTACCTGGCAACCCATCAAAATCATCACCACCCACATTCTAGTCAAAAACCCTAAATCTGCCAAAATTTGGCTATCTGGAGAACTATTTCCAATATCACCTTTTTGAATGCCTCCCTTTCTCAACCCATGTGCATTTTTCAAAATGCATATGAACCATATTGTTAACCATCCTAAGGACTACCAAGGCCCACTCTTTCCCTTGATTAGATCATCCTCCAACCTACCTGTTCTTGATGGTTTTGCAGGCAAGAAAATAACTTTTCCTGCAAATCTAGTCAACATGCCTACTTTGACAGAAGCCCACACCACCATCAAACCTTCTATGGACCAACTCTCTGCATGGTTGTGCTCTACTCATATAGGTATACCAACACCTACTTCACTTGTTCCAAGCGGATCTTTGTGATTCTTAAACCCACAAGGTTTTGAAGGCTAGTTGATAATCTCCTTTGGCAGGCTTATTTTATTCAAAGTTTGAAAGCATGTCTTGGTGAACTCAAGCAAGATCAAGCTCAAAACTCTATACCATGTTGATGTACATCACTTGGTCTATCCATCCATCTACCCCATGCCCCATGGGGAGATCTGAGCTCCCAGATCAAACAAGGTTTTGGTGGCATGAAAACAAGCTACCCGAGATCCTTAAATCCCTAGTTTTCACCAAAATCAACTTGGATTCTCCAATCCCAAGGTTGCAAATCCTTGATACACCTTGTTTACATCATCTACCTTGATCATAAAGATTTATCAAATTTTATCCATAATTATGATGGCTCCAAATCTAATTAATCCCTTTAATAGTCAATATCTCCAGAACTCCTTTCCCAAAGGAAAGTTTGGTTTTTGCCAAAACACTTCCCCAACTCTAAGAACTTTTGAGGCCCATATATCATACCCTATCTTCCTACTTCAAAAAATATATTTCTGAAGAGCTTTATTATTTCTTTTTGCCTATTTTCTAAAAAGGCAGAAATGGAATAATAATTGTTTTAAATACTCTTAATCCCCAATAAATCTTGGGAAAAATCCCCTAAGTGTGTATTCCCATTTGGGATCCTCTCACACCAAAAACCAACCTTGTCCAATGAAAAAATATCAAATGATCTTCTAGAAACCACTTCTGCCCTTTTTGAATAAATGGATTTAAGTGGACTTCTAATCTTCTGAAAAATGCCAAATAATTCCTAGAGAGGTCCCTTAACCTCATCTATCTCCCAGTACCATTTCTTCATCTGGTCCAATGCAAGTTTTCGAACTTCCTTCACAAGCACCATTTGATCAAACTCTAGCAAACTAAGCAAATTACCTCCAAACCCCATCAAAGCTTTCCTAGCACTTCTCCACAGCTACTCCATCTCTTCTGGTCGTACACTGTAGCAAAGTTACTGTAGCAACCCCTCCACCTTGTCCCATGTGCTTGCAAGAGAGAGAGAGAGAGAGAAGCATGTGAGGCCAATTGATTGCAGCACTCCACCCCACCTCTTCTCAATCTCCTGCACGACCCCAGTGCCCTCTCCACCGCCCATGGCAACCAATGAGGAGCCCCAAGACCTACCCTAGCTCCTCCATTGGCCATGTACACCATGAACCTCCCCATTGCCTTTAAATGGACCAGAGGCCCTCCACCCTACTCCTGCTCCCTCATTTCTCCCCTCCCACTCCACTTACCTCCCCAGAGAGCTCCAGATCCATCCCTCAGCTCTCCCTCGCCTTGGAGAAGGAGGACCTCTCCTCTCGGTCTCCACCTTCCCCTCGAGCTAAGCCCTCTCTACCCTGCACCTCCCCGGCTGCATGGCACTCTGATGTGATCCCTTCCTCCTCCTCTAGCTGACCATGCCTCCTTCTTTGCACAGGACCACCTCTACAGCTGGCCCAGGAGTGCACCGACGAGCTCTTCCTCGGCCACCATCGTGTGAGCTCCTTCTCTGAAGCCAACCCCACCTTGCCGCCCATGGATCTTCTTGGGGAGCTTCACCGTGTCGACCTAGCAACTCCTCGGCCCATCTCCGCCCTCAGGTGAGCTCTACGGGTTGATCCTTCCCCCGCACTAGGGTTTCTGCCCCGCCCCCGCTTCGCCGGAGAGAAGACGGCCTCCCCACCGTCGATCTCTCTTTAGATTGAACGGCTACCAGAGCGTCGTGCCCCTTTGTCCTTCCTGGGTCGCGGCTTGCTACACGTCACCCCGCGCGTCTGGCTGCGTCTTGGGCTGGCCCAGCGTGGCCTGGTCCGCTCTGCAACGCAGCAGCCCACCGGTTCCCTCCCCTCTTTTCTTTTATGTATTATTCTTCAGACCTATTTTCATCCAGTTACTTTAAATCGATTTGAAAATGGTAAGCAACACACAATTCCCAGATCTAAATTCTACTAAGTACATGGGTGTTTTCCCTAACACCCTGTACCCTTGGTTAACTTAGAATATGGATGTATTAATTATATTAAATCAATTGCCCAGAACTGTTTAAAACACTCCTTAAATCCTTCGGGGAGATTCACATCTCCAATTGGAGTAAAACCAACTGCCCCTGGTAGGTATTACCTGTACCTATCTCATGGACTTGGACTCATGCCAAGTGGAGCATTATCTTTACTGTAGTAAAAATAAAAAAACAGGGAATTACCGACATTAGGAAATTCCCTAGGTCAAACCAAAATGGGTATTGACCTAATTCCAACTCCCAGTACACCTGCTCACCAGTATTTATCAAACCCTAGGAGTCCATAATTTCCTGAGCCTCTGTGGATTTATCATGAATTAATCTATTATGGGCTTAGTTAATTCACTAGATAAATCATCACAGTAGTTCCACAACTCCAAAAGGGTTGATTCCGATTTCTACAAAAAGGTATTCTAACTACCCATCTTGTGTCTTTGGAATCAAACTAAAAGCTTCTGTAGTTTTAATTTGGTGAAAAAGATAAAATAGGTCCAGAACTGTCTTTAGGAATTTCCTGAGGCCATTCTGGAAATTATTTTGGCGTGATTCCAACTCTCAGTGATTCAGTACATAAAAAACTACAAAATTCTCCAAGGAAATAGTTTTTGGAGCTCCAGAACTTTTTTGGTGAATTATTCCCTTAAACTAGGAGTTATTTCACTAGGAAAATCATAACTATTTAAAGAAAAGTGATAAAATAGTGAAACCACTTTTGTTGGTTTCATTTTATCAACATCTACCTGTAGGTATCATTTTTCTACAATGGTATCATATAGAATATATTCGTGGTCCAACAACCCCCTCTTAGGTAGTTCCTCAACAATAAACCCTAAGGGGTGTTCATCCCCTTCTCCAAGGCCATCTCAACCTCCTAAATCCAATCCCCTCTAAAACTACTGAACTTTAATTGGAGTTTATTCAATTGCTTGTTTGCTGAATGGTATTGGTGATTGTATGCCTTGTTTTGATTGTGCCCTTTGTTTGTTTGCATGTGATCCCTATCGACGATAGTACGATTATATCGGAGAGCAGAAGAAGATGGTTTTTATTGGTTATTATGATTTTCTAAGAAGAAGTCCAGGGACATATTGCCATATTGCTGATCATCTGGCAAGCCACCTTCTTTCTCATATGCCTTGTCCTACTGTTTTACTTATGCATGTTTTATCTTCTGTTTATTTAAACTGCATTGTTTTACTATATGTTGATGTATATATGGTAGTGGTTTGGCTCCTCCGAACTACTACTCTATTGTACTACTAAGTACAACCCTCTCGATGATACCTACTTGTCCCTAGTATGGTAGATGGTGTAACACCATATCCCTTTGGAGATCCCGATTTAGCCGAAGCAAAGCTAGAGGATGGGAAGACCACGGAAAAAGTGTTACCAAATGTTTATGATAAAACCTTGGTGAGGTGGGACCTCCCAAGAGATGTTGAGAAAGAAAAAGGTTTTGATTTACAAAATGCTGAAGGAAAGATGGAGGAAAAAGGTTTACAAAAACGCACCCGGTTCCTTGCAGTTTTGCTAGAACAATTAACCCGTGCAACCACATTACTCTGGAATGGGACAGGGCTGGATTTGATGTTTGTTGACTCTGGTATAATCTGCCTCGCAATAACTACAGGGGATTGGGGATCCCTAGAGGGTGGGCCTTCTCCGATAAGGTCCATGTGGGACATCGACCTGGAGAAGGAACGAAGGGTCTGCTGGCCTCCACGTGTTACTATGAGCCCCTCATTGAAAGCGCACACTCGAGAAGTGGAAAAAGCGCTCCGGTTGGTCCTTGGTACCCGATGTCCCGGTTTTGAGGGGATTAACGCTCATAGGGTAGGCATTTATGTTGGAGTGGGCATCCTAAGAGTCTTGATCGGTTACTCGACCCACGATCGGTGAAGATCAGGGTGGTGTAAGCGGATGGTGTGGGTAAAGTGTATAACCTCTGCAGAGTGTAAATCTATTCGAATAGCCGCGTCCGCGGTCATGGACGGTTGGGAAGGTTGCTGTAGAGTGGTGCTGGTTTTGTTTTCAAAAAGGATTTTGGAAACAAAATGGCTTTGGAAATGTTTTGACCATGGGATAGTCGAAAAAGGAGGAAGGTTTTGACCATGGGATGGTCGGACGGGAAAGAAAGGAGTTTGGTCGTGGGATGACCGGAAGAAAGGAACAAATGGGTGACCCAGTCCTAAGGTTTTCCCAAAAAATTTCAAAACAGTTTCCAAAATGGTTTACAAAAGTTTTCAACAAAGATATGTAGATGCTATATCTACAAGAGAAACTATTTGAGAAAAGAACCTCTCTTGGAGCCCTCCTACTACCACAGCCATAATGCATACCCTGTTGTTATTATTATTACTTTAAGGTGGTTTGCGAGTACATTCAAACTACTCACTGTCATTGTACCTAGCTATTAACTTGGTCAGATATCAAGAAGAGGTGAAGTGGATGACTATGCAAGCTAGGCCGTTCTCCTAGTCAGTTGCCTGTAGGTTAAGGGATGGCTCGGGCTCTACGCTTTATGAAGTTCCGCTGATGTTTATCGATGTAGCCATAATGGCAAATAAGGTATGACAGGTATTCGTTATGTATTGGATGTTTACTTTGATACTTGTCGGTTATGTGCCACGACTAACTGATCATGGGATCGTGGTTGTATGCATAACAGGGATTCTCGGAGGATTAATCCGGGGTCCCCACAGACTTGGTATCAGAGCCATCCGGACTGTAGAAGAACCTTAGATAGCATGGTCGTTAGACAGGAACCTTATTTTGAAAACCCCGGCTTTCGAAAACTAGTTTCCCCATGAGTTTCATAAAGTTCTACTTCTTCTCTTACTCTAAATAAATGCTTTCGAAAATGGTTTCCTCTAATTCTCGTCCAAACTTCAAACCTACTGATTTTAAATAACTAGGATCTACAACCCGGTGAAGACAATGCGAACAAGATGAAAACAAGCAACTACCAGCAAACACCAGGAGACTACAATATCGCTCTATCAGTGGAATCCTCACAATCAGAAGAAATTGGGTGTTGCACTATCAAGAAACGTCCAAGATACGACGAAGACTGCATCTGCAAGATAGTGACTCCGACCTGAAGAAAGAAGATATCTAGGGTAGATAGCCCTTAGAATAGGATTCTCCTACATCGCGAGTAGTTAACTCCTTGGTCCCTAGCGTTGATCGTGTTTGCTTGCCTAAGTGCATCCTGTGTTGCTTGATGTGTGTTGTTTGCCGAGGACATTGCGATCCCCTCGCTATGTTCGCCTTGTTTGTATGTTATGGTTTGCCTTGACCTCCTTAGAAATGAGACCCAGACTAACCTCGAGAGTACATGAGAGGAAAAGCATCGCAAGAACCAGGAGTTCGACATCGTCACGTCAGAATCAACTCAAAGATATCACCTCAGCAGGACGACATACCCCGTCAAACTCACCTCTCAAGACTCATCAATAGCGCAACACTCCCTTGTTCCTCAGTCTACTACAGAAAGAAATCCCGTTGAAGCCGGATGTCAATCCCTGAAGGATCCTCAATATCCACAAGAAACCACCGATAAGTCAACCAAGACAAGAAGTGAAGACCTAACCACACTAACGTTAGTGTATTAGAGCTTCTGAACCCCTCAGAAGACTAACCAAATCTAGTCGATCCTACCCAAACCGAAGGAAAGTTCCTCCCCAGAAGGTCAGAACTACCCCTAAAGCCAGATGATAAGGAAGCGTGAAGACGACAAGTCTACCCCGCCCGAAACAATGCCACGTGTTCAAGAGATGACAACTCCTCTGAAGCTAGATGCCACTACTCTGACGGAACACTCTCAAGAGGAGTCGTAAACCGCTAACTGGTGCTGAGCTGACTCCTTAAGGCTTCGTTAGGAAACCACCCTCACCAAGGCTTACGAGAATAGGGCGTCACTCGAAGACCCCAGCTCAAGACTCCTGGAAGATACAGCCTCCCGCTAACAGCAAGTCTGCCTCCCAAGACAGAAGATCCAAACCATTCTCGATGAACCTTAGTGGAAAGACTACATCTTTCCACTCAATCTCTAGGAGACTGTCTACCGGAAGATACTTTAGAAAGGTTCCCTAGAATTGACGTCTTTTCGCCAAGTAGCAACTCGCGGTTCATCAGAGGAGAAACAGACCGAAGATTCCACGAAATGCCTTTGCTACGTCAGCTGAAAACTCATCCGAAGGACCACAGGGCCGCCAACCATTCAGTTTCAATCGTTTAGAGGACGTGAGGCTCCAACGACTCCAAAAGGCTAAGTACTAATAATAGTAGGATATAAGCCCCGTAGGTCATAGTTCCTCGGACGCCTTCTGAAGATCTCGACTCTAGGAGGAAGATGGACGAAAATCTTTAGAACCGCCACCAATGAAGTAAAGATGGAAGGAATGAGTTATCTACGAGCTAACCCAGTCTAATCCTAAGGGGGAAAGACTGCGTCTTTCCCACAAAAATAGGGTAACCCTTCGCTGAAGCAAACTCAGGATGTCCCGACCCTAAAATCATTAATTAGGGTACGCTACGACCCTAAGGAAGAGCTATGAGTCCTTAGAGAAAGGTACTCCCAACAATAGATTCTATCCTCCAGTGAGTACTCCGTGAAGTTCAGAATCGAGGTAGTCTGACCAGTCTAAGCCCTCGATGATATAGAATCTCGAAGGAAAAAGAAGGTCATCTCTCGAAATCAATACTGGACTCTTCTCAACTCTCAGTGCATCCCGGAAGACTGAAGCTCAACTTCATTGACAGAGTAGCCACTTTCAAAGACGGAGTCCGTAAGATAGGACGCGTAAGACACCTAGTACCAACCCGGCTCAAAATCCCCTAACCCTACTCTCCGGAATCTCGGGACGAGATTCTGGAGAGGGGGAAAGGTCTGTAACATCCCAATTTTAGCAACCCTGATTAGTTGTCTAGAATGCAAAAATCAGGGGGAACAAAAACTTTTTCTGGTTTAGTGATGAAGTGTTTGTCTGTTGTTTGATAATGTTTATGCTTATGAATGTGTATTAGAAGATATACTCCTTACCTCAACATCAGTTGACAAAAGCTATTTAACAAAACTATCCTGGCTCATTTTACATATTCTCAAATGTTCTGGCATTTCAAAAACATGAGCCAAGATGCTTATGGGACCAAAACTATTTTGGTAGCTTCTATTTCCCTAAACTATGGAGAGCCACCTATTATAATCTCCTTATGTTTTCAAGACAGAACCTTCTACTATTCTTATCTCTAGATGTAACAAAACCTTTTTATGAAGCATTTGAATTCTACTCTTGGTAGATATACCAAAGACTCTCATCTTATTCAAACTCCAACCCTTTTCAAAATGCCTCAACCTTACCTCAAGCTAAGCTTGATGGTAACCCTAGCAGTAGTTGATTGTTTGTAAGATGAGTTGCCTTGATCTGCTGCTTGATTTGTCTGCTTTGGAGATAGTATGAGCTACTCTAGGAGCTCATCACTAGGATTAAAGGGTTTCCAAATCACCACACCCTAAACAAGAATACAAAGCTAGATCTAATCTCTAGCCACCAGGTGATCATCTAAAACCCTTAACCACATTAATTAGGCAGTGATCCATTCTAGAAGTTTCCAAGTCAATGAAGACCAATATAAAGCATGGATCCCTTCTACTCAATCTACTCTTCAACCACATACACTTGATGATTCTTTGGTACCTGGCAACCCATCAAAATCATCACCACCCACATTCTAATCAAAAACACTAAATCTGCCAAAATTTGGCCAAGTCTGGAAAACTATTTCCAATATCACCTTTTTGAATGCCTCCCTTTCTCAACCCATATGCATTTTTGAAAATGCATATGAACCATATTGTTAACCATCCTAAGGACTACCAAGGACCACTCTTTCCCTTGATTAGATCATCCTCCAACCTACTTGTTCTTGATGGTTTTGCAGGCAAGAAAATAACTTTTCCTGCAAATCTAGTCAACATGCCTACTTTGACAGAAGCCCACACGACCATCAAACCTTCTATGGACCAACTCTCTTCATGGTTGTGCTCTACTCATACAGTTCTACTAACATCTACTTCACTTGTTCCAAGTGGATCTTTGTGCTTCTTAAACCCACAAGGTTTTGACAGCTAGTTGATAATCTCCTTTGGCAGGCTTATTTTATTCAAAGTTTGAAAGCATGTCTTGCTGAACTCAAGCAAGATCAAGCTCAAACATCTATACCATGTTGATGTACATCACTTGTTCTATCCATCCATCTAACCCATGCCCCAAGGGGAGATCTGAGCTCCCAGATCAAACAAGGTTTTGGTGGCATGAAAACAAGCTTACCCAAGATCCTTAAATCCCTAGTTTTCACCAAAATCAACTTGGATTCTCCAATCCCAAGGTTGCAAATCCTTGATACACCTTGTTTACATCATATACCTTGATCATCAAGATTTATCAAATTTTATCCATAATTATGATGGCTCCAAATCTAATTAATCCCTTTAATAGTCAATATCTCCAGAACTCCTTTCCCAAAGGAAAGTTTGGTTTTTGCCAAAACACTTCCCCAACTCTAAGAACTTTTGAGGCCCATATATCATACCCTATCTTCCTACTTCAAAAATAAATATTTTTGAAGAGCTTTATTATTTCTTTTTGCCTATTATCTAAAAAGGCAGAAATGGAATAATAATTGTTTTAAATACTCTTAATCCCCAATAAATCTTGGGAAAATTCCCCTAATTGTGTATTCCCATTTGAGACCCTCTCACACCAAAAACCAACCTTGTCTATCTCCAATGTAAAAATATCAAATGATCTTCTAGAAACCACTTCTGCCCTTTTTGAATAAATGGACTTAAGTGGCTTCTAATCTTCTGAAAAATGCCAAATAATTCCTAGAGAGGTCCCTTAACCTCATCTATCTCCCAGTACCATTTCTTCATCTGGTCCAATGCAAGCTTTTGAACTTCCTTCACAAGCACCATTTGATCAAACTCTAGCAAACTAAGCAAATTTCCTCCAAACCCCATCAAAGCTTTCCTAGCACTTCTCCACAGTAACTCCATCTCTTCTGGTTGTACACTATAGAAAAGTTACTGTAGCAACCCCTCCCCCTTGTCCCATGTGCTTGCAAGAGAGAGAGAGAGAGAGAAAGAGAGAGAGCGAGACAAGCATGTGAGGCCAATTGATTGCAGCACTCCAACCCACCTCCCCTCTGTCTCCTGCACGACCCTAGTGCCCTCTCCACCGCCCATGGCAACCAATGAGGAGCCCCAAGACCTGTCCTAGCTCCTCCATAGGCCATGTCCACCATGAACCTCCCCATTGCCTTTAAATGGACCAGAGGCCCTCCACGCCACTCCTGCTCCCTCATTTCTCCCCCTCCCACTCCACTTACCTCCCTAGAGAGCTCCAGATCCATCCCTCAGCTCTCCCTCGCCTTGGAGAAGGAGGACCTCTCCTCTCGGTCTCCACCTTCCCCTCGAGCTAAGCCCTCTCTACCCTGCACCTCCCCGGCTGCATGGCACTCTGATGTGATCCCCTCCTCCTCTAGCTAACCATGCCTCCTTCTTTGCACAGGACCACCTCTATAGCTGGCCCGGGAGTGCACCGACGAGCTCTTCCTCGGCCACCACCGCGTGAGCTCCTTCTCTAAAGCCAACCCCACCTTGCTACCCATGGATCTGCTTTGGAAGCTTCACCACGTCGACCTGGCAACTCCCTGGCTCATCTCCGCCCTCAGGTGAGCGCCACCGGTCAATCCTTCCCCCGCGCTAGGGTTTCTGCCCCGCCGCCGCTTCACCAGAGATAAGACGACATCCCCGCCATCGATCTGTCTTTAGATCGAACGGCTACCAGAGCGTCGTGCCCCTTCGGCCTTCCTGGGCCGTGGCTTGCTGCACGTCGCCCCATGCGCCGGCTGCGTCTTGGGCCGGCCCAGCGCGGCCTGGTCCGCTCTGCATCGTAGCAGCCCACCGGTTCCCTCCCCTCTTTTCTTTTATGTATTATTCTTCAGACATATTTTCAACCAGTTACTTTAAATCGATGCCCAGATCTAAATTCTACTAAGTACATGGATGTTTCCCTAACACCCATTACCCTTGGTTAGCTTAGAATATGTATGGATTAATTATATCAAATCAATCGCCTAGAAGTGTTTAAAACACTCCTTAAATCCCTCAGGGAGATTCAAATCTCTAATTGGAGTAAAACCAACTACCCCTGGTAGGTATTACCTGTACCGATCTTATGAACTTGGACTGATGCCAAGTGGAGCATTATCTTTACTATAGTAAAAATAACAAAAATAGGGCATTACTGACTTTAGGAAATTCCCTAGGTCAAACCAAAATGTGTATTGAACTAATTCCAACTCCCAGTACACCTGCTCACCAGTATTTATCAAACCCTAGGAGTCCATAAATTCCTGAGCCTCTATTGATTTATCATGAATTAATCTGTTCTAGGCTTAGTTAATTCACTAGATAAATCATCACAGTAGTTCCACAACTCCAAAAGGGTTGATTCCAATTTCTATAAAAAGGTATTCTAACTACCCATCTTATGTCTTTGGAATCAAACTAAAAGCCTTTGTAGTGTTAATTTGGTGAAAAAGACAAAACAACTCCAGAACTTTCTTTGGGAATTTCCTGAGGGCATTCTGGTAATTATTTTTGAGTGATTCCAACTCTCAGTGATTCAGTACATAAAATTCTACAAAATCCTCCAAGGAAATATTTTTTGGTGCTCCAGAACTTTTTTGGTGAATTATTCCCTTAAACTAGGAGTTATTTCACTAGGAAAATCATAACTATTTAAAGAAAAGTGATAAAATAGTGAAACCACTTTTGTTGGTATCATTTTATCAACATCTACCTGTATGTATCATTTTTATACAATGGTATCATACAGAATATGTTCGTGTTCCAAAACCCCCTCTTAGGTAGTTCCTCGACAATAAACCCTAAGGGGTGTTCATCCCCTTCTCCAAGGCCATTTCAACCTCCTAAATCCAATCCTCTCTAAAACTACTGAACCTTAATTGGAGTTTATTCAATTGCTTGTTTTCTGAATGGTATTGGTGATTGTATGCCTTGTTTTGATTGTGCCCTTTGTTTGTTTGCATGTGATCCCTATCGATGATAGTACGATTATATTGGAGAGCAGAAGAAGATGGTTTTTATTGGTTATTATGATTTTCTAAGAAGAAGTCTAGTGACATATTGCCATATTGCTGATCATCAGGCAAGCCAACTTCTTGATCATAAGCCTTGTCCTACTGTTTTACTTATGCATGTTTTATCTTCTGTTTATTTAAACTGCATTGTTTTACTATATGTTGATGTATATATGGTAGTGGTTTGGCTCCTCCGAACTACTACTCTATTGTACTACTAAGTACAACCCACTCTATGATACCTACTTGTCCCTAGTATGGTAGATGGTGTAACACCATATCCCTTTGGAGACCCCGATTTAGCCGAAACAAATCTAGAGGATGGGAAGACCCCGGAATTTTTTTTACCAAATGTTTATGATAAAACCATGGTGAGGTGGGACCTCCCAAGAGATGTTGAGAAAGAAAAAGGTTTTGTTTTACAAAATGCTAAAGGAAAGATGGAGTAAAAAGGTTTATGAAAACACACCCGGTTCTTTGCAGTTTTGCTAGAACAATTAACCCATGCAACCACATTACTCTGGAATGGGACAGGGTTGGATTTGATGTTTGTTGACTCTGGTATAAGCTGCCTCGCAACAACTACAGGGGATCGGGGATCCCTGGAGGGTGGGCCTTCTCCGATAAATGTCCATGTGGGACATCGACCTAGAGAAGGAACAAAGGGTCTGCTGGCTTCCACGCGTTACTATGAGCCCCTCATTGAAAGCGCACACTCGAGAAGTGGAAAAAGCGCTCCAGTTGGTCCTCGGTACCCGACATCCCGGTTTTGAGGGGATTAACACTCATAGGGTAGGCACTTATGTTGGAGTGGGCATCCTGAGAGTCTTGATCGGTTACTCGACCCACGGTCGGTGAAGATCAGGGTGGTGTACCCGGATGGTGTGGGTAAAGTGTATAACCTCTGCAGAGTGTAAATCTATTCGAATAGCCGCGTCCGCAGTCTTGGACGGTTAGGAAGGTTGTTGTAGAGCGGTGCTGGTTTTGTTTTCAAAAAGGATTTCGGAAACGAAATGGCTTTTGAAATGTTTTGACCATTGGATGGTCGAAAAAAGAGGAAGGTTTTGACCATGGGATGGTCGGACGGGAAAGAAAGGAGTTTGGTCGTGGGACGACCGGAAGAAAGGAACAAATGGGTGACCCAGTCCTAAGGTTTTCCCAAAACTTTTCAAAACAGTTTCCAAAATGGTTTACTAAAGTTTTCAACAAAGATATGTAGATTCTATATCTACAAGAGAAACTATTTGAGAAAAGAACCTCTCTTGGAGCCCTCCTACTACCACAGCCATAATGCATACCCTGTTGTTATTATTATTACTTTAAGGTGGTTTGCGAGTACATTCAAACTACTCACTGTCATTGTACCTAGCTATTAACTTGGTCAGATATCAAGAAGAGGTGAAGTGGATGACTATGCAAGCTAGGCCGTTCTCCTAGTCAGTTGCCTGTAGGTTAAGGGATGGCTCGGTCTCTACGCTTTATGAAGTTCTGCTGATGTTTATCGATGTAGCCATAATGGCAAATAAGGTATGACACGTATTCGTTATGCATTGGATGTTTACTTTGATACTTGACGGTTATGTGCCACGACTAACTGATCATGGGATCATGGTTGTATGCATAACAGGGATTCTCAGAGGATTAATCCGGGGGGCCCACAAACCCTGAATCATCATACTTTAGTGTGCGGATAATCAATCATAACCTTTCAATTACACACTCTAGTATAGGCACCTCCCCTATGAGCTTGGCCTCCTAGCCATGGCCATCTGCCATCCTCGGCACTGCATAGGTGGAATACACTCACAAGGTAGCCTCAACTCAACCTCTTTCCGCGAGGGAACCCATACTAAGGCATATAAACTTCCAGTTAAGCCCTACCCAATTCAGGTATTGTGGTTGTACGGTAAAATTGGAATGGTATCGCATCCGAACCCAACCATCAGTTTTTATAAAGGGCCAAGGCTCATGGCTCAACATTTTCATCATCAAATCCTTTAGTGTTTCTCAACACATGTCAAAACATTTCAATATAATGAATCATTATTCCAAGGTTTTCATAATCGTTTTCACCAAGTATTCCCATCTAAAGTGATCAACTTTTATTCTTAGCCCTAGCCACTAAAGTTGAGGGTATTCACTAATGAGGGGTGCTAATCAAGTGTAACTATCCAACTCTAATCTCATGCCTTGGAATGACATCTAAGTATAACTACTTAGGCCTAGTGTTATAATCTTTATGGTATCTATAATATTTTTTCCAATACTCACAAAGCACTAACTAAAAGTAAAGAACTTTGGTAAAGTAAAAGAATAAAGCTTGCAAGTAAAACTTGGTATTGGTATAATCAAAGTTATATAACCAAGCATGCCTAATGCATCTTGCTTAAGTTCTCAGGTGGGCAAGTGTTAACTTGCATAGTTCTATCTTGCAATTAGTGATGGCTTGCATAGATGTTAGACTTGCAAGTGTTAGCTTGCCTTGAGTAGTGTAGTGGTTGAAGTTTTCTTCTTCTTCTCGGTAGTACTCCTCCTCCTCGTATCCCGGGTCGGTACTATCGTCTATAAATGAATACGAGGTACACAATCACCAAACAATACTTAACTACTTATATTTAGCACACAAAGGCTCAAACTAGATGATCTAGTATCATCACAAACATCACATGAAATAAAGACCTAGTTTTATTTATCTTAGTTTAGAAAAATAATTTCTACTCATTGAAAATACTTAAGATTTAATATTATCCAATTAAAATATGGGATCATGTTGACACATGTCATCACCACATATTCTAATACTTGGGAATGTGATTTAAAGTGGTGGTCATATTTTATAAAGTTTAAGATTACCATTTAATAGAATTAAAGTGACTAGAAATGCCTAAATAGCATTCTTTTGGTACTAGTCCAATGTCACTGCATGCAAACCTAAATATTTTTATATATTCATATAGATCTTATCAAATGTGATTTTTGAGAGTTGGAATCAACTCAAAAGCATTTATCGTTGATTTTTTAAAAATGTTTGAAGTTGAAAAAGTCTCTGTCTTGTTATTTTTACTATAGGTGATCTCTAATTCCAATTGATTTGAATTCAACGGGCATGGATAGATAATTTAAATATCTTTCTAACAAAATTGGAATCATGCAATTTGGTTTAGTGAATCTCTTTGAATTGATATTTGAATTTACTGACATAATATGGTTTTAACTAAATTGGAAAATAACTATTTGAATCACTGGGCTCTGCACGGGAAACTAACTGGGCTGGCCCAATCTGCAAGCGCGGCGCAGAGGACTACTAACAGATTGGTCCTTTAAGCTCCGGGAAAGGGTGTGGGAGGTTCTGTGAGGAGTAGGGAGTGAGATGGTGTGGTGGATTGAGGCGGAGGGGGTCTCTATTTATACACCGGTGAGAGGGCCATTGCTGCATGGGCTGGTTCCTCTGGCAACGACAGTACAACGAGATATCGGTGTGGCTGAGGGTAGGGGCGACGCAGTGCTCCCTGGCGGTCATCACGGGCTTAAAAGCATGGCACGGGGCAGTCGAGGATGGTCAGGCGCGGGCGATGCTCTGCACGGAACTGGCGGTGTTCGATACGGTGCACGGGGGCTACGGGTCGCACGGTGGCAAACGGGGATGTGTGGGAGCTAGCTGGTGTTATGGTGAGGGTGTGCACGCGCGGAGAGAGTGAGGCACGGCGCGTGCGAGCTGGTCGGCTACGGTGCACTGGAGCGCTCTCGGCACGGCGCTGAGAAAGTGGGCGCGGGGATGCTGGGGTGGTCCATGGCCTACCTGCGGTCGAGGGCTGGACAGGGGGTGGCGGTGGACGGTGGCCTACCTGCTAGACATCATGGATGAGGGCGGCGCGGTCTGTGCGCAACGGCAAAGGGGGAGGCTGTCCAATGCATTGCTAGGTGATGGGGGAGACAGGGGGAGTGCAATGGGGGAAAATGGTCGAGTGATCACAACTCGAAACAATGGAGTTAGGTAGGGTTTGATTAGTGTCTCCAAGGTGTTTGACTAAATGGCCGCATGAAATTAAGTTTGAAATTTTTGAATGAAATTTAGTGGGTGGTCTAAAATTATGCTTGGTAGTCTCTGGTTGCTTGGGTTTGTCAAGGTGAATTGATTTGAGTGGTTTTTGCAAAATGGTGATCTTACCATATGAACTTGATTCAATTTTGAACTGTCCTTTAAATAGATTTGAAAATAGTTTTTGTGAGTTTGTAAAGTGGGCTTGGGTTCACTTTTATTTGGTCTAGGAGGGGGTGAAAAGAAATGGAAAAGTTTATGTTAGAAATTCTCTACTAGGAACTCACAAAGTGGCCTAGTGGTTAACTTTGGTCAAAATGACCATTTGATCATTTGATTCATTTTTGATTTCTTTTTCTTTAGATTTTGTTTGTAATTGGCCTAGATGATGTAGTATTCATCTTTAAACCATTTGTTATCATTTGTATCAATCAAACATGGCAATTTCACTCAATCATGCACTAATGCAAATCACACATGCATTCATATTCAATTTAATACTAAAAGTTTTTGTTAACCCTAAAATTGGGTGATTTGAACTTGATAATCTTGATTAGTATTTTTGGGGTGTTACATCGTGGCAGAACCATTAGTCCCGGTTTGTATCTGAAATCGGGACTAATAGTCTAGCCCTATATATAATGCACCTAGCCCTCCACTCTCTGCTGTTTTTTTCCTATGTGAGGTGGGTATAACTTTATGCTAATTTTTTTCTTCATATGCGCTAGAGGTGTTCGGTGAAATGCATGTTAGTGCCATGCCACTTGAGTTCACACAATACAAAACGTGATATGAGGTGCCAGAGACACACTTAAGTTTTCTCATCTTTGTTTACAAGTGTCCTAATAGGTTAGCAAGTATTTTCTCATTTAGACTGTGCGGTAGTAATTTTATCATCATGATTGTGTTTGATATATATGGTTGTATGATGCAGATAAGTCCTCCATGGATGTACGGTGACCTACCCTTTGACGCTTATAGAGAAGGCGTGCGTTCTTTCTCCTTGTGGCTGATGGCTCAGTGTTGATGGAGAGCTCGTTGGGAACCCAAAGAGGAAGGTATGATGAGCACAACAGCAAGTTTCCCTCAGTTATGAAACCAAGGTTTAATCGAACCAGTAGGAGCAAGGAAACACCCCAAAGGTGTTGCTAGCTGAGCCTTGGTAGGGCGCACTACCGGTGCTAGTAGCAACGTGGATACCTACACAACACAACCACAGAACTCTGTCCCCAACTTGCGATGAGGTTGTCAATCTCACCGGTTTTGCTGAAAACAAAGGATTAAACGTATCGAATGGAAGGAAGTAATCGTTTGCAGAAAGTAAACACAAAGCAGTAAACAGTTTGTAGATTGTATGTAAAAGAAAAGACCGGGATCCATAGTTCACTAGAGGTGGCTCTCCTTAAGATAGATAACATGTTGGGTGAACAAATTACAGCGGGCAATTGACAAACATCGAGAAAGCAATACATGCATATACTAATCATATTGACTCCTTTGGAACTTGATTGGGCATTACAACATTATACATAGACCGCCATCCAACTGCATCTATGACTAATAATCCACCTTCAGGTTATCATCCGAACCCCCTCCAGTATTAAGTTGCAAGCAACAGATTATTGCTTTACAAATTGCGTGTAAAGTAAAAAATACGATTGTTCTATGAACAAAGGATTGTTGTTTGCTCCCTAGTAGCAACAGGACATCTAGTACCTTAGAGATTTATGTCACTTCCCCAGATTACCAGAGGCATGAACCCACTATCGAGCATAAATACTAACTCTTGGAGTTGCTAGCATCTACTTGCCAAGATAGCTACTAACAACGGAAAGCATGCAAGATCTCAATATCAATCGGATCCCCGCAAACACAACATGCAGAATTACAAATAGATGATCTTGATCATGAACAGAGCTCACAAGATCTAGACATGAAAGCACAAAGGAGGAGAACCAGCCATCTAGCTACTACATGGATCCGTAGTCCAAGGATGAACTACTCACGCATCACACCGGAGGCTTGCATGGTGATGAAGAAGGCCTGTGGTGAATTCCCTCTCCGGTGAAGTGGAAGAGCTTCAGATCCCTCCCGATCTAGGGATGGAGATGACGGCGGTTACAGACTCATTCGTGGATTTTTGATCGGGTCCTTAGGGTTTTCATCCTGAGGGCATCTTATAGGCGGAAGGAGAGGCCGAGGGGGTGCTGGGGTCGGCCATACCACCTCGGCGCGGCCGTGGGCCACGCGCCAGGTGGTGTGGCTGCCCCAGCCCTTCTCCGCCTCGTATTCGCATCCGATGACTTCGAAAAATAGGCACTTTGTCTTTTGTCCCGTCCAATTGAGAATATTCATTTTCGACTTTTCCCGGAACCAAAACAATGAAAACAGGCAAAGCACTGTGGCTCTTGTTAATAGGTTAGTCCAAGAAATCATATGAAAAGTATTCCAAAGTGTGGACAAAACACAAGAAAGTGGATAAAACCAAGCATGGAACATCAAAAATTATAGATACATTTGCAATGTATCAGTGGCCGAGGCGAACAAGCGGCGGGATGGTTTTATGTGTTATGCATGTGTTGAATGTCGGAATGAGTAGGCTCACACTTCCTCAAGAGGCATTCAGAGTCACCTGCTTTGGTTTGGCTTCATGTCCGGCTATAATGCTTGGACCAAGCAGAGAGAAAGAGGGGTTATGCTGGAAGATGATGATGAAGAAGAGAATGATGATGAAAACTATTGATCCATGTTCCTAGAATATGCTGATACCACAATGGAAGACAATAAAGAAGAACGGGAACCAGATGAGCCCGCTGATGATCTTGGTCGGGTCATTTTTGATGCAAAGCGAGACTGCGACATAGAAAAGGAGAGGTGGTAGTCCGAGAAGATGTTACAGGACCACAACAAATTGTTGTACCCAACTTGTGAATATGGCCAAAAGTAGCTGGGTAGCACACTGGAATTGTTGCAGTGGAAGGCAGAGACCGGTGTGACTGACTCGGGATTTTAAAAGTTGCTGGTAATAATGAAGAAGTTGCTTCCAAGAAATAATGAATTGCCCTCAAGTACGTACGAAGCAAAGAAGCTTGTCTGCCCTCTAGGATTAGACGTGCAGTAGATACATGCATGCCCTAATGACTGCATCCTCTACCGTGGTGAGTAGTACGAGAATATGGATAAATGTCCGGTATGCACTGCATTGCGGTATAAGATTAGAAAATATGACCCTAGCAATGTTGAGGGCGAGCCACCTAGGAAGAGGTTTCCTGCCAAGGTGATGTGGTATGCTCCTATAATACCACGGTTGAAACGTTTTTTCTGAAACAAAGAGCATGCAAAGTTGTTGCTATGGCACATGGAAGACCGTAAGAAAGACAGGAAGTTGAGGCACCTTGCTGATGGTCGGCAGTGGATAAAAATCGAGAGACTTCCCAGACTTTGCTGGTGATGCAAGGAACTTATGGTTTGGTCTAAGTACTGATGGCATGAATCCTTTTGGGGAGCAGAACTGCAGTCACAACACCTGGCCCGTGACTCTATGTATCTACAACCTTCCTCCTTGGTTGTGCATGAAACGGAAGTTCATTATGATGCCAGTGCTCATCCAAGGCCCAAAGCAACTCGGCAATGACATTGATGTGAACCTAAGGACATTAGTTGATGAACTTTTACAGTTGTGGGACAAACCAGGTGTATGTGTGTGGGATGAGCACAAACAGCAGGAATTTGACCTACAAGCGTTGCTGTTCGTAACCATCAATGATTGGCCTGCTCTTAGTAACATTTCAGGACAGACGAACAAAGGATACAATGCATGCACGCCCTGTTTAGATCAGACTGAAAGTATATATCTGGATAAATGTAGGAAGAATGTGTACCCACACAATTGTCGTTTTCTTCCGCCAAGTCATCCCTTAAGGAAGAAGGCAAGCATTTCAATGGCAACGTAGAAACCCGGATGAAGCCTGTCCCCCTTACTAGTGCTGATGTATTTGTTATGGTCAAGGATTTGGATGTAATCTTTGGAAAGGGTCCTGGAGGACAACCTTTTCTGAAAGATGCCGACGGACACGCACCCATGTGGAAGAAGAAATCTATATTTTGGGAGCTACCCTATTGGAAAGTGCACGAGGTCCGCTCTGCAATCGACGTGATGCACCTGACGAAGAATCTTTGCATGAATATTCTTGGCTTCCTGGGCTTTTATGAGAATTCAAAAGATACCTAGGAAGCACAGGAGAACCAGCAACATCATAAAGGACGAGACGTCAAGCATCCAGGGCAGTTTCAAGGGCTTGCCAGCTACGCTCTTACCAAAGAAGAGAAGAAAATCTTTTTTCAAGTCCTTTTTAGTATCAAGGTCCCGTATGGCTTCTCGTCGAATATAAAGGGAGTAGTAAAAAGATGAATGAGAAAAAATTTTAAAACCTAAAGTCTCATGACTACGACGTGCTTATGATGCAATTGCTTCCGATTGCATTGAGGGGAATTCTACCAGAAAATGATCGACTAGCCATTGTGAAGATATGTGCATTCCTCAATGCAATTTCTCAAAAGGTAATCGATCAAGAAAGTCTATCAGGGTTACAAATTGATGTGGTCCAATGTCTGTTCAGCTTCGAGTTGTTGTTCCCGCGATCCTTTTTCAATATTATGATGCACCTCCTAGTTCACCTAGTCAAAGAGATTAGAATTCTCGGTCCTGTGTTTCTACACAATATGTTCGCCTTCGAGAGGTTCATGGGAGTCTTAAAGAAATATCTTCATAACCGTGCTAGGCCAGAAGGAAGCATCTCCTAGGGCTATGTAAGAAAGGAGGTCATTGAGTTTTGTGTTGAGTTTCTTCCTGACCTTAAGTCGATTGGTGTTCCTGAATCTCGGTATGAGGGGAGGCTGACTGGAAAAGGCACACTAGGAAGGAAATCAATGGTATGTAGGGACAGGCATTCTTTCACTCAAGCACACTACACAGTTCTACACAATTCCACTATGGTGGCTCCATATATCGAGAAACATAAGAATATTCTACGCTATAAAAACCTGGGGAAGCCTGACTTCTTGATTAAAGGGGAACACGAGAAGAATTTCGGCAGTTGGTTGCAGACACATCTCATGAATAACACCAATGTTGGAGATCAGTTGTACTCGTTGGCCAGGTTACCATCCTCGAATATATGTACTTTCCAAGGGTACGAGATAAATGGGAATACATTTTACACGATTGCCCAAGATAAAAAGGGCACCAACCAAAACAGTGGTGTCCTCTTTGATGCAATAGATGACAATGGGAAGAAGTACACATATTATGGGTACATATAGGAGATATGGGAACTTGACTATGGACCTATTTTTAAGGTCCCTTTGTTTCGGTGCAAATGGGTCAAGCTGACAGGAGGCAGGGTACATGTAGACCAAAAGTACATCATGACAACTATGGATCTCAACAATCTTGCATACATGGATGAACCATTCGTCCTAGCCAACGATGTGGCTCAGGTTTTCTATGTGAACTACATGTCTATCAAACCGAGAAAAAGGAAAGATAAGCAAAAGAATACATAATACGATGAGCCAAAGGGCCACATAGTTCTTTCAGGGAAAAGAAACATCATGGGAGTGGATGACAAGACAAACATGTCAAAAGATTAAAATAAGTTTCATGAAATTCCGCCATTCAAAGTGAAAACTGACCCAAGCATCCTATTAAATGATGAAGATTCTCCATGGCTACGGTGTAGAAGAAAACCACAACAATAGATGTTGGTGATGTGTAATAATGTATTAAACCTTTTATTTGAGACATAAATATATGTAATGTATTAAACCTTTTATTTGACATATAAAGGCCCCCCTTTCATGTAATACATCTTGCTCAATCAAACTGGACGTCGACAACCGGGTTCTGAGCCGCGGGAGGTGGTCACCCAAAGAGAAGGAACCATCACAGGAGGATAGCTCGGGTGAGGTCCCTGAAGAAGCTTCCAGGTATTGGAAAACCCGACCTCCAACACATACATATAGCAGCGGACATGCTCGACCTCCTCCCTGACATGCCTCCGTACCACCTCCTCGGGGGCTGGCTCCCTCTGCACCACTCCTGCACCATGCAACTGCCACCAAAGAAGCTCCGGGTCGATGATGGGAACTGAATTCCTCACCAGGCTACGCGTCCTGGAAGGTAGCACCTCCCAGTGCCAGCCCGGCAGAGCCCAGTCTCGGACATGCCCAATGGAGCCCAGTACTCCGCTGTCGTGGTCGCCGAGTCTTGGACGAACACGCGGGGGCATCCTAAAGTAGGCGGCGGGAAATGTGTGGATGTTTGGCGTGGAATGTGTGGATGTGTGGTGGTCATGACGGTCGCCGACCTATATATAGAGGGAAAGGGCGGGAAAACGTGGCGGGAAAACATATGGCAGGAAAACGTGGCGGGTAAACATGGCAGAAATATGTTTAGCCCCAGTTGGTGTTTCCAACCAGAACTAAAGATTCATCTTTAGTCCCGGTTGTAGAAACCAACTGGGACTTAAGGGGTGAGTGTCGATACTATGACAGGGGTGAGTGCCGACATTATGTCGTGAGTGTCGACACTATGTTGTGCTGCTTAATCTATAAATAAGCATCCCTGTGAAGCTATCAACTGCAAACAAGATGGTGTGAAAGAGCAGGGACAACACACTACCGCCAATTTGAGGGAGATGTCGGTAGAGCCCAGTCCTCTGGCATCTCCAACAAACTGGCCATAGATGTACTATCTAATATGTGAAACACGATGGTGTGCGCTAGCACGGATAACACTATGGCCAACTTCAGGGAGATGCCTAAGGATCTAGTCCTCAGGCATCTCTCTGAAGCTAGCCATAGAGGCACTCCCTAATATGTGAAATTAGTTAGCTCCCTGGCATATTGATCTAGCTAGAGAAGTTATGAACTACAAGATGGTGTGCGAGAGCAGGGACAACACTACGGCCAACTTGAGGGAGATGCCGACGGAGCCCAGTCCTCTGGCATCTCCAACAAGTTGGCCATAGATGTACTCCCTAATATTTGAAATTAGTTAGCTCCTCGGCACAAGAATAGAACAACATCTTCATAGTTCAGGAAAGTTGTAGAGAGACCAACACTAGTAGGAAACGATCCATTTGTCCCTGTTTCTAACTGGGACTACGGAATCGGGACTAAAAGCCCCCCTTTAGTCCAGCCGGTTCAGCCACAAACTGGGACTAACACTCAAGACATTTATTATTATTAAAAAACTGGGACTAAGAAATCGGGACTAAATGCCCCCTTTCGTCATACTTATATCTAGCCCTATAGTACACAGCTTTAGGGTCATCTTCGTCTTCGTCATCATCATCGTCATCGTCGTTGCTAGGCGCACGCGGCTGGATCCTAAGCCCAGCCATGGCATATTCCAGGGGTACTTGCCACTCCGGCCTAGGATTCACGACGTGCGAGGGAGGGGGCTCCTGGATGACGATGCCGTGTAGCCCGCAACCTTCACCATCCCCACCCTTCTTGTGTCTCTATTGAGGGTCGAAGTGCGGGCATCACAGGCGAGGATGATCTCCATGGGCGATGTAGCACATCACACTAACGATAGTCCGGTTTTCCCACCACAGGCGGTGACCAACCTCGTTGTGGTTCAACGGGGGCGGCCCGTCACCCTCGTACCTGGCGAGCTCCCTTTCCTGACGGTTAGTGAAGCAGGCATTCCAGGTGTCGTAGTTGTCGGGATCCCAATGGGGATCCATCCGCTGCTCCGGCGTGAGCTTGAGGTAAAAGTGGTTCGTGATGGCCGCCTGGCGGGCGGAACCTTGAGGCACAGGAGGAACAGGAACTCCTCCAGCGCTCAGCATCCAGTCGGCGGCAGCCGGTATCTTGGCGGGCATGGGTAGCTAGAGGCCACAGCGCATCAGTCTCCTCGAGGGTTAGAATGGCCAAGTATGCGATGTCCATTGTTGTGAGAGGGGAAGATGTGGATGTGTGGATGGTCATGGTGGTCGGGCTATATATAGGGGGAAAAGGCGGGAAAATATGGCGGGAAGCGGAGGGATATGGCGGGAAAGCATGACGTGTGGCTTGACAACTCTGAGAAGGGCGGGAAATATCTTAAGTCCCAGTTATTGGCTCAAACCGGGATTAAAGGCCCCCAAAATATAATAGTTAAACCAAAAACCCTAAACCCTAACCCTAAACCCTAAATCCTAAACCCGAAATAGAGATTTTAGTAAAATATAATAGTTAATGCATTTTTAAATTGAAAATGGCAAAATGGTTAATAGTTTGACTAGTTAGAATAATTATTTTATAAAGCATAAAATGGATTTGGATTACTTATTTAAATTCAAGCATTTTTTATGTTGAAAGTTTAGTGAGATTCAAAAATATGCAAAATATAATATTTAATGCATTTTTAAATTAAAAATGGCAAAATTGTTAAATAGTTTTACTAGTTAGAATAATTATTTTATGAAACAGAAAATATATTTGGATTACTTATTCAAATTCAAGAACTTTTCATGTTGAATTTTTTCACAAATTCATAAGTATGCAAAAAACTCTATAATTCAAATGTTTAAAAAATATAGTATATGCAAATTGATTTTGTTTGAAAAAACAGGCGCTAAGTTAGGTCCAGCGCATGCAAATTTGGGCCTTTTGTCCTGGCCCAATACACCAGCCGGGACTAAAGGCTCTGCAGCCAAAAAGCCATCCCCACCCCTTTAGTCCCGGTGTGTTGCACCAACCGGGACTAAAGACCCCTCTTTTGTCCCGGTTGGTACCACGCACCAGGACTAAAGGGGGTATTTATAGCGCCTTCTTCCCCCGGTCGAATCCATCGACCGGGACTTGGAGCATCGCGAGGAGCATGCATAGTGCTGCTAGGCTACCAAAATCGCCGGCCGCCACCGCGCCCCTCCCCGGTCGCCACCGCCGGCCCCTCCGTCGAGCTCCTCCTCACACCCCTCCCCACACCGGTACCTCCTTCGCCGCGCCAAGCCGTCTCCGTGGTCCCTTCCCACCACCACCTCCCCGGTCGTTCCACCGTCACCGCATCGGCCATGAGCTCTGCCACCGTCCCGGCCACGAGCTCCGCCACCACCATCACCCTCCTGCCACGAAGCCCGCCATTTACCGTAAGTTTTAATTTGTATAGGAAATATTTTAGGAAATAATTGTATAGGACATATTTGTTTAGGAAATACTTTAGGAAATGTTTCTTTTAGGAAATATTTGTATAGAAAATATTGTATAGGAAATATTTGTATAGGAAATATTATATAGGAAATATTTGTATAGGAAATATTTTAGGAAATATTTGTATAGGAAATATTTTAGGAAATATTTGTATAAGAAATATTTGTATAGGCAATATTTTAGGAAATGTTTGTATAGAAAATATTGCATAGGAAATATTTGTTTAGGAAATATTTTAGGAAATATTTGTATAGTAAATATTTGTATAGAAAATATTTTAGGAAATATTTTAGGAAATATTTGTATAGGAAATATTTATATAGGAAATATTCTGTTGTAATTCAAATATTGAATAGAAATATTGTATAGAAATGTGGATCTCGCATTTTTTTGCTATGTTCAAATATTGTGTGCATTTTGAAATAATATTGTGTGCATCTCGCATTTTTGAAAAACTATGGATCCACCTAGTCCAATCTGCAGAGACCTAGAACAAGAAGAAATTCTCAAGAATATGATCAATGGTGTCCCCCTGTTCATCCACCCGAATCTTCGTCGATGTATCTGAACCCCTCCTATGAGGGTGAGGAGGTCGACTGAAATGACCAGGGAGAAGCCGACGGCTCCGATGATGGAGAAGCCGACGGCTCCAATGATGGAAAAGTTGATGGCTCCGGTGGACCCTTAACATGGTTATGAACATATTTCTTTAAGACTCCCATGAACCTCTCGAAGGGGAACATATTGTGTAGGAACACAGGACCGAGAATTCTAATCTCTTTGACTAGGTGAACTAGGAGGTGCATCATAATATTGAAGAAGGATGGCGGGAACAACAACTCGAAGCTGACCAGACATTAGACCACATCAATTTATAACCCTGATAGACTTTCTTGATCGATTAACTTTTGAGAAATTGCATTGAGGAATGCACATATCTTCACAATGGCTAGTTGAACATTTTCTAGTACAATTCCCCTCAGTGCAACCGGAAGCAATTGTATCATAAGCACGTGGTAGTCATGAGACTTTAGGTTTTGAAATGTTTTCTCTTTCATATTTACTATTCCCTTTATATTTTACGAGAAGCCAGACGGGACCTTGATACTGAAAAGGACTTCAAAAAAGATTTCCTTATCTTATTTGGTAAGAGCGTAGCTGGCAAGCCCTTGAAACTGCCCTAGATGCTTGTTGTCTCGTCCTTTATGATGTCGCTAGTCCCCCCATACTGCCTAGGTATCTTTTGACTTCCCATACAAGCCCAGGAAGCCTAGAATATTCACGCAAAGATTCTTCATCGGGTGCATCACGTCAATTGCAGAGCGGACCTCGTGCACTTTCTAGTAGGGTAGCTCCCAAAATATAGATTTCTTGTTCCACATGGGTGCGTGTCCGTTGGCGTCTTCTGGAACAGGTTGTTCTCCAGGACCCTTTCCAAAGATTACATCCAAATCCTTGACCATACCAAATACATCAGCACCAGTACGGGGGACAGGCTTCGTCCAGGTTTTAGCCTTGCCATTGAAATGCTTGCCTTTCTCCCTTAAGGGATGACTTGGCAGAAGAAAATGACAATTGTATGGGTACACATTCTTCCTACATTTGTCCATATATATACTTTCAGTCTCATCTAAACAGGGTGTGCATGCATTGTATCCTTTGTTCGTTTGTCCTGAAATGTTACTAAGAGTAGGCCAATCATTGATGGTTACGAACAGCAACGCTTGTAGGTCAAATTCCTACTGTTTGTGCTCATCCCACACACATACACCTGGTTTGGCCCACAACTGTAAAAGTTCATCAACTAATGGCCTTAGGTACACATCAATGTCGTTGTCGGGTTGCTTTGGGCCTTGGATGAGCACTGGCATCATAATGAACTTTCGCTTCATGCATAACCAAGGAGGAAGGTTGTTGATACATAGAGTCACGGGCCAGGTGCTGTGAATGCAGTTATGCTCCCCAAAAGGATTCATGCCATCGGTACTTAGACCAAACCATAAGTTCCTTGCATCACCAGCAAAGTCCGGGAAGTCTCTCTCGATTTTTCTCCACTGCCGACCATCAGTAGGGTGCCTCAACTTCCCGTCTTTCTTACGGTCTTCCATGTGCCATCGCAACAACTTTGCATCCTCTTTGTTTCTGAACAAACGTTTCAACTGTGGTATTATAGGAGCATACCACATCACCATCGCAGGAACCCTCTTCCTGGGTGGCTCGCCCTCAACATTGCCAGGATCATCTTTTCTGATCTTATACTGCAATGTAGTGCATACCAGGCATTTATCCATATTCTCATACTTCTCACCGCGGTAGAGGATGCAGTCATTAGGGCATTGATACGTTGCTAACGTATCTATAATTTTTGATGTTCCATGCTTGGTTTTATCTACTTTCTTATGTTCTGTCCACACTTTGGAGTACTTTTCATATGATTTCTTAGACTAACCTATTAACAAGAGCCATAGTGCCAGTTGCCTGTTTTCTGCTGTTTTTGGTTCCAGAAAGTCAGAAAATGAATATTCTCGGAATTGGACTGGACAAAAGCCAAAGTCGTTATTTTCCCGGAAGATTCACGGAGCCAGAAGGAGAGACGAAGGGGGCCCACAGGGTGGCCAAACCACCCCTAGGCATGGGTCCCCCTGGCCGCGCCAGGGCATGGTGTGCCCCCCTGGCCGGCCGGCGACCTTGCCTCTTTCGCCTATATATCTCCCCCGATGCAAAAACCCTAAATCGTCAAGCCTCCAGCAACAAAAAGTTCCGCAGCACCGCCGCCACCGAAGGAGAGATTCGGGGGACAGAAAGTCTCTGTTCCGGCACCCTGCCGAGACGAGGAAGTGCCCCCAGAGCCATCTCCATCGATCTCCACCACCATCTCAATCTCCGTTGCTGATTCCCATGATGCGGAGGGACTAGTTCTCTCTCGAGGCTAAGGGTTCTACCGGTAGCTATGTGTTCATCTGTCTCTCTATGCGTGATCATATTGTGATCATGAGCTCTGTAATCAAGTAGATCTACCTTGCTACTCAAGTGCTTTAGTAGATCTCTGCTCTCCCCATGTGTGTGAAGTTGACAGTGTGCACACCATGGTGGCACTTAGGCTAGAGATTACAAATACTTGTTATGGGTTATATTTGGAGTTGGATGTCTTTATGAAATTGTGGTGTTTGTTTGAACCATCTAGTGGTCAAGGTGATAGTGTGGGGTTATCTAGATGGGAAAGGCTTACTTTGAGGTGTGCTGTTATAGCCCTACCATGGATTAGAGTGTCCAACCGGAGAGTAGTTCAGCGTAGTATCATAAAGAAGAATATATTTATATGGGAGTGTTCACTAGTGAAAGTATGATCCCTAGGCCTTGTTTCTAAGCATTGAAACACCATTTGCAACTAGATTTGTTACATGTTTTCTTGCTTCCATCTTTATGTCAGTTTTACTTTAGTCTTTTCCACGCCATCAAGCTATTTTCTATCACCGTTACGACTTATAATTATCTATACCACTTGTATTTCACTATATCTTCGTTGAACTAGTGCACCTATACATCTAACAAGTGTATTGGGTGTGTTGGGGACACAAGAGACTTCTTGTATCTTGATTGCAGGGTTGCTTGAGAGGGGATACCTTTGAACACTTGCTCCCTGAGTTCGATAAACCTTGGGTGATCCACTTAAGGGAAAACTTGCTGTCGATCTACAAACCTCTGCACTTGGAGGCACAACAACTGTCTACAAGAATAGAAGTGCGTAGACATCAAGCTATTTTATGGCGCCGTTGCCGGGGAGGTAAGGTAAAAGGTACTCACATCCTCCGGTGTGAGTGCTCGAAGTTATTTCCTTTAGATTCTGCAATTTTTTCTTTTTGTTTCTTGTTTTCACTAGTTAGGCTTAATGGAAAACAACAAAAAATTAGAGAGCTTTTTAGTATTTTTCCTAATATAGAACATGAGTTGTCCGAAAAGAGAATTAAAAAACCCATGGAACTTTGTTTGTATGCTAATAGCAATGTTATTAGTATGAATCTTTTGAACACCTTTGTTACTAATGCCATGGAAACATCTAAGCTTGGGGAAGTTGGTTTTTATGAAAATGATCTTTTTAATTCCCTAGCTTTAACGAAAAAATTGCTCTGATGATACTTTATCTCCCATATGTGGTAATTCTAATGATACTTGTGATATTTTAAATCCACATACTGAAAGCATCTCTTTTAAAATACTTATAAAAATTGTTGAACGTGTTATGAACAACTGTTATTTGGGAGATGGAACTGTCCATCCTGGTGATCATTTACTCTTTATACACAAATTATGCGAGTTGTTCAAGTGTGCAGGTATTTCAATGAACTAAGTTAAGAGGAAGCTATTCCCTTTTTCACTTAAGGGCAAAGCAAGGGAGTGGTATGAGCTACTAGATGATCCTCATCATTTGGAGTGGAAGGAACTTGAATCTCTCTTTTACTCTAAATTTTATCCTCCTCATGAAATTCATAAAGACATGAATTACATTTATAATTTTCATCCACGTGATGGAGAAAGTATTGCCCAAGCATGGGATAGATTGAAGTCACTAAGGCTCAAATGTCCCATTCATGAGCTCCCCAGTAATATTGTTATTAATAATTTCTATGCAAGGCTTTTAGGACATTACAAGGACTATCTAGATACTTGTTTAGAAGGATCCTTCACAAGTAAGGAGGTCAAAGATAAGTGGGATCTTCTTGAAACAATTCAAAGCAATACCGAAGATTGGGATAACGACAAAGGTAAAGAACCAGGTATAAACTATGAGTATGACTGCATTAAGTCTTTTGCTGAAACTGCTAATTTTCAAGAGCTTAGTGCTAAATATGGTCTTAATCCTCAAATTCTTGTTGATTGTTTTAGATCCTTTGTTTCTCATATTAATGCTCCTAAAGAAAAATGGGACATGTATCATGAGACTTTTAAAGACACTTGCATTATAAGCATGTTAATTTTTGTGGAATACATAGACCTTGTGAGAATAATCAAATTGAAGAAGAATATTGTATCACCCATAGGAATGAAAAAACTAGAATGTGGTATAGGGCTTTAAATGATCTTGGTAAAAAAGTTTGTGCCCTTTATCCTTCATTTGTGAACTTTGCTTCGAAGTGGGTCATTTCAATTTTCAATGCTCAGGCCATAATAATAGCCCTTGTAATCCAATGAGTACTGCAAGTTTGTATTGTGATGACATGATCACTCCTAATCAGCATGATGAACTTACATTATTTTTGGGGTGTGAAGAGTTATCAAGAAAAACCTCTTTGGTAGATATGGGTGCTTTTGATATGAATAGTGTCCTGCATGGTTGTCATCTTTATTGTGTTGATAATTGCCACACAAATACTTACATACAAAATATTATAGAAGATGAGATTTTACCAAAATATGATAGGACTAATATGTGTTTTGATCTTATTAATGAAAAGAAGGAATCTTCCAAAGTTTCTTATATTGTCTCTAATAATAAACCAGGGTATATGGAGAAGCTTCCTTTCAACTCTCTCCCTCCTAAAGAGAAGAAGATAAAGAATAAAAAGAGGAGTAAAAGGAGGGAGGAAACGGTATTTTCTGCTAAGCATGTTGCTCCTATTATAGTTTTTTGATGAGTCTAAACTCGATGATGTTCCATGCCTGTTACCTATAGTAGTGATCATGATTGGGAAAAGCACACTTCTTTTGATATTGAAAATATCCTTGGTACCAATTTTGAAAATGATGATATTAATAATTGTTGTACTATTAGTGCTATCCATGTTCCTTCCAATGATGATATGTTTACAAACGAACACACTTTGGAAGATAGCTATTTTGTTGAATTTGCTCCCACTAAAATTAATAAGAATGACTATGTTTATGTGGGGAGTATTAATTCTTTTATGCATGTGGCTCATGATAAGAATGTTTTATGTGATAGTTATATTGTTAATTTTATTCATGATGATACTGAAAGTTATTATGAGATAGGGAAACATGGTTTTATGTACCTCAACAATATTAAGTTTCCCCTCTTTATGTTGAAAGTCTTGAAGTTGCACTTGTTTTGCTTTACTATGCTTGTTGCTTTGTGCTTTCATGACTTGTTTCTTTACAAGATTCCTATGCATATGAAGTGGGTTAGACTTAAATGTGATTTAAATTTGCTTCTTGATGCTCTCTTTTACTTCAATTCATATTTCCTATGTGAGCATCTTCTCAAATTATCATGCCTAACTTAAAGGCGTTAAAGAAAAGTACTTATTGGGAGATAACGCAAAAGATTTAGATGAGTCTTGGAATTTATTACTTCACTAATAACCGCTCCTTATCCTTTTTATTTTCTTTTTGTGCCAAGAGTAACCTCTAATGAGAGAGAAGTAATGATTGGGAAAGTTGTTGTCCCGAAACAGATTTATGTGTTTCACCATCAAAATTCGTGTAAAATCTCTGTACGTCCTTTTGAGGCGTGAATTTTTTTCCTTCTGCCCCAGGTTGTTATCTAACTTTCGTTAGTTCAACACTTTTAGATTTGAGTAACATAAGGCCTTCGAAAAAATTCGTCTTTACCTGCTGGTCTGTTTTGATAGATTTTTGCCATTATTTGCATTTGCTTCTTGTTGGTTCCTTTTTGAGTTCTTTTGGGGAATTGAGCTTTTTGAGGGAAGTGCTACAGTAGCTAGTGTTCTAATGGAAGTTTTATTGGTGTTGGAACTGAACCTAAAGACCTATTATCTTGAGTGCACTAATGTTGCTAATAAAGATTGTGTGAAATTTTGTATGAAGGAAAAATTTCAGATGTATGGAGGGAATGATGTAATGAGATGAAGAATGGACTAAAGCTCAATCTTGGGGATGCCACCCATGTCACCCCAAGAAATATCCAAGAAGTACAAGCGTCAAAGCTTGGGGATGCCCAAGGCATCCCCTTCTTCATCAATAAAAATCTCGGGTTTCTTCCAAACGCTTCATTTTTATTGTTTCATGCACAATGGTGTTGTTCTTGCAGCATCTTCTTTTTCGTTTTTGTTTTGGTTTTTCATTTGCTTGTTTTTCTTAGTTTTCTGAATAAATTGGTTGGACCCCCTCTTTCATACATTGGTTTTCAAATAGTTTGGTTTGGATTGGAAAAGAGTAGGAAAGTTCATGCTTAAGTGGTAAAGAGAGCTTGTTTTTGACTGTGGCCTATGCTTTGCCATGCCATGCTTGATATTGTTTTGGCTTTATGCTTAGTGATTTTTGTTGTAGCATGACATGTTATAAACAATTGAGATTTCTTAATGTGCCTTGAAAGAATCATGCGTTGTTTTAGCATATTAAAGCATAGTATTGTGGTATTCTCCTTTGATGGTTTATTTGGGTTAACTTGGCACATGCTCACACCATGTTATGACTATTCCAAGTCACCATAGCCTTTATGATCCTTTAGTTTTCAACTTGTAGTACCACTTTATGCGTTGATCAATGATGTTTTGTCACTCTACATGATTATGGCCATTATTACTCTCTTAGTTGGTCGTTCCCAGCCTTTTGCTAGCCTCCACAACCAAGTATGAGTTCCACTCATGCATCCAACTCCTTAAACCAAGTTATTCCAAAGGGTCCACCATACCTACCTATTAGCATTTGCTATTCCAAGTATATTCATGTTTTTATCTATCTTCCGAATTAAACTTGTTATGAGAAAACTAGTGATTAAAGCTCTCACGAACTTGATGGCACACTTTACTTTTCTTGCCCTTAATAAACTTGAACCATTGTGTCGTCTATGTTGTATATTCTTGCAATTATATGTTGGGGATTAGCAGAACCATGCTGTCATGGGGAACGCTTTCAACATTGCACTTGTACTTTGTACCTAGTTGATATCATGCTCTTTTGTCTATGGATGTCATCGGTGTGAAATGAAAGGGGAGATTGTAAGTCCATGGAGTTATGTATGTGTGTTAGAGAAACGCCTGGGCCGCTAGTCTAATCCATGCTATCATGGTGGAAACCTGCAGCGTAACCATAATGAGCTGTCTATGAAGCATTATTCTTATAAAAAAAAGTCAGATATTGAGAAAAAAAGAAAAAAAGAGATATATGAAAAGAGGAAAGAGAGAAAAAACACCATATTCCCATGGTAAATAAGAAGATTGCTGGGATGCTTGTTGTCTGCTTGCCTTGTCATTTTGATATGGGGATTCTTCCGTATCATCGGGTAAGGGGTACCCCGTTGGAGGTTCTCTATGATACACATGTACTTACGATGACAAGAACTTACCGGTGACTAAACTTGAGTAGCATGAGGAGCAGCCCTCGTATTCAAGGGACATGAGATTTCCAACTTATACTTCGTCAAACATATACACCATAGTTTGTTCACTTTAACCTTAATCACTTCAAGATGCTTATGATAGGGGCAATGAGAGCTGAAAGCTATTAAGTACCATAATTTTTGGAAGCTCTTTATGAAACTTGAATCCCTGGTTCCTTCTATGAAGGCATTTCTTTTACCTTTTTGTTGAGTCTCCACCTTCTACCTTTATGCACCTACTTTGAGAGCATAGTGGCCATTCTTAGTTCTATGTGCATTGTCCCAAGACTTGTTGATTGATGCATAGCTTTGATATTGCTTGTTTTAAACTATTTGGATCTAGTCGCTCTTATGAACTTTGAAGGTGACCTCTGCATTTATGTTTACTACTCTATGAGGGACAAGTTGAATGCCACTATGCTATGTTTTCTTTATGTGAAACAAACAAACGTCTTGCAAAGCATTGTTATTCATTAATATTTTGTTTGTGCCTTTTCATGTTGCAACATAGTTTCTTTGTCTTATTGCTAGAACTTTGTCTTTCATGTTATGATTGAAGTACTATGATCCCAGCTTTGAATGTTTTACAAATACTTTGATCAAGTTTATGATGGTGCATGTCACCTCAAAAATTATTCTTTATTTTTATCACTTACCTACTCGAGGACGAGCAGGAGTTAAGCTTGGGGATGTTGATACGTTGATAACATATCCATAATTTTTGATGTTCCATGCTTGGTTTTATCTACTTTCTTATGTTTTGTCCACACTTTGGAGTACTTTTCATATGATTTCTTGGACTAACCTATTAACAAGAGCCACAGTGCCAGTTGCCTGTTTTCTGCTGTTTTTGGTTCCAGAAAGTTAGAAAATTAATATTCTCGGAATTGGACCGGACAAAAGCCAAAGTCGTTATTTTCCCGGAAGATTCACGGAGCCAGAAGGAGAGACGAAGGGGGCCCACAGGGTGGCCAAACCACCCCTAGGCACAGTCCCTGGTCGCCAGCATGGTGGTGGGCCCCCGGCCGCCACCGACCTTGCCTCTTTCGCCTATATATCTCCCCTGATGCAAAAACCCTAAATCGTCAAGCCTCCAGCCACAAAAAGTTCCGCAGCGCCGCCGCCACCGAAGGGGAGATTCGGGGGACAGAAAGTCTCTGTTCTGGCACCCTGCCGGGACGAGGAAGTGCCCCCGGAGCCATCTCCATCGATCTCCACCACCATATCAATCTCCGTTGCTGATTCCCATGATGAGGAGGGAGTAGTTCTCTCTCGAGGCTAAGGGTTCTACCGGTAGCTATGTGTTCATCTCTCTCTATGCGTGATCATATTGTGATCATGAGCTTTGTAATCAAGTAGATCTACCTTGCTACTCAAGTGCTTTGATAAATCTCTGCTCTCCCCATGTGTGTGAAGTTGACAGTGTGCACATCATGGTGGCACTTAGGCTAGAGATTACAAATACTTGTTATAAGTTATATTTGGAGTTGGATGTCTTTATGAAATTGTGGTGTTTGTTTGAACCATCTAGTGGTCAAGGTGATAGTGTGGGGTTATCTAGATGGGAAAGGCTTACTTTGAGGTGTGCTGTTATAGCGCTACCATGGATTAGAGTGTCCAACCGGAGATTAGTTCAGCATAGTATCATAAAGAAGAATATATTTATATGAGAGTGTTCACTAGTGAAAGTATGATCCCTAGGCCTTGTTTCTAAGCATTGAAACACCGTTTGCAACTAGATCCGTTACATGTTTGCTTGCTTCCATCTTTATGTCAGTTTTACTTTAGACTTTTCCACGCCATCAAGCTATTTTCTATCACTGTTACCACTTATAATTATCTATACCACTTGTATTTCACTATCTCTTCGTTGAACTAGTGCACCTATACACCTGACAAGTGTATTGGGTGTGTTGGGGACACAAGAGACTTCTTGTATCTTGATTGCAGGGTTGCTTGAGAGGGGATACCTTTGACCACTTGCTCCGTGAGTTCGATAAACCTTGGGTGATCCACTTAAGGGAAAACTTGCTCCTGTTCTACAAACCTCTGCACTTGGAGGCCCAACAACTGTATATAAGAATAGAAGTGCGTACACATCAGGCATGCATGTATCTTCTGCACGTCTAATCCTAGAGGGCGTATGCTTCTTTTGCTTTGACACGTCGGAGGGTAATTCGTTATTTCTTGGAAGCAGCTTCTTCATTATTACCAACAACTTTTCAAATCCCGAGTCAGTCACACCGGTCTCTGCCTTCCACTTCAGCAATTTCAGTGTGCTACCTAGCTTCTTATGGCCATCTTCACAAGTTGGGTACAATAATTTGTTGTGGTCATGTAACATCTTATCGAACTATAACCTCTCATTTTCTGTGTCGCAGTCTTCCTTTGCATCAGAAATGATCCGACCAAGATCATCAGCGGGCTCATCTGGTTCCCGTTCTTCTTCATTGTCTTCCATTGTGGTATTAGCGTATTCAGGGAACATAGATTGGTAGTTGTCATCATCGTTCTCTTCTTCATCGCCATCTTCCATCATAACCCCTCTTTCTCTGTGCTTGGTCCAAACATTATAGCCGGACATGAAGCCAGACCGAAGCAGGTGGCTTTGAATGACTCTTGAGGAAGTGTGAGTCTGATCATTCCGACATTCAACACATGGACAACACATAAAACCATCCCGCCGCTTGTTCGCCTCGGCCACAAGGCGAAAAGAACACACGCCTTCTCTATAAGCGTCAGAGCATCGTCACCGTACATCCATGGATGAATCATCTGCATCATACAACCATATATATCAAACGCAATCACGATGATAAAATTACTACCGCGCAGTCTAAACGAGAAAATACTTGCTAACCTTTTAGGACACCTGGAAACAAAGATGAGAAAACTTAAGTGTGGCTCTGGCACCTCATATCATGTTTTGTCTTGTGTGAACTCAAGTGTCATCGCACTAACAGGCATTTCACCAAACACCTCTAGTGCATATGAAGAAAAAGATTAGCACAAAGTTATACCCACCTCACATAGGAAAAAAATAGGAGAGAGTGGAGGGTTGGGTGCATTATATATAGAGCCAAACCAATAGTCTCGATGTGAGATACAAACCGGGACTAATGGTTCTGTCAGGACCACGCGGGCATGCCCAAACCCATTAGTCCCGGTTTGTATCTTAAACCAGGACTAATGGTCCCTTACGGGCTGGGATAAAGGACTCCAGTGACCTCGGGTCGTCTGGTTTGGACCATTAGTCCCGGCCACAGCCACGGCCGGGACTAGTGGCCCGAACCAAAGGCCCATTTTCTACTAGTGGCACGAGATCCCCCTCTTTAAACGAGCGATGCTTAACACGACGACTATGGTAGCTACGTATCTCCTGCTGGTAGATGGCGGTTCTCTGGCATGCCAGCACGTGCTCTTCCTCGAGTAGTTCCACAGATAAGCGTCTCGATTCTTCAGCATCATCTTCCTCGTAGGTGGCGACTCTTGGTGCATCATGGAGGATGTTGGATGGTAGGACGGCTTCGGCTCCATAAACCATGAAGAAAGGAGTCAAGCCAGTGGATCTGTTGGGTGTTGTTCTTAAACTCCACAATATAGATGGTAATTCCTCCGTCCAGGCTCCAACTGCTCTATGTAGCGGTGCCTCTAAGTGTGGCTTGATTCCATGTAGAATTAGTCCATTGGCCCATTCAACTTGTCCATTAGACTATGGATGTGCCACAGATGCTAGGTCAAGGCGGATACCTTTCTCATGACAGTACTCCTCAACTTCTCCGAGAGATAAGTTTCTGCCGTTGTCGGTGATGATGTTGTGTGGGAGACCAAATCTCACCACTAGATCCCGGACAAACTTTAGCGATGTTGCCCCATCGAGATTTCTAATGGGTTTAGCTTCAATCCATTTTGTGAACTTATCCACTGCTACTAGCAAGTGTGTAAATCCACAATGTGTTGTTTGCAAAGGTCCCACCATGTCCAGCCCCCCAGACTACAAACGGCCAAGTTATTGGTATGGTTCGCAATTCTTCAGCTGGAACATTTGGTTGTCTTGCATAGAAATGACACCCAAGACCTGTTTGTACCAACTTGTCAACGTCTGCCTTGGCAGTTAACCAGTAAAATCCTTGTCGGAAGGCCTTAGCCAGCAATGATGGGGGAGCGACGTGATGCCCGCAATCTCCGAGATGTATTTCTCTAAGGATATCGATACCTTGCTGCTGGGAGAAGCATCTAAGGAAAACTCTTGTGGTACTTCTATTGTATAATTGGCCGTCAATGATGACTTAGCCTTTTGCTCTTCGTACTATTTGCAAACTTTCAACTTCGTCGGCAAGCAAAGATCCATCTTGTAAATAGTCCATGAACGGTTTCTTCCAAGCCAGAGAGGTCACTATTACTGTGTTAACGAATGAGTCCACTCTATCTGGATTGTTGGGGTCCTCTCCCTTCACGGATGGGGTCCATAAATACTCTAGCAAAACGCCTAGCAGAATTGGTCGGCGAGACGATCCAAGCTTTGATAGCAGATCTGCCGCCTCATTTTCCTCCCATTTGATGTACTTGACTTCGTAGTCGTCGAAGCACTTAGCAATCTCGTCTACTTCGTCTCAATATGCCGCCATCACAGGGTTCCGCGCGTTCCGGGTGTCAGCTACCTGCTAGGCAACCAAGTCAGAATCTCCATAGCAAACTATGCGCTTGATGCCAATATCCTTGGCTACTCGAAGTCCATGAATGAGGGCCTCATACTACCCCATGTTGTTGGTAGCCTTGAAGTGGATCTGTAGGACGTATTGCAGCTTCTCTCATGTTTGTGATTGTAGTAATACACTGGCCCCCGAGCCATTGAGAAGCTTTGATCCGTCAAAGTGCATGACCCAATATTCTGGCTCTAGCACATGAGTGTCTTTTGGCAGTTCTATCCAATCTGCAATAAAATCCGCCAATGCCCGTGACTTGATAGCGTCGCGTCTCTTTTAGGTGATTTCAAAGGTAGAAAGTTGAATGCCCCACTTTGACACTCTCCATGTAGCGTCATTGTTATTGATGATGTCAGACAATGGAGATTTGCTCACCACTGTGATGGGGTGATCCTAGAAGTAATGCCTTAGCTTCCGTGAAGCAAGGAAAACTCCATAAGTTATCTTATGGTAGTGTAGGTAATACTGCTTGGATTCCTTCAAGACCTCGCTTATGTAGTAAACTGGTTGCTAAACTCCGTATTCATGCATTGGTTCCTTACGCTCCACCATGATGACGATGCTAATTACTCGGTTGGTTGCCACCATGTAAACTAACATAGCCTCCCTTAATACCGGTGTTGCAAGTATTGGTGCGGAGGAGAGTGTTCTCTTCAACTCCTGAAGTGCTGCATTAGCCTCGTCCATCCATACGAATCTGTCCACCTTCTTGAGCAACTTTTAGAGCGGCATAGCCTTCTCTCCAAGTCGGTTGATGAACCGGCTTACCGCTGCTACGCAGCTTGTGAGCCTCTATATGTCCTTTAAGAACATTGGGCGTTTGATGTCAAGGATGGCCTTGATTTTCTCCGGGTTGACCTCGATTCCGTGGTGCAAAATGATGAAGCCCAACAGCTTGTCGGACGGCACCCTGAAGACGCACTTCTTGGGGTTAAGCATCATGTTGTATTTCCGGAGATTGTCGAAGGTTTCCTACAAGTCAGCGATAAGGTCGTTTGATTTCTTTGACATTACCGTGATGTCGTCCACGTAAGCGTGTATGTTGCGACCTATTTGGTCATGTAGGCAGTGCTGCATCATCCACTGGTAAGTGGCACCAGCGTTTTTCAGCCCAAAGGGCATCGTGACATAACAATATGTGTCGTAAGGTGTGGTGAACGAAGTGTCCAATTGGTCCGACTTTCGCATCTGGATTTGATGGTAACCTGAGTAGGCATCGAGAAAACACATAAGTTCCAAGCCAGCCTTTGAGTCAATGACTTGGTCAATGCGAGGCAAAGCAAACGGATCCTTCGAACATGTTCTCTTCAAGCTGGTGTAATCAACGCACATTCTTAATTCATTGGTTCCCTTTTTTGGGGACAAGTACAGGATTTGCCACCCATCGGGTGTGAATAACTTCTCGGATAAAGCCATCCTTAAGTAACCTAGCTATTTCTTTGCACATAGCCCTTCATCTTTCGTCGCCAAAGCATCGTAGAGGTTGTTTCACTGGTTTAGCATTAGGATCAATATTCAAGATGTGCTCGGCAAGTTCCCTAGGTACACCTTTCTTATCGGTAGGTTGCCAAGAGAAGATGTCCTTATTCTCATGGAGGAACTCGACGAGCGTGCTTTCCTATTTGGGATCCAGGTCCATGCCAATGGCGGTGGTCTTGGAGGAATCTCCTTCCACAAGCTCCACCTGCTTGGTCTTGATGGCAGCCTTGAATGCGGGTTTAGCAGCAGTGATTTTCTTCTTCGAAGCCGGCATCTCCGAGGCATCGACCTAGCTCTGGATCTCCTTCAACTCCTCACCATAGAGTACCACTTTGGTGAAGGCGTCTTCGTTGATCTTGCACTCCCGTGCCTTGGTGAAGCTTCCATCCATGGTGATGATGTCGTTTGGTCTGGGTATATTGAGCTTGTTGTAGACGAAGCATGGCCTTGCAAGGAAGGAGTAGAAGATGTCACGTCCGAAGATGACGTGGTTACGCTCTTGAAAGGCACCACTTTGAAGGTCATGCGTTCTTGGCGGTAATTGTTGACATCGCCAAAAGCGACCAGAAGGGTGATGCAGCCCAGGGAATTAGCTTGTCAGCCAGGGACAACGCCATGGAACATGGTGTTTATCTTCCTTAGCTGGGTCTCCATCAAGTTCATATTATGTAGTGTATCCAGGTACATGATGTTGATGCTGCTTCCACTGTCCACGAGGCACTTGGTGAACTATATGCCATCAATCAAAGGGTTGATGACCATGGCATACTGGTTCTCTGTTGGGATAAGGTCTGGATGATCCTTCCTATCCCAAGTGATTGGAATTTCCGACCACCTAACGTACTAGGAACCATAGGAGGGTAGCCATCAGTATCCTTAGAGAGGTTTTCTCGGCCCGGATGATGGGGGTGCCAAGGAAAGTGTGGTAGACTGGAGACTTCTTCTCGAAGGTTTTTTTTCCCTTTGCCCTCACCCTTGTCGGTGGACTTGGGTTCCACGTCTTCATCCATATCACTTGAATCCTTGGACTCCTCCTCCTTCTTCTTCCCTTTGCCCTTTCCGCGGTGTCTGTTTTTTCGACTTCACTTGTAGCCAGACTTAGGGTCTTCCTTGAGGTCATTGAAAAACATGCATTGGCGGTTGGTGTGGGTGTCTTTGCCGTTTGCGTCGGGGTGGACGAAACATGGCATATCATGGTAATCTTCGTACATTTGGGGAACACGGGGCACTGAGGGTGTAGAATCGCTCCTCTGCTGACCCTGGCTAGCCCCCTAGCCACGACCATGTTGTCTGCCTCTGCCCCTGCCAGTGAATGTTGTGGCGACCATGTCGGTTGCTTGCTTCTCTTCATGTGGAGTTTTCCTCTTGTTATTATTGTTCTTTATGGCCTGGGTAAGGATTTCTATTGCCGGCAAATATCCGCGCACGTCGTCATCAGCGGCGGCAAATTTGCTACCCATGCTGATCATTGCATTGAGGTTGAGCTCATTGTTGTCTTGCTTGCGCTTAAACGTGTGCTGGAGCAAAGTTCCCTTCTCCAGACCATCGATGAAGGTGGCCAGAGTGGTTTGTTCGTGCACCCCTATGTAGGAATTTTTCATATCTAGCCAGTGAGAGAGGTAGGCACGAGAGGTTTCATCCTTTACTTGTACGCACTCCTGTAGGTCTCCGATGGTGCAGGGATACTTGTACGTACACTTGAAGTTCTTGGTGAAGGCTTCAGGCATGTCCAACCAATTGCATATTGATTTCTCCGGCAAGTCGTCTATCCATTGTCGGGCGGTACAGGTAAGCATAAGTGGGAGGTACTTGACGACAACATTGGGGTTTCCCATGCAATGTAAATCGCTTCGCTATAATCCTGCAACCATGTGGCTGGCCTGGCAGTTCCGTCATAGGGCTTGACAGTCTTATCTATCTGGAGGCCCTAGGGGTAGGTTGTGGCCCATATTACTGGTCCAAAACAACGTGGCCCAAGGTATGGGAGCTCTCGTGCTTCTTGGATCTTGTCCAGCCGTGAACGTGTGTCATACGGCTCCGGTTGCTTCCTTTTTATATCATGGGGAGGGGAATTGCAGTGTGATCTATGGGATCCGCCATGCCCTCCGCCATGATGGCTGCTGTGTGGCGATAGTGGCGGTGGAGGCGGTGGGTTAGCCTTCTTGCTGCTCCCTCCTTGTGACTCATCATGTTTGTCGCGGTTGCTTGTTGGACGTGGTGCTTCCTTGTAGGATCTGCTCCTATGTCCTTCAGCATTGCTGCGGTCTTCGTCATGTCGGGGCTGCTCGCCCTAGTCATGTATAACGATTCCAACCTGGGGATGCTTAGGCGGTTGCATGCTTGTACGATGGCGCGGATGTGGTTCCTCGTGACGCCGAGATGGTGGGGGTGGCGGCGATCGACAAGGGCGAACCTTTTCTCCATGATCGGAGGATATGGGTATGGCATCAGCCCTATTGCACGCATCCCTCCATCTTCGCTCCGTGGAGCCTATGTGGGATCCCTCGTCATGGGGAGATCTTAGCCTTCTGTGGCTCTTCAGGGTTGACTGGTAAAGCTCCATGTTAGACTCAAGCCTCTACGAGGGGTCCTTCCACCTTTATATCCTGCACAGGGGCGGTTTGGATGGGCCTTGAATTTTCCTGATCTGAGCCACCATACTCCATAGATAGGTACGGCCTAGATTCTTCCGCGAACGTGTCCTGCCCGTAGGAGGTCCGTGTGGGTCTTGACGAGGTTCCGACTTCCTAGGAGCTAGGACCCGAGTCAGTTTTGCCGATGAAGATGTGGATGTATCTGAAGGGGATACAACACGTAGGTTTCGTCTTCGCCGACACCCAGAACTCATCTGGAAGGACGATCGACACGTTGTCGGAGAAGAGAACGCGTCCGATGGCTACAGTGTCGCTGATTCCTGCGAAGAGCATTTACCTCGCCTGGTGTAGCCATTGAAGCGCCTCTGGCCCCATGGTGGGCACCAACTGTCATGGTATTTCCGACGAGTACGCCATGGAGGGGTCCTCACAACGCGTGTTTAGATACGTGGGGTAAGGCGGAGAGTTGGCGGGTACGAGGTAACATAGTTTACCCAGGTTCAAGTCCCACAACGGTGGCGGAACTCTACTCCTGCTATTAATCACTATAATAGTAATACGCTGAGTTACAGAGATTGGTTCATTGTGCGGGGTGTTGTGTGTTGTACTCTATGAATCGTGCCCTAAAGGCTCCCATAGGTCCGATTTATAAAGGCACCGGAACCTAGGGTTATAGGGAAAGCACCTTGTCGGACAAGTTACATTGTCCTACACTAATACTAACTAGTCTTCATGTCTTCTACTCCAAGGCTCCGAGTACGGCGGTGACTCCCATGTAGCCTTCATTTATCTAGCATGGGCCTCCCTTCTAGATCCGTCTAACTGGGTCGCCCAGCAGGCCATTGGCCTTGCTACCAACTGTGGGCTGCCCGAGTTAGCCGAATTAGAGACACGCTATGGTGGTACCCATTTAGCATATCCCCAACAAGATCCATGTGTCAAACCATGGTCAAAGAGACCAAAAACACATAGAAAAGCATCTTCCACATTGCATGTTGCACTAGTATGGCACAAGTTGCATCACAGAATCCAGTGGAGTGTGTGTGGTCATGTGGATCAATGTGGTTTAGGAAAAGAACACATGCAATGACACTAGTGTATCAATGTGGTTTAGGAAACGAACACATGCAATGACTCTAGGGGATCCATGTGTCAAACCATGGTCATAGAGACTAAAAACACATAGGAAAGCAGCTTCCACATTTCATGTTGCACCAGTGTGGCAGAAGTTGCATCACAGAATCCACTGGACTGTGTGTGGTCATGTGGATCAATGTGGTTTAGGAAAATAACACAAGCAATGCTACTAGTGGATCAGCGTGGTTTAGGAAAAGAACACTTGCAATGACTCTCGGGGATCCATGAGTCAAACCATGGTTAAAGAGACTAGAAACACATAGTAAAACATCTTCCACATTGCATGTTGCACTAGTGTGGCATAAGTTGCATCAGAAAATCCAGTGGAGTGTATGTGGTCATGTGGATCAATGTGGTTTAGTAAAATAACACATGAGATGACACTAGTGGAACAATGTGGTTTAGGAAAAAACACATGAAATGAATCTAGGGGATGCATGTGTCAAACCATGGTCATAGAGACCAAAAACACATAGGAAAGCACCTTCCACATTGCATGTTGCATCAGTGTGGCAGAAGTTACATCACAGAATCCACTTGATTATGTTTGGTTATGTGGATCAATGTGGTTTAGGAAAAGAACACATGCGATGACCCTAGGGGATCCATGTGTCAAACCATGGTCACAGAGACCAAAAACACATAGGAAAGCAGCTTCAACATTGCATGTTGCACCAGTGTGGCAAAAGTTGCATCACAGAAACATCTGGAGTGTATGTGGTCATGTGGATCAATGAGTTTTAGGAAAAGAACCCATGCAATGACACTAGTGGATCAATGTGGTTTAGGAAAAGAACACATGCAATAAATCTAGGGGATCCATGTGTCAAACCATGGTCACTGAGATGAAAAACACATAGAAAAGCAGCTTCCACATTACATGTTGCACCAGTATGGGAGAAATTGCATCACAGAATCCACTGGAGTGTATGTGGTCATGTGGAGAAATGTGGTTTAGGAAAATAACACGTGCAATGACAATTGTGGATCAATGTGGTTTAGGAAAAGAACACATGTAATGACTCTAGGGGATCCATGTGTCAAACCATGGTCACAGAGACTAAAAAGACATAGGAAAGCTGCTTCCACATTGCATGTTAAACCAGTGTGGCCAAAATTGCATCATAGAATCCGCTGCCGTGTGTGTGGTTATGTGGATCAACGTGGTTTAGGAAAAGAACACATGCAATGACACTAGTGGATCAATGTGGTTTAGGAAAATAACACATGCAATGACTCTAGGGGATCCATGTGTCAAACCATGGTCACAGAGACCAAACGCACATAGGAAAGCACCATTCACATTGCATGTTACACAAGTGTGGTAGAAGTTGCATCACATATTCCACTAGAGTGTGTGTGTTCATGTGGATCAATGTGGTTTAGGAAAAGAACACATGAAATGACACTAGTGGATCAATGTGGTTTAGGAAAAGAACAAATGTGATGACTCTAGGGGATCCATGTGCCAAACCATGGTCATAGAGACCAAAAACATATAGGAAAGCAGCTTGCACATTACATGTTGCACTAGTGTGGTAGAAGTTGCATCACAGAATCCACTAGAGTGTGTGTGGTCATGTGGATGAATGTGGTTTAGGAAAAGAACACATGAAATGACACTATGGATCAATGTGGTTTAAGAAAAGAACACATGTGATGACTCTAGGGGATCCATGTGTCAAATCATGGTCACAGAGACGAAAAATACATAGGAAAGCAGCTTTCACATTGCATGGTGGACCAGTGTGGTAGAAGTTGCATCACAGAATCCACTAGAGTGTGTGTGGTCATGTTGATCAATGTGGTTTAGGAAATGAACACATGCACTGACTCTAGGGTATCCATGTGTCAAATCATGGTCACATAGACCAAAAACACATAGGAAAGAAGATTCCACATTGCAAGTTGGACTAGTGTGGCAGAAGTTGCATCACAGAATCCAGTAGAGTGTGTTGTCATGTGGATCAACGTGGTTTAGGAATAGAACACATGAAATGACAATAGTGGATCAATGTGGTTTAGGGAAACAATACATGTAGTGACTCTAGGGGATCCATGTGTCAAACCATGGTCATAGAGACCAAAAACACATAGAAAAGCAGCATCCACATTGCATGTTCACTAGTGTGGCAGAAGTTGCATTACAGAATCCACTGGAGTGTATGTGGTCATGTGGATCAATGAGGTTGAGGAAAAGAACACATGCAATAACACTAGTGGATCAATGTGGTTTAGGAAAAGAACACATGCAATGACTCTAGGGGATCCATGTGTCAAACCATGGTCACAGAGACGAAAAACACATAGGAAAGCAGCTTCCACATTACATGTTGCACCAGTTTGGCACAAGTTGCATCACATAATCCATTAGAGTGTATGTGGTCATGTGGAGAAATGTGGTTTAGGAAAATAATACATGCAATGACAATAGTGGATCAATGTGGTTTAGGAAAAGAAAACATGCAATGACTCTAGGCGATCCATGTGTCAAACAATGGTCACAAAGAATAAAAACACATAGGAAAGTTGCTTCCACATTGGATGTTGCACTAGTGTGGCAGAAGTTGCATCATAGAATCCAGTAGAGTGTGTGTGGTCATATGGATGAATTTGGTTTAGGAAAATAACACATTAAATGACACTAGTGGATCAATGCGGTTTAGGAAAAGAATACATGTGATGACTCTAGGGGATCCATGTGTCAAACCATGGTCACTGAGACCAAAAACACATAAGAAAGCAGCATTCACATTGCATGTTGCACCAGTGTGGCAGAAGTTGCATCACATAATCCACTAGACTGTGTGTGGTCATGTCGTGAATGTGGTTTAGGAAAAGAACACATGAAATGACACTAGTGGATCAATGCGGTTTAAGGAAAGAACACATGAGATGCCTCTAGGGGATCCATGTATCAAACCATGGTCACAGAGACGAAAAACACATAGGAAAGCAGCTTTCACGTTGCGTGTTGGACCAGTGTGGCAGAAGTTGCATCATAGAATCCACTAGAGTGTGTGTGGTCATGTGGATCAATGTGGTTTAGGAAATGAACACAAGCAATGATACTAATGCATCAATGTGGTTTAGGAAAAGAACACATGCAATGTCTCTAGGGGATCCATGTGCCAAACCATGACCATAGAGACCAAAAACACATAGGAAAGCAACTTCCACATTCCATGTTGCACCAGTGAGGCAGAAGTTGCATCACAGAATCCACTAGAGTGTGTATGGTCATATGGATCAATGTGATTTAGAAAAAGAACACATGCAATTACACTAGTGGATCGATGTGGTTTAGGAAAAGAACACATGCTACAACTCTAGGGCATCCATGTGTCAAACCATGGTCACAGAGACCAAAAACACATATGAAAGCAGCTTCCACATTGCATGTTGAACTAGTGTGGCAGAAGTTGCATCATAGAATCCGTTGGAGTGTGTGGTCATGTGGATCAATGTATTTTAGGAAAAGAACACATGAATTGAAACTAGTGGATCAATGTGGTTTAGGAAAAGAACACATATAATGACTCTAGGGGATCCATGTGTCAAGCCATGGTCACAGAGTCCAAAAACACATAGGAAAGTATCTTTCACATTGCATGTTGCACCGGTGTGGCAAAAGTTGCATCATAGAATCGCCTAGATTGTGTGTGGTCATGTGGATCAATGTTGTTTAGGAAAATAACACATGCAATGATACTATGGGATCAATGTGGTTTAGGAAAAGAACACATGCAATGACTCTAGGGGATCCATGTGCCAAACAATGGTCATAGAGACCAAAAACACATAGGAAAGCAGCTTCCACATTGCATGTTGCACCAGTGTGGCAGAAGTTGCATCATAGAATCCACTAGAGTGTGTGTGGTCATGTTGATCAATTGGTTTAGGAAAAGAACACACGCAATGACACTAGTGGGTCAATGTGGTTTAGGAAAAGAACACATGCAGTGACTTTGGGGGTCCATGTTTTAAGCCATGGTCACAAAGACCAAAAACACATAGGTAAGCAGCTCCATGTTGCATGTTGCACCAGTGTGGAGGAAGTTGCATCACAGAATCTACTAGAGTGTGTATGGTCATGTGGATAAATGTGGTTTATGAAAAGATCACATGAAATGACACTAGTGGATCAATGTGGTTTAGGAAAAAGAACAGAAACAATGACTCTAGGGGATCCATGTGTCAAACCATGGTCACAGAGACCAAAAACACATAAGAAATCAGGTTCCACATTGCATGTTGCACTAGTGTGGTAGAAGTTGCATCACGGAATCCACTGGAGTGTATGTGGTCATGTGGATCAATGTGGTTTAGGAAAAGAACACATGCAATGACACTAGTGCATCAATGTGGTTTAGGAAAAGAACACTTGCAATGACTCTAGGGGATCCATGAGTCAAACCATGGTTAAAGAGACTAGAAACACATAGTAAAACAGCTTCCACATTGCATGTTGCACTAGTGTGGCATAAGTTTCATCACAAAATCCAGTGGATTGTATGTGGTCATGTGGATCAATGTGGTTTAGTAAAATAACACATGAGATGACACTAGTGGAACAATGTGGTTTAGGAAAAGAACACATGCAATGAATCTAGGGGATGCATCTATCAAACCATGGTCATAGAGACCAAAAACACATAGGAAAGCAACTTCCACATTACATGTTGCACCAGTGTTGCAGAAGTTGCATCACAGAATCGACTAGAGTGTGTGTGGTCATGTGGATCAATGTGGTTTAGTAAAATAACAAATGTGATGACTGTAGGGGATCCATTTCTCAAACCATGGTCACTGAGACCAAAAACACATAGGAAAGCGGCTGCCACATTGCATGTTACACCAATGTGGCAGAAGTTCCATCATAGAATCCACTAGAATGTGTGTACTCATGTGGATCAATGTGGTTTAGGAAAAGAACACATGCAATGAAACTAGTGGATCAATGTGGTTCAGGAAAAGAACACAAGCAATGACTCTAGGGGATCCATGTGTCAAACCATTGTTACACAGACAAAAAACACATATGAAAGAAGCTTCCACATTGCATGTTGCACTAGTGTGGCAGAAGTTGCATCCTAGAATTCGCTGGAGTGTGTGCGGTCATGTGGATCAATGTGGTTTAGGAAAAGAACACATGAAATGACACTAGTGGATCAATGTAGTTTAGGAAAACAACACATGAAGTGACTCTAGGGGATCCATGTGTCAAACCATGGTCATAGAGACCAAAAACACATAGGAAAGAAGATTTTACATTGCATGTTGCACCAATGTGGCTAAAGTTGCATCACAGAATCCACTAGAGTCTGTGTGGTCATGTGGATCAATGTGGTTTAGCAAAAGAGCACATACTTTTATACTACTGTATCAATGTGATTTAGGACAATGACTCTAGGGGATCCATGTGTCAAACCATGGTCATAGAGACCAAAAACACATAGTAAAGCACCTTCCACATTGCATGTTGCACCAGTGTGGCAGAAGTTACATCACAGAATCCACTGGAGTATGTTTGGTTATGTGGATCCATGTGGTTTAGGAAAAGAACACATGCGATGACTCTAGGGGATCCATGTGTTAATCCATGGTCACAGAGACCAAAAACACATAGGAAAGCAGCTTCCACATTGGATGTTGCACCAGTGTGGCAGAAGTTGCATCACAAAAACCTCTGGAGTGTATGTGGTCATGTGGATCAATGAGGTTTAGGAAAAGAACCCATGCAATGAAACTAGTGGATCAATGTGGTTTAGGAAAAGAACACATGCAATGAATCTAGGGGATCCATGTGTCAAACCATGGTCACAGAGATGAAAAACACATAGAAAAGCAGCTTCCACATTACATGTTGCACCAGTTTGGCAGAAATTGCATCACAGAATCCACTGGAGTGTATGTGGTCATGTGGAGAAATGTGGTTTAGGAAAAGAACACGTGCAATGACAATAGTGGATCAATGTGGTTTAGGAAAAGAACACATGTCATGACTCTAGGGGATCCATGTGTCAAACCATGGTCACAAAGACTAAAAAGACATAGGAAATCTACTTCCACATTGCATGTTAAAATAGTGTGGCCGTAATTGCATCATAGAATCCGCTGGCGTGTGTGTGGTTATGTGGATCAACGTGGTTTAGGAAAAGAACACATGCAATGACACTAGTGGATCAATGTGGTTTAGGAAAAGAACACATGCAATGACTCTAGGGGATCCATGTGTCAAACCATGGTCACAGAGACCAAAAACACATAGGAAAGCACCATTCACATTGCATGTTACACAACTGTGGCAGAAGTTGCATCACATAATCCACTAGAGTGTGTGTGTTCATGTGGATGAATGTGGTTTAGGAAAAGAACATATGAAATAACACTAGTGGATCAATGTGGTTTAAGAAAAGAACACATGTGATGACTCTAGGGGATCCATGTGTCAAATCATGGTCACAGAGACGAAAAATACAAAGGAAAGCTGCATTCACATTGCATGTTGCACCAGTGTGGCAGATGTTGCATCACGGAATCCACTAGAGTGTGTCCGGTCATGTGGATCAATGTGGTTTAGTAAAATAACACATGCAGTGACTCTTGGGTATCCATGTGTCAAATCATGGTCACATAGACCAAAAACACATAGGAAAGAAGATTCCACATTGCAAGTTGGACTAGTGTGGCAGAAGTTGCATCATAGAATCCACTAGAGTGTGTTGTCATGTGGATCAATATGGTTTAGGAATAGAAGACATGAAATGACAGTAGTGGATCAATGTGGTTTAGGGAAACAACACATTTAGTGACTCTAGGGGATCCATGTGTCAAACCATGGTCATAGAGACCAAAAACAGATAGGAAAGCAGCTTCCACATTGCATGTTGCACCAATGTGGCAGACGTTGGATCACAGAATCCACTGGAGTGTGTGTGGTCATGTGGATCAATGTGGTTTAGCAAAAGAGCACATGCAATGATACTAGTGTATCAATGTGGTTTAGGACTATAACCCTAGGGGATCCATGTGTCAAACCATGGTCATAGAGACCAAAAACACATAGAAAAGCAGCATCCACGTTACATGTTCACTAGTGTGGCAGAAGTTGCATTACAGAATCCACTGGAGTGTATGTGGTCATGTGGATCAATGAGGTTTAGGAAAAGAACACATGCAATGACACTTGTGGATAAAAGTGGTTTAGGAAAAGAACACATGCAATGGCTCTAGGGGATCCATGTGTCAAACCATGGTCACAGAGATGAAAAACACATAGGAAAGCAGCTTCCACATTACATGTTGCACCAGTTTGGCACAAGTTGCATCACATACTCCACTAGAGTGTATGTGGTCATGTGGAGAAATGTGGTTTAGGAAAAGAATGCATGGAATGACAATAGTGGATCAATGTGGTTTAGGAAAAGAACACATGCAATGACTCTAGGGGATCCATGTGTCAAACCATGGTCACAAAGACTAAAGACACATAGTAAAGTTGCTTCCACATTGCATGTTGCACTAGTGTGGCAGAAGTTGCATCATAGAATCCACTAGAGTGTGTGTGGTCATGTGGATGAATATAGTTTAGGAAAATAACACATTAAATGACACTAGTGGATCAATGCGGTTTATGAAAAGAATACATGTGATAACTCTAGGGGATCCATGTGTCAAACCATGGTCACTAAGACCAAAAACACATAAGAAAGCAGCATTCACATTGCATGTTGCACCAGTGTGGCAGAAGTTGGATCACAAAATCCACTAGAGTGTTTGTGGTCTTGTCGTGAATGTGGTTTAGGAAAAGAACACATGAAATGACACTAGTGGATCAATGCGGTTTAAGGAAAGAACACATGTGATGACTCTAGGGGATCCATGTATCAAACCATGGTCACTGAGACGAAAAACACATAGGAAAGCAGCTTTCACATTGCATGGTGGACCAGTGTGGTAGAAGTTGCATCACAGAATCCACTAGAGTGTGTGTGGTCATGTGGATCAATGTGGTTTAGGAAATGAACACAAGCAATGATACTACTGCATCAATGTGGTTTAGGAAAAGAACACATGCAATGTCTCTAGGGGATCCATGTGCCAAACCATGGTCATAGAGACCAAAAACACATATGAAAGCAGCTTCCACATTGCATGTTGAACTAGTGTGGCAGAAGTTGCATCATAAAATCCGTTGGAGTGTGTGGTCATGTGGATCAATGTGTTTTAGGAAAAGAACACATGAAATGAAACTAGTGGGTCAATGTGGTTTATGAAAAGGACACATGTAATGACTCTAGGGGATCCATGTGTCAAACCATGGTCATAGAGTCCGAAAACACATAGGAAAGTAGCTTTCACATTGCATGTTGCACCGGTGTGGCAAAAGTTGCATCACAGAATCCACTAGATTGTGTGTGGTCATGTGGATCAATGTCGTTCAGGAAAATAACACATGCAATGATACTATGGGATCAATGTGGTTTAGGAAAAGAACACATGCAATGACTCTAGGGGATCCATGTGCCAAACCATGGTCATAGAGACCAAAAACACATAGGAAGCAGCTTCCACATTGCATGTTGCACCAGTGTGGCAAAAGTTGCATCATAGAATCCACTAGAGTGTGTGTGGTCATGTTGATCAATTGGTTTAGGAAAAGTACACATGCAATGACACTAGTGGGTCTTGTGGTTTAGGAAAGAACACATGCAGTGACTTTGGGGGGTCCATGTTTAAAGCCATGGTCACAAAGACCAAAAACACATAGGAAAGCAGCTCCATGTTGCATGTTGCATAAGTGTGGAGGAAGTTGTATCACAGAATCTACTAGAGTGTGTATGGTCATGTGGATAAATGTGGTTTATGAAAAGATCACATGAAATGACACTAGTGGATCAATGTGGTTTAGGAAAAAGAACAGAAACAATGACTCTAGGGGATCCATGTGTTAAACCATGGTCACAGGGGCCAAATTCACATAGGAAAGCAGCTTCCACATTGCATGTTGCACCAGTGTAGCAAAGGTTACATCATAGAATCCACTGGACTATGTGTGGTCATGTGGATCAATGTGGTTTCGGAAAAGAACACATGCAATGACACTAGTGGATCAACATGGTTTAGGAAAAGAACACATGCAATGACTCTAGGGGATCCATGTGTCAAACCATGGTCACAGAGACCAAAAACACATAAGAAATCAGCTTCCACATTGCATGTTGCACTAGTGTGGCAGAAGTTGCATCACGGAATCAACTGGAGTGTATGTGGTCATGTGGATCAATGTGGTTTAGGAAAACAACACATGCAATGCTACAAGTGGATCAGCTTGGTTTAGGAAAAGAACACTTGCAATGACTCTAGGGGATCCATGAGTCAAACGATGGTTAAAGAGACTAGAAACACATAGTAAAACAGCTTCCACATTGCATGTTGCACTAGTGTGGCATAAGTTGCATCACAAAATCCAGTGGAGTGTATGTGCTCATGTGGATCAATGTGGTTTAGTAAAATAACACATGAGATGACACTAGTGGAACAATGTGGTTTAGGAAAAGAACACATGCAATGAATCTAGGGGATGCATCTGTCAAACCATGGTCATAGAGACCAAAACCACATAGGAAAGCAACTTCCACATTGCATGTTGCACCAGTGTTGCAGAAGTTGCATCACAAAATCCACTAGAGTGTGTGTGGTCATGTGGATCAATGTGGTTTAGTAAAATAACAAATGTGATGACTGTAGGGGATCCATTTCTCAAACCATGGTCAATGAGACCAAAAACACATAGGAAAGCGGCTGCCACATTGCATGTTACACCAATGTGGCAGAAGTTGCATCACAGAATCCACTAGAGTGTGTGTAGTCATGTGGATGAATGTGGTTTAGGAAAAGAACACATGCAATGAAACTAGTGGATCAATGTGGTTTAGGAAAAGAACACAAGCAATGACTCTAGGGAATCCATGTGTCAAACCATTGTTACACAGACAAAAAACACATAGGAAAGAAGCTTCCACATTGATGTTGCACTAGTGTGGCAGAAGTTGCATCCTACAATTCGCTAGAGTGTGTGCGGTCATGTGGATCAATATGGTTTAGGAAAAGAACACATGAAATGACACTAGTGGATCAATGTAGTTTAGGAAAACAACACATGAAGTGACTCTAGGGGATCCATGTGTCAAACCATGGTCATAGAGACCAAAAACACATAGGAAAGAAGCTTCCACATTGCATGTTGCACCAATGTGGCAGAAGTTGCATCACAGAATCCACTGGAGTGTGTGTGGTCATGTGGATCAATGTGGTTTAGCAAAAGAGCACATACAATTATACTAGTGTATCAATGTGGTTTAGAACAATGACTCTAGGGGATCCATGTGTCAAACCATGGTCATAGAGACCAAAAACACATAGGAAAGCACCTTCCACATTGCATGTTGCACCAGTGTGGCAGAAGTTACATCACAGAATCCACTAGAGTATGTTTGGTTATGTGGATCCATGTGGTTTAGGAAAAGAACACATGCAATGACTATAGGGGATCCATGTGTCAATCCATGGTCATAGAGAACAAAAACACATAGGAAATCAGCTTCCACATTGCATGTTGCACCAGTGTGGCAGAAGTTGCATCACAAAAACCTCTGGAGTGTATGTGGTCATGTGGATCAATAAGGTTTAGGAAAAGAACCCATGCAATGACACTAGTGGATCAATGTGGTTTAGGAAAAGAACACATGCAATGAATCTAGGGGATCCATGTGTCAAACCATGGTCACAGAGATGAAAAACACATAGAAAAGAAGCTTCCACATTACATGTTGCACCAGTTTGGCAGAAATTGCATCACAGAATCCACTGGAGTGTATGTGGTCATGTGGAGAAATGTGGTTTAGGAAAAGAACACATGCAATGACTCTAGGGGATCCATGTGCCAAACCATGGTCATAGAGACCAAAAACACATAGGAAGCAGCTTCCACATTGCATGTTGCACCAGTGTGGCAAAAGTTGCATCATAGAATCCACTAGAGTGTGTGTGGTCATGTTGATCAATTGGTTTAGGAAAAGAACACATGCAATGACACAAGTGGGTCAATGTGGTTTAGGAAAAGAACACATGCAGTGACTTTGGGGGGTCCATGTTTAAAGCCATGGTCACAAAGACCAATAACACATAGGAAAGCAGCTCCATGTTGCATGTTGCACAAGTGTGGAGGAAGTTGTATCACAAAATCTACTAGAGTGTGTATGGTCATGTGGATAAATGTGGTTTATGAAAAGATCACATGAAATGACACTAGTGGATCAATGTGGTTTAGGAAAAAGAACAGAAACAATGACTCTAGGGGATCCATGTGTTAAACCATGGTCACAGGGGCCAAATTCACATAGGAAAGCAGCTTCCACATTGCATGTTGCACTAGTGTAGCAAAGGTTACATCATAGAATCCACTGGACTGTGTGTGGTCATGTGGATCAATGTGGTTTCGGAAAAGAACACATGCAATGACACTAGTGGATCAACATGGTTTAGGAAAAGAACACATGCAATGACTCTAGGGGATCCATGTGTCAAAGCATGGTCACAGAGACCAAAAACACATAAGAAATCAGCTTCCACATTGCATGTTGCACTAGTGTGGCAGAAGTTGCATCACGGAATCCACTGGAGTGTATGTGGTCATGTGGATCAATGTGGTTTAGGAAAATAACACATGCAATGCTACTAGTGGATCAGCGTGGTTTAGGAAAAGAACACTTGCAATGACTCTAGGGGATCCATGAGTCAAACCATGGTTAAAGAGACTAGAAACACATAGTAAAACAGCTTCCACATTGCATGTTGCACTAGTGTGGCATAAGTTGCATCACAAAATCCAGTGGAGTGTATGTGGTCATGTGGATCAATGTGGTTTAGTAAAATAACACATGAGATGACACTAGTGGAACAATGTGGTTTAGGAAAAGAACACATGCAATGAATCTAGGGGATGCATCTGTCAAACCATGGTCATAGAGACCAAAAACACATAGGAAAGCAACTTCCACATTGCATGTTGCACCAGTGTTGCAGAAGTTGCATCACAGAATCCACTAGTGTGTGTGGTCATGTGGATCAATGTGGTTTAGTAAAATAACAAATGTGATGACTGTAGGGGATCCATTTCTCAAACCATGGACACTGAGACCAAAAACACATAGGAAAGCGGCTGCCACATTGCATGTTACACTAATGTGGCAGAAGTTGCATCACAGAATCCACTAGAGTGTGTGTAGTCATGTGGATCAATGTGGTTTAGGAAAAGAACAGATGATTTGAAACTAGTGGATCAATGTGGTTTAGTAAAAGCACACAAGCAATGACTCTAGGGGATCCATGTGTCAACCATTGTTACACAGACAAAAAACACATAGGAAAGAAGCTTCCACATTGCATGTTGCACTAGTGTGGCAGAAGTTGCATCCTACAATTCGCTGGAGTGTGTGCGGTCATGTGGATCAATGTGGTTTAGGAAAAGAACACATGAAATGACACTAGTGGATCAATGTAGTTTAGGAAAACAACACATGAAGTGACTCTAGGGGATCCATGTGTTAAACCATGGTCATAGAGACCAAAAACACATAGGAAAGAAGCTTCCACATTGCATGTTGCACCAATGTGGCAGAAGTTGCATCACAGAATCCACTGGAGTCTGTGTGGTCATGTGGATCAATGTGGTTTAGAAAAAGAGCACATACAATTATACTAGTGTATCAATGTGGTTTAGGACAATGACTCTAGGGGATCCATGTGTTAAACCATGGTCATAGAGACCAAAAACACATAGGAAAGCACCTTCCACATTGCATGTTGCACCCGTGTGGCAGAAGTTACATCACAGAATCCACTGGAGTTTGTTTGGTTATGTGGATCCATGTGGTTTAGGAAAAGAACACATGCAATGACTCTAGGGGATCCATGTGTCAATCCATGGTCACAGAGACCAAAAACACATAGTAAAGCAGCTTCCACATTGCATGTTGCACCAGTGTGGCAGAAGTTGCATCATAAAAACCTCTGGAGTGTATGTGGTCATGTGGATCAAAGAGGTTTAGGAAAAGAACCCATACAATGACACTAGTGGATCAATGTGGTTTAGGAAAAGAACACATGCAATGAATCTAGGGGATCCATGTGTCAAACCATGGTCACAGAGATGAAAAACACATAAAAAGCAGCTTCCACATTACATGTTGCACCAGTTTGGCAGAAATTGCATCACAGAATCCACTGGAGTGTATGTGGTCATGTGGAGAAATGTGGTTTAGGAAAAGAACACGTGCAATGACAATAGTGGATCAATTTGGTTTAGGAAAAGAACACATGTAATGACTCTAGGGGATCCATGTGTCAAACCATGGTCACAGAGACTAAAAAGACATAGGAAATCTGCTTCCACATTGCATGTTAAACCAGTGTGGCCGAAATTGCATCATAGAATCCGCTGGCGTGTGTGTGGTTACGTGGATCAACGTGGTTTAGGAAAAGAACACATGCAATGACACTAGTGGATCAATGTGGTTTAGGAAAAGAACACATGCAATTACTCTAGGGGATCCATGTGTCAAACCATGGTCACAGAGACCAAAAACACATAGGAAAGCACCATTCACACTGCATGTTACACAAGTGTGGCAGAAGTTGCATCACATAATCCACTAGAGTGTGTGTGTTCATGTGGATCAATGTGGTTTAGGAAAAGAACACATTGAATGACACTAGTGGATCAATGTGGTTTAGGAAAAGAACAAATGTGATTACTCTTGGGGATCCATGTGCCAAACCATGGCCATAGAGACCAAAAACACATAGGAAAGCAGCTTGCACATTGCATGTTGCACTAGTGTGGTAGAAGTTGCATCACAAAATCCACTAGAGTGTGTGTGGTCATGTGGATGAATGTGGTTTAGGAAAAGAACACATGAAATGACACTAGTGGATCAATGTGGTTTAAGAAAAGAACACATGTGATGACTCTAGGGGATCCATGTGTCAAATCATGGTCACAGAGACGAAAAATACAAAGGAAAGCTGCATTCACATTGCATGTTGCACCAGTGTGGCAGATGTTGCATCACGGAATCCACTAGAGTGTGTCCGGTCATGTGGATCAATGTGGTTTAGTAAAATAACACATGCAGTGACTCTTGGGTATCCATGTGTCAAATCATGGTCACATAGACCAAAAACACATAGGAAAGAAGATTCCACATTGCAAGTTGGACTAGTGTGGCAGAAGTCGCATCATAGAATCCACTAGAGTGTGTTGTCATGTGGATCAATATGGTTTAGGAATAGAAGACATGAAATGACAATAGTGGATCAATGTGGTTTAGGGAAACAACACATTTAGTGACTCTAGGGGATCCATGTGTCAAACCATGGTCATAGAGACCAAAAACACATAGGAAAGCAGCTTCCACATTGCATGTTGCACCAATGTGGCAGACGTTGGATCACAGAATCCACTGGAGTGTGTGTGGTCATGTGGATCAATGTGGTTTAGCAAAAGAGCACATGCAATGATACTAGTGTATCAATGTGGTTTAGGACTATAACCCTAGGGGATCCATGTGTCAAACCATGGTCATAGAGACCAAAAACACATAGAAAAGCAGCATCCACGTTGCATGTTCACCAGTTTGGCACAAGTTGCATCACATACTCCACTAGAGTGTATGTGGTCATGTGGATAAATGTGGTTTAGGAAAAGAAAGCATGCAATGACAATAGTGGATCAATGTGGTTTAGGAAAAGAACACATGCAATGACTCTAGGGGATCCATGTGTCAAACCATGGTCACAAAGACTAAAGACACATAGGAAAGCTACTTCCACATTGCATGTTGCACTAGTGTGGCAGAAGTTGCATCATAGAATCCACTAGAGTGTGTGTGGTCATGTGGATGAATATGGTTTAGGAAAATAACACATTAAATGAAATTAGTGGATCAATGCGGTTTAGGAAAAGAATACATGTGATTACTCTAGGGGATCCATGTGTCAAACCATGGTCACTGAGACCAAAAACACATAAGAAAGCAGCATTCACATTGCATGTTGTACCAGTGTGGCAGAAGTTGCATCACATAATCCACTAGAGTGTATGTGGTCATGTCGTGAATGTGGTTTAGGAAAAGAACACATGAAATGACACTAGTGGATCAATGCGGTTTAAGGAAAGAACACATGTGATGACTCTAGGGGATCCATGTATCAAACCATGGTCACAGAGACGAAAAACACATAGGAAAGTAGCTTTCACATTGCATGTTGGACTAGTGTGGCAGAAGTTGCATCATAGAATCCACTAGAGTGTGTGTGGTCATGTGGATCAATGTGGTTTAGGAAATGAACACAAGCAATGATACTAGTGCATCAATGTGGTTTAGGAAAAGAACACATGCAATGTCTCTAGGGGATCCATGTGCCAAACCATGGTCATAGAGATGAAAAACACATAGGAAAGAAACTTCCACATTCCATGTTGCACGAGTGCGACAGAAGTTGCATCACAGAATCCACTAGAGTGTGTGTCGTTGTATTGGGAACGGCAGTACCTAAGAAGGTTAGATAGAGGTGTGGGGACTAGCAGGGAAGCTATCGACGGCATCCGCAGGCGGGATTGGATACAAGCAAGCGTAGCTGGACGCAAGAAGTACCCAGGTTCGAGGCCCTCGTGATGAGGTAAAGCCCCTACTCCTGCCGAGTCGGACTATCAGGGATACACGGACTACAAGTGCTCCTTGAGCTGTATTCTCTAGCTACTGCCTTAAATGCAATGAGATCAACCCTTTCTACTGAGGCCTTGCCTCTCCTTATATAGGCAGAGAGGCAACAGTCTCACTGGCCAATCCGACTGGCGGGCCCCACATGCGGGTCCTAGCCGGCTGGTCATCTACAGTGTCCAGTATGGTATGTCTCATCGGAGTATGAGCGGTATGGCTGTCGTAGGCACAGTGGGCGCCGTGCGAGCCTGTCGTCAGCATGGGGCCACTGTTCCTATGTCATCCCCGCAAAGTCTTCGGTATGGTCGGGTGGTTGCCAGTCTTGTCATCGTATAGGGCGTACCGTGCACTGATACGCACGTCGTCCTGTCTCACTGATTGGTTCTGGCTACGTCGCCGTAGCCGGCTACTTCTTGCTGATCTGGCTACTAGGTGATAGCCGGCCTATCTTGCCCTGTCCAGCTGTATATGGTCAGCCGGACGTGATCCGACTGCTTGGTTTCTTGTCCGGTTGGGGTACCTAGGGATCATCCCCCTGACACTAGCCCCCGAGCGCGTGTGGATTTCGCCCTTAGGCGAAATGTGCGCGCGCTCTCTCCTGCTTTTGAATTTGTGTCCGGCTGTGCTTGGCGGTTGCGCTACTCGTGACTTCAGTGCTGACGCTGGCCACGCGCGCATGCGCCATCATTGCACTACGGCGGGCAGCGTCTGCCGCCCGTCGCCGCTTGCCACCGGATCTGGCGGTTCCTGCTCCAGGATCTTCTGCGCATCCTGCTTCGGCACACGGGATTTGGGCAGCGGTTGGGGTGAGGGCCGTCCGGATGCGCGCCACGTGGCCTCGTTGATGGGTGCTCTTCCGGCCCTTTAAAGGGAGGTCGCGGGGGAGGCAGTTCCTTTCCTTCGCTCCCCCGCTGCAGTTTCCTCTTCCCTCGCGTGCTCCTGCTTCTGCGCCCTTGCCTTCTATGCCGTAGCCCGCTGCGCCGCCCGCTTTTCGTCGTCGTCGCTACGGGCTACGGCCACTCTTCTGCCGCTGCTCCCCATTGTCAGCCAGAGATGGCCGCCGACCGCGGGGCTTGGTGCGGCTCCTCCGTCACGGAGGACCACATTGCGAAGTACCGTGCCACCCGCGTTCTCCCGCCGCTGGAGGAGGTGGCGGTGCGGTTGGCGCCGGCGGGGGAGGTGTCGCCGCACCCGGCAGAGGGGGAGCACATCATCTTCCTCTCCCATCTGGCGCGCGAGTTTGCCTTGCCGGTGCACCCGTTCTTCTTGACCTTCCTTGCCTTCTTCGACCTCCGCCTCCACCACCTTGGCGCCAACGCAATCAGGACGTTGGCGCATTTCATGGCGTTCTGCGAGAGCTACCTCGGGATCCAGCCGGATCTCGGGCTCTTCTGTCGGCTCTTCCGAGTCCGGCCGCAGGTGCAGTACACGAAGGGGCCCCTAGTCGTCTGCGGAGGCGCCTCCATTTACTCCTGCTCCCAATCCGTCTACCCCAAGTTCTTGCTTCAGGACACGGTACGGCTGTGGCAGCAGTCGTACTTCTATGTCAAGAATGTCACCAACATCGACAGGATCAATCTTCCGGCCTTCTAGGATGTCAAGTCCAGCCGGCAGAACTGGGAGATGAAGATCCATGGTGACAAGGCGGAGACGGACGCGATGCTGCAGCGCATGCGCTCCCTCGTCACCTGCCGGCTAACCGGCCTGGACATCACCCTCAGCTGGATGTCCCGGCTGATGATGCCAATGCAGCAGCGGGTGCAAAAGATGTGCTACTACTCTGGCCGGCTAGACCCGACCCGGCTGTCGCGCCGCGATCCCCGCTACCACAACTTGAAGGAGTGGGTGTGGACGATCACCAAGGAGCGGCTGCCGGAGAACTGGAAGTTTAGTCTGGCGCCCTACAGCCGGGAGAACCGTGCGCCCTGGGTAAGTTCTTATAGCCGGAAACTTCATTTGTTCTTCCTGCGTTTTTCTTGTTCTGTCCGACTGACTTCTTGTACTCGGCAGATCTTCGCTTGTATGCTTTGCGAGGAGGGTGAGGCTCCCCTTGAGGAGTTCACGCCTGACTTTCCCGAGCCGCGCGCTCGGCGGTCCGGCGAGGAGTCGGACAGGGATGGCGATGCCTTTCCCAGCCGGAATGACGAGCCGGCTACCGACCCCCACGCGGAGGTTCATGAGGAGGAGGAGGCCGTGCCGGCCATCGATCCGGCGACGCGCTCCGCGACGGACGGCAAGGCAAGCGGGAGCGGCTCCAGCCATTCCAGCTCTCGCCGGCCCGTGATGGAGGAGCCGACTCCCAAGAGGAGTCCGGCCCACCGCCCGAGCCCCTTGGCGGAAGAAGGGCCGCCCCAGTGCGGTGCGTCCCTTCTCCCCCTTTTCTTTCGGTGTTTTCCGCGTGCTTCTTTTTTCTGCCTTCCTGACTTTGGTTTATTTGCCTTTCCCTTCTCCTCCTTCTTCTTAGCATGTTGGTTTCTTTTGGAGCCGCGAGCCTGGCTCGAGCTCCAACCGGGTCGCCGCCCCATGCTCCGACTGCATCAGCCAACGTCCCTCTTCCTCCGAAGTGCCGCCTCGATCTTTCCCTCGAGCTGAACCGGCTGCCCCGGCCAGATCGGGGGATCCTCAGCCAGAGGCGGAGTCCTCGCAGCCGGATGGATCTTCCGCAAGCACGCGGGAGGGTGCTGCTGGCAAGGAGCTCGTGGTTGTCGGCAACGACAACTCCGACGAGGAGCCAGGGGAGGAGTGGTGGACGGCGGTGGCCGCGGCGAAGGAGTCCTTGGACGTCAATGTTGTGGACGACGATGCTTCGTCTGCCGCCTCGTTGACGGACCTAGCCGCCACGCTCGAGATGGCGGTGAAGGAGATCCGGCTGTTGGAGGCCATAGCCGGCGGGAACCGGTCCCTGGAGCAGAAGCTGGCCGCTGCCAATGGGACTTCCCAGAGTAACTTAGCTTCATCCGCCTTTTTTTACTAATAGCTGGTTTTGTTGCAGCCATCCTCGTGTGCGCTCAGCGCGAAATTGATCGCTTGAAGAAAGCGAACGACCGGCCAAGCAAGTCCAACTCCACTCTGCGGTTGTAGAATAAGGATTGGCACGCGAAGGTGGACGGTCTGGAAGCCACCATCAAGGAGCGCGACGCCTCGCTCGCCAGCCGGACCGAAGCCTTCAACCTTCTCGAGGCCCAGAACAAGGACCAAGAGAAGGAGATTAAATGGCTGGCGACAAAGGAGAAGGCTCTGGTGGAGGAGCTGATGCAGGTCGGCCACACGGCTAAGGGTAAGTTCCCTTTTTCCGCCTACTTTTCTTTCCGGATCCGGTAGCCGGATCTGACTCTTTTTTCTAACAGCTTTTTATCCCGGCATAGACCTGCTGGCCTACAACCAGCTGCAGGAGAACTGGCCGGAAGCGCAGCCGATGGCTCAGGAGCTCGTTGTCCTGCTTGGCGAAGAGGCTGCCAAGCTTCGCGAAGAGGCTGCCAAGCTTCGCCAAGCGGCGCGGGACGTCTTCTCCTTCGTGTGGCCGGAGGCTCCGGTTCCAGAGACGATGGCTCAGTTGGCTGCGAAGGTGGGGGAGGTGCTGGCTGTGGTGGACCGACTGCAGGACCTGGCGGCGCGAGCTGGAGCAGAGATGGCTCTGGCCCTCATGCTCTCCTAGTACAAGGACGCCCGCGTCGAGAAGATTGACGAAGGCTTCCGTGCCGGCGCCGACCTCGCCGCCATCCGCCAAGCCCATCTGGAGCTCCACGGGTCTGCCATCAAGATTGCCGACTACGTGGACCCCGATGAGGTGCTCACCGACTCGGAGTCCGTCGGTACTCCTAATGTGGAAGGCCCGATGCTGCCGCCCGCGGGCGCCGGAACTAGATCGAGCTCCGTGCCTCCTCCTCCGTCGGAAGCTTCTGCTGGTCAAGATGCTCCTCACGGCAAGGGTCCTGCCGCTTAGCTACTGCCCTGAGATGTCGGGTGTATTTGTCTTGCTTTTGTTATGCATGAAACTTGTCTGTCTGTACCGGCTATCTTTGATGCCAGGTAACTTATGGGAGCTTCGCCTCCTTTTTGTTTGTTAATATTGAACTCTTGAGTTTCCTTTAACTTGTGTGTCTTGAATTTTCTTTCAATATTTCGCCAGCTAACTTTGTCCGGCTAACTTCGTCTGGCTACACACCTTTAGCCGGAGGAACTACACCTCCAGTGGGGGCACGCTAGCGCACCCACTGGGTGTAGCCCTCGAGATTCCGAGTAGCTGGCATAGCCAAGTGCTTCGAATCTTTCTTATTTTTCCCATGTCTTCTAACTTTATCTGACTAGACTCGTCCTCGTTGGCTGCTTTCGCCGGCTGAATGCCCTCAGCCGGGGGAACTAACATTCCAGTGGGGGCGCGCGAGCGCACCCACTGGGTGTAGCCCCCGAGATTCGGAGTAGCTGGCGTAGCCAGGTGCTTCGAATCTTCCTTGTCTTCTCTTGCTCCTGCCCTTGCCCTCACCTAGGCTCCGAACGGCCGGCTAAACGCCCTTAGCCGGTCAGGAACTACAATATTCCACTAGGGGCGCACGAGCGCACCCAGTGGGTGTAGCCCCCAAGATTCGGAGCGCTTGATGAAGGCAAGGACTTCGAATCTTCTTCCCTTTTCCTGAATTCCGACTCGAAGTAGTCGGGCAAGAATATACATATACATACACATACATCCTCACAGGTTAATAGGTTAGTCTGTCAAATTGTAGCCAGAAAACTGCTTGTTTTTTCCAAACCTGGCTTGTGCCTCTCCAGACACTTGGACGCTTTCCCGTGTGCTCTGCTATTTTCGCTGTGTCCTTGCTAGGCAGTCGGGTTGCGGTCTGCAGCCGGAATCGAAGGGAGCTGACAGTACATTGCGCATGGTACTAACGGCTTAGTAGCCGGATTGGTTCGAGCTAGTTGCAGGACCAGAATGCCCGGTCTTTCGCGTCTCCTCCCCGTTTTTCGTGTGGGATGCCTTGGGCTTTTGCTCTTGCTAGCCGGACAGCCGGGTTGCGGTCTATAGCTGAGACGAAGAGTGGGCCTCTGACATCATCGCACACTACTCGGTCGGTTTGTTGACTTAGCAGGCCGGGCCAGCCGGCAAGCCCCCGGGTAGGGGTTGCCGGAGCCGAAAAATCAGAACCAGAAAAGCAGATGCCAAAACACATTTCTAGCAAGGAGCCCTCGAGATTCTCGTAGGGATCCGCATTTTCATTCATGGGGTGTTCAGAATACATACACTGCCTGGCGACTAGGTGTAAAACGGGCGCAGCAGGGCCGCGTTCCAGGGACGCTCGGTCTCCTCGTCTGACTTGTCCATCTTGTTCTTGCGCGGCTGCTGCGCGTCGATGAGGTAGTAGGAGTCGGTGGGCAGTGCCCGGCTGATGATGAAGGGGCCCTCCCAGGGTGGCGATAACTTGTGCATGCCCTTCGTGTCTTGCACCAGCCGGAGAACCAGGTCGCCCTTGCGAAACGCGACTAGGCGGATCCGGCTTGAATGGTAGCGACGTAGTCGCTGCTGGTATAGGGCTGACCTGGACAGAGCCAGCTCACGGTCCTCCTCCAGGAGGTCCACTCCGTCCTCCCGTGCCTCCTGGTTGGCCTTTTCGTCGTATAGGAGCTTGCACGGTGAGTCGAATTCAATGTCCACGGAGAGGACGGCTTCCAATCCGTAGACCAGGAAGAACGGTGTGTAGCCGGTTGATCTTTTCGGCGTGGTGCGGAGGCTCCACAACACAGCCAGAAGCTCCTCGATCCAGCATCCAGGGGACCGCTCCAATGGCTCCATGAGACGTGGCTTGATACCGGCTAGCACCAAGCCGTTTGCCCTTTCCACTTGCCCGTTGGACTACGGGTGCGCGACGGAAGCGAGGTCTAGCCGGATGCCCTTGTTGCTACAGAACCGGGCGAAGGCCCCCTTGGCGAAGTAAGTGCCGTTGTCGGTGATGATGGTGTTGGGGTATCTGAATCGATTGATGATTTCGGTGAAGAAGGTGACGACTGTTGCCCCGTCTAGCTTCCGGATGGGCTTAGCCTCGATCCACTTCGTGAACTTGTCCACTGCTACCAGCAGATGTGTCATACCCGCGCGCACCCGCTTGAAGGGACCGACCATGTCGAGGCCCCAAACCGCGAAGGGCTAGGTGATCGGTATGGTCTTGAGTACCGAAGTTGGCATGTGCCTGAGCTGCTCGAAGCGCTGGCATCCATTGCACGCGCGGACTAGCTGCTCAGTGTCCTCGAGGGTGGTGGGCCAATATAAACCATGGCGGAACGCCTTGGCGACTATCGCCCTTGACGAAGTGTGATGCCCGCACTCGTCCTGGTGATGTCCTTGAGTAGCCGGTAGCCCGTGTCTACGTCGACACATCTCTAGAAAATGCCGGATACGCTGCGCTTGTAAAGTTCGCCGTTTATGATGGTGTACGTGTACGTGTGGCGCCGGATTTGCCTGGCTTCCACCTCGTCATTCGGAAGTTCTCCGTTGGCAATGTAGCTCATGAAGGTCTATGCCCAGGATGGTACTTCTCGAATGACGAGGACGCTCCCGTCCTCCGGTTGACGGATGTCGGGGGGTCGTCCGGGTGGCGTACCCGGGACGGCAGCCCCCGAGCTGCTTGATGAACCGGCAGCCCCCGGGTCTTGCGAGCCAGAGGGCACTGCCTTGCCGAAATTGGTACGGGTCTTCTTCTTCGGTGGCTCTGCCGGCTCCCCTTCTGCCATTCCGCCAGCCAAAACGCTCCCTGCCCAGATAATGGAGTCTGATTCTGGTGACGGGTTGATGGACGGCTTGCGCAGGTGCTCCAAGGAGACCCCCGGTGGGATCGCCTGCCTGGTGGATCCAATCTTGGAGAGTGAATCGGCTGCCTCGTTGTTGACGCGAGGGACGTGGTGAAATTCGCACCCGTCGAAGGAGGCGTTGAGCTTCTGGATGTGGAATCGGTAGAGGGCCATGTTTGTATCTCTGGCGTCCCATTCTCCGGATACTTGTTGCACCACCAGATCCGAATCACCGAAGCACAGGATCCGGTTGACACCGATCTCCTTGGCTAGCCGGAGCCCGTGCGCTAGTGCCTCGTATTCGGCTACGTTGTTGGAGGCCCTGAAGTGGATCTGCAGCACGTACTCCAGCAGGTCTCCCTTGGGCAAGGTGAGCACGATGCCGGCTCCCAAGCCCCCGAGCATCTTCGACCCGTCGAAGTGCATCTTCCAGTGGTCCGAATCCGGAACCGGTGGGAGATACTGGGTCTCAGCCTAGTCGACAAGGAAGTCTGCCAATGCCTGCGACTTGATCGTGAGCCGAGGCTCGTACTGGATGGAGTAGGCGGCAAGCTCGATGGCCCATTTGGCGACTCGGCCGGTGGCGTCTTTGTTGCCAATGATTTCCGAAAGGGGTGCAGTGCACACGACCTTAATCGGATGCTCTTGGAAGTAGTGCTTGAGCTTCTTGCATGCCAGGTACACGCCATAGCACATCTTCTGGTAGTGGGGGTAGTTCTGCTTGGAGAGGGAGAGAACCTCGCTGAGGTAGTAGACGGGCCTCTGAACTAGCTGAGCCTTGCCTTCCTCGGGGCGCTCCACCACCAGGACGATGCTGACGACCTGGCTGATGGCTGCTATATAGAGCAACATCGGCTCCTTGCTAGCCGGCGTGGCTAGAACCGGCGCTATGGATAGCATGCTCTTGAGGTCGTGAAATGTGGTGTCGGCTTGCGATGTCCAGGAGAACTTGTCCGTCTTCTTCATCAGCTGGTACAATGGGAGTGCCTTCTCCCCTAGCTGGTAGCCAAGCAACGAGAGAGGCCAGCATCCGATGAACTTCGGACTAAGCGGGTTCTGGCGGCATCCTCTCGATGGCCGCGGTCTTCTCCGGATTCGCCTCGATACCTCGTTAAGGTACGAGGAAACCGAGTAGCTGACCGGATGGTACTCCGAAGATGCACTTCTCCGGGTTCAGCTTCATCTGGTACTAGCGGAGGTTGCCAAATGTTTCTCCCAGATCCTCGAGGAGGGTGCACTTCTCCTTGGTCTTGATGACCACATCGTTCACATAAGCATGCACGTTTCGGCCTATCTGCGAGTGCAAGCACTTCTGCATGCAGTGCTGGTAGGTAGCGCCTGCATTCTTTAGACCGAAAGGCATGGTTACGTAGCAGAAAGCCCCATAGGGGGTGATAAATGATGTCTTAATCTGATCAGCCGGGTTTAGCCGGATCTGATTGTACCCAGAATAGCAATCTAGAAAAGACAACAAATCACAGTCGGCCGTGGAATCGATGACTTGATCGATACGGGGCAAGGCGAAGGGGTCTTTCGGGCACGCCTTGTTCAGGCTGGTGTAGTCGATACACATGCGCCAGGTCTTGTTCTTCTTCAGCACCAGGACTGGGTTCGCCAACCAGTCCAGGTGGTACACTTCCATGATGACCCCGGCTGCAAGGAGCCGGGTGATCTCGTCACCGATTATCTTCCTCTTCTCCTTTGCGAACCGACATAGAGGTTGCTTGGCCGGCTTGGCATCCGGACGCACATGAAGTGAGTGCTCGGCGAACTCCCTCGGCACACCCGGCATGTCCTTGGGGGACCATGCAAAGATGTCCCGATTCTCATGGAGGAAGTCGACGAGCGCGCCTTCCTATTTGCTATCCAAGCCGGCACCAATGGTAACGAACTTAGTCGGGTCGCAGGGGTCGAGCAGAATCCTCTTTGTCTCCTTTACCGGCTGGAAAGTTCCTTCTCCAGCCAGTTTGCTGCTAGCCGGCATGTCCTGCTGGGCCATGGCCACGTTGCGCATGATCACACGCTTCTCCTCGGCTATGATGAGGGCCTCTGCCAGCTTGGAACTGGCTGAGGCGCACTCCATCGACCGCCTGAAGCATCCGGCGATGGTGATCACGCCGTGGGGTCCCGGCATCTTCGTCTCTAGGTACGCGTAGTGGGGGACGGCCATGAACTTGGCGAGGGCGGGACGCCCGAGGAGAGCATGGTAGGATCTCGTCAGGTTTACCACCTCGAACCAGATTGGTTTGCGGCGGAAGTTCTCCTCAGTCCTGAAGATGACGTCCAGCTGGATTTTCCTCAACAGGGCACAGGCTGGCCCCAGCAGTACACCGTGGAACGTTATGGTAGTCAGGCGCAGCTCGCTTTCGCGAATGCCCAGCTTCTCCAGCGAGGACTGGTAGAGGAGGTTGAGGCTTCTGCCTCCGTCGATGAGAACGCGCGAGAATCGGCAGGTACGCGCGTTGGAGACGATGAGGGGGTCGAGCACCATGGTGTAGCCCCCGGGAGTCGGCAGCTGCTCCGGCTGATCTGCACGACTCCAGGTGATGGGGGTTTCCGACTAGTTCAGGTACTGGGGGACCCGAGAGACGATGGCATTGACCTCCTTGGAGCGTCGCCTGTGGCTGTGCTTGTCGTCCTGCTTCGTCTCGAAGATGTGGTAGGTGGCGTGTGGTGGTGGGTAGCCGTTGTTGTTGCCGCCGTTGCCGCCGTTACCATCATTATCGGCTACCCTAGCCGGTGGTGAAGGTCCACCAGGGGGGAAGGGGGAGACGAGGCTGGTTGCCTTGGTCCTTTAGCTGGCGGGTCCAGCTGCAATTCCGGGTGGTGTGCGTAGCCGGTTTGAAGGGACCGCTATGCCACTTGCACGGGCCGTCAAACATCTGGTCGAAGGTGAGCCGTGGCGTCTGCCTCCTTGCGTCATTAGCCAGTGCGTCGGGTGCACCCTCCACAACATTGACCTGCCGCGCGTGGTAGCGGGGCTTCTGTTGCCCGGCTTGGCGGTCCCCATGGAACCGGTTGTCGTTGTCGTGGCGCCTGGAGGATCCGGCTTTTCCAACCGGATTGCCTGGACGGTCGCGAGCCGGCTCCGTAGGAGTCGGACGCCCGTCGGCATTTACTCGGAGGGGCTTCTTCATGGCGGCATCTGCCGTGGCGTACTGGTCCGCAACCTTCATGAGCTCTACCATGGTTTTTGGATCATCACACATTAGCCGGTGCCGAAGCATGGTGCCTTCTCGGCAACCCTCGATGAAGAAGCCGATGGCCTGGCTTTCCAGGATGCCCTCACAGGTGTTGTGCAGCTCCGTCCACTTGGCGAGGTATTCGCGGTCGGTCTCGCGGTCACCTTGGACGCACAAGGCCAGGTCGCGTGGGCCCCCCAGACGCTTGTACATGCCGTTGAAGTTGCGGACGAATACTTTCTCGAAGTCTGGCCAGGCATTGATGCTATTGGGCGCAAGGCTGTTGAGCCACGTTCTTGCCAACCCATTTAGCATGAGGGACACGTAGCGCACGGTTGTGCGCTTGTTCCCATGGGCGATGCCGACTGCCGTAGCATAGTCGGTTAGCCAATCTTCCGGTTTCATGCTGTTGTCGTACTTGGGGGTGTTCCTGGGCAGGGAGAACTTATCCGGAAACGGCTCATTCCGGATGCGGCGTCCGAAACAAACCGGGCCAGTAGAATCTTCCTCCTCTATGACGCGCGCTTGAGCGAGGAGCTCGATGCGGTCGCGGGCATCTGGACAATCCGGGTTGGGCGCTCCCACCCGGCCCAATAGACGGGATCCTGCTGGTCTGGGCGCTCCAGTTGGTGGAGGGGGAGGCGGCGGGTTGTTGTTCACCGTCTTCTCCTGGCGCGGCTGGCCCCTGTTGCCGGAGCTGCGACACCTGCTGCGGGCCTTAGCCGGCTGAGGGGAGGACGCATGTTGGGTGTCGCGCGGCGCGCCCCTGCTGTTGGCGGGCAGCTTGCTCCCCCTGGAGTAGCTGGGGTCCTCCTGCATCTGCCGGTTGGCGTCGGCCTGCTCGTCCGCTGGAAGAAGAGCTCCTGCTGAGCATCTTGCGGGCTCGCTCCTCGCCCTCCAGACTGGGCAGTTCTTCTGCCGCGGCCCGTGCCGCACGCAGGTTCTTGATGGGCGTGTTGTAGGTGGGCCAGATGAGGGCGGGTGCGGGATCCGGCTCCCCATCCTTTTCCATCCTGCCGCCTAGCTCTCCGCCCCGGCGCCACAGCTGGTCGCACCGGCCCGGCTTAGCCAGCGTGGCGGAGTGAAGCCATGCTTGATGCATTCGCCGGGTGATCTCGAGTTGCTTGCGGGCTGCTGCTAGCTCCATGGCCTCCTGGAGGAGGATCTGTCTCTCCATGGCGAAGTTGGCCTCCTTTTCCTTCGGGTTATCCCCGAGGTTGACCAGCGTTTGGATCCGGTCAATGGCATCCTCCACCGGGTACCGAGGCTGCGGGGGGCCAGAAGTCCCAGCCTCATCCGCGCCTCCCTCCCGTGGCTGGCCGGGGTGAGAGCTGGAGCCGGCCATCATGACCTCCACGCCGCAGGGTGCGACGGAGGTGCCACCGCTTGGGTGCGGCAGCCCCGCGACAGAGACGATTTCCTTGGGGAAACGCTCTGGAACAGTGGCGACATAGACAGGGAGGTCGCCGAATAGCAGGACGGTGTCGTTCGCCGGGAAGGAGGTTTAAAAGCAGAAGCGTTATCGATAACCTGAGCACGAATTGCGGCGTGAGCACGGGCGGGAGGCCACGCGCTCACCGGCTGAAGTGCAGGGTCCCGTGCGGAACGTGACTCCGGTCGAAGCCATCTAGACCCACGGTGGGCGCCAACTGTTGTTGTATTGGGAACGGCAGTACCTAAGAAGGTTAGATAGAGGTGTGGGGACTAGCAGGGAAGCTATCGATGGCGTCCGCAGGCGGGATTGGATACAAGCAAGCATAGCTGGATTCAAGAAGTACCCAGGTTCGAGGCCCTCGTGATGAGGTAAATCCCCTACTCCTGCCGAGTCTGACTATCAGGGATACACGGACTATAAGTGCTCCTCGAGCTGTATTCACTAGCTACTGCCTTAAATGCAATGAGACCAACCCTTTCTACTAAGGCCTTGCCTCTCCTTATATAAGCAGAGAGGCAACGGTCTCACTGGCCAATAAGACTGGCGGGCCCCACATGTGGGTCCCAGCCGGCTGGTCATCTACAGTGTCTGGTATGGTATGTCTCATCGGAGTATGAGCGGTATGGCTCGTAGCACGATGGGTGCCGTCTTGAGCCTATCGTCGACATCAGACCCTTTGTTCCTGCGTCATCCCCGCAGTCTTCGGTATGGCCGGGTGGTTGCCAGTCTTGTCATCGTACAGGGCGTACCGTGCACTGATACGCACGTCGTCCTGTCTCACTGATTGGGTCCGGCTACGTCGCCATAGCCGGCTACTTCTTGTTGATCCGGCTACCAGGTGATAGCCGGCCTGTCTTGCCCTGTCCAGATTGTGTCACCGACGCGATCCAGCCTTGGTTTCTTGTCCGGTTGGGGTACCTGAGGATCATCCCCCTGACAGTGTGTATGGTCATATGGATCAATGTGATTTAGAGAAACAACACATGCAATGACACTAGTGGATCAATGTGGTTTAGGAAAAGAACACATGCTACAACTCTAGGGAATCCATGTGTCAAACCATGGTCACGGAGACCAAAAACACATATGAAAGCAGCTTCCACATTGCATGTTGCACTAGTGTGGCAGAAGTTGCATCATAGAATCCATTGGAGTGGGTGGTCATGTGGATCAATATGTTTTAGGAAAAGAACACATGAAATGAAACTAGTGGATCAATGTGGTTTAGGAAAAGAACACATGTAATGACTCTAGGGGATCCATGTGTCAAACCATGGTCACAGAGTCCAAAAACACATAGGAAAGTAGCTTTCACATTGCATGTTGTACCGGTGTGGCAAAAGTTGCATCACAGAATCCACTAGAGTGTGTGTGGTCATGTGGATCAATGTCGTTTAGGAAAATAACACATGCAATGATACTATGGGATCAATGTGGTTTAGGAAAAGAACACATGCAATAACTCTAGGGGATCCATGTGCCAAACCATGGTCATAGAGACCAAAAACACATAGGAAAGCAGCTTCCATATTGCATGTTGCACCAGTGTGGCAGAAGTTGCATCATAGAATCCACTAGAGTGTTTGTGGTCATGTTGATCAACTGGTTTAGGAAAAGAACACATGCAATGACACTAGTGGATCAAGGTGGTTTAGGAAAATCACACATGCAGTGACTCTAGGGGGTCCATGTTTAAAGCCATGGTCACAAAGACCAAAAACACATAGGAAAGCAGCTCCTTGTTGCATGTTGCACCAGTGTGGCGGAAGTTGCATCACGGAATCTACTAGAGTGTGTATGGTCATGTGGATAAATGTGGTTTATGAAAAGATCACATGAAATGACACTAGTGGATCAATGTGGTTTAGGAAAAAGAACAGAAACAATGACTCTAGGGGATCCATGTGTTAAACAATGGTCACAGGGGCCAAATTCACATAGGAAAGCAGTTTCCACATTGCATGTTGCACCAGTGTAGCAAAGGTTACATCATAGAATTCACAGGACAATGTGTGGTCATGTGGATCAATGTGGTTTCGGAAAAGAACACATGCAATGACAGTAGTGGATCAATGTGGTTTAGGAAAAGAACACATGCAATGACTCTAGGAGATCCATGTGTCAAACCATGGTCACAGAGACCAAAAACACATAAGAAATCAGCTTCCACATTGCATGTTGCACAAGTGTGGCAGAAGTGGCATCACAAAATCCAGTGGACTGTATGTGGTCATGTGGATCAATGTGGTTTAGTAAAATAACACATGACATGACACTAATGGAACAATGTGGTTTAGGAAAAGAACACATGCAATGAATCTAGGGGATGCATGTGTCAAACCATGGTCATAGAGACCAAAAACACATATGAAAGCAACTTCCACATTGCATGTTGCACCAGTGTGGTAGAAGTTGCATCACAGAATCCACTAGAGTGTGTGTGGTCATGTGGATCAATGTGGTTTAGTAAAATAACATATGCGATGACTCTAGGGGATCCATTTCTCAAACCATGGTCATTGAGACCAAAAACACATAGGAAAGCGGCTGCCACATTGCATGTTACACCAATGTGGCAGAAGTTGCATCGCAGAATCCACTAGAGTGTGTGTAGTCATGTGGATCAATGTGGTTTAGGAAAAGAACACATGCAATGAAACTAGTGGATCAATGTGGTTTAGGAAAAGAACACAAGCAATGACTCTAGAGGATCCATTTGTCAAACCATTGTTACACAGACAAAAAACACATAGGAAAGCAGCTTCCACATAGCATGTTGCATTAGTGTGGCAGAAGTTGCATTCCGGAATTCGCTAGAGTGTGTGCGGTCATGTGGATCAATGTGGTTTAGGAAAAGAACACATGAAATGACACTAGTGGATCAATGTAGTTTAGGAAAACAACACATGAAGTGACTCTAGGGGATCCATGTGTCAAACCATGGCCATAGAGACCAAAAACACATAGGAAAGAAGCTTCCACATTGCATGTTGCACCAATGTGGCAGAAGTTGCATCACAGAATCCACTGGAGTCTGTGTGGTCATGTGGATCAATGTGGTTTAGCAAAAGAGCACATTCAATTATACTAGTGTATTAAGGTGGTTTAGGACAATGACTCTAGGGGATCCATGTGTCAAACCATGGTCACAGAGACCAAAAACACATAGGAAAGCACCTTCCACATTGCATGTTGCACCAGTGTGGCAGAAGTTGCATCACAGAAACCTCTGGAGTGTATGTGGTCATGTGGATCAATGAGGTTTAGGAAAAGAACCCATGCAATGACACTAGTGGATCAATGTAGTTTAGGAAAACAACACATGAAGTGACTCTAGGGGATCCATGTGTCAAACCATGGCCATAGAGACCAAAAACACATAGGAAAGAAGCTTCCACATTGCATGTTGCACCAATGTGGGAGAAGTTGCATCACAGAATCCACTGGAGTCTGTGTGGTCATGTGGATCAATGTGGTTTAGCAAAAGAGCACATTCAATTATACTAGTGTATTAAGGTGGTTTAGGACAATGAATCTAGGGGATCCATGTGTCAAACCATAGTCACAGAGACCAAAAACACATAGGAAAGCACCTTCCACATTGCATGTTGCACCAGTGTGGCAGAAGTTGCATCACAGAAACCTCTGGAGTGTATGTGGTCATGTGGATCAATGAGGTTTAGGAAAAGAACCCATGCAATGACACTAGTGGATCAATGTGGTTTAGGAAAAGAACACATGTAATGACTCTAGGGGATCCATGTGTCAAACCATGGTCACAGAGATGAAAAACACACAGAAAAGCAGCATCCACATTACATGTTGCACCAGTTTGGCAGAAATTGCATCACAGAATCCACTGGAGTGTATGTGGTCATGTGGAGATATGTGGTTTAGGAAAAGAACACGTGCAATGAGAATAGTGGATCAATGTGGTTTAGGAAAAGAACACATGTAATGACTCTAGAGGGTCCATGTGTCAAACCATGGGCACAGAGACTAAAAAGACATAGGAAAGATGCTTCCGCATTCCATGTTAAACCAGTGTTGCCGAAATTGCATCATAGAATCCGTTGGCGTGTGTGTGGTTATGTGGATCAATGTGGTTTAGGAAAAGAACACATGCAATGACACTAGTGGATCAATGTGGTTTAGGAAAAGAACACATGCAATGACTCTAGGGGATCCATGTGTCAAACCATGGTCACAGAGACCAAAAACACATAGGTAAGCACCATTCACAATGCATGTTACACAAGTGTGGCAGAAGTTGTATCACATAATCCACTAGAGTGTGTGTGTTCATGTGGATCAATGTGGTTTAGGAAAAGAACACATGAAATGACACTAGTGGATCAATGTGGTTTAGGAAAAGAACAAATGTGATGACTCTAGGGGATCCATGTTCCAAACCATGGTAATAGAGACCAAAAACACATAGGAAAGCATCTTGCACATTGCATGTTGCACTAGTGTGGTAGAAGTTGCATCACAGAATCCACTGGAGTGTGTGTGGTCATGTGGATGAATGTGGTTTAGGAAAAGAACAGATGAAATGACACTAGTGGATCAATGTGGTTCAGGAAAAGATCACATGTGATGACTCTAGGGGATCAATGAGTCAAATCGTGGTCACAGAGATGAAAAATACAAAGGAAAGCTGCATTCACATTGCATGTTGCACCAGTGTGGCAGAAATTGTATCACGGAATCCACTAGAGTGTGTCTGGTCATGTGGATCAATGTGGTTTAGTAAAATAACACATGCACTGACTCTAGGGTATCCATGTGTCAAATCATGGTCACCAAAAACACATAGCAAAGAAGATTCCACATTGCAAGTTGGACTAGTGTGGTAGAAGTTGCATCACAGAATCCACTAGAGTGTGTTGTCATGTGGATGAATGTGGTTTAGGAATAGAACACATGAAATGACACTAGTGGATCAATGTAGTTTAGGAAAACAACACATGAAGTGACTCTAGGGGATCCATGTGTCAAACCATGGTCATAGAGACCAAAAACACATAGGAAAGAAGCTTCCACATTGCATGATGCACCTATGTGGCAGAAGTTGCATCACAGAATCCACTGGAGTCTGTGTGGTCATGTGGATCAATGTGGTTTAGCAAAAGAGCACATACAATTATACTAGTGTATCAATGTGGTTTAGGACAATGACTCTAGGGGATCCATGTGTCAAACCATGGTCATAGAGACCAAAAACACATAGGAAAGCACCTTCCACATTGCATGTTGCACTAGTGTGGCAGAAGTTACATCACAGAATCCACTAGAGTATGTTTGGTTATGTGGATCAATGTGGTTTAGCAAAAGAACACATGCAATGACTCTAGGGGATCCATGTGTCAAACCATGGCCACAAAGACCAAAAGCACATAGGAAAGCAGCTTCCACATTGCATGTTGCACCAGTGTGGCAGAAGTTGCATCATAGGAACCTCTGGAGTGTATGTGGTCATGTGGATCAACGAGGTTTAGGAAAAGAACCCCTGCAATGACACTAGTGGATCAATGTGGTTTAGGAAAAGAACACATGCAATGAATCTAGGGGATCCATGTGTCAAACCATAGTCACAGAGATGAAAAACACATAGAAAAGCAGCTTCCACATTACATGTTGCACCAGTTTGGCAGAAATTGCATCACAGAATCCACTGGAGTGTATGTGGTCATGTGGAGAAATGTGGGTTAGGAAAAGAACACGTGCAATGACAATAGTGGATCAATGTGGTTTAGAAAAAGAACACATGTAATGACTCTAGGGGATCCATGTGTCAAACCATGGTCACATAGACTAAAAAGACATAGGAAAGCTGATTCCACATTGCATGTTAAACCAGTGTTGTCGAAATTGCATCATAGAATCCGCTGGCGTGTGTGGTTATGTGGATCAACGTGGTTCAGGAAAAGAACACATGCAATGACACTAGTGGATCAATGTGGTTTAGGAAAAGAACACATGCAATGACTCTAAGGATCCATGTGTCAAACCATGGTCACAGAGACCAAAAACACATAGGAAAGCACCATTCACATTGCATGTTACACAAGTGTGGCAGAAGTTGCATCACATAATCCACTAGAGTGTGTGTGTTCATGTGGATCAATGTGGTTTAGGAAAAGAACACATGAAATGACACTAGTGGATCAATGTGGTTTAGGAAAAGAACAAATGTGATGACTCAAGGGGATCCATGTGCCAAACCATGGTCATAGAGACCAAAAACACATAGGAAAGCAGCTTGCACATTGCATGTTGCACTAGTGTGGTAGAAGTTGCATCACAGAATCCACTGGAGTGTGTGTGGTCATGTGGATGAATGTGGTTTAGGAAAAGGACACATGAAATGACACTAGTGTATCAATGTGGTTTAGGAAAAGAACACATGTGATGACTCTAGGGGATTAATGTGTCAAATTGTGGTCACAGAGACGAAAAATACAAAGTAAAGCTGCATTCACATTGCATGGTTTACCAGTGTCGCAGAAATTGTATCACGGAATCCACTAGAGTGTGTCTGGTCATGTGGATCAATGTGTTTTAGTAAAATAACACATGCACTGACTCTTGGGTATCCATGTGTCAAATCATGGTCACATAAACAAAAAACACATTACAAAGAAGATTCCACATTGCAAGTGGGACTAGTGTGGCAGAAGTTGCATCACAGAATCCACTAGAGTGTGTTGTCATGTGGATGAATGTGGTTTAGGAATAGAACACATGAAATAACACTAGTGGATCAATGTGGTTTAGGGAAACAACACATGTAGTGACTCTAGGGGATCCATGTGTCAAACCATGGTCATAGAGCACAAAAACACATAGGAAAGCAGCTTCCACATTGCATGTTGCACCAATGTGGCAGAAGTTGCATCACAGAATCCGCTGGAGTGTGTGTGGTCATGTGGATCAATGTGGTTTAGCAAAAGAGCACATGCAATGATACTAGTGTATCAATGTGGTTTAGGACAATGACTCTAGGGGATCAATGTGTCAAACCATGGTCATAGAGACCAAAAACACATAAAAAGCAGCATCCACGTTGCATGTTCACTAGTGTGGCAGAAGTTGCATTACAGAATCCACTGGAGTGTATGTGGTCATGTGGATCAATGAGGTTTAGAAAAAGAACACATGCAATGACAAAAGTGGATCAATGTGGTTTAGCTAAAGAACACATGCAATGACTCTAGGGGATACATGTGTCAAACCCTGGTCATAGAGACGAAAAACACATAGGAAAGTAGCTTCCACATTACATGTTCCACCAGTTTGGCACAAGTTTCATCACATAATCCACTAGAGTGTATGTGGTCATGTGGAGAAATGTGGTTTAGGAAAAGAATACATGCAATGACAATAGTGGATCCATGTGGTTTAGGAAAAGAACACATGCAATGACACTAGTGCATCAATGTGGTTTAGGAAAAGAACACATGCAATGACTCTAGGGGATCCATGTGTCAAACCATGGTCACAGAGACGAAAAACACATAGGAATGCAGCTTCCACATTGCATGTTGCACCAGTGCGGCAGAAGTTGCACATTGAATCCTCTAGAGTGTGTGTGGTCACGTGGATCAACATGGTTTCGGAAAAAACACATGCAATGACACTAGTGGATCAAAATGTTTTAGGAAAATAACACATGCAATGAATCTAGGGGATCCATGTGTCAAACCATGGTCACAAAGACCAAAACACATAGGGAAAGCAGATTCCACATTGCATGTCGGAACAATGTGGCAGGAGTTGCATCACAGAATCCACTAGAGTGTGTGTGGTTATGTGGATCAATGTGGTTTAGTAAAACAATACATAAAATGACACTAGTGGATCAATGTGGTTTAGGAAAAGAACACACGCAATTACTCTAGGGGATCCATGTGTCAAACCATGGTCACAAAGACTAAAAACACATAGGAAAGCTGCTTCCACATTGCATGTTGCACTAGTGTGGCAGAAGTTGCATCATAGAATGCACTAGAGTGTGTGTGGTCATGTGGATGAATATGGTTTAGGAAAATAACACATTAAATGACACTAGTGGATCAATGCGGTTTAGGAAAAGAATACATGTGATGACTCTAGGGGATCCATGTGTCAAACCATGGTCACTGAGACCAAAAACACATAAAAAGCAGCATTCACATTGCATGTTGCACCAGTGTGGCAGAAGTTGCATCACATAATCCAATCGAGTGTGTGTGGTTATGTCATGAATGTGGTTTAGGAAAAGAACACATGAAATGACACTAGTGGATCAATGCGGTTTAAGGAAAGAACAGATGTGATGACTCTAGGGGATCCATGTATCAAACCATGGTCACAGAGACGAAAAACACATAGGAAAGCAGCTTTCACATTGCATGTTGGACCAGTGTGGCAGAAGTTGCATCACAGAATCCACTAGAGTGTGTGTGGTCATGTGGATCAATGTGGTTTAGGAAATGAACACAAGCAATGATACTAGTGCATCAATGTGGTTTAGGAAAAGAACACATGCAATGTATCTAGGGGATCCATGTGCCAAACCATGGTCATAGAGACCAAAAACACATAGGAAAGAAGCTTCCACATTGCATGTTGCACCAGTGTGGTCGAAATTGCATCATAGAATCCATTGGAGTGTGTGTGGTCATGTGGATCAATGTGGTTTAGGAAAAGAACACATGAAATTACACTAGTGGATCAATGTGGTTTAGGAAAAGAACACATGCAATGACTCTAGGGGATCCATGTGTCAAACAATGGTCATAGAGACCAAAAACACATAGGAGAGCAACTTCCACATTCCATGTTGCACCAATGCGGCAGAAGTTGCATCACAGAATCCACTAGAGTGTGTATGCTCATATGGATCAATGTAATTTAGAAAAAGAACACATGCAACGACACTAGTGGATCAATGTGGTTTAGGAAAAGAACACATGCTACAACTCTAGGGGATCCATGTGTCAAACCATGGTCATAGAGACCAAAAAAACATATGAAAGCAGCTTCCACATGGCATGTTGCACTAGTGTGGCAGAAGTTGCATCATAGAATCCGTTGGAGTGTGTGGTCATGTGGATCAATGTGTTTTAGGAAAAGAACACATGAAATGAAACTAGTGGATCAATGTGGTTTAGGAAAAGAACACATGTAATGACTCTAGGGGATCCATGTGTCAAACCATGGTCACAGAGTCCAAAAACACATAGGAAAGTAGCTTGCACATTGCATGTTGCACCGGTGTGGCAAAAGATGCATCACAGAATCCACTAGAGTGTGTGTGGTCATGTGGATCAATTTCGTTTAGGAAAATAACAAATGCAATGATACTATGGGATCAATGTGGTTTAGGAAAAGAACACATGCAATGCCTCTAGGGGATCCATGTGCCAAACCATGGTCATAGAGACCAAAAACACATAGGAAAGCAGCTTCCACATTGCATGTTGCACCAGTGTGGCAGAAGTTGCATCATAGAATCCACTAGAGTTTGTGTGGTCATGTTGATCAATTGGTTTAGTAAAACAACACATGCAATGACCCTAGTGGAACAATGTGGTTTAGGAAAAGAACACATGCAGTGACTCTGGGGGTCCATGTTTAAAGCCATGGTCACTAAGACCAAAAACACATTGGAAAGCAGGTCCATGTTGCATGTTGCACCAGTGTGGCGGAAGTTGCATCACAGGATCTACTAGAGTGTGTATGGTCATGTGGATAAATGTGGTTTACGAAAAGATCACATGAAATGAAAGTAGTGGATCAATGTGGTTTAGGAAAAAGAACCTAAACAATGACTCTAGGGGATCCATGTGTTAAACCATGGTCACAGGGGCCAAACTCACATAGGAAAGCAGCTTCCACATTGCATGTTGCACCAGTGTAGCAAAGGTTACATCATAGAATCCACTGGACTGTGTGTGGTCATGTGGATCAATGTGGTTTCAGAAAAGAACACACGCAATGACACTAGTGGATCAACGTGGTTTAGGAAAAGAACACATGCAATGATTCTAGGGGATCCATGTGTCAAACCATGGTCACAGAGACCAAAAACACATAAGAAATCAGGTTCGACATTGCATGTTGCACCAGTGTGGCAGAAGTTGCATCACGGAATCCACTGGAGTGTATGTGGTCATGTGGATCAATGTGGTTTAGGAAAAGAACACATGCAATGAGACTAGTGGATTAATGTGGTTGAGGAAAAGAACACATGCGATGATTCTAGGGTATCCATGTGTCAAACCATGGTCACATGGACCAGAAAAACTTAGCAAAGCAGCTTCCACATTGCATGTTGCACCAGTGTGGTAGAAGTTCCATCACAGACTCCACTTGAGTGTTTGTGGTCATGTGGATCAACGTGGTTTAGGAAAAGAACAAATGCAATGACTCTAGGGGATCCATATATCAAACCATGGTCACATAGACCAAAAACACATAGGAAAGCAGCTTCCACATTACATCTTGCACCAGTGTGGCATAAGTTGCATCACATAATCCACTAAAGTGTGTGTGATCATGTGGGTATTTGTGGTTTAGGAAAAGAACACATGCAATGACACTAGTGGCAGTACAAGAAAAGTTGGCTTTTACAACAGACAAATTTTGTGGTTAAAGGCCCATCTTTCGTGGTTAGAAAGTCTTCTATGACGGATAGCCTTCGTGGTAAAAGCCCCGTCACAAAAGAATCTACAACGGAATTTTTTGGACCACGGTGGATCCCTTCAGCCATGAAAACTTGTTCCATCGTAGATCTGTTCGGCAGCTGCGTTGGCTGCTGACGTCATGCAAGCCACCACGTGGCAGCCGCCGTTAACGGCCGGTTACCACTGTTAACAGTAATAGAAACCATGGCAGAGGCCAGGCCTAGCCAAGGCCTGCTAAACATTAAGTGGGCCAGGCCAATAAGAAGACGACCCGTTACTATTTAATCTTGCACTATTTGAAATGGGCCCAAAAGATGCAGCCAGTAGCGGCCCGCAAATTTCAAGCCCGTAACTATTTTGGCCTATAGAGGTCCACATTGTCCGAATACTGTGCAACCCATTAACATCCTGCGTCAAGTAGGTCCGATACTGTTATGGCCTACGGTCGGCCCGTCGCTATTCTCGCAACTCGTCCTGGGCCGCCTACTAACGACCCATCTTTGAGAAGGTCCATTACTGTTCTGGCTTTTTACTATACCATCCGTCAACCTTTCAGGCCCATAGGCGGCCTGCAACTATTTTGATCTGGTAATGTTTTGGCCTCGCAATATATTCGGCATGTTACTGTTCTTGTCTTGTAAATTTTTTGGCCATTTACTGTACTGGCCATTTACTATTCAGGCCATTTATTGTTCAGGTCCATTACTATTGTGGTCTATTACTATTCTGACTCGTTACTGCTTTGGCCCGTTACTGTGATGTGCTACCGTTGCGTCTATCCTGTTATTGTTTTGGCTTGTCACTGTTCTAGCCTATTACTGTTACTACTTGCCATCTGAGGGTAGGCTCCTTACGATCATGGACACCTACAGTTTCAGCCTTTCTGAAGCCCACGCAAATATCATAAAAGGAGTATAATTAGTGAGCATCTTTTACTGTTCATGGTAGCCCAGTACAAGAAGGTCAAATAACAAAGCCCTATACTATTACTTGATCGACCTGGCTAGCGCAGTGGACAACGTCACCTAAATGCGTGGACAACGTCAACTAAATGCCTACATGGCCTATGCGAGTTATCTAGATATTACATCAGCTGCAAACTTCTTAAAAATATTAGATAATATCAACGCTTGGGAAAGAAAATTAAGCGTTTCAGTTGACAATCAAGTTGATTGCATTGTCCTCAATTTGCTTTCTCAATCCATCAACTACATCTTCCTTTGAGTGTGACAGGTTCATTGGAAAACCACCTTGATACATGATCTTGCATCCCCCTCGTTGGTGGTGATAGCAATAATTGCAGTCTGAAAATAAGTAATAACAATTTAATACATCAAACAAGACAAACTACTCATTTGACTGATATGACATGAGCTATGAACTGGAGTTTACAACTGGCCAATGGTTTAATTATTGACCAACACGTTAAACAAACATGACAAGCAAGCACACATTAAACAAGTGTGCCTAATGTGAAACGAGCAATCAAAAAATATGTGTGTGTGGCTTATAATTTCAGCAAATATATACTACCCAGGTCATTTCAACAAATATATGGAATCAGTTGTATACCCTAGAATGCAAGAGACGTTGGGTGACTCAAAATTTGCGCTGAGCTACACAATGGCATGCAGTTACTGATGTATCTAAGAATGAACTAGATAGATATTATAATTGCATCATACGAGAACTCGTAGAGCAGGAATGCAAACCAGGAATGAACTATATATATTAGAGGATAGTTATGTCGTTGCTTATGACGAACCAGAACCAGATGCGAGATATAGTAGCGTCGCACGTGAACTGGTAGAACAAGATAAACAATCATTAGACAAGTGTGCCTACAATGAAATGAGCAGTTAAACAAAGTGTTTTTTAGAATTTCAACAAATATAAACTAGCCAGGTCATATAAGCAAATATATATGGAAGTAGTGGTATTTCCTAGAATGCAAGAGATGTTTGGTGACTCAGAATTTACGGTGAGCTACACAATGGCATGCACTTACTATCATAACTAAGAATCAACCAGATAGAAATATAATGGCATCATAAGAGAACTTCTAGAGCAGGAATGCAAACCACGAGTGAACTACATAGTAGAGGACAGTTATGCCATCGCTTAGGAAGAACCAACACCAGATAAGGAAATAATGGTGTCTCTTGTGAACTTGTAGAAGAGGCTATGCAAATCATCATGTTCATTGTTCCATTCTAGGCTCTATGCATGAAAAAGAAAATAGTTAGTGTTGTAGCTTTTGAAGAACCAGATGGTAACAATAAAATTATAATCGAATTAGTATGAAGAGTCTAAATGGGTACTATAGGATAGCAAAACAATGCCAAGGAGGAAATAATAATAGGAACTTATCTTAGGACGAACCAGATAGACTCAATAACCGTGGAGCCGGGAATCCACACTAATATTTTCCACTGATTTTACATTTTGCAAGACCTACATGATAGCAGGCAATTACTGTTGTTCGGAGTAGCTAAGAACATGTGCATGACTTCAAATTTTGTAGAGAAGCGAATGCAAACCAACATGTCTAGTGACCTACTCCGTAGTATGTAGCACGAAGAACTAGCGTGCGCTTTGACTAGGTGTACAACACGATTACAAAAATGCAATTCACTGCGATAGGCTTGAACATGTTGTACTACTGACAAAACAAAAAAAGAGTTGGAGATTTGGTTACCATGGTCAGATAGGCTTCTAAGCATCATCTTACCTGTGCGGGTGACATCCTTGTCACCCAGGGTGTTGCGGTTGCGCCGGCTGTATGCATCAAGGAAGCAGATCTTGGGCGCTTGATGTTGGCTTGAGCATGGTGGACAAGGGAGAATCGGTGCACTACATGGCGGTTTAGGTACAATATGGGTGGGGAGGATTCCAACAGCGTTGATGCAGATCTTGGGAAGTCGTTGGCAGATTCAGAATCGTGGACGAGAAAGAAGGGAAAAGGAAATCAGGTGTGGTGGACAAAGATGGACTCGGTGACCTCGGTTAGGTGCGGTGGATGTCGGTGAAGCGGCAATGGTTCTTTGGATGAGACTGTAGCTGATGCAACTCCGGTATACTGTTGGGTGAGGAGTGCATGGTGTCGAGTTCCGGCGAGCAAAGCCAGCCGGAGAAGTGCTGCGGAAGGTTCCGGGCGCGAGAAATTTCACAGTGTTTGAAATGGAGGGGCGCGAGGAGTGGGGACGACATGATTTTGGTATTGTTTGAGACAGAGGGGCACGAGAAAGTTCGAAGTGTTTGAATTGGAGGGGCGCGAGGAGTGGGGACCACGTGATTTTGGTATCTTTTGAAACGGAGGGGCGCGAGAAATTTCGCAGTGTTTGAAATGGAGGGGTGCGAGGGAGTAGGGACTACGTGATTTTGGCTGTCTAGCAATCTTGTCCATCCATCCCAAATTAACGGGCCAGAGGGGATACCTTCCCTTCGAAGGCTTTGGCACAGGCGCCTATGCAAGCAATCGTGGGTGTCCCAGAGTAGACTATAGGGGTAGATGTGTAGGTTACTCTAGTAGCAGACCATTAATCGGGCTAGCTAGGGTGACGTCATTTTGGTGCTCCACGAGTTCAAACTTTTACTTATGGTGTTCAGGAGTGAATGCATGCATCAAAACAAGGTACTTACGTGATTACGTGCATGATATTATTAGGATACTGAGTTGCATGCATTGTGTAGTAATGAGTGGATTCTATTGGGTTGATCATTGTATTACTCGTATTCTCTCTCTGTATATACGTTGATCACAGTCTAGTTACTGAGTTGCATGGATGTGAGCACAATTTATTGAGTGACAAACCTTTTTTTTGTGCGGTCGAGGCCCCTGTCCGCTGATGACCCTCGCTAATCAACGCAGCTCACACATACTGTAGTTTGCAGTCATAACCAAACTTCTAATGAAATCAGACTAGTAACTCATAAGCACAGTTACATTTGTTGTTTTAGAAGTGTATTTTACGTAGTAGTAGTAGTAGGCACATCATCTAGGGAGACATAATTCAGCGTCTTGCAATCTTGTCCGTCCAATCCGAAATCAACGGGTCAAAGCGGATACCTTCCCTGCGAAGGCTCTGACGGGAATGCCTATGCAAGGAATCATTGCGTGTCCCTAGGTAGACTATAGGGGTAGTTGTGCTTGTGATCCAAAGTACTCCAGACAATAGCTGGGTATCCTTGATGCTGGCGGTGCATTTTATTTTCTAGATAGACACTGCGCCTCCTGATAGTATATATGTCTAAACGGTGGAGCAGCTGAGTAAGAAAAAGATTCCCTGAGGTGAGTCTAGTACTACTATACACAATGTCTACTGCAATAAATGAATGAAAAAGGAACCAGAGAAGAGAACAAGGTTGAACAAAAATTATAAGTTAAGCATAGACTATAACATGCATAAGTTATTAGTCTATGTTAATACAGGAGTAGTTCATTTATTAGGTAATAGACTCATTTCAGCTTGGTATGTGTGAATAACTCACTGCCACATAAGCAATTTTACTGAGTTGGATCCTTAGTTACTCATGAAGTTATTTGCACTATGACTAGCCTAAAAAGATTCTTCCCCTAAATTTTGCTTATCTCCAGCAGAAACCCTATATTATCTCTCCTATATTATAACCACAATATTTTAATAGGGATGAGCAAAAAAATCACCCAATAACTCACTCATCGACGTAGAGGCCACCTAAAGGGAAGACATAACTATTGATAAGTATACTAGACACTGGATCCCTACACATCTAACAAAGTAGAAAGTATGACCAAATTTAAAGATCACACATTGACGATTTAATTATTTTGATTTATCAGACATACTCTCCCTCCATCCTAATTTTTCTGAAAATGCCCTCCAACCTAATTAAAAAGGATGTCACATATTTGACTAAATTTGAATGTATATGTACACTAAACAGTGACTACTATATGACAAGTATATCGTTACAGAAGGTCCACATAGCGCATTCGATTGTTAAGAGTGGAATATAATTATGCGAAGACGGATGAGAAAAAACGATCCATGCACCAAAAAGAAAGAAAAAAGAAGGCCACGCCAGGAAGTCCTCTCCCTTCCTAGTTCGTACTCCAAGATTCGGCGATTGCAACACTATGGCCACCCTGCGGAGGCAGGGCCTCGACGACCTCCGCAATGGTCGTGACCTTGACGGCCAACATGAGATGGCTTCTCTCTTCCTACTTAGCGGGGCGTCACCTAGATGATCTCCACAATAGTAGCTGCTGGCTGCGGAGCTCTATGACTTCCTTCTTCAAATTTTTGCACTCAGCGGGAAGCATTGAGGAGTCACGCTCGTAAGATCTTGCGAGCTTCATTTGAAAAGCCAAATCAGCTCAGAGGCGATCACACACTCTAGGTTGAGCTCGAAGTTTTTCTACAGAATGTTGATGTTATGGCTATTGATTTCATCTACTTTGGCCGATATTCTTGCCCTGATGTAACTACCTCGGTGAATTACGCTCCTAGTTACAAGCCTGGATGAGCGGAAATGGTTGAAATAGTACGGTGGGGCCCAAATGCCACTCACAGGTAGACCTTTTGGCCGTCCCAACCATTTCCAAACATCGGGACAAGAACGGGCGGCGTAATCGGCAAGCGAAGGGATCAACTACATACACAAATGAGTATGTATGCAAGCCACCATACAATAGTACATCAGAGCCATTCCATCTAAAAAGAAAGGAAATATAGCAACGCCATACGGCAAGATCCAAATATCCTAGATAGATACAATAGTTTAGGATATCTCCTCATACATCAAACATCAGAGTATCAAGCGGAAGCGGAAGACAAAATCCGAGTACGGATAAGAAGCAAATCGGCATAAGATGCCCCATAAATAAGCACATCCCGCCCACAGATCTCACGGATCCCCGTTCCCGGAATCTCTACACCGAATGATCGTTGCCCACATCATCCGTCTCTTCCAACCAGTATCCATCTTGCGAGGGTACCTATTCATCTGAACCAATAATTTATCATGTGAGACCCTAGGGGTACTCAGCAAGTCTTTATGCCTCTAAAGGGGACACAACCTGGGGTGACGCAATTGCAGCGAAAGATAAACCCTAACAATTCTATAGATACTCGCTAACCATCCGCCTAACCAAAGATAGACGGATGTCCGTGAATTAAGAACAACAGTTATAACAGTAATAACGGTAATATCCACAGATCCATCCTCCTCCTCGCTTACCGACGAGGAAGCGGACGAACAACCCCCATCCGTTGGCAGTTTTATTATCCATTCCGTGAGTGTTGCACTATTTACTAGTCAGGTACCTAGTCTAGTCAAATTAAAAGCGGTACTTTAGTTATGCTTGTCTATGATCGAGAAACTGTGCTCCAAGTCGTCCATAACCATGACACGGCTTTCAGAAAGTTTTACCTAGCAGGGTGCACAATAGCAACACACACTGATATGCCTCGAAAACCAAATCAAAACCCAATGAGGCAGTACGACAAAGCGATCACAGATTTAGAAATATTTCAGGGCCACCCCATTGAGCTACCCGCAATGAAGTTAATGACTCAAGACGGACTCAAGGTTTGCGTCAATGGTGTGAACGACGGGAACCCGAAAATGAGATCGGGCTTGTCGACACGCAAAACACTCCGCTTTCCTAACAAAGACAAAGCAGCAAGACTCGCACAATTTAAATAAAGCAAGAAAGCATGGCATAAGTACAGGATAGTAAATAAAACCTCAAACTAGTTTGTGGCCCCAAGAAATAAGAATGAATCAAGCTCGCCTGTGGGGGTCCATAAGGCCTCCGGATGTGGATAGCGAATAATCTTGGAACAGAATCAAGTACTGGGTCTTACGGACACAAGTGAGCCTAAAAACCAAATAGCTAATATGTCTCACCGATGCCACTTTCATTAGTTATCCCATTACTACTGAGGTTAAGTTGTATAGGTACCTCGTTATCCATCGACACTCACATACCCTACACATGTCGTTTCTACGACTCGCATGGCTCAAACAACTCCTGTAGTAATGGCTCATGGGATGGAGGAACAAGCTTCAGTGGGGTTTAAATGTAAAGGCTATGCAATACTTGGGATTCAATTTAATGCAAACGCGACTCAATGATGCAAGAATAAGAAAGAGGCAATAGGTACTATATGTATGCCGGCATGTGGTAGTGCTTGCCTGGCAGCTCAGTTGAAGCAAGAGAAGGATCTGGGTAGTGCTCCTGGTTCTCTTGGTATATCCCCTGCTCAGCGTCTATTCGAAGAAGAACCAAACAAACAAGGGCCAACATAAATAAAGTGCGCAAGCATATGAATAAGATGCGACAAGCAAACAATCATGCCATGATGAATGATGCACAATTTGCATGGCAATAAAGTAGCGTGGCACGGGTGAGGTGTGGAATACAAGATTAAATCATTTTATTGAGTTTTGGCCCCATTTTATCCTCATATTAGTTGCTGTATACATTATATTTATATGATGCATGCTGCAAAATAGATGATGGAATGCATAAACAGAAAGACCTTGTCGAGCTAATCATTTTAGACATATTATTTGTTAAATTTGGAGTTATAAAACAAAAGTTATTAATTAATTAAGATAAAAGGGCATTTTAATGTAATTTAAATCAACTTGGAATTTTAAGTGTTCAAAATATATTTTGAATGGCATATTTGAATTCCCCATATTTTTCTGATTTCAAAACATATATTATTTGTATTATTTGGGTTTGTATTTTAAAAGATAATTAAAACAGATTTAAATTTGAATTTGAAATAAATTTGAAAAAGATTTGAATTAAAACCAGAAGCAGACAAAAACTTTTTCTACTCGGGTGAAGCTAGCCACAGTCAATGACCAGTGGGCCCCTGCTGACTGGGACACACGCGCGCAGAAAATGATTCTGTCACCGCGAGCTAGGCCAGCCACAGAGACCGACAGGTGGGGTCAGGGCCACAGGGGACCACGTGACAGAGGCGAGCGGGCCAGGAACTGACAGGTGGGGCTAGGCTGGAGCGCGGGTTAAGGGTTACAAAAAGCCAGGGGTTTTTCGAGAATTCATGGGCGGTGACTAGTGGGCCAGGCGGACCGCGGGTTAAGCATCAAAAGACGCAAGGGGGTATCTACAAAACGAGGGCGCGGCACTGTGGATCTTCCTCGCGGACAGACCGGCTTTCATGGTGCAGAAAGCGGGTGGGAGATCGAACGCGGAACCTAGGGCTCGCGCGCGGAGGGCGGAGCCACTGCGGCGGGCTGGGGTTGCTGTCAGGGGGTTGGGCGCGGTCTAGATAGGCTTCTGCGACGCAACGGTGAGGCGAAACAAACGCGACGCCGGCGCACAGAGGATGTTCGGTGAAACGATCGGTGCGATCAGAGGGCAAGAGCGAGGGAGGGCATGTCAGGGGGGCTCAGCAGCTCACCGAGAGGGTGTCGGTGGTGGCGGATCGGGTCGAGGCGCAGCAGGGCGACGGTGATGCAGAGGCCGGGCGGACTAGGGTTTCTGTCGGCGACGCATGCGCAGGATGCAGGCCTTCTCCTCCTCGTTGGCGCGGTACAGGTGAAGCAGGAGGTACTCCAAGGCTGCTCGATCACCTCCACGATGTGCTGCACTGCTGGATCGACGGGGTGCGGTGGAGGCCGACGGTGGCCGGTGATGGGGTGGCTGGCGGTGATGGAGAAGAAGGGAGGAGGACCAGGGCGCCTCGGCCAGATCTGGAGAAGGCCAGAGGGGAGCCGTGTGGTGGTGGAAAAGCAGAGGGAGAGAGGGGTGCCGTGGGGAGATGGGAAAAGGTGGCCTCGGTGCCACCTTTCTCTCCTCCCCTCCTCACGTCTTCAGGCAGGGCAGGTGGGCCGGACCAGGGCAGGTGGGAGGCTTCCTGTGGGGTCGACATGAGGGCAAGGGGCAGGACAGGCTGGCTGGGGGCCCCTATGGCATAGAGAGAAAAAGAGAGAGGGAGGAGTAGCCTCGGGTTAGAGCTAGGGTAGGAGGGGAGAGGAGGTATGGCGCGGGCTAGGGTTTGCTTGGGTGGGTAGCTAGGTGGCATGGTGGGGCCAGCTAGGTGAGAGAGAGAGAGGCCGAGAGAGGGGGTAGACTTAGGGTTTAGGTGAGAGGGGAAAGTGAGGGTTAGGGTTAGATGGGGGTATGGTTTAGATTAGATGTAGATGGAGAGGTAGGTTTAGGGTGAGCTTAGGGTTTGAGATAGATGGAGTGGTTTGAAGCTAGGGTTTGCTATGGACAAGGTCAAGCCAAGAACAACCAAGATCAAACAAAAACAAGACAAGAAAAAGAGAGGGATGTGATGATAGGGTTTAAGCTAGATTAACTTAGATCAAGCCAAAAGAAAGGATAGAGATAGAGAGAGAGATGATGAACCACTCAAGATTCAAATAAAAACCAAATAATAGAAAAGGTGGCACTTGCATGGCCCATGCAAAATATTTATTGCCATGTTGATTCTTGTGAAAACAATAATATTAAACATGGCATTGTTCATTTGCATTTCCAAAGGTGGAATAAAGCCAAGCAAAAGAAATGAAAGGATGCCCCATGTGGAGTAGAGGGAGATGACCATGCTTGAATAGAAATGGGACTTGCTAGTGTGTAGGTGCCACTAGGTATTTAGTAATCCCAAAATTATCCCAACATGATGATAACCCCCAAAACAACCCATATGGAAGCTAGGAAAGGTCCCACTCACAAGGCATGCAAAGATGGCCATGTGGCTCTCATAAACCAATATTGTGAAAACAACATGATGCTAAGATGAGAGCATGTGGAAAAAGAATTGGATCCATCCCAACCCACATGAGCTAGAGGTAAATCCCAATTAAAGTGCAAAGCTCACATCTAGTTGGATGGTGGAATTATAAGGTGGTGAAAGAAAGGTGGTGGAGTTAATAAAAGATATGCCCCCAACTCAACTTGGGCATTAAACAATATATCAAGAACCAAATACAATATCAAGAGGCAAATACAATTAACAATGCATATGAGAGAAGAACCAAAACAAAAAGGGTTTTATATGATGCTCAAATGCAAGGTGGCATGATGAAATGAGCATGATATAATTATGATGCAACAATTATATATATATGAAGCAGCATTTATATAGACTAGGCTAGTAGCATTGCAATTGTTAGACAATTGGGATTCTACAACTCTCCCCCACTAAACAAGAATCTCGCCCCGAGATTCCTAGGATAAAGAAAACAACACAAGGAGAGACGGTGTTCGAACGAAGGTGACCCTCACATTCACAAGTTGATGAACAACGGAATGGTGCGACCACCACACCTTGCAAAACTTGCTAGACTTGTTGCGAGTCTTGCGTTTTGCTTGAGAAACAACGGGTTAGAAGAGTTGAAGGATTGGCGTGAGACAAGAAGGATAGGATGGACATAGCTCCGGTTTTCCCACGAAACATGATAAAAGAATAGAACCACTTGTGAAAGAAAGGACAAGATGATGTATCATGGATAAAGAAATGACACACCCTTAAGATTAAAGATTTACTGATACGAGAGAGGATGAATCTTTATCCCGCTGGAAGAAAAGAAGCTAGATAGGAGAGGTTTGGACCACTATGACAATAGCATCGTATCTGCTCTCGGATTTGAGAAATGAAGTACGGAAACAATATTGCCTTCAAACAATAGAGTCCCTTGATATCAACAGAAAGATTTAGATAGACATCGTCGGATTAGATTCTTGTTGCACCGGTAAGAACCAAAGGATCACGCAATTGAGGTGCGCGGATATAACTTCTAGAGACGGAGATGAAGCCAGATCATGGTGGAATCCCGAGAAGCAAAGAATATGGAGGATCTGGAGTTTATTGTAGAGATACTTATTGCTTTCTTTAGCCTTGAGGCTAACACAATAGATTTGCGGCTGATGGCATCAACCATAACTGGCTTTACCACAGAAAAAGAATTAATGAAACAAAGAGAGAGATAGTTTCCTTTCATCTTGTTTGGGGATGTCGAGCACCGGTAGAAAAACGAGGATAGAAAAGAGTTTGTGTTTGTTTTCACCAGATAATTGAAGATTTTGCTCCACCTAGAATAGACAGACGACCAACAAGAGATTATTGATTACTTTCTTCGAGAGAGCACTCCGGAAAAAAAACAAGGACGGAAGTAAAAGTATCGAGGGATAAAGGCCACTTCTAACTTCCGCGGAATGAGTGAAATCACATCAATTCACCAATTCAATGTACAAGAGCGAATGATAAGAGTAGTGGTATGGTAGATACTCCATCCCGCACTCAAAGCATTACTCCGCACATGAATAAGAAAACCATGCAACCCAACTACCGAATAAGAAGAGCTCATGGAACTCCGTAAGAAAACAAAGATTGATGCCAACGATTTGCCGGAACCAAGATAGATAAGGGTGATGATGTTGTCGTCATATCCTGAGTGGCCAGCCACCGGAAAGATATGAAGGAGGATTACGGAGAACAACGGCAAGATTCAACAGCTACAGAAACGATAGCACCACTTGAACATAAGGAATACAAGATCTGGAAGGTCTTCATGGCCTCCGGTGGATTGAGCATAGACGATAGAGCGAGAGGTTTCAAGAGATTACTTGACGAGACTGGGGTAAAAGAACTCCATGTTCTTCTTGAAATGATTGAGAGAGATTTAGCAGTTTGAGGAAAACTTTAGCGGAACGACGATGATAACTGGCCAACAAGGAACAACTCCGGATTGGTTGAAGATGGAGGATGGAATTAACAATGAACTTGCTGATTCCAGAATTGAAGCGATGTATTTAGCAGAAGGACGTGGCCGAGATAGGTGACTTCAAGAAGCCAGAATTCACGCTTTGAGAACTTTGCACATAGGCAGTGCTCACGAAGCTTGAGAGAAAGAGACACAGATGATCTTCCATGTCCTTCCATTGATGTGGAATAGGCAAGCATATTAACAACATATACCACCATGGATTAACAAGATATTCCCAGAATATCAAGTTAAGAGACGGGAGAAACGAACGAATGCTCGAAACACTTTCTGAGCTCAACGCTCTTAGAAAGATCAATATTAAGAGCACGGGTTCGTGTTGGAGAAGAGGCACTGGAAGAATAGATTATCTGGTCCTTCGGAAGAAAAAGAGATGTCACCTGGTTCACATTGTCGATCGGATCACCGGTTACAAAGATAAAGAGATCTTGGATAAGAAACGATGATATAGCTTTGCTTATGGTATGAGCTATCAGAGACGAAAAAGATGTGCAGATATGGAGTTGAAAAAGATGTGCAACATGATGAACAGATGATAGACCGCCGTAGTGCTTTGAGAAACTCCGGATTGACAAAGATGCTTGAATATGCATAGATATGATCACGGTATACTCAAAATCACAGGAGATAACCTTATCCTCCAGATGGTGACGGTTGATAGCATTTTTCCATATTCCAATCGACACTTACCATGAGTGGAATATAGCTATGCCGAGAACCAAATTACAATCATCAGCATCGGATCGACACATGTTATGTAATTAGCCCAAGAGAATTGTTGATGAAACGAAACTCCAGGATTAAGCGCCGGTGACAAAGAATGAGTTAGCATGGACATGCTGATAAAAGGGAGATACATAATGTTTCTCACACGACTGGAAAGGAGTGTGGAAACACAGATGTATGAAAGAAAAAATTTCCGCATTTTTCGGCATTAAAATACCATTAGATGCGCAAAATCACTTATCAGGTAGAGATTAGCAACAGATGCTTTCACAGAATGTGGAGTTGCTAGAAGGAAGGACACTCTTAAGAAGATGGCACCGGTTAACAAGGAGTCAGATAGATCGCGCCGGTTTTCAAAAGCCTGTCAGTATGGAATGTACCAACAGTGGATAACCAAAGGCAGATTGTGATAACAACTTGGATGCAACAGATAGACAAGGAATTACACACACACACACACACTGTCTATGGTACTACGGAAACCCAGAACACGTGAATCCTAGTTTGAATTTTGAGAAGAGGATTGAAAACGTTACACTTCCTTACCAGAAAAGGGTGGGTGAGTGGATAAGAAGAAAAGTGGAAGCAGTCCTACTCTCGCGTTTTGTTTTTCCCTAGTATACATAGCTACCAAAAATATTTGCTAGACAGACAACGACCATTTGGCTGAGACCCTGAAGGTCGGGATGGCTCTGATACCAATTGTAACTACCTCGGTGAATTACGCTCCTAGTTACAAGCCTGGATGAGCGGAAATGGTTGAAATAGTACGGTGGGGCCCAAATGCCACTCACAGGTAGACCTTTCGGCCGTCCCAACCATTTCCAAACATCAGGACAAGAACGGGCGGCGTAATCGGCAGGCGAAGGGATCAACTACATACACAAATGAGTATGTATGCAAGCCACCATACAATAGTACATTAGAGCCATTCCATCTAAAAAGAAAGGAAATATAGCAACGCCATACGACAAGATCCAAATATCCTAGATAGATATAATAGTTTAGGATATCTCCTCATACATCAAACATAAGAGTATCAAGCGGAAGCGGAAGACAAAATCCGAGTACGGATAAGAAGCAAATCGGCATAAGATGCCCCATAAATAAGCACATCCCGCCCACAGATCTCACGGATCCCCGTTCCCGGAATCTCTACACCGAATGATCGTTGCCCACATCGTCCGTCTCTTCCAACCAGTATCCATCTTGCGAGGGTACCTGTTCATCTAAACCAATAATTTATCGTGTGAGACCCTAGGGGTACTCAGCAAGTCTTTATGCCTCTAAAGGGGACACAACCTGGGGTGACGCAATTGCAGCGAAAGATAAACCCTAACAATTCTATAGATACTCGCTAACCATCCGCCTAACCAAAGATAGACGGATGTCCGTGAATTAAGAACAACAGTTATAACAGTTATAACGGTAATATCCACAGATCCATCCTCCTCCTCGCTTACCGACGAGGAAGCGGATGAACAACCCCCATCCGTTGGCAGTTTTATTATCCATTCTGTGAGTGTTGCACTATTTACTAGTCAGGTACCTAGTCTAGTCAAATTAAAAGCGGTACTTTAGTTATGCTTGTCTATGATCGAGAACTGCTCCAAGTCGCCCATAACCGCGACACGGCTTTCAGAAGTTTTTACCTAGGGTGCACAAATAGCAACACACACTCGATATGCCTCGGAAAACCAAAATCAAAACCCAACGAGGCAGTCACGACAAAGCGATCACAGGATTCAGAAATATTTCAGGGGGCCACCCCATTAAGCTACCCGCAACGCAGTTAGCTGACTCCGAGACAGACTCAAGGTTTGCGTCAATGGCTGTGAATGACTGGGAACCCGAAAATGTGAATGGGCTTGTCGACACCACGAAAACACTCCGCTTCCGAAAAGTATAGTGCGAGACCTCGCACAATTTAAATAAAGCAAGAAAGCATGGCATAAGTACCAGATAGTAAATAAAACCTCAAACTAGTTTGTGGCCCCAAGAAATAAGAATGAATCAAGCTCTGGCTCAGGGGGGTCCATAAGGCCTCCCGGATGTGGATAGCGCGAATAATCTTGGAACAGGAATCAAGTACTCGGGGTCTTACGGGACACAAGTGAGCATGAAAAACCAACTAGCGAATATGTCTCACCGATGCCACTTTCATTAGTTATCCCATTACTACTCAGTTTAAGTTGTATAGGTACCTCGTTATCCATCCGACACTCACATACCCTACACATGCTGTTCTACGACTCGCATGGCTCAAACAACTCCTGTAGTAATGGCTCATGGGATGGAGGAACAAGCTTCGGTGGGGTTTAAATGTAAAGGCTATGCAATACTTGGGATTCAATTTAATGCAATCGCGACTCAATGATGCAAGAATAAGAAAGAGGCAATAGGTACTATATGTATGCCAGCATGTGGTAGTGCTTGCCTGGCAGCTCAGTTGAAGCAAGAGAAGGATCTGGGTAGTGCTCCTGGTTCTCTTGGTATATCCCCTGCTCAGCGTTTATTCGAAGAAGAACCAAACAAACAAGGGCCAACATAAATAAAGTGCGCAAGCATATGAATAAGATGCGACAAGCAAACAATCATGCCATGATGAATGATGCACAATTTGCATGGCAATAAAGTAGCGTGGCACGGGTGAGGTGTGGAATACAAGATTAAATCATTTTATTGAGTTTTGGCCCCATTTTATCCTCATATTAGTTGCTGTATACATTATATTTATATGATGCATGCTGCAAAACAGATGATGGAATGCATAAACAGAAAGACCTCGTCGAGCTAATCATTTTAGACATATTATTTGTTAAATTTGGAGTTATAAAACAAAAGTTTTTAATTAATTAAGATAAAAGGGCATTTTAATGTAATTTAAATCAACTTGGAATTTTAAGTGTTCAAAATATATTTTGAATGGCATATTTGAATTCCCCATATTTTTATGATTTCAAAACATATATTATTTGTATTATTTGGGTTTGTATTTTAAAAGATAATTAAAACAGATTTAAATTTGAATTTGAAATAAATTTGAAAAAGATTTGAATTAAAACCAGAAGCAGACAGAAACTTTTTCTACTCGGGTGAAGCTAGCCACAGTCAATGACCAGTGGGCCCCTGCTGACTGGGACACACGCGCGCAGAAAATGATTCTCACATCATGAGCTAGGCCAGCCACAGAGACCGACAGGTGGGGTCAGGGCCACAGGGGACCACGTGACAGAGGCGAGCGGGCCAGGAACTGACAGGTGGGGCTAGGCTGGAGCGCGGGTTAAGGGTTACAAAAAGCCAGGGGGTTTTCTGGGAGAATTTCGCCGGGTGACTAGTGGCCAGGCGGATCCGGTTAAGCATCAAAAGACGCAAGGTATTCGCAAACGAGGGCGCAGATCGCGGGATCTTCCTCGCGGACAGACTGCGCCGCGCTGTGCGTAGCGGGTGGGAGATCGAACGCGAACCTAGGGCTCAAGGCGGAGGGCGGAGCCACTGCGGCGGGCTGGGGTTGCTGTCAGGGGGTTGGGCGCGGTCTAGATAGGCTTCTACGACGCAACGGTGAGGCGAAAAAAACGCGACGCCGGCGCACAGAGGACGTTCGGTGAAACGATCGGTGCGATCAGAGGGCAAGAGCGAGGGAGGGCATGTCAGGGGGGCTCAGCAGCTCACTGAGAGGGTGTCGGTGGTGGCGGATCGGGTCGAGGCGCAGCAGGGCGACGGTGATGCAGAGGCCGGGCGGACTAGGGTTTCTCGTCGGCCGACGGCGCAGCAGATGCGTGCCTTCTCCTCCTCGCTGGCGCTGCAGTGAAGCAGGAGGTACTCATGCTCGATCACCTCCACGATGTGCTGCACCACGGATCGACGGGGTGTGGAGGCCGACGGCCGTGATGGGTGGTCGGCGATGGATGGAGAAGAAGGGAGGAGGACCAGGGCGCCTCGGCCAGATCTGGAGAAGGCCAGAGGGGAGCCGTGTGGTGGTGGAAAAGCAGAGGGAGAGAGGGGTGCCGTGGGGAGATGGGGTAGATGGGAAAAGGTGGCCTCGGTGCCACCTTTCTCTCCTCCCCTCCTCACGTGCTGGCAGGCTCGGGCTGGACCAGGGTAGGGCAGGTGGGAGGCTTCCAGGTGGGGTCGACGTGAGGGCAAGGGGGCAGGGACAGGCTCGGGCTGGAGGGGCCCCTATGGCATAGAGAGAAAAAGAGAGAGGGAGGAGTAGCCTCGGGTTAGAGCTAGGGTAGGAGGGGAGAGGAGGTATGGCGCGGGCTAGGGTTTGCTTGGGTGGGTAGCTAGGTGGCATGGTGGGGCCATCTAGGTGAGAGAGAGAGGCCGAGAGAGGGGGTAGACTTAGGGTTTAGGTGAGAGGGGAAAGTGAGGGTTAGGGTTAGATGGGGGTATGGTTTAGATTAGATGTAGATGGAGAGGTAGGTTTAGGGTGAGCTTAGGGTTTAGAGATAGATGGAGTGGTTTGAAGCTAGGGTTTGCTATGGACAAGGTCAAGCCAAGAACAACCAAGATCAAACAAAAACAAGACAAGAAAAAGAGAGGGATGTGATGATAGGGTTTAAGCTAGATTAACTTAGATCAAGCCAAAAGAAAGGATAGAGATAGAGAGAGAGATGATGAACCACTCAAGATTCAAATAAAAACCAAATAATAGAAAAGGTGGCACTTGCATGGCCCATGCAAAATATTTATTGCCATGTTGATTCTTGTGAAAACAATAATATTAAACATGGCATTATTAATTTGCATTTCCAAAGGTGGAATAAAGCCAAGCAAAAGAAATGAAAGGATGCCCCATGTGGAGTAGAGGGAGATGACCATGCTTGAATAGAAATGGGACTTGCTAGTGTGTAGGTGCCACTAGGTATTTAGTAATCCCAAAATTATCCCAACATGATGATAACCCCCAAAAGAACACATGCAATGATGCCACTCCGTCATGTGTCCAACCATGTCCAGGAACCCTAGCGGCATGCTGGGATTCAACTGCAATATGCATTGTATCACCAGTTTGAAAGATATTGCATCACCACACTCACTTGGATATGTGTGTGTGTATTAGTGTGCTTCATTGTGGTTTTGAAAAATAACACATGTAATGATGCCACTCCAGCATGTGCCGAACCATGTCCAGGAACCCTAGCAGCATGCTAGGATTCAACTGCAACATGCATTGTATCACCAGTTTGAAAGAGATTGCATCACCAGACCCACTTGGATGTGTGTGTATTAGTGTGCATCATTGTGGTTTTCGAAAAGAACACATGCAATGATGCCACTAAAGCATGTGTCTAACCTTGTCCAGGAACCCTAGCAGCATGTTGGGATTCAACTACAACATGCATTTGGAGCACCAGTTTGAAAGATGTTGCATCACCACACCCACTTGGATGTGTGTGTATCAATGTGCATCATTGTGGTTTTGGAAAAGAACACATGCAATGATGCCACTCCAGCATGTGTCCAACCATGTCCAGGAAACCTAGAAGCATGATGAGGTTCAACTACAACATGCATTAGAGAACTAGTTTGAAAGATGTTGCATCACCACACGAACTTGGATGTGTGCGTGTATTAGTATGCATCATTGTGGTTTTGGAAAAGAACAAATGCAATGATGTCACTCCAGCATGTGTCCAACCATGTCCAGGAACCCTAGCACCATGCTGGGATTCAATTGCCACATGCATTGTGTCACCAGTTTGAAAGATGCGGCATCACCACACCCACTTGGATGTGTGTGTTTGTATTAGTGTGCATCATTGTGGTTTTGGAAAAGAACACATACAATTATGCCCCCCAGCATGTCTCCAACCATGTCCAGGAACCCTAGCAGCATGCTGGGATTCAACTTCCACATGCATTGTATCACCAGTTTGAAAGATGTTGCATCACCACACCCACTTGGATGTGTGTGTGTAAGTGTGCATCATTGGGGTTTTGGAAAAGAACACATGCAATGATGCCACTCCAGCATGTGTCCAACCATGTCCAGGAATCCTAGCAGCATGCTAGGATTCAACTGCCACGTGCATTGTATCACAAGTTTGAAAGATGCTGCATCACCACACCCACTTGGATGTGTGTGTGTGTGTATCAGTGTGCATCATTGTGGTTTCGGTAAATAACACATGCAATGATGCCACTCCAGCATGTGTCCAACCATGTCTAGGAACCCTAGCAGCATGCTGGGATTCAACTACCACATGCAGTGTATCACTAGTTTGAAAGATGTTGCATCACCACACCCACTTGGATGTGTGTGTTTATGTATCAGCGTGTAGCATTATGGTTTTGGAAAAGAACACATGCAATGAAGCCACTACAGCATGTGTCCAACCATGTCTAGGAACCCTAGCAGCATGCTGGGATTCAACTTCCAAATGCATTGTATCACTAGTTTGAAAGATGCTGCATCACCACACCCACTTGGATGTGTGTGTGTAAGTGTGCATCATTGACGAGGGGTAACCTCGGCATTGCCCATGGTGATGGACTTGGGGTTTCATGGAAAAGATAACACTAGGAATTTCGTTGGATGTTAGGAAAACAATGAAGTCAAAGTTGCCTGAATATTGGGTAAATCGCACTATTACAAGTTGTCCTCTAGATTTTGGTACCCTCGCTTAGGATTCTCCCATCCTATATATAATAGGTCGGGTCACAAAGTTGTATGTGGATTGGTTTCATACACGCATAATTACAAAACCAATACAATGTCGGTTTCATAGTTTTTTTCCTAATACAATCAAAAACCTTTGTTCGTTGCTTCCTTGGGCTGCCATCTGAAACCTTCATGGGTCGTAAGACTATTACCCAATATAGGGTAGTGAATCCTAGTCATCCAAGTAATCATACCTATGTCAGTAGCCCCCGAGACTCTACCTGAACCGTATTTTCAGGATGAGTTTCAAAGTTTCTTTTCCTTTATTTGTATCATTTTTAGTGTTTTGTAAGGATTTGGTACAATGAGTTTGATGCTTCCGACGGATCGAGAATCAGTTAATTGCTCCTGGGGAAAAACAAGGTTATCCTACATCAAATTCAAGTCCCTAGGACTGAACTCGGAATTTATTACTAGCGTAATTCAGTTTGGGTCGCTAAGGTCTTACCGAGTACTGAATTCTAGCTTTTATTTTATCGGGTACCTAACGCGTCCATCGGGATTTTTCATCGTATCGTTGATAAGGTTATTTTACTGGTAGAGCGCATTCTTGTGCGATTACCAGGCCACACAGGACGAATCCTAGGATCTTACCTTCATGTTTCTGAACATGGCATTAGGGTTTTTGTCACGTTTGAGCACGAGCCAAGATTTTTGGCTTTCTTGGTGGTTGCCCTGTTGGGATGATTTCTCAAATAGTTTTAGGCTTTATACTGGCTCCTGATGGGAGTGATATTTTCTTTTGAAGATACCTTTTTGAGGATACATTGATGTAAAACTCAATGGTATTGTCAATCATGAATTTTTTGTTTTATACTCAATTGGATTTTTATCAGGTGCGCGTCAGCGCTCCCGATGGGAGTATCCCCCGAGGCTATGTTCAGATGCCTGTATCTAGACATAGCCTCATAGTTGTTGTTAGCTTGATAGAAAACATAGATCTTTTGAACAATATTAAAGAGCTTAAGGCACAAAAAACTTATCTCTTTATACATAAGACGAAAAATCGATGATACATTATTCTTTTGGTCGGATGGCATCGAGCCGTTGCTCTGGATATTCTGGCTTAAGAAGCCAAACTATAACTCTTAGCATATTGTAAGTAATCTTATGCGTAAAAGCGTCATAGCTGTGCTACGTTCCATGGATTTGAGTAGTTTACTCCTGTCTTCTTGTCTTGTAGTCGATATTCTCCTCCAGGAATAACTTCTGTGACGATGTATGGTCCTTCCCATGCTAATTCTAACTTCTTGTGGCCATCTTGCTTGAGGCGAAGAACTAGGTCTCCTACCGCGAAGGACCTATGCTGCAATCTTCTGCTATGATAATTGTGCAAGTTTTGCTGGTACGTAGTTGCTCTTTGTAGGGCTTCATCTTAAGCTTCGTCAACTGCATCCACATCATCTTCAAGTGCTTCTCTTGATTCCTCTTCATCATATGCAGCTACTCTTGGGGATTTGTGTGACACCTCAATAGGAAGAACGGCTTCTGCATCATGGACCAAAAAGAAAGGTGTCTCTTGTGTTTAATTATTTAGAGTTGTACGTAAACTCCATAACACAGATGGCAATTCATCAACCATGCTCATTTTGCTCTGTCAAGTGGTGCTAGTAGTATTTTCTTGAGTCCAACAGTAACTAGTCCATTGGCTTTTTCTACCTGTCCATTTGTTTGCGGGTGAGCTACCGAAGCGTAGCTTACTTTGATACCCATCTCCTAGCAGTACTCCTTAAATTCATTGGAAGTGAAGTTGGTCCCATTGTCTGTGATGATATTGTTCGGTACGCCAAACCGAAATACTATGGATTTAATGAAGTTCGCAGCCGAAGTTCCATCTTGGGTGGTGACAGGCATTGCTTCAATCTATTTAGTAAATTTGTTGACTGCTACTAGCAAAAAGACGTGTCCTCCTAGCGATGATCTGTGAAGTTTTCCCACCATATCGAGTCCCCATTAAGCAAAAGGCCAAGCCAAAGGTATGGGATTCAACTCAGCGACGGGTGCTCCAGGCTTTGTTGCGAATCGTTGGCATGATTCACATGTTCTGGCAATGTCTTTTGCATCTTGAACTGCAACGAGCCAGTAAAATCCTGCCCTAAATGCTTTTGCAGCAATTGCTCGGCTACTATGATGGTGACCACAAACTCCTTTGTGTATATCTTTGAGTATGATTTTTCCTTCTTCGGGTGTTACACAACGCTGGAACACACCCAAAATACTTCTCTTACACAGCTCTACGTTGATTATTCTAAAGGCCTTCGATCTTCGGGTAATTCGTCGAGCTTCTATTACATCTTCAGGTAGTTCTCCCTTAATCATATATGCTATATACGGTTGCATCCAAGTAGTCTCAATTAACATGGCCTCTCCAATTTCATGTTCTTCTTCTTCGATGGCCTCTTCTATACTATTGGTTTCTGGTGGAGCCCCTGAGTCTTTTTGCGGATGTTTCTTTGTTCCTGTTTTTGGTGCTACAACCTCGGAGACTCTTTTTGCTTTGATCGATCGCTCCGTTATTTCTTCCCAAAAAACTCCAGGTGGTATTGGTAAGCACAAGGATCCGATGTTTGGTAGGTTGTCAGCTTCTTCATTGCTTGCCATCCCTATATGTGATACTTCACACCCATCAAATTGAGCTTACATAACGCCATATAGATCGCGATAAGCAATCATATTTTTTCTAATGGTGTCTCACTTGTTCATTGCTTGTTGTGCCACAAGATTGGAATCTCCGAAGATTTTGAGGCGAGTTGCACCGCAAGCTTTGGCTATTCACATGCCATGCAACAAGACCTCATATTCTACTTCATTATTGGAGCTCATCCGAAGTATATAGCGCATTTTGTTGCCTTGGGGTGATATTAGTATGACTCCTCCTCCTGCTCCTTCCGTTCTTTTTTATCCATCAAAGTACATTGTCCAGGCACTAGAAAGGTCTGGTGGACCCCGCACATTGCAACTCTGTCCACTCTATGATGAAATCCAGCAGAACTTGCGACTTGATTGCTTTGTGCTTCTCATACGTGATATGTCGAGGGGATAATTCGATGTCCCATAGAGAGACACGTCCAGTTGCTTCTGGATTGTTGAGGATGCTTTACAAAGGTGCTTCATTGACCACTATGATCGGATGCTCCGAAAAATAATGGTGTAGTTTTCGTCCTGTCATAAATACCCCATATGCTAGTTTTTGGTATTGTGGGTACCTTTGTTTGGATGGCGATAAAACCTCGCTCAGGAAGTAGATTGGCCTCTGCACATCGTGCATCTTCCCTTCTTCGGGTTTCTCCACTACCAAAACCGTGCTGACCACCTAATTTGTGGCAGCGATATAAAGTAGTATAGGCTCTTTCTCTTTTGGCGACACGACGACAGGAGATGTCAAAAGTGTCCTTTTTAAGATCTTCAAAGGCACGCTGAGCTTCTTCCGTCCATTCAAATTTTTCCGGTTTCCTCATGAGGGCATAAAATGGCAGTGCTTTTTCTCCTAACCTTGCAATGAAACGACTGAGTGCCGCTACTCGCCCTGCCAGCTGCTGTACACCACGTAGATTTGTTGGCTTCTTCATTGTTAAGATTGCTTGTATTTTCTCGGGATTAGCCTCAATTCCTCTAGCTCATACCAAATATCCGAGGAGTTGCCCTGCCGGGACTCCGAAGGAACATTTGTTCGGGTTTAGTTTGATGCTAAACTTGTCGAGATTTTTGAATGTTTCTTCAAGGTCCTTGATGAGCGCAGATCCTTGTCTTGTTTTAACTATAACGTCATCGATATATACCTATACGTTTTTGCCTATTTGGCTTCCCAAACACTTCTGCATCATCCATTGATATGTTGCTCCGGTGTTCTTGAGGCCAAAAGGCATTGTTGTGTAGCATAATACACCATAAGGAATGATAAATGTCGTTTTCTTTTGATCTTCTTCCTTCATGCTGATCTGGTGGTATCCTGAGTAAGCATCCAGGAAAGAAAGACGTTCGCATCCCGCGGTTTCATTGATTATTTGGTCGATTCGCAGCAATGGGAAGTGACCTTTTGGACAATGTTTGTTCAGTGTAGTAAAGTCGATGCACATCCGAAGTTCTGTAGTATTTTATTTGGAACATATATTGGGTTTGCGACCCACTCTGCTTTTGTTAGTTCCTTAATAAAATTGGCATCAGTAAGGCGATGGAGCTCTTTTCCAATGGCTTTACACTTTGGTCCTGCGAAGCGACAAAGCGGTTACTTTACTGGCTTCGCCTTTGGATCCAAATTTAATGTGTGATCTGTGAGTTCCCTGGGAATTCCCGACATGCCAGAAGGTAACCATGCGAAGATCTCCCAGTGCTCACGGAGGAACTCGATGAGCGTGCTTTCCTATGCAGGGTCAAGGTTGGAAGCCACAAATGTTGTTTTTGTCAGGTCGACGGGGTGGATCTGTACTTCTTTTGTGTCCTTTGACATGTCAAAAGCCTGATCGGGATTGACAGGCGCTACTTCCAGTGGTTGTGCGTCTGCTGAAGTTTTGAGTTGTTCAAACTCCATTGCCATCCCGAAAGATTCAGAAATTTGTCGAACTCTCGATCGCAACTGTCAGCACATGTGAAGCTTCCTCTTACAGTGATGATTCCCTTTGGTGCTGGCATTTTCATGACTAGGTACACATAATGCGGCACTGCCATAAACCGTGCGAAGGCTGGCCGTCCCAGGATCACATGATATTGTGATGGCCAGTCCATGACTTCGAATTCGAGTTTTTCTCACCTAAAATTTACTTTGGAACCAAAAACAACATCAAGAAATACTTTGCCTAAAGGAATTTTAGCTTTACCTGGTACTATTCCATGGAAAGATGTTTATGTTGGCACAAGATTGTCAAGTGGGTAGCCCATTATTCTAAGCATTTTTGCATAGATCAGATTTATGGTGCTTCCTGCATCCATAAATACTTTTCTCATATCAAAACCGCCAATTTGTGCTTCTACTATCAAGGCTGAGTGGCCTGGTTGTGGGACCCGAAGCAGGTGATCGGCTCTACTGAATGTGATTTCTTGCTCGGACTAGTGTAGATATTCGAGTGTGGTTGATGTTGTTGTTTCCGCCATATTGATTTATCTTGAGCTTTTGAATTCTGTTGGATGGACGCCCTTTCTAAATCATGGACATTGCTGCTTTTGACCTAGGGTACTCTTTGATCATTTGTGTTTTGTGGTGGTGCCGCTGATGGTGGTGGTGGTGCGCCAATGGCTAATGTGCCAAGCGTAGATGCATATCCTCGGTTTGCCGCTTCGGTTGCCTATGCATTACAAAGCTGCTGCATCTTTAGGAATGTTCGACAGTCTTTCATGAGGTGGTTAGATCATCGTCTGCCTGCTGAGTCGACGTAAAAATGCATATTACAGGGTCCTTCTAGCATTTGCATTGCTGACATGGGTGGGTCTCACGCTCTTGGCTGATACCGCTGTGTTGACTGGCTTCCTCCGACGTCGTCCCTATTCTGGCGGTATCCACCATTGTGGTTGTTGCTTCTATTGTTACCTTCACCCAAAAAACCTGCTACGACGTGTTTTGGTCTTGTGTTTCCCTCATTGTTCCTTCTTCTTCTATCATTGCCTCGCTTATCCCTGTCTTCTTCGGGTGATCGCGCGCTTATTATGCAACGCATATTCTCCATCATCCCGACGATTTGCTATTTCCAGTAGCTATGAGATTGTTTTGGGTTTAACCCATCCCAGTTCTTCTATGAATTCTCGGCGATGGAGGCCATCGTTGAAGGCGTCGATGTCCCTTTCATCGGATATGGACTCAGCTGAGTTTTTGATGATATTCCATCATTGGATGAATGCTCTTATTGATTCCCTAGATTTTTGTTTACACGCTCGCAACTGCTCCAAGGATGCTGGTCGTTTAAACATGGACTGGAAGTGCCGGATGAACTGATCTTCCAAGTCGTTCCAGCTACATATAGAATCTTCAGGTAACTGCCTGAACCATGATCTTGCGGCACAAATTAGATGTAGTTGTAGGCTTTGCATTGCGGTAGTGGTGGAACCTCCTTGTAATTTGACAGTGGCTAAATAATGTGCTAACCACGCTTCGGGTTCCTGTAGTCCATCATACTTGTGTCGGTTGTGCGGAAGTTTGAAGTCCTTGGGTACTGAGGTTTTTGTGAATCCGCTGTGTAAAACAACTGGCTCCGCATAGCTCGTAATCGTCTTTGTTGTATCCATCGTGATATCGTCGGCTGCGGTTTTCGTCCCTTGATCCATCGTTCCCATGTTGTGTGTTGTTGTTTCGTGTGCTGCTTTGTGGCTTGGGTGCCACGAGATGTGCCTGGTGTGGCTATCAAGATCGTCGGGTGTGTCCCACTTGCCGAGGACTGCTGTGACGGCGTGGAGATCTATAGGATTGCTGTGTGATTCCTTGATCTGCTTCCGCGAGAGAGGCTCCCACCATGGCAAGGTTCATCAGGCCGGAGTGGTGGAGGGCCGCATGGGGATCGTCGGGTGTGGGCTGAGTGGTGATTAGATATGTTTGCGCGGCCATAATGGCTGCCTGAGCAGTTTTATCCTTGATGTTTCCTGCTTGGTCAATTGACATGAATGATAGGTCGAGATCTCGGATGAGTCCACTTCTTTCCGCTTTAGGGATATGTTTCAGTCGAGATGTTGCCCTTCTTGGTCGTGCTCCTCCTGTTATGCTCCCTGATCCTCGAGTAGAGCTTAACTATGCCCGTCGTAAGCTGGATTCATCGGCTAACCTCTTTCTTATGTCGAGTTTCCTCTCCATCCTAAGTAGGTCTCTCTTCTTGTGGTGAAGTAGGTACTGGTATGCTAGTAGATCCTCATGTGAAGCATCCATTGTCATTGGAACCGCTCCCGAAATTGCCTCCCTTGCTTTTTGCCATGTCGATGCTGGTAGCCGAAGTCCTTGTCTCTCTCCTCCGTGCGGTTCTCCGCCTCTTCCTCGGACTAAGCGATTATCTGCTATTTCTCCTCCGTTTCCATGGTCTCCTTCATTGTCGTGGTTTCCTGCATTATCATCTGATAAAATATCATCGGGGTTGAGGATAGGATTACCTTTTTATCGCGTGGTGTTGAGGTATCCCCGTTGATCATGTACACTTGGTGGCGTGTTATGCGTGGTATGATGGCGTCATCTTCTACTTCAAAGGATGTGCTGATAATATCCCGAGATTGTATTTTTGGATAGATCTTCGCCATCCTTTCTTCGAAATCGACATTTTCGCTGCTTTCTTCGGGTTCTAAGTTTGTCGGGTATGCTTCATGTGGTGGGGTTCGTTGATGACCTAACTCGAGGGGGATATTACCATGAGGGTTATCAAGGTCCCCCATATCCGTCTCGATTTGCTCGCCTGCTTCGATCTGTGCTATGACATCCATGGAGGATCCGACGGAAGATGTTGGTACTGCCGTAGGTGCAGGTTTTTACACCGACGGTTCTGATGTGATAAGAAACAAGGAGGAGGCATCAGTACCGATAATGACCACTGGTACGGGCGGAGCCCGCTCGTACCAGGCGCCATCGAGACGACCTCATCAAATAGTTTCTCCTGGCAAAGACGAGAGAGAGATCCAACATTCACAGCCACGAGAAACCATGAAACACCACAACCGAGAGGGGTCTGAAGGAGGAACTTGGCTAGGGTAAAATCCCGACTGCTTCATGGATCATTTGAGGACAATGCATCATCCCCTTCACCATCAACCACTGCATCTTAATCGCCACCCTTACTCCATATTTCATCTATTAGATCTCTTTGTGATTCCAGATCCAATTGCGGTTTGCATTAGATCTACCCTCGTACTTTAATCCATCCATTTGATTATGATGATGTTGTTGATTTCTTCCATGAGTGAGTAGTTCCTTGGTTCTTGGGGAGATGGAGAAACACTAGCACCACTATGAACTTGTAATAAAGATGACCTATTCTTGTGTCCATATGACTTGCTTGCCTATGATATAATTATGACTTGTGTTTGATTTCTCTCTTTAGATGATATGTGAAATCGATCACATATCATTTACCTTCGGGACTAAAGGGAGGAAGAAACCCTTTGGATGTGTTGTGGAAGCGTACCCGGAGTGCCCCGTGACAGATTGGCGTCGGCTCGTAACCCACACGGTCAAAGGGGGATTAAGAGGGACTCCCTAAGCTAATTACGATATCCATGGGGAAACCGTTAATTGCGGTGGCCTGTATGGGTGATTGCTCTCAGGCATTACAGTGGTTATTTAGAGGTGACCTCACACTTGGCTCAACAAAGTGGCTTCCTACGAGCCTTGTCGTGAACATCTTATTATGGGGATCTCTCCACACATATCATGACACAAGAAGTATGTTATCTTGATTACATATAATAATAGTACTATGCTAGCGGTGTATCCTACATCCCATAGAATGTTTAGCCCGATTGAGTTACCACGCTTTCATACAGTATTGTTTCTTGTTTTCTTTTACTTGTTTTAATTACTTTTCTACAAACAACCATAAACAATCCAAACACCCATTACTTGAGATCAAAGACAACTTACAAGTATTTTTTGGTAAATAGTAATGAGGGGCATAAAGACCTTAACCAATAGCTCTCTATGGGTTCGATATCTTTACTTCGAAACTAGCTACAATTGGTTTGTGCACTTCTAGTCATTAAGCTATTTTCTAGTGCCGTTGCCGGGGAGCTAAGCGCTTTTGGTCTTTGTTCTTAGTTACTTACTTTAATCATTTTTCTACTAAATTTGTTTACTAGTTTCAGGTAAAACACCATGGCTGCACTCAGACTGATTAATCAGATCAATGCTACTAAATACCTCGGGAGATTCAATAGAGGATTAGTTAAAGAATTCCCGAGTGGGAGTGAACCAGAGTACAAGGTTAACCCTTGTTTTATCGCTATTATTAAAGAAAAAACGTTTGCAGGAGATGATCCGGATGAGGATCCTTATAATCATTTAATGCACTTTACCGAGCTATGTTGTACTCTAAAATTGAGAGGCTATTCTGGTCATGAATTAAAAGTTAAACTATTTAGCCAATCTCTAACCAACACTACTTTGGCTTGGTATATAATTTTCCCTACAGAGAAAATTGATACCTGGGAAAAGCTTAAAAAAGAGTTTGTGTCACGATTCTTTCCCAAGGTAAAGACTTCTGAGGTAAGAAGGGCATTTACAAACTTCAAGAACCGCCCAGGTGAAGGTTTGGTAAGAGCCTACAAAAGGTATAAGTCTCTACTTCACAAATGTCCCCATCATGATTTACCAGAATGGTATGTACTGGATATTTTTTATGGAGGACTTAATCAAGAAATTAAACATGAGCTTGACATGAATTCAGGAGGTTCTTTCATGGAGCTAACTATAATAAAAGCTTGGGAACTTTTAGAATGAATTCGCCGTACTAGAGAAACTTGGGTATTTTATTTAGGAGGCAAAGGAGGTATAGAAATTGAATATGATTGTCTCAATGCTTATAAAGACTCTGGTAAGGTAAAAGAGACTACTAATGAACTGCAACTTGATGATGATATTGTCTTGCAAATCCTTCAGTATTTTACAGAACATATTGAAGCTCCAAAGAAGGACTAGCTTCATTATACTCTGCCACCTGAGCCAGTTGATGAAGAAGAACCAATAATTATGGCCCCTATCAAGCCAATGAAGGAGGTGCCTTCGTATGTTGAACCCCTTCCTTTCCAAGGATGGTACGAAAACACATGATGGCTCATCAAGTTGAGGATCCACGCAAAGAGGAAGAATTATTTCTCAAGGAGCTAGAAGAGGAAACACTAATAAGGAAAACTGAGGAAGGAAGTGAACAAGAGGCAGAGGCATCAATAAAACAAGATATTCTGACCATGTTTGCACATTGCAACGTGATTGAGATAGATTCGAAGCCTTGCAATTTGTTGAAGGAAAGGTAAAAGCTAAAGAAGTGGGTAAGCCTATCCTTCCATGCACTTTTGGTGGAACTTCCTATTATGGTCTTTGCGATATCGGTATAGTTGTTAATGTTATTCCTTTTAACTTTTATTTAAAAATTCAAAATGAATTAGCCCCAGCTGAAATGGAAGATATGAATATGACTCTAATGCTTGCAGATAAAACTCTAAGAGTCCCTATGGGAATAATTAGGGACGTACCAATATGTATTGGACCCCACAAATATCCTATTGATTTTGTGCTTATTGATATGCCCACTGACGTTTATTGTCCCATCATCTTTGGAAGAACTTTTCTAAATACCGCAGGTGTGAACATAGACTACAGGAAGCAAATTGTGTCTCTGGAGTTTGGTGAAGAGAAGATGGATTTTTATTTCTCCAAATTTGACCATAAACCAGCTATTGAAGAATTAGATGATGATGAGTACGAATGTGAGGAAGAAGGTAATATCATAAACTGAGCCTCAATAATTACTGAGACTCTAGATGATGATCTAGAAAGAAGTTTAGTCAATAATAATAACATTCTTGAAGACATAGAAAAAATTGAAATAGATAACTATCTTGATTCCACACCAGAGGTGGACATCAAGATTAATCAAAAATATGAAGAACCTATAAGGAAAGGATATGAGGCTCTTCCTCCTCCAACCCTTAAAGATCTGCCCAAGGAACTAAAATACAGGTTTCTTGATGATACAAATAATTTCCCTATTATTGTAAGTGCTAACCTCGTAGATAAAGAGGAGGAAAATTTAATGAAGGTTCTCCGCATGCATCGAAACGCTCTTGGGTATTCGATGAGTGACTTGAAAGGGATTAATCCTTTGATAGCCACCCATAGAATATTCATGGAAGAAGGAGCCCAGCCGGTGGTAGACTTTCAGCAACGTCTTAAACCTCACATGAAAGAGGAGGTAAGAAAAGAAATAATACGTTTGTTGGATGCAGGCATCATATTTCATGTGGAGGAGAGTGGATGGGTAAGTCCCGTTCATTGTGTTCCAAATAAAGGTGGGTTCACGGTTGTAGAAAATAAACATAACGAAATGGTACCAACTAGAACTGTTGTTAGCCACAGGATGTGCATTGACTATAGAATGCTTAATAAGGAAACTAGGAAGGATCATTACCCTTTACCGTTTATAGACCAAACTTTATAAAGGCTTGCCATGCATTCTCATTTTTGCTACCTAGACGGTTATTCTAGTTTTCCCAAATCACTATACACCCTGATGATCAACTTAAAACTACTTTCATTTGTCCTTATGGTCTCTATGCTTATCATAGTATGCCTTTTGGTCTTTGCAATGCTCCTGTCACTTTTCAAAGATGCATGACTGCTATTTTTGCCGATTATGTTGAAAGTATTATTTATTTGTTTATGGAACCTCATTTAATCATTGTCTCCATAATCTGCATAAAGTTTTGTAGAGAAGCGAAGACACTAATTTAGTCTTGAACTGCGAGAAATGTCATTTCATGGTCCAAGAAGGCATAGTACTCGGCCACAAAGTCTTAGGTAAGGGTATAGAAGTAGATAAGGCAAAGATTGAAGTAATAGAAAGAATACCCCCTCCTCGAGATATAAAAGGTATAAGAAGCTTTTTGGGTCATGTAGGGTTTTATAGAAGATTCGTTAAGTATTTGTCAAAAACTTCTAGACCATTAACTAACCTTCTTCAAAAGGATGATCGTTTTAATTTTGATGAAAAACGTCTTGCTTCTTTCAACATATTAAAACAAGCTCTTCTTGAAGCACCAGTTATTAAACCACCTAATTGCAAGAAGCCCTTTTAGCTATTTTGTGAAGCTAGCCATGAAGCTATAGGGGCAATTCTTTGCCAGTATGATGGTGATGATCTCAATATCATTCAGCATGCTAGTCGCACCTTAAACAGGGACCAAAACAACTATCCTATGGCTGAAAAAGAATTCTTCATTGTAGTCTTTTCTTGTGATAAATTTAGATCTTACATCATGGACGCCAAAGTTAGAGTACATACTGATCGTGTTGGCTTGAAAGAAATCCTGGAAAGGACTGATGTTAAGCCAAGAAAGATTCGTTGGACTCTACTTCTACAAGAGTTTGATTTACAAATCTTACAAAGGAAAGAAGAGCTGGAGGAAGCATTCATAGATACTTAAGGAGTTCTTCATCCTAAAGAGGTATCATCCGTGTGTATACCTATGGGAACCCGACAACCAAAAATAAAGTTCCCTATATCCCCTTACAATGGTTTTGGCAATTTTCTACGACCTATTTTATTCAAAGAGAGGAAGAAAAGAAATTCAAATGAGACCATGTTCCCTCGATGAACATGAATTACGAAATTTGCAATACACCTTTGTTCCAGATGATTTTCTGCTATTTCTTTTTGCATATTTGAATTCCTTTTGTTCTTCTGAGTCCATTGCCGGTCTTACGATATCGGTACGGGAGGACGGTGATACGTCCATTTTGCATCACTATTCTATATCATAATTCACTATTATTCATTGATATATTTCATATTAAGAGATGATACTTATGTTATTTCATCTGTTTTTGCATGGTTGATGACTTTTGGAGCATGGACCGCTGCAGTCAGGATTCTGATGGAAAAGCTGCCGTTTGGAGGCAAAATTCATGAAGATCAGAAAATCCGGGAAAATACATGGAAAATCCTATTTTTCTAGAAGACGAAGGAAGCCAGAAGGGGAGGCTATGATGGTCCACAGGGGGCCCACACCACCCCCTGGCACGGGCCAGCCTAGGCCGCACCACCAGGTGGTGTGGCCGCCCTGGTCCACCCCTGGCTCTCCCCTCTGGCATATAATATCCTCCTGAAACCCTAAGACTCGAGGAGCGACCACAGAAAGATTCCGCCGCCTCTGCGGGGGGGAAAACACCGAGAGAGAAAGATCTCTCCAGCAGACAGAATTTTGCCGGGGGAATTCCTTCCCGGAGAGGAGAGATTGTCGCCATTAACACCACCATCAAGCTGGACTTCATCGGGATCATCATCACCATCATCACCACCACCATCATCTCCACCAGCATCATCATCACCATCTCCATACCGCTGTAACAATTGGGTTGAATCTTGCATAGTTCTTAGGGGAAACTTTCCCGGTGTTGATTACTCTTTGTAGTTGATGCTATTGAGTGAACCATTGAATTATTGTTTATGTTCAGATTGTTACACATCATTATTCCATCTCTGATCATGATCTATATGATGTCTTGTGAGTAGTTCATTTTGTTCTTGAGGACATGGGAGAAGTCATGTTGTTAGTAGTGGAATTGTGTTGAGAAAGATTCAATGGTTTGATATTTAAGTTGTGGTGTACTTCTTCTAGTGGTGTCATGTGAACATCGACTACATGACACTTCACCTATATGGGCCTAGGGGAATGCATTGTGTATTTGGCTACTAATCTTAGGGGTTGCTGGAGTGACAGAAAACTGAACCCCCGTTAGGAAACCATTGCACAAGGGACGTCAGGGTCTTAGAGTTTAAAATTGTGGTTAGGTTTCTACCTTAATTACTTTCTTGTACTTACCGATGTTTGCAAGGGGTATAATCACAAGTATGTATTAGTCCTAGGAAGGTCGGTACATTAGCACAGGTTCACCCACACAACACTTAGCAAACTAAATAAGATTGATCAACTATATGAAGTGAAAGCACTTGACAGTATTCTCGTGTGTCCTCGAGAATGTTTGGTCATCTTAAGTAATACAAACGGCTTGTCCTTTGCTGAATAAAGGATTGGGCCACTTGCTGCATTTATTCTTATTGTTTTATTTACTTGCACTTTATTTACTTGCATTATCAAAAACCCCTAAAAATCCGTTTGCTAAGTATTTACAGAAAATTCGTGCTCCAAGCCACTAGCCAGCACCTTCTGCTCCTCGTTGGGTTCGACACTCTTACTTATCGAAAATACTGCGATACACCCCCTATACTTGTGGGTCATCAAGACTATTTTCTGGCGCCGTTGCCGGGGAGTGAAGCGCTATTGGAGAGTGGAACTGGTAAAGGAAACCTCTACTTTGAGTATTGTTTATTTCTGTTAGTTGCATTATTTTCAATATGGATAATTCATTGAGTTTCTTATTTCGTAATGCTACTACCACTGCTAAGGTAGTAGATGAACCACCACCTACTCAGAATGAAACTTTTAAAATACCTATGAGAATTATTGATCGTGTTATGGATAACTACTATGTTGGGGATGGAACTCGTCCATCCTGGTGATCATTTGCTCTTTATACACGAATTATGTGGGTTGTTCAGGTGTGTAGGTATTACTGCAAATCAAGTTAAGAAGAAGTTATTCTCATTGTCACTGAAAGGAAGAGCTGAGGAATGGTATAAGCTGCTGAAGAATGGTCAAGCTCTTGAATGGGAGGAAATAGTACCTCTCTTTTATTCAAAGTTTTATCCTCCTAGTGAGATTCCTAAAGATCGGAATAAAATATACAACTTTTGGCCTCTTGATGGAGAGAGTACAGCTCAAGATTGGGGGAGATTGAAGTTACTAATGCTCAAATTTCCCATTCATGAGCTCCCCAACAATATTATTATCAATAACTTTTATGCAAGGCTTTCTCTTCATGATAAGGATTTATTGGATGCTTCTTGTGCTGGATCATTCACTCGCATGGAAGAAGAAGCTAAATGGGATCTTCTGGACCATATTCAAGATAATGATGAAGCATGGGAGAATGACAAAGGAAGAAAGTCAGGTATAAATTATGATTATAAATGCATTGAATCTTTTATGGGAACTCATGACTTTCAAAATATTAAAAATGCTTATGGTCTAGACTCTCAAGCTATTACAACTTATTTTAAGGCTTTTGCTTCCTACATTGAAGTGCCTAAAAAGAAGTGGAATAAGTATCATGAACCTTATAAAGATATTGCTAAGAGTGTTCCTGCAAGAAATACTGAAGTTTATACTACCAATCATGTTTGACCTGAACCTTACATTGAGAAAATCCCTTTCCCAGTTAAGATAAAGGAATATTCTATGATAGCTAGTATGGTTAATGAATGTACAAGTAAAGCTGTTGAACCTGATAAACAAATGGATGATGAACCTATAATAGCAAATGTGAAAGATTTTGTCACTAAATATGAAGAAGAGGGACACACTATCCTTTGTAAGGATACCTCTAATATTGTTTCACAAAGTAGTATCATGAGAGCTAGTGTCCCTGTGTTTTCTGTTAGGATAAGTGAGCATTGCTACAACGGTTCTTGTGACAGTTACATTATTTAGTTTATACATGATACTGAAAGTTATTATGAAAGAGGGAAGACTGTTCTTATGCATCTCAATAATATCAAGTTTCCCCGTTTTATGCTGAAAGTTTTTATGTTGCACTTGTTTTGCCTTCCTATGCTTGTAGCCTCTGGTTTCAACAACTTGTTTGTTTACAAAATTCCCTTACATAGGAAGTGGGTTAGACTTAAACATGTGTATTTTTGCTTCTTAAATGCTCTCTCTCACTTCAATTCATATTCTTATGTGAGCATCATTAAAATTACCATCCCATCTTAATGGCTATAAAGAAAGAGCTTTTTGGGAGACAACCCAATTTAGTTATGCTTTCAGTTTGTTTTTGTTTCTTTGAGTGTTGGAAGTTATTACTTCAATAATAACGTCTCCTTATCATTTTGTTTGGTTTTTGTGTCAAGATCAACCTCTAATGAGAGATAAGTAAGATTTGGGGAAGTTGCTGTCCCGAAACAGATTTTTGTGGTTCACCGTAAAAATTCGTGAGAGATCTCTGTATGTTGGATTGAGCTGTAATTTTTTTGTGCTTCTGCCCCAGGTTGTTATTTAACTTTCGTTAGTTCTACACTTTTTTATTTGAGCAACAGAAGATTTTCGAAAAAAATTGATCTCTACCTGCTAGTCTGTTTTGACATATTTTGCCACTCTTGCATTTGCTTCTTTAAACGATTTCCTTTTTGAATTCTTTTTTGGGTTTTCGGAAGGAGTTGCTGTAGTAGCTTATGTTTTGATGGATTTCAGTTGAAATTGGACCTAAAAGGTTTATTACCTCGCTTACACTAATGTTGCTAATGAGAATTGTGTGAAGTTTCGTGTGAAAGAAATTCCCAGGTTATTGGAGAAAATGGTGTAATAAGAAAGTGAAAGGTTTTATGACTCAAGAAATAGGAGTATGAAGATGAAGATATTGAAGTTATTCAAGTGGTAACTCCAGAAAGATTTATCAAAGACCAAATTCAGAGACCTTTAGAGTCCATTTTCGAATAGGTAACAGATCTGGTAAGAAAAGTTCCGCGAAAATACTATCCAGTTATATTTTTGCAATTTTTATCCAACAAGGAAAGCTACGAAGCGAAATAGGGATGGAAATGTAGCCAGGGTGGTTCACACCACCCCCTGGCACGGGCCCCCCTGGCCGCGTCAACAGGTGGTGTGGCCACCTTGGCCTCTTTCTCCGACTCGTTTTCTCCCAGTACCTTCCTTTGGTTGTGAAACTTCGTAATATATAATCCCCAGGATCCCTCGAGGTTATTATATCGTGTTCTCATCGTGTTTTTGTTTCGATCTGTTTTTGCCAGGAACTATTCTTGAAAGTTAGAAGAACAATGGTGTCCGCCAAGGATAAAGGAAAGGAGCCTATGGAGGAAGATCCCCAAGACCCCGGGCAGGAGGAGGAGATCAAGAGTGAAGATGAAGAGGAGGCAAAGCAAAGCCAACATCCGTATACCGGCACTACCATTGCAAGCATTGGAGTGTTGCCAAGATCTTCCAGGGTCAGGAGGATTGCACGGATGTCAACTGGAGGGAAACCTTCGTGTCACTGTTTGGCTCTACGATCACTTCCTCCACGCACCAAGAATCCTTTCCATACTCTTATCCATGAGCATCAATACCAGAATATGCCCAAGGAGAAACTACCCTCCAATTGGGATTTTCCTCGTTCTAGCCATCCAGGAAAAGAAGACTTCAAGGAGGAAGAGTGGGGAAAGAATCGCAAGAGCTGGAATTCGTGATACATTGCAAATGTATCTATAATTTTTGATGTTCCATGCTTGGTTTTATCTACTTTCTTATGTTTTGTCCACACTTTGGAGTACTTTTCATATGATCTATTGGACTAACCTATTAACAAGAGCCACAGTGCCAGTTGCCTGTTTTCTGCTGTTTTTGGTTCCAGGAAAGTCAGAAAATGAATATTCTCAGAATTAGACGGGACAAAAGCCAAAGTCATTATTTTACCGGGGGACACCTGGAGCCAGAATACGAGACGAAGAAGGGCCAGAGGGAGACCACACCACCTGGCCGCACGGCCAGGCTTGGCCCGCGCCAGGGGGTGATGTGGCCAGCCCAGGCACCCCCTCGGCCTCTCCTTCCGCCTATATATTGCCTCAGATACGGAAACCCTAAGTACCCGATCAAAAATCCACGAAAGAGTCTGTAGCCATCGTGATCTCCATCCCTAGATCGGGAGGGATCGGAAGCTCTTCCCGGCACCCTGCCGGAGAGGGGAATTCACCCTGGAGGCCTTCTTCATCACCATGCAAGCCTCCGGTGTGATGCGTGAGTAGTTCATCTCTGGACTACGGGTCCATGTAGTAGCTAGATGACTGGTTCTCCTCCTTTGTGCTATCATGTTTAGATCTTGTGAGCTCCGTTCATGATCAAGATCATCTATTTGTAATTCTGCATGTTGTGTTTGCGGGGATCCGATGGATATTGAGATGCTATTTCAGATTGATTATTGATTCTATCATGTCTTTGTTATTTGTGATCTTGCATGCTCTCCATTGTTAGTAGCAATCTTGGCCAAGTAGATGCTAGCAACTCCAAGAGTTAGTATTTATGCTCGATAGTGGGTTCATGCCTCCGTAACTGGGAAGTGGCGAAATCTCTAAGGTACTAGATGTGCTGTTGCTACTAGGAGAAAACAACAATCCTTTGTTCATAGAACAATCGTATTGTTTACTTTACACGCAATTGTAATGCAATTATCCGTTGCTTGCAACTTAATATCGAGGGGTTCGATGATAACCTGAAGGTGGATTATTAGTCATAGATGCAGTTGGATGGCGGTCTATGTATAATGTTGTAATGCCCAATCAAGTCTCAAAGGAGTCAAGATGAGTAGTATATGCTTGTATGCTTTCTCGATGTTTGTCAATTGCCGCGCTGTAATTTGTTCACCCAGCATGTTATCTATCTTAAGGAGAGCCCCCTCTAGTGAACTATGGACCCCGGTCCTTTATTTTACTTTCAATCTACAATCAACTGCTTACTTCTTTGTGTTTACTTTCTTCAAACTATTAGTTCCTTCCATTGCATATGTTTAATCCTTTGTTTTCAACCAAACCGGTGAGATTGACAACCTCATCGTAAGTCGGGGGCGAAGTTTTGTGGTTGTGTTGTGCAGGTCTCCATGTTTCTACTAGCACCGGTAGTGCGCCCTGCCAAGGCTCAGATAGCAACAACTTTGAGGTGTTTCCTTGCTCCTACTGGATTGATAACCTTGGTTTTGTACTGAGGGAAAACTTGCTATTGTGCTCATCATACCTTCCTCTTCGGGTTCCCCAACGAGCTCGATATATTTTGGGCCATCAAGCATATTTTCTGGCGCCGTTGCCGGGGATTCAAGGACATCTTCACAAGGGGAGTCCCTCATAACCAATCTCTTTACTTTGTTATTTTTGTTTTGCTTTGTTTTCTTGTTTCTTTATCAAAAACACACAAAAAAATTAGTTACAAGTTTGCTTTCTTTATCAAAAACACAAAAAAATGACTACTCTTGAAAATACTAAGTTGTGTGACTTCACTAGCACCAACAACAATGATTTTATGAGCACACCTATTGCTCCACCTATTCCTGAAGCTACTTTCTTTGAAATAAAACCTGCTTTACTCAATCTTGTTATGAGAGAACAATTTTCTGGTATGGGTAATGAAGATGTTGATGCTCATCTTAATAACTTTGTTGAACTTTGTGAGATGCAAAAGCATAGGGATATAGATGGAGATATTATTAAGCTGAAATTGTTTCCTTTCTCTTTGAGAGGAAAAGCTAAAGAATGGTTGAATTCCTTAACTAGGAATAGTATTGATTCTTGGACTAAATGCAAAGATGCTTTTATTGGAAAATACTATCCTCCTGCTAAGATTATATCTATGAGAAGTGAAATAATGAAGTTTAAACAATTTGATAATGAACATGTTGCTCAAGCTTGAGAAAGAATCAAATCTTTGGTAAAGAATTGTCCCACTCATGGACTGACTGCTTGGATGATCATCCAAACTTTTTATGCAGGATTGAACTATTCTTCAAGAAATCTATTGGATTTTGCTGCTGGAGGTACCTTTATGACCATTACTTTGGGAGCTGCAACAAAGCTTCTGGATAATATAATGGTTAACTACTCCGAATGGCATACTGAAAGAGCTCCACAAGGTAAGAAGGTAAATTCTGTTGAAGAAACCTCCTCCTTGAGTGATAAAATTGATGTTATTATGTCTATGCTTGTTAATGGGAAAGCCCATATTGATCCAAATAATGTTCCCTTAGCTTCTTTGGTTGCTCAATAAGATCAAGTTGATGTGAACTTTATAAGAAATAACAATTTTGGCAACAATGCTTATGGTAATAACAATTATAGGCCCTATCCTCCTAATAATACTTATGGTTATAATGGCAAACTTGGAGCACTAAAAACTTCATGCAAATGCAATATGAACAAAATAAACTATTTACTAAAACTATGGAGGAACAATCTACCATTTTGAAGAATATTAGTCATCAACTTGAGAATTTGAATAGGGAAATTCCAAATTTGCAATTGAAACTTTCTAATGCTGAAAGAAATATATCATCTTTATCTGAAGCTCAATCCTCTTTGATTAATAAAATGGCTACTAAACCTGAAACTAATGATAATCCCTTTGCAGCTACTAATGCCATACAAGTAAGAATTGATAAAAATGTTAGCCTATTAGCTGAATTACATGCTAAGTGGGAAAGAGAAGATGAAATTGCTAGAAACATTAGTGTTTCTACTACCACCACCACTAGTGTTGAGGCTAGTAATAGTTCTACTACTTTATATGATAATTTTGATTTTGATATTGATGGTTGCAATATCTGTGAAGTTATTAAGTTCCTACAAAAGCTTGCTAAAAGTCCTAATGCTAGTGCTGTGAACATGGCCTTTACAAAACACATTACTGATGCTCTCATAAAGATTAAAGAAGAAAATATGAAACATAAAGCTTCTATTCCTATAAAACAAGAAGATGGTTGGGAACCCATCATTAATATGAAAGTGAATGATTTTGATCTCAAAGCTTTATGTGATCTTGATAGTAGTGTTTCTATTATGCGTAGAAGGATTTATGATATGCTTGATTTGCCACCACTTGAAGATTGTTATTTGAATGTCCCACTTGATGATAATGCTAAAAATAAACTCATGGGGAGTATTAATGATGTTCTTATTATGGTTAACAATGCCTATGTCCCTGTTGATTTCTATGTTTTGGATGTTGAATGCAATGCTTCTTGTCCTATTACTTTGGGAAGACCTTTTCTTAGAACTATTGGTGCCATTATTGATATGAAAGAAGGCACAATTAAATATCAACTCCCACTCAAGAACGATATAGAACACTTCCCTAAGAAGAGAGAAAAGATTTATTTTTCCTCTCCTATGAAAACCAAATTTGCTCTTAATCCTTCTCCATTTGAGAATATTTGATTATTTTTCTTGCTTCTTATGCCTAACTTAAAGGCGTTAAAGAAAAGTACCTATTGGGAGATAACCTAAAAGTTTTAGATGAGTTTTGGAAGTTATTACTTCAGTAATAACCGCTCCTTATCCTTTTTATTTGCTTTTTGTGCCAAGAGTAACCTCTAATGAGAGAGAAGTAATGATTGGGAAGGTTGCTGTCCCCAAACAGATTTCTGTGCTTCACCGTAAAAATTCGTGTAAAATCTCTATACGTCCTTTTGAGGCATGAATTTTTGTGCTTCTAACCCAAGTTATTATATAACTTTTGTGAGTTCAACACTTTTTTATTTAAGCAACAGAAGGTCTTCGAAAAAAACCGTCTTTACCTGCTGGTCTGTTTTGACAGATTTCTGCTATTTTCTGCATTTGCTTCTTGTTAGTTCCTTTTTGAGTTCTTTTGGGGAATTGAGATTTTTGAGGGAACTGATATAGTAGCTAGTTATTTAATGGAAGTTTTATTGGTGTTAGAACTGAACCTAAAGACATATTATCTTGAGTGCACTAATGTTCCTAATAAAGATTGTGTGAAGTTTTGTATGAAGGTAAAATTTCAGGTGTATGCAAGGAATGAGTAATGAGATGAAGGATGGACTAAAGCTCAAGCTTGGGGATGCCACGCATGTCACCCCAAGAAATATCCAAGAAGTACAAGCGTCAAAGCTTGGGGATGCCCAAGGCATCCCCCTCTTCATCAATAAAAATCCCAGGTTTCTTCCAAACGCTTTTTTTTTATTGATTGATGCACAGTTGTGTTGTTGTTGGAGCGTCTTCTTTTTCGTTTTTGTTTTGGTTTTTAGTTTGCTTGGTTTTCTTAGTTTGCTGAATAAATTGGTTGGACCCCTCTTTCATACATTGGTTTTCAAATAGTTTGGTTTGGTTTGGAAAAGAGTAGGAAAGTTCATGCTTAAGTGGTAAAGTGACCTTGTTTTTGACTGTGGCCTATGCTTTGTCATGCCATGCTTGATATTGTTTTGGCTTTATGCTTAGTATTCTTTGTTGTAGCATGACTTGTTATAAGCAATTGAGATTACTTAATGTGGCTTGGATGAATCATGCGTTGTTTTAGCATATTAAAGCATAGTATTGTGGTATTCTCCTTTGATGCTTTATTTGGGTTGACTTGGCACATGCTCACACCATGTTATGACTATCAGAAGTCACCATAGCCTTTATGATCCTTTAGTTTTCAACTTGTAGTATCACTTTATGCTTTGATCAATGATGTTTTGTTGCTCTGCATGATTATGGCCATTATTGCTCTCTTAGTTTGTCACTCCCAGTCTTTTGCTAGCCTCCATAACCAAGTATGAGTTCCACTCATGCATCCAACTCCCTAAACCAAGTTATTCCAAAGAGTCCACCATACCTACCTACTAGCATATGCTATTCCAAGTATACTCATGTTTTTGTTTACCTTCCAAATTAAACTTGTTATGAGAAAACTAGTGATTAAAGCTCTCACGAACTTGATGGCACCCTTTACTTTTCTTGCCCTTAATAAACTTGAACCATTGTGTCATCTGTATTGTATATGCTTGCACTTATTTGTTGGGGATTAGCAGAACCATGCTGTCATAGGGAACGCTTTCAACATTGCACTGGTACTTTGTACCTAGTTGATATCATGTTCTTTTGTCTATGGATGTCGTCGGTGTGAAATTAAAGGGGAGCTTGTAAGTCCATGGATTTATGTATATGTTTTAGAGAAACGCCTGGGCCGCTGGTCTAATCCATGCTGACATGGTGGAAACCTGTAGCGTAACCATAATGAGCTGTCTATGAAGCATTCTTCTTATAAAAAAGAGTCCTATATTGGAAAAAAAAGAGAAAAATAAAAAAAAAGAGATTATGAAAACTGGAAAGAGAGAAAAAAGCACCATATTCCCATGGTAAATAAGAAGTTTGTTGAGATGCTCGTTGTCTGCTTGCCTTGTCATTTTGATATGAGGATTCTTCCGTATCATCGGGCAAGGGGTACACCGTTGGCGTTTCTCTATGATACACATGTACTTACAATGACAAGAACTTACCGGTGACTAAACTTGAGTAGCATGAGGAGCGGCCCTCGTATACAAGGGACATGAGATTTCTAACTTATACTTTGTCAAGCATATACACCATAGTTTGTGCACTTTAACCTTAATCACTTCAAGATGCTTATGATAGGGGCAATGAGAGCTGAAAGCTATTAAGTACCATAATTTTTGGAAGCTCTTTATGAGACTTGAATCCCTACTTCCTTCTATGAAGGCCTTTCTTCCACTTATATTGAGTCTCCACCTTCTATCTTTATGCACCTACTTTGAGAGCATAGTGGCCATTCTTAGTTCTATGTGCATTGTCCCAAGACTTGTTAATTGATGCATAACTTTGATATTGCTTGTTTTAAACTATTTGTATCTAGTCACTCTTATAAACTTTGAAGGTGTCCTATGCATTTCTGTTTGCTACTCTATGAGGGACAAGCTGAAAACTATTATGCTATGTTTTCTTTATGTGAAACAAACAAACGTCTTGCAAAGCATTGTTATTCACGAATCTTTTGTTTGTGCCTTTTCATGTTGCAACATAGTTTCTTTGCCATATTGTTAGAACTTTGTCTTTCATGTTATGATTGAAGTACTATGATCCTATCTTTGAATGTTTTACAAATACTTTGATCAAGTTTATGATGGTGCATGTCACCTCAAAAATTATTCTTTCTTTTTATCACTTACCTACTCGAGGACGAGCAGGAGTTAAGCTTGGGGATGTTGATACATTGCAAATGTATCTATAATTTTTGATGTTCCATGCTTGGTTTTATCTACTTTATTATGTTTTATCCGCACTTTGGAGTACTTTTCATATGATTTCTTGGACTAACCTATTAACAAGAGCCACAGTGCCAGCTGCCTGTTTTCTGCTGTTTTTGTTTCTAGGAAAGTCAGAAAATGAATATTCTCGGAATTGGACGGGAAAAAAGCTAAAGTCGTTATTTTACCGGGGGACACCTGGAGCCAGAATACGAGACGGGGAAGGGCCAGAGGGCGGCCACACCACCTGGCCGTGTGGCCAGGCTTGGCCCATGCCAGGGGGTGGTGTGGCCAGCCCAGGCACCCCTCAGCATCTCCTTCCGCCTATATATTGCCTCTGATACGGAAACCCTAAGTACCCGATCAAAAATCGACGAACGAGTCTATAGATGCCATCATCTCCATCCCTAGATCGGGAGGGATCTGAAGCTCTTCCCGGCACCCTGCCGGAGAGGGGAATTCACCCTGGAGGCCTTCTTCATCACCATGCAAGCCTCTAGTGTGATGCGTGAGTAGTTCATCTCTGGACTATAGGTCCATGTAGTATCTAGATGGCTGGTTCTCCTCCTTTGTGATATCATGTTATATCTTGTGAGCTCCGTTCATGATCAAGATCATCTATTTGTAATTCTGCATGTTGTGTTTGCGGGGATCCGATGGATATTGAGATGCTATTTCAAATTGATTATTCATTCTATCATGTCTTTGTTATTTGTGATCTTGCATGCTTTCCGTTGTTAGTTGCTATCTTGGCCAAGTAGATGCTAGCAACTCCAAGAGTTACTATTTATGCTCGATAGTGGGTTCATGCCTCTGGTAATCTGGGAAGTGACAAAAATCTCTAAGGTACTAGATGTGCTGTTGCTACTAGGGAGAAAACAACAATCCTTTGTTCATAGAACAATTGTATTGTTTATTTTACACGCAATTCGTAATGCAATTATCCATTGCTTGCAACTTAATACTGGAGGGGGTTCGGAAGATAACCTGAAGGTGGATTATTAGTCATAGATGTTGTTGGATGGAGGTCTATGTATAATGGTGTAATGCCCAATCAAGTCTCAAATGAGTCAAGATGAGTAGTATATGCTTGTATGCTTTCTCGATGTTTGTCAATTGCCCCGCTGTAATTTGTTCACCCAGCATGTTATCTATCTTAAGGAGAGCCACCTCTAGTGAACTATGGACCCCGGTCCTTTCTTTTACTTTCAATCTACAATCTACTGTTTACTGCTTTGTGTTTACTTTCTGCAAACTATTACTTCCTTCCATTCGATACGTTTAATCCTTTGTTTTCAGCAAAACTGGTGAGATTGACAACCTCATCGCATGTTGGGGGCAAAGTTCTATGGTTATGTTGTGCAGGTTTCCACATTGCTACTAGCATCGGTAGTGCGCCCTGCCAAGGCTTAGCTAGGAACACCTTTGGGGTGTTTCCTTGCTCCTACTGGATTGATAACCTTGGTTTCGTACTGAGGGAAAACTTGCTGTTGTGCTCATCAGACCTTCCTCTTGGGGTTCCCCAACGAGCTCGATATATTTTGGGCCATCAATGCGCAACCCGACATGATCATGAGCCGCATTGAGCAAAACTCATAGTTGATTCGTAACCTCACCTTTAAGATTGAGGACTTGTAGAAACTATTCAAAGAGCTCATCGAGAGAATACCACCACCACCGAAGGAGTAATTCGTCATCAGGTTTTGGTATCCCCTTGGTTTGATCCAAGCTTGGGGAAGTGCCGCGGTATCACATCACTATCTTCTATCTTTTTACCTTTTTAGTGGAGTCATATCATGAATAGAGAAGTTATCATGTAGGATGGTTTGCATTATGGAAGTGTCCCCTCTCTCGTTAGATATGTATCCCTTAGTGTGAGTTGCCGTTATGGAATATTAATGAGAAATTTTATCGTTTACTCTTTTGCATATCTTATATTAGTTTTCAATTCACGATTATATGATTGATCTTGTCATTAGTATTGGTATCACTTTGGGGTCATTGAGTTAATTTAGTTGGTTTTGGCAAACCTGGCTCGGTCAGTAGCAACACTATTTTCAGAATTGAATGAAAAAGATAAAAGTACTCTTAAAGAAATATAATTTCATCATATTTCTTTCTTGATTTGCTCATAAGTTCAGTATTCTCTAGTTAAGATCTTGTGTGCTTCCAAGGAAGATTGCATGTTTGTTTTTATCACTTGTATGCTTGTTTGTTTCCTTCAACTCTTATGCTTGCTACCCAGCCTTGCTAGCCAAAACCCTGTACTGAGAGGGAATGCTTCTCGTGCATCCAATCCTTAAACCAAAACCTATGCCATTTGTGTCCACCATACCTACCTACTAGCACTATTGCTATTCCAAGATTCATGTTTTTATCTACCTTCCAAATTAAACTTGTTATGAGAAAATTAGTGATTAAAGCTCTCACAAACTTGATGGCACACTTTACTTTCTTGCATTTAATAAACTTGAACCATTGTGTCCATCTTTGTTGCGTATATGCTTGCGCTTTATAAGTTGAAGTTAGCAGAACCATGTATCATGGGGAACGCTTTCAACATTGCACTTATATTCCGTTGATATCATGATTCTTTTGCTTATGGATCCCGACGGTGTGAAATAAAAGGGGAACTTGTAAGATCATGGAGTTTGTATGTGTGTTAGAGAAACGCCTGAGCCGCTAGCCTAAGCCATGCCTAATCATAGTGGACACTTGCAGCATAACCATAATGAGCACTCTATGAAGCATCCTCAATAAAAACCTATGCAAATAGCAAATAAAAAGATCGCTGAGATGCTCATTGTCTACTTGCCTTGTCATTTTGATTATGGGATAGCTCCTATATCATGTGCAATGGGTACCCCGTTGGCGGTTCTCTATGATACATATGTATTTACAATGACAAGAGCATACTTGTGACTAAAGTTGAGTAGCATGAGGTTCGGTACTCGTAAGTAAGGGGCATGAGATTTCAACTTATAACTTGTCAAGCATATCCTCTTAGTTGTGTCACTTTAACCTTAATCACCTAAAGATGCCCATGATAGGGGCAATGAGAGCTGAAAGCTAATAAGTACCATAATTTTTGGAAGCTCTTTATGAAACTTGAAATCCCTGCTTCCCTCTGCGAAGGGCCTTTCTTTTACTATTTTAGTTGAGTTAGTAAACCTATTCCCTTCTATCTCAGCAAGTATTTTGAGTTGTTGTGTTTCATTCATTCATATGATGACTTATTCAATCATGTTTCTTATGTTCCTTGTTTTGCACTTTGCTCTTATTTTGGTGTTTACTACTTTGAAAGCTATCATTTAAAATCAGTTATTTGTGAACTCCAGCAAATTGTCAACTATTCTTCGACCAAGAGCTAAGTTTGCCATTACCAATTATGATTCACTTTATGTATCTTTATTGTGTTTCCTTTACTTATTGCAAGTTAAGTTATATAATAGTGAGTTGTCTTCTATTATGACTTATGAATTGGTGAATGTGATGCTTCTTGTTCGTATTCTTTTATCGACTCTTCACTCCATAAACCTGAGGTCATGTTTATTGAGTTTAGTTTTCGCTTGGGGACAAGCGAAGTCTAAGCTTGGGAAAGTTGATACGTCCATTTTGCATCACTATTCTATATCATAATTCACTGTTATTCATTGATATATTTCATATTAAGAGATGATACTTATGTTATTTCATCTGTTTTTGCATTATTGATGACTTTTGGAGCATGGACCGTTGCAGTCAGGATTCTGATGGAAAAGGTGTTGTTTGGAGGCAAAATTCGCGAAGATCAGAAAATCCGGGAAAATACATGGAAAATCCTATTTTGTCCAGAAGAAGAAGGAAGCCAGAAGGGGAGCCTCATATGGGCCATAGGGGGCCCACACCTCCCCCTGGCGCGAGCCAGCCTAGGCTGCGCCACCAGGTGGTGTGGCCGCCCTGGTCCACCCCTGGCTCTCCCCTCTTGCGTATATTATCCTCCCGAAACCCTAACACTCGAGGAGCGACCACAGAAAGATTCTACCACCTCTGCGGGACAGAAAACACCGAGAGAGAAAGATCTCTCCGGCAGACAGAATTCTGTAGGGGGAATTCCTTCCCGGAGAGGGGAGATCGTCGCCATCAACACCACCATCAAGCTGGACTTCATCGGGATCATCATCATCATCACCACCATCATCTCCACCAGCACCATTATCACCATCTCCATACCGCTGTAACAATTGGGTTAAATCTTGCATAGTTCTTAGGGGAAACTTTCCTGGTGTTGATTACTCTTTGTAGTTGATGCTATTGAGTGAACCATTGAATTATTGTTTATGTTCAGATTGTTACACATCATTATTCCATCTCTGATCATGATCTATATGATGTCTTGTGAGTAGTTCGTTTTGTTCTTGAGGACATGGGAGAAGTCATGTTGTTAGTAGTGGAATTGTGTTGAGAAAGATTCAATGGTTTGATATTTAAGTTGTGGTGTACTTCTTCTAGTGGTGTCATGTGAACGTCGACTACATGACACTTAACCTATGTGGGCCTAGGGGAATGCATTGTGTATTTGGCTACTAATCGTAGGGGTTGCCGGAGTGACAGAAACCTGAAGCCCAGTTAGGAAACCATTGCACAAGGAACGTCAGGGTCTTAGAGTTTAAATTTGTGGTTAAGTTTGTACCTTAATTACTTTCTTGTACTTACGGATTTTTGCAAGGGGTATAATCACAAGTATGTATTAGTCCTAGGAAGGTTGGTACATTAGCACAGGTTCACCCACACAACACTTAGAAAACTAAAGAAGATTTATCAACTATATGAAGTGAAAGCACTTGACGGTATTCCCGTGCGTCCTCGAGAACGTTTGGTCATCTTAAGTAATACAACCGGCTTGTCCTTTGCTGAATAAAGGATTGGGCCACTTGCTGCATTTATTCTTATTGTCTTTTATTTACTCGCACTTTATTTACTTGCATTATCAAAAACCCCTAAAAATCTGTTTGCTAAGTATTTATAGAGAATTCCTGCTCCAAGCCACTAGCCAGCACCTTCTACTCCTCGTTGGGTTTGACACTCTTACTTATCGAAAATACTGCGATACACCCCCTATACTTGTGGGTCATCAGACAGTACGGCCGGATCCACCTATACCGATGGTTGTTAAGCCTGCTGATGCCTCGTTGATGTTCTCGCGGAAGAGGTACGACCGCGCGATACGGGCGCACCCCGCACCCCCCTCCCATACCGCTGGTCATTATTGGTTGGTGACTTCCTCTTTCTCTTTCTCGTTTACTCTTTTGTGTCACTTTCTTTTGAGAAGTTACGAAGTCGGTACAGACAGGTAGTACGGGCGGAACCCCACCCGTACCACTTAGTCGGTTGACCTTTTACCGACTTCGTACCTTGACGCTTTTGGAAACAACCCGGTACGGGTGCACCGTGCGGGCGCCACCCGTACTGAGTTGGTCGTTATGACCCGAATTTCCTTCTTTTGCATTTATTTGTTTCCTTATTTGTTAGGATTCTTTTCTCGAGCGACCCTTTTTCTTCCAGCATGAATTTTACCTTTCCTATAACACTTTATAGGTCTCTTTATAGATCCACCTCTCTCTTATACCAACAGATCTAATCTACTTGATGCGCTACTCGATTCGTGGGATAGTTTCTAGACCTCCTCCATCAAAGCCGATGATCGTGAATCTCAAGGCCTAAGCATGAAGGACAAGGGTACACATATGATTCCGATGATGATTCTGAAGACGAGGAGTTCTGGATTTTCATGGAGCAATCAAAGATGGGATGGAAGCAACTGGACTACTTGGCGATGGTGAAGCCCGAAGATGAGGAAGAAGACAAGAAACCCCATGGGAAGGAGTGCACGGAGTCGCTCAAGCTCATCTTCATTAACTACTCGTCACCAAAGCGTAAGAAGTCTAACGACTCCACGGCAAGAACATAGCAGGAGACTATGGCCCATACATCAACAACAAAGAAGATCACCATGAAGCACGTCATGGTATCAAATAATCGCAAGGGGTTATTTGATCCATCCGGTTTAACTCCAAGCTTGGGGGGATCTGAGAGAACCTTGTAATCTATCTTACAGTTTTAGCATGTTTACTTTTCCGCACGCATGCTTAAGTTTAAATTTCTGAATTTGCATTAGTTGCATCAACTTCGAGTTCCCTTTGTTCAAGAGAAGAATTATATCCGTTGAGTTGTGAGACTTTATGATAATTGAAGCTGCGTTTGATTCATGATTATTATATTAGATGATTGAACTAGGTTGAGTGTTATGATACTTGTACAACTGTCATAATTTTAGGGACTTCCACACCTATAGAAGTAATGATTAAGTTATGAGAAGAAGAATTCTAGTAGCATATGAGTTTTCAAAAGCCATTGAAGTAGTGAGCATGATCAAATAGCTTACTGAAAATAAGAAGAGAAAAAGGGAGCAAGGAAAAATATATATATGCAAGTATCAATAAAGAAAAAGAAAGAAGTTATCAAAAGAATCAAGCATATAAAAAAGAGAGAGAAAGAAGAAAAGAGAAAATGATCATGAATCTTCACTATTAAACTTAGAGCTACAAATCTCTAAACTCCATGATTATATGATATATTGAATCACTAGTAGCTTCTTATAATTTTATTAATACTAGAAAAAGGTGTGGAAGCCTCTAAGTAATGTAATGTGTAAGGGTATGGTAATACCCCGACTTATCTGTACATCTGATGTTGTACTCATGTTTCGATTTTTGCCTCATTTATTGTAACGTCTCATGTCTCATGAACATGATGATATTGTCCATAAGCCACCATCTTGCTCAGGGATGAGCAAGAGCCTAGCTTGGGGGGTTGATGCATCCAAAATTGAAGCATATTTACCTCTTTTTTTGCATAAATAGAGTAGGGATTTTTGTATTTCACCGCGCCTACGCGCGCTATTTCGTTCTTGTTTCAAATGGATCCCAAATCATGGAGTCATATATGTACATATCAACTAGAGCTGTCATATTGTGTAACTGTATGATATTTCTAAGTAATAAAAGTCATTTTATGAATTTACCTTCGCACCTGGAAGAATAACAAACAAGGAGGATGCATCAGTACCGATAATGACCACTAGTACGGGCGGAGCCCGCCCGTACCAGGTGCCATCAGGACTGCCCCATCAGATAGTTTCTCCTGGCAAAGACGAGAGAGAGATCCGACATTCACAGCCACCAGAAACCACGAAACACCACATCCGAGAGGGGTTTAAAGGAGGAACTTGGCTGGGGTAAATCCCGGCTGCTTCTCGGATCATTGGAGGACAACGCATCATCCCCTTCACCATCAACCGCTGCATCTTCATCACCACCATTACTCCATCTTTCATCTATTAGACCTCTTTGTAATTCCAGATCCAATTGTGGTTTACATTAGATCTACCCCCGTACTTTAATCCATCCATTTGATTATGATGATGTTGTTGATTGCTTCCATGAGTGAGTAGTTTCTTTGTTCTTGGGGAGATGGAGAAACCCTAGCACCACTATGAACTTGTAATAAAGATAATCTATTCTTGTGTCTATATGACTTGCTTGTGTACGATATAATTATGACTTGTTTTTGATTTCTCTCTTTAGATGATATGTGAAGTCGACCACATACCATTTACCTTCGGGACTAAAGGGAGGAAGACACCCATTGGACGTGTTGTGGAAGCGTACCTAGAGTGCCCCATGATAGATTGGCGTCGGCTCGTAAACCACACGGTCAAAGGGGGATTAAGAGGGACTCCCTAAGCTAATTACGATATCCATGGGGAAAACCTTAATTGCGGAGGCCTGTATGGGTGATTGCTCTCAGGCATTGCAGTGGTCATTTAGAGGTGACATCACACTTGGCTCAACAAAGTGGATTCCTACGAGCCTTGTCGTGAACATCTTATTATGGGGCTCTCTCCACACATATCATGACACGAGAAGTATGTTATCTTGATTACATATAATAATAGTACTATGCTAGCGGTGTATCCTACATCCCCGAGAACGTTTTAGCCCTATTGAGTTCAACCACGCTTTCATACAGTCTTGTTACTTGTTTTCTTTTACTTGTTTTAATTACTTTTCTACAAACAACCATAAACGATTCAAACACCCTTTACTAGAGATCAAAGACAACTTACAAGTATTCTTTGGTAAATAGTAACGAGGAGCATAAACACCTTAACCAATAGCTCTTTGTGGGTTCGATATCTTTACTTTGAAACTAGCTACAATTGGTCTGTGCACCTTGTCAACACCCGGGTTTTTAATCCCAGATGCCTATTATGCCATACATCGCAATCCTGGGATTACCATTTTTGCGACACATAACAGATTGGATATCATAGTACATCATCCATTACAAACCATAATAAGGTCTTACACAAATAAAGGATCTCATGATCCAGTCTTAATACAAACAACCAGCGGAATAATAAGCGTAGCGGTGGGCTCCATCTTCAGTGTCATAGGCAATGCTGATGACGGAAGATGATCCTAGTTGTCGTAACCGTCCTGCTGTCCTTCTTCCGGATAGTCCTCCTCATAGTCTGGCCACGGGAATAGCCAGGGATAAAGGCATGAGTACTCTATACGTACTCACAAACTATCACTAACAAGTAAGGTAGTTCTAGTAGGAATGCTAAGCTCTAAGTTTATTTGCAAAGTTAAGTTTGAAACCTAAGCTGAGTTGAGAAACAAAGAAAGATAAAAAATAAAGTTCTAAAATCACCTAAGTGGGGAACTTAGTTTTCATAGTCACAACCCTGTTATGGTCAAGTCAAGTCACAATTCATTTCATAAGTCATTTTGAAAATATCTGACGACGGAACAGTATGGCCACTCCAACTGTCCATGACTGTGGACGCGGCTATTCGAATAGTTTGACACTCTACAGAGGTGGTACACTTTCACCACAAAATTCGATACATCCATCAGGGATAACCCTGAATCATCATACTTAGTATGCGGATAATCAATCATAACCTTTCCGTTACACACTCTAGTACAAGAAACTCTCCTATGAGCTTGGCCTCCCGGCCATGGCCATCTGCCATCCTAGGCACTACATAGGTGGACAACATCAAGAGGTAGCCTCAGCTCAAACTTCTTCCGCGAGGGAACCCATACTAATGCATATAAACTTCTGGCTAAACCTTACCCAATTCAGGTATTGTGGTTGTACGGTAAAATTGGAATGGTATCGCATCCGAACCCAACCATCATAAAGGGCTAAGGCTCATGCCTCAACATTTTCACCATCATAAACCATTTGTGTTTCTCAACACATTTCAAAACATTTCAATAGAATGACTCATCATTCCAAGGTTTTCATAAGCATTTTCACCAAGTATTCCCATCTAGAGTGATCAAGTCTTTGGTTTAGCACTAACCACTAAGTTACGAGTGTTCACTTAGGTGGGATGCTAATCTCAATCTCATGCCATAGAATGACATCTAGTATAGGCCAAGTTTTATACTCTTTATGCTATCTATACTACTTTCTAAAATCTCACAAAGCATTACTAGAAGTAAAGAAACTTTGGTAAAGCAGAAGTAAAACTTTGGATGGGTATAAATCAAAAGGTATAACCAAAGCATGCCTAATGCATCTTGCTTAGGTTAACTTGCATCTAGTGATGGCTTGCCTTGATTGGTGTAGTGGCTAAAATTCTCCTCGTCTTCTTCGGGGTAGAACTCCTCCTCCTCGTAGACTTGGTCGGTACTATCGTCTATAAATACATACGGGATACACAATCACCAACAATACTTAACTAGTCTATTTAGCACACTAAGGCACACACTTGATGATCTAGCATCATCACCCTCATCATAAGATTTAAAGAACTAGTTTCATTTATTTTATTTGCGAAAAGTAATTTCTACTCATTGAAAAATAATTAAGATTTAATATTCTCCAATTATAATATGGGATCATGTGGACACATGTCATCACCACATATTCTAATATATGCGAGTGTGATTTAAATGTTTGAGCATATTTCAATAAGTTTAAGTTTATCATTTAAATGATTTAAAGTGACTAGAAATGCCTATATAGCATTATTTTGGTACTAGTCCCAAGTCACTGCATGCAAACCTAAATATTATTACATATTCAGATAGGTATTGTCAAATGTGATTTTTGAGAGTTGGAAACAACTCAAAAGCTATTATGGTTAATTTTTGAAAAATGTTTGAATGTAGAAAATTCTCTGTCTTGTTATTTATGCTATATGTGATCTCTAACTCCAATTGATTTAAATCCAACGGGCCTGGATAGATATTTTAATTATCTTTCTAACAAAATTTGAATCATGCATTTTGGTTAAGTGGATCTCTCTGAGTTGATTTTTAAACAAGTGGGAAGAATCTAGTTTAAAGCTAAATAGAAAAACATCTATTTGAATTTGTGGGCTAGCGCGGGAAAAGAAATGGGCCGGCCCAGTGCCGCTCCACGGCACAGAGGGTAACTAACAGGGGGGTCCCGCATGTCAGCGACTAACTCTAACCGAAGCGGTACGGGACAATATCAGTCGTGCGATTAGAACAGAAATCGACGGTCGTGGTTCATCATTTTCCGGTGAACAGCTCCGGCGAGATCAAACCCAAATGCGGCACGGTGGGGGTCTACGGAGGCTTACCAGGGCTCCAGCTAGACGTGGTGATAGGGGAGATCGAACTGGTGGACGACGACGATTATAGGTGTGGTCGCGGCGGCTCCTAGGCAGTCGCAATCAGCGGCGCCTCTTCTCCTCTGTTGCGGCCAGCTCCGGTGGAATTCCGGCGAATGAGGGCTCGACGATGGGGAGAAGTGGGGAAGGCTCAGTGGTGAGAGGCGAGTTGAGTGGTGTGAGAAATGAGGCTAGGGGAGGCCTCCTTTTATAGGCTCGACGATGGGGCAGTGTGGCATGGTTAGGCGATGGTGGCGATGCGTCAACAGGGTGCTAGCGGCACGGCTGGAGGTAGGGGACGGTGCACGGTCTCCTGGCGGTCCTCTACGGTGTAAAGGCGCGGCTAGGGGCGGTCGCGTTTGGTCGGAAATGGTTGACGCTCTGCGCGGCAGAAGCGGTGTTCGACGCGGCGCGTGGTGGCTGTGGGTCAAGCGGCCGCGAACGGGCATGTCCAGGAGGCTGCTGGGTCATGGTGAAGCAGTGCGCGCGGGCTGCGATCGAGGCGTGCATGTACACGCTTGTCGGGCGTAGTGCTCTGGCGCGTGCTCGGCATGGCGTAGACACGATGGGCGCGGTGGTTTTTGAGGTGGTCCAGTGCTTGGCAGGGCTCGGGGAAGGGACAGGGGGTGGCGGTGTGATCTCGCCTACCTCCTAGGCACGATGGAAGAGAGTGGGGTGGCCTGTTGCGAGCTGTCCATGCTTGACCTGCGGGCATGGCCTCGGGGTGGCTCGGCACTGCTGCTAGCGGCAAAGGGGGGTGTTGTCTGGGGCTGGGTTAGGTCCTAGGGAGACAGAGGAGGGATGAGGGGGTCAAATGGGGGACAAGACATTGATCAACAACAGTAATAGTTAGGAAGATTAATTTGTGATCACCAGGTGTTCGACACAATGGCCGCAAGAAATGTAAATTTGAATTTTGGAAAGATTTTTGGTGGGTGTGTTGTTCATAAGCTTGACCATACGTGGTTGCTTGGGTTTGGCAAGGGGAGTTCATTTGAGTGGTTTTTGAAAAAGTGGGATATACTAATGCATCAATACATGTATCCATATGCCTTTTCTTTAATAAATGTTTTTGTTAACCCTAAATTGGGTGATTAGGAACTTGATAACCTTGATTAAAGATTTTGGGATGTTACAGACTTCCCCCCTTAAAAAATCTCATCCCGAGATTTAAGAAAAACTAGGAACTAAAGAGATCTGGAAACTCAGTCCTAATGTAATCTTCTCGCTCCCAAGTAGCTTCTTCTTCGGTGTGGTTGCTCCATTGGATCTTGAGAAATTTGATACTCCGGGTCCTGGTAGCTCTGAAGGCTTCTTCCAAGATACGGATGGGCACTTCACGATACGTCAGATCCTTGTTGATATCAATGGCTCAGTGATCGATGTTCTTGAAAACTTCGGTCTTCTCCAGAACTTCTAAGCATTCGCGAAGTAACGAGATATGGAACACATTGTGGATGCCTGACATCTCTTCTGGTAGTTCTAGTTGATACGATACTTCTCCTCGATGATTCAGAATCTTGAAAGGTCCAATATATCTGGGGGCTAACTTTCCTTTCAGCTGAAAACGCTGCATTCCTTTCAACAGCGACACTTTGAGATACACAAAATCTCTGACATTGAAAGTCAGGTCTCTATGTCTCTTGTCAGCATAACTCTTCTGTCTGGATTGGGCGGTCTTGAGGTGCTCACGAACTTTGTGAACCTTCTCTTCGGCTTCTCGTAGGATGTCAGGACCGAAAATCTGACCCTCTCCTACTTGAGACCAATCCAAAGGGGTACGACACTTTCTTCCATATAAGAACTCAAATGGGGCCATTTGCAAACAGGCTTGATAACTGTTGTTGTATGATAATTCTGCGAATGGCAGGCAATCTTCCCATTTTGATCCATATTCTAACACTCAAGCTCTCAACATATCTTCTAAGATTTGGTTGACTCTTTCAGTCTGTCCGTCGGTCTGCGGGTGCTAAGTTGTGTTGAAATTCAACTTGGTTCCCAATCCTTCTTGGACTTTCTGCCAAAATCTCGAGGTAAATTGGGTTCCTCGATCCGATACTATGGTCTTGGGGGTTCCATGCAAACTAACAATTATGGCAATGTATAGCTCTGCTAGCTTCGAGCTCTGGTAGGTTGTCTTGACAGGTATAAAATGGGCTACCTTGGACAGTCTATCAACTATGACCCAAATAGAGTCATTTCCCCTACTAGAAGTAGGCAAACCGATGATAAAGTCCATTCCGACAGAATCCCATTTCCATTCCGGAATCTGTAATGGTTGCAACAGTCCTGCGGGTCTCTGATGTTCCGCTTTGACTCTTTCACAGATATCACACTTGGCAATGTAGCTTCCGATTTCTCTCTTCATCTTGTGCCACGAAAATTGCTCCTTCAAATCCTGATACATCTTCGTTCCTTCGGGGTGGATAGAATAAAGAGTATCATGAGCTTCTTGCATGATAACTTGCTTCAGCTCCGAATCTGCTGGCACACAGATACGTCCTTTGTACCACAGAACTCCTTCTTCGTCTTCAATGAATCCAGGTACCTTTCCTATACCAATACGATGCTTGATTTCGCCAGTACTTGCATTTCCCTTCTAGGCTTCCTTGATCTGACTAATCAAAGTGGGTTGAAGTTCAATGCTAGCTAAAAATTCTTTGCTAACTAGCTCAGTTCTAAACTGCTCCAACTCTTCACGCAAACTTGGCTGGTTCTCTTTGATCAAGGTGTTTAATCTACACGGCAATCTGTAAGAGCATCCGCTACCACATTGGGGTGATAGTGAATGTCAAGGTCATAATCCTTGATTAGCTCTATCCATCTCCTTTGCCTCATATTCAGCTCCTTGTGAGTGAAAATATACTTCAAGCTCTTGTGATCTGAATAAATCTCACAGCGATTACCCATAAGGTAATGACGCCATGTCTTCAATGCTAAAACTACAGCTGCTAGTTCATCATGGGTGGGATAGTTTTGCTCATGTTGCTTCAGTTGTCTAGACAGATATGCTATGACTTTGCCTTCTTGCATCAACACACATCCGAGACCAATCTTGGATGCATCACAATACACATCAAATAGCTTCTTGGTATCTGGCATAATCAATATTGGGGATGAAATCAATCTCTTCTTGAGCTCTTGAAAACTGGCTTCACATTTGTCGGTCCATTCAAACTTCTTGTCCTTCTTCAACAATTGGGTCATGGGTCTTGCGATTCTCGAAAATCCTTCTACGAACTTGCGGTAATATCCCGCTAATCCAAGAAATGCACGGACTTGGATTTGAGTGGTTGGGGCTTCCCATTCTTCAACATCTTTAATCTTGGTGGGATCAACGGCGACTCCTCCGGCAGACACAATATGTCCAAGGAATCCTACTTCTTTCAGCCAAAACTCATATTTGCTGAACTTGGCATACAACTGATGCTCTCTAAGGGTTTCAAGGATGATTCTCAGATGTTGCTCATGGTCTTCTTCTGACTTGGAGTAGATAAGAATAGCGTCGCTAAAAACCACGACAAACTTATCCAGAAAGTTCATAAAGATCTTATTCATGAGATTCATGAAATACACGGGGGCATTGGTTAACCCAAAAGACATGACCGTATACTCATACAATCCATATCTGGTGGTAAAGGTGGTCTTTGGAATATCTGTTGCATGAATCTTTAGTTGATGATAACCAGTCCTTAGATCAATCTTAGAGAACACTCTAGCACCAGTCAACTAATCAACTAGATCCTCTATCTTGGGCAGTGGGTACTTGTTCTTGATGGTGACATCATTCAGCTTCCGGTAATCTGTGCACAAACGGTTGCCTCCATCTTTCTTGTCGACAAACAACACGGGTGATCTCCCTGGCGATGCGCTTGGTTGAATCAAGACTTTCTCTAGCATAGCATCAAGTTGCTTCTTCATCTCCACTAACTCTGATGGGTTCATGATATAGGGTCTCTGAGCTATGGGTTCGGTTCTAGGAATTACTTCAATAATGAACTCGATATCCCAATCTGGGGGCATACCGGGCAATTCATCTGGGAATATGTCGGGGTATTCACAGACTACTCTGACTTGGTCTATGGTGGGTAGGGCTAGACTCTTGTTGCATTTGAATTGATGGGGCAAGGTTTCAGATACATGCTCTACTGATACTCCACAACTACTGGTCATGGTGATGGCTTTCTTGGCACAGTCGATCAATCCTTTATGTTTTGACATCCAATCCATTCCTACTACTACTTCCAAACCTTTGGTTCCAAGCACTATTAGATTGGCATAAAAATCTATTCCATGGATTCTGATACGTATAGCCTTGCAAATTTTTCTAGCTTTGGTGGTTGAACCAGGTATTTGAACTATCATAACATGCTTCAAGTTGGTGGGTTGAATCTTACTAGTGCATGCAAATTCTTCGGTAACAAACGAGTGAGATGCTCCAGAATCAAACAACACTCTTGCTAATACTGACTTAACAGAAAACATACCCAGCACAACATCTGGCGCTTCTTGGGCTTCTTCAGCGTTCATGTGGAATAAACGGCCGTTGCAGTTGAGCGAATTCCCTAGGGAGAATCTTCTTCCGGGCTGAACATGGCGCTGCTGCTGAGCTAGGGCATTCACATTGGTAGTGGCTGCAATCTTCTTGGGACACTCGTTGGAATAGTGACCCTTCACTCCACACTCAAAACAAGTAATCTGAGACTTGTCTTTGGCTGCAACAGGCACGGCATTGCTTCTAGTCCTTGGGGCAGTATTGTTGTTGTTGGACTTGGGCGATGCACGTTTGAAGTTGTTGGAGTTGCCGAGGTTGTTGTTGTGGTTTCCTCCGGTCTTCACATTTCCTCCGCTACGGTTGGGGTAGCTTGGGCGAGACATTGGGGGTATATTGTTCCTTGGGGCATATCCGGCAGATGGGTTGGAGCGATACTTCTGGGTATTGTGGGACCCAGCTTGGTGCATCATCCGGTGTTTGCGGTTGTCATTCGCTTGGTTGATCTTCCCTTCCATCTGGATGGCAGAGTCGACTAGCTCTTCGAGATCATCAAAACGGATGTTGACTAACACCGTTTGCATCTCATCATGCAGTCCGTTCAGGAATCTCTCCTTCTTCTTGGCTTCCGTGTTGATCTCACTAGGTGCATACCTAGCGAGGGACAAAAATCTGTCACGGTACTCCACTACCGTCATTTTGCCTTGCTTCAGTTCTCTGAATTCATCTCTCATTCTGGTGACTAAACCCTGCGGCACATGGGTGCGGCTGAACTTGACCTTGAAAGCTTCCCACGTCATCACTTGACCGTGGTTCATTGTACGGGTGTTGTTCCACCAGGCTCTTGCATCTCTGCCAGATATTGGGTGGCAAACAGAACTTTCTCGTTGGCATCAACTCCTTTGAATTCTAGGTTATTCTCCATGGTCTGTAACCAATCATCAGCATCCAATGGGTCTTCAGACTTGTTAAAGATAGGGGGATTGGTATTCTGGAAGTTTTTGAGTTTGGATCCATGATGGTCCTGATTTCCATGGCCTTGATTATTGTGGGCCATCTGGGCGATCTGTTACAGGGTGGCTAGGTTGGCTTGGCGCTCTGCTCTACTAGCTTTACGGTCGGAAACTAGCATCTGCAGAATCTGCAGCATCGGGTCCTATGATGGGATGCTCCCTCCTTGGTTTCCACGAGTCATCTAAAGATTGAGAGAGATAATGGGGTAAGAGGGAAAGTTCTAAGGTTCATGGTTTTGTTTTCAAAGCTAAAACTTTGAATTTGAACTTAGGTTTTGCAACTAACTCCTTCTCATTCATTCATTCAATCAAGGCACACGATACAAAAACACACACCACAACATGAAAGGAAAACAGATGGTTTTAAGAACCATTCTGTAAGATAAGATACAATGGGAGTGATACTTCTCACTCCTACGATAGTGCTCAAGTGCATCTACTCATCATCGATGAAGTCAGAGTCATCATCGTCGGTGTAGAAGTCCAGGGCATCATCCTCCAGGTTGTCATTGTCATCACTAAGGTATGAGTGAATATCCCCCTAGATGTCTTCACCTTCTTCCTCTTCTTCTTCTTTTGTTGCAAGTTGCGCTTCTTGCTCCTAGATGGTCTTCTCGAGGTCGGCCACCTTCTTGCAAAGACGAGCGATGGTGCGATCCTTCTTCTCGCATTGCCCGCGAAGTGATTGGTGATCCTTGACGAGCAGGGCGAAAGTTTGGGCCTTCTAGGCGGCGATGGCAAGGTTGTGGTTGGCGTAGGCTCGAGCATTGTCCAATTCCTTCTGTCTATCATACAGTAGGAAGTCAAGGTTCTCCACTTGGCGCTTCATCTCCGGGTGACTTGGCATCTCTAATGGCATTCCCATAGAATCACGCCTTGCATAATGAGCAAAGCGAGTTCCTTCGATCAAGTTGACATTCTGTCCGCAAAGACGGGCGAGAGCTTCATGCATAGCCCTGGCTAATCCATCTAGCAAGTTGTTCTCTCTCACGGTGAATTGAATCTTCTCGGAAAGAGGTGCTTTCATCTTGCCTAGAAGATTAACAACTAGCAGCCATTGTAAATCTCCTCCGGGAAAATCCTTGAGTTGGGCTCTGAAGAATTCCGGATGCGGGCGCTCTAGGTACTCAGACAGTGCATCAAGATCCCTCTCGAATATCAGTTGGCCTCCGTTGCCCAACTGGTAGAATATGCAATACTGAACTTCCATCTATAAGAATATAGGATGAGTAAGTTAGTGAGGTGATAAAGTGTGTCAAATTTTATGTAGTAATGTAAGAGTTTTTGAGGAACATGAATTTTTTTGAAAGAATCTCAAGGGTAAGAGGGGAAATAGGTTTTCATAAATACTCACTTCTTTGGTTTTGAAACTAATTTTTTTTGTTCGGACATCCATTCTAGCTAGGGTCTTCTATGGTTAGGATGGCTCTGATACCAACTTGTCAACACCCGGGTTTTTAATCCCAGATGCTTGTTATGCCATACATCACAATCCCAGGATTACCATTTTTGCGAGACATAACAATTGGATATCATAGTACATCATCCATTACAAACCATAATAAGGTCTTACACAAATAAAGGATCTCATGATCCAGTCTTAATACAAACAAGCAGTGGAATAATAAGCGTAGCGGTGGGCCCCATCTTCAGCGTCACAGGAAATGCTGACGATGGGAGATGATCCTAGTTGTCGTAACCGTCCTACTGTCCTTCTTCCAGATAGTCCTCCTCATAGTCTGTCCATGGGAATAGCCAGGGACAAAGCCATGAGTACTCTTTAAGTACTCGCAAACTATCACTAACAAGTAAGGTAGTTCTAGTAGGATTGCTAAGCTCTAATTTTATTTGCAAAGTTAAGTTTGAAACCTAAGCTGAGTTCAGAAACAAAGAAAGATAAAAAATAAAGTTCTAAAATCACCTAAGTGGGGAACTTAATTTTCATAGTCACAACCCTGTTGTGGTCAAGTTACGCACAATTCATTTCATAAGTCATTTTGAAAATATCTGACGATGGAACAGTATGGCCACTCCAACTGTCCATGACCGCGGATGCGGCTATTCAAATAGTTTGACACTCTGCAGAGGTGGTACACTTTCACCTCAAAATTCGATACATCCGTTAGGGATAACCCTGAATCATCATACTTAGTATGCGGATAATCAATCATAACCTTTCCTTTACACACTCTAGTATAAGCACCTCTCCTATGAGCTTGGCCTCCCAGCCATGGGCATGTGCCATCCTAGGCACTACATAGGTGGACAACATCAAGAGGTAGTCTCAGCTCAAACCTCTTCCGCGAGGGAACCCATACTAATGCATATAAACTTCTGGCTAAGCCTTACCCAATTCAGGTATTGTGGTTGTACGGTAAAATTGGAATGGTATCGCATCCGAACCCAACCATCAATTTTTATAAAGGGCTAAGGCTCATGCCTCGACATTTTCACCATCATAAACCATTTGTGTTTCTCAACACATGTCAAAACATTTCAACATAATGACTCATCATTCCAAGGTTTTCATAAGCATTTTCACCAAGTATTCCCATCTAGAGTAATCTAGTCTTTGGTTTAGCACTAACCACTAAGTTAAGAAAGTTCACTAAGGTGGGATGCTAATCTCAATCTCATGCCATAGAATGACATCTAGTATAGGCCAAGTTTTATACTCTTTATGCTATCTATACTACTTTCTAAAATCTCACAAAGCATTACTGGAAGTAAAGAAACTTTGGTAAAGCAAAAGTAAAACTTGTAAGTAAAACTATGGATGGGTATAAATCAAAAGGTATAACCAAAGCATGCCTAATGCATCTTGCTTAGGTTAACTTGCATCTAGTGATGGCTTGCCTTGATTGGTGTAGTGGTTGAAATTCTCCTCGTCTTCTTCAGGGTAGAACTCCTCATCCTCGTAGACTTGGTCGGTACTATCGTCTATAAATACGTACGAGATACACAATCACCAACAATACTTAACTAGTCTATTTAGCACACTAAGGCACACACTTGATGATCTAGCATCATCACACTCATCATAATATTTAAAGAACTAGTTTCATTTGTTTTATTTGCGAAAAGTAATTTCTACTCATTGAAAAATAATTAAGATTTAATATTCTCCAATTATAATATGGTACATGTGTACACATGTCATCACCACATATTCTAATATATGCGAATGTGATTTAAATGTTTGAGCATATTTCAATAAGTTTAAGTTTATCATTTAAATGATTTAAAGTGACTAGAAATGCCTATATAGCATTATTTTTGGCACTAGTCCCAAGTCACTGCATGCAAACGTAAATATTATTACATATTCAGATAGGTATTGTCAAATGTGATTTTTGAGAGTTGGAAACAACTCAAAAGCTATTATGGTTAATTTTTGAAAAATGTTTGAATGTAAAAAAGTATTTGTCTTGTTATTTATGCTATATGTGATATCTAACTCCAATTGATTTAAATCCAACGGGCCTGGATAGAGATTTTAGTTATCTTTCTAACAAAATTTGAATCATGCATTTTGGTTAAGTGGATCTCTCTGAGTTGATTTTTAAACAAGTGGACAAAATCTAGTTTAAACCTATATAGAAAAACAACTATTTGAATTTGTGGGCTAGCGCGGGAAAAGAAATGGGCCAGATCAGTGGCGCTCCGCAGCGTAGGGGCAACTGATAGGGGGGTACCGCATGTCAGCGACTAACTCTAACTAAAGCGGTACAGGCCAATATCAGCCGTGCGATTAGAACAGAAATCGACGGCCGTGGTTCATCGTTTTCTGGTGAACAGCTCCGGCAAGATCAAACCCTAACGCGGCACGGTGGGGGTCTATGGGGGCTTACCAGGGCACCAGCTAGACATGGTGATGGGGGCGATCGAACTGGTGGACAACGGCGGTTCTAGGCGTGGTCGCGGCGGCTCCTGGGCAGTCGCAATCAGCAGCGCCTCTTCTCCTCTATTGCAGCCAGCTCCGTGGAATTCTGGCGACTGAGGGCTCGATTGGCTCTGGGGAGAAGTGTGGAAGGCTCAATGGTGAGAGGGGAGTTGAGTGGTGTGAGAAATGAGGCTGGGGGAGGCCTCCTTTTATAGGCTCGACAATGGGGCAGTGCGGCATGGTCAGGCGGTGGTGGCGACGCGTGTACAGGGTGCTAGCAGCACAGCTGGATGTAGGGGACGGTGCGTGGTTTCCTGGCGGTCCTCTACGGCGTAAAGGCGCGGCTACGGGTGGTCGCGTTTTGTCGGAAATGGTCGACGCTCTGCATGACAGAAGCGGCGTTCGACTCGGCGCGCGGCGGTTGTGGGTCAAGCGGTCGCGAACGGGCATGTCCGGGAGGCTTATAGGGTCATGGTGAAGCGGTGCCCGCGGGCTGTGGTCGAGGCGTGGCGTGTGCACGCTTGTCGGGCACGGCTCTCTGGCGCGTGCTCGGCATGGCGCAGACACGGTGGGCACGGTGGTTTCTGAGGTGTTCTAGTGCTTGGCAGGGCTCGGGGAAGGGATAGGGGTGGCGGTGTGATCTCGCCTACCTTCTAGGCACGGTGGAAGAGAGCGGGGTGGCCTGCTGCGAGTTGTCCATGCTCGACCGGTGGGCATGGCCTCGGGGTGGCTCGGCACTGCTGCTAGCGGTGAAGGGGGTGTTGTCTGGGGTTGGGTTAGGTGCTAGGGACACAGAGGAGAGATGAGGGGGTAGAATGGGGGACAAGACATTGATCAACAATAGTAATAGTTAGGCAGATTAATTTGTGATCACGAGGTGTTCGACACAATGGCTGCAAGAAATGTAAACTTGAATTTTGAAAAGATTTTTGGTGAGTGTGTTGTTCATAAGCTTGATTATCTGTGGTTTCTTGGGTTTCCCACGGGGAGTTCATTTGAGTGGTTTTTGAAAAAGTGGGATCTATGCATATGTAATGGATTGAATTTTCAAATGTCATTTAAAATTAGTGGCTAAGTGTTTTGTAAGATTTTAAAGTGGGCCTTGGTAGATCTTTGCTTGTACTAGCAAGGGTGCAAAGATCTAGAATTGTTTCTGTTGGGAAAAGACTTCTAGGAATACCTAAAGTGGCCTAGTGGATTAAAATGGTCAAAATGACCATTTGGTCTTTTTATTCTTATTTGATTTCTTTTTCTTTGGATTATGTTTGTAGATGGTCTAGATGATGTGGCATTCACCTTTAAACCATTTCATATCATTTAGAACAATCAAACATGGCATTTACACACAAAGTTATACTAATGCATCAACACATGCATCCATATGCCTTTTCTTTAATAAAAGTTTTTGTTCACCCTAAATTGGGTGATTAGGAACTTGATAACCTTGATTAAAGATTTTGGGATGTTACAACTTGCAGTGATCAACGATTGTTACAGACCGTTCAATCGGGGCGCTTGGGCGATTTGGGATGGTTCTTCGTAAGAGCGATCCGCGAGTAGGCTGTTCTGCGACATGATTAGCCACGCTTACTGTCTGCTTACTCTAGACAAACTGGCAATATTGTGTGCTACCACTTGCTAGTGTCACGTGTTCCGTGGGCCCACCTACTAGTGTCACGTCCCCATACTTCTCTTCCTTCCCCTCGAAGCCACTTTCCCTACTTCTTTTCCATCCTGCCGTAGCCGCAAGCCGACGGCGCCTCTAGCGATCTCTCCCGCAGCCACCCTAGTCCCCCATCCCCCTTTCGCCATGGGTTCAAGGGGAGATGTTGAGGAAACGTGTTGTGAAGACAACAATGGTCATTTCGATGTGAGTCGTCTCATCTCTAACATATGTGGCCATTTATCTATTTTGAGCTAGATCTACTCTGATTACTAATGCACGTATGATGTGTTAGGCCAACCATACGCTATACGACTCCGACTATCATGGTTTAGAGGAGGGAGACAATCCTCTGCTATGTGAACATGGATATGTGGCCTCTAAATTTGTATCATTCAAAGGACACAATGCCAGGCAGGAGGATTTTAGGGTGTCAAGGACAGGATGCAATGTTGGCACACAGAAGTTGCGGTGTTGTCAAATGGGTAGATCCAGAGTGGCCCAAATCTATGTAGAAAACACTGGACAAACTATGGGATATGATTGTTGATTTGAAAGAATCCATAGTCAGCTCAATTCTTGAGAGTACTAAGATGAAGTTATTTGACCATGTTGACACAACCAAGCTTCACCGAGATCTTAGTAGGGTGCAAGACAAGTTTAGCAAAGTCGAGAAGGAGAGGGACGTGGCGTTGGCCCTGAAGGCTAAAGCAGAGCAAGAACTGACTCAAGCAAGGATTGACTCAAGCAAGGATTGAACTTCACCAGGCCAAAGTCCTGCAATTCACAACTACGGGTATTGACAAGTGCATGAGGATAAATGCAGAGAAACAATTGAAGCTGTACAAGGAAGATGCTAAAATCACGGCACAGACAATTCAATCCTTGCTCTCGCAGGAAGATGTGTGTCGGGATAAGATTCGGAAGATATGGAGATGTGTGATTACTAGTTCTATTTAGCTTGAGCTCCGTACTTGTTTAATTGTAATAGTAGTACTTGTTTACCTAGCAGTCTGAACTAGTGGTCTCGGAGTACTGGGAGAAAACAATTGGTCATCCATTAATCTGTGTTAGCCCTTCATTACTTCCTTTTGTCTGATGATGGTGGTATTCTAACTTTGGTGGTTTGTTTAAACTTAATCTACGTGGATTCTGCCACATGCAAATGGCATAGCCACAATTTATAAAGTGGAAGCATGTACACCCTGTTACTGGAGATCCCGGAGCTTCGCCAGATGCAGGGGAGGCAGGAGCGGGGAGGTGGTGAGATAGACGGGCTCAAGATTAGGAGGTGGTACCGATTTCTTCATTCTCTAGGAATTATCGGTTGCCATTATTGTTTATGTTGCCATGTCGTTGTATAGCAGCTGAAAGAGGTTGCTGCTTCATGGAGTGTAGCAACTTAAATAATTTATTTTCGTGCCACTAACATTCCATTGAATTTGGAGACCTCCTCCCCCTCAGAAATCATGGTCTCGGTGTTGCGAGTTATAAGATAGTAGTGGCACAATCACAATTTTGGATTCAACTAGTGACTCGGCCGTTTCCAAACCTCAAGCCGCAGTACATTTTACTTCGAGAATGTGGGTAGATTGTTTCGCTTGACAAGTTCCATGCACGGAGCTCCATAATTTAACCAAATTACATATATAGGTTCAAGTTCAACACATTAATATGCATCTTCATTGCCAGCAGCCTTCTTCCCCTGCCTGGGTGCCAAGACTTCATGGCCACTGGCTTCTTCATTTCCTGCCTTCTTCCTCTTCCTAGGTGCCAATTTTCTTACCTTCACGTACTCTGTATCGCCGAGACAATCAGCACCAGAATCGTGTACAGTGTAATACCTGAGACACTACGCTCTAGGCAACAAGCCGGTATGATCCAAAAGTTTACAAGATGTACTACCATGGGGCCGCGCAGCCACACACAGTAGGCCCACCTCGTGGAGCAGGGCACGGTACCGGCCAACCATCCCACCCATTTTTATGATCGTAGCTTCAGGTGCAAGTGGCATAGTTGACAGGTAAAGCGATCAAAAACATACACAAATGAGTATGTATGTCAACGAGATACAATAGGACATCAGAGCCACACTAGCTAAAAACAATAGAAACAGAAATATTCAACGCCATACGGCAAGATCCAAATATCCTAGATAGAGATAATTGTATATGATACATCATCATACACCACACATCAAAGTATCAAGCAGAAGCAGAAAACAAGATCCGAGTACGGATAAAAAGCAAATTGGCATAAGATGCCCTGAAAATAAGCACATCCCGCCCATAGATCTCATGGATCTCCATCCCAGGAATCTCTACACCTGATAGTCGTTGCCACCACATCAGTATCTTCGTCCCAGTAACCTTCTTGAGAGTATACATGTCCATCTGAACCAAATATTTATCGTGTGAGACCCTAGGGGTACTCAGCAAGTCTTAATGCATGTAAAGGGAACAACTTGGGGTGACGCAATTGTAGCGAAAGATAATAACTAACAGTTCTATGGAGACACGCTACAACATCCTCCCAACCAGAGATGGACGGACGCTCGTTAATTACAAACAACAGTGATATAAATAACATAAACAAATAGCACTCTCCCTCCTTCTCGCTTACCGACGAGATGGAAGAAGATTGGCGATTTTATTAACCATTCCGTGAGTGTTGCACTACTTACTATTCATGTCTTAGTCAAATTAAATGTGGTACTTTAGTTATGCTTGTCTATGATTGAGAAACTATGATCCAAGTCATCCATAACTGTGTACACGAATTTTAGAAAGATTTACCCTGTAGGGGTGCAGAAATAGCAACACACACACGATCAACCTCAGGAAGAACCAAATAAAAAGCAACGAGGCCTTACAACAATGCATTTATAGGATTCATAAATTATTTCAGGTGGCACCCCAATAAGCTACCTACAACAAAGTTGGCCAGCTCTGAGACGGGCCCAGGGTTTGTGACGACGACGGTAAACGATTAGGAACGCGAAAGTATGACTAGGCTTGTCGATACAGCATAAACATGGCACGAGGTTCCTAAACAGTACAGGCGCTCCACGCACAATCGTAAATAAAGCGGTAAAGCATGGCATAAGTACGGGATAGTAATAAAACTCCAAACTAGTTTGTGGCCCCAATAAAAAAAGTGTGAATCAAGCATAGGCGAAGGGGGGGTCCATAGAGTCTCTCAGATGTGGATAGTGTGAATAGTCAAGGAACAGGAATCAAGTACTCGACGTCCTACAGGACACAAGTGAGTGTGGAAGAACCAAATAACATCTATTACCCACCGGTGCCTCTTTCTTTAGTTATCCCATTACTACACAGTTTAAGTTGTTTAGGTACCTCATTATCCCAAAGACTAGGACAAACCCTACACTTGCCATTCTACAACTCGCATGGCTCAAACAACTCTGTAGTAATGGCTCATAGGATTGAGGATACAAGCTTCGGTGGGGTTTAAATGGAAAGTATATACAGTCTTGGGATTCAATTTAATGCAATCATGAATCCATGATGCAAGAATAAGATGGAAGCATAGGTGATATATGTATGCAAGCATGGGGAATTGCTTTCCTGTTGGATCAGCAATAGAGTAACCAGGATCTGGGTAGTATTCTTGGTGCTCTTGGTGTTTCTCTTGCTCGGCGTATGTTGGGAATAAAAACTAAACACACAAAGGGCCATAATAAATAAAGTGCGCAATCATATGAATATATGTAACAAGCAAACAAGGTATGCCATGATGGAATGATGCACATTTGAATGGTATAAAATAGCATGGCATGGGTGAGGTGTGAAAACAATAATAAAGCACTTTATTCATTTATTTAGGCATGTTTTACTCCTATAAATAGTTCTGAATATTTAATATTTTATGCTTCAATTCATATCATGGAATGCATAATTAGAACAGGCTCGTCGCGCTGATCGATTTAGACATATTATTTATCGAATTTGGAATTACGGAAATAAAGTTATGAATTTATTAAGAAAAGGCATTTATTGATATTTAAATAATTTAGATTTTAAAATGCTCAAAAAGTATTTTGGATGGCATATTTAAATTCCTGACATTTTTCTGATCTCAAAACATGTATCATATGTCAAAATTGCATTGGCCATTTTAAAGATATGAATTAATATGCAAAGAGCTATTTTATTCAATTTCTAAAAAGGAAAAGAAAAAGCCAAAACTTTTGTTACTGGGATAAATCTAGCCTAGCTCACTGATGCGTGGGCCAGCATGCTGGCTGAGCTATAGTGCGGTGAGGTGGCAGAGACGTGTCTCTTACAGGTGGGCCGGCTCTGTCAGCAGGTTTAAAAGGAAAAAGAAAAAGAAAGAAAGAATAAAAAGGCCGCTAGGGGATCGAACCTGGGATCTCACGGTCGAGGCCCAGGAAGGATCAAGGGCAAAGCATTGGGCTTTTCTGTGTTTTGTGTTAGGAATGGGCTCAAAGGTTAGAGGAGCTTCCTGCTGCGTGAAGATGACTAACGAACTGTCGCGTCTGAAACTGAAGATTACAGGGATTTCTACGAGGTTGCGCTGAATCTTTCGGGCTGGATTTCTCCATGCTTGCTGAACAGATTGAGGCTTATGAGTACTCAAAATGATAGGGAGAAAACCAACTACGCCATGGTGTGATCGGTTCGTGCTAGGGTGGACCGTGCTGCGAGCAGTTTTGTGATGAACGCGAAGACAGAACAAAAAAGATCTGGTCCGGACATCCACCTTGTGACCACGATTGCCAGAGTTGTGGTAGATCGTTTTGAGCATGCTCATGCTAGTTTTGAAGAGGAAAAACAGGTATACAAGTTTTTTGTTCAGGTCTTGGGCTGATATGGACTGTGTCGGTTGCAAAAATTGCGATGAACAGAGGGAGGGCGCAGGATGCGGTTTCTGAACAAAACGAGCTCGCGTTTTAGGAAGGGCTGAGCGGCAGCGAGACTTGCATCAAGAATCACGATACTAATACTGCACCAATCGGGGAGAGAGGCGGCACGTTGGAAAGAGGATAACTCTGGCTACAACTTTGATTCAGGGAGCTCTAATTATAAAGCATTATGGCGTCGTCTAGATCCAGAAAAACAGTGGGGGCATGCAACAAGAACTGTGCGTCTGCATTGGCGCACTGAGGCCGTTCGACGGAAGAATATTCAAAGAGAGAGGGAGATATGATGCATGACCATGTCTACAGGGTAGAGGAGTCTCACCAGAACGCACTCATGTGGGAGAATCTTGTTAGAGAGGGGTATATCAGCGGTGGAGCGCGCACTCCAGGAGCTTCGGGTGCTTGCAGATCATGGTGTCGCCCAGCTTCTCCAGCGCGCTCCTGACACATGCTTCGACTTAGGGTGACGTAGAGGAGGCCAGAGGAGGCGCTAATACCCTGGTTCCTCATGGGAAGCTTCGTTCGCCAGGGAGGAGATGATGTCGTGTCTAGGGTTTTGGTGCCATGAGAGTTGTCTTGGGGAGGAAGAAGAAGGGCTGCCCTCCAGATCTCGATCTAGTAGGAGGAGGGGTTGGGGAAGAAAGGTGATGTTGGGTTGTCCTGCTTTATGCATAGAGTAAGGAAGAAGTCACATGGGTGATGGCTTTCAAAATAGAGGGAAGGTGACTTCGCCAGTCTCTCTCCTTGATGGTAAAGAGACAGGGAGGAAGAGGAGACCAGGAGAGGGGTGGTGCTGCGTGGTGGGGTGCTGTTGTCGGATTGAGGATAAGTACACCATGAGGGGGTCCTCGAGGCGTGTGTAATATAGGGGTGTGAGACTTACGGTGTTCCGGGACGGTGAGCACACAAGTTTACCCAGGTTCGAATCTGCCGGCTTTGGACAGATCCTACTCCTGCTAGCAATCCAGTAATACGGCAGAGCGGGAATATGGGTTACAAGGGTTTTGCTTGTGCGAGTTGACATTGTAGACTATTGTGGGGTGCCCTAAAGGTTGGTCCCTAGGATAGATTATATAGAAATCCAGCCTAGGGTTTACAGGAGAGACCTATCTGGTTACGACTAAGAGTCGATTACAGAGTACATCTTGAACTACAAGTAACACTACAGGCCTATGTCGGTGTCTTCTGGGTCTTCCCATAGCTGGACTGCACTCCGTCTCTTCTCTCTGACTGGGCCACCCATGAAGCAAAGCTCTAATCCAAAGTGGGTTGCGTGAGAGGGAAATTCTTGATCAACCCATGAACGGCCCACTCACTTCACTTTGGAGGATATAGTTGAACAACTTAAGAAGAAATAAGGTACCGACGAGTCACCCTGGTCAGCGAGGCATAGTGAGGATACCCAGAAAGTATATCCCCAACAGCAGCCCCCGGAAGCTTCCTAGATCCCGAGTCGGATTTCACCATCATCTAGCTTGATTTATCTTCGGCTTGCAGAACCTTGAAGGTTCCTGAAACAACACTAGTGTCTTCTCCTTCCTCTCGACGCCACCACGCAAAAGCTCCTCTGCCTCCCCCAAAGCACAACGCCGCCCATCCTAGGTCACCACCATTCACAAAAATGGTTGATGTTTCATCTTTCGGGATGGCGGTGACAACGGCGACGGCCCCCGCAGCGGCGAATAAGGAGAACTTCTACGGGGTCTGGATCCCTGCGTCCTTGATCAAGACAAGCTTCGCATCATCGAAAAAGAAGTCTTCCTCTGCATCGGCGACTAGCGGAGCGGCTATGGTCAAACCATCCCCACCCCCAACACCGACAAGCGAGTGCACTTCGGCACCCACCTCGACAGAGGTTTGAGTTTTCCTCCCTCAGATTTCTTTTCTGTGGTTATAGAATACTACGGAGTTCAACTCCATAACTTCCCCCCAAACTCAATCTTAGAAATAAGCGCTTATGCATGTTTGTGTGAGGGGTATCTCGGAATTAGGCCGAGTCTTGTTTCATTCTAGTACTACTTCGGTACCCGGAGAAATTCTATCACTTCCGGTAATCCTTATATTACTGGAACTCTTAGCCTCACTGTTAGGAGAGAGTGAATTTATCCTAGGACTAAGGATAGCGAGTCCATGAAGAAATGGTCGTCCACATTCTTTTATCATAAGGACAGACCGGCTCCCTGCAAATAAATTGCTTTGCCCATTTTCGTCGATGGCACCGCCACGCCCCAAGAGTCCTGGGACGCGGAGGCTCCGGCCCTCACCGACGATCTGCTTCTCGCCAAGAGGCGGATCGAGTACCTGATGAAGCACAAGGGTCTAAAAGGATCCGACTTAATTCACTGCTGGCTGGCACACTGGATACAACCCCTCCAACACCATGGTGACTGGCTCATGCATACGATCACCACGTGCAAGATGTATTCTCTCTGGATCTGCTCAAAGTCATATTCAGGAAAGGACTATGAGTCCCAGATCAAATGGTTGATCAAAGAGCAGATCAAGAGGAAGATTCTGGATAACTCTCTGGATATGTATATGGCTGATGATCCCGTGACACCAGTAAGTTTTCCAACAGTTACTCTTATACTCGAATATGTGTTCATCCATACTTTGTTACAACTTTTCTAATACTAAGGTGATTCTTCTTTCAGCTTGCTAACCTCCCTGAGTCAGAGCTTGCCCCTCTTGAGAGATATCCTCCTGAGATTTCTCAGGAGTAAGGAGAACTTATATTGCTGCCGGATGCGCTCACTCGTAAGCGCAAAGCTCTAACTATTTCCATTGGCACAAAAGAAGTTCCTATTGTGAAGAGGTAACTTTCCTCACAAGGTCTTATATTTTATCTCTTATTATTTCTGAAGTGTAACGATCTTGTACTGTCACTTCTTCATAGCTAAACAGCTCGTCAAGGGCAAGGGGAAGGGAATCCCAACAAAGCCTATGTGCCAGTGAAAGTTAAATTTGACTTCGCTTGCTGCTCCGCCTCCGACTCCTACCCTAATGCCTTCTACAGCACCGGAGGTTACTTCATCTCCTCGTGTTGCAGAAGATCCGGCCCAGTTTTCTGAGCCAGCAAACCTTGGCAAGCAGACCGACATCACGATGAGTGTTGGGGATATACTTTCCGGGTATCCTCACAGTCCTCACTGACCAGGGTGGCCCACTTCGGGTTAGAGCTTTGCTTCACGGGCGGCCCAATCAGGGAGAAGAGGCGGAGTCCAATCCGGCTACGGGAAGGCCTAGAAGACTTACCGACTTAGGCCCATAGTGTTACTTGTAGTTCAAGATGTACTCTGTAACCGACTCTCAGTCGTAGCCGGATAGATCTCTCCTGTAAACCCTAGGCCGGATATCTATATAAGCCATCCTAGGGAGAGCCTTTAGGGCACCCTCAATAGTCTACAATCTCAACTCGCACAGGCGAACCCTTGTAACCCATATTCTGGCTCTACCGTATTACTGGATTGCGAGCAGGAGTAGGATCCGTCCAAAGCCGGTGGATTCAAACCTGGGTAAACTTGTGTGCTCACCGTCTCGGAACACCGTACGTCTCACACCCCTCTCTTCTGCACGCCCCGAGGACCCCCTCATGGCATACTTGTCATCAATCCGACGACAGTTGGCGCCCACCGTGGGGCAAGTGAGCTTCGGATCTGCGTTCCGAGCGGAATCTGCAAGAATCGGAATCGGCGATACTATCACCGTCGGTCGCATCCTCTACGCCAGCGACGTCCCTCTCATTGTTCTCGATGAGACCTGGATTCCGGCTAGGGAGGTTGTGACTACCTACACCATCATGTCTTTTGGTGAGATCGATGTTTACATCAGTTTTGCTGAAACTATCCCACCCACCCCAGTGGTGATGATAGAGGCAAAGGAAATTTCTGGGTCCCCTTTGTCCGCGGAGGTGGTAGAGTTCCAGATCTCAGGAAACCCTAATCCGACCCAGCCTGCACCAGTTGTGGATATAGTGGACAAATCTGAGCCTGAGGCAGACCTGGTGGTCCAAGTTGAATCTGGAGTGGATCTCCCTGGAGAAGCCCAATCCCAGATCGACCCACTCGCTGAAGTTAAAATCTAGGAGGAACATAGCAACGACACTGATTCCGGCTCTGATGACGCCATGACAGACAGGACTTTCCTGAGATACATGCTAAGACGCATGATGATGCAAAACTCTGGCGTAGATGAAATCCTTGAAACCATCAAACATTTCGACAAGGCCGATCGCAAGAGCCGTGGGTACCTCAGGAAGCACATGTCGCACTTCGTCAGATATGTGGGATCCAGATCGGGCTCTGCCAATGCTGGAGACAACACCGACTCTGTGCTGGAGGCGATTGGAACGAACACTGACGTACCCGCATCCTCAGATGAATTGATGATGTTAGCAGATTTCCGAAAGTTCTCCGCGGAATATGAAGAGGAGTATAACTCCAAAGCTGCAGAGGAAGGAGAAGCCATGGATAAAGGATCCAGGGAACACTCTCCCAAAGCTCAGGATGACCTGGAAGTTGGAGATAATCCCGAGGTCCAGATGTCCGAAAGTACCGATCAGAGCTTGACTCCAGGAAACGGACACAAAGCCGTCTTTGCTACCGGCGCTACCAAGAAGGCAAAGAAGAAGAACAAGAAGAACAAGACCCCAACAAAAGACCCTCCGGCAGAGGAGGTGATTGCCGAGGAATACGAGGAAGACTCGGATGGAGCGCTTATCCCAGACGAGCCCAAAAAAGAAGAATCGATGGATGGACACGTGATCACTGAAGGTGCGCGTAAACTCATCGATGCTGCATTAACCACACCTATTCCTACAGCTGCAAAACTTACTACTGAAGAACTGGACGAGAGGGCACAGGCCCTAGAAGCGCATCGTCATGTACTCCTCAATGAAGCCAAAAACATTAAGGAGGAAAAGAAACGCATGGCATCTGCGGAGAAGTACAACTCCAGGCAATAACAGAAGACCAGGAAGCGTCATACTAATGACAACCAATTCCCGTAGATTCACGCCGTCCTTTTCGGAGATGAAATGGGGAAGCCTCGGAAAGATAGCAAAGGGGATTGGGTGTATCCAACACCAGTACAGAACACCATTGCGGCCCGAGAGATTCTATCGGCTAATCCAGGCCCGGAGCAGATCCGGTTGGGCATCAAATTACTCAACAAGGGACTGGAGAAGCAAAAGGTCGCCATGTCCAGAAGTCAAAAGATGGTCTCTGACTCCGACCAGTGTCGCACAGATCTGGCATGGGCTGACGTAAGACCCCAGCGCGTTTCGGAGCAGCACCACCATTCCGATCGCCGGGAGGACAATTACTCAAGAACCGGATCTTCGGGACAGCACCACAAAGCTGCCCCTGACTGGCATAACGTTAACCCGGTTGCGGATCAAGAGGAAATTGCTGCACTGAATCCGAGGAACCCGCCCCGGCGAGAGTCGAAAGACCATAGGGATGATGATAAAGAGAAACGTCGGGAGGAGGATCGACAAAGAGTGCCACCTCCTAGACATGCAAGCCATCCAGATGACGCGTGAAGGAACGACGGACACCGTGCCGAGACAAGCCGGCAGGGGCTCGTCACAATGAAGACCCTCCCCGGAACCAGAATAATGATGCTCCGGACGGAGGCCGGCGATCAGCCAGAAATAACCCAGCTGCTCCACCCTCTCTGCCAAGTAGCCATCACAACGGCTCCCAAGGAGGCCAAGGAGGGCGTCGTGGTGGAGGAGGTGGTGGCAGAAGCTGAAGTCCGGCTCCAAGGCACCGCAGCCATAGCCGACACTCGGGACGATCTCTATCCCCGAACAACGCAAGGCACAGGATCAACTCCAATATAGAGGCACGGCGCTACGAAAATGATGATATATACGTGGGCCCAAAGTGCTTCGGACCATGCATAAGAGCTACAAGATTCCCGGAAGGATTTGCTATCTCACGACATATCCAAGCCTACGAAGGCATTGCTCGGCCAGATACCTGGCTACAGGATTTCTTCCAAGCTTGTTGCATTGCCAAAAGCGGAAACAGCCTAGTCGCAACCAGATATCTCCCACTCATCTTGCGGAAGACGGCAAGATCATGGCTCAATGAACTTCCGGAGAACACCATCCATAACTGGTATGACATGCAAAGTGCGTTCTTTCGGAATTTCGAAGGCACATACAGGAGGCCCTGTACGGTTGGAGACCTACAGCGTTGCACCCAGAAAGCCGGAGAAACTTGCCGGGATTACCTCGGATGATGGATCGACACCAAGAACTCTTGTGAAGGAGTAAATGACCAAACTGCGATTGGAGCTTTCATTGCAGGTCTCCCAATGGTTTACTACGTCATCGCTTGAAGTGTCACAAAGTCACAAACTTGGGAGAAATGATAGAAACAGCGAGCAAGTATGCAGATGCTAACGATGATGCAGAGGGATTACTCAACTCCCTAGCTGTGCCACAGTCGGCAAAACAACCAAAGCAACAAGATCAGAAGTGCAAGAATACCTCGGAAGAGAAACCCAACACGGAAACAGTAGTGGTCACTGCTACTTTCGAGTCTGGAGGACGAGGAGGACGCGGCGGAGGCCGCGGGTGTGGCCGTGGGACTTCGAGAGTTCAAGGTAGAGGATACCAGCAACCAGACAAAACCTACTCTTGGGCCAACATTGCCAATAACCCATGTGTGCATCACTTAGACGCCAATGGGGGTTCGTCCCACACCAACGTCGGGTGTCGTTTCAATGACGACATTAAAAGAGATGATACCGCTGGCTATGAAGCTAAGCGGAAGAAGGGAAAGAAGAATCCTAAAATAGATAAAGAAACCAAGGAAGATTCCGACATGGAGGAAGCTGATGCTTCAAATCCCAAGCCAGAAGGGAAGAAAATATTTCCGACCAAGAAAGACACTTATGTCACCTTCCTCGGATCTCAACTAGCAAAGGTCAAAAAGGCAGTGCTACATGAGCTCAATGCAACAGTTCCGGCTGTCCCCCAATTCTTGGACTGGTCGGAAGTGGCAATCACATTTGACCGCGCTGATCATCCGCCTAAGTTGCACAGGCGAGGAAAATACGCCTTAATCATCAATCCACTCATTGACGGTTATGGTTTCTCCAAGACTCTCATGGATGTGGCAGCAGTATTAATATTCTGTATGTCGAAACGCTACGCTGGATGAAGATCTCGGAGACCTACCTGAACCACAGCTCTGTGATCATTCACGGGGTTGTCCCAGGAATACAAGCAAATTCCCTAGGAGAAATCACTTTGGATGTTACCTTTGGAACTCCAAAGAACTATCGGGCGGAGGCACTTTCCTTCGCAGTGGTCCCATTCAAGAGCGCGTACCACGCTATATTCAGACGTCCAACTTACTAGGATTTTATGGCTCGTCTGTGTTATATTTACAATATGATGAAAATTCCAGGTCCCAATGGCATGATCACCATCAGGGGAGACCCGAAGAAAGCGCGAGAGTGCAAAGATGGAAATGCCGCCTTTGCTGAAGCCGTGCTGCACGCCCAGGAGTACCAGGAGATCAAGAAGAGCATGGATCTGTCCGAGATGCCCGCAACAAAGAAGGAGGTGACAAAGCCGAATCCGGAGTTAGAGGCATCAGAAGAGACGAAGAAGACGCCGTTGAAGGATGATGACCCCTCCAAGGTGACCCAGATAGGCGTAGGCCTAGATAGCGCATAGGAAAGCGCGCTCGTCAAGTTCCTCAAAGCAAATCAAGATATCTTCGCATGGCAGCCATCTGACATGACCGGAGTACCTAGGGAACTTGCCGAGCACTCTTTAAATGTAAACGCGAACTCTAAACCCGTCAAACAGTCCTTACGACGTTTCGGCGATGAAAATAGTAAGGCAATAGCTAAGGAACTAGCACGGGTCGAGTTAGCCGGATTCATAGAAGAGGTCATCCACAGTGAGTGGTCGACCAATCCTGTAATGGTCCCTAAAAAGGACACCACTGACTGAAGGATGTGTGTTGATTATACTGCCTTGAACAAGGCTTGTCCAAAAGATCCGTTTGTTCTGCCTAGGCTTGATCAAGTTATCGATTCTACGGCAGGCTCGGAACTCCTCTATTTTCTTGATGCATATTCCGGTTATCACCAAATCCAAATGAAGGAATCTGACAAAGTCAAAACCTCATCCATAACCCCCTTCGAAACCTTCTGTTTTGTTATGATGCCCTTTGGGCTGAAGAACTCAAGAGCTACGTACCAGCGCACGATGCAGTGTTGCCTCCACGACCAACTCGGACGCAATGTACATGCATATGTGGATGATATTGTGGTGATGTCCAAAAAGAAGAAAACACTGATTTATGACTTGGAGGAAACATTCGCCAATCTATGAAAATACAACATAATGCTTAATCCGAAGAAATGCTTCTTTGGAATTCCAGTTGGAAAACTTTTAGGTTTCATCGTGTCTCAAAGAGGCATAGAGGTGAACCGAGAAAAAATCAAGGCTATACTCAATATTTCTAGGCCAACTCGCCTGAAGGACGTACAAACACTAAATGGTTGCATCGCTACAGTCAGTCGGTTTGTAAACCGGCTCGGTGAAAGAGCCGCACCATTATACAAACTCCTGAAAAAGACCTAGGATTTTGTGTGGACCGACGAAGCTGAAGCTGCATTACAAGACCTGAAGAAAGTACTCTGATCTACTCCTATCCTTGCTGCACCAGAACCACAGGAACCGATGTTGCTTTATCTTGCTGCGACAAACAAAGTCGCTAGTATCATCATGGTAGTGGAAAGACCAGAGGAAAATCAGGAACAGTTGGTGCATCGTCCGACTTATTTTTTCAGCGAGGTCCTAGCGGAATCAAAACAGCAGTATCCGCACTATCAAAAGCTGGCTTACGGTGTTTTCTTGGCATCTCGTAAGCTACGACACTATTTCCAGGAGCATCCAATTACCGTGGTGAGCATAGCTCCCATGAGAGACATAATTAACAACAGCGACGCCACAGGACACGTCGCCAAATGGGGCATAGAGCTTTCAGCTTTCGATATTGAGTATAAACCCCAGACAACAATCAAATCCCAAATCCTTGCCGACTTTGTTGCTGATTGGACAGAGACGAAGGAGAATATGACCCACCCTGAGTCAGAATATTGGACCCTATACTTTGATGGGTCTAAGGCTCGAGGGGGCTCGGGGCTGGCGTGGTGCTCAAATCACCCCAAGGAGATAAACTTCTATACGTGTTGCAGATCTACTTCACATCGACAAATAATATTGCCGAGTATGAAGCACTGCTGCATGGAATCCGGATTGCTAAGGATATAGGCATCAGACGTTTGATGTGTTATGGAGATTCAGATCTTGTTGCTCGGCAAGTGTCGGATATTTGTAATGCAAATAAACACATGGAAGCATATAAGGCTGTCGTGGATGATTTATCTAAATCGTTCGAAGGGTTTTAGGTTCAACACATCCCTCGAGCAGAAAATGAGGAAGTAGATGCACTATCTCGGATAGGCTCTGCACGGAAAGAGGTCCCGGATGGCGCTTTTTTAGAGCACCTCAAAGTTCCCTCAGTAAAGGGAGTGGATGAGGAATATCCGACCAAATCCGACTCACCTCTAATAGCAGTTATGGCTGTAATTCCTAGCTGAACTCAACCCTACCTTTATTATCTGGTAGATGGCAAATTACCCGAAGACGAGGTTCTGAGCCGGCAGATTATCTGACGAACGAAAGCCTATACTATAGTTAAAGGTGAGCTCTATAAGCGGAGTGTGTCTAGGGTCTTTCAGCGATGCGTATCTCCGGAAGGAGTGGAAATCTTAAGAGAAATCCACGAAGGCGAGTGTGGTCACCATGCTGCAGTCAAATCTTTAGTGGCAAAAGCTTTTAGACATGGTTTTTTCTGGCTTATAGCTCAGGCAGATGCCGAACGACTAGTCAAGACGTGCAAAGGATGCCAAAAGTATGCCAAACAAGCTCACGTTCCAGCTGATCAGCTGCGAACAATAACTATAACATGGCCTTTTGTGGTCTGGGGGCTTGATATGGTAGGACCGTTTAAACGGGCTCCAAGTGGATTTACTCACCTCTTAGTGATGGTGGATAAATTCACAAAATGGATTGAGGCTAAACCCGTCACTAGTTGTGATGGAGCAACAGCCAAAAGATTTGTCGAGGATGTTATAATCCGGTATGGTTATCCGCATAGTATTATCACGGACAATAGGAGTAATTTCTCTATGGGAGAGTTTGCCGAATTCTGCAATGAACAAAATATCCGGCGTGACATTGCGTCAGTCGCACATCCACGGGCTAACAAACAAGTCGAAAGGGCAAATGGTTTAATCCTACAGGGCCTAAAACCGAGACTCGAAGCACCACTACGACGTGCTGCGGGGGCTTGGGCAGAGGAATTACCCTCTGTAATATGGAGTTTACGAACAACTCCGAACAGGTCAACCGGATACACACCTTTCTTCTTGGTCTATGGCGCAGAAGCAGTTCTTCCTAGTGATTTGATTCACACTTCTCCTAGAGTGGACGCGTATATCAAAGAAAATGTCGAGATTTCTCGAAAAAATGATCTTGACTTAGTCGAAGAAGTTCACATCGTTGCTGAAATGAGATCAACAGCCTATCATCAGAAGTTACGCAAGTATCATAGCCAGAGAGTCCGAAACAGATCTTTCAATAAAGGCGATTTGGTTCTCCGGCTTGTGCAACAAAGAAAGCACATACTTTCCCCAGTATGGGAAGGGCCCTTTTTAGTAAGTCGAGTATTGCATAATGGTTCATACTACTTAACTGACATGAGGCCAGTCAAAGAAAGACCTGCTACTAAGAAGAGAAAGAGAGCTGGAGGCAGTACATATCCAGATGAGTTAGACAGACCATGGAATATTGCTCATCTATGTCCCTTTTATTCTTAGTTTATCCTTCTTTGTAATCATACATATATACATGTTCTGTGAGAAATAAAAGTCTTGGTTGCCTCAAGTTTTTTCTGAGAAGTTTTTACCATCTTATTTTCGAATGATCATGTCATAGTCGAAAATCCCAGAATACTTGAAAGTACTTTATGCTCATGTTTGTTCTGGTTTAGATTTCCGATTCTAAAAATTCTACCTTTGGGTATAACTCTAAAGTTTCTAGTCTATACTTTGGTTATTTGTCTGATTGCTGGATGCGGGCATTTTCTGAGTAGTGAATTGTTGGTACTGGAAGCCGACTTTGTTTCCGAGTTTAAACTGGTTTAGCAATTGAGCTCGCTGCTTCAAGCAAAGTTTCCGCAGAAGGTTTAGCTGCTCAAAAGGGACGAGGCGGAAAGCCAGATAAACGATAAGTATAGACGAAAAAGTATAAGTGCTTATGTAAACATTTCAGGCACACAAAAATTTAAGCCAAAAGTGCTGAATAGATTAAAAGCTTAGCACTAGCAAAATTATAGTACTGCATATTTACAGACCCATAATGTTTCTCGAAATAATACATTTGTTTCTGGTAATTTATGATGTAGGAGAGGAGGTAGGAGCTGCCGGCTCGCTGGATGCATCGGCCTCGGTTTTATAACACTCCGAGATGTTCAGATCCCATATGGTCTGTTCATCGTCGGAAACTTCAGTTGCTTCTTCCGAAGGCGGAGGCGGTGTGTCCACGCGAGTGAAGAAGGGAGTGTCGTAGCTGGTTAAGTCAGCTACGTGACACCCATATCCGGTGCAGGAGTCCATGATGGCCTTGATATCTTGCTCCTGGTCATCTTCATCCACCTTGCAGTACCCTCTGGTCACTTGCTATATCTCCATGTTTCCATGGTGGCTCATGACCATGGTGAGAGCGTTTTGCGCCGCGGATCGCGCATAGGACATGTTCCAGTCCCAGACGAGCTGCGGCATCTCTTTCGCCTAGTCTTGCACCTGAAAGTCGGACATGCGATGCATGTCCGGAACCTTGAGAGCTTCGCCAATATCCTCAATGGATTAGCGGAAGTCATGAAGCAGATCATCGACTTGGGTAAGCCGGTGGGTGCGAGGCTCGGCAGAGGTGGAGTCCATCAAGTTCAGAGGACCTATACACATAACGCAAAACGGTTAAGAAAATCCAACATCAAAAGAGTCGAAGAATATAGAAAAGTTAGAAAGATGGAAGCATACCGAAGATGACGTCATCAACTTTGGTCTTCTCTTCTCGAAGACTCTGTAGTTCAGCCCGGAGCGCCTTGGAAAGATCCTTCTCTCTACAAAGTTCATCATTGAGATCCGAGATTCTCTGATCTTGAACAGCAATCTTACGATCACGTTCATCAGTAGCCATGGAGGAGGATTCGAGAATTTGAGCGATGCTCTTCTCATGATCTACCTTGAGCTTATCTAGCTCTTGGCGAAGTTCTTTATTCTCCACCACCAGGGTTTTGAGGTTCTCGGTCTCTTCGATCATAGCACAGGACTGTTTTACCAGTGCTGTAAGACAAAAGAACAACAGTTCAGCAAAAATATTCGACTATGAAAACACAAGACAAGGTTTGAGTTTCGGAATGTTTACCTTCGGCCTCATCCTTGGAAACCTTTAGCTCAGGATTTTCAAGTCGGAGAGCTTTGATCTCTCTCCGCTTGTTACAGATATTCTTCAACAAATCCTGGTTATATGAATTAACTTTCTGTAAGTCAGAATACCCAGAGCCAGAAGTCTACTGAAGAATCGGGCTAATATTGTTACTAATATCAGCACGAGCCTTGGGGGCTACACTAGTTCATTCTTTGGCATCCTAAGGAAGCATAAACCCGGATTGTATATCCTACTTCATGCTTGGGGGCTAGAGGATATGATATAAAGTACAATAAAGAAAATTGTGAGTTGGAATTCCGACTTACATGATGTTCATGTGTGAGCTTGCTCAGGCACATGTTCACCTCGGTGGTAACCTTCTTGGCGAGGGTGAGTGGAATAACCGGAGGTGGTGGAAGCACACCAGCTCTAAGTCCCTCGTCGCGAAGGCAGACTTGTTCAAGAAGGTCAGAGTACTTGATGTCCTCCGCTTCTTGTGCTTCTTCTTCAGCAGAGAGATTTCGGCTCTCCAGGCATTGCTGGCCAGAAGCTGGATTTCTTCTACAGATTTCCGAGACAAGCCAAATTTGGCAAGTCCTGGATTGTTCAGGAGGTTTTTGGCAAAGGTCTCTGTCGAGGGATCATTACCCAAGAGGGTTCACCCTTATCTAAACCTAAGCCACCCATGGTGGCGTCAGTATGCGATTCAAGGATCGCTGGCCCCGTTGAAGGAGCTGGATCTTCTGCGACAACTGGTGATGGAGTAATCACCGGTGTTGCGGAAGGTTGAGGAGCAGGAGTCGGAGGAGCCGCAGCAGGAGAAGCCATAGTCAACTTCGTCTGCCACAAGGGCTTCGAAGAAGTTCCCTTCCCCTTGGCCTTGATGAGTTGTTTAGCTCTGAGAGTGTAATAGAATGGAAAACATTACATCTCGGAAGAAAATTCGAGTAAGGTATAGAGGCGGAAGTTGTGTGAAAGTTACCTCTTCACGACTAGCACCTCCTTTGTGCCGACAGCCACTGTCGGAGCTTTGCGCTTCCTGGGCACAACGTCCGGCAGTGGGACCAGTTCCGCCTCCTAAGAAAACTCTAGGGGATATCCCTCGATAGGAGCCAGCTCCGACTCGAGGAGATCGGCAAGCTGAAAAGAAGAAAGTATCTCAGTATTGCAAAATAATTTAAAAGGTGAAACACATAAAAGGGTTTATTATTGAAGCTTACCGGAACTACTAGGTCTTCCGCTGTATGCATGTCCAGAGACAAGTCCGGAATCTTTCTTTCAATCCGCTCCCATATCAGCCATTTGATCTAGCTTATGTAGTCATGTGGCTTTAAAGCCTTAGGACTGATGCGGAGGGAATCATTCTTCGACGCCGTGATGGAGTGCATCAGACGGTCACCGTGGTGCTGGAGAGGCTGGATCCGATGTGCAACCCAACACTGGACTAAGTCGGATCCTTTCAAACCTTTGTGTTTTATCAGGTATTCGATCCGCCTCTTAGCAAGGATCAGATCATCACTGAGAGCTGGAGGAGCCTCGTCCCAAGATGGAAGGGCCATGGTGGCTCCGTCGATGACAGCTGGCAAGGCAGTAGCTTTGCCAAGAGCAGGAATATCCTTATGGTAAAAGAAAGTGGCCGCCATTGTTTGAACGACTCACTGGCAGAAATGCGAGGATAACTACGCTCACGTCTAACAGAAAGGCTAATAGTGCCAGTAGTATAAGGATTACCGGCGGTGATGGAGTTTATACAGACATGAAAGTAGAAACAAAATAAAGTAAGACTTGGCCTAATGTCGATATATCCCTCACACAAAGTCGCATAAGCGCTCATATCTAAGATGGAGTTGGGAGGAAGATGGTGGAGCTGAACGCCGTGATCTATCACCTTGGAAAAGAAATCCGAGGGAGGGAAAGACAAACCTCTGTCGAGGTGAGTGCCGAAGTGTACCCGTTCACCGGCTTGAGAGTGGGGGATGGTTTCGCTGAAACCGCTCCGCCAGTCGCCAGCACGGAGGAGCCCTTCATTCTCCACGCCGTGGAGCTTCTCGTCATCGAGAAGACACGAGATCCAAACCCCACGGTTGCTCTCTTTCTCCGCTGCTGCCGCTGCTATCCCCGTCGCTGCGAAGCCAGCCAAGCTGGAAGATGAAGAAGAAGCCATTTCTCCGGTGCACTGGTGACCTTGGATGGGCGGCGCTAGGAATCTGGGAGGCAGTAGAGCTCTGTGCGCGAGGGAGAAGTGGAGGAGAAGGAACGGCAAGGGAACAGGTGAAGATGGGAGAAAAAGAATCCTCACCCCTTATAACCACCTAACTGCGCCAAGATTCGTGCAAGCGGCACTGTATAAACGCACGCGTCATGGAAGGAACTGGGAAGGACCCACGCGATGATTACGTCACATCGGTCTCCGCGTATGCATTAAAACGACGCCTCGGTTCCGCGAACGATGGACCCACCACCGGTCGTGCTGACAGGATGTTTGTCAGATGACGTGACTTGACCATGACCAGTGTCAGATGACGTCAGGTACCAAGTTCCGGCTTAGTTTGAATATCAAGTTGGAAAACCCGAATAATGTACTGATATGTCCGACTTATTTTCGAGACCCGGATCGTATCTTTTGTTTTGAAGTTTCAGGAACTCTTCAAGATTTTGCAAGACAAAGATCAAGCTAGATGACGAAGAATCCGACTTTGGATCTTGGAGACTTCCGGGGGCTGCTGTTGGGGATATACTTTACGGGTATCCTCACTGACCAGGGTGGCCCACTTCGGGTTAGAGCTTTGCTTCATGGGCGGCCTAGTCAGGGAGAAGAGGCGGAGTCCAATCCGGCAACGGGAAGTCCCAGAAGACTTACCGACTTCGGCCCATAGTGTTACTTGTAGTTCAAGATGTACTCTGTAACCGACTCTTAGTCGTAGCCAGATAGATCTCTCCTGTAAACCCTAGGCCGTATATCTATATAAGCCGTCCTAGGGAGAGCCTTTAGGGCACCCTCAGTAGTCTACAATCTCAACTCGCACAGGCGAACCCTTGTAACCCATAGTCCGGCCAGACATCGATAGCTAGCGTGAGTAGGATCCGGCCCAAAGCCGTGGATTCAACAGGTAAACTTGTGTGCTCACCGTCCTGGAACACCGTATGTCTCACACCCCTCTCTTCCGCACGCCCCGAGGACCCCCTCATGGCGTACTTGTTATCAATCCGATGACAATGAGTGATTCGGTAACTGATAAGGGTGAACCCTCAAAGGGTAATGATCCCTCGGCACAGGTTTTCGCAGACAACCTTCTTAGCAATCCGGGTATCGCCAAACTTGGCATTACTCGAAAAACTGTAGAAGAGATCTAAAAGTTGGCTCAGCAATGCTTGGAGAACCAGAACATCACTGCCGAAGAAGAGGCCCAAGCAGTCGAGGACGTAAAACTCTCCGAGCTTCTTGACCAAGTTCCTCTTTGCGACAACAAGATGAAGGCTGGTGTGGCTCCGCCAGCACCAGTGATCCCTCTGACTCTCGCCGAGAAGGTTTCTTCTGAGGTGAACATGAGTCCGAGCAAGCTAACCCATGAACATTATGTAAGTTAGAATTTGACTCTCGCTTTTACTTTACTATATATCATATCCTCTAGCCCCCAAGCATGTAGTTGGATAGGAAATCCAGATTTATGCTTTCATAGGATGCCAAATAACGAACTAGTATAGCCCCCAAGGCTCGTGCTGATATTTAAATTAGTTAAAATATTAGCCCGAGTCTTTAGTAGACTTCTGACTCTGGGTATTATTCTGACTTATAGAAAGTTAATGCTTTTAACCAGGAATTGCTAAAGAATATCTGCAATAAGCGGAGAGAGATCAGAGCTCTCCGCCTACAAAGTGCTCAACTGAAGATTTCCAAGGATGAAGGTGAAGGTAATCATTTCAGTCCTCATACTTGCTCTTTTGATTTCATAGTCGAATTCTTATTCGACTGTTTTCTTTTGTTTACAAAACTGGTCAAATAGTCATGCAAAATGATTGAAGAGGCCGAGAATTTCAAAACCCTGGAGGTGGAGAACACCGATGTAAGCCGAGAGTTGAATGAGCTTAAGGTGGATCATGAGCGTAGTATTAACAGCATTCTTGAATCATCCAACATGGCCACCAAGGAGAATGATCGCCCGATCGCCATCTCGAACCTAGCAGATGAATTGGCCAGGGAGAAGGACATCACCCAAGCTCTCCGGGATGAGATCCAGAGTCTTCGGGCGGAGAAGACCAAAGTTGACGATGCCATCTTTGGTATATTTTTCCATCTCTGACCTTTCCTTTTTTCCGACTTTATACTCGGATATATTTCTGACTTTCCTTTACATGCATAGGTCCTTCGAATATTCTTGATTCTTCATCCTCCGAGTCTCGTACCAGCGGGCTTACTTCAATCGGAGATCTGCTTCACGATTTCCGCTAGTCATTGGAGGATATTGGCAAAGCTCTAAAGGTTTCCGATATGAACAGAATGTCAGCCTTTGAGGTGCGGGACAAGGCAAAGGAGATGCCCTAGCTTATCCAAGATTGGAAGGTGTCATATGCGTGAACCACAACACAGAATGCCCTAACAATGGTTATGAGCCACCATGGAAGCATGGAAATTTGGCAAATAACCAGGGGTTATTCGACTGCTGATGAAGATGGCAAGGAGCAAAATATCAAGGATATCATGGACTCCTGTGCTAGCTATGGATGCCACGTAGCTGATCTGACCAGCTATGACACTCCATTCTTCACTCACGTGGAAACGCCTCCTCCGCCTCTAGAAGAAACAACTGAAGTTTCCGATGATGAGCAAACTGAATCTGATATGCCCATCTTGAAAAGATACTCAAGGCGAAGGTGATGTCACCAGTGAGCCGGCAGCTCCTACCTCTTCTCCTGCATCGTAGAGTAACAGAAAAAACAATCGGATTGTAATAAGTAGTATACTATTTTGCTAGTGCTAAGTTTATAAGAACTAATGCTTTTTACATCCTTTTAGCAGTTTTGGCTTTATTTGAATGTGCCTAAAAATTTTCATAAGCACTTTTTGTTTTTTCCATACTTATCGCTTATGTGGACTTCCGCCTCGTCCCTTTCATGAGCCGGGAAACCTTCAACACGGAAAACTTTGCCGAGAAACGGAGCTCAATTGCTAAACCAGTTTAAACTCGGAAACAAAGCCGGCTTCCATTACCAACAATTCACTGCTCGAAAAATACCCGCATCTAGTAATTAGACAAAGAACCAAAGTACAAACTAGAAAATTTTAGATTTATACCCAAAGGTAGCATTTTTAGAATCGGAAATCTAACCAGAACAAACATGAGCATAAAGTACTTTCAAGTATTCTGGGATTTTCGACTGTGACATGATCATTCAGAAATAAGATGGTAATATAAAACTTCTCAGAAAATATTGAGGCAACCAATACTTAATTTCTCATTGAACATGTACACATATATGATTACAAAGAAAGAAAATTTAAGAATAAAAGGGATGTAGCTGAGCAATATTCCACGGTTTGTCAAATTCTTCCAGGTCTGTACTGCCTCCAGCTCTCTTTCTCTTCTTAGTAGTAGGTCTTTCTTTGACTGGACGCATATCAGTTAGATAGTAATAACCATTGTGTAATACTCGGCTAACTAAAAAGGGCCATTACCAAACTAGGGAAAGTTTGTGCTTTCTTTTTTACACGAGCTTGAGAACCAAATCGCCCTTATTGAAAGACCGGTTTCTGACTCTCTGGCTATGATACTTGCGTAACTTCTGCTGATAGACTGTTGATCTCTGCTCAGCAACTACGCGAATTTCTTCGATTAAATCAAGAGCATCTTGTCGAGAAATTTCGGCATCCTCTTCGATATACGCAGCAACTCGGGGAGAAGTATGAATTAAATCACTAGGAAGAAATGCTTCTATGCCATAAACCAAGAAGAAAGGTGTGTATCCGGTTGACCTGTTTGGAGTTGTTCTCAAGCTCCATATCACAGACGGCAAGTCGTCTGCCCAAGCCCCCACAGCACGACGAAGTGGTGCTTTGAGTTTTGTTTTGAGGCCTTGAAGGATTAACCCATTTGATCTTTTGACTTGTCTGTTGGCTTGTGGATGCGCGACTGACGCAATGTCAAGCCAGATTTTTTTATTGTCATAGAATTCGGCAAGTTCTCCCATAGAAAAATTGCTCCCGTTTTCCGTGATAATACTGTGCGGATAACCGTATTGGATTATACCATACTCGACAAATCTTCTAGCTGTTGCTCCATCACAACTTGCGATGGGTTTAGCCTTAATCCACTTCGTGAACTTATCCACCATCACTAAGAGGTGAGTAAATCCACTTGGATCCTGTTTAAACGGTCCTACCATGTCAAGCCCCCAGACCGCGAAGGGCCATGTCATCGGAATTGTTCGCATCTGATCAGCCGGAACATGAGCTTGTTTGGCGTACTTTTGGCAGCCTTTGCACATCTTGACCAGCCGTTCGGCATCTGCCTTGGCAGTAAGCCAGAAAAATCCGTGTCTAAAAGCTTTTGCCACTAAAGATTTGGTTGCAGCATGATGGCCGCATTCGCCTTCGTGAATTTCCCTTAGGATTTCGACTCCTTCTTCCAGGGATACACATCGCTGAAAAACCCCAGATACACTATGCTTATAGAGTTCACCATTTATTATTGTATAGGTTTTTGCTCGTCGGACGATCTGCCGGCTCAAAACCTCATCTTTGGTAATTTTCCGTCTACCAAGAAATCGAGGTAGGGTTTTTTCCATCTTGGAATCACAACCAGAACTACTACTAAAGGTGAGTCAGATTCGGTCGGATATTCCTCATCAACTCCTGTGATAGAGGGAACTTTGAGGTGCTCCAAAAAAGTGCCATCCGAGACCTTTTCCTTGCAGAGCCTATTCGAGATAATGCATATGCTTCCTCATTTTATGTTCGAGGGATGTGTTGAACCTCAAACCCTTCGAATGATTTAGATAGTTCATCCACGATAGCCCAATATGCTATCATGTGTTGGTTTGCATTACAGTGATCCGGCACTTGTTGAGCAACAAGATCCGAATCTCCATAACACATAAGTCGTCGGATACCGATATCCTTAGCAATCCGGATTCCATGCAGCAGTGCTTCATATTCAGCAATGTTGTTTGTTGCCGTGAAGTGGATCTGCAACACATAGAAAAGCTTATCTCCTTGGGGTGATTTGAGCACCACTCCAGCCCCGAGCCCCTAGACACTTTAGAACCGTCAAAATGCAAGGTCTAGTATTCCAACTCTGGTAGGGTCATATTCTTTGTTGTCTCTGTCCAATCAATGACAAATTCAGCAAGGATTTGGGATTTGATTGTTGTACGAGGTTTGTACTCAATGTCGAAAGCTGAAAGCTCTATTCCCCATTTTGTGACACGTCCTGTAGCATCGTTGTTGTTGATTATGTCCCTCATGGGAGCTGTGCTCACCATGGTAATTTGGTGCTCCTGAAAGTAATGTAGTAGCTTCCTAGATGCAAAGAACACACCATAAGCCAGCTTTTGATAATGCGGATACCGCTGCTTCGATTCAGTTAGGACTTCACTGAGGTAGTAAGTCGGACGCTGCACCATGTGTTCCTGTTTTTCCTCTGGTCTTTCCACCACCATGACGATGCTGACAACTCTATTTGTCATAGCTAGATAGAGCAACATCAGTTCTTGAGGTTCTAGTGCTGCAAGGATTGGAGCGAACGAGAGTACTGCTTTCAGGTCTTGTAGCGCAGCTTCAGCTTCATTAGTCCAAACAAATTTTTTGGTCTTTTTTAGGAGCTCGTAGAGTGGTGCGGCTCTTTCACCGAGCCGTCTTACAAACCGACTGACTGCAGCAATGAAACCAGTTAGCCTTTGTACGTCCTTCAGGCGAGTCAGCCTGGAAATGTTGAGTATAGCCTTAATCTTGTCCCAGTTCACCTCTATGTCTCTTTGAGACAAGGTGAAACCTAACAATTTTCCGGCTGGTATTCTAAAGAAGCATTTCTTTGGATTAAGCATTATGTTGTATTTGTGTAGATTGGCGAACGTTTCCTCCAAGTTGGAAATCAGCATTTCCTTCTTTTTGGACATCACCTCTATGTCATCCACATATGCATGTACATTGCGTTTGATTTGATCGTGGATGCAACGTTGCATAGTGCGTTGGTACGTAGCTCCTGCGTTTTTGAGCCCAAAAGGCATCGTAATGAAACAGAAGGTTCCGAAGTGGGTTATGAATGAAGTTTTGACTTTGTCTAATTCCTTCATCTGGATTTCGTGATAGCCGGAATATGCGTCGAGAAAATATAGGAGTTTCAAGCCTACCATAGAGTCGATAACTTGATCAATTCTAGGCAGAGCGAACAGATCTTTGGGACAAGCCTTGTTCAAGGCAGTATAATCAACACACGTCCTTAAATCAGTAGTGTCCTTTTTAGGGACCATTACAGGATTGGCCGACCACTCAGTGTGGATGACCTCTTCTATGAATTCGGCTAACTCGAGCCAGACCAGTTCTTTAGCTATTGACTTTCGTTTTTCACCGCTAAAACATCGTAAGGACTGTTTGATGGGTTTAGTGTTTGGGTGTACATTTAGAGAGTGCTTGGCAAGTTCCCTAGGTACTCCAGTCATGTCAGATGGTTGCCATGCGAAGATATCTTGATTGGCTTGGAGGAACTTGATGAGCGCGCTTTCCTATGAGCTATCTAAACCTACACCTATCTGGGTCACCTTGGAAGGGTCATCATCCTTCAATGGTGTCGTCTTCGTCTCTTCTGATGCCTTGAACTCTGAAGTCGGCTTTGTCACCTCCTTCTTTGTCGCGGGCATCTCGGACGGGTCAATTGTCTTCTTGATCTCCTGGTACTCTTGGGCATGCAGTACGGCTTTAGCAAACGCGACATTTCTATCCTCACATTCTCGTGCTTTCTTTGGGTCTCCCCTAATGGTGATCATGCCATTGGGACCTGGAATTTTTATCATACTGTAAATGTAACACGGACGAGCCATAAAATCCCAGTAAGCCGGCCGTCTGAAGATAGCGTGGTGTGCGCTCTTGAACGGGACCACTTCAAAAGAAAGTGCTTCCGTCTGGTAGTTCTTTGGAGTTCTGAATGTAACGTCCAAAGTGATCTCTCCCAGGGAACTTGCTTGTCTTCCTAGGATAACTCTGTGAAAGATCACAGAGTTGTGGTTCAGCTATGTTTCCGTGATCCTCATCCGACGCAGCATTTCGTCATAGAGGATGTTGATGCTGATGTCCCCGTCCATGAGGGTCTTGGAGAAACCATAACCGTCAATAAGTGGATTGACGACTAGAGAGTACTTTCCTCACCTGTGTAACTTAGGCGGATGATCGGAGTGGTCAAAGGTGATTCTCACTTCCGACCAGTCCAAAAACTAAGGGACAGCCAGAACAGTTGCGTTGAGATCATGCAAAACTGCCTTCTTGACCTTAGCTGGTTGAGACCCAAGGAAAGTGATGTAAGTGTCTTTCTTTGTAGGGAAATTCTTCTTTCTATCCGACTTGGGATTTGAAGGCTCTGCTTCCTCCATGTCGGAATCCTCCTTGGTCTCTTTTTCTTTCTTAGATTTTTTCTTTACTTTTCTTCGCTTGGCCCTGTAGCCAGCAGATTCATATTTCTTGATGTCATCATTGAAACGACACTCGGCATTTGTGTGGGACGATCCCCTGTTGCCATCTAAGTGATGCACACACGGATTGTTGGCAATGTCGGCCCAAGAATAGGTTTTGCCAGGTTGCTGGTCTCCTCTACCTTGGACTCTAGATGTCCCACGACTGTGTCCGTGGCCGCCTCCACGCCCTCCGCATCCTCCAGACCCGAAAGTACCATTGACAACTGCTATTTCCACGGTGGGATTTTCTTCCGAGGTGTTCTTGTGCTTCTGAGTATGTTGCTTTGGCTGTTTTGTCGACTGTGGTATAGCCAGGACGTTCAGTAGTCCTTGTGTGTCATCATTGGCATCTGCATACTTGCCGTCTCTATTATCTCTCCCAGATCGGTGACCTTGTCGCACATCAAGCAGTGACGTAGTAGACCAATTGGGAGTCCTGTAATGAAAGCTTCAATCGCAGTTTGATCGTTTACTCCTTCACATGAGTTCTTGGGGTTGATCCATCGTCCGAGATAATCTCGGAAAATTTCTCTGGCTTTCTGGGTGCAATGTTGTAGGTCTCCTACCATACAGGGCCTCTGATATGTGCCTTCAAAATTCCGAAAGAATGCGCTCGACATGTCATACCAATTGTAGATAGTGTTTTCTGGAAGTTCATTGAGCCAGGACCGTGCCATCTTCCTCAGCATAAGCGGGAGATACCGGGTCGCGAGCAAGCTATTTCTGCCTTTGGCGATGCAACAAGCCTGGAAAAAATCCTGAAGCCAAGTGTCTGACCGAGCCACACCGTCATAGGGTTGGATGTGTCTTGAGATAGCAAATCCTTCCAGGAAGTTTGTTTGTCGGATGCGCGGTCCGAAGCATTTTGGACCCACATAAATATTGTCTGACTTGTAGCACCGTGCCTCTATGTTAGAGTTGATCCGGTGCCTCGCGTCACTTGGTGACAGAGAATGCCGTCTTGGTTGTTCATTGTGGCTGCGGTGCCTTGGAGCCGGACTTCTGCTTCTGCCACCACCTCCTCCACCACGACGCCCTCCTTGGCCCCTCGAGAGCCACTATGATGGTTGCTTGGTGGAGAGGGTGGTATAGGTGGATTTTTCCCGGCTGAGCGACAGCCTCTGTCCAGAGCGTCATTATTCGGTTCTAGGGAGGGTCTTGATTACAACGAGCCCCCTGCCGGCGGGCTTGTTCGTCTGCGGTACCAAAGTTGGCAGGCCAGCGCATGGCGGTACCTAAGTTGCCTGAAATTACCGCATTTCGAAAAGGTGGGACGCCAACACTGAGAGGGCCATTTCGAGGCAAACTCATCTCACCCCTGCCAAATTCAAACATTCCGTTAAACTGCCCCATGAAGTAGACGGTCGGGACCCTCATGTCGGTCATCTGTCCGTGACACGGGCGTCAACGCGGCAACCTCTTAGGCAAATCGAGCAGCTAAGTGGATTGGATGCGTTGACCAATTTCACAAATCCATTCCCAGTTTTCCCCTAGCACCGGCAGCGTCGGAATCCACCCTCCAGGCAGGACGATCCCTTCGGACATTTGACTTCCGGCGCCAAGTTGCTGCACCCAGTTGCTGCGCCCAGTCGCTGATCCTGAGCTCCAATGGCACATGTCGTAGCCGCCGTTGCGAGGCTCTAGCCCGCCTCTGTCGCCGACGAGCCAAGCAGCTCGGAGGATGGCAGATCCTACTATGAAGAAAGAAGAAGTTATGTCTACAAGCGGGTGATCTACCCTTCTCTTTGCTATTCGCACTAGTTACAACTGCTAGCTGGCTACTGAACCTCAAATTGTTTGTTAGCCCAACGCTGACAAACATATTTTGTCCACAGTTTTCTGTCAAGTGGGATCTGCGCGGACCCTCCTTACCTGGTTACGGTAGTCCTCTATAGGTACGACTCTAAGGGCAAGTGGTATGGAAGCCATTGTTTCACGATGGAAGAAGCTCCTGCGCAAATCTGCACTATATCTGGTATGGTTGCTGCTTTGCGTAATCATGTTGAATTATGGCCAAAGCAGACAGCAAAGTTCAGCTTCATGGATGAACGTGGCATCATGGTTCCTATAACGTGTGACAGTCAGCTAATTGGTTTGATGAAAAGATATGCTTCGGCTGCCATGTTTGACCTGAAATGTCATGTGCTAGATGTGGAAGCTACTGCAACTGGGAGTCACCCTTCTATTCTTGGACAGGGTGGTTGCTCGAACCCAATTAGCTCCTGGTAAGCAAAGGTCTCTTGGGGTTCGCATGTTTGTGCTGAATTGTAATTTTTGTTTTATTTACTCTGTAGATATTGGGCAGTTATGCAACAGTCTTGTTTCTTTGACAGGAAGCGCCGCAAGGTTAAAACATATGATGGTCGTCATTTTGCTGCCGGAGAAACTAAAAGCAGTGGAAAGATGTCATTTTGCTACACCAAGAAATTAAAAGCAGTGGAAAGATGATCTTTGGACACAATTCTGGTGCCCATTGTCCCGTGATCTGCAGTACGTGAAGCTAAGAAAATTGGCACCGAGGAAGAGGAAGAAGGCAGAAAATGAAGAAGCCATTGGACGTGAAGGCTTGGCACCCAGGCTGCAGAAGAAGGCTGCTGGCAGTCAAGATGCATAGTAATTTGTTGAACTTGAACCTATATATGTAATTCTGTTAAATTCTGATCGCTCGGTGTGTGGCACGTTGCTGGGCAAAACAATCTACCCACGTTCTCTGAGTAAAATGTATAGCGACTTAGGGTTTAGAAACGCCCGAGTCAGTAGTGGAATCCAAAATTGTGATTGTGCCACTTCTATCTGAAAACAAGGATCCACCGGTTCCACGATTGCTGAGGGGCAAGAGGTCTCCAAATACGACGGAATGTAAGTGGCACATAAATAAATTATTTAAGCTGTCACACTCCATGAAGCAGCAACTTATTTCAGATGTTGCACAATGATGTGGCAACATAAACAGCAATGTTCTCACCGATAATGCCCAGATGAGGAGGAAATGGGTACCACTTTCTGGCCTAATCTTGATCCCGTCTATCTCACCGCCTCTCTGCTCCTACATCCCCTGCATCTGGCGAAGCTCCCGGATCTCTAGTAACCGGGTGTACGTGCTTCCACTTTATAAATTGTGGTTGTGCCATTTGCATGCGGCACAATCCAGTAGATTACGTTTAAACAAACCACCAATATCAGAATACACTAGTAGAAAAGGTGTCTTTGGTCCACGGTCACGTTCCTAATCCGGGACAGAGATCTAAATCGAGGCAAAAATTGATCTAAATCACAAATTCTTCCACAAATTAATCGAGACAGAGATCTAAATCGAGGCATTTCATTACTTCAACCACAAATTCTTCTAAACAAAGGTGCGATTTCACATCCTACATTAGTTCAACCACTAGTCAACAATTTCACTTCCGCTGCCACTGTCCTCCGAGCCGCCGGCTTCCTCGTCGCTGTCGGACGGAACCTCCACGATGTCCGCATTGTTCGCGAGACGGAGCACCTCTTCGCGTCAAGCGGCAGCGATGACGGTGTACTTGGTTCGTCCAGGGACGGACCAGAACCTCTCCTGTCCTTCTCGGTTGCGGAGATCCCGGTGCACCACGCGCCCGTCAATGATGCGGTTGCCAATCTTAGCCTTCCGCTCCTTGAACCATGCCGGCCAGTACGGGCTGGCCGCCGCGTACCGGGGCAGCACGCTCTTCCACGCAGGCATCTAGCGGCGGCGTGCCATGATTTCACTCTCCATCTTGGCTTGGCCAGGTAGCGGAGCCACCGGCACCCCCGCAGAGCTGATGCGCCATCCATGGGGCACCTTCACGGCTAGCGGCGTGAGGATGTCGAAGTTTGCTAACATCACCGCCTCGTACAAGTTTAGATCGGGCATCTACATGGCGTCGCGGTGGAGATTGGAGAGGACGAGGGGATGGACGACGAAGCGACGCGCTGTGGCGCCTCCTATTTGTACACGAGGATGAAAAAGCGACGGTAAGACAAAAGAAGTAATGCGGGGTCAGACAAAAGAAGTAATGCAGGGTCAGAGCAATTTTTTTCCTCCCTGGAATCTAGGACCAATAGTTCAGACCGCTAGGTCAACAAGTACAAATATTACAACTTAAAAAGGCACGGATCTTAAGCTAAATAGAACTAGTTATCACACATCTCCTTGATCTTCCTAATCTTGGGCCGATGCGCATCTTCCTGTGAGAGCAAGGATCGAATTGTCTGCTCCTTCCTTTTAGCATCTTCCTTGCATAGCTTCAATTGTTTCTCTGCATTTTTCCTCATGCACTTGTCAATACTTGTAGTTGTGTACTGCAGGACTTTGGCCTGGTGGAAATCATTCCTTGCTTGAGTCAGTTCTTGCTCTGCTTTAGCCTTTAGGGCCAACGCCGCGTCCCTCTCCTTCTCGACTTTGATAACCTTGTCTTGCACCCACCTGAGATCTCGCTTATGCTTGGTCGTGTCAATTGGTTCCCATAGCTTCGTATCAACACTGTCAAGAAGTGAGCTGAATACGGATTCTTTCAACTCGACAGTCATTTCCCATAGTTTGTCCAGCATTTTCTGCATCGATTTGGGCCACTCTGGATCTACCCATTTGACAACACCGCAACTTCCTCCTTGCATCATTACACGATGTCCTTGACACCGTAGAAACCTCCTGCCTGTGTTACGTCCTTCGAAGGCTACAAATTTAGCGGGCACATATCCATGTTTACATACCAGAGGACTGTCTTCATCCTCTAAACCGTGATAGTCAGAGTCATACATCGTCTGGTTGGCCTAACACATCATACGCGCATGAGTAAACAGATTAGATCTAGCTCAAAAAATAGATAACTGGCCACAGATGATAGAAATAGAGATGAGACGACTCACATCGAAATCACCATCCCTGTCATCACGATGCGTTTCCTCGCCGTCTCCCCTTGAACCCATGGCGAGAGGGGAGGGGGTGGCTGCCAGAGAGGGGATTGGGATGGAGGTGTTGTCGGCTTGCGGCTACGGCAGGATGGGAGTGAAGTGGGGAAAGTGGCTTCGAGGGTAAGGAAGAGAAGTACGAGGAGGAAGAGAAGTAATGGGGACGTGACACTTGGATGTGGCCCACTGAACTCGTGAGACGTGACACTCGCAACAGGGGAGCGCCCGGTGTTGCTAGTTTGTCTAGAGCAAGCGTGGCCAATCATGCCACAGAACAGCCTACTCGCGGATCGCTCTCACGAAGACCATCCCAATAGTCCAAGCGCCCCAATCGAACGGTATGTAACAATCGTCAAGCAGAACAAATGTGTTAGGGCGTGCCTTCTAGAAGTCTCGGTCTAACGGCTACCCATGCAATGACACTGGTGTATCCATGTGTGGTTTGTGAAAAGAACAGACATGCAATCACAGTAGGTGGATCCATATGTGGTTTATGGAAGTAACCGACATGCAATGACTCTAGGTATGATTCATGAAAAGAACTGACATGCAGTGACACTGGGTGTGGTTCATGAAAAGAACAGACATGCAATGACACTGGGTGTGGTTCATGAAAAGAACAGACATGCAATGACATCGGTGGATCCATGTGTGGTTTATGGAAGTAACAGACATGCAATGACTCTAGCTGTAGTTAATGAAAAGAACACGCATGCAATGACACTGGGTGTGGTTCACGAAAAGAACAGACATGCAATGACACTGGTGGATCCTTATGTGGTTTGTTTATAGGAACAGACATGCAATGACACCGGTGGATCCACGTGTGGTTCATGAGAAAAATACACATCCAATGACACTGGTAGATCCTTATGTGGTTTGTGAGAGGAACAGACATGCAATGACACTGGTGGATCCTTATGTGGTCTGTCTAGAGGAACACACATGCAATGACACCGGGTGTGGTTCATGAAAAGAACAGACATGCAATGACTTATGTGGTTTGTTTAGAAGAACACACATGCAATGACACTGGGTGTGGTTCATGAAAAGAATAGACAAGCAATGACACTGGCGTATCCTTCTATGGTTTGTTTAGAAGAACACACATGCAATGGAACTGGGTGTGGTTCATGAAAAGAACACCCACGCAATGACACTGATGGATCCTTATGTGGTTTGTTTAGAGGAACAGACATGCAATGACACCGGTGGATCCACGTGTGGTTCATGAGAAGAACACACATCCCATGACACTGGTGGATCCTTATGTGGTTCATGAAAAGAACAGAAATGTAGTGACACCGGGTGTGTTTCATGAAAAGAATAGACATGCAATGACACTTGGTGTTGTTCATGAAAAGAATAGACATGCAATGACACTGGTGGATCCTTATGTGGTTCATGAAAAGCACATACATGCATTGACACTAGTGGATCCTTATGTGGTTCATGAAAAGATCAGACATGGAATGACACTGGTAGATCCTTATGTGGTTCATGAAAAGAACACACATGCAATGACATTGGGTGTGGTTCATGAAAAGAATAGACATGCAATGACACTGGTGGATCCTTATGTGTGGTTCATGAAAAGAACAGACATGCAATGACACTGGTGGATCCTTATGTGGTTTGTTTAGAAGAACACACATGCAATGACACTGGGTGTGGTTCATGAAAAGAATTGACACACAATGACACTGGTGGATCCTTATGTCTTTTGTTTAGAGGAACAGACATGCAATGACACCGGTGGATCCACGTGTGGTTCATGAGAAGAACACACATCCAATGACACTGGTAGATCCTTATGTGGTTCATGAAAAGAACAGACATGCAGTGACACCGGGTGTGGTTCATGAAAAGAACAGACATGCAATGACACTGGTGGGCCCATCCTTATGTGGTTAACAAACATGCAATGACACTGGTGGATCCTTATGTGGTTTGTTTAGAAGAACACACATGCAATGACACTGGGTGTGGTTCATGAAAAGAACACACATCCAATGACACTGATGGATCCTTATGTGGTTTGTTTAGAGGAACAGACATGCAATGACACTGGTGGATCCACGTGTGGTTCATGAGAAGAACACACATCCAATGACACTGGTAGATCGTTATGTGGTTCATGAAAAGAACTGACATGCAGTGACACCAGGTGTGGTTCATGAAAAGAACAGACATGCAATGACACTGGGTGTGGTTCATGAAAAGAATAGACATCCAATGACTCTAGCTGTGGTTCATGAAAAGAACACACATGCAATGACACTGGGTGTGGTTCATGAAAAGAACAGACATGCAATGACACTGGTGGATCCTTATTTGTGGTTTATGAAAAGATCATACATGCAATGACACTGGTGGATCCTTATGTGGTTTGTTTAGAGGAACAAACATGCAATGACACTGGTGGATCCATGTGTGGTTCATGAAAAGAACATACATGCAATGACACTGGTGAATCCTTATGTGGTTTGTTTAGAGGAACAGACATGCAATGACACCGGTGGATCCACGTGTGGTTCATGAGAAGAACACACATCCAATGACCCTGGTAGATCCTTATGTGGTTCATTAAAAGAACAGACATGCAGTGACACCGGGTGTGTTTCATGAAAAGAACAGACATGCAATGACACTTGGTGTGGTTCATGAAAAGAACAGACATGCAATGACACTGGTGGGCCCATCCTTATGTGGTTCATGAAACGAACAGACATGCAATGACACTTGTGGATCCTTATGTGGTTTGTTTAGAAGAACACACATGCAATGACACTGGGTGTGGTTCATGAAAAGAACACACATCCAATGACACTGGTGGATCCTTATGTGGTTTGTTTAGAGGAACAGACATGCAATGACACCGGTGGATCCACTTGTGGTTCATGAGAAGAACACACATCCAATGACACTGGTGGATCCTTATGTGGTTCATGAAAAGAACAGCATTGCAGTGACACCGGCTGTGTTTCATGAAAAGAACAGACATGCAATGACACTGGGTGTGGTTCATGAAAAGAACAGACATGCAATGACACTGGTGGATCCTTATGTGGTTTGTTTAGAGGAAGAGACATGCAATAACACCGGTGGATCCACGTGTGGTTCATGAGAAGAACACACATCCAATGACACTGGTGGATCCTTATGTGGTTCATGAAAAGAACAAACATGAAGTGACACCGGGTGTGTTTCTAGAAAAAAATTGACATGCAATGACACTGGGTGTGGTTCATGAAAAGAATAAATATGCAATGACACTGGTGGATCCTTATGTGGTTCATGAAAAGAACAGACATGCAATGACACTACTGGATCCTTATGTGGTTCATGAAAAGAACATACATGCAATGATACTGGTAGATCCTTATGTGGTTCATGAAAAGAATAGACATGCAATGACATTGGGTGTGGTTCATGAAAAGAAAAGACATGCAATGACACTTGTGGATCCTTATGTGTGGTTCATGAAAAGAACAGACATGCAATAACACTGGTGGATCCTTACGTGGTTTGTTTAGAGGAACACACATGCAATGACGTTGCGTGTGGTTCATGAAAAAACAGACATGCAATGACACTGGTGGATCCTTATGTGTGGTTCATGAAAAGAACAGACAGGCAATGACACTGGTGGATCCTTATGTTGTTTGTTTAGAACACACATGCAATGACACTAGGTGTGGTTCATGAAAAGAACCGACACGCAATGACACTGGTGGATCCTTATGTGGTTTGTTTAGAGGAACAGACATGCAATGACACCGGTGGATCCACGTGTGTTTCATGAGAAGAACACACATCCAATGACACTGGTAGATCCTTATGTGGTTCATGAAAAGAACAGACGTGTAGTGACATAGGGTGTGTTTCATGAAAAGAACAGATATGCAATGACACTGGGTGTGGTTCATGAAAAGAACAGACATGCAATGACACCGGTGGGCCCATCCTTATGTGGTTCATGAAAAGAACAGACATGCAATGACACTGGTGGATCCTTATGTGGTTTGTTTAGAAGAACACACATGCAATGACACTGGGTGTGGTTCATGAAAAGAACACACATCCAATGACACTAGTGGATCCTTATGTGGTTTGTTTAGAGGAACAGACATGCAATGACACCGGTGGATCCACGTGTGGTTCATGAGAAGAACACACATCCAATGACACTGGTAGATCGTTATGTGGTTCATGAAAAGAACTGACATGCAGTGACACTAGGTGTGGTTCATGAAAAGAACAGACATGCAATGACACTGGGTGTGGTTCATGAAAAGAATAGACATCCAATGACTCTAGCTGTGGTTCATGAAAAGAACACACATGCAATGACACTGGGTGTGGTTCATGAAAAGAACAGACATGCAATAACACTGGTGGATCCTTATGTGTGGTTTATGAAAAGATCATACATGCAATGACACTGGTGGATCCTTATGTGGTTTGTTTAGAGGAACAAACATGCAATGACACTGGTGGATCCATGTGTGGTTCATGAGAAGAACACACATCCAATGACACTGGTGGATCCTTATGTGGTTTGTTTAGAGGAACAGACATGCAATCACACTAGGTGGATCCATATGTGGTTCATGGGAAGAATAGACATCCAATGACACTGGTGGACTCTAGCTGTGGTTCATGAAAAGAACAGACATGCAATGACACTGGTGGTTCCATATGTGGTTTGTCAGGAGAACAATCATGCAATGACATTGGGTGTGGTTCATGAAAAGGACAGACATGCAATGACACGGGTGGATCCTTATGTGGTTTGTTTAGAAGAACACACATGCACTGACTCTGGGTGTAGTTCATGAAAAGAACATACATGCAATGACACTGGTGGATCCTTATGTGGTTTGTTTAGAAGAACACACATGCAATGACACTGGGTGTGGTTCATGAAAAGAACAGACATGCAATGACACTAGTGGATCCTTATGTGGTTTGTTTAGAGGAACAGACATGCAATGACACCGGTGGATCCACGTGTGGGTCATGAGAAGAACACACATCCAATGACACTGGGTGGATCCTTATGTGGTTCATGAAAAGAACTGACATGCAATGACACTGCGTGTGGTTCATGAAAAAGAACATGCACCGACACCGGTGTGGTTCATGAAAAGAACAGACATGCAATGACACTGGTGGATCCTTATGTGGTTCATGAAAAGAACAGACATGCAATGAAACTAGTGGATCCTTATGTGTGGTTCATGAAAAGAACAGACGTGCAATCACACTAGTGGATCCTTGTGTGCTTTGTTTAGAAGAACACACATGCAATGACACTGGGTGTGGTTCATGAAAAGAACAAACATGCAATGACACTGGTGGGTCCTTACGTGGTTTGTTTAGAGGAATAGACATGCAATGACACCGGTGGATCCACGTGTGGTTCATGAGAAGAACACACATCCAATGACACTGGTGGATCCTTATGTGGTTTGTTTAGAGGAACAGACATGCAATCACACTAGGTGGATCCATATGTGGTTTATGGAAGTAACAGACATGCAATGACTCTAGCTGTGATTCATGAAAAGAACAGACATGCAATGACACTGGTGGATCCTTATGTGGTTCATGAAAAGAACAGACAGGCAATGACATTGGTGGATCCTTATGTGGTTTGTTTAGAAGAACACACATGAAATAACACTGGGTGTGGTTCATGAAAAGAATAGACATGCAATGACACTGGTGGATCCTTATGTGGTTTGTTTAGAGGAACAGACATGCAACGACAGCGGTGGATCCACGTGTGGTTTATGAGAAGAACACACATCCACTGACACTGGTGGATCCTTATGTGGTTCATGAAAAGAACAGACATGCAGTGACACCGGGTGTGTTTCATGAAAAGAACAGACATGCAATGACACTAGGTGTGGTTCATGAAAAGAACAGACATGCAATGACACTTGTGGATCCTTATGTGGTTCATGAAAAGAACAGACATGCAATGACACTGGTGGATCCTTATATGGTTCATGAAAAGAACAAACATGCAATGACACTGGTAGATCCTTATGTGGTTCATGAAAAGAACAGACATGTAATGACATTGGGTGTGGTTCATGAAAAGAACAGACATGCAATGACACTGGTGGATCCTTATGTGGTTCATGAAAAGAATAGACATGCAATGACACTGGTGGATCCTTATGTTGTTCATGAAAAGAACAGACATGCAATGACACTGGTGGATCCTTATGTGGTTTGTTTAAAGAACACACATCCAATGACACTGGTGGATCCTTATGTGGTTTGTTTAGAAGAACACACATGCAATGACACTGGGTGTGGTTCATGAAAACAACACACATCCAATGACACTCGTGGATCCTTATGTGGTTTGTTTAGAGGAACATACATGCAATGACACCGGTGGATCCACGTGTGGTTCATGAGAAGAACACACATCCAATGACACTGGTAGATCGTTATGTGGTTCATGAAAAGAACTGACATGCAGTGACACCGCTTGTGGTTCATGAAAAGAACAGACATGCAATGACACTGGGTGTGGTTCATGAAAAGAATAGACATCCAATGACTCTAGCTATGGTTCATGAAAAGACCACACATGCAATGACACTGGGTGTGGTTCATGAAAAGAACATACATGCAATAACACTGGTGGATCCTTATGTGTGGTTTATGAAAAGATCATACATGCAATGACCCTGGTGGATCCTTATGTGGTTTGTTTAGAGGAACAAACATGCAATGACACTGGTGGATCCATGGGTGGTTCATGAGAAGAACACACATCCAATGACACTGGTGGATCCTTATGTGGTTTGTTTAGAGGAACAGACATGCAATCACACTAGGTGGATCCATATGTGGTTCATGGGAAGTACAGACATCCAATGACACTGGTGGACTCTAGCTGTGGTTCATGAAAAGAACAGACATGCAATGACACTAGTGGATCCATATGTGGTTTGTCAGGAGAACACTCATGCAATGACATTGGGTGTGGTTCATGAAAAGGACAGACATGCAATGACACGGGTGGATCCTTATGTGGTTTGTTTATAATAACACACATGCACTGACTCTAGGTCTGGTTCATGAAAAGAACATACATGCAATGACACTAGTGGATCCTTATGTGGTTTGTTTAGAAGAACACACATGCAATGACACTGGGTGTGGTTCATGAAAAGAACAGATATGGAATGACACTAGTGGATCCTTATGTGGTTTGTTTAGAGGAACAGACATGCAATGACACCGGTGGATCCACGTGTGGGTCATGAGAAGAACACACATCCAATGACACTGGGTGGATCCTTATGTGGTTCATGAAAAGAACTGACATGCAGTGACACTGGTGTGGTTCATGAAAAGAACATACATGCAATGACACCGGTGGATCCACGTGTGGTTCATGAGAAGAACACACATGCAATGACACTGGTAGATCCTTATGTGGTTCATGAAAAGAACATACATGAAGTGACACTGCGTGTGGTTCATGAAAAGAACAGACATGCACTGACACTGGGTGTGGTTCATGAAAAGAACAGACATGCAATGACACTGGTGGATCCTTATGTGGTTCATGTAAAGAACAGACATGCAATGACACTAGTGGATCCTTATGTGTGGTTCACGAAAAGAACAGACATGCAATCACACTAGTGGATCCTTATGTGGTTTGTTTAGAAGAACACACTTGCAATGACACTGGGTGTGGTTCATGAAAAGAACAGACATGCAATGACACTGGTGGATCCTTACGTGGTTTGTTTAGAGGAACAGACATGCAATGACACCGGTGGATCCACGTGTGGTTCATGAGAAGAACACACATCCAATGACACTGGTGGATCCTTATGTGGTTTGTTTAGAGGAACAGACATGCAATCACACTAGGTGGATCCATATGTGGTTTATGGAAGTAACAGACATGCAATGACTCTAGCTATGATTCATGAAAAGAACAGACATGCAATGACACTGGTGGATCCTTATGTGGTTCATGAAAAGAATAGACAGGCAATGACATTGGTGGATCCTTATGTGGTTTGTTTAGAAGAACACACATGAAATGACACTGGGTGTGGTTCATGAAAAGAATAGACATGCAATAACACTGGTGGATCCTTATGTGGTTTGTTTAGAGGAACAGACATGCAATGACAGTGGTGGATCCACGTGTGGTTTATGAGAAGAACACACATCCAATGACACTGGTGGATCCTTATGTGGTTCATGAAAATAACAGACATGCAGTGACACCGGGTGTGTTTCATGAAAAGAACAGACATGCAATGACACTGGGTGTGGTTCATGAAAAGAATAGACATGCAATGACACTGGTGGATCCTTATGTGGTTTGTTTAGAGGAACAAACATGCAATGACACTAGTGGTTCCATGTGTGGTACATGAGAAGAACACACATCCAATGACACTGGTGGATCCTTATGTGGTTTGTTTAGAGGAACAGACATGCAATCACACTAGGTGGATCCATATGTGGTTCATGGGAAGTACAGACATCCAATGACACTGGTGGACTCTAGCTGTGGTTCATGAAAAGAACAGACATGCAATGACACTAGTGGATCCATATGTGGTTTGTCTGGAGAACACTCATGCAATGACATTGGGTGTGGTTCATGAAAAGGACAGACATGCAATGACACGGGTGGATCCTTATGTGGTTTGTTTATAAGAGCACACATGCACTGACTCTAGGTGTGGTTCGTGAAAAGAACATACATGCAATGACACTAGTGGATCCTTATGTGGTTTGTTTAGAAGAACACACATGCAATGACACTGGGTGTGGTTCATGAAAAGAACAGATATGCAATGACACTACTGGATCCTTATGCGGTTTGTTTAGAGGAACAGACATGCAATGACACCGGTGGATCCACGTGTGGGTCATGAGAAGAACACACATCCAATGACACTGGGTGGATCCTTATGTGGTTCATGAAAAGAACTGACATGAAGTGACACTGGGTGTGGTTCAGGAAAAGAACATACATGCAATGACACCAGTGGATCCACGTGTGGTTCATGAGAAGAACACACATGCAATGACACTGGTAGATCCTTATGTGGTTCATGAAAAGAACAGACATGAAGTGACACTGCGTGTGGTTCATGAAAAGAATAGACATGCACTGACACTGGGTGTGGTTCATGAAAAGAACAGACATGCAATGATACTGGTGGATCCTTATGTGGTTCATGAAAAGAACAGACATGCAATGACACTAGTGGATCCTTATGTGTGGTTCACGAAAAGAATAGACATGCAATCACACTAGTGGATACTTATGTGGTTTGTTTAGAAGAACACACTTGCAATGACACTGGGTGTGATTCATGAAAAGAACAGACATGCAATGACACTGGTGGATCCTTACGTGGTTTGTTTAGAGTAATAGACATGCAATGACACCGGTGGATCCACGTGTGGTTCATGAGAAGAACACACATCCAATGACACTGGTGGATCCTTATGTGGTTTGTTTAGAGGAACAGACATGCAATCACACTAGGTGGATCCATATGTGGTTTATGGAAGTAACAGACATGCAATGACTCTAGCTGTGATTCATGAAAAGAACAGACATGCAATGACACTGGTGGATCCTTATGTGGTTCATGAAAAGAATAGACAGGCAATGACATTGGTGGATCCTTATGTGGTTTGTTTAGAAGAACACACATGAAATGACACTGGGTGTGGTTCATGAAAAGAATAGACATGCAATGACACTGGTGGATCCTTATGTGGTTTGTTTAGAGGAACAGACATGCAATGACAGCGGTGGATCCACGTGTGGTTTATGAGAAGAACACACATCCAATGACACTGGTGGATCCTTATGTGGTTCATGAAAAGAACAGACATGCAGTGACACCGGATGTGTTTCATGAAAAGAACAGACATGCAATGACACTGGGTGTGGTTCATGAAAAGAAAAGACATGCAATGACACTTGTGGATCCTTATGTGGTTCATGAAAAGAACAGACATGCAATGACACTGGTAGATCCTTATATGGTTCATGAAAAGAACAGACATGCAATGACACTGGTAGATCCTTATGTGGTTCATGAAAAGAACAGACATGCAATGACATTGGGTGTGGTTCATGAAAAGAACAGACATGCAATGACACTGGTGGATCCTTATGTGGTTCATGAAAAGAATAGACATGCAATGACACTGGTGGATCCTTATGTGGTTCATGAAAAGAACAGACATGCAATGACACTGGTGGATCCTTATGTGGTTTGTTTAAAGAACACACATCCAATGACACTGGTGGATTCTTATGTGGTTTGTTTAGAGGAACAGACATGCAATGACACCGGTGGATCCACGTGTGGTTCATGAGAAGAACACACATCCAATGACACTGGTAGATCCTTATGTGGTTCATATAAAGAACAGACATGAAGTGACACCGGGTGTGGTTCATGAAAAGAACAGACATGTAATGACACTTGGTGTGGTTCATGAAAAGAATAGACATCCAATGACTCTAGCTATGGTCCATGAAAATAACACACATGCAATGACACTGGGTGTGTTTCATGAAAATAACAGACATGCAATGACACTTGTGGATCCTTATGTGTGGTTCATGAAAAGAACATACATGCAATGACACTGGTGGATCCTTATGTGGTTTGTTTAGAGGAAAAAACATGCAATGACACTGGTGGATCCATGTGTGGTTCATGAGAAGAACACACATCCAATGACACTGGTGGATCCTTATGTGGTTTGTTTAGAGGAACAGACATGCAATCACACTAGGTGGATCCATATGTGGTTTATGGAAGTAACAAACATGCAATGACTCTAGTTGTGATTCATGAAAAGAACAGGCATGCAATGCAACTGGTGGATCCATGTGTGGTTCATGGGAAGAACACACATCCAATGACACTTGTGGACTCTAGCTGTGGTTCATGAAAAGAACAAACATGCAATGACACTGGTGGATCCATATGTGGTTTGTCAGGAGAACACACATGCAATGACATTGGGTGTGGTTCATGAAAAGAACAGACATGCAATGACACTGGTGGATCCTTATGTGGTTTGTTTAGAAGAACACACATGCACTGACACTGGGTGTGGTTCATGAAAAGAACATACATGCAATGACACTGGTGGATCCTTATGTGGTTTGTTTAGAAGAACACACATGCAATGACACTGGGTGTGGTTCATGAAAAGAACAGACATGCAATGACACTGGTGGATCCTTATGTGGTTTGTTTAGAGGAACATACATGCAATGACACCGGTGGATCCACATGTGGTTCATGAGAAGAACACACATCCAATGACACTAGTGGATCCTTATGTGGTTTGTTTAGAGGAACAGACATGCAATCATACTAGGTGGATCCATATGTGGTTTATGGAAGTAACAGACATGCAATGACTCTAGCTGTGATTCATGAAAAGAACAGACATGCAATGACACTGGTGGATCCTTATGTGGTTCATGAAAAGAACACACAGGCAATGACTTTGGTGGATCCTTATGTGGTTTGTTTAGAAGAACACACATGAAATGACACTGGTGGATTCTTATGTGGTTTGTTTAGAGGAACAGACATGCAATGACACCGGTGGATCCACGTGTGGTTCATGAGAAGAACACACATCCAATGACACTGGTAGATCCTTATGTGGTTCATATAAAGAACAGACATGATGTGACACCGGGTGTGGTTCATGAAAAGAACAGACATGCAATGACACTTGGTGTGGTTCATGAAAAGAATAGACATCCAATGACTCTAGCTATGGTTCATGAAAAGAACACACATGCAATGACACTGGGTGTGTTTCATGAAAAGAACAGACATGCAATGACACTTGTGGATCCTTATGTGTGGTTCATGAAAAGAACATACATGCAATGACACTGGTGGATCCTTATGTGGTTTGTTTAGAGGAACAAACATGCAATGACACTGGTGGATCCATGTGTGGTTCATGAGAAGAACACACATCCAATGACACTGGTGGATCCTTATGTGGTTTGTTTAGAGGAACAGACATGCAATCACACTAGGTGGATCCATATGTGGTTTATGGAAGTAACAAACATGCAATGACTCTAGTTGTGATTCATGAAAAGAACAGGCATGCAATGCAACTGGTGGATCCATGTGTGTTTCATGGGAAGAACACACATCCAATGACACTTGTGGACTCTAGTTGTGGTTCATGAAAAGAACAAACATGCAATGACACTGGTGGATCCATATGTGGTTTGTCAGGAGAACACACATGCAATGACATTGGGTGTGGTTCATGAAAAGAACAGACATGCAATGACACTGGTGGATCCTTATGTGGTTTGTTTAGAAGAACACACATGCACTGACACTGGGTGTGGTTCATGAAAAGAACATACATGCAATGACACTAGTGGATCCTTATGTGGTTTGTTTAGAAGAACACACATGCAATGACACTGGTGTGGTTCATGAAAAGAACAGACATGCAATGACACTGGTGGATCCTTATGTGGTTTGTTTAGAGGAACATACATGGAATGACACCGGTGGATCCACATGTGGTTCATGAGAAGAACACACATCCAATGACACTGGTGGATCCTTATGTGGTTTGTTTAGAGGAACAGACATGCAATCATACAAGGTGGATCCATATGTGGTTTATGGAAGTAACAGACATGCAATGACTCTAGGTGTGATTCATGAAAAGAACAGACATGCAATGACACTGGTGGATCCTTATGTGGTTCATGAAAAGAACAGACAGGCAATGACTTTGGTGGATCCTTATGTGGTTTGTTTAGAAGAACACACATGAAATGACACTCGGTGTGGTTCATGAAAAGAATAGACATGCAATGACACTGGTGGATCCTTATGTGGTTTGTTTAGAGGAACAGACATGCAATGACACCGGTGGATCCACGTGTGGTTTATGAGAAGAGCACACATCCAATGACACTGGTGGATCCTTTTGTGGTTCATGAAAAGAATAGACATGCAGTGACACCGTGTGTGTTTCATGGAAAGAACAGACATGTAATGACACTGGGTGTGGTTCATGAAAAGAACAGACATGCAATGACACTGGTGGATCCTTATGTGGTTCATGAAAAGAACAGACATGTAATGACACTGGTGGATCCTTATGTGGTTCATGAAAAGAACAAACATGCAATGACAGTGGTAGATCCTTATGTGGTTCATGAAAAGAACAGACATGCAATGACATTGGGTGTGGTTCATGAAAAGAACAGACATGCAATGACACTGGTGGATCCTTATGTGGTTCATGAAAAGAACAGACATGCAATGACACTGGTGGATCCTTATGTGGTTCATGAAAAGAACAGACATGCAATGACACTGGTGGATCCTTATGTGGTTTGTTTAAAGAACACACATCCAATGACACTGGTGGATCCTTATGTGGTTTGTTTAGAGGAACAGACATGCAATGACACCGGTGGATCCACGTTTTGTTCCCGAGAAGAACACACATCCAATGACACTGGTAGATCCTTATGTGGTTCATGAAAAGAACAGACATGCAGTGACACCGTGTGTGGTTCATGAAAAGAACAGACATGCAATGATACTTGGTGTGGTTCATGAAAAGAATAGACATCCAATGACTCTAGCTATGGTTCATGAAAAGAACACACATGCAATGACACTGGGTGTGGTTCATGAAATGAACAGACATGCAATGACACTGGTGGATCCTTATGTGTGGTTCATGAAAAGAACATACATGCAATGACACTGGTGGATCCTTTTGTGGTTTGTTTAGAGGAACAAACATGCAATGACACTGGTGGATCCATGTGTGGTTCATGAGAAGAACACACATCCAATGACACTGGTGGATCCTTATGTGGTTTGTTTAGAGGAACAGACATGCAATCACACTAGGTGGATCCATATGTGGTTTATGGAAGTAACAAACATGCAATAACTCTAGTTGTGATTCATGAAAAGAACAGGCATGCAATGCAACTGGTGGATCCATGTGTGGTTCATGGAAAGAACACACATCCAATGACACTTGTGGACTCTAGCTGTGGTTCATGAAAAGAACAAACATGCAATGACACTGGTGGATCCATATGTGGTTTGTCAGGAGAACACACATGCAATGACATTGGGTGTGGTTCATGAAAAGAACAGACATGCAATGACACTGGTGGATCCTTATGTGGTTTGTTTAGAAGAACACACATGCACTGACACTGGGTGGGGTTCATGAAAAGAACATACATGCAATGACACTTGTGGATCCTTATGTGGTTTGTTTAGAAGAACACACATGCAATGACACTGGTGTGGTTCATGAAAAGAACAGACATGCAATGACACTGGTGGATCCTTATGTGGTTTGTTTAGAGGAACATACATGCAATGACACCGGTGGATCCACATGTGGTTCATGAGAAGAATGCACATCCAATGACACTGGTGGATCCTTATGTGGTTTGTTTAGAGGAACAGACATGCAATCATACTAGGTGGATCCATATGTGGTTTATGGAAGTAACAGACATGCAATGACTCTAGCTGTGATTCATGAAAAGAACAGACATGCAATGACACTGGTGGATCCTTATGTGGTTCATGAAAAGAACACACAGGCAATGACTTTGGTGGATCCTTATGTGGTTTGTTTAGAAGAACACACATGAAATGACACTCGGTGTGGTTCATGAAAAGAATAGACATGCAATGACACTGGTGGATCCTTATGTGGTTTGTTTAGAGGAACAGACATGTAATGACACCGGTGGATCCACGTGTGGTTTATGAGAAGAGCACACATCCAATGACACTGGTGGATCCTTTTGTGGTTCATGAAAAGAATAGACATGCAGTGACACCGTGTGTGTTTCATGAAAAGAACAGACATGTAATGACACTGGGTGTGGTTCATGAAAAGAACAGACATGCAATGACACTGGTGGATCCTTATGTGGTTCATGAAAAGAACAGACATGTAATGACACTGGTGGATCCTTATGTGGTTCCTAAAAAGAACAGACATGCAATGACACTGGTAGATCCTTATGTGGTTCATGAAAAGAACAGACATGCAATGACATTGGGTGTGGTTCATGAAAAGAACAGACAGGCAATGACACTGGTGGATCCTTATGTGGTTCATGAAAAGAACAGACATGTAATGACACTGGTGGATCCTTATGTGGTTCCTGAAAAGAACAGACATGCAATGACACTGGTAGATCCTTATGTGGTTCATGAAAAGAACACACATGCAATGACATTGGGTGTGGTTCATGAAAAGAACAGACATGCAATGACACTGGTGGATCCTTATGTGGTTTGTTTAGAAGAACACACATGCACTGACACTGGGTGTGGTTCATGAAAAGAATAGACATGCAATAACACTGGTGGATCCTTATGTGGTTTGTTTAGAGGAACAGACATGCAATGACAGTGGTGGATCCACGTGTGGTTTATGAGAAGAACACACATCCAATGACACTGGTGGATCCTTATGTGGTTCATGAAAATAACAGACATGCAGTGACACCGGATGTGTTTCATGAAAAGAACAGACATGCAATGACACTGGGTGTGGTTCATGAAAAGAAAAGACATGCAATGACACTTGTGGATCCTTATGTGGTTCATGAAAAGAACAGACATGCAATGACACTGGTAGATCCTTATATGGTTCATGAAAAGAACAGACATGCAATGACACTGGTAGATCCTTATGTGGTTCATGAAAAGAACAGACATGCAATGACATTGGGTGTGGTTCATGAAAAGAACAGACATGCAATGACACTGGTGGATCCTTATGTGGTTCATGAAAAGAATAGACATGCAATGACACTGGTGGATCCTTATGTGGTTCATGAAAAGAACAGACATGCAATGACACTGGTGGATCCTTATGTGGTTTGTTTAAAGAACACACATCCAATGACACTGGTGGATCCTTATGTGGTTTGTTTAGAGGAACAGACATGCAATGACACCGGTGGATCCACGTGTGGTTCATGAGAAGAACACACATCCAATGACACTGGTAGATCCTTATGTGGTTCATATAAAGAACAGACATGAAGTGACACCGGGTGTGGTTCATGAAAAGAACAGACATGTAATGACACTTGGTGTGGTTCATGAAAAGAATAGACATCCAATGACTCTAGCTATGGTCCATGAAAATAACACACATGCAATGACACTGGGTGTGTTTCATGTAAATAACATACATCCAATGTCACTTGTGGTTCATTTTGTGTGGTTCATGAAAAGAACATACATGCAATGACACTGGTGGATCCTTATGTGGTTTGTTTAGAGGAAAAAACATGCAATGACACTGGTGGATCCATGTGTGGTTCATGAGAAGAACACACATCCAATGACACTGGTGGATCCTTATGTGGTTTGTTTAGAGGAACAGACATGCAATCACACTAGGTGGATCCATATGTGGTTTATGGAAGTAACAAACATGCAATGACTCTAGTTGTGATTCATGAAAAGAACAGGCATGCAATGCAACTGGTGGATCCATGTGTGGTTCATGGGAAGAACACACATCCAATGACACTTGTGGACTCTAGCTGTGGTTCATGAAAAGAACAAACATGCAATGACACTGGTGGATCCATATGTGGTTTGTCAGGAGAACACACATGCAATGACATTGGGTGTGGTTCATGAAAAAACAGACATGCAATGTCACTGGTTGATCCTTATGTGGTTTGTTTAGAAGAACACACATGCACTGACACTGGGTGTGGTTCATGAAAAGAACATACATGCAATGACACTGGTGGATCCTTATGTGGTTTGTTTAGAAGAACACACATGCAATGACACTGGTGTGGTTCATGAAAAGAACAGACATGCAATGACACTGGTGGATCCTTATGTGGTTTGTTTAGAGGAACATACATGCAATGACACCGGTGGATCCACATGTGGTTCATGAGAAGAACACACATCCAATGACACTAGTGGATCCTTATGTGGTTTGTTTAGAGGAACAGACATGCATCATACTAGGTGGATCCATATGTGGTTTATGGAAGTAACAGACATGCAATGACTCTAGCTGTGATTCATGAAAAGAACAGACATGCAATGACACTGGTGGATCCTTATGTGGTTCATGAAAAGAACACACAGGCAATGACTTTGGTGGATCCTTATGTGGTTTGTTTAGAAGAACACACATGAAATGACACTGGTGGATTCTTATGTGGTTTGTTTAGAGGAACAGACATGCAATGACACCGGTGGATCCACGTGTGGTTCATGAGAAGAACACACATCCAATGACACTGGTAGATCCTTATGTGGTTCATATAAAGAACAGACATGATGTGACACCGGGTGTGGTTCATGAAAAGAACAGACATGCAATGACACTTGGTGTGGTTCATGAAAAGAATAGACATCCAATGACTCTAGCTATGGTTCATGAAAAGAACACACATGCAATGACACTGGGTGTGTTTCATGAAAAGAACAGACATGCAATGACACTTGTGGATCCTTATGTGTGGTTCATGAAAAGAACATACATGCAATGACACTGGTGGATCCTTATGTGGTTTGTTTAGAGGAAAAAACATGCAATGACACTGGTGGATCCATGTGTGGTTCATGAGAAGAACACACATCCAATGACACTGGTGGATCCTTATGTGGTTTGTTTAGAGGAACAGACATGCAATCACACTAGGTGGATCCATATGTGGTTTATGGAAGTAACAAACATGCAATGACTCTAGTTGTGATTCATGAAAAGAACAGGCATGCAATGCAACTGGTGGATCCATGTGTGTTTCATGGGAAGAACACACATCCAATGACACTTGTGGACTCTAGTTGTGGTTCATGAAAAGAACAAACATGCAATGACACTGGTGGATCCATATGTGGTTTGTCAGGAGAACACACATGCAATGACATTGGGTGTGGTTCATGAAAAGAACAGACATGCAATGACACTGGTGGATCCTTATGTGGTTTGTTTAGAAGAACACACATGCACTGACACTGGGTGTGGTTCATGAAAAGAACATACATGCAATGACACTAGTGGATCCTTATGTGGTTTGTTTAGAAGAACACACATGCAATGACACTGGTGTGGTTCATGAAAAGAACAGACATGCAATGACACTGGTGGATCCTTATGTGGTTTGTTTAGAGGAACATACATGGAATGACACCGGTGGATCCACATGTGGTTCATGAGAAGAACACACATCCAATGACACTGGTGGATCCTTATGTGGTTTGTTTAGAGGAACAGACATGCAATCATACAAGGTGGATCCATATGTGGTTTATGGAAATGTGAGACATGCAATGACTCTAGGTGTGATTCATGAAAGAACAGACATGCAACGACACTGGTGGATCCTTATGTGGTTCATGAAAAGAACAGACAGGCAATGACTTTGGTGGATCCTTATGTGGTTTGTTTAGAAGAACACACATGAAATGACACTCGGTGTGGTTCATGAAAAGAATAGACATGCAATGACACTGGTGGATCCTTATGTGGTTTGTTTAGAGGAACAGACATGCAATGACACCGGTGGATCCACGTGTGGTTTATGAGAAGAGCACACATCCAATGACACTGGTGGATCCTTTTGTGGTTCATGAAAAGAATAGACATGCAGTGACACCGTGTGTGTTTCATGGAAAGAACAGACATGTAATGACACTGGGTGTGGTTCATGAAAAGAACAGACATGCAATGACACTGGTGGATCCTTATGTGGTTCATGAAAAGAACAGACATGTAATGACACTGGTGGATCCTTATGTGGTTCATGAAAAGAACAGACATGCAATGACAGTGGTAGATCCTTATGTGGTTCATGAAAAGAACAGACATGCAATGACATTGGGTGTGGTTCATGAAAAGAACAGACATGCAATGACACTGGTGGATCCTTATGTGGTTCATGAAAAGAACAGACATGCAATGACACTGGTGGATCCTTATGTGGTTCATGAAAAGAACAGACATGCAATGACACTGGTGGATCCTTATGTGGTTTGTTTAAAGAACACACATCCAATGACACTGGTGGATCCTTATGTGGTTTGTTTAGAGGAACAGACATGCAATGACACCGGTGGATCCACGTTTTGTTCCCGAGAAGAACACACATCCAATGACACTGGTAGATCCTTATGTGGTTCATGAAAAGAACAGACATGCAGTGACACCGTGTGTGGTTCATGAAAAGAACAGACATGCAATGATACTTGGTGTGGTTCATGAAAAGAATAGACATCCAATGACTCTAGCTATGGTTCATGAAAAGAACACACATGCAATGACACTGGGTGTGGTTCATGAAATGAACAGACATGCAATGACACTGGTGGATCCTTATGTGTGGTTCATGAAAAGAACATACATGCAATGACACTGGTGGATCCTTTTGTGGTTTGTTTAGAGGAACAAACATGCAATGACACTGGTGGATCCATGTGTGGTTCATGAGAAGAACACACATCCAATGACACTGGTGGATCCTTATGTGGTTTGTTTAGAGGAACAGACATGCAATCACACTAGGTGGATCCATATGTGGTTTATGGAAGTAACAAACATGCAATAACTCTAGTTGTGATTCATGAAAAGAACAGGCATGCAATGCAACTGGTGGATCCATGTGTGGTTCATGGAAAGAACACACATCCAATGACACTTGTGGACTCTAGCTGTGGTTCATGAAAAGAACAAACATGCAATGACACTGGTGGATCCATATGTGGTTTGTCAGGAGAACACACATGCAATGACATTGGGTGTGGTTCATGAAAAGAACAGACATGCAATGACACTGGTGGATCCTTATGTGGTTTGTTTAGAAGAACACACATGCACTGACACTGGGTGGGGTTCATGAAAAGAACATACATGCAATGACACTTGTGGATCCTTATGTGGTTTGTTTAGAAGAACACACATGCAATGACACTGGTGTGGTTCATGAAAAGAACAGACATGCAATGACACTGGTGGATCCTTATGTGGTTTGTTTAGAGGAACATACATGCAATGACACGGTGGATCCACATGTGGTTCATGAGAAGAATGCACATCCAATGACACTGTGGATCCTTATGTGGTTTGTTTAGAGGAACAGACATGCAATCATACTAGGTGGATCCATATGTGGTTTATGGAAATGTAGACATGCAATGACTCTAGCTGTGATTCATGAAAAGAAACGGACATGCAATGACACTGTGGATCCTTATGTGGTTCATGAAAAGAACACACAGGCAATGACTTTGGTGGATCCTTATGTGGTTTGTTTAGAAGAACACACATGAAATGACACTCGGTGTGGTTCATGAAAAGAATAGACATGCAATGACACTGGTGGATCCTTATGTGGTTTGTTTAGAGGAATGTACATGTAATGACACCGGTGGATCCACGTGTGGTTTATGAGAAGAGCACACATCCAATGACACTGGTGGATCCTTTTGTGGTTCATGAAAAGAATAGACATGCAGTGACACCGTGTGTGTTTCATGAAAAGAACAGACATGTAATGACACTGGGTGTGGTTCATGAAAAGAACAGACATGCAATGACACTGGTGGATCCTTATGTGGTTCATGAAAAGAACAGACATGTAATGACACTGGTGGATCCTTATGTGGTTCCTAAAAAGAACAGACATGCAATGACACTGGTAGATCCTTATGTGGTTCATGAAAAGAACAGACATGCAATGACATTGGGTGTGGTTCATGAAAAGAACAGACAGGCAATGACACTGGTGGATCCTTATGTGGTTCATGAAAAGAACAGACATGTAATGACACTGGTGGATCCTTATGTGGTTCCTGAAAAGAACAGACATGCAATGACACTGGTAGATCCTTATGTGGTTCATGAAAAGAACACACATGCAATGACATTGGGTGTGGTTCATGAAAAGAACAGACATGCAATGACACTGGTGGATCCTTATGTGGTTTGTTTAGAAGAACACACATGCACTGACACTGGGTGTGGTTCATGAAAAGAACATACATGCAATGACACTGGTGGATCCTTATGTGGTTTGTTTAGAAGAACACACATGCAATGACACTGGTGTGGTTCATGAAAAGAACAGACATGCAATGACACTGGTGGATCCTTATGTGGTTTGTTTAGAGGAACATACATGCAATGACACCGGTGGATCCATGTTTTGTTCACGATAAGAACACACATCCAATGACACTGGTAGATCCTTATGTGGTTCATGAAAAGAACAGACATGCAGTGACACCGTGTGTGGTTCATGAAAAGAACAGACATGCAATGACACTTGGTGTGGTTCATGAAAAGAATAGACATCCAATGACTCTAGCTATGGTTCATGAAAAGAACAAACATGCAATGACACTGGGTGTGGTTCATGAAATGAACAGACATGCAATGACACTGGTAGATCCTTATGTGTGGTTCATGAAAAGAACATACATGCAATGACACTGGTGGATCCTTATGTGGTTTGTTTAGAGGAAAAAACATGCAATGACACTGGTGGATCCATGTGTGGTTCATGAGAAGAACACACATCCAATGACACTGGTGTATCCTTATGTGGTTTGTTTAGAGGAACAGACATGCAATCACACTAGGTGGATCCATATGTGGTTTATGGAAGTAACAAACATGCAATGACTCTAGTTGTGATTCATGAAAAGAACAGGCATGCAATGCAACTGGTGGATCCATGTGTGTTTCATGGGAAGAACACACATCCAATGACACTGGTGGACTCTAGCTGTGGTTCATGAAAAGAACAAACATGCAATGACACTGGTGGATCCATATGTGGTTTGTCAGGAGAACACACATGCAATGACATTGGGTGTGGTTCATGAAAAGAACAGACATGCAATGACACTGGTGGATCCTTATGTGGTTTGTTTAGAAGAACACACATGCACTGACACTGGGTGTGGTTCATGAAAATAACATACATGCAATGACACTGGTGAATCCTTATGTGGTTTGTTTAGAAGAACACACATGCAATGACACTGGGTTTGGTTCATGAAAAGAACAGACACGCAATGACACTGGTGGATCCTTATGTGGTTTGTTTAGAGGAACAGACATGCAATGACACCGGTGGATCCACGTGTGGTTCATGAGAAGAACACACATCCAATGAGACTGGTAGATCCTTATATGGTTCATGAAAAGAACAGACATGCAATGACACTTGTGGATCCTTATGTGGTTTGTTTAGAAGAACACACATGCAATGACACTGGTGGATCCATTTGTGGTTTATGAGAAGAACACACATCCAATGAACTCTAGTGGATCTATCTTGGCATAATTTGATGTATTCCAAGATGTATTTCATTGTACAAGACACTTTCCATTTTCATACTACTCAGTTTTGCCCTTGGTTTTATGTGGTACTACTTAGTTTTGCCCCCCCCCCCCCTCTCTATCTTTCGTAGAAGCCCTAACATGTGCTCACCCTGTCTGCTACTCCCTGATTGGTTGTCATAGTTGTCACACGGATCGTGCGCACCAACCGTTGATTATGTGCGATCCAACGATGATCGTTGCACACGTCGTGCCCTTCACGCGATGCTGACGTGAGCGACGGACGTCTCCCTCCGCAAGACTTCTACAGGAAGGAACACGATGCCGTCCATGGAAAAAGTCGTCGAGCGGTCATGTCAAGTTTAATCAAGTATGAAAAGCCTACTACTGCTACTACAACTCATGCACAGGGCAACAGGGTCATCGAGTGCACGGTTGTCGATGGGACGCTGCATTTATTGCCACTTGATTTTAATCAGACATATCCCATTTTTACGCATCGCTCTCAATCTCACTTCAAACTGGGCCCTACCGCTAGTAAATTCCATGAGTCAAGGGCCCCCTCGAGTAGATCTAACGTTGCTAGAAATTAGTTCCGCGCCACTTGCATGCAGTGGAATCGAGGTCTGCCATGAGCGTGTTTTCAATGCAGCTCTAAAGTGGAGACCGTGGCTGTTTCAAAAAAAAAGGGAATCGAAAAAAAAGGGTGGAGATCATGGTAGCCCCCGCCCCCCGCCCACCACACGTGTCCACTCAAGGACTACGAACGGTCTGGTGTTTATAACCCCCCTCGACCTTCTTCTTCCATGAGCTCGTGTCATTTCCCCCTAGTCTGTCTAGTCCCAAGACCCCAATCTACACTGCCAAGCGTCGAAGCTCCTCGTTGCACTACCTCCTTCCCTTGGTGCGCCATGAAGCGTCACGCGTGAGACGATCCGGAGGTGAAGCCGATTGAAGGCACAGCAGCGATGGTTTCGTCGCCAAGCAGGCGGAGGCGTCTTCTCCGGGCACGAACGCCGCTCGTCGCCGCGCCGTCGAGGGTGCGAACTCATCCGTCCAGCCAGTAGTCGTAGCTGCCGAGAAGCAGGTGGTAGCCGTCGCCGCCGAGCAGCAGTTGGTAGCCATCACCACCGGCAGCAGCGGTAGCCGCCGCCCGAAAGCAGCGGTGGCCGACAACGCCGTGGCCGATAACGCCGTGGTGCCAGCGGGCAGATCAGATGGGGGCAGGCGGAGGCAATCCGGTGATCTACATCGACGACCCCATCATCGTTCAAGAAATCTTCGACGCAATCACGGAGAATGATGAGTTCGAGGAGGAGGTCCTGATGAGGAGTCCGAGGTACTACATTGCTAGCTTCTCTAGTCGCAGCCACAGTTTTCACTGTTCATACATAGGATTTTCTTAATCGTGTACATATTCTTTTGCTCTTGAAGTAGGGTATTATATATATGATTCGATCGGTTGATTGATGAATCTGCCATCTAGTCACAAAACCCCAATCCGTCTAGTCACAAAACCCCAATCTGCTCATTTGCCATCTAGTTGAGTTTGCAAGTTGAGTGTTGATTTCGATACACAGCAGGCTTATAACATTACATTTCTATTCCTTACTGAGCCCAATGATTCAATTTTGCCCCAAAATAGTGCAAGGGCATCTGATGGTCTCGTTTTCTTAGGGATGGTTTGTGGCCCTGAGGCAGCAATGCACATAAACAATATAGGTTGTGATGTTGGTATTTTGGTTCTCCGACTCCATCGCTGGAAAAAATGAGGCCCTAATTTTTTCTCTCATATGGAACCTAAATATATAATATTTGTATTGTTTCTGATCTATGAATGCGTTGTATGATGCATTTGTATATCCCTGAATATTTTTTTGTACGATTACATTTCAATTTCTTATTGTGGCCAATGATTCAAATTTTCCCCAAAGAGAGGCAGACACATTGGTGTCAAATTTTTACAGGGATGAGTGAGCGAACCTAGGGCCATGTACAAGATCAATATAAGCTGTGCAATTGTTACTTGGTTCGCTTACGCCATCTCTGTAGAAACTTATGAGGCTGCAATCTTTATTCTACATTCATAAAACTATGATATTTGAATTATCTATTCCATGCATTCATAGTGTATAACAATTACATTTTAGCTTGTCACCGAGGCCGATGATTGAAATTTGCCCAAAAAGAGTTCAAGGGGAGACATGTATGATGGTGTCGTGTTTTAGGGATGTGTTGGTGAACCTGACGCAGCAATGCACACAAACAATATAGGTTGTGCTGTTGGTACTTTGGTTCCCCAACTCCATCTCTGAAACAAATTATGAGGCCCTTGATTTATTCTCATATGGAACTACATATATGATCCTTGAATTGTTTCTAATCTTTTAATGATTGGTATGATGCATATGTATATGAATGGTTTTGATCATAAGTATTTTTAACATGTACCTGAAGATTAATTGTTTGGTTTTTTATTTATAATTACAATATTTAGGCTTGTTTTTGTACCTGACTATGTATTTCCCTGAATAATATTTTGTACGATTACATTTCAATTTATTATTGTGGCCAATGATTCAAATTTGCCCCAAAAGAGAGGCGGACACATTGGTGTCAGATTTTTTCAGGGACGAGTTAGTGAACCTGGGGCGATGTACAAGAACAATATAAGCTGTGCAATTGTTACTTGGTTCACTTACACCGGCCCTATAGAAACTTATGAGGCCTTAATCTTTATTCTACATTCATAGAACTATCATATTCGAATTACCTATTCCATGCATTCAGTGTATAAGAATTGCATTTTAGTTTGTCATCGAGGCCGATGATTGAAATTTGCCCCAAAAGAGTTCAAGGGGAGACACGTATTACGGTGTCGTGTTTTAGGGATGGGTTGGTGAACCTGAGGCAGCAATGCACACAAACAATATAGGTTGTGTTGTTGGTACTTTGGTTCGCCAACTCCATCTCTGAAACAAATTATGAGGCCCTAGATTTATTCTCATATGGAACTACATATATGATCCTTGAATTGTTTCTGATCTTTTAATGATTGGTATGATGCATATGTATATGAATGGTTTTGATCATAAGTATTTTTAACATGCACCTGAAGATTAATTGTTTGGTTTTTTATTTATAATTACAATATTTAGGCTTGTTTTTGTACCTGACTATGTATATGCCTGAATAATGTTTTGTAGGATTACATTTCAATTTCTTATTGTGGCCAATGATTCAAATTTTCCCTAAAAGAGAGACAGACACATTGGTGTCAGATTTTTTCAGGGAAGAGTTAGTGAACCTAGGGCGATGTACAACAACTATATAGGCTGTGCAATTGTTACTTGGTTCACTCATGCCATCCCTGAATAAACTTATGAGGCCGCAATCTTTATTCTACATTCATAGAACTATGATATTCGAATTATCTATTCCATGCATTCATAGTGTATAAGAATTACATTTTAGTTTGTCACCGAGGCCGATGATTGAAATTAGCCCCAAAAGAGTTCAAGGGGAGACACGTATGATGGCGTCGTGTTTTAGGGATGGGTTGGTGAACCTGAGGCAGCAATGCACACAAACAATATAGGTTGTGTTGTTGGTACTTTGGTTCGCCAACTCCATCTCTGAAACAAATTATGAGGCCCTAGATTTATTCTCATATGGAACTACATATATGATCCTTGAATTGTTTCTGATCTTTTAGTGATTGGTATGATGCATATGTATATAAATGGTTTTGATCATAAGTATTTTTAACATGCACCTGAAGATTAATTGTTTGGTTTTTTATTTATAATTACAATATTGAGGCTTGTTTTTGTACCTGACTATGTATATCCCTAAATAATGTTTTGTACGATTACATTTCAATTTCTTATTGTGGCTAATGATTCAAATTTGTCCCAAAAGAGAGGCAGACACATTGGTGTCAGATTTTTTCAGGGATGAGTTAGTGAACCTGGGGCGATTGTTACTTGGTTCGCTGACTCCATCCCTGAAGAAACTTATGAGGCCGCAATCTTTATCCTACATTCACTCTGATGCAATTATTTGTCATTGTGTTGAGATGAAATGATATATGAACCGATCAAACTATTGTTGAGATGCTTTATCTTTGATATCCACGGATCTATTGTCTTACATATACATGTTGTCAATTCTTGAGTTGTAATACAATTCAATCATATGTATGAGTTCTAAGTTATGTTATTAAAAATCAACAGGAGGATGAGGATGATAGCAAGGTATCCAGGGACAACAAGAGCCGCTACGTGCTGAGGCGGTTACGGTGTGGGCAAATCCGTTTCCACCGTAGGGGGCGACTGTTTTGCCCATTTTGTGGCAGAGCAATCAATATGGACCTCAACAGCATGATCCATCACGCGGAGGGCGTTGGCAGAGGCGGAGGCAGAAGCCATAGGCCGATTACCTTGGCGCGGCACGCAGCCTACAGCAAATTCCTCCGGAGTACGTCAGGACTGGCCTGTATCCCATCGACTAGGTTATCGCTGCCTCCTGCTGATAAACCCCTGCCCTGCTAGGCGTCTCCGTGTCCCGGCCTCCTGCTGCAGCCCCTGCTTTTATTTTGTTCTAGTTAATTATTACCTGTGTGTGGCATGTAAGACAATATATCCGTGGTGTCTCTGGTGAACCTTCTATATTAATCTACTCCTTTATATGGAGTGCCTTAAAGTTTCTAGTGTTCAATTATATTTACTAATCATGCTCATGCACACTACAAAATATTTCTAGTGCTTGATTATATTATAATTGTCAAGAAATACATCAACAAGTTAAATTGGTCGAAATTTTGTATTGAAGTAACTAAATGTATCACACACATAATAAACTAGAAACTAAAATCTAGTTCAAACACATAATGTATCACCACCACTTGTTGTCGTCCTTGACTTGCTTCCCCTTCAGCCGCTTGATGTCGCCACTGTCCCAAGATCCCTGCTCGTCCTGAAACCGCTTCCTGTCCTCCTCGTGCTTCTTCTCCTGGGCTAGCTTGCAACCAGGGCATAGCTCTCTCGCGAAAAACCCCGCCTTAACCATCCCATCTTTCATGGTAATGAGCTTACTGTACAACTCATATGCCATGTAGGCATCTCTGGCTGCATACTCGAGGCGCACCTGGCTCATCGGCTTCCACTCCCAGCAGTCGTGATCGAGTCGCTTCAGTTTTTCATAGGATTTATCGATGATTTCCGCTGCCAGATCACCCATGCCATCCTTCGCTGGGTATGATTTGATCTTGTACAGATTTTGGATGTCGATGTGGTGCCCCTCTAGGATTTGTATCAACGCACGAGAAAGCATAATTGTGTTATTTATGATATCCATGCTAGTGAAAGTTATCCCTTTCCTACACAAGAACTCGACCAGAGCCGGACAATGCATCTCAGTTGGTTTACTCCTGCACTTAGATGGTTCTAGGGATGTAAGGGAACAAGGGATGCAGAAGTGGTGATTTCAAATTTAAATTTCACATACCTGTAGAAGTGGTAAACGAGGACCTCCTCATGTAAGGTGATTTGCACGACAACAATCTCTTGTGGAGGATTTTTTTGCTTATTTTCACGGGTGTACTCCAAGTCTAGCCCCACAAACTTGTGCTTCTCTTTCTCAAGCAATTGCTCAAACCTGGCGAGAGTTGTCTCCATAGTCGCTTCATCATTTGTGTACACCACTGTCAAAGTCGTGGTGCCATGGGCAGGGACCAAGTGGGTCTCTGTTGTGCATTTCCCATCGTCCATGCCTGCAAGGAAATGTGTGAAAGGAAATGCCTGCAAGGAACTGCTTGCGAGAGGAAGAAGAAGATGAACCGACGGTTCCAGAACATAGGAAGAAGAAGCGCCCAGGAAAAACTGCAGAGGAATGACTGAGGAAGAGGAATGACTGCAGAAGAAACGTGGTAACTGCAACTTCGGTTCGAGAACTCACCGTGGTTATGTGGAGATCGTGGCAGTGCCGCCTGTTCAACAAGTGGGGCCAGTTCCTGCGAGAATATGAAATTAGCCGTGCATTTTTCTATGCGAGAAATTGAGAGAAGTCATTTATATTTTGTCTTTCATAATTAAACACAATGAAGTTGGTACAGCCCAAGAGATTTGAACAAAAGAGATTTCCTGGTTTAACATACAACAACACTTACAGGCCCAACATGGCAGAACTTGGAGAGCCCCAGAACTTGAGCTACCACAGAGACCTCATCAGAGGTGGCAGAATTGGTGCGGGTGCAACCACGGCGACGGCAAGCTCGGATTCTAGAGGAGGAAAACAGAACCGAGCATGGTCAACAAGGTGATAGATCTCACCGGGAACCAATTCTCATCCCCGACCGTGCCATGGGTGCGTCCATGGTGAGGGCGAGCTCCGACTCGGGATGGGAAGGAGAGCGGGGTCGAGCAGCTTCGTCACTTCCCAGCTCTGCGCCATGGCCGCGGCCACAGATTGCCGCTCCGGGGAAGAAGACGCGTAATGGATGCAGGCGCCAACGATGCAAGCCTACAGGGAGGAGAGTTGGGCCGAGCAGGTTCGTCCACGTCCCAGATCCGCGCCATGGCTGCGACGCCCCACAGATTGCCGCTCCGAGGAAGAAGAAGATGCATAATGGATGCAGGCGCCAACACTGCAAGCCTAATTGACACCTAAGCGACAAGAGCGACATGAGCGACATAACGGCGAGAACTGATAGGGAGGGCCCAACTTGACGTCCGTTAGCCTGATTTTTGTATTGAAACGTAAAGTTGAATTCGTGTCAAAAAAGACCCTCTGAGTATTTGGCACACCAACTGTAGTCATCGCGGATGATTTCAGGGAACTTGGGTACCACGTTGCCTAGACACCCCAACTTTCGGGCCGCAAATTGATATTCTACCTGCCGTCTTGACTCGGCACGGTGTCCGTCGTTCTTTCGTCCGTCATTTCCACCATTGTGATGAGGTTCAGCCAGATGGTTTGTATGTCTAGGAGGTGGCATCCTTTGTCGATCCTCCTCCCAACGTTGCTCTTGTTCGTCTTCCCTGCGATTATTCGACTGTCGCCGGGGAGGCTGCCTTGGAACCAGTGTTGCAACTGCTTCTTGCTCCACAGCCGGAGCAACATTACTCCAGTCACGTGCGGCTTTGTGCCATTGCCCTGAAGATCCGGTTCTTGAGTAATTTTCCTCCCGACGGTCGGGAGGGTGATTCTGTTCCGGGTCCCGTCGGGGCCTTATGTCATGCCAAGCTGGATCCGTACGACATTGGTCGGATTTGGAGACCAGTTTGCCCCTCGCGCATTTCGCGGCCTTCTGCTGCTCCAGACCATTCATAAGTAGCTTTACGCCCAACCATATTTGATCTGGGTTTGGATTGTTCGCCAGGATATCTCGAGCTGCAGCAGTGTTTTCCACTGATGTTCCATACACCAGATCTCCCTTACTGTCGAGTCGAGGTTCTCCCTTGATGGCGTCATCTCCCTCAAAGAGGGTCTTGTGGACTTCCGGATTTTTGTTAGCCTGCACAGGGCCGTTCCGGGTCTTCTGGTGCTGCAGGGAGTTAAACTGCCCCGCAGATGCTATGCGCTTTTTATCCTCCAAGAGATTATTAGCTTCATCTAGGAGTACTTGGTGATGCGCTTATAGGGCTTGGCCCTGTCTTCCAGCTTTGCAAGTGTAAATTCTGCAGCGATAGGGATTGGAGTAGTTAGCACGTCTCCGATGAGCTTACGGGCACCAGGGATAACCACGTGTCCATCCACCGGAGTATCTTTTGGCTCGTTTGGGATTAGAGCTCCATCCGAGTCTTCCTCGTATTCTTCAGCGATTACCTCCTCAACCAGAGGGTCCTTTGATGGAGTCTTCTTCTTCTTTGCCTTCTTGGCAGCGTCGGTAGCAAAGACGGCTTTGAGTCCGTTTCCTAGAGTCAAGCTCTGATCAGTACTTTTGGACATCTGGACGTCAGGATTGTCTCCGAGATCCATATCATCCTGTGCTTTGGGGGAGTTCTCTCCGGATCCTTCATCCATGGCTCCTCCTTCCACAGCTTTGGAGTTGAACTCCTCTTCATATTCCTCAAAGAACTTTCAGAAATCTGTCGACGTCATCGAATCATCTGAAGATGCCGGTAAGTCAGTGTTTGTTCCGATTGCCACCAGCACCGAGTCTTTGTTATCTCCAGCATCGGTAGAGCCGGATCTGGATCCAACGTATCCGACAAAGTGCGATGCACGCGTTCTGAGGTAGTTGCGGCTTTCCTTGTGGGCTTCCTCGAAACACCTAATGGTCTCAAAAATCTCATCCACACTAGCGTCATTCAACATCATACGCCTCAACGTGTGCCTCAGGAACGGTTGCTCTGTTCCGGCATTGGCAGAGCCGGAACCAGAGTTGTTATTGATTTGTTCCTCCTGGATTTCGACCTCGCTGGGAAGATCGATCTGGGATTCGACCTCGCTGAGGAGATCCAGTCCAGATTCGATGTTCACAGTAAGATCCGCTTCAGGCTTAGCTTTCTCCACTATGTCCGCGTTAGGTGCGGGCTGGGTGGGATTAGGATTTTGCGGGATCCGGAACTCTGCCGCCTCCATGGACAAAGTGGACCCATAAGCTTCATCTACTTCTATCATCACCGCTAGGGTGGGTGGGGCAGGTTTAGCAAAACCGATATAAACATCGATCTCACCGAAAGACATGATGGTGTAGGTAGTCAATTCCAATTCTCGTCGAGAACGACGACGCTGGCCGGAATCCAGGTCTCGTCGAGAATGACATCGCTGGCATAGAGGACGCGGCCGATAGTGATTGTCTTGCCGATTCCAATTCTTGCAGATTCCGCTCGGAACGCAGATCCGAAGCTCACTTTCCCCATAGTGGGCGCCAACTGTTGGCGGATTGAGGACAAGTACACCATGAGGGGTTCCTCGAGGCATGTGGAAGAGAGGGGTGTGAGACGTACGGTGTTCCGGGACAGTGAGCACACAAGTTTACCAGTTGAATCACTGCTTTGGATGGATCCTACTCCGCTAGCAATCGATGTCTGACAAAAGCTGGAATATGGGTTACAAGGGTTTCTCCTGTGCGAGTTGAGATTGTAGACTATTGTGGGGTGCCCTAAAGGCTAGTCCCTAGGACGGCTTATATAGATATCCGGCCTAGGGTTTATAGGAGAGACCTATCTGGCTACGACAAAGAGTCGGTTACAGAGTACATGTTGAACTACAAGTAACACTACAAGCCTATGTTGGTAACTCTTCTGGGCCTTCCCGTAGCCAGACTGGACTCCATCTCTTCTCTCTGATTGGGCCTCCCATGAAGAAAAGCTCTAACCCGAAGTGGGCCACCCTGGTCAGCGAGGCATAGTGAGGATACCCGGAAAGTATATCCCCAACAGGTGTTGATCAAGGGAGAGAGGGATGGGGTGGTGTTAGAGTTTTTGCCAAGAAAGGAAAAGATGGGAGAGATAAAGTGCAAGCACACAACATACATATGCATACACATGGATGGAAACCACAGTTGGGTTTTTACATTAGAGTGCATGTGTGTAGCTATGGAATGATTGATGGAGATCAAGTTTAAGTAAGTAAAAAAATTGAATGAAAAAGGCAATTCAAAAGAAGTCAAATAAGAGGCATTGTCACATGAGGTTTATTATTTCATGTGACTAGAATGTTGTCTATTAGTGCATGTGGCTAAAAAATAGAAGTAAAGAAGACACATGCATATTTGGGAAAAGAAGGAGTGTGGCAATATATGAAAGGCAAGATCCACACATGGTCATATGGTATGAATTAAAATATGCATGGAAAATCTAGAGGGAAACCATATGTGAATTATGTGGTGCAAGTCAAACTAGTTTATATGGATAAGATATAAGAGGGATGGATCCACATAAAAATCAAATGGACATGATTTAAATCACAAGGCAAAATAAGAAGAGCCACTGGTCATATATGTGGTAGGATTGAGACAAGATCATATGGACAAGAGATAGTAGAATGTTAGTAGGTGGAAAGGATTTAAAAGATATGCCCTGTAACATCCCAAAACTTTAATCCAAGCTTATCAAGATCCAAATCTTCAAAATTAGGGTTAACAAAAACTTTTCCAAATTAAAAATGAAAGCATTCATGTGTATGAGCATTTAATTTAGGAATTGATTTGAATTGCCATGGTTCTGTGATTCTTTGCTTGTAAAATGTTTCTTAGGTGATTTAAACATCATCTAAATCTTTCCCAAGAAAATCCCAAAGAAAATCAAATCAAAAACAATTCAAGATGAGGAATGGTCATTTTGGACATCTTTACCCACTACACTACTTTGAGTGTTCCTAGCACTCATTTCCCAACAGAAATAATTCTGGATCTTTGCACCCCTTGCTAGTACACATAATGAGGTACCAAGGCCCACTTTTTGATTTGCTAAAAACATTCAAATACTTATTTTAAATGGCATGAGAAAATTGAATTCAATGCATATGCCTAGATCACCCCTATTTCAAAAACCATCAAATTGAGCTCCACTTTCAAAACCCTTGCAACCAGAGACTACCTAGTACCAGTGAAGAACACTCAAAAAGTTTGAAACCAAAATTCAAACTTTTGCTTCTTGCGTCCATTTCATCAAACAGGTGGCACAAACAAATCTTGCAAAATCCTAAAACACTATAGTGAGCAGTAGCTTGGCCACCATTTGGGCCTAACTTGTTCCCCTTGTCCCCCCAGCTAAAACCCCGACCTAGCCCTCTCTCCCTCTCCCCTAGCTGCTCCTGTACCAAGACGCCCGATGCCATGCGCCAGGTCGACCATGGACGGCCGCCTCAGCCCGTCCCGCGCTCTCCTTTGCCCGCTGGCAGACAGGCGCCATCACACCGCACCGCCTCGACTAGCCCCCGACCAAAATCAAGCGGAGGACTAGCCGCATTTGCTCGCGCCCAAGCCTCTGTCCGCCATGCCGATCACCCCGGAGCGTCGCGCCCGCCAGAGCAGCACCGGCCTCACCTAGCCCTAGTCTTGCGTGGCAGCACCCGCAGCAGGCCTAGAAACCGCCCAGACATCCTCGTTCGCCGCCTCGCGACCAGCAGCACGGAGGAACCGCGTCGAACACCACCGTCCGCGCACAGTTCACCGCCCGCCTCCGACCTGTAGAGCCCTTGCCTTGCCGCGCCTTTAAGCCCCAGAGGACCGTCGGGGGACAGAGAATCCATCGCCGCCCTCGCCCATGCCGAGCGAGCCCCGCATCATCGTCACCGATGACCTCACCGGCGCTCGCTCTACCCTCTCGTCGACCCTATATAAAGCGACCACCCCAGCCTCATTTCTCCACACTCACTCACTCCCCACCTCTCACTGAACCTCACCCACCTCTAGTCGATGCCGCTCGAGCTCTATCTCGCCGGAATTGGAGCCGAAGCCGCCGCAGCAGGAGGAGAAGGGCGTTTGTGATTTAGGGCACCCCAAGCTCCGCCGCAACCGCGCCTCGCCTCACCGTTGTCTACCAGCCCGTTTGCCCACCTCAACGACCTTGTTGGAGCCCTGGTATGCCCCTAATCGACCCCCACCGCGGCGTCTAGGTCAGACTCTCGCCGGAGTAATCCGTCGTTGATGATGACTCTCCACCGTTAGATCCCCTTTAGATCATGTGGCCCAGGATGCTAGATACCGTTTTGGTGATTTTGTGCCGCTGACTGGTGGAGCCCGCATGTCAGGCAGCCCGTTGCATGCACTGTGCGTAGATGGGCTGGCCCAGTTAGTTCCCGCGCGGGTTAAATTTTCAAATTTAGTTTTTCTGTTTAGAGTTAATCTAGTTTTTGTCCACTAGTTTAAAAATCAATTCTAGGAGTTTGACAACTCCAAATTGCATGAAACCAATTTTGCCTGAAAGGTATGGAAATGATCTATCCAAGCCCGTTGGATTTAATTCAATTAGAGTTATAGATCTCTCCTAGTGAAAATAACAAAACAGAAGCATTTGCATATGGCAACATTTTTATAAAATCAACTAAGATAGGTTTTGAGTTGATTCCAACTCTCAAAAATCACATTTCATCATATCTATCTAAATATGTAATAAAATTAAGGTTTACATTTCATCATTTCATCATATTATATCTATCTAAATGTTGTTGACTTGACCACAAGATGGTTGTGTTTATGACATTAGCTTCCCAACTTAAGTGATTCTAGAACTTTATTTTATCTTTCTTTGCTTTAGAACTCAGCTTAGGTTTCAAATTTAACTTTATAGTTCAACTTAGATTTAGCAGTTTAACTTAGCACTATATTACTTGTTAGTTGTAGTTTGCGAGTACTTAAAGAGTACTCATGGCTTTTGTCCCTGGCTATTCCCATCGCCAGACTATGAAGGAGACTATCAAGATGATGGCCAGCAGGACGGCTATGATAACTAGGACTATATGCCTTCGTCAGCATTGGTTGTGCCCCTGAAGATGGACCCCACCACTACGCTTATCTTTTATTTCCGCTGCTTGTTGTATTAAGACTGGATCATGAGATCCTTATTTGTGTAAGACCTTATGTATGGTTTCTAATGGATGATGTACTATGATATCCAATCCGTTATGTCTCACAAAAATGGTAATCCTGGGATTGCAAGGTATGGCATAACGGGCATCTGGGATTACAAATCCGGGTGTTGACAAGTTGGTATCAGAGCCATCCTGACCATAGGAGACCCTAGTTAGAATGGACGTCCGAACCAAAAACTTAGTTTCAAAACCAAAGTGAGTATTTACGAAAAACTATCTCCTCTCTTATCCTTGGGAATTCTGCTTTCTCAAAAATTCATGTTCCTCAAAATTCTTACATTATTACTTAAAATTTGACACACTTGATCACTTCACTAATTTCCTCATCCTTAATTCTTGTAGATGGAGACTCAGTTCAGCAAGTTTTACCAATTGGGAAACGGAGGTCAGCTGATCTTAGAGAGGTATCTGGATTCACTGTCGGAGTTATTGGGACGCCCACATCCGGAGTTTCTTGGAGCTCAACTTCCAGGACCCCCAGGAGGAGACCTACAGTGGCTAGTCACCGCGGATCTTAGAGGAAGCATTGAAGCGCCAACTTCTGGGAGAATTCAGTTCTCCATGAGAGAGAACAACTGGCTAGATGGATTAGCCAGGGCAATGCATGAAGCTCTTGCACGTCTATGTGCCCTCCGCATCAACAAAATCCAAGGAACCCGTTTTGCTCACTATGCAAGACATAACTTCATGGGAATGCCGATGGAGATGCCAAGTCACCCAAAGTTGAGGCGTCAAGTGGAGAATCTTAACTTCTTGCTGCATGACAAACAGCAGGAACTGGACAATGCCAGTAAGTTAGACAACCAGAACCGTGCCATTGCCGACCAGAAGGCCCAGACTTTCGCACTGCTTGTCCAGGATCGCCAGTCTCTTTGCCGCCGGTGTTCAAAGAAGGATCGCACCATCGCCCGTCTTCTCAAGAAGGTGGCCGACCTCGAGAAGACCGTCAAGGAATAGGAAGCTCAGCTTGCCGCCAAGGAAGAAGAAGATGAGGGTGAAGACATCCAGGGAGACATGGATTCTTACCTCAGCAATGATGATGACTTTCTAGAGGAGGATGCCGTGGACTTCTACACTAACGATGGGGACTTCGACTTCATCGACAATGAGTAGATGCACTAGAGCACTGTCGTAGCATGAGATGTATCGGTCACACTGTATCGTAGTTTGCAGAATGGCTCTTCAAACCATCTGTTTTCCTTTGTTTGTTGTGGTGTGTGTTGTATCGTGTGTTTGTCTGCATGAATGAAATGGAGTTAGTTTTAAAACCTGAGTCTAACTCAAAGTTTTAGCTTTGAAACCAAAACCATGAACCTTAGAATTTCCCTCTTATCCCTATATCTATCTCAATCTTCAGATGACTTGTGGAAACCAAGGAGGGACCAGCTCGTCGCAGGACCCAATGCTGCAGATCTTGCAGAATCTCATCGCCGACCGTGAAGCAAGCAGGGAAGAACGTCAAGCCAACTTAGCAACACTACAGCAGATCGCCCAAATGGCTCTCAACAACCAAGGGCTTGGAAATCAGGATCACAATGGATCCAAACTCAAAAAAAATTAGAATACTAATCCCCCAATCTTCAACCAATCTGAAAACCTGTTAGATGCTGATGACTGGTTGCAGACGATGGAAAACAACCTAGAAGTTGCAGGAGTTGATGAAAACAAGAAAGTTCTCTTTGCCACCTACTATCTGGCGGGAGATGCAAGAGCTTGGTGGACTAGTATCCGCAATATGAACCATGGTCAAGTGATGACATGGGAAGCATTCAAAGTCAAGTTCAGCCGCACCCACGTGCCGCAGGGTCTAGTCAACCGAATGAGAGATGAGTTCCACGAATTGAAGCAAGGAAGAATGACTGTGGTAGAATACCGTGATACATTCCTGTCACTCGCCAGATATGCACCTGACGAGATCAACACGGAGGCCAAGAAGAAGGAGAGATTCCTGAACGGACTGCATGATGAGATGTAGACTGTCCTCGTCAACATCCATTTCGAGGATCTCGAAGAGCTAGTCGACTCTGCCACTCAGATGGAAGGGAAGATTAATCAGGCAAACGACAACCGCAAACGTCATATGATGCAGCAATTAGGATCCAGTAGTCACCAGAAGTACCGTCCCAACCCCTCACCAGGATATGCACCAAGGAACAACCGACCCCCAATGTCTTGCCCAAGCTACCCCAACCGTAGCGGAGGCAATGTGAAGTCTGGAGGAAACCATCACAACTCCGGCAACGCCAACAATTTCAACCGTGCACCTCCCAAGAGCAACAACAACAACAACAACACTGCACCCAGAACTAGCAGCAATGTTGTGCCTGTCGCAGCAAAGGACAAGTCCCAGATCACTTGTTTCGAGTGTGGAGTGAAGGGTCACTACTCCAATGAGTGTCCCAAGAAGACTGCAGCCAATGCCACTTTGAATGCCCCAGCTCAACAGCAGCGTCGTGTTCAACCAGGAAGAAGGTTTGCCCTAGGGAACCCTCACAACCGCAACGGTCGTCTCTTCCACATGAACGCAGAAGAAGCCCAAGAAGCGCCAGATGTAGTGCTGGGTATGTTTTCTGTCAACTCAGTTTTAGCAAGAGTATTGTTTGATTCGGGAGCATCGCATTCATTTTTCACCGAAGAATTTGCATGCACTAGTAAGATTCACCCAACCAACCTGAAGCATGTCATGATAGTTCAAATCCCCGGTTCAACTACAAAAGCTAGAAAAATTTTCAAAGCTATGCCTATCAGAATACATGGGATAGATTTTTATGCCAACCTAATAGTACTTGAAACCAAAGGATTGGAAGTAGTACTAGGTATGGACTGGATGTCAAGGCATAAAGGACTGATAGACTGTGCTAAGAAAGCCATCACCATGACTAGTAGTTCTGGAGTAACAGTAGAGCATATATCTGAAACCTTACCCTGTCAATTCAAGTGCAACAAGAGTCTAGCCCTACCCACCATTGACCAGGTCAGAGTAGTCTGTGAATACCCTGACGTATTCCCAGATGAATTGCCAGGTATGCCCCCGGATAGGGATATTGAGTTCATTATCGAGCTAATCCCCGGAACCGGACCCATAGCCTAGAGACCCTATAACATGAACCCCTCAGAGTTAGTTGAGTTGAAGAAGCAGTTAGATGCCATGTTAGCAACAGGCTTGATTCAGCCAAGCGCATCGCCATGGAGATCACCAGTGTTATTCGTCGACAAGAAAGATGGAGGCAATAAATGCGTGTATGATTACGAAAGTTGAATGACATCACCATCAAGAACAAGTACCCCTTGCCAAAGATAGAGGATCTATTTGATCAATTGACTGGAGCCCAGGTATTCTCAAAGATTGATCTTAGGACTGGTTATCACCAACTTAAGATTCGTGCAATGGATATTCCGAAGACCGCCTTTACTACTCGCTATGGTTTATACGAGTATACGGTTATGTCTTTTGGATTAACCAATGCCCCTGCTTATTTCATGAATCTCATGAATAAGATCTTTATGAATTTCCTAGATAATTTTGTAGTTGTGTTTATCGACGACATCCTTATCTACTCCAGGTCATAAGAAGAGCATGAGCAACATCTGAGAATCATCCTAGAAACCCTGAGAGAGCATCAGTTATATGCCAAGCTCAGCAAGTGTGAGTTTTGGCTGAAAGAAGTAGGATTCCTAGGACATATTGTGTCTGCCGGAGGAGTCTCTGTTGATCCCGCCAATATCAAAGATGTCGAAGAATGGGAAGCCCCAACCACTCAAACCCAAGTCCGTGCATTTCTCAGATTAGCGGGATACTACCGCAAGTTCGTGGAAGGATTCTCAAGCATCGCCAGACCCATGACCCAATTGTTGAAGAAGGACAAGAAGTTTGAATGGACTGACTAATGTGAAGCCAGTTTCCAGGAGCTGAAGAAGAGATTGATATCAGCCCCAATATTGATCATGCCAAACATCAAGAAGCCATTTGATGTATATTGTGATGCATCCAAGATTGGTCTAGGATGTGTTTTAATGCAAGAAGGCAAAGTCATCGCGTATCTGTCTCGACAACTGAAGCAGCATGAGCAGAACTATCTGACCCATGATCTTGAATTAGCAGCCGTAGTGCTGGCATTAAAAACATGGCGTCATTATTTGATGGGTAATCACTGTGAGATTTACTCAGATCACAAGAGCTTAAAGTATATTTTCACCCAGAAGGAGCTGAATATGAGGCAAAGGAGATGGATAGAGTTAATCAAGGATTATGACCTTGACATTCACTATCACCCCGACAAAGCCAATGTGGTAGCAGATGCTCTTAGCAGATTGCTGTAGGCTAAACACCATGATCAAGGAGAAGCAACCAAGTTTGTATGACGAGTTGGAGCAGTTCAGGACTGAATTGGTTAGCAAAGGATTCTTAGCTAGCATTGAACTTCAACCCACTTTGATTAGCCAAATCAAGCAAGCCCAGAAGGGGAATGAAAGTATCGACGGAATCAAACATCGTATTGGTACAGGAAAGGTACCTGGATTCACCAAAGACGAAGGAGTACTGTGGTACAAAGGACGTATCTGTGTGCCAGCAGATTCGGAGCTAAAGCAAGTTATCATGAAGGAAGCTCATGATACTCTTTATTCTATCCACCCCGGAGGAACGAAGATGTATCAGAATTTGAAAGAGCAATTTTGGTGGCACAAGATGAAGAGAGAAATCGGAAGCTACATCGCCAAATGTGACATCTGTCAAAGAGTCAAAGCAGAGCACCAGAGACCCGTAGGACTGTTGCAACCATTGCAGATTCCAGAATGGAAATGGGATTCTGTCGGAATAGACTTTATCACCGGTTTACCTACTTCCAGTAGGAGAAATGACTCAATATGGGTCATCGTTGATAGACTGTCCAAGGTAGCTCACTTCATACCTATCAAGACAACCTACTAGAGTGCAAAGCTAGCAGAGCTATACATTGCTAGGATTGTTAGTCTGCATGGAACCCCCAAGACCATAGTATTAGATCGAGGAACCCAGTTTACCTCGAGATTTTGGCAGAAAGTTCAGGAAGGATTGGGAACCAAGTTGAACTTCAGCATCAGCGTATCACCCATAAGCAGATGGACGTAGAAGAGAGAGTCAACTAGATCTTAGAGGATATGCTTAGAGCTTGTGTGTTGGAATACGGATCAAAATGGGAAGACTGCCTGCCTTTCGCAGAGTTCTCATATAACAACAGTTATCAAGCTAGTTGCAGATGACACCATTTGAATTCCTATACGGAAGAAAGTGTCGTACCCCTTTGAATTGGTTGCAAGTAGGAGAGAGTCAGATCTTTGGACCCGACATTCTCCGAGAAGCCGAAGAGAAGGTTCACAAAGTCCGTGAGCACCTCAAGACCGCCTAATCCAGATAGAAGAGTTATGCTGACAAGAGAAGGAGAGACCTGACTTTCAATGTCGGAGATTTTGTGTATCTCAAGGTTTCACCATTGAAGGGAACTCGACGCTTTAGTCTGAAAGGAAAGTTAGCCCCCAGATATATCGGACCCTTCAAGATTCTGAACCATCGAGGAGAAGTATCGTATCAACTGGAACTGCCTGAAGGAATGTCAGCCATCCACAATGTGTTCCATATCTCGCTACTTCACAAATGCCTAGAAGTGCCGGAGAAGACTGAAGTTTTCAAGAACATCGATCACAGAGCTGTGGAGATCAACAATGACCTGACCTATCGTGAAGTGCCCATCCGTATCTTAGAAGAAGCTTATAGAACCACCAGGACCAGGAGTATCAAGTTTCTCAAGATTCAGTGGAGCAACCATACCGAGGAGGAAGCCACTTGGGAGCACAAAGATTACATTAGGACAGAGTTCCCAGATCTCTTTAGTTCCTAGTTTTCTTTGTAAATCTTGGGACGAGATTTTGTTTAAGGGGGGAAGGTTTGTAACATCCCAAAACTTTAATCCAAGCTTATCAAGATCCAAATCATCAAAATTAGGGTTAACAAAAACTTTTCCAAATTAAAAATGAAAGCATTCATGTGTATGAGCATTTAATTTAGGAATTGATTTGAATTGCCATGGTTCTGTGATTCTTTGCTTGTAAAATGTTTATTAGGTGATTTAAACATCATCTATATTTTTCCCAAGCAAATCCCAAAGAAAATCAAATCAAAAACAATTAAAGATGAGGAATGGTCATTTTGGCCATCTTTACCCACTACACTACTTTGAGTGTTCCTAGCACTCATTTCTCAACAGAAATAATTCTAGATCTTTGCACCCCTTGCTAGTACACATAATGAGGTACCAAGGCCCACTTTTTAATCTGCTAAAAACATTCAAATACTTATTTTAAATGGCATGAGAAAATTGAATTCAATGCATATGCCTAGATCACCCCTATTTCAAAAACCATCAAATTGAGCTCCACTTTCAAAACCCTTGCAACCAGAGACTACCTAGTACCAGTGAAGAACACTCAAAAAGTTTGAAACCAAAATTCAAACTTTTGCTTCTTGCGGCCATTTCATTAAACAGGTGGCAGACACAAATCTTGTAAAATCCTAAAACACTATAGTGAGCAGTATCTTGGCCACCATTTGGGCCTAACTTGGTCCCCTTGTCCCCCTAGCTAAAACCCTGGCCCTAGTCCTCTCTTCCTCTCCCCTAGCTGCTCCAGTACCAAGCCACCCGACGCCATGCGCCAGGTCGACCATGGACGGCTCGCCTCAGCCCGTCCCGCGCTCTCCTTCGCCCGCTGGCAGACAGGCGCCATCACACCGCACCGCCTCGACCAGCCCCCGACCAAAATCGAGCGGAGGACCAGCCGCATTTGCTCGCACCCATGCCTCTGTCTGCCATGCCGATCACCCCGGAGCGCCGCACCCGCCAGAGCAGCACCGGCCTCGCCTAGCCCTAGCAGCAGGCCCAACAACCGCCCAGACATCCTCGTTCGCCGCCTCGCGACTAGCAGCCCGGAGGAACCGCGTCGAACACCGCCATCTGCGTGCAGTTCACCGCTCGCCCTCGACTAGTAGAGACATCGCCTTGCCGCGCCTTTAAGCCCCAGAGGACCGCTGGGGGATAGAGAATCCATCGCCGCCCTAGCCCATGCCGAGCGAGCCCTGCATCGTCGTCACCGATGACCTCCCGGCGCTCGTGCTACCCTCTCGTCGACCCTATATAAAGCGACCGCCCCAGCCTCATTTCTCCACACTCACTCACTCCCCACCTCTCACTGAACCTCACCCACCTCTAGCTGACGCTGCTCGAGCTTTGTCTCGCCGGAATTAGAGCCGAAGCCGCCACAGTAGGAGGAGAAGGGCGTCTACGATTTAGGGCACCCCAAGCTCTGCCGCAACCCCACCGCCACGTCTAGGTCAGACTCTCGCCGGAGTAATCCATCGTCGATGATGACTCTCCACCATTTGATCCCCTTTAGATCGTGTGGCCCAGGATGCTAGATATCGTTTCGGTGACTTTGTGCCACTGACTGGTGAAGCCCGCATGTTAGGCAGCCCGTTGCATGCCTTTGTCACGTGCGCCAGATTAGTTCAGCCTTGAGTTAAATTTTCAAATTTAGTTTTTCTATTTAGAGTTAATCTAGTTTATGTCCACTAGTTTAAAAATCAATTCTGGGAGTTTGACAACTCCAAATTGCATGAAACCAATTTTGCCTGAAAGGTATGGAAATGATCTATCCAAGCCCATTGGATTTAATTCAATTAGAGTTATAGATCTCTCCTAGTGAAAATAACAAAACAGAAGCATTTGCATATGACAACATTTTTATAAAATCAACTAAGATAGGTTTTGAGTTGATTCCAACTCTCAAAAATCACATTTCATCATATCTATATAAATATGTAATAATATTAAGGTTTACATGTAGTGACTTTGGACTAGTACCAAAATAATGCTATATAGGCATTTCTAGTCAATTTAAATCATTAAATAATGAACCTAAACCAAAGTAATTATGATCCAACCCTTAAATCCCATTCCCACATTTTAGAATATGTGGTGATGACATGTGTCCACATGATCCCATATTTTAAGTGGTGAATATTAAATCTTAGTTAATTTTTCAATGAGTAGAAATTATTTTTCTAAAAGAAAAAGGAGGAAACTAGTGAATAAAATGTGTGATGCTTGTGATGATAATAGATCATTAGTTGTGTGCCTTAGAGTACTAATTAGACTAGTTAAGTATTGTTTGGTGATTGTGTACTCCGTATGTATTTATAGAAGATAGTACCGACCAAGCTTACGAGGAAGAGGAGTGCTACCAAGAAGAAGAAGAAGAAAACTTCAACCACTTCACCAACCAAGGCAAGCCACCATTAACAATGCAAGCTAGCACTTGCAACCTATTGTTAGCAAGCTAGAATTAAGCTAGATGAATGAGCAAAGATGCCTTGGGCATGCTTTGGTCACACCACCTTGACTATTACTACCCCAAGTATTACCTTACAAGCTTTACTTCCTTTAATTTACACAAAGTCCCTTACTTGTTTTGAAGGTAGCATAAAAAGTATAAAACTTGACCTATTTAGAACCCTTTAGATGTCATTCTATGGCATGAGATTGATCCCACCATTTTCCACCATAGTGAACACTCTTAACTTAGTAGTTTAGAGTAGATCAAAAACTTGAGTCACTTAGATGGGAACATTTGGTGAAAATGAATTATGAAAACCTTGGAATGATGAGTCATTCTATTGAGATGTTTTGACATGTGTTGAGAAAACAAATGGTTTATGATGATGAAAATGTTGAGGCATGAGCCTTAACCCTTTTATAAAACTGATGGTTGGATTCGGATGTGATACCATTCCAAATTTACCGTACAACCACACTACCTGAATTGGGTAAGGCTTAGCTGGAAATTTATATGCATTAGTATTATTTCCCTCGTGGGAGAGGTTTGAGCTGAGGCTACCTCTCAATGTTGTCCACCTATGCAGTGCCCAAGATGACTGATGGTCATGGTTGGGAGGCCATGCTCATAGGAGAGGTGCTTATACTAGGGTGTGTAAAGGGAAGGTTATGTTTGATTATCTGCATACTAAGTATGATGATTCAGGGTTATCCCTGACAGATGTATCGAATCTTGTGGTGAAAGTGTACCACCTCTGCAGAGTGTCAAACTATTCGAATAGCCGCATCCGTGGTTATGGACAGTTGGAATGGCCATACTGTTTTGTTGTCAGATGTTTTCAAAATAACTTATGAAATGAATGTTGAATCTTGACTTGACCACAACAGGGTTGTGTTTATGACATTAGCTTCCCAACTTAAGTGATTCTAGAACTTTATTTTATCTTTCTTTGCTTCAGAACTCAGTTTAGGTTTCAAACTTAACTTTATAGTTCAACTTAGATTTAGCACTTTAACTTAGCACTATATTACTTGTTAGTGGTAGTTTGTGAGTACTTAAAGAGTACTCATGGCTTTTTTCCCTGGCTATTCCCATGGCCAGACTATGAAGGAGACTATCAAAATGATGGCCAGCAGGACGGCTATGATAACTAGGACTATCTGCCTTCGTCAGCATTGCCTGTGCCCCTGAAGATGGACCCCACTGCTACGCTTATCTTTTATTTCCGTTGCTTGTTGTATTAAGACTGGATCATGAGATCCTTATTTGTGTAAGACCTTATGTATGGTTTGTAATGGATGATGTACTATGATATCCAATCCGTTATGTCTTGCAAACATGGTAATCCTAGGATTGCGAGGTATGGCATAACGGGCATCTGGATTAAAAATCCGGGTGTTGACATGCCCCTAACTCAACTTGGAAATTTAATATATATCAAGGTGTAAATACAATATATCAAGAAGCAAATACATTTAATAAAGTCAATACCATATGAAGAGAAGAACCAACTAAAAAGGGTTTTATATGATGCTCAAATGCAATGTGGCATGGTGACATGAGCATGATATACTGCAATGCAATTAATTATATGTAGGAGGTAGCATTATATATAGACTAGGCAAGTAGCATTACAATTGTTAGACAATTAGGATGCTACAACTCTCCCCTACTACACAAGAATCTCGCCCGAGATTCCTAGGAAAAGAAAAGGCACAAGGAGAGGTGGGTGTTTAGAACAAAGGTGATCCTCATGTTCCCAAATTTATTTCTAAACAGAATGGTGCGACCACTACACCTTGCAAAACGTACTAGACTTGTTGCGAGTCTTGCATTTTGCTTCTTGAAAACAAAGGATTTGAAGAGTTGAAGGATTGTTTAGAACAAAGAAGGTTACATGGACATAGCTTAGGTACTCACGAGAAACACGGTAAAGGAATTGAACCACTTGTTGAAAGAATTTGAAAAGACGATGTATCGAGGAGAGAAGAGAAAGACACATCATTAGGATTAAAGATCGGAAGCTGCAAGTGAAGATGATTATTTCTCTCGTAGGAAGAAAAGAGTGATATTGGAGAAGTTATCAACCACTATGAAAATAGTATTGTTTGTTCCCTCAGATCTAAGGAATGAAGTTCAGAAAAACAACACCGCCTTTAAATAACAGTGATTCTTGATATCAACGGAAAAGATTAGGATTGAGGACTTATCAAATTACCTTACTCTTGCGTCAGTAAGAACCAAAGGATCACGCAATTGAGTTGCGCGGATTTATCTTCAAGAGAAGGAGGTGACCCAAGTTTATGGTGGAATCTTGAGGAAGGAGCTGAATGATGAATATCTGGAGTTTTTTTGTAGAGATGCTTATTGCTTTTCCTAACCATGAGGTTATTGCAATAGATTTGCGATTGATGGCATCGACCATAATTGGATTTACCAAAATAGAAGAATTGACAAAATGGAAGTCAGAGATATCTTCCATCCATCTTGTATGACAATGTTGAATGCCGACTGAATGAAGAGGACAGAGAAGTTTTGCATTTGTTTTCCCCATATCATTGAAGATTTTGCTCTGTCTTGAAATAGACGAGACCACCAACAAGAGATTATTGATTATGCTCTTTGAGAGGACACTCCGGAAAACAAGGGCGGAAGTAAAAGTCTCAAGATATAAAGGCCACTTCTAACTTCCGTGGAATGAGTGAAATCGCATTAATCCACCAATTAAATGTAGAAGAGCGAATGATAAGAGTAGTGGTATGGTAGCTAATCCATCCCGCACCCAAAGCATTACTCTGGACATAAATAGGAGGAAAATCGTGCAACCCCACTCTCGAATTTTAGACTGAAGATCTTAACAAGCAGAATTCCTGATGCTTCGTAGAAACAAAGCTTTGATGCAAATGATTATCGGATCCAAAGTAGATGAAGTTGATGATCTTGTCGTCGTGTCTAAAGTACCAAGCCATAGGAAAATATATGAATGAAGATCACGGAGACAGATAAAGGATTCGACATATAGATCAAGTATAGCACCCAAACTTTGATAGAAGAATACGAAAGATCTAGAAATTGCCATGGCATCCTTCGTATTGAGGACAAAAGATAAAGCGAGAGAGTTTCCAAAGTTCTTGACGAGTCAAAGATCAAAATAATACCTTGTCCTCCTATAGAATATCTGAGAGAGATTTAGCCGTCTTGAGGAAGTCTTCAGCAAAGCAGCGAGAATTATTTGTCAAATCAAGGATAAAGCTTCAGAGTTGGTTGGAATATAGGATGGAACTAACAATTGACTTGATGATTCCAGAATTGTAGGGATATCTTTAGCAGAAAGACGTGGTCGAGATAGTTGACTTCAAGAAGCCAAAATTCACACTTTGAGAACTTTGCACAAATGCGGTGCTCTCGGAGCTTGAGAGGATGATAAGAACATGTTTTTCATGTTCTTCCATTGATATAGAATAGGATAGAATATCGCTAGGATATACCACCACAAATTCAACGAGATATTCCAAGAATACCAAGTTCACGAGGCAAGAGAAACGAGCAAACGCTTGAAACACTTTTTGAGCTCAATGCTCTTTGAAAGATCAACATTAAGAGCAAGGATTCTTGTTGGAAGAGATGCATTGAACGTATAGATTATCTGGCCCTTTGGAGGATAAATGAGATGTCGAGTTGTTCACATAGACGATTGGATCACCGGTTAAAAAGACAAGGAGATTTTGGATATGGATAAATAAGCGATGATAGCTCATACATTTAAGCAAAATTATCGGAGATGAATGGATGAGATTCTCCTATATCAAAGACAACATTTGCGGATACGGAGTTCAAAAATATATGAAGCGTGATAATCAGATGAAAATCCATCATAGTGTCTTAAGAAATCTTCGATTTGCCAAAGATACTTGAATATGATATATATATGATCACGGTATAACTCAAAATCATAAGAGATAACCACAATCATTTAGAGAATTCGATTGATAGCATCGAACATATTCCACTCATGATAAGTGTCACATAGCTATACTGAAAACCAAATTACAATCACAAGCATCAAATCGATGCAAGTTATGCATTTAGCCCAAAAGGAATTAAATATGAAGTAAATTCCAGATTTATGCGCCAGTAGCAAAAGATCAAGTTAGCATGGACATGCCGATAAAAGAAGATAGATAGTGTATCCCACACGACTGAAAGGAGTGTGAACATAGATGTACCAAAGAAAAATTGCACATTTTTGGCATTAAACTACCAACTAGATGCGCAAAACCACTTATCAGGTAGAGAATTAGCAACTCCACATTCTGTAAAAGCGTACTAAAAAAACACCCGTAACAAAATTGCATCGGTTAACAAAGAGTCGGATAGATCACGTCGGTTTACACATAAGCCTGTCGGCATGGAATGTATCAACAATTGATAACCAAAGGCAGATTGCGAAGCAAGGTTGGGTGCAATATATAGACAAGGAATAACACATCCTACACTTCCTTACCAGAAAAGGGTGGGTGGGTGGTAAGAAGAAAAATGGAAGCAGTCCTACTCTTGCATTTAGTTTTTTCCTAGTATACATAGCTACCAAATATTTTCTAGACTGACAATGACCATCTTGGCTGAGACCCTGAAGGGCGGAATAGCTCTGATACCAATTGTAATACCTCGGACATTACGCTCTAAGCAACAAGCCGGTATGATCCAAAAGTGGACAAGACGTACTACCATGGGGTCGCGCAGCCACACACAATAGGTCCACCTCGTGGAGCAGGGCATGGTACTGGCCAACCATCCCACCGACTTTTATGATCATAGCTTCTAGTGCGAGCAGCGTAGTCGACAGGTAAAGCAATCAAAAACATACACATATGAGTATGTATGTCAGCGCCATACAATAGGACAACAGAGTCACACCATCTAAAAATAATAGAAACAGAAATATTCAACGCCATACGGCAAGATCCAAATATCCTAGATAGAGATAATAGTATATGATACATCATCATACACCACACATTAGAGTATCAAGCGGAAGCGGCGAACAAGATCCGAGTATAGATAAGGAGCAAATTGGCATAAGATGCCCTCAAAATAAGCACATACCATCCACAGATCTCACGGATCTCCATCCCCAAAATCTCTACACCTGACAGTCATTGCCACCATCATCAGTATCTTCGTCCCACTAACCTTCTTGAGAGTATACATGTCCATCTGAACCAAATATTTATCATGTGAGACCCTAGAGGTACTCAGCAAGTTTTAATGCATCTAAAGGGAACAACCTGGGGTGACACAATTGCAGCGAAAGATAATAACTAATAGTTCTATAGAGACACGCTACAACATCCTCCCAATCAGAGATGGACGGACGCTCGTTAATTACTAACAACAGTGATATGAGTAACATAAACAAATAGCACTCTCCAAACATCCCATCTGTTGGCAATTTTACTAACCATTCCATGAGTGTTGAACTATTTACTAGTCATGTCTTAGTCAAATTAAAGGCGGTATTTAGTTATGCTTGTATATGATCGAGAAACTGTGCTCCAAGTCATCCATAACCGCGGACACGGCTTTCAGAAAGATTTACCCTGCAGGGGGTGCACAAATAGCAACACACACACGATCAACCTCCGGACGAACCAAATACAGAGCAACGAGGCCTCACGACAATGCATTCATATGATTCATAAATTATTTCAGGGGGTCACCCCAATAAGCTACCCGTAATGAAGTTGGCCGGCTCCGACACGGACCCAGGGTTAGTGATGACGGTGGTAAACGACTGGGAACCTGAAAGTGTGATTGGGTTTGTCTATACAACATAAATGAGGCATAGGGTTTCTAAACAGTACAGGTGCTCGACGCGCAATCGTAAATAAAGCAGTAAAGCATGGCATAAGTATATGATAGTAATAAATCCCCAAACTAGTTTGTGTCCCCAAGAAATAAAGCATGAATCAAGATCAAGCAAAGGGGGATCCATAGAGTCTCCTGAATATGGATAGTGTGAATAGTCAAGGAACAGGAATCAAGTATTCGGGGTGCTACGAGACACAAGTGAGTGTGGAAGAACCAAATAACAGCTATTGCCCATCGGTGCCTCTTTCTTTAGTTATCCCATTACTACATAGTTTAAGTTGTTTAGGTACCTCATTATCCCAAAGCCTCACACAAGCCCTACACATGCAATTCTACGACTCGCATGGCTCAAACAACTCTGGTAGTAATGGCTCAAAGGATTGAGGATACAAGATTAGGTGGGGTTTAAAAGTAAAGGCTATGTAGTACATGGAATTCAATTTAATGCAATCTCGATTCCATTATGCAAGAATAAGATGGAAGCATAGGTGCTATATGCATGCAAGCATGGGGAATTGCTTGCCTGTCTGATCAGCAATAGGGTAACCAGGATCTGGGTAGTACTCTTGGTGCTCTTGGTGGTTCTCTTGCTCGACGTCTGTCCGGAATAAAAACCAAACACACAAAGGGCTATAATAAATAAAGTACGCAATCATATGAATATATGTAGCAAGCAAACAAGGTATACTACGATGGAATGATGCATATTTGCATGGCATGGGTGAGGTGTGGAAACAATAATAAAGTATTTTATTCATTTATTTAGGCATGTTTTACTCCCATAAACAGTTCTGAATATTTAATATTTATATGATGCATGCTTCAATTAATATCATGGAATGTATAATTAGAACGAGCTCGTTGTGCTGATCGATTTAGACATATTATTTGTCGAATTTGGAATTATGGAAATAAAGTTATGAATTTATTAAGAAAGGACATTTATTGGCATTTAAATAATTTTGAAATTTTAAAATGCTCAAAAAATATTTTGGATGGAATATTTGAATTCCTGGTATTTTTGTAATCTCAAAACATGTATCATATGTCAAAATTGCATTGGCTATTTTAATGCAAAGAGCTATTTTATTCAATTTCTGAAAAAGGAAAATCAAAAGCCAAAACTTTTGTTACTGGGATAAATCTAGCCCAGCTCACTGATGCGTGGCCCAATTGCTGGCTGAGCTCTAGTGCAGTGAGGTGGCAGATACGTGTCTCTTATAGGTGGCCGGCTCTGTTAGCGGGCTTAAAAGAAAACAGAAAAAGAAAGAAAGAATAAAAAGGTCGCCAGGGGGATCAAACCTAGGATCTCACGGTCGAGGCCCAGAAAGGATCAAGGGCCAAGCCAGTTGGGTCGCTGTGCATTTTGTGTTAGGAATGGGCTCACAGCTTAGAGGAGCTTCCTATTGCGCGAAGATGACTGACGAACTGTCGCGTCCGAAACTGAAGATTACAGGGATTTCTGCGAGGTCGTGCTGGATCTTTCGGGGTGGATTTCTCCATGCTCGCTGAACGGATTAAGGCTTATGAGTACTCAAAACGAAGGGGAAAACGAACTACATCATGGTGTGATCAGTTCATGCTGGGATGGACCATACTGCGAGCAGTTTTGTGATGAACGCAGAGACAGAACAAAATAGATCTGGTTCAGACATCCACCTTGTGACCATGATTGCCAGAGCTGTGGTAGATCGTTTTGAGCATGCTCGGGCTAGTTTTGAAGAGGAAAAACAGGGCTACTAGGTTTTTGTTCAGGTCTTGGGCTGATATGGACTGTGCTAGTTGAAAAAATTGCGACAAACAGAGAGCAGGTGCAGGCTGCGGTTTCTGAAGAAGTTGAAAAAATTGCGACAAACAGAGGGCGGTTGTAGGCTGTAGTTTCTAAAGAAAACGAGCTCGTGTATCAGGAAGGGCTGAGCAGCGGTGTGACTTGCATCAATGATTACGATGCTAATACTACACCGATCAGGGCATGAGATGGCGCATTGGAAAGAGGATAACTCTGGCTACAACTTTGGTTTAGGGAGCTTGAATTAAAAAGCATCGTGGCGTTGGCTAGATCCAGAAAACAGAGGGGAAGGTGACAACAAGTGCGCTTCTGCGGCGGCACAATGAGGCTGTTCGACATAAGAATATTCGAATAGAGAGGGTGATATGACGCACGACCATGTCTACAGGGTAGAGGAGTCTCACCAGAACACACTCATGCGGGAGAAGCTTGTTGGAGAGGGGTATATCGGCGATGGAGTGCGCGCTCCTGGCAAATTCTTCAGCTTAGGGTGACGTAGAGGAGGCTAAAGGAGGCGCTGGTACCCTAGTTCCTCATGGGAAGCTTCAGTCACCGGGGAGGATATGAGGTCGTGTCTAGGGTTTTGGTGCCATGAGAGCTGTCTTGGGGAGGAAGAAGACGGGTTGCCCTCCAAATCTCGATCTAGTAGGAGGAGGGGTTGGGGAATAAAGGTGCTGCTAGGTTGTCCTGCTTTATGCATAGAGGAAGGAAGAAGTCACATGGGTGATGGTTTTCAAAAGAGAGGGAAGGTGACTTCGGCGGTCTCTCTCCTGGATGGTAAAGAGAGAGGGAGAGAGAGGGGACCAGGAGAGGGGTGGTGCTACGTGGTGGGGTGCTTATCAAGGGAGAGAGGGATGGGGTGGTGTTAGAGTTTTTGCCAAGAAAGGAAAAGATAGGCGAGATAAAGTGCAAGCACACAACATTATACTATAGACTTAAGTTTGGTAGAAAGGAAGCATTATGAGGCCATGTGGGAGTATGTGTCTATGGCTTGTGGACCCAAAGGTCATGTAGGAGTATGTGTCTATGGCTTGTGGACCCAAGAAGAAAAAGATCAAATATGGGCCAGCTCAAAGAAAATGAGGAATTAGCCAGGCATGCCTATGAAAAAACCAATGAACGTAGTTAAAGCATCTCTAGTAGACGCACAAAAAATCCGTCGGTCCACAAAAAACCACTATTATTTAGCGCAGCCGGGAAAACAATCATGCTCCAGTAGACGCGCAAAAATAAGTCGCACACAAAAAAATTTAGGGAACGCACACAAAATGCCTAATCATGTGGTGCAAATTTGGTGTGTCGGCCAGTGCTACCCAACCTCCAAACTAAAACTTCCGCGCGTGACCTCCTGCATCCCACCTCGACGGTCGCCGGCGAAAAACCACCCATGGATGACTATTCCGCCACTAACCCAACCCACCTTCCCCTCCGCCCCCACGTCTACCGATGGAGCAGTTTCGCCGCCATCGCAACACCCCCTCCCCCTGCCGATGCACCCAACCCTAACACCACCATTGTCTACGGCTGGATGTTTGCTCCTCCACGGCCAGCAAATGCGCATGCCATCATCCACCGCACGCCTTTAAGCCAAGGAATGTCATGCCCAAGCGGCCGACATCTACGGTGGTGCTTGGCCAGAAGAAGGGCGAGATCGGTGCGGATCCGCATGAAAAACCTCCGGCAGGGCCTACGACCAGCCAATTCTAGCCACCGCAAACTCCACCGTAGCCACCCCAGCCACCAGCGACTACAGAGGAGGTAGCGTCTTTTGTTGCACCCAATGTCGTGGGAATGGCCACGGCAGTCGCTGCCATGGGCAGCGATTGATAGAATCGGGGGCGAGAGCTGGCGGCCATCTGCGGTGCGAGATGGGGGCAGATGCACATGGGTTTACCCAGGTTCGGCCTCCCGTAGGCTAAAGACCTACTCCTGCTAGATTAGATTGCTGGAGAGCGAGTTACAGGGGTGACGAGCTCGGCGTCTAAGCAGCGAGTCACTCAAAGGGGTGTATGATGGACCGTAAGTACTCAAGCTACCCTAGGGAGGTTTATATAGGGGGTACGTCGCTAGGGTCTATAGTATACAACAGAAGAAGTTATGGATTCGAAGGATTTTGACCTAATCCGACTGGGCTTCAGTTATGCTCCTGGGCCTTCAGTCTCTAGTCGCCAGGCCTTCTTCTCATTCGCGTTCTAGTCGCCGTCTTGCGGGCCCACTCGCGAGACCTTCGGCCAGACTGGAACATCCTGCTGGGCATACCCCATTCGGCATATCCCCATCAGTAGTCCCCGAGGCCATCATTGATTCGGTGCAGGTGTTCACTTGGCAGTCGGAGTAGGCGAGTCCAATTTGGATGTCCAGTCGAATAGGTGATGGACTCTGTCGAGAATGGAGGAAATTTTCCACCCGGCTCCCAGTCGCGGCTCTGGCGAACATATTCTTGCTCGAATCGCTGCTCCTATCGATTAGATAGAGCGTACCTACAGGCGAATCGAGTGGAAGAAGCTGGACCGTCAGCTTGCTCAAACTAGCCGTTGGGTAACCCAACGGTAAATTTGGCATAATTACCACGGGTAACGGCTATCTCGAGATTGGCGGGTAGCACTTCTTTATAAGGAGAGCGACGAAAAAGCCCTGTAGAACCTCTCCCGCATTCCTCATCCTCGTGCATCCCAATCTTCCTGTCTCTCCTCGATCCAGATTCCCCAGACCGGCAACTTAGTTTCTCCCTCGATGGCGCCCCCGAAAGATCTGTGGGGGAAGTCCAAGTGCACCACGGCGCAGCTCAAATCGTTCGAGGACGCGGGGGTCCCCTGCAAGGGGAATTGGTGAATTCCCGCGCCCTCCAAGACCGATCTGAAGCCACACGCCAACGAATTCATCTGCTTCCCAAGTCACTTGGAGAGGGGCTTGGGATTCCCCACCTCATTCTTCTTCTGGTGGTTTTGCGCGTACTACGCGATCAAGTCGTCGGACTTTGGCCCGCATAGGGTCGAGCAACTGGCGATCTTTGTCGCCTTCTGCAAATGCTACCTCGGCTGCAGGCCATACTTCCCGCTGTGGCTGGAGCTGTTCCACGGTCGCATCGGGCGTGACAGATCCGGTGGACCCGTCTTAGCGGCAGGTGGCGTCACATTCCAGTTGAAGCCGAAGGAAAACTTCTTCAAGCTCCTGCTGCCAAAGAAGGTCCCGAGCGAGTGGAAGAAAAGTTGGTTCTACGTGAAGGAAACCACCCCCTCTGGCGAAGTGGCACTCCTCGAGTATTTTGTGGAAAGGAGTGAACCCTGCCGGCTGATAGCGGACAAGCTCCCCGACGATCATAGGATGGTTATCACGAAGATGATGGAACAGATCCAGGAGCTGAAGGACAAGGGGTTGTCCATGATTAATCTGTACAATTGCTGGCTTGGGCAGCGCTTGGTCCCATTGGCGACCCAGCCCCAATGGATGTATGAATCCACCAGGAAGAATGATCCTTCCTAGACCAGCAAGGAGCCATGGGATGCCGCAGACTACAAGGCCGCTTTGAAGAAGATCACCGACATGGAATTTACCACCACGTCAGCCGGGCTTGCCCCGTATGTGCCCGAGAAGAATGAGGCTCCTACGGTAAGCCACTCTCATTAGATTTATCTTGAGTCATGACTCTCGTGGGGCAATTTGCAACCGCATTTTGTAATGTTCATTTGTGGCCATTCTTAGTTGTTTCAGGTCCTTGAGGGTTGGCTTCCCCCACTCGACGAGGAGGTTCCCAAAGAACTCAAGGAGGGGACCGAAGGGGAATCCTCCGAGAGTGAAGAGGAAGAGAGGGAGGTTCCTCCCCCAGCGCCCGTGTCCCGCAAGACTCGCATGCAGAAGCAGCGTGAGATCGAACCGAGTCATAGTCTTGAAGAACGTGATGAAGACGACGAAATTTTGCAAGAGCACAGTTCACGGCGAACGGCCACGCCGACGAAGCCTGCATGCAAACCGAAATCGCCCATAAAGAAGCCAGCTCCAAAGTTGGCGTCGCCACCTAGGTCGGTGGTGGCATTTGGGTCAGACGATGAGTCCGATGATGACATGACCAAGACCTCGCCCAAGATCCCGGAGGATACGACTCCGATGATGGGACCAGAAGTTGCGGACACGGCGGTGGAGGTGGAAGTTCCACTCGCAGCAATCGCGCCAACAGTCTCGGCTACATCGGAGCCAGGAGCTGCTGAAACAGCGGCGTCAAGGTCGCCACAACCGGCGGGGATGACCGTGTCATCCGAGCCGGAGATTCCTGTGACCGCGGCTTCATCATCGAAGAAGCCCGCGGTATCATGGGACGCATGTGTCTTTGAGATGGGGCTCTCGTTCAAGCTGGGCCCGGAGGTGGATAAGCCCGCCCACATCAGCATGGGACTACGTGTTCTTCCGGTCGCCAGGTGAGTCTAGTATTCTCCTTTCCATTCTTGGATATTTTCTTGCATGATTTCTTTGCTAACCTTGGTGATTTCGCAGGTCTGGCGCCAAGAAGATAGGTCACCCTACGGTGGCTAAAATTCCTCCAGTCGTCGCCGTAGAGGAGGACGATCCCCCCAAGAAGAGGAAGCCTACTGCAGAGGTCGCGCCTATTGAGGGCGCAAAGAAGCAGAAAGGAGATGTCGTCAATGCTGCAATAGAGGATAGCACCAGGGGGAATGACCCTCCTGCCCGTGCCGAGGAAGTGGGGGTCGTCCAATCGGAGCCAGCCAAGGGGGCTCCATCTATAGAACCATTGGCCCCAACGACTAGTACTCCGACGAGGGCGGTTGCATCATTTTCGCGCTTCATGGCGAAGGGATTCCCGTTCGTTACAGAGAACCAATCTCCACAGATTCCAGAGATTGTTGATGAGGATGTTAGGCCTCGTCGCGGGCACACGTCCTTTGTAGTTCCTTCAACAGACGCCAACAAGCTTCATGGCATGCTTGGTGCCGCCATTTAGGTATGTCCAGTCCCCGAGTGCCTAATTGTTGAATTTTAGCGGTCGGGCAATAAATTTCTACTAGTCGCCAGTCCTCGAGTGTCTAGTCGCTGAATTTCAGCGACTAGGCACTTAAAATTGTAGTCGTCCAGTCCCTGAGTGTCTAGTAGCTGAATTTCAGCGGCTAGGCACTTAAGATTGTAGTCATCCGGTCATTGAATGTTTGTTCTATTCATAGGGCCTACAGAGGGAATCGTCAGATCGGCAAGCCGCGAAGGAACGCCTAGAGCGGGACCTGCACGTGGTGCAGGAGGCCAACCGATGACTCCAGGAAACTGCTGGTGAGTTGTTGTTCTGCATGGCGAGCTTGAGCTATTGTTGCATGCACGAGACTGACTTGTGTTTCTCCTGCTTTGTAGATGGTCTTCCGGCTGCTATTGTCAAGGCTCGTGATGGGTACGTCCCGGCTATGGAACTGGATGTGGCGAAGGGGCGGATCGACTCGTTAGTGAAGGAACTGGAGGAGGCGAAGGCGTTGATGATCTCTTCTGAAGAGAGGGCCAAGGCCATAGTTGCCGCGGTGGAGGAGGAGAGGAAGGCTACTGACTCGATCATCCTTGGGCTGCAGGGCGACCTTGGTGCCCTTGAGAAGCATGTGACGGAGAGCTGTCGAAAACTCCTTGGTGAGTGATTACTCTTTCCTTTGATATGCGGTGAGTCCCCGAGTGGGTGAGTCCTTAGTGACGTTAGGTGTCTGACATTGCAGCTTTGATAGGACAAAGCGACCCGGTGGTGCAGAGCTTCGATGCCTCACAATGTGTGACTGCGGTGGTGAACACGACCACCCCCTCGGTGTTGTGCGTCCAAGTCGTACTTCAAGGGATGTCCCCCGCCAAGGTTATTCCTGGGGGGCTGACTGAAGTATGGCGCTATCTGGAGGAGGCACCTGCCATTGTGGAGTGAGTGGCGCGTTCGGCCTTCAGGCGCGGGGCTACCACGGCGTTGAGCCTGGGGCTCGCGCATTTCCCTGACGACTTCGACCTCAACGATGTCACCAGTGGCTACCCTTTAGTGACTGGCTCCATGGAGATGTCGGAGGTGTTGAGGCTGACGGCCAAGGCTGCTCCATTCGCGGATCAGGTGCTAGCGATGGGGGACTTGTTGCCATACCAGGAGACAGTGATGGTGTCGGGCGACCCCGAGCCAGAGCATCATGACCTGAAGTTGGAGCAGCCCTTCCGATCGGCGTTGTCGAAGTAGTTGACGATGTATCCGACGAATCCGTGGGTGCCATTCGTCCGGGTCAAGGGCGATGGCGGCGCTTCTTCATCAGAGCCTGCAAAATAGATCGCTGCCCTAGGGGGCTTTTGTAAATTATGCCGAGTGGCCACTTTTGTAATGTGAACAATACATATGTATGGAAGTAAGAGGAGTCAATCGACTCGCAATGCATGACTAAGTGTTTTATATGTTGATTTTTATTTGAGCGAGTCCCCGAGCGCGTCCGCCTTTTAATGGGGTATAACTCGTTTATGTGCATGTGTGTTTTCTTTGAGTTTTCGTTTTGGTTGGGGCTGGTTTGTCATGGCGCGTAGGGCCAGTCGCTTTGCGACTTCGAGGGGGCTCTGTACTTAGCTGTTTTCCCAGGCGCAAGTGGGGTCGCTTTAGGCGAGTCCCCGAGCGTGGTACTTAGCCGTTCTAGGCGTGTGCCCATCGTAGGATCTGATACGTTGTTTGTAATGTGTCTCTACCCCTGGCTCGGAAAGCAAGTCGCGTGGCGAGTCCAAGGCAGCTCTCTTACTTGGTGTGTTCCTGAGCCGCGTGAGGTTTTCTTATTGCGAAGTCCCCGTGCATGGTACTTAACCGTTCGAGTTGCTTTGCGCGAGGATGTGGAGGACAGGTCACTGTGAGAAGCGTTTATCGGTCGTCTTGGCCCGGTAGGCCAGACGAGCGAGGCGACTCCGATGGTGGCTCCGGGGAAGCGTGTTCGTGGATGACACAAGGCCCGAATATCTTCGGTGCCCTTGGGTTGCACTACTTAGCCGTGCCGATCGCTCGACCAAGGGTTGACTTCCGTAGGTAGCATATTGCTGAATGTACGAGTGCGAGTGGCACAAGAAGATGGCAAGTGGACACAATTTGTGCGATCTGAATGTATTTCATTATATCACAGCTGAGTACAAGTTTGAGTTCTATGTATAAAACGTTCGGAGGAGGTTTACATTCCATGGCCTCCCGACCTCGAGCTGGCCATTGTCTCCTATGTCGGTGAGGTAGTAGGTGTCGTTGTCGAGGACTCGCCCTATGGCGAATGGCGTTGGCGACGGTTGGAGGGCCACTTGAGGCTGCCCTGCTTGCTGATGAGCGGGAATACATCCGTCCCCGCGGGTCGACTCCCGCAGTTTGCTGCTCGACGGCCCTAGCGAGTAGGGACTTAGCGTACTAGATCTGTAGTGCGCCCTCTCCTTAGATGTCGAGGTGGGAGACTGCGGTGTCGGCCGCGATGACGTTGTCCATTGTAGTGGAGTACAGTGAGAGCCCATTGGCATCACAGGCCTGTGACGAGATGATGATTCGCGGCTGGTCCGGTGGGGGCGCGCGACCAATGGGTGGCGGTGGGGCCCTAGTCGCTGGTGCGCCAGGTGGTGGTCGGTTGCTGCCACCTAGCGGCGCATTCACAGTATTCGCGCTCTGCGGCGCGTGCGGGGTCGCTTTCGTCATTGAAGTTCAGGACGCGGCCCTGGACATTGGAGTTCAGGCGGGTCGTGATACGGGGTTGATGGTAGAGTGACAGCTCCTGCGCTGTTGCCCGCTCGAGGCGGAATTTCTCGCGCTCGGCTAGCTCCCTGCGCTGCGCCTCCTCTAGTCGCAGGCGGGCTTCCTCCACCTCCGTGGCCGTGGCAGTTGGCGGGATTGGCGTGGAGAATGGATCTGGTGGGGCAGCCGTGCTGCCCGCCATGTAGATCGCGTTGAAGCAATTGGATCTGGCATGGAAGTCCTCAGGGGACTCCGAGCCGAAGTCGGAATCGAAGATCCCAAGGATGGAGGGATCCTCGAAGTCCTCAGGCTTGGAGACCCGCGTGATGGAGTCCTCCCGTGACGCTGTGGTGATGGATTTGTTGATCGAGGTAGGGGTCGCGAAGTCGGTGTCGTCGTGGAGAGCTGTGTCGTCTATGGCAGCGTTAGCCCCGGCCGCGTTGCTGGCGGTCGAGTCGTACTCGGTGGAGAGGCGGTTGATGGAGCGGACTTGCTCCTCTGAGAGCAGATCGCGGCGTGGCGGCAATCCGCCAACGATTGTCGTTCTTGTCGGGTCGACTGCATCGGTGAAGCCAACGAACAAGCTGATGGTATCGATCAGCATCACCACGCCGTGCGTGATCGGGCGCGACGCTGGGATGTAGCTACTAGGCAGGATCTGTAGGAACCCGCCGGTGGCGATCATGCGGACGGTGGCAATCGGCCGATCAATTGGTGTGTAGGGTCTCGCCACAGAATTCAGGCTAGACCGGCCAGGCCCCACGGTGGGTGCCACTGTCGTGGGAATGGCCACGGCAGTCACTGCCATGGGTAGCGATTGATAGAATCAGGGGTGAGAGCTGGCGGCCATCTGCGGTGCAGGATGGGGGCAGATGCACATGGGTTTACCCAGGTTCCCCCCCCCCCGGAGGGTAAAGACCTACTCCTGCTAGATTAGATTGATGGAGAGCGAGTTACAGGGGTGACGAGCTCAGCGTCTAAGCAGCGAGTCACTCAAAGGGGTGTATGATGGACCGTAAGTACTCAAGCTACCCTAGAGAGGTTTATATAGGGGGTACCTCGCTAGGGTTTACAGTATACAACCGAACAAGTTATGGATTCGGAGGCTTTTGACCTAATCCGACTAGGCTTCAGTTATGCTCCCGGGCCTTCGGTCTCCAGTCGCCAGGCCTTCTTCTCAGTCACGTTCCAGTAGCTGTCTTGCAGGCCCACTCGCGAGGCCTTTGGCCCGACCGGAACGTCCTACTGGGCATACCCCATTCGGCATATCCCCATCACTCAACGTGTTCGGCCCAATGACAGCAAGGCACGTAATTGCTTTTTTGTTGTTTTGAATTGTGTAGATGAATAGAAATGATGAAATTTAATGTAGTTTGATGTATGTTAACTTCCATGCATTGTAGTATGGATGATGAAACGTTTATGTCAACTATGAATGTTGGGTCAACACATTCACATTAGTATTGGTCTCAAGAATATGAAACTGAACAACATGGTGATGAAGTTGACATGGAGAATGAGGGGGGAGGGGAGGGTTTCATTATGCACTAATGGGGCAGACGGCCAACTACACCATGGAGTAAGACATTTTACTATGCAACACATGGTGGAATGTGAGCATGGATTTGACCATGATCACGGAGCAAATAAGAGACACCGATTGGGTTAGGATGAAGGAGTACTTCGTTACATACAACTAAAGTGGAATTGGGTGGACAAATATATCTCTTCATTCCTGTTGGTCTACAATTTCATCGAATTGTCAAAGGTGGGCGGTGACATTGGCAAATGTTGAACGAATGAACCCAAGTGGAACAAATGACAGAGATAGGGTATGTTGTATTCTTTTATGATATTTTTTATCTTCTGTGTGGCTACTTTGTTCAATTTATTATTGTCCATAACTAATTTTTGGTTCATGTAGCTCAACATTGCCCAAAATTTAATCAATGGATATCCAAAGATGACTAAGAAGGGCAATATGATTCAAGGAAGGCCATTCATATTGGCCCATTATTATAAGGATATAGAGAGTAAAGAGAAATGGAAGAACATGATGTCTTGGAAGTGCCAAACAGAGCCAAGAAGTCAACTATGGAGGAAACAATCATTGATGACAATGAAGCATCAAGCGAGGATGGAAAGAGAAGCCCTCTCCAAACTCGGTTGCAAAAATAACAAGAAGACCCACCAGAAGTAAACAAGCAAAAGAAAAATGGAAGTAGACCAGAGATGATGACATAAAGAAGTCATTGGACGTTATTGTGAGTGCAAGAAAGGAATCTTTTGAGGAGCGGAAGTTTTTGGAACAAAGAAATAGAGGAGAGGAAGGGTGTGTCCGAGGAGAGGAGGACTGTCATAGAGGAGAATAAAATTGCTATCAAAGAAACTATCCATCTCAACCAACCTCTTCTTCATAGACACAACCAACCTCGATGAAAGGAAAAAGGGAATACATCAACCTTTGTCGTGATCAAGTCTTGGCTCAAAATATAATGATGGGAAGTTACGTGAATGGATACATGTGAGGTGCTAACATGGGAGGATACATGGGTGGCATGGATCACCTATGGGAGGCATGGGTGGAATGGGTGCATCTATGGGAGGCATGGATGGAATGGGTGCACCTATGGGCAGCATGGGCGGCATGGGAGCACCTACGTGTGGCATTGGAGGCATGGGTGCACCTATGGGAGGCATTGGAGGCATGGGCATACCCATAGGAGCTACAATGGGTGGCATCGGTAGCATGGGATCACTTTCGGGTGGCATTAAGGCATGGAATCTACAATGGGTGGATTCATGGATACCATGGTATCTCCCATGCCTCCTATGAGTGGTTGTTTTGGAGCTTCCACGGGTGATTGCACGTGCTCCTAGAATTCTACCAACACCATCCAAGTTTCCATTGTGATGAAGCACAGGATGGAGATGCCATGGAAAGGACAAGGCATGGTGATCATAAGCATTGATGTTCATGTTTTGATGTGTTCATGTGAACTTCAATTATGAAGAACTTTGTTGTGTTGAATTATTCTATGCTTTTGAACTATTCTTTGATGATCAAGTCATGATCTTGAATTTATATCTGTGTGTTGGGAGTTATATTTATATGTTCGTCAATTTTGTTTGATCTTGGCAAGTTCAGATGTGTTTGATCTTGGAAAGCGACAGTTAGTCACGGCTTATTTTAGTGTGTCTAGAAAACTGTTACCTAACCAAAAAAGTCATGCACTCTTTTAGTGCAAATGTTGGGTATGTTCATAAGACTAGTAGTTGACGCACCTCTTGCAGGCGTTGAGTTTCGTTAGTTTCCCTTCAGCAATCGCCATGGAATCAACCTAGGCGGCCACTATGTCGTAGCCGGTGATATAGACAGAAGGATGTAGACACCCGAGTGTTAGGTGTTGCTCGGTCACCTCTATTGAAGACACCGTCAGGCGCCCGACCATGTGGGAGGTAGGAGAGAAGGTCTACCACACGGTCAAGTTGGAAAACATTTAGGTCCCGTGTCAAAAACTAAAACAGTTATTAAATTTCTCCTGTAGTTTTTAAAGTCTTAAAGACCTGAGAAGTTAAATCGTATGTCTCCTCAAGTAAGGGCCAACATGATATGCTTCCGCCGATACCCAAAATAAATCATGTCTTATGTGTTGCACTGAACTCTAATAGTTTGACATCCGTCAATAAATAATGGAGCGGTGTTAAATAAGTCGTACTTTATTCTCCGGACGGCTAGCCGACTGCCTACGGTGAGAAGCAGGAAGAGAACAAGAAGGCCCGACTTCTAATGAAGGGCTTGAGCGTCTCATGAACAATGACACTAGAAACACATATGTTTTACCAGGGGTGTCACAAACTAAAGCGCCGGTTAGTGTGACGTAACGGTCATACTGTGTGACAAAGCCATGCAGATGGCATGGCGGAGCGCGCGTGTCCATCTAGTACATATGCATACACATGCATGGAAACCATGGTTGGGTTTTTACATTAGAGTGCATGTGTGTAGCTAGGGAATGATTGATGGAGATCAAGTTTAAGTAAGTAAAAAAATTGAATGGAAAAGGCAATTCAAAAGAAGTCAAATAAGAGGCATTGTCACATGAGGTTTATTATTTCATGTGACTAGAATGTTGTCTATTAGTGCATGTGGCTAAATAGAAGTAAAGGATACGCATGCATATTTGGGAAAAGAAGGAGTGCCACACACTAGGGTTTGAGTGTGGAAATATTTGAAAGGCAAGATCCACACATGGTATGCATTAAAATATGCATGGAAAATCTAGAGGGAAACCATATGTGCATTATGTGGTGGAAGTAGAACTAGTTTATATGGATAAGATATAAGAGGGATGGATCCACACAAAAATCAAATGGACATGATTTAAATCATAAGGCAAAATAAGAAGAGCCCACTGGTCATATATGTGTTAGGTTTTAGACAAGATCATATGGACAAGAGATAGTAGAATGTTAGTAGGTGGAAAGGATTTAGAAGATATGCCCCTAGCTCAACTTGGGAATTTAACATATATCAAGATGCAAATATAATATATCAAGAAGAAACTACATTTAATAAAGTCAATGCCATATGAAGAGAAGAACCAACTGAAAAGGGTTTTATATGATGCTCAAATTCAATGTGGCATGGTGACATGATCATGATATAATGCAATGCAATTAATTATATGTAGGAAGTAGCATTATATATAGACTAGAAAAGTAGCATTACAATGGTTAGACAAATGGGATGCTACATCCAGCATCATCACTCCACTCGTTTTATTTTCTTCCGACATCAAAATGACTGAAACGGCAGTCATGTTTCTAACCTTGCGGCCCTTCCTGCCAAATAAACAGGACACGACTAACTACCTAATATCTACAGAGTAAACAAAACAAAAATTACCATTTAGCACAAACACGCGAACCCCAAGAGACTTTTGCTTACCAGGAGCAAGGGTTCGAGTGACCACCCTGTCCAAGAATAGCAGGGCGACTCCCAGTTGCAGTAGCTTCCACATCCAGTACATCACAATTCAGTGTAAACATGCAAGCCGAAGCATACTTTTTGTAACACCCTCAAATTGGTCCTATGCAGATTTTAGTGATTCCCGCCAAACCCGCATAGAAACGATTCAAAGGTGCCCACCAGGCACTTGCGTGCGGGTGGAAAAAGAAGTAATATCATTACACAATAGTTCACGATGGAACCCACAGAAACATATATACAATAACGACTCGATGAGTCAATAATATAGGTATAAAGTACAAAGATCCAAGTCACCTTGAAAATGAACATCATCCGAGTACGGATAAGAAGCAAATTAGGCTAAGAGCCCTGAATTTGGTGGCTCTCGCCTACATAGGTATGGTGGACTAAAGCGGCATCAAAGCATGCATGTATGACCTATAGAGACTCGATACAACTGTCGGCTATCAGAGAGGGATAAGAAAGACCTATTCGGAACCAACCTGATGCTAACACCAAACATACCCATCCTGGTATTTGCCCCTCAAGACCAAAGGAAGAAGTCATGCCGAGGAAACTCACACAGATGGCAGTTTTATTCATTTATTCCATGGTGATTATCCAACTTACTAGTCATATCAGATCCACATCAAATTATAACAGTAATTCTTTAGTTATAGTTGTATGATCGATAAACTGTGCTCCAAGTCGTCCATAACCGAGGACACGGCTTTTCGAAAAGATTTAACCCTATAGGGGTGCACCAAAGTATCCACACGCACTTCAACCCTTGTTGTCAGATCTGATATGAGCAAGATCATGAACATGCACCCAACGGTATGTCGACGGGGCTTCAGACATGACATTTCCCAGACCCAAAGCAAGTACATGGGGGCCACCCTACTAAGCTACCCATAACAAAGTCAGATGGTCTCCGAGATGGACCAAGGGTTTGTGTCGATGGCTGTAAACGACTGGGAACCCGAAAGTGTGACTAGGCTTGTCGATACAGCGAAAACTATTGGAAATATGCCCTAGAGACAAATATTAATATGGATTATTATCATATTTCATAAAGTTTATCATTAATTTTTATATCATGCTATAACTTTATTGAAAGGAAACGTCAATATGCGTGAGATATATAAACAATCAGGAGTTCCCACTCAAACTCTAATCACTGGTTCATTGGTTAACAGATGATCAAGATTTCCTGATCATGTGGCATTTATGCCAGTTGACAATGGAGTCACCTCATTGCGAGAATGAGATGATGAGCTATACCCAACCTAAGCACCGTGACCCGATCATGCCACAAAGTTCAAGTTATGATGATTAGAATAGACTTAGTGTAATATTTCTTAGACCGTGAGGCCATATCAATCACGGTTAACCAAGGGTACTTTGATAGCATCAAACATCACTCGGTGACACGATGATCGTAAAGGTGTGTTCAGGTATTCGGAGGAATAGTTGAGGCAATATGCATCAAGAGCAGGATTTGTCCATCCGCGTGATGGAATAGATACTCGAGGGCCCACTCATAGAAGTTGTATCCAATAGTTGCGCAACGTGTGATTTGATCACAGGGATATCACTTGTCGGAACTAGTCAAGTAGAATTTGTTGTTAACGAGATTGGACACGACATGGTGATGTCATTGATCAGATCTTGGACAATGCAAGTATCGAGAAATAAACAGAATATGACACGACATTCATGGTTCAAACGACAAAAGATTTCGTGGAATGCACAGGGGCCACATGGCCATCCAGGTCCCTCTGTTGATCATTGGTGTGGGAGGGTCCCGACCATATCTGGAGTGTTCCCAAACCATGGGGTATCATGCTTAAGGACTTGATGATGCTCAGAGAGTGTTTTAGGATCGGTAGAATCACCAAAGAAAAGAGAAGAGAGAAAATCGGAAGGGTTTCGATAAGTCTGGAGGATGTCCGGAATGAGTTCCACACCAATGCGGATTGAATAATATGTAAGTGAATGTTGAATATTTATTTGATCATTCAATTATATTTATTCAATAAAAGAAAAAGAATTAAAAAGGGTCAAATACCTTATTGGGCCAAATCCTGAGGGAAAAGGGAGGAAGGAGGAGGGGTGGCTGGCTGGGCCTTGGGCACCCTACACGGGGCCCACAAGGGCCTTGGCCGGCAGGCCATGCCCCCTCATCTCCCCTCTTCCTTGTTTAGTCCCACATGGCTAAGCTAGTTAGCTATGGGGGGTTTCCCCCTATATAAAGAGAGGTATTTTGGCAAAATAAATACACAATAATCAATAAAAGGTTCCATCTATTTTTGGGAGACCACCAATTGATTCTCTCTCTCTCTCTTCTGTGACTGTGGTCCCAAGTCCGGATCGCATGAGCATGAGTCTTCTTCACTGTGGAGTGCCATCGCACTGCGAGATTCGGATCTAGGAGCTCTACTTCCACAACTGCTGCTGGATTGGAGGAGTGGGAGTCATCGCCAGGCACCGTACGTGTGTAACTCCCTAGAGGTGCAACACTTGGGGCACTAGGAGTCGTTGGAGCCGAAGGAGCTGTCAAGACTTCAACACGACCTTGAGGTCGGCTTCATTTTTTCTACATCAACCACGCTCTCCCGAGCGTTGTCAACACATTTCGGTCTTCAAGGGTATGTTCACGAAAAGCCCCTCCCGTTACTGCATTACTAATAGATAGGTCCTGGCAACTGGGGTTCTGGGCGTAGGTAAAAATTTATTGTTTTCATGCGTGACCCTACAAAAACCTATCACAATTCCTAAATAGTACAGGCACTCCACGCACAATCGTAAATAAAGCAGTAAAGCATGGCATAAGTATAGGATAGTCATAAATCCCCAAGCTAGTTTGTGGCCCCCAACATAGTACTTTGAAATCAGGTAGTAAGCCGATGGGGTTGCCCACACACCCCACCTGTGGTTAGCGCGCTTGATCTCGGAATAGGTGTCAAGAACTCAGGTCCTAGGTGGACACAAGTAGGAGGTTAAAAACCAAATATTGTGTCGTGGTGGTGTCATGGCAGATGCCATGGATAGGCTAAAGGTGGGGCCAATATGCACTAGAGGAATCCAGGGAGGGATAGTGTGGTGATTCCACACACAGATGCTTTGTATTCTCCAAGCTAGATGAGTTTACAAGTGCTCCTTGAGCTGTATTGGGGAGAGGAGGAAGAAGGAACTCTCTTACTCTCACCCCTACCTATCTCCAAGGAACCAACTACTCAAATGCTCATCAACCCCTTTCTACAGAGGCCCTAGCGCCCCTTATAAAGGGGAGGCTAGGTCTCCAACTAGGGCATACGTGGAGGCATATTCCTGGGAATATGCCTCTTCCCAAAATATTAAATCGACCGGGTCACTTTTCGCCATCGTAAGCCATGCAGAGGCTACGTAAGCCTCTGTGGCGCCAGCGTCATCCGACACAGGGTGTGTCACCCTTGTCGGCCACGCCTCAGTGGCCCTTCCCTCTGTCTGCTTCGCTCATGCTCCAGCGTACAGTGACCACCTTTTGACCAGCGAGATACCTTCCTTCTCTTGCAAGCCTGATATAACCCGGATCGTACCTGGTTAATCCGGCCCCGTGGGTACCTGCATACAAGTTACAAAGTACCTGCCGGCATACGACATACGTCGGCCGGGACTCAGTTAGGTGGACATCCTCCGGTCCGGGTTACGCCGTGATTCGGCCAGCCTTGAGGTGAATCGGCCAGCATTTGCTTTGACCTTGCCGTACCTCGGCTAACTCAGCCTTTATACCCCGGCGTGACCCTACCCGGGTGTATCCCCCCAACATTAGTCCCCGAAGCTGGTGCGGTCTTAGCAGCTTCAGCCGCTAAGGCCACGGTAGGTTCAATTTACCGAGCCTTTTGCTTCCTTTTTCGAGTTACCTCATAGCCCAGATTTCATTGTCTAGCTTTTCCCTTGGCACATTCCGAGTTTTCACTCGCTGGCCGGGTCACCCTTTAGCTTTTCGGGTTATCCTTCCTTCTCTCGTACACTTCCCCACGTGGAGGGTAATCATTATCTTGCCTCATTTTAAGGGCCGGTGCCAGTTACTGCACTTAATGTCAGGTGTTACTATTGCATATGTCACGTCGCGTATGTCTCCTCGTTAACAGTATCACCACGTCGCATCGTGGGATCCCCTGCACCCTGTGGCCCTTCCTGTGGCTTGCCTGTGATTGGCTTACCCGGCACAATCCCACTACCCCCGCTAGGGCGTGGTTAAATAGGGGAGGGGGCACGTCCCTTGGCCATTTTCCACTTCTCGCGCCCCTTCGCCTCTCTGCCATTTCTTCTTCCTAGCGATAGCGGTGCCGCCGCCGCATCTGCTTAGCAGCACTGCCGCTACACCGTGCCTTTTCGCACCTGCATCACTGCCACTCTCGCGCAGCTCCACCGCCACGGGTCCGCGCCAGTCCAAGGTTCTACCCCCCACCTCCGATAGGGCCGGTGAGGACAGCGATCTAGACATGACTGAAGAGGAGCTCGCCGTCGCGGAACAGGAGATGGAGGAGGAGGCGGAAAACGCAGAGCACGGCACCTGGGCTGGTTCCTGGGTGTGCAAGGACGACCTAGACTGGCTCTACCGCACCCGCCGCATCTCCGAGGGCGTTATTGCCCACCTCGCCTCCGAGGAGCTCGCTCCCTCACCCAATCCGGGTGAGTTCGTCGTGTTCCTCTCCCATTTTCAGCGCGGCTTCGGCCTCCCCGTCAATGATTTCTTCCATGACTTCCTCAATATATATGAGCTTCAACCTCACCATCTCCCGGCGAACGACATCACATCCCTTTCTTCCTTCGCCTCCACTGTAGAAGGATATGTCGGTTTGTGGCCCACCAAAGAGCTTTGGATCCAGTTCTTCGGTCTGCGAAGGAACGTGATTCCGAATAAACTGCTTGACCCGGAGGACAAACATTTGACACAATTCGGTGCTGCCTCTATTTGTACCCAGAAACAATCCGTATTTCCTTGGGTCACGGGGCTTGATTCTTGCAAGGGCTAGGCCCAAACTTTCTTCTATGTCAGAAATGGCACGAATGAAGATCTGATTCGGCTGCGCCCCTATGCTCCGGGTCCTCCTAATTCAGATTTGTGTGACCGGGTTTCCAAGAAACCCACTGTCTTGGCGAATCAAGTCAACAAGCGGTTTAAGGAGCTAAAGGATGCGGGTCTGCGCAACGAGGACGCGATGATCACTTTCGTCCGCAGCCGGATCTCCCCTCTCCAGAAGCACACACACAAGCTTTGCCACATGAGCTGGTGCCTTGACCCCAACCAGACCTCTTCCTTTGAACTGAACAACACTGAGATATTCCGCCGGGTCAAGGCCCTTTTCACGACTGACAAAAACTTCTCCGCTGATTGGGAGTGGGGGATAGAACATTTCTGCCGGGACAAGCCTCCTCCTATGGTAAATCTCGTGATTCAATCTTTTTCTGAGTTATATTCTATGTCGGAGTATGTTGTTTATCTGATCCTTTTGTATTTCCTTCTTAGCTGTTTCGCAAACCCTCGAAGATGGCACCAAGCCTTCGCTCAAATGGGTGAAGGATTGACTTGTCTCGGACGAGGAGGAGCCGGATCAGGAGATGTTCCTGTCGTTCCCTGATGCAACCAAGTGACCCACTAGTAACTTCTCTTCCTTAAGAGATTGTCCTGATGATGAAGATGATTCCGACGTTGAGGTGATGGAAGCATTTGACAGTGTACCCCTTTCTTACGCCTTTCTGGCTTCAGCTAACCCGGCTGGGCAGATCCACGAAGATCCTCCTCTTGCCACGGGTGAGCTGGTCCCAGCCGCGTCTAAGAAACGGGCTGCCACTTCCGCTGCTTCCTCCGGACCTGCTAAAACGACCAAGGGGCGAAAGAAGTCTGCCGACAAGACCGCCACCAAGCCTCCGACTAAGGCTATAGTCTGGAGAGCTCGAAAGCCCAAGGAGCCTTTGACTTCTGACGAGTAAGTCACTTTTCTCTTTGTCCAATTCTCTGCTTCGTGCTTTGCTATTCATATGCTTTTCCTTTGTTATAATTTATTATTCGTCGTTTGATTCGGCAGGGCTATGGTGGAGGTTCCCCAGAGCGGATCCAGCATCGCTTCGCCTCTCCGGCACACCCCATCTCCCCCTCGTGGTGACGATACATGCCTGCTGAGCCCCATTCAGGAGGGTTCAGTGGCTGCTCCGGGTTCTAGCCCACCTCGTCCAGAGGAGGGCAACCTTGGAGCAGGGGGAGTGGCTCTGCCGAGGCAGCGGATGCTCCCAGCTCCTCTTCGGCTCAGCCGCAATCTTCCACCTCCGAGATACCAACAGCACCCCCGCCAAGACCATCACCAGCACAAGCACCAGCACCAGCACCAACAGCAGCACCACAAGTACCAGCAGCATCACCAACTCCTTCCGCCTCGTCTGAGTCCTCCAAGACTCGGCGAGAGGGCCCAGCTAGTTCCAAGGCTGCACCCAAGTCCAAGGCTGCATCACAAACTTCAACCTCTCAGCAGCAGCCCAAGGCTAAGAAAAATTCTAATGCTGCCAGGGCAGCATCAATCGAGGCCGGACAGCGCACACTCGCGTCCATGCTTCCGAAGAAGAATCCACCAAAGAAAGATGCCCCCTGTGGGTCAGCTAGCACGCAACTTGCATTGCACACCAGCCCCGCTGCTGCCCAAGTTGAAAGGAGGGAGGCCCACGCCAAGGTTTTGATTGCACCCCACATGCTTAGTGGAGAGCGCTATCCTCCGGCCCTAATTGAGTTCGTCAATAACTGGAACAAGGCGGAGTTCGTCAATAACGACGATCTCCCGGAGAAGTTTGGGCCTGTCGAGTTTGCCGCACAAATGAACACGGCCGCCAAGGCTATCAACCTTGCCGGCCGGATGATGGAGGTACGCTACTTTGTCTTTTCTTTAACATGTACTAGTGCTTACCGATATAACCATTAGTCCCCGAGCCTCCGGTTGAGTAACTTGTTACTTGGCCGGATGCTCCTTAGAGAACTAGCATAGCTCCTTACTAACTTCGGATATGCACACACCTAGAGCCGGGTTAAGTTCCACTTGGCCTGGATTTTGTACACTTCGAATATGCACACACCTAGAGCCGGGTTAAGTTCCACTTGGCCTGGATCTTGTACACTTCGAATATGCACACACCTAGAGCCGGGTTAAGTTCCACTTGGCACGGATCTTGTACACTTCGAATATGCACACACCTAGAGCCGGGTTAAGTTCCACTTGGCCCGGATCTTGTACACTTCGAATATGCACACACCTAGAGACGGGTTAAGTTCCACTTGGCCCGGATCTTGTACACTTCGAATATGCACATGATTAAGTCAACTTTGCTTTTCTCAGGTCACCACCAATCGTCGAAGTGCTGAGTTTCAGCGCCTTTTGGACACACACAAGGCGTTGCGCTCGAAACATTCTGCGCTTCTTGCTGAGTTTGAAAAAAGGGGTAAGTTTTCTCTTTGCCTACTTCCTTATCCTTCCTTGCTTTGCCGCCGAACTAATCTGTTATTCGGATTGGTCAGCCGAAGTGGAGGCCGAAAACACCATCATGAGGAAGAACTTCGATCAGATAAAAGGTAAGTCACTTTGGTTACTTAATCTCTGTTCTCTCTTCCCTTTCTCCTGAGCTCGGCAAATATTCATACCTCGGCTTTGCAGGGTCAACAAACTGTTTCAGCATCTCTTGAAGATAGTGTGCCCGTGCCTGATATGATGCTGCATTTTCTCGAACAAGCAGGGCAACACCAGGCCAAACTTAAGAAGAAGGATGATGAGCTCGCCCAACTCCGAGCCAAAGACGATGAAATTTCCAAGCTCAAGGCCGAGATGAAAAAGCTTAAGGAGCTCTATAAGGTTGAGATGGACAAGGCTGGCCAAGATTTCACCGAGGAGCAAGAAAGCCTCAAGCTTCAACTCACAAAAGATCAAGAGCTACTGAAGGAGGACGACATCAAGCTTGAATCAGCAAATGCTGAACTTGAGATACTCCGGAAGAGGCATGCTGATTGCACCACAGAGCTGGTCCGGATCCACAGTCATATCTCTCGTAAGTTCTTTTCCTTCAGCCGACATGAATTTCTCCGGGTCAACCTCCTTTACTCATTTCACTTGTCTTGTTTTCAGGCAAATTCCTAGAGGGTAATGCCATTGCGGCTACTGCCGTTGCCAAGTTCCGCCAGCAGAGGGGTACTCCAACTGGTCCTGGATCTGAAGCCATTCCCTTTGACATGGAGGACTTGCTGGTCAGCCTATCCTCTCGCCTTGAGATTATAAAAAACTATGGTTCGGATATCCTAGACGTAGCCGTCCGGATCTTTCGCACCCTTTGGCCTCAAGAGGATGTTCCGGTGGGATCCACTACCTTGATCAACAAATTGATGGATTGTGAGACCCAGCTTGACCTCTGGAGGGAATCCGCCGCACGCACCGGAGATGAAACTGTTCTCCACTTCATGCTCACATGGTATGAGAAAATAAATCTTAATCTTTTCGAGCGCTTGCGCACCGGATCAAGGTGGTCAAATGATCCGGATTGGATAGCTCGGTGCAAGGCTTGCGCCCATAACCTCATTCAGTTTGCCCCCATCCATCAATGGATCGAGGGACCAAGCTTTCTCGATGTTGTTGACGACGAGTATGTCGAATATGGTTCGGATGAGGAGGAAGAGGACGAAGCCTCGGATGTTGAAGAAAATGAAGATGACGATGAAGCTTAGGCCAGAGTTCCACCTGCTGGTACCGAGTTACCTCCTCCTGCTGGTCCTTGAGCACCAAAAAACACTTTGAAATTTATCAGATCCCCGGTATGCCGGGTGCAGATGTATTAAGCATAACTGATTTTGCTACCAAGTTATTTATGCCGGATTATCTTGGGCGTAGTCCCCGAGTTTCATTTTCATGTTCCTTCAATTTCATGGCTCGGCTCGCATCTACCTTGATTCGGTTTTGTGACTTACGAGTCCGAGTTTCAAAAATTGACTTAACAATACTTGGAAACTTTAGGCTTAGCTCAAAGTAATCCGGTGTAGTAAACATAAAGTAAACATAAGGTTAGTCCGAATTACAAATGTCGGCTCAATTAAGTTCTTTTCCTTAGTCGTTTTTCGTGTGCTACGCAATTCCAAACTTGTTCTCTTGCTTGCCATGAAGCCAAATCTTGTTGGATAGCAGCAAGTCGAAGAATTGAGTTTTTGGTGCTCACACACTACTAATCCGGCTTAGGTAGAAGCAGCTTACGCCAGCCGACATATAAATAACAAATACAGAAGACAAGAAATATCACTAAGGCAGTCCCCGAGTTACTACTCGAGGTGCCAAGATTTCATTGATAAATTCATTGTCGGCATACATACCGACATATGAGAGACTCAGATACACACACTTCTTTGTTAAGTGTAGAACACACGAAGTAGAGCTACATTCCATGGACGCTTAGATTCCTCGCCGGACCTGTCCGCCTTGTTCTTCTCCTGTGGTTTTGCATCAATGAGATAATAAGAGTCATTGTGCAATGCTTTGCTCACAATGAATGGCCCTTCCCATGGGGGGATAACTTATGCATGCCAGCAGTATGTTGTACCAGCCGGAGTACCAGATCACCTTCCTGGAAGACTCGAGGATTTACCTTCCGGCTATGATAGCGTCGGAGGTTTTGCTGATATATGGCGGATCTAGACAATGCCAATTCTCTCGCTTCTTCCAGCAGATCAACATCATTTTGTCGGGCTTCTCACACTTCGGCTTCTGTGTATTGGGTAAACCTAGGCGAATCATGCTCTATGTCAGCTGGTAATACAGCTTCTGCCCCATATACCAGAAAGAATGGCGTATAGCCTGTTGATTGATTCGGAGTTGTTCTTAAACTTCATAATATTGTTGGTAGTTCTTCTATCCAGCACCCCGTTGATCTTTGCAGCGGCTCAATGAGCCGGGGTTTTATCCCGGATAATACTAATTCGTTGGATCTTTCCACTTGTCCATTCGATGCGGGGTGGGCTACCGAGGCAACGTCCAGCCGGATCTTTTAATCTCGGCAGAATCGTGCAAATGCTCCTTCAGCAAAATTCATGCTATTATCTGTTATGATATTGTGGGGATAGCCATATCTCAAGATGTTATCTTTGAGGAATGTTACGTTTGTAGCTCCATCACATTTTCTTATTGGCTTTACTTCAATCCACTTTGTAAACTTGTCAACCATAACCAAGATATGAGTCATGTTTCCTCTCGCTGGTTTAAACGGGCCAACCATATCCAAACACCATACGTCAAATGGCCAGGTAATTAGTATGGTCTTGAGCTCTGACATTGGCATGTGTGTCTTGGTAGCATACCTCTGACAGCCATTGCATTTTCTTACTAGATCTTCTGCTTGTTCCAAGGCACTTGGCCAGTAGAACCCATGTCGGAAAGCTTTTTCCACTAATGCTCTGGATGAGGCGTGATGCCCACATTATCCTTGATGTATATCTCGGAGGATATCAAGCCCTTCTTCTGGGTCAACACACCGCTACAGGACATTCGTGACACTCCTCTTGTATAACTCGGCATTGATAATCGTGTATGCATTTGCGCGCCTCTGAACTTGCCTTGAAAGCACTTCTTCATCGGGCAAGGATCCATCCTTCAGGAACTGGAATATGGGCAGTGCCCAAGCTGGTATGGCTCGCACTGGAAACACATCCTCGTCCACTTTTATTCGATCTACCGGCATAACCTCTGTCGGGTTAGGCTGCGCAGTATCCGGGTTTGCCGAAGCAGTCCTCGGGTCTCCTGAGCCACTTCTCACATCAATGTTCATGGGCACAGCTTCCGACTCCGGATTTTCCGAGATATAGATTGACTCGGATTCTGGGGGTGGCCTGATAGACGGCTTTCTGAGGTGCTCTAGTGCTACACCCGGTGGAATCGCTTGTCGGGTGGTTCCGAGTTTCGACAGTACATCGGCAGCCTCATTTTCCAGCCGGGGTACATGATGGAATTCGCATCCCTCGAAGTATCCCGATATTTTCTGTACATGAAATCTGTATAGTGCCATGTTTTCATCCAAAGCATCCCATTGCCCCGAGACTTGCTAAACTACCAAATCCGAGTCGCCAAAGCATTGGATCCGACGTATTCCAATTTCTTTTGCCACTTTGAGCCCATGCACAAGTGCTTCATATTCTGCAACATTGTTTGATGCTGCGAAGTGGATATGCAGCACATACTTCAGCTGGTCCTTCTTGGGCGAGGCAAGCACAACTCCGGCGCCTAACCCAGTTTTTGTTTTTGATCCATCAAAATGCATTCTCCAGTAGTTCAGATCTGGCAATGGTGGCTCATATTGCATCTCGGCCCAATCCACGAAAAAGTCGGCCACGGCCTGAGACTTGATCGCATCTCTCCTGTCGAATTGTGGAGCATAAGGAGCTAGTTCAATTGACCATTTTGCGATCCGGCCGCTTGATTCCTTATTGCTCATTATCTCAGATATGGGGGCTTCACATATCACTTTTATGGGGTGTTCTTCAAAATAGTGTTTCAGTTTCTTTGCTGCCATATATACACCATATGCCATCTTTTGATAGTGAGGATAGCTATGCTTTGATGCTGATAATACCTCGCTCAGGTAATAGACTGGCCTCTGCACCGACTTACCCTCTTCGTCGCGCTCTACCACTATTACTACACTTACAACTCGGTTGGTTGCGGCTACGTAAAGCAACATTGGCTCTTTTGATAGTGAAGAGGCTAATACTGGTGCAGTGGCTAACATTTTCTTTAGCTGAAGGAAGGCTTCATTGGCCTGCGGCGTCCATACGAATTTGTCCGACTTTTTCATTAGTTGATAGAGAGGTAATGCCTTTTCTCCCAACCAACATATAAACCGACTTAAGGATGCCAGGCAACCAGTGAACTTCTGTACATCATTAAGACACTTCGGCAATTCCATTCGTTCTATGGCTCGGATTTTAGTTGGGTTAACTTCGATACCTCGACTGGAGACAAGAAATCCGAGTAATTTTCCAGCTGGGACACCAAAGGTACATTTCCCGGGTTAAGCTTCATCCGGAATCTCCTTAGGTTCGCGAATGTTTGCCTGATTTCGTCAAGGAGCGTTTTGATCTCCTTGGTTTTTATAAATACATCATCCACATATACTTGCACATTTCCAACAATTTGATCATGCAAACATTTTTGCATACATCTCTGGTACGTTGCCCCTGCATTACGTAAGCCAAAAGGCATGGTGCGATAGCAATAAGCCCCATACGGGGTGATAAACGCAGTCTTTATTTGATCACTCAGGTTTAGAGGTATCTGGTGGAAACCAGAATATGCATCTATGAACGACAACAGTTCACACCCAGCAGTAGAATCTATGACCTGATCTATCCTTGGCAGTGGGAATGGATCTTTTGGACACGCCTTATTCAGGTTCGTGTAATCGATGCACATACGCCAAACCACTGCCACATTCGGATCATCTTTCTTCTTTTCCACAAGCACCGGATTAGATAGCGAATCCGGGTAAAGCACTTCCATGATAAACCCGGCTGCGAGGAGCTAAGCTATATCATCTCCAATGACTTTTCTCCTGTCTTCGGCGAAGCGGCGGAGAGGTTGCTTCACCGGCTTTGCGCCGGGTCTCACATTCAAAGAGTGCTCGGCCAACTCCCTCGGAACACCTTACAAGTCCTGCGTGGACCAAGCAAAGATATCCCGATTCTCACAGAGGAAGTTGACCAGCTCGCTTTCCTATTTGTTAGTTAACCCGGCACCAATCGTTACGGTGCGCTCTGGGAACAGATCATCAACAGGCACTTTCTTTGTATCCTTTGTTGCTTGAAATGAGACACTTCCATGCGGGTTACTCAGCGCCGGCATATACTGCTGTGCGGATTGAGCCAATGCCGCTACTTCCTGGATCTTTCTCTTTTCTTGTGCGATCACAAGTGACTCGGCTAGGTTAGACCCGGTCGACGCACACTCAATGGAACGTCGGAAATCTCCTGCTATGGTAATTACTCCATTTGGCCCAGGCAACTTCATCTTCAGGTAACTGATGTGACAACTTGCCATGAATGTGTTCAGGGCTGGCCTACCGAGTAACGCGTGATATGCACTTTCCAAGTTCACAACTCAAACTCCAAATTCTCAGTTCGGCAGTATTCTCGTGTGCCGAATAATACGTCAACCCGGACCTTGCCAATGGGTTCACAAGAAATGCCTAGCACAATACCATGGAAAGTTGTCCTCGTGGTCTGGAGCATGTTCTCCGAGATACCCAACTTGCGCATGGTATCCACGTACATGATATTAATGCTGCTGCCATTGTCAATCAGCACCTTAGAAAATCTCACATTGATATTTGGCCCGATGAATGTTGGGTCCAACACCAACGCATACGAACCAGAGCTCGGCATAAGCTTGTGATGATCCTTGATACTCCAGGTAATTTCCTGATCCGACCAAGGCATATACCTCGTCACTGCTGGCATAACCGCATTCACTTCCATATGTCGGTGTTGCAAGCTCTTTCTATCCGTTTCCTTCGTGGTAAACACACAGTAACTCTGGTGATGCTCTCTGTATTCATTTCTCCCCTCATTTTTAGGGTACCTTGGATCTGGCTGATGCTGATTTTCCACCTGATGCACTGCATCCCTTCTCTCATGGTTTTCATACCTCGGCGGAGGTGGTGGCAACATTAACTGTTGCGTGTTTGCTCAGGAGAGCAATTGCTGTCGGGGTAACTCCTTCCGAGGTTGATCGTTCCGAGGTGCGTGAGCATTCCCCGAACCACTTTGTTCAATCTTCCTCATCCATTCGCATTGCCGAGTCATGTGACCCACCGGGTTACTCGGATTTGGCATGTGAAATTTGCACGGTTGATCCAGCATTGCCTCATACGTGTACCTCGGCCGGTCTTTCTTTTCTTGCCACTGTTTCTTCTGCTCTGGCGTCCAAGTTTTCTTGCCATCGTTTCTCGAAGTCCATTGTTGCCCTTCGGTTTTCTGAAGCTGATTACTTTGTACTCCGGGTTGATCTTGATTTACAACAACAACTTGTTGCGAACTATACCTGTAATCTGGTCTATCATCTCTTCTCTTACCCCGGTAATCATTCCGCTGGGATGATCTGGCTTCATCTCGCTGGTAGTACTCCTCATTTGTCTCGTTTGACATAAGCCGGGGTTGAGTCGGATCCCCCAAAGCATACGAATCAGCAATCCGGATTGTCTCTGCCGGTGTAGTTGGCATATCCCTTTGTAGCCTTTGCCATAGCATGCTTGCATATCTACACCCTTGTGCAAACCAAGCTATTGCCTATGACTCAATCACGCCCTCACACGAGTTTCTCATGGTGCACCAGCGGGTCAAGAACTCCCTGTCTGTTTCATTTGGTCTCTGTTTGCACATTGCTAAGGTCTGTGGCCTATTTGGCCTCTAATGTGTGCTCGAGAAGTTACTGACAAACATTTCCTCAAAATCAATCCAACAGTTGATACTTCCGGGTAGTAAATTGTTTAACCATACCCTCGCTGGCCCCTCCAGCATCTGAGGCACGTACCTCACAGCCCATCTCAAGTTGCATGTAGCATTTTTTACTGTCGTTGCATAGTTGATCAACCAATCCTCCGGCTTGGTGCTGCCATCATATGTTTTCGTGCCTCTGGGTAACTGGAAGTTAGGTACCGGAGGTTCTTTCATGATCTGGGGCCCAAAGCATGCTGGACCCGGAGGACCTTGCCCCTCAATTTGCTCCGACCTATAGAGTCGATCCAGTTTTAACCTAGCGTCGTCAGGCATCAAGTTCCTGCTTCCCAATCTTGACCCTATCACGTGATAGTCTGGCCTAGGGTATCCTGCGCTCACCATTTCCGAATCACCATCATTGTATCTATCTTGCTCTTGTGGAGCGCATCTCTGTTGCATACCTTGGCCGGCACTTCGCTCTTGCCGTGGTATATTCATTTCTGCGGTTGCCTGCACCCACCGATTCTTGTCCGGCATTGCCGTTTTCAGCGTTTCTCTGACCAGCATTGCCTTGGTCGCGGTTACCTCGGCCAGCTTCACCTCGGCTGACACTTCGTCGATCCTCATTTCCATGCACTGCTTTTCCTTTCCCTGCCCTTGCCGGGTCATAGGGGACTATCTGTTTGTTTCTCCTCGCCGAGGTTACCACTTCCTCTCTTCTTGGGCCACCATGAGGGGATGATGCAACTCTAGCAGATTTTTCCGGGTTACCTACCGCTGAATAAACGACTTTGGAAGCCCTAGACCTTGCCGGGTTAGCCCTGAGCAACTCTTCATTTTGTCTGTTAGCGATCCGAACTAACTCATTGACCCTCTCCTGCTGTCTTTGCCGGGCTTCACCCGTTAAACCCTCTAACTCGGATGCAGCTGCATCCGTTGCTCTGAGGTTCTTTGCCGGGGTACTGTACTTCGGCAGCCCCATGGACAAAATGTTCTCTGACTCTTCAACACTAGTATCACCCTCTTTGTTCATTTCACTGATGAGGTTTTTCCCCTTTACTTTTACAGCATCTACCTTATTTGCTCTTGCGTACTCGTGCAGTGTCATGTTCAATGACTGCTGAGCCGCGGCTATCTTTTTCGCACCTTCTAGTATTTTCTGCCTAGTTTCTTCTAACTTGGCTTGTGCCCGAGTCGGATCTACTACAGGAGCTATGGGGCTCTCTAGGCTATCTATCGCCTGTTGTAGCACGTTCTCTGGCCTCTCTAGTGGAGGACCTCTACTTTTCCTTGGTGCCTTGGGTGTTACCTCTGGATCTGGTGCCGGATCCTTGCTCGCGCCAGCGCCAGGCGCCGTCATCATCACCTCGGCACGGCCGTGAGCCGCGCTAAGGGGTGGCTCGCCTCCCTCGACGACGTGCCGCGGGTGAACGCACGACACAGCGACTGTGATGTAGATCTTGTGAGTGCCAAGCTTGACGAAGAGGCCGTTGCACGGAAGAGGTCGTTTGCCAAAGCAACCAAAGTTGTCGCTGACGAGGTCCAGCGCTCCAAAGCGCTGAACGAGCCCAGAGACGATGCGCTCGCCATTGCCGATGAGGTTTCCCATTTGGATCTTCACTCCTGCTAGCGTCGCTAGCCCCACAGTGGGCGCCAACTGTCATGGTGGTGTCACGGCAGATGCCATGGATAGGCTAAAGGTGGGGCCAATATGCACTAGAGGAATCCAAGGAGGGATAGTGTGGTGATTCCACACACATATGCTTTGTATTCTCCAAGCTAGATGAGTTTACAAGTGCTCCTTGAGCTGTATTGGGGAGAGGAGGAAGAAGGAACTCTCTTACTCTCACCCCTACCTATCTCCAAGGAACCAACTACTCAAATGCTCATCAACCCCTTTCTACAGAGGCCCTAGCGCCCCTTATAAAGGGGAGGCTAGGTCTCCAACTAGGGCATACGTGGAGGCATATTCCTGGGAATATGCCTCTTCCCAAAATAGCAAATCGATCGGGTCACTTTTCTCCATCGTAAGCCATGCAGAGGCTACGTAAGCCTCTGCGGCACCAGCGTCATCCGACACAGGGCGCGTCACCCTTGTCGGCCACGCCTCGGTGGCCCTTCCCTCTATCCGCTTCGCTCATGCTCCAGCGTACAGTGACCACTTTTTGACCAGTGAGATACATTCCTTCTCTTGCAAGCCTGATATAACCTGGATCGTACCTGGTTAATCCGGCCCCGTGGGTACCTGCATACAAGTTACAAAGTACCTGCCGGCATATGACATACGTCGGTCGGGACTCAGTTAGGTGGACATCCTCCGGTCCGGGTTACGTCGTGATTCGGCCAGCCTTGAGGTGACTCAGCCAGCATTTGCTTTGACCTTGCCGTACCTCGGCTAACTCGGCCTTTATACCCCGGCATGACCCTACCCGGGGGTATCCCCCCAACATATTGACTATTACCCACCGGTGCCTCTACATTATATCTATTTCTAGCATTTTAATTGACAAGTTAAATTGAAAGCCATGATCATCTCCACCACTAAGCATGTGCCAACCTCCCAATAATGGTGGAACATCGACGACACAAAGCAGCACCTGAGCAAGCAACTACGACTCGCGATGCTGACTGTCTATCAAACAACATGCAATAGGAGGTGTCCATGGCAATATAGGCTGCAGGGGATATCAATGGTACGGAAACTAAAGCATCGATAACAAGGATAGCAATAGATCAAGAGGAGGAAGTAAAGACTACAAATGCAAAATAGGTAGAAAGGGGGAGAATGCTCGCCTTGAAAACATTGCCAAAGGTTCATCCGAAGATCGGGTCGAAGCTCGCATCAACTCAACGGCCTAATCCGTGAAGAAGCAAATCGCTAAAAGAAACACCAGATGCACTATTTAATACTACGGCAGAAGATCGGGCATGATGCATGTATGATTAATGACATGGCAAAGATGTGATGAAATTAGGCAATATTAAGCAGAACCGGGGTCCCGACAATTAATTAATAGGTTCATGTTGTTTAGTTACCCTGCAATTTAAATGTTGTCTTAACAAGGCAAAACATAGCATCACTTCGCTACACAAATTTAAATGAAGCCAATATAATACTATAATAGCCCGCATATAGTGTCCATATTTAAGGATGAGGTGAATCGGCATAATGCCCCCATACCACAAAATATGTATGTGACATGAATAATTTAATGCAACAAGATATATGGATGGAAATTTATAAAAATAGGGCTCGGATCAGGGTTCGGCGATCTTGGGGTTTGCCGAGGGGGTTCGATGGGATCGGTCTCTAGGTACTCGGCCATCAGATCCATGAAGGAGGAACCATGGTCTTCGGGCCTGCCCTTCTGTTTTGGGGTCGGGGTTCGGGCCCTTGGCATCCATGAAGGGGACTTTGGCATTCCGTAGTCTTCGGTTCTGTGTGAGAGATCTTGGCGTCTGAGAATCTTCGGGCCTCGACCATCGAATCCGGCAATGGGGCTTCGAGTCCAGGAGGTGGATCTTGGATCCGATACCGATGGTCATCAAGTGGCATCGGCAATAGACAAACTTGACGTATCTTGTCGCTAGTTGGCAGAGGCGCTGGAACTTGTAGTGGCTGATTCGCGCGGGATCGAGTTCCTGCAGCCGGGAGTTGGTGGCTTCGATAGGGACGAGACAGGCGATGCGGCCAAGCGGGAGGGAGAGGGGTGGGTATCAAGGTGGGGCCGGGAGTTGGGTAACATGCGGTGTGCATTTTCTATGGTTAGGGGTTGGTGTGAGAGGCATGTAACGTGCCATGGTGGGGGTTTCAGTAGCGTCTAGCGTGTATGAGTGCGGCGTGTGGGCGGCTGGGTGGTTCACTGCGGCGCGTGTTGCGTCACGCATATTGTGTGGCACGCGCATGATGCATGCAGGTCTGGGTGGTGTGGTAGTATAGGTGCGACACGGGGGGTGTGGCGTGTTGTGGCCGTTGGGTGGGGCTGCGTGGCGGTTGGCTAGTAGCGTGTAGGGTTAGGTTTAGGTGGGGATTAGGGTTAGGGTTTGGGGTTAGTTGGGCCTAGGGTTGTAGACTGGCTGGTTGGGCCTTTGGGCCTAGTCGGCTGCCTCCCCTGATACAAACGTTTTATTTTCTTTGTTCATTTATTTTTATATAAAACACTTTTGCAAATAGTTTTTAGGAAAATAAAAGATCTGGGCGGACCGAGGGTTTTGATTTGAAATAAAGATGGGGAATATTTAGAAAACAAAGATAGGCTTTTGGGAATTAGTTTTAGACAAACATATGCATGATGACATGACAATGCTAAAATGCAATGTGGCATGATGACATGAGCACGCGATCATGATGATGCACAAAATAAAAACAACACACAATTTTCTAGTAGTGTTTTGCCGAGGTGCTACAATTTGACACCACTAATAAGGGATCTCGCCCTCGAGATCTGCCTCATGGTTCGAGGAAGAAGGCTGATGGTCGGACTCTTTCGCTTCGTGTAGATCCTCGCGACACCACTAACAAAGATTCATTCTCTATCTTGAAATTGGCGACACCACCGACAAGGGGTCTTTGCTCACGTTTGTTGAGAGAACACTCCGGAGAAACAAAAGATGAAGGTAGAGGTCTCGACAGATAAGGCCACCTCTAACTTCCATGAAAGCAGTAAAAGTTACATTGATCCACCAGTTAGATGTACAAGAGTGAATAGTAAGAGCCGGGTAGGCTGATCAGTCCATCCTGTACCCAAACTATTAACTCCGAACATGAATAGGAAGACCGTGCAACACAACTCTCAAAATTAGACTGAAGATCTCGACAAGCGATGTCCGGAAAACAAAAGGAGTGATGCAGACTCTTCATCGGATCTTACGCAGATGATGTCATCGCATTGGAAACCACTGGAAGATACAAAAGGAATCATATAAAAAGACACAATGATTAGGTTCCACGATGGTTCCATTGGCATGAACAACACATGCTCAAGGTATACTCCAACTTCACCAATGCTCATCCTTCTCATATGTTTTTCACCGATACGGATAAAGAGTTCAAGGACAAAAAGAGTAAAGGAAGGGTTCAACAAACGAGATGCAAATTTGATGATTATAGCTCCGACGTTATATGAGGGAGGAAGCGAAACCCTGAAGGTACGACGTCAACCCGACCACAAGAAATTCTAGACTCGAAGAAAAGATAAGAGTAGATTCAAAACACGCAGAGGTAAGAGGAGAAAGCATAGGGGTAATGAGTAAAAGCAGACCTCTCAGATCTATCCAACCGATTTTGCAAAAAATAGTTTTGACACTTGATGACTGCAAGTGCATAGACCAATTGTAGCTAGTTTTGAAGTAACGATATCGAACCCATAGAGAGCTATTGGTAAAGGTCTTTATGCCCCTCGTTACTCTCTACCAAAGAATACTTATAAGTTGTCCTTGATCTCTAGTAAAGGGTGTTTGAATGGTTTATGGTTGTTTGCAGAAAAGTAATTAACACAAGTAAAAGAAAACAAGTAACAAGATTGTGTGAAAGCATGGTTGAACTCAATAGGGCTAAAACATTCTCGGCGATGTAGGATACACCACTAGCATAGCTTTATTGTTATATGTAATCAAGATAACATACTTCTTGTGTCATGATATGTGTGGAGAGAGCTCCATAATAATATGTTCATGACAAGGCTCGTAGGAAGCCACTTTGTTGAGCCAAGTGTGAGGTCACCTCTAAATAACCACTGCGATGTCTGAGAGAAATCACACATACAAACCACCGCAATTAAGGGTTTCCCCATGGATATCATAATTAGCTTAGGGAGTCTCTCTTTAATCCCCCTTTGACCCTGTAGGTTACGAGCCGGCACCAATCTATCACGGGGCATTCTGGGTATGCTTCCAAGACACGTCCAAAGGGTTTCTTCCTCCCTTTAGTCCCGAAGGAAAATGATATGTGATCGACTTCACATATCATCTAAAGAGAGAAATCAAACACAAATCATAATTATATCATAGACAAGCAAGTCATATGAACATAAGAATAGATCATATTTATTACAAGTTCATAATGGTTCTAGGGTTTCTCCTCCCCAAGAAGAAAGGAACTACTCACTCATAGAATCAATCAAAAACATCATCATGATCAAATGAATGAATTAAAGTACGGGGGTAGATCTAATACAAACCACAATTAGATCTGGAATTAAAAAGAGATATAATAGATGAAAGATGGAGTAATGGTGGTGATGGAGATGCAGCGGTTGATGATGAAGGGGGTGATGTGTTGTCCTCCAATGATCCGTGAAGCAGTCGGAATTTTACTCCAGCCGAGTTCCTCCTTCAGATACCTCTCGGATGTGGTGTTTCGTGGTTACTGTTGGGCCATGCTGAGAAAAACAAAACTTTTTCCTACGCGGTGATCCCAAGATCCAGCTGAGGTAGTAGGCCACGAGAATTACCACTAGACGCGCGGTTGCGGAATCGATGAAGCATGTAAACGATGCGATGCGATGCCTACGATCCATTCTGATCCACAATCGTCGAAGTGTTGAACGTACAGCACCTCCGCCAGTATCCACATGTACGAGGAGGAGCGCTGGCGATGGACTGCTAGGTCCGGTATGGCGGCGACAGGACTGGACTGGAGCTAGGGTTTCCAACACATGGAGTGACCTAACCGTGTGCTCTAAGCCCCTGCTCCCCAGCTTATATAGGGAGTGAAAGTGGGCTCCACTCACTTGTGGCCCATTCACTAAAAGGCCTATATTAGTCACTACGAGTCCAACTCACTGACTCTGTCCGTTTCCTTTTTGGGTCCAACCCAAATATGCTCCTGCTCTTAAGTGTGTGAGCCGACAGGCTCATGGTGACCCGGACACGATCCGAGTCTCACTCGTGACCGATCAGTTGGTAGTGGCTCCTAGCAGAACGTGCCAACTCCCAAGTACCAAAGAGTCATGACGACATACCTTTCCAATGCGACTTTCGTCTGAGTCTCTTTTGCCTCACGATATACCTTGTCGAACTATAGGCGAATAATTGTCATCCCTTAAATAGTTCAACTCTCTTTCTCGATCCGAGATAAGTGATTCATCCGACTAACTCTTAGTCGCTCGCCTCGGTTAACACTTAACTGAGTCACGCATGGCCATGCTTTCTGAATCATATCTTCCGAGAGGGCCCAGAGAATATCTCTCCAAACGAAGGGGCAAAATCCCATCTTGGTTATTCACATCACGCAGCTTGATTCTCAGTCGACCCGAACTCCGCCTTTATAAGCGCCCGTGGCGAACAAAGGTTTGGTTGAACCTAAGTCGGTGATCCTCAACTCGGATTGTGCAATAACCTCAGGTCTAAGGATTACATTGATTGAGATATACAAATGACGACTTATTCGTTGTATCTCAATATGGGTCAGTCCGACTCGCTAAACTCTTTAGTTGAATCAGTGTAAGTCGGAATAGCATCTCTATGCCCATGACAAGTGGAACCGAGTCATCAGCCGACTTTCACATTAGTCTAAGTTATGTGTCCAGCACAACCTCAACAACCAAGGACAATTAGTATAAACAACATGAATATATAGTTCCACAATCGAATCACATATTCAATGATATATATCAGTAGTTCATACATGGACAATAACTTTATGAATACATTGGAAATATCATCATACATGATTGCCTCTAGGGCATATTCCCAACAGTTACTGGTGGCTCTGAATGTCAGATCTCCTTCTCGTCTTCGCCATGTGAAACTATTTGACGAGGCGGTGCGATGACGCCTGGTACGGGCAGACGGTACAGGTGGGCTCCGCCCGTACCAGTGGTCGTTATCAGTACTGATGCATCCTCCTTGTTTGTTATTTAAAATGACTTTTATCACTTATAAATATCATATAATTACACAATATGACAGCTCTAATTGATATGTTCATATATGACTCCATGATTTGGGATCCTGTTGAAACAAGAACGAAATAGCGCGCGTAGGCGCAGTGAAATACAAAAATCCCTACTCTATTTATGCAAAAACAAAAGGTAAATATGCTTCAATTTTGGACGCATCAACTCCCCCAAGCTAGGCTCTTGCTTGTCCCGAGCAAGATGGTGGCTTGTGGACAAGATCATCATGTTCATGAGACACGAGACGTTACAATGAATGAGGCAAAAATTGAAACAGGAGTACAACATCAGATGTAGAGATATGTTGGGGTATTACCATACCCTTACACATTACATAACTTAGAGGCTTCCACACCTTTTTCTAGTGTTAATTAAATTATAAGAAGCTACTAGTGATTCAACATATCATATAATCACGGAGTTTAGAGATGCGTAGCACTAAGTTTAATAGTGAAGATTCATGATCATTTTCTCTTTTCTTCCTTCTCTTTTTTATATGTTTGATTCTTTTGATAGCTGCTTTCTTTTTATCTCTTGATGCTTGCATATCTTTATTTTTCCTTGGTCCCTTTTTTCTCTTTTTCTTCTCAGCAAGCTATTTGATCATGCTCACTACTTCAATAGCTTTCGAAAGCTCTTAATCGTAATATGCTACCAGAATTCTTCTTCTCATAACTTATTCAATACTTCTATAGGTGTGGAAGTCCCTAAATTATGACAACTGTACAAGTATCATAACACTCAACCTAGTTCAATCATCTAATATAATAATCATGAATCAAACACAGCTTCAATTATCATAAAGTATCATAACTCAACAGATATAATTCTTCTCTTGAATAAAGGGAACTCGAAGTTGATGCAACTAATGCAAATTCGGAAATTTAAACCTAACCATGCGTGCAAAAAAATAAACATGCTAAAATTGTAAGATAGATTAAAAGGTTCTCACAGATCCCCCCAAGCTTGGAGTCAAGCCGGGTGGATCAAATAATTTCTTGCGATTACTTACCCCTTTTTGGGAGTAAAGAAGTCATCATCTTCCTCTTCTTCATACGCGTTGAGGTTGCAGCCTTGAGAAATACACGCGAATCACACAGACATCTCTATGATGCTGACACGTAATTCCTTGATTACTTTGTTTAAAGTCTTTCTATCATCTGCCATCTCCATAATGATCTTGGTAATGAATTGTACTCTACTGTCGATGTCATCGACCTTCTTTTTGAGATCTTTGCCCATCATCCAGTAAGAGTCAACTCCTTCCCCAATGGTCTCAACACAAGCCTTGGAAATCTTTTCAAGGTTCTTGATCTTTTCTTGAATCTCATCTCGGTCTCCCCTTTTCTTGGAAGATGTTTCCGAAGGTGATTTAAGAGAAGATCCATGAAGGTTATACCTGTAGGGGCTGAGTGGAGATTCTTCTTTGTTCCTTCCTTGTTCCACGTGCCTGAGCATCTCCAATTTTTGCGGGAACATATATTCCTAATTGGGGAGTGGAACCACATGTGCGAGCTCGTGGTTGGAGGAAGACAAAGTATCCCCTTTGGATCCCTCCTTCTTGACTTGTCCTTCAGCGACGTGCTCTTTCTTGGCCTAGATCTGCTTGATATGAAAAGGTTGCACGGACCTCGAGTAATCAAGTGAGATGTGAGGTTTCATTGTAAAAGGACAAAAAGAAGTTCTAGATCTGAAATAGGATGGAAAAGAGCAAGAAAGAAGAAAAGGTGCAAATTGGAAAGTAAAATCGGAAATTCAAGGGGCCAGAGTCGGTCGCGAGATGTGGTACGGGCGGGCCGCTCGTACCACGCTCTCGTATGGACTCTTTATCGCCTTCACACTTTTTTGGACACAAGAATAATTTTAACATGGGGAAAACAGTACTGGTGACAAGCATCAGTATGGGCGCATCAGCCCGTACTGTCCGGTCGTACCGGATTGAAAAGAATCGGCGTTGGTACTCCGAATGGTTAATGACCATTGGTACGGGCACGTCTGGCCATAGGTACGCCCGTACCAGGTCGAAAAACCATTCATATTGACCAGAAAAACTAGACGAGTTCAAAGCAAAAGATAAAATCATCCAAAAAGGTTTCCGAAGTAGCAGAACTTAAGTAATTTACACTTTGTTACCTATCTTCCGCTTGTTGTATTCTTCAGCTGGGATTACAGAGATCAATTCCACAGTGTTTACTTCGCCAACTCTATAATTCTCCAATCGTTGCCCATTAACAATCCAAGATGAAGAAGAGGGCGTAGTATTTTTCAGTCTTACCGCTCCCGATGGATATGCCTCTTCAAGAGCGTATGGTCCTTCCCACCTAGATTTCAACTTTCCTGCAAAAATCTTAAGCCTAGAGTTGTAAAGCAAAACTTTATCTCCGGTTTTAAATCCCTTGCCTTCTAACTTTCTATCATGCCATTTTTTAACTTTTTATTTGAATATTCTAGTGTTTTCATAAGACTCATTCCTTAGTTCATCTAAAGCATGAATGTCTAAGAGTCATTTTTCACCTGCAGTTTTAAAGTCAAATTTCATAGTTTTGATAGCCCACCGAGCCTTATGCTCGAGTTCTAGCGGAAGGTGACAATTTTTAACGTAAACCATTTTGTATGGCATCATTTGCATGGGGTTCTTGAATGATGTGCGATACACCCACAATGCATCATTAAGCTTTAAAGCCCGGTCTTTTCTTGACCCGTTCACTGTCTTCTAGAGTATGACCTTGATTTCTCTGTTAGATAATTCCACTTGTACAGTAGTTTGAGGATGGTAAGGCAAAGCTACCCGGTGGTCTACTCCATATTTTTGAAGTATCTTGTCAAACGTCCCTTTCATAAAATAAGTTCCACCATCAGTAATCAAAAATCAAGGTACTCCAAACCTGGGGAAGATGATGTCCTTGACCATCTTGATGGAAGTGGTTGCATCTGCATGAGTTGTGGGTATAGCTTCAACCCATTTAGTAATATAATCAATAGCAACAACAATATGAGTATAACCATTAGAGGGAACAAATGGTCCCATAAAATCCATTCCCCATACATCGAATGGCTCTATTACTAAGTTATATTTCATATTCATTTCTTGTCTTTTTCCTATATTACTCATACGTTGACAGGCATCACAATTTTTAACATATTCATGAGAATCTTGGACTAGTGTAGGCCAGTAGAAACCCGACTGTAAAACTTTGGCTGCAGTGCGATTACCAGCATGGTGCCCACTGTAGGGACTATCATGATAGGATTTAAGGATGTCTTTAACCTTGTGCTCGAGCATGCATTTCTGGATTATCCCATCTAGACCATGTCTATATAGGTAAGGATCATCCCAAAAATAATGTTTTAAATCATTGAAGAATTTCTTTCTTTGATTGTAATCCATTCCTTTTGGTAAAAACTCGCCTACTAGGAAATTAGCATAATATTCAAACCAAGGATCGTGAGATTCTACAACTGCAAGATATTCACCCAACATAGACTCGTTAATAGGGATGGGATCCTACATGATTCCTTCCATTCGTGACAAATGGTCGGCCACATGGTTATCCTTTCCTCTCCTATCCACTATTTGTAAGTCGTACTCCTGAAGTAACAAGACCCATTTGATTAGACAGGGTTTAGCATCCTTCTTATCTAGAAGATGTCTTAGAGCTTGATGATCACTATGAACTATTACTTTTGAGTTGATGATATAGTAAACTTATCACAAGCAAAAACAACAGCAAGGAATTCTTTCTTAGTTGTTGCATAGTGCCTTTGATCATCATTAAAAACTCGACTAGCATATTGAATCACGTTAAGATTAGGGCCATCTCTTTGTCCTAAAACATCCCCAATAGCATAATCACTAGCATCGCACATAATTTTGAATGGTTCATCCCAATTGGGTGCTTAAATAACAGGTGTATAAATTAGAGCTTTCTTTAACTATTCAAAAGAGTCATGGCAATCTCTATCAAAAGCAAAAAGAATATCTTTATCTAGGAGACAAGGGGCCGCTATTCTAGCAAAATCTTTGATAAAGCGTCTATAAAAACCAGCATGCCCAAGGAAATTCTTTACTCCTTTTATATCTTGTGGAATTGGGAGTGTTTCTAAAGTAACTAAGTACAAACTATCAATCTTAATATTCTTCTCACAAACCTTATGCCCAAAAACTATACCTTCCCTTACCATGAAGCGGCAATGCTCCTAGTTTAGAACCATCTTGGTTTGTTTACACCTCTGCAAAACTCTATTAAGATTATATAGACACTGTTCAAAAGTAGTTCCATAGACAACAAAGTTATCCATAAGAACTTCCATGGAACTTTCCACAAAACTGTCAAAGATCTTTAAAACACACTCTTGAAAAGTAGCAGCTGCGTTATGCAATCCAAAAGACATTAATCGATAAGCATAGGTTCCATAGGGGCATGTGAAAGTAGTTTTTTCTTGATCTTCAGGTTGGATAGCTATTTGAGAATAGCTAGAGTATCCGTCAAGAAAACAAAAGTAAGAATTAGCGGACATCCTATCCATAATATCGTTAATGAGAGGAAGTTGCTTATGCATTTTTATGGTTTCCTTATTCAACTTCCTAAATTCAATACACATTCTATATGTTACTATTGTTCTAGCTAGAATTAGTTCATCCTTATCATTATTAAATTTTGTACTGCATCCTTCCTTAGGTATGCAATGAGTTGGACTCACCCATTTGCTATCTGAAATTGGGTAGATAATACCACTGTCCAACATACGAATTACTTCCTTCCTCACTACCTCTTTCATTTTGGGATTTAACCTTTTTTGATTATCAACAAATGGTTTAGCATCTTCAACCATAGGTATCTTGTGAGTTACTATGGTTGGATCTATACCTTTTATGTCATTAAGTGTATATCCAAAAGTTTCTCATTGTTTGACAAGTACTTCTAACAACTTCATGCTTTCATTCGAAGAGAGCTTATCATAAAAAATTACTGGACATTTACCTTCCTTGTCTAAGAATTCATACCTGAGTCCTGGAGAAAGAGGTTTTAGAACAATAGGCGGCGGATCCTTGTCCCCTTTTCTTTCAAGCTCTTCATATTCATCCTTGAGACCCTGTTCAGCCTCTAGTGTGGTGTTGAGAATTTTGTCCAAATCTTATTTTGCAGAGTCGTTGGCAAGGGAATCATCACTTGTCAAACTTCTCTCCATTCAGATTGTAGTGTGCAAAAGTAGATTGCTGCTAATTCTTCAATAGTCTTCTCCTCCTTAATCTCAACTTTCTTCTCATAAGGTAGTCTCATGAATTGGTTGTAGCTTATTTCTAGAGTTTCTTCACCAAGCTGTAAAGATAAAGCCTGCTTTTTGTTGTCAATATCAATATTCATAGAATTGTAAAAACGATTGCCAAAAATAACTAGGCAACTGGAGTTCAAGGCTATTTCGATAATATGAAAATCAAATGGATACACAAAAGCCCCAACAGGAATGCAAACATTGCGAAGTATTCCACGAGTAGGATGCAAAGTTCGATTAGAAAACATAAAGGTTGCTTCTGATGGCTCAAGGTAGGATTCATCAAGATGATCGCACAATTCTTCATAAATAGTATAAGGCATTATGTTTATAGAAGAACTTAAGTCATAGAACCCTACATAAGTAATCCCTCCTAAACAAAAAGGAATTTTCTGTTGACTTTTATTCTTACCATCAAAATTTCCTCCTATCATTTCAGAGGATTCTTTGCTTACCATTATAACCTCTTCCTTGAACAATCCAGGTTCCAAAAGATATTTTGCTATCCCAATGTTTTCTTTAATGGCTCCTAAACCCCTATTTAACCTTCCTATTCTTTTATTCCCTTCGCCCCTACTATCCATTACCTTAGTTAGAATAGTTTCCTCTTTAGCTAACATTTTCTTTTGCATTTTTTAATATCTATCATTACGGCTAGTTTTAGAGGGTTTTTATTCCACAGGTGGTGTATAGCATTCCCAATATTTTGGAATCTATAGATAGTCAGCATAGGATCTAACAATTTGAATGACCTGTGATGGTCAATATTAAAATTCCCAAGCAATTTTTCTACCTTTACAGAAGCTAGAAACCTCTTTAAACAATTATACTCTATGGGGTTCACCTTTTTTAACTCTGCCTCATAATAGGCTTTCTCTATCCTATTCACCGTATCTAACAAATTCCATGCCCTCTCAATACTGAATTCGATGAACGACCCATTGGTAAGGGAATCGAGTTCATTTCTATTATTATCATTCAAACCTGCGTAGAAGGTGTGTATCACTAGCCAAGGTGGGAAATTATGATGGGGTAGTGATCAAGCAAGCCCCAAAATCTTGTATATCCTTCATGCAAGCTTTCTTCAGGTTTTCCTTTAAAATTCGTAATCATGCGCCTTGCTCCAAGAGTTTTTGTCCTGAGAAAGAAATCAATTAAAAATAGAGAGGCTAGGATCTCCCAGGAATTAGTAATCTTTGCAGAACTTTGAATATACCAAGAACGAGCCTCATCAATGAGGGGTTGAGCAAAGAGAGCAATTTTAACCTCATCCTCAGTTTGTAAATTAAGATGGAAAGTCCCACGAATATCTTCAAAGAACCCTACATGCTCATACGGATCCTCCGTACCATCTCCCACAAATTTCTTTGCATGCAAAAGATCTAAAAGCATGGGGTTAATATCATACCCTGTTGGGTTATTGGATACTAAATAAGCATCCATGGGTGGACCGGAATTCCTCACGGCCTCAAGCTGGATTATATGTTGGTACTCGCCCATAATGTATCACCTAAAACTAATAAACAACTTTAGTAAAATAGTGAGTAAAATAAGTAACTAAGAACAATGACCAAAAGCTCTTAGCTCCCCGACAACAGTGCTAGAAAATAGCTTGATGACTGCAAGTGCACAAACCAATTATAGCTAGTTTTGAAGATATCGAACCCACATAGAGCTATTGGTAAAGGACTTTATGCCCCTCCTTACTCTCTACCAAAGAATACTTATAAGTTGTCATTGATCTCAAGTAAAGGGTGTTTGAATGGTTTATGGATGTTTGCAGAAAAGTAATTGAAATAAGTAATAAGATTGTGTGAAAGCGTGGATGAACCCAATAGGGCTAAAACGTTCTCGGGGATGTAGGATACACCACTAGCATAGCGTTATTGTTATATGTAATCAAGATAACATACTTCTTGTGTCATGATCTGTGTGGAGAGAGCCCCATAATAAGATGTTCACGACAAGGCTCGTAGGAAACCACTTTGTTGAGCCAAGTGTGAGGTCACCTCTAAATAACCACTGCGATGTCTAAGAGCAATCACCCATACAAACCACCGCAATTACGGGTTTCCCCATGGATGTCGTAATTAGCTTAGAGAGTCCCTCTTTAATCCCCCTTTGACCCTGTAGGTTACGAGCTGATGCCAATTTGTCACGGGGCATTCCGGGTACGCTTCCAAGACACATCCAAAGGGTTTCTTCCTCCCTTTAGTCCCGAAGGCAAATGATATGTGGTCGACTTCACATATCATCTAAAGAGAGAAATCAAACACAAATCATAATTATATCATAGACAAGCAAGTCATATGGACACAAGAATAGATCATATTTATTACAAGTTCATAATGGTGTTAGGGTTTCTCCATCTCCCCAAGAACAAAGGAACTACTCACTCATAGAAGCAATGAACAACATCATCATAATCAAATGAATGGATTTAAGTACGGGGGTAGATCTAATGCAAACCACAATTGGATCTGGAATTACAAAGAGATCTAATAGATGAAAGATGGAGTAATGGTGGTGATGGAGATGTAGTGGTTGATGATGAAGGGAATGATGCATTGTCCTCCAATGATCCGTGAAGCAGCCGAGATTTTACTCCAGCAGAGTTCTTCCTTCAAATCCCTCTCGGATGTGGTGTTTGGTGTTCTCTGGTGGCTGTGAATGTCAGATCCCCTTCTCGTCTTTGCCAGGAGAAACTATTTGACGAGGCGGTCGCGATGACGCATGTAGCCAGGCGACGATGCAAGGGCACCTCATACTGTGGTTGATATCGATCGATGCCTCCTCCTTGTTTGTTATTCTTCTAGGTGCAAAGGTAAATTCATAAAATGACTTTTATCACTTAGAAATATCATATAATTACACAATATGACAACTCTAATTGATATGTTCACATATGACTCCATGATTTGGGATCCTTTTGAAACAAGAACGAAATAGCGCGCGTAGGCAAAGTGAAATACAAAAATCGCTACTCTATTTATGCAAAAACAAAAGGTAAATATGCTTCAATTTCTGACGCATCAACACTCTACATCAGCCATTAGCTAGGTTATCCTATAGGCTGGATGATACATTGCAAATGTATCTATAATTTTTGATGCTCCATGCTTGGTTTTATCCACTTTCTTGTGTTTTTTCCACACTTTGGAGTACTTTTCATCTGATTTCTTGGACTAACCTATTAACAAGAGCCACAGATTACTGTTTTCTGCTGTTTTTGGTTCCAGGAAAGTCAGAAAATGAATATTCTCGGAATTGGACGGGACAAAAACCAAAGTGCCTATTTTTCCAGAAGACTCCAGGAGCCAGAATACGAGACGGAGAAGAGCCAGGGGTGACCACACCACCTGCTTGCACGAGCCAGGCCAGGCCGCGCCAGGGGGTGGTGTGGGCCCCTAGGCACCCCCTCGGCTTCTCTCTTCGCCCATAAGGAGCCTTCTAACCTAAAAACATCGGGGGGTTCGACATTTTTTCAGAAGGAGTTCCATCACGCCACCACCAGTTACGAAAGCATGTGAAACTCCGTTACGCACCTGTCGGGATGGGGAATTGGAGGAAATCATCGCCATCATCATCACCATCACTTCTCCATCGACCATCCATGTTTCCCCCATCTATGAGTGAGTAATCCCCCGCTATAGGCTATGGGGATGGTAGGGATTGGATGAGATCGTTCATGTAATGGCATCAGATTGTTAGGGCATGGTGCCTAGTATCTTTCATTAGTGCTTTATGACTTTGTTGCGACTTGTTATGCTTAATGCTTGTCACTAGGGCCCGAGTGCCATGATTTCAGATCTGAACATGTTATTGATTCATTATGATAGTATTGTTTTGGTCTTATCGCAAGTTGTATACACGTTGTTGTCGAACCTATGGCCCCGGCGATGTAAATCGATAACCAAGGGAATGGCTTTGATGTGAGGATCACATGTGTTCAGAGTGTTAATGCTTTGCTCGGTGCTCTATTAAAAGGAGCACCTTAATTGCCATAGTTCCTAGAGGCCCCTGCAAACGGGGCGCAGGACAAAAGATGTTGTGCAAGTTCTCATTGCGAGCACGTATGACTATATATGGAACACATGCCTAGGATTGTCTAGTACTTGGATGCTTTATCTTATTTATCTGCAATTGCCCTCTGTCGATTGCTATGTGAATTATCGGTCCATGCAACGCGTCCATCCATCCTATGCCTACCTTTTCGAATCCCATTTCTTGCTATTATCGATTGCTATGTTTATTTTACTACTATTGTTACTTTGCTATTCCTACTACAAAACTGTTACTCTTGATAAACTCATGTGAGCAAGATTGTTTCAGTGCAGCTGAATTGACAACTCAGTTGTTAAGGCTTATAAATATTCTTTGGCTCCCTTGTGTCGAATCAATAAATTGGGTTTCACTTCCCTCGAAAATACCGTGATACGCCCTATACTTGTGGGTCATCAAGACTATTTTCCGTGCCGCTGTCGGGAGCATAGCTTTATTTATCAAGTCCACTTGGAATCACTATTGTTCAAGCTAAGTTTATTTTCGCCTTGTTTGCTTGTTTCTTTATCAAAAATACAAAAAAAGTAGTTCCTACTCTAGTTGTTATTTTCGTTGGTCTGTTATTGTCTTGCCTTATCATGCTTGTTGTCAATGGTTGGTTTCTTTGGAACTGAAGCTTATTGGCAAGGTGGGTTCACAGAAGATGAAAAATATTATTATAAGGAACACCGCTTGTCACAAAAAGGGAAACACTTATGGGGACAAATTGATAGATTGTATACCATTGCTAGAAACATGCGCTCTACTTATAATGTTACTTATTGCGTTGATAAATGTTGTTGCTGTAGGAGGTACAAACACCTCCCTTTTCAATGTGAGTATAATGATAATGTTACCATATCTTCCTATGTTAAGGGAAATTATGATCTTTATGATGTGGAACAAATTGAGGAATTTATTGCTTGGAAGGGTTCATTTGAACTTGCTAGTTTGCTTGAAAATATTGATGATTCACCTTATAAGTATGAGGTTTATGGTATACTTAAATTTTGCTTTGAGAATTACAAGGAAGAAAACGGCTATATTCTTGAATATACTAATAGATGATTTCCACAAATGGAAGAGACTAATGCCTCGCAGGATCCTATGGAAGAAGAAATTGATGAACCTGAAATCTCATTAGATGAAAAGGAGAAGGAGAGTGATGAACAAAAGGAGGAAGAATGGATTAGCTACCCATGCTTACCTTCTAATGAGAGTAACTGTTTATCCCTTATATTATTTGATTGTCCCCCATGCTTACTAAAGAAGGATGAATGTTATGTTCCTGAGGATTCTTTTGAAGATGTTTATGATAAAGCTCTAGTGCTTGTAGATCATGAAGAGCAAGCTTTTTGTGATAGTTATATTGTTGAGTTTATTCATGAGGCTACTGAAAATTATTATGAGAGATGAAAATATGGTTGTAGAAGTTTTCATGGTATTGAAACACCTCTCTATGTGCTGAAAGTTTTGAAGTTACTCTTGTTTTATCTTCCTATGCCTGTCACTTTGTTATTTGCTTACACGATTCCTATGCATAGGAAGTGGGTTAGACTTAAATGTGTTTTGAATTTGCTCCTTGATTCTCTCTTTTACTTCAACACATATTCCTTATGAGAGCATCCTCTCGAACTTTTATGCCTGAAGATGATAATATGTCTATTATTCTTGGGAGACCTTTTCTTAAATACTGCAGGAGCTGTTATTAATTGTAATCAAGGAAATGTGACCTTCAATGTCAATGACAAGGAACATACTATCTATTTCCCCAAGAAGATTGATAGGACTTATGGTTTTGAATTCAATTGAACATGTTGAGGGCATTCAAGTTGGAGAAATATATTGTCCCATACCAAGAGAAAAAATTGAAACTATTATGATTGGGACCATTGCTATCAAGGTTGAGGTAACATAATCATTAGTGGAATACAAAGTTTTGTCTCATATGAAATTGTTTTAGTAACAAGACCTGATCAACCTTGTTAACAAAAGGATTTCAATGAACAAAACAATGTTTCACCATGATTATCTCCGCTTACTTCTATTCTATCCATTTTAGTTTTCCTTATGCCTAACTTAAAGGCGTTAAAGGAAAGTACTTATTGGGAGATAACCCAAAAGTTTTAGATGAGTGTTGGAAGTAATAACCGCTCCTTATCCTTTTTATTTGCTTTTTTGTGCCAGTAATAACCTCTAATGAGAGAGAAGTAATGATTGGAAAAGTTGTTGTCCTGAAACAGATTTTTGTGCTTCACCGTAAAAATTCGTGTAAAATCTCTGAACGTATTTTTGAGGCGTGAATTTTTGTTATTCTGCCCCAGGTTGTTATCTAACTTTCGTTAGTTCAACACTTTTTGATTTGAGCAACAGAAGGTCTTCGAAAAAAATCGTCTTTACCTGCTGGTCTGTTTTGACAGATTTCTGCCATTATTTGCATTTGCTTCTTGTTGGTTCCTTTTTGAGTTCTTTTGGGGAATTGAGCTTTTTGAAGGAAGTGCTACAGTAGCTAGTGTTCTAATGGAAGTTTATTTGGTGTTAGAACTGAACCTTAAGACCTATTATCTTGAGTGCACTAATGTTGCTAATAAAGATTGTGTGAAGTTTTGTATGAAGGAAAAATTTTAGGTGTATGGAAGGAATGAGTAATCAGATGAAGGACGGAGTAAAGCTCAAGCTTGGGGATGCCACGCGTGTCACCCCAAGAAATATTCAAGAAGTACAAGTGTCAAAGCTTGGGGATGCCCAAGGCATCCCCTTCTTCATCAATAAAAATCCCAGGTTTCTTCCAAACGCTTCATTTTTATTGTTTTATGCACAGTTGTGTTGTTCTTGGAGCGTCTTCTTTTTCGTTTTTGTTTTGGTTTTTAGTTTGCGTGGTTTCCTTAGTTTTCTGAATAAATTGGTTGGACCCCCTCTTTCATACATTGGCTTTCAAATAGTTTGGTTTGGATTGGAAAAGAGTAGGAAAGCTCATGCTTAAGTGGTAAAGAGAGCTTGTTTTTGAATGTGGCCTATGCTTTGTCATGCCATGCTTGATATTGTTTTGGCTTTATGCTTAGTATTATTTGTTGTAGCATGACTTGTTATAAACAATTGAGATTGCTTAATGTGCCTTGGATGAATCATGCGTTGTTTTAGCATATGATTTCTTGGACTAACCTATTAACAAGAGCCATAGTGCCAGCTGTCTGTTTTCTGCTGTTTTTGGTTCCAGGAAGTCAGAAAATGAATATTCTCGGAATTGGACGGGACAAAAGCCAAAGTGCCTATTTTTCAAGAAAACTCCAGGAGCCAGAATACGAGACGGAGAAGAGCCAGGGGGTGGCCACCACTGGCAAGCCGAGGCAGGCAGCCGCGCCAGGTGGTGTGGGCCCCTAGGGACCCCCTCGACCTCTCTCTTCGCCTATAAGGAGCCTTCTGACCTAAAAACATCGGGGGGTTCAACCATTTTCCAGAAGGAGTTCCGCTGCGCCGCCACCACCAGATTCCATGAAAGCACTGAAACTCCGTTCGGCACCTGCCGGACGGGAATTGGAGGAGATCATCGCCATCATCATCACCATTGCTTCTCCATCAACCATCCATGTTTCCCCCATCTATGAGTGAGTAATCCCCCGCTATAGGCTATGGGGATGGTAGGGATTGGATGAGATCGTTCATGTAATGGAACCAGATTGTTAGGGCATGGTGCCTAGTATATTTTATTAGTGCTTTATGACTTTGTTGCGACTTGTTATGCTTAATGCTTATCACTAGGGCCCGAGTGCCATGATTTCAGATCTGAACATGTTATTGATTCATTATGATAGTATTGTTTTTGGTCTTATCTGCAAGTTGTATACACACGTTGTTGTCCCGAACCTATGGCCCCGGCGATGTAAATCGGGATAACCTAAGGAATGGCTTTGATGTGAGGATCACATGTGTTCATGGAGTGTTAATGCTTTGCTCCGGTGCTCTATTAAAAGGAGCACCTTAATTGCCAGTAGTTCCCTAGAAGGCCCACTGCAAACGGGCTGGCAGGACAAAAGATGTTGTGCAAGTTCTCATTGCGAGCACGATGACTATATATGGAACACATGCCTAGGATTGTCTAGTACTTGGATGCTTTATCTTATTTATCAGCAATTGCCCTATGTTCTGATTGCTATGTGAATTGTCTTGTCCATGAAACGCCCGTCCATCCATCCCTATGCCTACCGCACTCGAATCCCACTATTTACTGCTATTGTCACTTCTGTCTTTATTTTACTACTATTGTTACTTTGCTATTCCTACTACAAAAACTGCTCTTGATAAACTGCTGTGAGCAAGATTGTTTCAGTGCAGCTGAATTGACAACTCAGTTGTTAAGGCTTATAAATATTCTTTGGCTCCCCTTGTGTCGAATCAATAAATTGGGTTTCACTTCCCTCGAAAATACTGCGATACGCCCCCTTATACTTGTGGCTCATCAAGACTATTTTCTAGCGAGCCTAGCACGTTAGAGAAGCGTGGCCTCGGAACACAAGAGATCGAAAGATCGAGCATGAGTCACATGGATGATGTGATTGGCATTGTTAAATGTCTACCTTTGATACTGCACTGATGGCCGTGACGATCGGGGGAGGTGCAGAAGATAGGGATCATGCAATCACTGAAATCGTCTAGGGGGTGACCGTTTTAGTGGAGACCAATTATAAATTGATCTCTTATTGTAAACTTAGTCTAGATGTCTGTTTGCAAATATCTTAGTAGACCTTGGCCTATCCCATTGAGGTCCTTTGCGACCATGGGAATATATTGCTTAATTTGGTACTTAGCAAAAGGGTCCAACTTCATAGATTAATACCCACGCCTGAGGGATATCCTCATAAAATGTGATCTTCTCTTCTTGACATAATAACCATTAGGAGATAATCCGACGACTCCAGAATGTTTGGAAAAACACTTAGCGATCTTGCATTAGAGTTAAGAACTCTTAGAAGGGCTTGATTGCAAAAGGAGGTCATGGATGAAAAGGTATATGTTAGATATACAAAAAATATAAATGTGATTCTTGCAAAACTCGTTGCAGTTTGCGAAGTATTTGATACTTATCCCGTTTTGTGAAAAACAGGATGATCTGCTTGAGAATTGCTGGTTTTGAGGCAGCGTGACTTGATGACGGCAAGCAAAACAGTTGATGGCCGACATCACCTCTTCCCCCAAAGTTTTTCATTTGGATTAGTGGACTTGAATATAATTTTGTAATCCTTGTTTGTGTGTCTTGCTTTTGGCGAGACATTTATTCATATGAACAAGTTACAAACCAGTTTGTACTATTCTTATGAACAATACATTATGGTCACATTACGATTACAAAAAAGTTATTCTCATCACTATGTTAATGATAATGGTCTAAACATTTATAAAGGATTGGAATGCTAAATGATATCCAAAGTTTAATAATGAAACGACACTACAGTTTAAGTCATTTTGGTTATTGCAGGTTCTTTATGAAAGATCGGGCTCCTAGATGCTTAACCTAGAGACTTTGCAAAACCATGCCTCTTGGGTAGAATGACTAAAACTCCGCATTCTGGTAAAACGGTGATATGCGAAGAAATGTTGAATCTTATACATAGTGATGTATCACATTTTCAACAAGTAGTGGAAATCATTTATTGTGGACTTAAGTGAATAAGTGTATTTACTTAATGAAACATGAAGTTTGAAATGATTTGAATTGTTCAAATGAGTTCATGACTAAATGGGATATTGAATTAACTAAATTAACAAGTCTCTTCGATTTGATCGACATGACAAAAGTATTCAAGTTAAGTTTAGGATAAAAGTGACTTATGAAAGATGTTTCACAAATTATGATGATTGGACGAATTCAAACTATGTTGAAATGTCTAAACATCATAATCATTTTGTATTAGATACATATTATCTCTTATCAGGGGTTGTAGTTGTCATTTAGAGTTAAAGATCAAAATAAGCAAACACTCATTTGAAATACAAAGGAACATCTAAAGATTTGTGGAAATAACACCATAAGTGTTATGGCACGTTCGAGTTTCTGGAGATTTCGACAAGTCGAAATCGTGGCGAATAAACAAGTCTTTGTAGAGCATTCTTAGGAAGCTTTGAATGCATCTTCCACGAAGGGGCAAACCTCCTGTTGTCCTAAGTTGATGTGTCTTGATGAAGATACAAGTGGAAGAAAGTAAAAGATCAAAACAAGGTATTTGACCTTACCTCCGAATTGTTGAGCGGCACAGCGGAATTTGTTTCATAAATCCAAACTCTACAAATAGAGGAGAAACCAATGATAATGATCATAAAGTTTTAGTGAATACTTTTACTAAAGAAAGTAGGATTCGACTATATATTCTACAAGTTTGTAGAATTATATTGTTGATTCACTTGTCATATTTTGAACAAGACATACCTACGAAATACAAAGAAGCGCGATGGACCTGAGTACGAGAAATGAATGGTCATTGAAATCTCGTTAGTGGAATTCTCGATTTGATGATGATCAAAGAATTTTGGAATGTCCAAGATTATTGAGAGGACCTAGATTTGAGTGGGAGCAAATCAGCTTGGCTAATTCATAATATGTAGCTAACATATTTTGGAGCTAAGTGAAATCCCTAGATCTCAAACATGAATGTCATATTTGAGTGGGAGCGTGAAATCATTCTGGGATATGTGGACAACATATATGAATGATGTGATAGGTGTTAATAACATTTAAGTTAGATAAATAAGGATGAAGTCGAAGTTATTAAACAATAAGATCTATCGAGATAGATTGGTGAGTTTAATAAACACTGAATGTCGAATGTTTGCTGGACTTGACTCTGAAAGATGTTCGGAATGTCCTAAGCAAGATTCTGAAGAAGTTCAGAATGGAACAAGGTGAGAAAGTAGTTCTTACTATATGAAGCATTGAGTTAGTATTGCAACTATGGTTGAAAGAAAGAGATGCGTTGCATCTCCTATGCCTTAGTCATAGGTTCTTCCATATAACCATGTTGCATACTCGACATAATGTGACCCAAGGTTCTGGTTGGAAGGACTAGCTCTTAACTGTAAGAACATGTCTTTAAGTGATTCTTGAGTCGATCACTGAACCAGAATTAAGTTTATACTTAAGTAGCAAGAAGAAATGTAAGTGGAATAGATGCATTTCATGCACTAGGATCTACATAGATATAGAAGTATAAAGGCTACATCTGATGTGATATATAATGTTATGGCGGGGCTAGTTCGCTTTTAACATAGAATGATGTGTCCCAGGACCTAGTGCCCATGAGAAAGCCCTCGAGGTTGATCTAATGTCACTGTAAGCTCCTGGAATCCGGCCTCGTTCTGCCGCCATGACTATAGTATATACACAAAGGATAGCAAAGTGTGTTTCGAAGTTTAGATGACAACAGTGAAATCAACCGTCATCATAAACACTAGAAACAAAAGTCTCACTTTGTTGCCAAACAAATACTTCGACCCATTATACGATAATGGTGTGAATGTCAAAATTAGAAAGACATTAACGATTTGCAAAAGACATAATGATCTGGTAAAACAGAACATGGACATGACATTTCCCATGAGCATGCATGATCTATAAATGCATATGGTATATGGTTTATATGAGTAAAATGCAAGCTAGTTTATTTGTACTCTAGTGCAAGTGGGAGACTGAAGGAGATATGCCCTAGAGGCAAATAAGAAATAGGTTTTTATCATATCTCAATTAGTTTATAATAGTTTCATATTGTGCTATAACTGTGCCAAGTAGAAACATTGGTACAGGTGTGGTATGAAACAACAAAGTCCCTAGTAGCCTCTATTCATACTAGTTCGTTAGTCACGAAGATGATCTGGGTTTCAAGATCATGGGCATTTATGCCGACTAACAACAAGATCATATCATTGGAGAATGATGTGATTGGACATTCCTCAAAGGATTGCAACACGATCAAGTCATCTAGCTCATTGTTGCAACAGCTATACCTAGACTCCTTCTCCTTAGACCGTGAGCTCATATTACTCACTATTTCCCTAGGCTGCTTAGACTGCATCAACTGTCATTTGGTAATGTGGTGGCCATAAAGGTGTACGTTGGGTATTCCGAAGGAATAGTAGATGACATGTGACTGCAAGACCGGGATTTGTTCACCCACATGACGGGTAAAGATACACACGGCCGACTTGGTGAGATTACATCCATATATGTTGCAACATGTGACTAGGTCACGGGGATGTAATATCACGGTAACAAGAAAACAGAACTTGTTGTGAACAAGATTGAACAAAGGTATAGGATACCATTGATCGGATCTCGGACAAGTTGTATCAAGAAACAAAAGGAAGAGGATGCTACATTTAGACGATTCAAACGACATTGTCATCAGGAATGCATAGGGGTCACATGGACATCCCTGGTCCCTCTGTTGATCATTGATACAGATCATGTCTAGAGCATTCCCGAGCCATTAGAGGATACACTTAAGGGTACGATGAGAGCAATCATTCGTAAGACAGAATCACGATAGAGAAAGAGAGAAAGCGGAATCGTTCCGCGGAGAGATCCGAAGTTGTTCAGAGAAAGAATAAAGGAAAAGCCCCGAAAAGTGTTTTCGGATAAATGGGAATTTAAATATATATTAATTATGAATTAATATATTATAAATAATATTTAGATTAAGATTTATAAAGTCAACTTTTATATTAGGCCAAATCCCAGAGGGAAAAGGCCTAGAAATAAAAGTGCAGAAAAATAAATGGAAAAGATAAAAACAGCCACTGGGCGCGGATAACCGCCATCGCACTGCATGGCGAGTTACTAGGCGACGCCACAAGTGAAAGGCAGTGCCAGCCCGTCGAGGCGTTGCCCACCCGGGCGGGCGGGCGCGGCGCCCAGCGGGTGGTGGTCTGGGTCAATTGCCACCCACCGGCGGGTTGGCAGCCACCGGGCAAGCCGAAGGCGGAGCTAGTCACGGGGTGGCTACCACCCGGCCGCCGATCACACAGTGGGTCATTGGTAGATGGAGCCGCCCACCCGGCCGGGCTATCACGCTTTTCTCTTTTTCCTTTTATTTAAGTATTTTCTATTTGCTATTTGGGATGAGTACTTTTGGCCCATTTGGCAGTCCGAATTTCTGCTGACTTTTTCCGTTAGTATTAGTCCCACATGGCTAACCCAATGGGGAGGGCACACCCCCTCCGCCTATATAAAGGGGTGCCCATGGGTGGGATTAAACACACAATTGGAGAAGTCCTTTGGTTGACTTTCTCCTCCTCCCTTTCTCTATACCTCGTGACCATGGCCCTGAGTCTAGGCTGTGCGATCGAGGCACACCTGCAGTATGCCGTTGTGCTGCAGGGATTCCTAGCCGGATATCAACTTCCGCACTCCCGGCGGGATCAGGGAGCCGGAGGTCTCATCATGCACCGGATGTGTATGAAGACACGAGGCGCAACACTTGGGGCGCTTGAATGTCGTGAGCCGGAGCTGTTGCATGATGAAGATGATGAAGATCAAGAAGGAGCAAGGGGTGACCTGCGAGGAGCTTCACGACCTTGAGGTCGGCTTCGAGTATGACTACATCAACCATGTTCCCCGTGGAACGTTAACCGCGTACAGACTACAAGGGTATGTATTCTCTATGCTTCGGTCGTTACCGCATTACTACATAGATAGACCCTAGGCAGTTTCTGGGATTTCATCGTAGGAAATTTTTTGCTTTCCGCACCGATCCCCTACACATCCTACCCTATTATCAAGGTTAAACAAAATAGGTGCAGGCAAAAGAAGAACGTGCTCGGACTTGCTCCTTCTCCAACCAGCTTTGAGAAAGGTTATTTCATAAGACAACTCACTCAAACTGGCCCAAGAAGAACAAATTTATGCTATACCAATGAATTAAGATCAAGCCTTTCTATGGGAAACTATAGGTCTAGATGATGAGGCACTAAACCATGCAATGCTAGTAAACGAGAAGCAATGAGGCCTCCACAAATTCCACCTTTCTCGCGGTTAGCAGCAAGACGGAAAGCTATCAAGGCACCCAAGTTGTAAGTCCTATCTCGTTTTAAAGCAGTTGAGATGAATGCTAGATCATACGAGGATAACTTGTTGGCAGATTTCCTAGCAAGAACACACTTGGCAATAAAGTAAGCAAAGTAGCGAATAGAAGGGAGATGAATGTTACGGATTTTCCCGTTCTCCTTCGAGAAGCTGCTCCCTTGGCAAATTTCTACGTACAAGTCCATGAGTGGTGCAGGTCGCTCTTTAATCCTTCCACATGATCCCCACTGAGGTACCTTAATAGCTGCACAAAAGTCATCAAGAGAAAGGTCGACAGCTATATTGTAAATTTTGTAGTGGACCATGGGGTTAGGCAAAGAGTGACTAAATCGAAAGTCCTGCACTATAGACATAGTTAGTTTCACAAATTGACAGGGTTCATCCTCCACAAAGTGCTCCAATCCTGCATTAGCAACCAAAGTATGGAAGTCCTGGGAAATTCCTGTGGCCATCATGAATTCAGAGCATGGATAGATGGATGGAAAAACTTCCTCCTCTCGGTGAACCTTCATAACCTCATGCAACTTAATTCATGTTGGTTGAGTTGATGCTCATTCATCTTCTATTCTAAAATTTAAACATCCATTACACAAGTGATTGCAAAGTGAATATATAATGGAGAGAACTACTCATAGGGACTTTTTGAGGCCTAAACATGCATCAAAACTATATCTCGAAGCATTGAACAAGCTTACAAGCTCTCATAACCTGTCACCTACAGCATCAAAATACTCAAGATATAAACCACTAAACACAAATCTACTTGGACAAGCGGAGGAGTCACATACCGGAGAACAAATGCTCCAAATTTCATCAGCAAAGATGGGATGAGCAAGGAGATCGAAAAAATTGAGGGCAAGAACAGCAAGAACGCGATTTCGAGCAATGAACTGGTGTTTTCTCAGGAGAGAGAAGAAAGTGGCAAGTGAGAGAGTGAGTGGAGGGCCAGGGGTGGCCCACACCATGGCCAGGCGCGCCCCTAGGCTGGCCGCGCCACCAGGTGATGTGCCTATCTGGTGGGCCCCCTGGTACCTTCCTGGCACTCCTCTGCCCCTTTTTTTCACGTAAAAATTTAATATGAATTTTCTGGAATTTTTCGAGACACTTTATTTTTGAGCAATTTTCAGGCATAGATGAATGCTTTTTTGACAGAAAAAAGTTTCCTGAATGATGCAACAACAAAACAAAGCTAGAACTTCAGAAGTTCTAAAACTCTCTAACATACAAGCACTAACAACATAAAAGTAAACTAAACGAAAGCAAAAGCTAAAATGGATGGAATAGAAGTAAACGGAGATAATCATGGTGAAAACATTGTTTTGTTCAATGAAATCCTTTTGTTAACAAGGTTGATCAGGTCTTGTTACCAAAACAATTTTACATGAAACAAAACTTTGTATTCCACTAATGGTTATGTTACCTCAACCTTGATAGCAATGGTCCCAATCATAATAGTTTTAAATTTTTCTCGTGGTATGGGACAATATATTTCTCCAACTTGAATGCTCTCAACATGTTCAATTGAATTCAAACCATAAGTCCTATCAATCTTCTTGAGGAAATAGACAGTATGTTCCTTGTCATTAACATTGAAGGTCACCTTTCCTTGATTACAATTAATAACAGCTCTTGCAGTATTAAGAAAAGGTCTCCCAAGAATAATAGACATATTATCATCTTCAGGCATTTCAAGCACAACAAAATTAGTTAATATCAAGCAATTATGAGCCACTTGAACATGTACATCCTCACATATACTAACAGGAATAATGGTAGATTTATCAGCCATTTGCAAAGATATATCCGTTGGTATTAGTTTTTCAAGTTGAAGTCTCTTATAGAGAGAAAAAGGCATGACACTAACTCCTGCTCCCAAATCACACAAAGCAGTTCTAACATAACTATTTTTAATAGAGCAAGGAATAGTTGGAATCCCTGGGTCTCCAAGTTTCATTGGAACCTTACCATTAAAGGAATAATTAGCAAGCAAAGTAGAGATTTCTTCATTAGGGATCTTCCTTTTATTCGAGACAATATCCTTCATATACTTTGAGTAAGGAGGCAATTTAATAGCATTAGTCAAAGGAATTTGCAGGAATAAAGGTTTCATCCACTCACAAAACTTATTATAGTGTTCATCTTCCTTTGACTTGTGTTTCTTATCAGGGAAAGGCATAGGTTTTTGGACCCAAGGCTCTCTTTCACTACCATGTTTCTTAGCAACAAAATCTTCTTTAGTGTATTTAGTATTCTTAAAGTGCCTTTCAGGTTCTTCTTCAACTTTTTCTTTATCAGGAACATCATTTTCTTCATTACCACTTTCAGTTTCAGCATCAGAGACAGATATACTATTAGGATCTTTAGCAGGTTCAGAGGGTTCTACAATAGTTTTATGTTTCTTTTTTCTTTTCTTACGAGTAGTACCACTATTTTTAGCTTGTTGAGAATCCTGCTCGATTCTTTTAGGATGCCCCTCAAGATATAGAGGATCCTGGGTAGCAGCACCACTTCTAGTTCTAATTTCATTAGCATGTCTTTCTTTGGAAACATTAACTAGCAAGTCTTTTTGCACTTTAATAACTTGATCTATTTGAGTTTGAACCATTTGAAAATGTTTAACAAGCATTTTAACATCATTAGAGGTTCTTTCCACAATATCTTTAAACTCAACAATAGCTCTAGTGTTTTCCATTAGATGGTTTTGCACTCTTTTATTAAAATTATCTTGCTTAACAATAAAAATATCGAATTCTTCTAAGCATTGATCAGGAGGTTTAGAGTAAGGGATATCACCTTCATCAAAATGTTGGAGAGAGTGTACCTCAATAGTGGATGAGTGGGGAATTGGCTTACATAATTCTTCTATAGGAGGTAAATTCTTGACATCTGTAGCTTTAATTCCCTTCTCCTTAAGGCATTTCTTAGCTTCCTTCATTACTTCATCATTCAGTGCAATAACTCCCCTCTTCTTAGATGATGGTTTAGGCGCCGGTATAGCTGGTTCAGGTATAATTGTTTCAGGTATAGCTGGTTCAGGAGGAGTCCAATCTTCATAGTTCTTGCTTATTTTAGCCATTAATTCCTCAACTTCCTTGGGAGTCCTATTCCTGAAAACATAATCAACACAACTATCCAGGTATGTCCTAGATTCTTCAGTTAGTCCATTATAAAATATATCAATAAGCTCATTTTTAGGTAATGGACATCCAACTTGTGCATGAATCAAAGCACAAAACCTTGCCCATGATTCAGGCAATATCTCTTTTTCTCCCTGTTTAAAATCAAAAAGTTCCTACAAAATAGCATGTCTAGCACTAGGAGGAAAATATTTCTGCAGGAAAGTACTAATCAAGCAATCAGGGTTATCAATAGATCCAGGAGGTAAATTACTAAACCAAGTTTTAGCTTCTCCTTTTAGTGAAAAGGGGAAAATTTTAGCAACAAAGTAGGTGCGCATCTTAATATCATCAGAAAATAGGCCACTCATGGTAGAAAGCTCAGTCATATGTTCTACCGCACTTTCATTTTTAGTCCCACAAAAAGGTTTTTTCTCAACAATAGCTATGTAAGATAGATCAAGCGAGAAATCATAATCTTTATCTTTAATGTTTATGGGAGATGCAGCAAAGTTAGCATTAGGAGACAATTTGGGTTTAATAGTACGCCTCTCAAGGAGACTCTTAGCAGCACTCCTATCATGGGTGTTTTGACATTCTTTAATAAATTCATCGGTCATCTCAACATAACCGTCTTCAATATCATAGCTTTCTCTAGACTCAGGTGAACTAACAGGTGTAGTAGTGTCTTCATTAGGAGTTTCAGTATTTCCAGCTATAGTTCTAGCAATCGTAGCATCTAGGAAATGACCTAATGAACCACTCTTATCAAGCACAGTAGAAGCAACATCATAAGTATCAGAAGTTTCAGATTCAGCAGTAGTACCACTGTGTGTAGCATGTGTATGTGGTGGTGTAAGGAACTTACTCATAACAGACGGTGAATCAAGAGCAACAGAGGTGTTCAGAACCGTACCTCTTCTTGTAGTGGATGGTAAAATAGGAACCTTGCCATCACGAGACTTACCCATGATGGATGGATGGCAGCGAACAATAATGATTCCAAGTGGACTTGATAAATAAAGTTATGCTCCCCGGCAACGGCGCCAGAAAATAGTCTTGATGACCCACAAGTATAGGGGGTGTATCGTAGTATTTTCGAGGGAAGTGAAACCCAATTTATTGATTCGACACAAGGGGAGCCAAAGAATATTTATAAGCCTTAACAACTGAGTTGTCAATTCAGCTGCACCTGGAAACAATCTTGCTCATAGCAGTTTATCAGTAGCAACAGTTTTGTAGTAGCAATAGTAAAGTAATAGCAGTAGTAAAAGCAAAGACAATAGTAACAATTGCAGTAAACAGTAGGATTAAAGCGCGGTAGACATAGGGATGGATGGACGGGCGTTGCATGGACAAGACAATTCATATAGCAATCAGAACATAGGGCATTTGCAGATAAATAAGATAAAGCATCCAAGTACTAAATAATCATAGGCATGCGTTCCATATATAGTCATACGTGCTCGCAATGAGAACTTGCACAAAATCTTTTGTCCTGCCAGCCCGTTTGCAACGGGGCCTCAAGGGAACTACTAGCAATTAAGGTGCTCCTTTTAATAGAGCACCGAAGCAAAGCATTAACACTCCGTGAACACATGTGATCCTCACATCAAAGCCATTCCCTCCGGTTATCCCGATTGCTGTCACTTCGGGGCCTTTGGTTCCGGACAACAATATGTGTATACAACTTGCAGGTAAGACCATAAGCAATACTATCATAATGATCAATAACATGTTCAGATCTGAAATCATGGCACTCGGGCCCTAGTGACAAGCATTAAGCATAACAAGTTGCAACAAAGTCAAAAGGCACTAATAATAGATACTAGGCACCATGTCCTACAAATCTGATGCCATTACATGAACGATCTCATCCAATCCCTACCATCCCCATAGCCTAAAGCGGGGTATTACTCACTCATAGATGGGGGAACATGGATGGTCGATGGAGAAGCGATGGTGATGATGATGGTGATGATCTCCTCCAATTCCCCGTCCCGACAGGGTGCTAGAACAGAGTTTCTGGTTCCGAATCGTGGAATCTGGTGGTGGCGGCGTAGCGGAACTCTTTCTGGAAAAACGTCGAACCCCCTTGGTTTTTAGGTCAAGAGGCAACTTATAGGCGAAGAGGGAGGCCGAGGGGGCAGCCGAGGCGGCCACACCACCCCCAGGCACGGCCTGACCTGGCCCGCGCGGCCAGGTGGTGTGGGACTCTCGTGGCCCTACTCCGTCTCATCTTCTGGCTCCGTGAGTCTTCTGGTGAAATAGGATTTTTGGCATATTTTCCGGGATTTTTCCTAATAGTTGATTTTCTGCACAAAAACTAGACACCAAGGTAATTCTGCTAAAAACAACATCAGTCTGTGTTAGTTGTATCCAAATCACACAAGTTTAGAGGAAAAACAATAGCAAAAGTGTTCGGGAAAGTAGATATGTTTTGGACGTATCACATGTCTGTTCTTTCCACAAACCACATATGGATCCACCAGTGTCATCGGATGAGTGTTCTTTTCATGAACCACACCCAGTGTCATTGCATGTGTGTTCTTCTCACAAACCACACATGGATCCACCAGTGTCATTGCATGTCTGCTCTTTTCATTAACCACACCCAGTGTCATTCCATGTGTGTTCTTCTCACAAACCACACATGGATCCACCAGTGTCATTGCATGTGTGTTCTTTTCATGAACCACACCCAGTGTCATTGCATGTGTGTTCTTCTCACAAACCACACATGGATCTACCAGTGTCATTGCATGTCTGCTCTTTTCATTAACCACACCTAGTGGCATTGCATGTGTGTTCTTCTCACAAACCACACATGGATCCACTAGTGTCATTGCATGTCTGCTCTTTTCATGAACCATAGCTAGAGTCATTGCATGTCTATTCTTTCCACAAACCACACAAGGATCCACCATTATCATTGCATGTGTGTTCTTTTCATGAACCACAGCCAGAGTGATTGCATGTGTTTTCACAAACCACACATGGATCCACCAGTGTCATTGGATGTGTGTTCTTTTCACAAACCACAACCAGAGTCATTGCATGTCTGTTCTTTCCACAAACCACACATGGATCCACCCGTGTCATTGCATGTGTTTTCTTTTCATGAACCATAGCCAGAGTCATTGCATGCGTGTTCTTCTCACAAACCACACATGGATCCACTAGTGTCATTGCATGTCTGTTCTTTTCATGAACCACAGCTAGAGTCATTGCATGTATGTTCATCTCACAAACCACATATGGATCCACTAGTGTCACTGGATGTGTGTTCTTTTCATGAACCACAACCAGTGTCATTGCATGTGTGTTCTTCTCATAAACCACACATGGATCCACCAGTGTCATTGCATGTCTGTTCTTTTCACAAACCACAGCTAGAGTCATTGCATGTCTATTCTTTTAATAGAGCACCGGAACAAAGCATTAACACTCCGTGAACACATGTGATCCTCACATCAAAGCCATTCCCTCCGGTTATCTCGATTTCTGTCACTTCGGGGCCTTCGGTTCCGGACAACAACGTGTGTATACAACTTGCAGGTAAGACCATAAACAATACTATCATAATGAATCAATAACATGTTCAGATCTGAAATCATGGCACTCGGTCCCTAGTGACAAGCATTAAGCATAACAAGTTGCAACAAAGTCAAAAAGCACTAATAGTAGATACTAGGCACCAAGCCCTAACAATCCGATGCCATTACATGAACGATCTCACCCAATCCCTACCATCCCCATAGCCTACAGCGGGGGATTACTCACTCATAGATGGGGAAAACATGGATGTTCGATGGAGAAGCGATGGTGATGATGATGGCGATGATCTCCTCCAATTCCCTGTCCCAGCAGGGTGCTAGAACGGAGTTTCTGGTTCTGAATCGTGGAATCTGGTGGTGGCGGTGGAGCGGAACTCTTTCTGGAAAAACGTCGACCCCCCTGAGTTTTTAGGTCAGAAGGCAACTTATAGGCGAAGAGGGAGACCGAGGGGGTGTCTAGGGCGGCCAGACCACCCCCTGGAGCGGCCAAGCCTAGCCCGCGCGGCCAGGTGGTGTGGCTGGGCCCAGACCCACTCTGTCTCGTATTCTATCTCTGTGAGTCTTCCGGCGAAATAGGATTTTTGGCATATTTTCTGGGATTTTTCCTGATAGTTCATTTTCTGCACAAAAACTAGACACCAAAGTAATTCTGCTGAAAACAGCGTCAACCCGTGTTAGTTGTATCCAATTCACACAAGTTTAGAGGAAAAACAATAGCAAAAGTGTTCAGGAAAGTAGATACGTTTTGGACGTATCAGGTACCACTCATGACTCCTCTTCCCAAAATGTGCTGCTGCAATAGTATTGTAATGGAAATGGATAATCATCTGCATCCTTTTTCTGCATCACATCAACACTACTAGAAGACATGATTAGTACATTAGTGCACAAAACAAAATCTGGTGGTGGAGCTCTCACAACTCACTCAAAACTGACAAGAAAGCAGATCTTACCGTTCAAAAGTGAATAGTGATGCTTACCAATTCGAAATCAAAGACTTATGCACTGATGTGATGAAGTGAATATCAAAGGTATAGAGATCGATCACATGGAACACAGGTTATTTATGGTGGAGCTCTAGGTATGGTATCCTAAGTACACCGCAAACAAGTCCTAGTGCTGATCATACAAAAACCCAAGAAACACACGCGTGGAGATAAACGTGGCAATGCAACTATGAAAGGTGTTGCACTACGCTGGAGAGACACTAGCAAAGCTCAAAGTAAACAAGATTGCTCAATCTACCGGTGCACAAAGATATCACTAGGCCTCTTGCTCAATTTTCCTTTTCTTTTTCTCTTTCTTTTGTATAGTTCCTTTTCTTTTTTCTTTTTTTTCTTTTGCTATGTTGCTTTTTCTCTCTTTTTTTGAATATATGTCATACACGGCCAAATTACAAAGCACAACACCAAAATCCTAGGAGCAGCCTATAGGAGCGGAAACTAGTCTCAATGGGCAAGTTCCTACACCTTTGAAATAGAATGGTTGTGGCTAAAGTTAAGGAAAAGTGCAATTTTTACACTTTGTAAGTCTGGCTGTCGTGGCAGAAAAATAGTGCAAAAACGTGCCGTGGCAGAAAAAACGGCCGAAAACGTGTCGTGGCAGGAAACCAAGTCGTGGCAGAGAAGGACTCGCGGCAGAGAAACAAGCCGTTTATGTGCCGCGGCAGAAGTCGACATTTTTTTTTTGCAATTCTGACTTGCCAAGTAGTACACAACTAGGACTATTTGCTTGGATCGGATCTGACTTGATGGTGGCGGAAACAATTGATGGGGAACTCGACTAGAACAACTAGAAAGCAAAAACAAATCTACGAAGAACATATCTAGATCTAGACTAAAAGAGGAACATGACCAGCAACTATTAATCGAATACGATGTAATCTAGGCTATGGCAACTCTTTTTGTGGGGCTTTTTCTGTATAGGACAAAAAACACTCTCTAATCTATGGATGGATTGTGAATTGCTTACCGAGTCAACGAGGAAATCTGATACCAAGATGATATGGGGTGGCCCGATCTTCTCAGCAAGCTCTTGTCGATGGTAATGGTGGATGATATATAACTAGTGCGTAGCTATGATCTCTCCCGCTCGAACCCTGATGCTAGTGCAACAGATCTCGAACCTTGTAGGATATTCACAACACCACACTCTTGCGCACGCAGCCGTGACCATGAACAGTAGTATGCAATCTACTAATTCCCAATGGAACAACATATCACACTCAATTATAGTTGGTAAATTCAAACACAGGGTAATTCCAGAGGTTCTATGAAAGAAACAACTCCAAAATATTTTAACGTGGTCTGAACCCTAAAACTAGTGCGCCCCATCTATTTATGAGTCTGGGGGTGCAACGGCTAAGGGGGTGGCCGAGTTGGTCCCGCCCAACTAGGGTACAAACCGACCCAAAATTGGGTTCGACTCAGGTTTCTGCCATGGCAGAGTTTGGGCCTGTTTCTCTGCCGTGGCAGCCTGCCGTGGCAGAAAAGGACTCTGTTTCTGTGCCGTGGTAGCCTGTCGTGGAAGGAAAATGCATCGTTCTCTGCCGCAGCAGAGATCCTGCCAGGTGTTGATCTTCTTATTTCTAGCTCCTTGCACTTCCTCCCTCTCCTCCCTCGCGCATTCTTCATTGATCAACACGCCATACTCCATATGCTTCAGCTCCTCGCTCCGTGCTACGCCTTCTTCTCCCATGTACCTGATCATACAATAGCACAAAGACTTAGATAGTATAAAGTTCTTATAAATGAAAATATCATGTTGAACTAGGAATGAATTCACCTGATAGTCATCATTGATTTGACTCAATATTTTCTTCTAGTTCAAGCAGTCAGAATCATCATAATCCCTGTATATATATAAAGTTCTTATAACTGAAAGCATCATGGTCAACTAGGAATGAATTCACCTGATAGTCATTATTGATTTGACTCAATATTTCCTTCCAGTTCAAGCAGTCAGAATCATCATAATCCCTGTATATATCCTCATCACCGCTACTGTTTGGAGGGATAATTCCTATTTGTATTTATGTTGTTTGGCAACTTTATATTCCTCCTAGAGTGCATATCATTTTTGGTTGCTTTCTCATAACAAGTTAATGACTAGAGATAATATGAAAAAAAGACACCTCAACAAACTTGAAGACTGTGTTTTTTGTGCTGAGAATGAGTCTATTGATCATCTCTTCTTCCATTGCTTAGTTGTTAGACAACTTTGGGATATCATTTCTAGGTTCTTTAATCTTAGTGTTGGGAGTGACTATCTATTTATAGCAAAGTTTTGGATATCTAACAAGAAACATGCAGTTTTGAATTCAATTTAGTTTTTAATTCAGTTTGCTCTGCTATCCTTTGGTGTCTCTGGAAGTTTAGAAATGAGATGATCTTTAATGGTCTCCCATGAATTAACTTGCATCAATTTTAAGAAAAGTCCTGACTTCGGTGAGACATTGGAGACTGATCTTTAAGGAGGGCATGATGGCGAGTGTGGACCGTTTCCATGATCACCTGTCCAAGATCTTGGACTCGAACTTCGTGTTGACAAGTGGCTAACTAGGGAGCAAGCTGATGTGAGAGAACCTCAAGACCCTTCTTCGTCCCTAGCCTCCAAGAGAGCTGCGCTACAAGGAGCCTGGCCGATGCCGACATCCACCTTGGAGGCGGCAACCTTCATGTAACAACCTCAGACCCTACGCTCTAAGTTCAAGCCTGGATGAACCAAAAGTGGTTAAGGAATTACAGCGGAGGCCCAGGGCCACCCACGTGTAGGCCCGTCGGCCTCCCTAACCACTTCCAAGAACATCGGGACAAGAGCGAGCGGCATAGGCAACAGACGAAGAGATCAAATACATACACAAGTGAGTATGTATGCAAGCTAGCTTACAACAGTTCTCAGAGCCATACCATCTAAAAGAAATAGAAATATTGCAACACCATACGGCAAGATCCAAATATCCTAGATAGATATAATAGTGTAGGATAGCTCCTCATACATCAATCAACAGAGTATCAAGCGGAAGCGGAAAACAAGATCCGAGTACGGATAAGAAGCAAATCAGCATAAGATGCCACATAAATAAGCACATCCCGCCCACAGATCTCACGGATCCCCATCCCCAGAATCTCTACACCGAGTGATCGTTGCCAACATCATCTGTCTCCTCCACCTAGTATCCATCTTACGAATACACTTGTTCATCTAAATCAAACAATTTATCGTGTGAGACCCTAGGGGTACTCAGCAAGTCTTTATGCCTCTAAAGGGGACATATACCTGGGGTGACGCAATTGCAGCAAAAGATAATAACTAACAAGTCTATAGATACTCGCTAACCATCCGCCTAACCAATGATAGACGGATGTCCGTTAATTAGAAACAACGGTTATAACAGTATAAAGTAACAGATCCATCCTCCTTCTCGCTTACCAACGAGAAAGCGGACGAACAACCCATCCGTTGGCAGTTTTATTAACCATTCCATGAGTATTGCACTAATTACTAGTCAGATATTTAGTCAAATTAAAAACGGTACTTTAGTTATGCTTATCTATGATCGAGAAACTGTGCTCCAAGTCGTCTATAACCGCGGACACGGCTTTCAGAAAGATTTACCCTGCAGGGGTGCACAAATAGCAACACACACTCGATCAACCTCGGAAAAACCAACTCAAAATCCAATGAGGCATTCACGACAAAGCGATCACAGGATTCATAAAATATTTCAGGGGGCCACTCCATTAAGCTACCCACAACGAAGTTGGCCGACTCCGAGACGGATCCAAGGTTTGCGCCAATGGCTATAAACGACTGGGAACCCGAAAGTGTGACTGGGCTTGTTGATACCGTGAAAACACTCCGCAATTCCTAAACAGTACAGGTGCTCCACGCACAATCTTAAATAAAGCAGTAAAGCATGGCATAGGTACAAGATAGTAATAAAGCCCCAAACTACTTTATGGCCCCAAGAAATAGAAATGAATCATGCTCTGGCTCAGGGGGGTCCATAAGGCCTCCCGGATATGGATAGTGCGAATAGTCAAGGAACAGGAATCAAGTACTCAGGATCCTACGGGACACAAGTGAGCATGAAAACCAAATAACAGATATTTCCCACCGGTGCCTCTTTCATTAGTTATCCCATACTACTCAGGTTAAGTTGTTTAGGTACCTCGTTATCCATCAGACTCTCACATACCCTACACATGCTGTTCTACGACTCGCATGGCTCAAACAACTCCTGTAGTAATGGCTCATGGGATGGAGGAACAAGCTCGGTGGGGTTTAAAGTTAAGGCTATGCAGTACTTGGGATTCAATTTAATGCAATCGCGACTCAATGATGCAAGAATAAGATAGAAGCAATAGGTACTATATGTATGCAAGCATGTAGTAGTGCTTGCCTGGCAGCTCAGTTGAAGCGAGAGATGGATCTGGATAGTACTCCTGGGATTCCTGATATTTTCCCTGCTCGGCGTCTATTCGAAAGAAGAACCAAACAAACAAGGGCCAATATAAATAAAGTGCACAAGCATATAAATAAAATGCGACAAACAAACACGCATGCCATGATGAATGATGCACAATTTACATGGCAATAATGTAGCATGGAAAGAGTGAGATGTGGGGACAAGAATAAATCATTTTATTAATTATTTGGTCAAGTTTTATTGTCATAAACAGTTCTGATTTTTAATATTGACATGATGCATGCTTCAATTCATATCATGGAATGCATAGTTAGAACGGGATCGTCGCGCTGATTGATTTAGATATATTATTTGTCAAATTTGGAGTTATAAAATCAAAGTTATTAATTAATTAAGAAAAGGCATATTTTATTGTAATTAAACAATTTCGAAAATTTAAAATAGTCAAATATTATTTTGGATGGCATATTTGAAAACCTCACATTTTTCTGATTGAAAAACATATATTACATGTTAGTTTTCGAATCGGCATTAAAAAGATATGAATTATATTGTAAAAAGTCATTTTATTAATTTCCTGGAAAAAAGATTCAAAGCCCAAAACCGTTTTTCACACAGCTCCAGCTAGCCCCTGTCTCATATGCGTGGGACAGACGCTGACTGGGCATGCCGAGAGAATGACAGGTGGGCCGGCGCTATGTCTGAGATCTAAAACGAAAAAGGAAAAAAAGGAGGGGGGGGGGGCAAGACTCGAACTCACGACCCCGAGGATAGCGGCCCAAAGAACTAAGGAAGGAACCAGTGGGATGGGTCAAGTTTGTTGACAGATGTGGTTTTCTTTCTATTTTAATGGGGATGTTGTTGTTGTTATCTCTGAAGGAACTGGCGAACGCTGGACTGAATTCGACAGCGAATCAGCGCGGCGGTGCGATCTTGCGAGCTTCCTACATGACGCATCTCCTCATGAAAATGAGCGTGGGGCGGCTCGTTTTAAAGAGGACACCTGAGGCCACATGATTATGCAAATAACATGCGCTGGGGTGAACTGTGGTAGACGCAAGCTTTGGAGAACAGAGGCACTTGCCTACTGACGACCGGCGAGATAAACCGAGAGAAAACTGCGAGAAAGTGCCAGATTTCGGGGATGATTCAGGCAAGAAAGCACCAAAAGGGCGTGCAGCCACTCGAATTGAAGGGGAGGAAAAGGGCTACTAAAGTCGTTCAGGAGGTATTGCCGGAGGAGGAATAGACCAGCGAAACATCACGAAGAACTGGGGCCGAGGTCACGGTGGTATCAATGAAGTTCGTCTCACTGGGGCGGAGGATTCCGGGAGACGCTGAGATGCTAAGGAGGTGTTGTTGGATGTTTTGGAGAGCCGGTGGTGCCCTCTTTACAGCGGCGTGCTGGAAGACTCCGGAGATGAGCTGTAGCGGATGGGATCTTGACGGAAAAAGAGGCGATGTGGCATGTAGCATTCTTTGCTGTTGGTGGGCATGTGTTTGCCTGCAGCGGGCGGCGAGAAGGTGCATCGATGATGCATGCGTCTGGCGAGGGGGAGATGGAGGGAGGCGGTGAGGCTCACCTAGCTGGTACAGATGCGACGGCGGTGAGGTGAGGAAGGAGATCATGGCGAGAGACGGCGTGCGCGGTGAGCGTCATGGGGCACGACCTTGGCGTCCTTGGCGGCGCCGGTTTCACGTCTGCCGAGAGGAGAAAGCCTTGGCGCCGCTCCTGGCTCGCGGACACCGGCCGGGTGGCTTGAACCATGGGCGGGGTGAGGTGCACATGGAACTGGCGGCGGCAGGGTAGCCATGGACGACGGTGGCTAGGGCTACCCGACATGGTGGAGAAGGAGATGGAGGGGATGTGGGGAAGAAAGGGTTGGGTAGAGAGGCTTTGCTCTAGCGGCTCGATGGGTGAGGGAGGATCACGTGGGGTGGTGGCTTTGCCGAAAAGTGACAGGAGGGAGCGATGAACGGGAGAGGCAATGTGCACATGATCGAGAAGGAGGGAGAGAAAGGGTAAAGGCTCTGTTGTACATGTTGAGTTCGGGAGGAAGAGAGAGGCGGTAGCCTGTGGCGAGGCAGGCGGTTGGTAGCGTCTGCTTCTTGGGCATCGAGCAGCGGTGAGGCGTGCACCCGTGCATTGTAGAAGGCCGACTTGGGTGTTGGTCGAAGAGGTGACGATAGAACATGGCAGAGGGTAGGGCTACCACCGGTTCAGGGACAGGTTGGTCCGGTTCCTGCTGTTCTGGTTGCCGCTGGACCAGGATGGTGGGGTGTTTGGTTGTGGGATGGGTCTATCTAGGTTAGCCTAGGGTTAGCTAGAAAAAGAGAAAAGAGAGAGGGGAAAGATAGCTAGGTTTAGCTAGAAAAGAGAGAAGGTAAAAAGATAGTTGGTTGAGCTAGGATTTGGAGTTGAGATGGACCTCGAAAGAATTTTAATTCCAAACAAAAGGGGAAAAACAAAAGACCAAAGGAGAGAGGGAAGGGAGGAAATGATCTTACATGTCTCATGCACATGAGGTTATTTTGTGAAAACAAGATATACATCCCATGTATGCTAGACAAAGAGAAACCACCAAAAGAGTTGCAAGGTGGAAGACAAGAGAAAGGATAAGCATTTAATTGGTTCATTTGTTTAGACTGAGTTCAAACAAACTCCACCCAAAATATTCCAAAAGAACCCAAAATAGAAGAACAAGAGAGAGGCCTTGCATGGACCATTCGTGAAGAATAATTGACACATTCATTAGTTGTGAAAACAACTACATATACATATGGGCATCTATTACACCCATGCACAACCATACTTGATTAAAGGCCACACCATAAGCTACAAGCTTGATAAAATATGGTAAGGGTAGATTTAAGCATCATTGAATATAATAGGCCATGCTAGTGTGTATGTCCCACTAGAAGATCATTTGGCCACAATTATATTTAAACAATGCTCAATTATTCCCAAAACAACCATATGGAAGATAGAACAAGTGAAATTAACCACATGCATGCAAAGGTGGCCATGTGGCTGTCCACATATCAACAATGTGAAAACAACATGAGGCATATATGGGAGCATATGGAATTAGAAGTGGATCTATCCCCACCCACATGAGCTAGAGGTAAACCCAAATAAAATGCAAAGCTCATATATAGTTGGATGGTGGAATTATGGGGTGGTGACAAAAAAAGGTGGTGGAGTTAAATAAAAGATATGCCCCCAACTCAACTTGGGCATCAAGCATTTATCAAGAACCAAATACAATATATCAAGAGACAAATACAATTAATAATGCATAGGGGTAAGAACCAAATGAAAAGGGTTTTATATGATGTTCAAATGCAAGGTGGTATGATGACATGAGCATGATATAATTATGATGCAACAATTATATGTAGGAAGTAGCATTATATAGACTATGCTAGTAGCATTGCAATTGTTAGACAATTGGGATGCTACACTTCACTTCTCCAGTTTAGTTTGCCGGTGTGGATGCACATTTGGCTTTGTTACCTAGCTTTTACTCAGCTTTTGTTCTGCTTTTGGTTATGGTTTATGGACAATACTCCTTTTGGGTAGTTGCTTGTAAAACATAAGACCTGAGCTCACTTTTAGGTTTCATTGATCCAATCAGTGTAGTCGGGGACATGTATCCCTGTTGATTAAAAAATATATCATTCCTCATGTCCCACGGCATAGTGAATCGTGAACGAGGTGATTCACATTAGCCAGAGGCCCCACGATTCATTTTCAAGATGTATAGCGTGTAGTTAGGGTTGCGAAGCGGCACTAGATCCATCCTGCTTCGTAGGCAAAATTTATTAGTCTAGTTTAAATTTTTCCATCAATTTTTCTAGCTTGAACTAAATTTTACTTTCGCGGGTCGCCGCTTCGCAACCCTATGTGCAGTCCATGGATGTGATATGGTGCTAAGCTGTTTCGTTGCCCGCGTAACTATTTTTTTCGCCGCAAGCATGGCATTGTTTTTTTACCATACTAGCTGCGTTCATCGGGCGGCCCGAGCAGTTGAGGCGTGACATTTTCCCGATTTCTTTTGGCTCTTTCTACGGGACAATGACCTTTCTAAAAGGAATGGTGTTCTCGTCCTTCACGCAAAACACGTCTCCTCGGTCCAACAGAAATAATTTTCCCTTTTCTCTGTGTCTATGGTGGACGTGTCGCCGGGGAGATAATATCTGGCCCACTAATCGTGTGCACACAAAAATAGGTTCAGAAATTGTGGTTTCTACGCAACAAATGGAAATTCTTCTAAGATTGTCCATCTACAATACTGCTCCCCGTCTCCCTTCCCCCTCCGAAAAGTTGAGAGTCAATCGTCGGGTGCTGGCCCAATCCTGAGCCCTCTCTATCGGCCTCGCCGGCGAGAGAGGGTGGAGGAGAGGCGCCATAGTAGTTCTTAGGTGTAGCTCTAGGTTGTTTGGCCTTGTGCCTGTAGTATGGAGCAGGGTACCGGTTCTCTTTGACCGGATCTGGTACATCCGACGGCGACAACATCTTCCGCATCTCTGGTGGTCGGAGACGACGATGGTTGCCCGAAGGCCGGGGATCTCTGCGAATAAGGTCAGCCTGTCTCCTCTTTGCTAGGGGACGCCATGCTTCGTACTCCACTTCCGGCCGGCCGTGGCGGCGAGGGGTCGTGGAGTAGTAGTTATGGCGCTGTTGATAGGAGTGGAGACCGAGGGTTTTCTACTCTGCCGCTCCGGCGTGGCGGCAGGCAATCGTCGATTGAAGGCGTCGTTGGGCTCCCATGGTGGGAGATGGTGTTCTTCTTTCTCGTGGCGAGCCCTCCTTACCTTATGCGCCTGTGTGCCCTCCTGGCTTTGGACGTGAAGCGGGTGGCGGCTCTTCCTCTGGCCGGCCGTGGCGGCGTGGCGGCGTGGGGCGGAAGAGGCGCTGCCGGTCTTCTCTGACTTCTGCTAGGTGGGTGGTGGTGTTCTTGCTGTTGCCTCGTGCTCCTGTCTTGGGTCTCGCTCCGGTCGGCCGTGGCGGCGGGAGGAGTGGACCTGGTTCGGCTATGCGACAACATAGCACGCCGCCTCTGAGTTACTCATGCGCGCTGGAGGTCGCCAGGCCTCCTCCTGCTTCATGCTCCAGTGGTTGGAGCCTGCGGTTGGAGGCGTGGTCTTGGCGACTCGGTCATAAAGCTCGTCGGCCTCTTCGCTGCGTCGACATCGACTTGTTCTTCAACCTTCTCTCGGCCTGCCGTGGTGGCGAGGGACAGAAGGAGGAAGAGCCTCAAGACGAAGATGATGCCGAGGTCGGTTGTTCGTGAAGTCGCGCCATGAGTTTTCCATCGCATGGTCCTTTAAGTACGGGCCACGCCTGTTCTGGTCGAATGGCGGCCTAGGTTTTCAACCTCCTCTGGAGGTCCTTCTCTGAAGCGCTGCACCGGAGCTCGACGTCTCGCCCTCGACAAGTGATTCTTCCCCAGAGAGAGTGCGACAGCCGACTGCTTTGCTTCTTCTCCGACTCGGGAGTGTCACGAGCAAGAATCCTCCACGATATTGCCGATTCCGTCGTCTGGAGGTCGCCGAAGAATGGTGGCAGCGACGTCCAAAGACTTGATTTTCATCTTTTAGTCCTGGAATGTTTTCTGTAATTAGCAGACCTTTATCTTTTATGTCTAGCGGTGCTAGGGTTCTTGTTGCTATGCTTCAGGGGTCTTCCTAGACCCTTTTACCGTTCAAAGAAGATTGGCCATCTACTCCCGTAACAGCATCTAGCAGGGGACACATGTCTGAGTCCGACGCGCCAGCAGCGGACCAGGTACGACAAGCTTGACAATATTGCTGGCCAATACCGAGAAGCTCCCTGAGCCCAAACCCAACCGTACAGTGCCAGCACGGCAGTACCACATGTAGGTCTCGGTCTAGGAGGAGTACTACTCACACTGTACACTCCAAAGACACATCTTTCACAGGGCCCACCTGTAACACCCACGCGCCTCACGTCCCAACTCGACACGCGTCCCCGGCTGGGCGATGGTCGATGCCCTGTAGCCGATCCAGCGATCCGCGTGTCCCGTCCCACTGCTCCCTCGACACCTGTCCCCGCACACGGAAGTGGACCGTGGACGCAACTTTCCCTTCGCTTTCTCTGCTCCGCCTTCACCTTCACGGCGTCACCACCCCTTTGCTTTTACTGGTAAGTTCTAAACTGCTGCTGCTGGTGCTGCTACCACGCCGCTCTGTCTCTCTACCCTCTTCATCTTTTTCTCTTGTCGCCCGCGTGTGGTGTGGGTGTGGGTTGTGCCGCTCCCGGCGTTGCTGCCACACCGCTAGCTAGCTTCCTTACTCGCCAGGGCACCGCCCGTGAGTTTGTGATTCGGAGATTTGGATCCGCACACACCTTGGATTTACCTTGTTTATTAGGCCGGTGGAGCCCGTGCTGGTAGAGACCTTGGGATTCGAGCTGGATCGGCGCAGATCTGGACGCACATGAGGCGCCGGCGCCGGCGGGTGAGCAGACGAGGATGCGGAGCCAGTCATAGAGGCAGCGCCGCCAGCGATGGGTTGCTCGGGAGGTGAGGCGGCGAGGGGCGGTGATCCTGGAGGCAGTGATGGAGGATGTGGCCGTGGCTGCGCTTCCCACGGCGCCCGCACCGGTGTTTAGCCCCGCCACGGCGGGGCTTACGCTAATCGCCGCCGCGGCCGCTGAACCGATTGTGGCCGTGGTGGCGGGGGCCATGGAGGGGGTACCAATCACCCTGCCAGTGCCGCCGGTCAGGACGACGACGGCGATGGAGGAAGACGGCCTGCCAACAGGAGAGGAGGCAGCGGGGAGCCCGTGCTCGGTGAACAGCGACTGCAGCAGCGTGGCTAGTGCGGACTTCGAGGGGGTGGGGGTGGGTTTTTTCGGGTCGGGGGTGGAGGGGGGCGCGGTGGTCTTCGAAGACTCGGCGGCTTCTGCAGCCACCGTCGAGGCGGAGTCAAGAGTCGCGGCCGGGGGGAGGAGCGTCTTCGCTGTGGAATGCGTTCCGCTCTGGGGGTACACGTCAATTTGTGGCCGCCGGCCAGAGATGGAGGATGCTGTCGTCGCCGTTCCACGATTCTTCGGCTTGCCGCTCTGGATGCTCACCGGCAGCAGTATGGTGGATGGACTCGATCCCATCTCGTTTCGCCTCCCGGCGCACTTTTTCGGTGTGTATGATGGACATGGCGGTGCACAGGTAACCGCACCATTAGTTGACAAATCAAACAGTTTCCGACAGGTATAACTACAACTTAGTTGAACTAAGCTGCTTCATGCCTGTGCAGGTAGCTGATTACTGCCGGGATCGGCTCCACACAGCGCTGGTGGAGGAGCTGAGCAGGATAGAGGAGTCCGTGTCTGGTGCTAACTTGGGAGCTGTGGAGTTCAAGAAGCAGTGGGAAAAGGCGTTTGTGGATTGCTTCTGTAGAGTGGATGGCGAGGTAGCTGGCAAAGCAAGTAGTGGAGGAGGGGGAGACGTGGGCACAAGCAATGTCGCTGCAGCTGCCGATCCTGTAGCACCTGAGACCGTAGGTTCGACGGCGGTGGTTTCTGTCATCTGCTCCTCCCACATCATTGTCTCCAACTGTGGAGACTCGAGGGCAGTGCTCTGCCGTGGCAAGCAACCCGTGCCGTTGTCAGTGGATCATAAAGTAAGCTCCCATGCTTCCTGAGGCTTCTGTTATTTTCATTGATGCCTTGGCACTCTTGGTTCACATGTTAATTAAATGTTGGCTGCATTGCTTGCTTCTTTTGGTTTCAGCCTAACAGGGAGGATGAGTATGCAAGGATTGAGGCAGCGGGTGGCAAGGTCATACAGTGGAATGGCTATCGGGTTTTCGGTGTTCTTGCCATGTCGCGGTCAATTGGTATGCTTGCTATTCCTTTTTGGAACACCTGTTGAGCTGACATATTAAAACCACCTTCAGTTACTGTTTGGCATGATTCAGCGATAGGCTCGATAAGCAATCACAACCCACACAAAAATTACAGTTCGGCATGAGATTGAGTTTTGGATGTCTTTCCGTTGGTCCCTGTTAAGGCAGGGTGATTCTGATTTAGTTGCTTACCAAAGCATTTGTTCTTCTACTTTTGGTGGTAAAGCAATATCCAGTGTTCATGTTGATATTTGTTTTATGCTGGCAGTGTGCAATTTCATACGCTTAGAAGGTTCCTGCTCTGCGATAGTGCACTAAGGCGTGTAGGAATCAAGTGTAGGAATCAATCGAGAAAATCTTTTATCAAGAATGAAAGATGCTACATGTTTTGTTAGTTTTTGTTTTTCTGAAAACAAGTCTGGCATCTAGTAGTCTTACCAGGACTATGTAAAAATTCCACCCTCTGATGTTGTACTTCACCGTGTATCTTCCATGTACCAGATGGCTTTTGTAGCGCACTTAAAATTTAATTAGGTGGCCCATTAAAGCCCATCTCCAAAGTACAATCCCATATGTCGCTCCCTCAGGTTCCGCTTGCCGTTTACGACGGCGATTGCAGCAATCCCGCTCGTCCCTTGCGACGGCGATCTTCTCTCCTCGCCGGCTCGCGGTTGCCGGTCGCCACAGGTCGATTCCGACTGCCTCGACCTCGTGATCCCTGTCGGCTCGGGCGGCCATGCCGGGTCCTCGAAACTCTGCCCGTGCCCACCCACGACCACGACGAACATGGCATGGCATCCGGCAAGACGCGCGTATGCAGAACTTTCGCTGTGAGACACGAGTACAACCAGCTAGCAAGCTTACTCGGTTTACAACCAAACTTAGCAAGCTCGACTGTACTAGTAGCAACACACGCACGCAAATTAATCTGTAAATTTTTGTTTATTGCTTTAGCTATCATGATTCTGTACATAGGAGTGCACATGTATTGCCAACATTGCTAGAACTACAACTTTTGTATGTAGCCTATTGCCGTCCGAGCACGTTGCAGGAGATCGCCACCGTTGACACCACGCGAGCGCTCGTGGTCTGATGCGTCGCCGCTGGACAGGTTGTAGGAGATCGCCACCGTTGACATGGCCGTGAGGGGTGAGGCCTCAGGACATGTCGACGAACTGTATGGGACGAGGACTGGGATGCTCCTGAGCAGTAAGGAGTGAAGATCGCCGTAGCAAACGGCAAGCGGAACATGCGGGAGCTGCATGTGGGATTGTACTTTGGAGATGGGCATTAATGGGCCACCTAATTAAATTCGTTTAATTAATAAATTAGGGAGAAAAGACCAGATTAGCCTTCGAGTTTGAGGGGGAGGGGGTTGTGATATTTTGAGATAATAATTTGTATTGATTTGAACAATAGTACAAAGTTTATATAGAAGAGAGGGGGGGGAGGGTCGGCTGGCCTAAACCGACTTAGGACTAGAGTTCTACTCTAACTCAAACTCAATTCTAATACCCCCTGTAGTGTCAACGTCGGGCGCCATGATGTTGAGACTGGAGCAAATATCTGTAAATGCTACAGTGGAGAGACCCTTGGCGAAGATATCTTTAAATTGAGCGCTGGTCGGAACATGAGAACGCGTACCTCGTCGAGAGCCACCTTCTCTCGAACAAAATGAATATCAATCTCTTTGTGCTTGGTGCGTTGATGCTGAACCGGATTAGAGGCCATGTAGACTGCAGATATATTGTCACAATAGACAATTGTAGCATGCTCAATTGGTCGATGAAGCTCGGCAAGAAGCTGACGTATCCAGACCGCTTCGGCCACTTCATGAGCAACTGTCCGGTATTCTGCTTCCACCGATGACCTGGAAACTGTAACCTGCCTTTTCGAAGACTAAGAAACAAGATTATCACCCAAATAAACACAAAAGCCGGATGTGGATCGTCGAGTATCTAGACAACCTGTCCAGTCTGCATCAGAATAAACTGTCAAGCTTGTAGGAGTAGAAGAATTAAGTAGACCATGGTCGAGAGTGCCTTTGAGATAGCGGAGAATTCGTTTGACATGAGAAAGGTGGGGAACACGAGGATCATGCATATACAAGCAAGCTTGCTGAACAGAATAAGAAATATCAGGATGAGTAAGAGTAGCATATTGTAGTGCCCCTGTGAGACTGCGATAGAATGTAGGATCGGGAACGGGATTACCATCCGCCGACAATTTGGCGCCGATGTCAGCAGGGGTACGGCTGGGTTGACAGTCAAGCATGCCAGCACGAGATAAGAGATCGATAATATATTGGCGTTGAGAAAGAAAGAGAGTGGAAGAATTTCGAGAGGGTAACACCGAGAAAATGATGAAGTGGTCCTAAATCAGTCATAGAGAATTCCTGATTGAGAAGGGTGATAATATGGCTAAGAAAGGAGTCGGAGGAGGCGGTTAGAACTATATCATTGACATAGAGAAGAAGATAAGCGGTTCGAGTAGAAGAGCGAAAAATAAAGAGAGGAATCAGATTTAGATGGGAAGAAAACCTATAGTTTGAATAAATATGGCGAAGCGTTGAAGCCACGCACGTGGTGCTTATTTGAGACCGTAAAGAGACTTTTGGAGAAGACACACAAAGTCAAGATGGAAAGAATCTACAAAGCCAGAGGGTTGTTGACAATAGACGGTCTCATTGAGAGTGCCATGCAAAAAAGCATTTTTAACATCAAGTTGATGAATCGGCCATGAGGAAGATACAGCAAGACTGAGAATAATGCGAATAGTACTTGGTTTAACAACAGGTGAAAAGGTTTCATCGAAGTCAATCCCTTGCTGTTGAGAAAAACCCCGGCATACCCAACGAGCCTTGTACCGTGCGAGAGACCCATCGGAATTATATTTGTGGCGAAAAACCCACTTGCCTGAAACAACGTTGGCGTCGGGAGATTTAGGAACGAGAGTCCATGTATTATTTTGAAGGGCATCGAACTCGTCACGCATGGTAGGATGCCAAAGAGGATCTAGAAGAGCTCTTTTGTAGGAGGTAGGAATTGGGGAAATATTTGGGGTGGCATTGAGGTTAAGAAAACGGCGAGGAACGTGAAAGCCCTTTTTACCACGAGTACACATGACATGATCGTTAGCGGGAATAGTGACGGGAACGGTGTGAGGAGGAAGTTATGGAGTGGGAGAGTTACTCGGAGTACCTTGGCGCTTAGCGGAGAGACGGTAGGTGTGTTTGTTCCTGCAGAGGACGTGGTGGTGGTGGGCAAGCACCCGGCAGGAGATCTCGCCGTGGTGAGAAAGTGGTGCGCGGTAGGCCATGGGCAGAGTCAGCCGCGAGCCTCAAAGCTGGTTACGCATGGCAGAGGTAACCGTGGGCACGAAGGCGGGAATAAGGGAGCGCGGCGTGATCGTATGTTGGGTAGGCGGGGAAGAAGTAGGCGTAGACGACTGGACGATGGAGTATGGAGAAGTACTTTCGTCGAAGATGACATGACGTGAGACAAGAACACGTCTAGAAGAGGGGTCGAAACATCGAGAGCCTTTGTGATCGTCGGAGGTCCGAGATAAATGCATGGTAATGAGCGAGGAGAAAGTTTGTTAGGGGCGGTGGAGGCGGTGTTGGGGAAACAAAGACAACCAAAAACACGCAATTCAGAATAGTCGGGATGATGTAGGAAGAGAGACTGAAAGGGAGTATGGAGTGGACATGTTTTGGTTGGTCGGATGTTGAGGAGATATGTTGCCGTGCGAAGGGCTTCAGCCCAAAACCGAGGGGGGGGAGAGGCTTCGATGAGTAAAGTACGGAGTATGTCATTGATGGATCGTAAGGATCGTTTGGCTTTACCGTTTTGAGGAGAAGTGTATGGACAATATAAATGTAAGAGAATGCCTTGAGAGAGAAAGAAAGATCTGTTTTGGGTATTGTCAAACTCTCGGCCATTGTCACATTGGATAAAACGTATGGGAAGGCCGAAGTGTGTAAGAACATATCGCTGAAAATTTAGAAAAATTGAGTGCACATTGGATTTGGCGCGAATAGGAAAGTTCCATATGTAATGAGAATAATCGTCAAGAATAACAAGATAGTATTTGAAACCAGAAATAATAGAAAGTGGAGAGGTCCATAGATCACAATGCAATAACTCAAATGGAAAAGTACTATAGGTAGTTGATGTGCCGAAAGGCAATCTAACATGTTTGCCGCATTGACAGGCATTACAAATAGAGGGGTCATGAGAAGAACTAGAACTATCAATAGGGAGACTAAATTCTTGAAGCAAAGACGACATAGTATTTTTATTGGGGTGGCCGACCGACGGCGCCAAAGGTCGACGGAGGTGTGCATGGCTTGAGGTGTGGAAGATGGTGCGCCATGTAGAGGATAGAGATTGCCCGAGCTATTGTAGCGAGCGAGGACCTCTGCCGTTTTTAGATCTTTCACAGATAAGCCAAACGGATCAAACTCTAAAGAAACATTGTTGTCGATAGTAAAACGACGAACAAAGATGAGATTTTTGATTAAAGATGGAGCAACAAGAATATTGCGGAGAAGAAAATTTGTGTGGGGATTAGTGATGTATGATTGACCGGCACAAGATATAGGAAATGAAGAACCATCACCAATAATTATAGAGGAAAAATGGAAAAAAGAACAAGCTAACAGAAAATCCATATTTGAAGACATGTGCGAAGATGCACCAGAATCAAAAATCCAATCCATACCTTCGTGGTTGTTGAGCGTGAAATTGTTCATGGCAGGGATGAAGGCGGATTGGTCCCAGCCTGGTGGAGCGGTTGATGGCGATGGCGTAGGCATGTACGGTAGTGTCGGAGGAGCCCCGCACATGTAGTTCATTGGCGTCGAGGATGGCATGTAGTATTGTGGCGCGTGGGGCGCCATGTAGACCGTCGGTGGAGCTTGGGCGGTGTAGACCTGCTGCGGAGGTCGAGGTCCAAGAGGCCCTGGCAAGCCTATGGATGGACAAAGACCAGGATTCCATGTCCCGGTGTAGGCCGGTCGGGCGCCATAGGGAAAAAGAGCCGACCAAGGCATAGGCCATGCCTGAACGAGACCCGTCCATGGATCGTGTTGGTCCATGGATCTTCTCGCGGCTGCCAGGTTGGCGAGGGGGCCGCGATGGAGGGAGGAGTCGGCGCTGGTGGAGTCAGCGCTGGAGGGGCCGGTGTTGGAGGGGCTGGCGCTGGAAGAATTTGGTGGAGAGGTGGAGGAGAAAGATAGAGGTGCGCCGGCGTCCAGAGTGGACGTGTCGGCGGCGGCGGCAGAGTTGGCGGAGCCAGGTGCGGAAAAACCTAGGCGTCTAATACCATGATATTTTGAGATAATAATAACTTGTATTGATTTGAACAATAGTACAAAGTTTATATAGAAGAGAGGATGGGGAGGGGGGAGGGGGTGGGGGGCGCTGGCCGGCCTAAACCGACTTAGGACTAGAGTCCTACTCTAACTCAAACTTAATTCTAATAGGTTGTACTGGAGCAACTCTCAAATGGGTTCCATGGGTTGAGTTGAAACCATACTTAGGACTAGAGTCCTACTCTAACTCAAACTTAATTCTAATAGGTTGTACTGGAGCAACTCTCAAATGGGTTCCATGGGTTGAGTTGGAACCATACTTGAACAACCTTGCTTGGGAGATAACGGAGTCTGTTAGACTTCACTAACTGCATAGGTTATTGCAATCTAGTATGTACTATTGGATAAACACCCCGTAAAGAAAGTCATAAAGCCTTGACATTGAAATCGTCTTTGTTGCAAAATCCCAACACACAAAGTTGTGTATGCTTCAAAGGTTCTTATTCTTGCTCTACTTATTTTGTTACATCTTGATTCATGCTTCCATTGGTCAAGAGGGCCCATATTGCCGTCTCCATATTTTTGTAATATTATAGCGCTAATTAATTGAAAATTGTGCATATCCTGATATGGCATAAGACTATTATTTTGGACAAATGTTTCGAAGCATCTATCTATTGAAGTTCTCCTGATATTTACTTATTTACTGACTGACAGTCCTAGACGTCTTACCCCTTGTAGAACATACTTACCGTTTTACTTTGGTCACGCGAATGTACGAAGTGTGAAGTGCCTTCTCTGCATGGTCTAAATCTCGTATTGATGCTAAAACTGTTGGCAGTCTGCTTGAAGGTGGTTTTGATACCTTCCTTTTTTTACCTTTTTTCTAAATCTAAGTTTTATCCTGCCCCCCACCCCTTGACCTGATGTATATCCTTATTGTTCACATTGTTAAGTTCTTAGATCAGGGTAGTGCAAATTCTTCATTATATTTTTGTTCCTGTTTTTGTCTGTTTTGACTCAGTCTGCTGCCATCACACAACAATACTAAATGGTAATCCATCCTGTGAGATGTTTACTTTGGTGTGCACCATTTGACGTTTAATAGCTGAAACAGTAAGCTATTAAACCCAGAAACTACTTGCGTTTGGGCCCTAACATAAGCCAAACCATAAGGCTTTTGTTTAGGACTTCCTTCACATAGTTTGAGCTGTGAGTATTTATAACAGTGATGATATAGTAGTGCTGTGTTCCTTCTTTCATTGCATCACACAGTGAACACATGGTACTGCTGTACTAGACTCCTTTTAGCTGATTCCGTATAAATGTAGTTGGTTGCTGGCCATGTATTGTGTCCGTGGGGTACTTGTGCGAATTGTTGAGTTAGTAGTTGTTACGGTATTACCGTACGTAAATCTAACCTGGCAGTCTGTCATATACGATAGGATATCATGTACGATAGGATTGGTTCTGGACCGAGTCGGACCACCCCTCCTGTAATATATTCTCACGTACGTGAGGCTCAAAAGTATCCGAGTAGTAGTTTAATATGCTTTCAGAGCCAAGAGGTCTCAGGTTGAAGACCCTGCTCATGCAGTTAAAAAAAAGATTTTGCGGCATGCACTGAACCCACGCTAATGACTAAAATAGCCTAGACGTGAGGGGGAGTGTAAGAATATAAATATATAGCTTAGCCCCTTCCATCGGTTCAGACTTTTGTTCAGATGGCTAGTGCATCAATTCAATTTCTTGGAGTGCTAAAAAGCAGGCTACTGTTTCTAGGTCTAGTACAGAATCAGAGTACAAATCAGAACTCATATGGACACAATCCTTGCTAGCTGAACTGGGAATTCAGTTGACTCTGACACCGTGCCTATGGTGTGACAATCTTGGAGCAACATACTTGTCAACAAATCCTGTGTTTCATGCATGTGCCAAACATATTTAGATTGATTTTCACTTTGTCAGAGAACGAGTGTTGACTGTTGTTATACTTGTTCAGTCACAATAGGCCAAGTTACTTGCAAGTGCAAAATATGTACAGCTGCTTGCATTAATTACTCATGTTCTTTGTTAACTTAAGTTTTGCCTTGGGCTGGATGTATGCTTCATAAATCTCCGGGGTGAATCTGCGGACAGCTTATTGAGCTACACGAAAGTGTGCATGTCTTTTAGCCTCCTTCTGTCAGTTAGTGTGCTTTCTTGTCATTGACTATGCAGTAACTGTAAGATGGCATTGTTTCGTGAGTTGCTGCTTCATTTTCATGTATTGACTACATTCAATGCTTGATCTTTTTGTATGGTAGATTCCTATTTCTGATGTTTTTTATCATTTCTAATTATCCAAGCTGCACAAACATCTTCTGGGCTGATGTTTCTGTACCTATTACAGGTGACAGATATCTGAAGCCATGGATAATTCCTGTCCCTGAGGTCACAATTGTTCCTCGAGCTAAGGATGATGAGTGCCTTATTCTTGCCAGCGATGGCCTCTGGGATGTACTGTCGAACGAAGAGGTATGCGATGTTGCCCGCAAACGGATACTCTTATGGCATAAGAAGAACGGCGGGAACTCGTCATTTGCCCAACGAAGCGGCGACTCTCCAGACCCAGCTGCTCAGGCAGCTGCTGAATGCTTGTCGAAGCTTGCTCTGCAGAAGGGGAGCAAGGACAACATCACGGTTATTGTGGTTGACCTCAAGGCACAGAGGAAGTTCAAGAGCAAAACTTGAATCAACTGCTTGATGGACAACCTTGATGACAAAACCCTAGGAATCTATATGGATTTGGAGAATCCAAATTCGACCAGTTTAGGCCGTCGCCTTAGTACATTACATAGCCCCAGTTCGTTCTTTCCTTCCTTTTCCATCATTAGGGCTGCAAGGGCTGTATTCCTGTATACAGTCAGATTACGAAATCCCTCGCCAGGGTTTACGTTTCCTGATGGCGGGGATGATCCTGTTTTCTGTTCTTCCTTTGTTGCCCCTTATTATTTTTGTTAAGTTGGGCCGTCATGTATCTGGAAATGTATATTTGAGCCTGTAGGGTACAAAAGGAACAAGTGGTGTAAAGTATTCTGTACTGCCCTCGCTGATTTTATGAAATCCAGGTGCCAAGTCTTATAGTTGTACTGTGCCCGCTGAGGCGAACTTTTATGTGGGATTGTTCATGCAGGGAGTATGATGGCTCTTTGCTAATCACGTTGAACTTTTGAACTAACTATGCGGGAGACTTCAAATCAGCAGATTTTGCAGAGCTATTAATTAGCAGCCTGCTTTTGAACTGACTATGCGGGAGACTTCAAATCACCAGATTTTGCAGAGCTATTAATTAGCAGCCTGCTTTCAGGAAGAAGCAATTGGCAACCTTTATTCGCTGCTTGTGCCTCTGTGTTATAAACGAGACGAACGCAAAAAAAAAAAACATCGCGCAACAGGACACCAGACGCGGACACCAGTTTTCAATGTCTCCTCTCTAGTGAAGAGGAAAAACCACACGCGTTGGCCAGCGAAACTTCCAACTTCACTGTATGGGGACAACTTCGATGATTTTCTTATATGCAACTTATTTCACCCGATGACTTACAAGTGTGGCCGCCTAAATATACAATATACTCCTCTCCCCGAAAGGCTTGTTGGTTTGCGGTCTGAAAGTTTCTGGACAGTGCATCCCGGTACCAGAGTTGCCTGTAATCTTGCGGAAGGACCGTAGTAGAATCGTCAATTGTCTAAAGGGGCCAAATGGGGGTGAATACAAATTTAACAGCCAAACGGGTCGTTTGAACCAGACGAAAACCGGTTGAACTTAAATATCGCCGTTAGGTCAACTCTTCTTGGTCTTCCCTGTGAGTATTCTCCGTTATCCTTTGTGGTCGTGGACTAGTTTATTCCTGCGTGGACCAGATCTATTTCTTTGCTCTGCTTTGCACTTCTCCCCCTCTTCTCCCCATAACCTTTGCTCAGCTCCGGCTGCTCGTCTCAGATCGAAGCTCGCACTTGCTCTCCTTGTGTCCCCGCCATGTCCGGTCAACCTCCCACGCCCCTAATCGAAACTCGCAGCCGTCACCATTGCATCGTCCGCCGTATCGGAGCTTCGCGTCCCCGGACTAGTATCTCGCCTCTGGCTAGTCCTTCTCGCATGGCGGAGCGCGTCCCGTTGGGCGATCCTGGCCGGCGATCGACCTCGAGTGGTTGTGTGCTGTCGCGCTCCCCAGGCATGGTAGTCCTGACACAACAGTTCGACGACCACGCTCTCATGGCCACCATGTTGGGCATCCACCCCGCCGTGTCACCGACAGACTTGCTGTCGGCTTCCAGGTCTCGTTTTGGGATCAGACGAAATGAGGTCAAGATTGAGGTATGTGCGCCGCCATTCAATTTTTTCGTTCGGTTCGAGCACAACTTAGACACCGAGCGCGTTCTGCATTCTTCCCATTCTTTCGAGTGCTGCGGGGAGAAAATGAGCTTCATGCGTTGGCATCGTTCTTGTGGGTGGGAAGATCGCTTGAGGCAGCTTCGTTTCTTCTCCAAACTCGGCTTTGACGGCCTCCCATTGAATGCTTGGGAGCCGGAGGCCCTCAAGCAGGTCATCAGTAGACTTGGCGGCGAGCTGGTGGAGATCATGCCACTGAGTGACATATGGGTCATCGAGGTAAAGGCGTGGCTGAAAGATCCTGACGCCATTCCTAAGATGTACGAGGTGCAGATTCCAAGCAGGGCAGGGCGGCAGCTTTGTTGGAAGCACCCGATCATCATCCACCTGGAGGAGGTTCTGGAATCGGTACATGGCATTCAGGACCTCGAAAAGGCGGCCAGAAAGCGTCCTCGTCGCCTGCAGTGTTGGCCTGGAAGGATCGATTGCACAGGACCATCACCATTTTGCGACGGCGCACACAGTTTCGGTGGGGGAACTTGGCGTGGACAAGTTGGTGGTTCTGATTTCCCTCGAGTGAAGACAGAGCTCTAGTGAACTGATGTAGTATGTGTGGCTAATGAATTTGTAGTATGGAGAGCATAGCAGGAAGTTAGCATGGACTAAAAATATGTAATAGTTTGAATCAATGTAGTATGTGTGGGTAATGAATTTGATGTGTCTCTAATGTATCTGTATTGAACATCATGCTTTATAATTTCTGTGAATAACCAAGGTCAACCTCATGAAAAGAGGGTGGACTAGCAATGAGCAATGTCAATTCTATGAATTCCATGAAAATGTAGTTCATCTCCTCTTTAAGTACAAGGTAGCTAGATTATTGTGCCAAGTGATGAGCGATCCGGAAGACAATAAATGATTCTTGTTTCAAATGAAGATTACCTGATGATCCTTATAACACTATCTACTGGTTTTGTAACACGGTGAACTGCATGACCATTTTGTAGACAACACAAGACAAATGAAAATGGTTTACAACACAGACAGCAGACGCAAAATCTGTACATAAACCGTCGTCTGAATTTTATCTGTCTGGGATAAAAATAGCAGTTAACTGGATTTAACCACAAGTAGTAATTGAAGGAAATAGATACTTGATAGTATTTGTTTACATCAGTAGTACTTCCATACAAAAGGGTCTTATATCTACACAAAAGTGGGCTAAACTTCCTACTAGTTTATAGAACAATGTGTCAGCATTTTATCTACAAAAGCCATTTTTCAGTCTGAACTTAACTATTCTACACTGAAGAAACTGTAGATCTCCACCAGAAAAGTTGGCTGGCCAATTGCTTTGAGAGGACATAAGTTCATTGATCATCTAGCCCCAACTGATCTATTGCCTTCCCACCAAACTACAAGAAATCTGCATCGTTCATGCATGACCGCTTTGCTTGCACCAGTCCCGGTTCAGTAGGACCATCCGCGCTGCCGCAATGATTTCTTCAAACCTGAAATTTGGCATATCCTTGTAGGGATCGTAGGTCTGTGTGAATTGGAACCTGAATTCCGGTGCTGAGCTGTTGCCCGCCGCCGGCTCCAACTGTCGAACAATCCAACAGGCTAAGTGTAGACGCTTGGTTGCCACCGCGGTAAGGCCTCCGACTATGTTGGATGGAGCGTCTTTGCCGTAGATGGCGTGTTCCCAGCCTCCCCCACCGCGGTAAGGTCGCTCGCGCCGAAGCATGGACGCGAGAGTTCCTAGACCTTAGTGCTGTCCTGTTCGAGGGTGTGTACCCTCAACCGCATGCTCTCATGAACAATTTGACACGTACCTTGTTCCCCCTGCGTAGAGCACGCCATAATCCTGCCGCGCGCTTTCTCTACAACGCTCTCTTGGCCCTGCTCGCCACCGTCATCGCGGCCGATTCGGCACATTCGGTGAAATCATCCGCCTGTAAGGGCAATGAGAGACCGACCTTGAAGTAGAGCTTCATGGCCTGCCTTAGAGGGGATAAATACCCTAGTTTTGGCGGCTGCCACTGCAATGGCGGTGGCTGCTTAGGCGGGGCCATGTTACCCTCGGTGGTGCGTCGTGGCGGAGTTGCTCAAGGGGAACTGTGGTTTATCGGAGAAGAGGAGTGACAGACTGACAGTAGGTTTGGACTCCAGTCACGCGTGAAAATAATCATCTCCCATTTCCTGAGAGGGTAATAATTCGACACTCGTTGCATTAACCGCTCAATCTTTATTTCCCTTCTCAGCATAAGAGTGCGAACGTATTAAAATGTCCGGTCGTGGCTATCCACTTGATCGGGCAATGTACCAGGACAGGTAAGAGACCAAACAAACCGGGTTCCATTTTAAACATATTGACGACTATGCCCTTATGTTTATACGATATTATTTCTGTGCCACTATGACTGTTGAATTGTAGCAACACCATTAGAAACAGGGGATGATGATGTGGCATGTCTTTTTTTAAAGGGCACCAGAAACAGGGGATGACGACATGTCATGTTTTTTGACTGGTGGGTCCGCCACCTCCACCTTCGACGCCGCGCATCCCAGGTTTGAGGAGTAGTGCTTCCCACCAACACATTATTGTGAAATTTTCCATGTTTTGTCGCAACCAACTCTGCTCCGCTCCTCTGGTCCAGCAGCCGCCACTCCGTTTAGTCGTGCACTTCTCTCGTCCTTCCCTTGGGCCATCTTCCTCCCGCCCTCTCCTCCCTGCCATCCCCTCACGCCCCCTCCCCTCCCCTCCATGCCCTGTCTCCTTGCCGTCGTCCACCACCGAGGCGCGTCTGGAAACGAAAACCGAGAGTCGGGAGTTGGGTTAGGCGCCCAACACCGCTGGTGATCCGGATCCCGCTCAGGGATGCATCCTACGCGGCTTGAGAACACGGAGATGGGTCCTGCGCGGTTGGAGAACATAGAATCTCCTTCAAGTCTGGAGAGCACAGAGGAGAACGAAACATGGGAAGAGGAAGCAGGGTGCAAATCTTTGGAGGTATGGAGCCCGGAGAAGGTGTCGTACGTCCTCATTGAAGGGTAAGAACTGTGTTTCCTTTTCTGCATACCCCAATTAGCGTTTCTAGTCCCGTGGTGATGGCAAGGATATGTGTTGATAACCACATAACGTCTGTACACCTTGTCCTTGAGCATGATGCTTTGTCAAGCGAGCATGAAGAAACTAAAGTGTGTGGCGGTGCATATGATGATGAGAAAGCATATCCAAACGTGGCTGTTGGCCCCGATAGGATGGACAATAGGGAATATTTGGTTGATTCGATCTTTGAGCCTGACTATGGGAATGATGAGGAAGAGGAATGTGAAGATGTGGAAATGGGATGCATATACGATGACGAAGACGAGGACAGGCCAGTGATACACTTTGACAGGGACAATCCTACAATTGATGAGGGGACTGTCTTTGAGACCGTGGAGGACTATAGATATGCAGTTGTCACCTATGCAATTAGAGTTGGGTTCAAATTTATCATTGAAAGAGCGACCAAAAGATATTTAGGGTGCATTGTAGGGAAAGTAATGTGTGTAAATGGAGATTACATGCATCTCCAATGCGGGGTGGACACCCATTTCAGGTTGCAATAACTACATTTAGTTTCAATCTTTCTCATATTTATTCTACTGATAATTAGCTATGATTTATTTGGATTCTTATCGAATGTAGATCAAAGTAAACACGAAGAAACACAACTTCTCTAATACTTCTTTAAGTGATAAAATTAGACCAGCGACTACTAAGTGGATTGCTGCTACTGTACTTAACTAGGCAAGGCAGGATCATAACATTGGACCTGCTAAACTTAGAGCAAAGATTAGCAAAAAGTTTAACATTCCGATTCCTTACCGCAGAGTCTTTGATGGGAAGGAGATGGCTCTAGACTTCATTCAAGGCAAGTGGAATGACAGTTTTCACATGTTGTATAGTTTCAAAGCTGAGGTAGAGAAAACATCACCTGGTAGTGTTGTTGACATCGATTATGAGGTTGTGAAAGGAAGAGAAAAGGTATCAAGGGGGCCAGGTATAAGCAGGTAGATAAGAAATGCTTCAGAAGATGTTTTGTCTGCCTGAAGGCATGCTGGAAGGGTTCCTAGACAGCTACAGCCCATACTTGGCAATATACGCAACTTCTTTAACAAGGAAGTTCAGGGACATGTTGCTTCTACTTGTGCTTTGTGTTGGAGATATGCCCAAGAGGCAATAATAAAAGTGGTTATTATTATATCTTTGTGTTTATGATGAATGTTTACATCCCATGCTATAATTGTATTATTAGGAAACACTAATACTTGTGTGTTTTGTAAACATAAAAGAGTCCCTAGTAAGCCTCTTGTTGAACTAGCTTGTTGATTGATTGATGATCATGGTTTCCTAATCATAGACATTGGATGTGATTAATAACAAGGTTATATCATTAGGAGAATGATGTGATGGACACACACCCATAGTAAGTGTAGCATAAGATCAAGTCATTAAGTTCGTATTGTCAGAAGCTTTGAAATACATAGTAACCTAATCCTTCGACCATGAGGTTATGTTAATCACCATCACCGGATGGGTACTTTGATGACATCAAACGCCGCTTCGTAACTGGGCGGTTATAAAGGTGTCATTGGGTATTCTGAAAGTATGTGTTGAAGCGCATAGACCAAGATTGGGATTTGTCCATCCATATGACGGATAGATATACTCTGGGCCCTCTCGGTGGAATGTCATCTAGATAGCTTGCAAGCATGTGACTGGGTCACAAGGGATGACATAACATGGAACGAGTAAAGAGTACTTATCAGTAACGAGGAAGAACTAGGTATGAAGATACCGACGATCAAACCTCGGATAAGTAGAATATCGTGTGACAAAGGGAATTGGTTTCGTATGTTAAATGGTTCTATCGATCACGAAGTAATCGTTGAGTATGTGGGAGCCGTTATGGATCTCCAGATCCCGCTGATGGTTATTGATCGGAGAGGTGTCTTCATCATGTCTGCATATTCACGAACCGTAGGGTGACACACTTAAGGTTCGAAGTTGTTTTAAGTAGATATGGAATTTGCGTTGGAGACCGAATGTTGTTCGGAGTCTCGAATTGGATCCGGGACATCACGAGGAGATCCGGAATGGTCCGGAGAATAAGATTCATATATTGGGGATCATTTTCTAAGTTGGGAAATGTTCCTGAGTGTCTGTATGGAGATTCTAGAAGGTTTCGGAATGTTCTGGAAGGTTCTAGAGGATTTCTTGGAGTTTACTTGAAAACCAAGAAAGGGATCAAGGGAGTCCAAGTGGGGCAATACACGGATTCGTGGGGGAGGAGGACTCCTCCCCCAACTGGCCAAAGAGGAGGAGTCCTACTAGGACTCCCTCCCTAAGCGCCTCCCTCCTTTAAATAGAAGGGGCGCCCCTCTGCCCCTCTCTCATAACAACCAATCTCAGCCTCTCCTCCACCTTTCTTACGCAGGCATAGGTGAAGCCCTGCAGAATTCTCATCTCCACCACCACCACGCCTGGTCGTCTGTTGGGATTCCGTGGAGAAGATCTACTACCTCCGCTGCTCATTGGAACGGGAGAGGAAGGTCTGCTTGACTCCGCACGTGTGACCGTCATGGAAGCGCCGCTTAACGGAGCGCCTTGAAGGATCGTCCACACGATCTTGAGATCGGCAAGTGATCGACTACATCATCCACGAGATCTAATCTCGTAACGCTTTCGGTTCTACGAGGGTTAGTACCGATCTATCTTGTTGCTCATGTCTAATAGTTTAGATCTTGGCTTTTATCTAGATTAGATCTGGGTTTTGTTCGTTCTTGTGGTAGAATTTTTTTGTTTTCCATGCTACGAACCCATCACTTTGGACACGCATAATTGGCTTCTACCTGTAGCTTATGCTGTTCTTGAGGGTGAATCAAACTGGACATGGTTCATGTAGAGACTACGGGCAGTAATTGGTCACCCTAAAGGCTTGGTGATACACAATGGTGCATGAAAGGGTCTTGAGAATGCTGTTGATGTTGTGTTTCCTGGGGTTGAGCATAGGGAATGCATTCAGAACATGTATGTAGTGCCAAAGGTGAAAAAATACCTTGAAGAACATCACACCAAGCTATGGTCCAGAAGAAAGTTTGGTGAGTTAAGTAAGGTGGATTTTGTTTGCAATAATTTGGCAGAGTTTCAATGCTAAGATTTCGAGCATGAAGACACTTGCAATTGTTATTTTGTTGGATGCAATAAGACAGTGCATAATGGTGAAGATAGATTTAAGGCAAAGAATTTGTGCAAGATTTTTTTTAGGCCATAAAATATTTCCAAAGGTGGTTATGTTACTGAATGCAAGAACCAGGGCAATGAGAACAATAAAGATGAGGATGGTCAGAAGTTCTAGTACAGTGGCTGAGGTTTATGCAGAATACAAGTGTGGAACTGAATGGAGGTACACTATAGACATTGGAAATAAGACTTGTTCATGCAGGAAGTGGCAGATTACTGGTCTGCTATGTCACCATGCACTGTACTTCATCTTAAAGCTTAGAGGTAGTAGAGCTGAAATAGAGAACTATGTTGACAACTATTTCTCCGTGGACAAGTTTGCTGCAACTTATGCAGAAAACGTACCACCTATGGCTGATGAAAATGATTGGGAGATTGTCGATCCAGGGTTCAAACTTCAACCACCAGTTCTTAGGAGGCCACCTGGGAGGCCTAGAAAGCTAAGGATCGAAGCCTTCGCTGAGAAAGGTTCAAGGCTAGGAGCTAGGAAAAGGAAATGCAAACGGTGTGGAGGATTCAACCATATAAAGAGGTTGTGCAAAAACCTAGTTCCACATGATCTTGTCCCTGTTCACACCCCGGTGGCAAAAAATGAGGCTTCTCAGCTAGAACTAGAGGAAGAGCAGCGCGGAGACAAAGAACTTGAGGAAGTGCAACAGGTGGAGAAAAACGGTGATGAGCACTCAGAGGAAAATATAGGTAAGAAGCAAATTTATGAAGAAGTGGAGGTGCTGACGAGGAAATGGTGTGAAAAGAAACAAAAGGGTAAGCAGAACAGGAAGGAAAAGGAATATAATGGAGGTGTATTATAATATGAAGAAGTTGCAGGGGTGATTGAGGATGATCTTGAGGATCTTTCATCTAACTGTAGGAGAAATAATAAATCCCTGCCAATTTCATCTCTGTACGATTCTCCAGATGAAAGGTAAGCTCAAAATTGTTTTATATGTCATTTGATCATTTTTTCATCCTCATCATCTGTTGCTTAATGCAGCGGGGGCTAGGAGACTAATAAGAGGAGCAGAAAGAAGCGAGCCTAGTAACGTCATTTCTTGAATTATTATTTAAACTGAACTAGTCGTGTCATCTTTATTTATATCTGGCGCGTGCAACATGTCTGTGATAGGGTCAGATGGGCCATATTACAACTTTTAAAATATTATTACATTAATTTTTTATCTGCGTATGGACGAAGCTACTAATTTCCATCTCCCATGGATTCCCATCTCCTCTGGCGCACTCCAAAATTATGGCTGTGCCATCAAGTGCTAGTAGCAGAGTCAACGTATTGTCCCATCAGATGTGAACGTGGAAACTTTGTTTGTTCATAATTGGACGACTTTTGATTAGTTTGAAAGACAGAGAAACCTAAAACATGGACAATATATGCCCTTAGAAACTACTCCTCAAAAATATTATTACTCCCTCCGTCTAGAAATAAGTGACTTGAATTTGTGTAGATTTGTATGTATCTAAACATGTTTTGGGTATAGATACATTTGAATATCTAAAAAAATCTAAGCCAGTTATATCTGGACGGAAGTAGTACACTATTACAACATGCTCGTCCCCTTCTCCTCTGACGCACTCCAAATTATGGCTGTGCCATCAAGTGCTGGGAGTAGAGTCAGCGTATTGTCCCATTCGATATGCCAGGAACGCGTGAACTTTATTTTCAGTATCGGACGAATTTTGATTAGTTTCAAAGACAAAGACACCTAAAACATGGCCAACATATATAGATTATGATGATAATCGACTATGACTCGAGTGACCCCGATCCAAAGAGGGCATTAAGCTACCGTACATAGATTTAATTTAGGCTTAAGTGGCCCTAACCAACTATGACGCTCCCGCAGTCTCCATCATCGACGATGTTGTCCGCGTTGCCATCATCCTCCTCCATGTCGGAATTGATGCTGACATTCCTAACCGCGTTCCTCCTCCTCATGGATTCTTCACGGTGCGCCGCCTCGATAACGGTGGAGGTCGTACGCCCAGGCACTGCCCAGAAGCACTGCCTCCCTTTGTGGTTGCACAGATCCGGGTGGATCTCCCGCCAGTGGGTTCCGTACAGCTCAATCAATGCCATCCACTCCTTCTTGAACAACTTTGGCCAGTACGCGCTCGTGCGCAAGTACCGGGCCATTGCCCTCTTCCGCTCTGGGAGCTGGCGGCAGCACTCATCGATCTGCCTCGCCAACGCATTGTCGTGCAAGAGCAGCATGACAGGCACCCCGATGTAGCTGAGCTCGAAGCCGGATGGAAGCCTCGCGAGCGGCAGCGTGGGTATGTCTTAGTGGGCGAACATCTGAGCCTTTTGCTAGATGAGTTTGGGCCTCTCCCTCTCCATGGCGATGAAGGAACGATGCCCTGAAGGAACACGATCTAAGCTTTGGCCCTGTGGTTACGGGGATAAGGGCAAGGACGTAGGCCCACTCGTGGTTCCCACTGCCAATCAGTTCGCAGAACAGAATTCTTGCGGATCGCCCTTATGAAGGACATCTGTATCATCCACGCACCACAATCCAACGGCGCCTAACAATCTGGATGCAGAACTAACCTGCAACCACTCCGGGCTTCTAGAAGACCCGATCCAACAGTTGTCAGTGACACATGTAATGACTCTGGTGGTGGTTTAGGAAAATAACACACATGCAATGACTCTGGTGGATCCATGTGGTTTAGGAAAGGAACACACATGCAATGACTCTGGTGGATCCATGTGGTTTATGAAAGGAACACATATGCAATGACTCTGGTGGTGGTTTAGGAAAAGAACACAGAAGCAATGACTCTGGTGGATCCATGTGGTTTAGGAAAAGAAGACACATGCAATGATTCTAGTGGTGGTTTAGGAAAATAACACACATGCAATGACTCTGGTGGATCCATGTGGTTTAGGAAAGGAATACACATGCAATGAATCTGGTGGATCCATGTGGTTTATGAAAGGAACACACATGCAATGACTTTGATGGTGGTTTAGGAAAATAACACAGATGCAATAAATCTGGTGGATAAATGTGGTTTAGGAAAGGAACACACATGCAATGACTCTAGTGGTGGTTTAGGAAAATAACACTAAAGTAATGACTCTATTGGTGGTTTAGGGAAAGAACACACATGCAATGACAGTGGTGGATCCACGTGGTTTAGGAAACGAACACACATGCAATGAGTCTGGTGGATCCATGTGTGTTAGGAAAGGAACACACATGCATTGGCTCTGGTGGATCCATGTGGTTTAGGAAAGGAACACTCATGCAATGACTCTGGTGGTGGTTTAGGAAAGGAAGACACATGCAATGACACCGGTGGATCCATGTGGTTTAGGAAAATAACACACATGCAAAAACTCTATTGGTGGTTCAGGAAAAGAACACACATGCAATGACACTGGTGGATCCATGTGGTTTAGAGAAGGAATACACATGAAATGACACTAGTGTATCCATGTGGTTTAGGAAAGGAAGACACATGCAATGACTCTGGTGGTGGTTTAGGAAAGGAACACACATGCAATGACTCTGGTGGATCCATGTAGTTTAGGAAAGGAACAAACATGCAATGACTCTGGTGGTGGTTTAGGAAAAGAACACACATGCAATGACTCTGGTGGATCAATGTGGTTTAGGAAAGGAACACACATGCAATGACTCTAGTGGTGGTTTAGGAAAAGAACACACATGCAATGACTTTGGTGAATCAATGTGGTTTAGGAAAGGAACACACATCCAATGACTCTGGTGGATCCATGTGGTTTAGGGAAGGAACACACATGCAATGACTCTAGTGGATCCATGTGGTTTATGAAAGTACCACACATGCAATGACTCTGGTGGTATTTTGGGAAACGAACACACATGCAATTACTCTGGTGGATCCATGACGTTTAGGAAAAGAAGACACATGCAATGACTCTGGTGGTGGTTTATGAAAATAACACACATGCAATGACTCTGGTGGATCCATGTGGTTTATGGAAGGAACACATATGCAATGACTCTAGTGGTGATTTAGGAAAGGAACACACATGCAATGACTCTGGTGGATCCATCTGGTTGAGGAAAGGAACACACATGCAATGACTTTGATGGTGTTTTAGGAAAAGAACACACATGTAATGACTCTAGTGGATCCATGTGGTTTAGGAAAGGAACACACATGCAATGACTCTGGTGGATGCATGTGCTTTAGGAAAGGAACACACATGCAATGACTCTGGTGGTGGTTTAGGAAAAGAACACACATGCAATGACCCTGGTGGATCAATGTGGTTGAGGAAAGGAATACACATGCAATGAATATAGTGGTGGTTTAGGAAAGGAACACACATGCAATGATTCTAGTGGTGGTTTAGGAAAAGAACACACATGCAATGACAATGGTGGATCAATGTGGTTTAGGAAAGAACACACATGCCATGACTCTGGTGGATCTATGTGGTTTAGGAAAGGAACACACATGCAATGACTCTGGTGGATCCATGTCGTTTATGAAAGGAACACACATGCAATGACTCTGGCGGTGGTTTAGGAAAATAACACACATGCAATGACTATGGTGGATCCATGTAGTTTAGGAAAAGAAGACACATGCAATGACTCTGGTGGAGGTTCAGGAAAATAACACAAATGCAATGACTCTGGTGGATCCATGTGGTTTAGGAAAGGAACACACATGCAATGAATCTAGTGGTGGTTTAGGAAAGGAACACACATGCAATGACTCTAGTGGTGGTTTAGGACAGGAACACACATGCAATTACTCTAGTGGATCCACATGGTTTAGGAAACGAACACACATGTAATGACTCTAGTGGATCCATGTGGTTCAGGAAAAGAAGACACATGTAATGACTCGGGTGGTGGTTTAGTAAAATAACACACATGCAACGACTCTGGTGGATCCATGTGGTTTAGGAAAGGAACACACATGCAATGACTCTAGTGGTTGTTTAGGAAAGGAATACACATGCAATGGCTCTGGTGGATCCATGTGGTTTAGGAAAGGAACACACATGCAATGACTCTGGTGGTGGTTTAGGAAAAGAACACACATGCAATGACACCGGTGGATCCATGTGGTTTAGGAAAGGAACACACATGCAACGATTCTAGTGGATCGATGTGCTTTAGGAAAGGAACACACATGCAATGACGCTGGTGGTGGTTTATGAAAATAACACACATGCAATGACTCTCGTGGATCAATGTGGTTTAGGAAAGGAACATACATGCAATGAATCTAGTGGTGGTTTAGGAAAGGAACACACATGCAATGATTCTAGTGGTGGTTTAGGAAAATAAGACACATGCGATGACTCTGGTGGATCAATGTGGTTTAGGAAAGGAACACACATGCCATGAATCTGGTGGATCTATGTGGTGTAGGAAAGGAACACACATGCAATAACTCTGTTGGATCCATGTCGTTTATGAAAGGAACACACATGCAATGACTCGGGTGGTGGTTTAGGAAAAGAACACACATGCAGTGACTATGGTAGATCCATGTGGTTTAGGAAAAGAAGACACATGCAATGACTCTAGTGGATCCATGTGGTTTAGGAAAGGAACACACATGTAATGACTCTAGTGGTGGTTTAGGAAAGGAACACACATGCAATGACTCTAGTGGTGGTTTAGGAAAGGAACACACATGCAATGACTCTGGTGGATCCATGTGGTTTAGGAAAGGAACACACATGCAATGACCCTGGTGCTGGTTTCGGAAAAGAACACACATGCAATGACTCTGACGGATCCATGTGGTATAGGAAAGGAAAACACATGCAATGACTCTGGTGGATCCATGTTGTTTATGAAAGGAACATGCATGCAATGACTCTGGTGGTTGTTTAGGAAAAGAACACACATGCAATGACTTTGGTGGATCAATATGGTTTAGGAAAGGAACACACATGAAGTGACTCTAGTGGTGGTTTAGGAAAGGAACACACATGCAATGACTTTGGTGGATCCATGTGGTTTATGAAAGGAACACACATGCAATGACTCTGGTCGATCCATGTGGTTTAGGAAAGGAACACACATGCAATGATTCTTGTATCGGTTTAGGAAAAGAACACACATGCAATGACTCTGGTGGATCCATGTGGTTTAGGAAAAAAGACACATGAATGAATCCGGTGGTGGTTTAGGAATAGAACACACATCCAATGACTCTAGTGGATCCATGTGGTTTAGGAAAGGAACACACATGCAATGACTCTAGTGGTGGTTTAGGAAAAGAACACACATGCAACGATTCTGGTGGATCCATATGGTTTAGTAAAGGAAAATACATGCAATGATACTGGAGGTGGTTTAGGAAAAGAACACACATGCAATGACTCTGGTGGATCCATGTGGTTTAGGAAAGGAACACACATGCAATGAATCTAGTGGTGGTTTAGGAAAGGAACACACATGCAATGACTCTAGTGGTGGTTTAGAAAAGGAACACACATGCAATTACTCTAGTGGATCCACATGGTTTAGGAAAAGAACACACATGTAATGACTCGGGTGGATCAATGTGGTTCAGGAAAAGAAGACACATGTAATGACTCGGGTGGTGGTTTAGTAAAATAACACACATGCAACGACTCTGGTGGATCCATGTGGTTTAGGAAAGGAACACACATGCAATGACTCTAGTGGTTGTTTAGGAAAGGAATACACATGCAATGGCTCTGGTGGATCCATGTGGTTTAGGAAAGGAACACACATGCAATGACTCTGGTGGTGGTTTAGGAAAAGAACACACATGCAATGACACTGGTGGATCCATGTGGTTTAGGAAAGGAACACACATGCAACGACTCTAGTGGATCGATGTGCTTTAGGAAAGGAACACACATGCAATGACTCTGGTGGTGGTTTATGAAAATAACACACATGCAATGACTCTCGTGGATCAATGTGGTTTAGGAAAGGAACATACATGCAATGAATCTAGTGGTGGTTTAGGAAAGGAACACACATGCAATGATTCTAGTGGTGGTTTAGGAAAATAAGACACATGCGATGACTCTGGTGGATCAATGTGGTTTAGGAAAGGAACACACATGCCATGAATCTGGTGGATCTATGTGGTGTAGGAAAGGAACACACATGCAATAACTCTGTTGGATCCATGTCGTTTATGAAAGGAACACACATGCAATGACTCGGGTGGTGGTTTAGGAAAAGAACACACATGCAAAGGACTATGCTAGATCCATGTGGTTTAGGAAAAGAAGACACATGCAATGACTCTAGTGGATCCATGTGGTTTAGGAAAGGAACACACATGTAATGACTCTAGTGGTGGTTTAGGAAAGGAACACACATGCAATGACTCTAGTGGTGGTTTAGGAAAGGAACACACATGCAATGACTGGTGGATCCATGTGGTTTAGGAAAGGAACACACATGCAATGACTCTGGTGGTGGTTTAGGAAAAGAACACACATGCAATGACTCTGACGGATCCATGTGGTTTAGGAAAGGAACACACATGCAATGACTCTGGTGGATCCATGTTGTTTATGAAAGGAACATGCATGCAATGACTCTGGTGGTTGTTTAGGAAAAGAACACACATGCAATGAATTTGGTGGATCAATATGGTTTAGGAAAGGAACACACATGAAGTGACTCTAGTGGTGGTTTAGGAAAGGAACACACATGCAATGACTTTGGTGGATCCATGTGGTTTATGAAAGGAACACACATGCAATGACTCTGGTCGATCCATGTGGTTTAGGAAAGGAACACACATGCAATGATTCTTGTATCGGTTTAGGAAAAGAACACACATGCAATGACTCTGGTGGATCCATGTGGTTTAGAAAAAAGACACATGAATGAATCCGATGGTGGTTTAGGAATAGAACACACATCCAATGACTCTAGTGGATCCATGTGGTTTAGGAAAGGAACACACATGCAATGACCCTAGTGGTGGTTTAGGAAAAGAACACACATGCAACGATTCTGGTGGATCCATATGGTTTAGTAAAGGAAAATACATGCAATGACACTGGAGGTGGTTTAGGAAAAGAACACACATGCAATGACTCTGGTGGATCCATGTGGTTTAAGAAAGGAACACACATGCAATGGCTCTGGTGGATCCATGTGGTTTAGGAAAGGAACACACATGCAATGAATCTAGTGGTGGTTTAGGAAAGGAACACACATGCAATGACTCTAGTGGTGGTTTAGGACAGGAACACACATGCAATTACTCTAGTGGATCCACATGGTTTAGGAAACGAACACACATGTAATGACTCTAGTGGATCCATGTGGTTCAGGAAAAGAAGACACATGTAATGACTCGGGTGGTGGTTTAGTAAAATAACACACATGCAACGACTCTGGTGGATCCATGTGGTTTAGGAAAGGAACACACATGCAATGACTCTAGTGGTTGTTTAGGAAAGGAATACACATGCAATGGCTCTGGTGGATCCATGTGGTTTAGGAAAGGAACACACATGCAATGACTCTGGTGGTGGTTTAGGAAAAGAACACACATGCAATGACACCGGTGGATCCATGTGGTTTAGGAAAGGAACACACATGCAACGATTCTAGTGGATCGATGTGCTTTAGGAAAGGAACACACATGCAATGACTCTGGTGGTGGTTTATGAAAATAACACACATGCAATGACTCTCGTGGATCAATGTGGTTTAGGAAAGGAACATACATGCAATGAATCTAGTGGTGGTTTAGGAAAGGAACACACATGCAATGATTCTAGTGGTGGTTTAGGAAAATAAGACACATGCGATGACTCTGGTGGATCAATGTGGTTTAGGAAAGGAACACACATGCCATGAATCTGGTGGATCTATGTGGTGTAGGAAAGGAACACACATGCAATAACTCTGTTGGATCCATGTCGTTTATGAAAGGAACACACATGCAATGACTCGGGTGGTGGTTTAGGAAAAGAACACACATGCAGTGACTATGGTAGATCCATGTGGTTTAGGAAAAGAAGACACATGCAATGACTCTAGTGGATCCATGTGGTTTAGGAAAGGAACACACATGTAATGACTCTAGTGGTGGTTTAGGAAAGGAACACACATGCAATGACTCTAGTGGTGGTTTAGGAAAGGAACACACATGCAATGACTGGTGGATCCATGTGGTTTAGGAAAGGAACACACATGCAATGACCACAGTGCTGGTTTAGGAAAGAACACACATGCAATGACTCTGACGGATCCATGTGGTATAGGAAAGGAAAACACATGCAATGACTCTGGTGGATCCATGTTGTTTATGAAAGGAACATGCATGCAATGACTCTGGTGGTTGTTTAGGAAAAGAACACACATGCAATGACTTTGGTGGATCAATATGGTTTAGGAAAGGAACACACATGAAGTGACTCTAGTGGTGGTTTAGGAAAGGAACACACATGCAATGACTTTGGTGGATCCATGTGGTTTATGAAAGGAACACACATGCAATGACTCTGGTCGATCCATGTGGTTTAGGAAAGGAACACACATGCAATGATTCTTGTATCGGTTTAGGAAAAGAACACACATGCAATGACTCTGGTGGATCCATGTGGTTTAGGAAAAAAGACACATGAATGAATCCGGTGGTGGTTTAGGAATAGAACACACATCCAATGACTCTAGTGGATCCATGTGGTTTAGGAAAGGAACACACATGCAATGACTCTAGTGGTGGTTTAGGAAAAGAACACACATGCAACGATTCTGGTGGATCCATATGGTTTAGTAAAGGAAAATACATGCAATGATACTGGAGGTGGTTTAGGAAAAGAACACACATGCAATGACTCTGGTGGATCCATGTGGTTTAGGAAAGGAACACACATGCAATGAATCTAGTGGTGGTTTAGGAAAGGAACACACATGCAATGACTCTAGTGGTGGTTTAGAAAAGGAACACACATGCAATTACTCTAGTGGATCCACATGGTTTAGGAAAAGAACACACATGTAATGACTCTGGTGGATCCATGTGGTTCAGGAAAAGAAGACACATGTAATGACTCGGGTGGTGGTTTAGTAAAATAACACACATGCAACGACTCTGGTGGATCCATGTGGTTTAGGAAAGGAACACACATGCAATGACTCTAGTGGTTGTTTAGGAAAGGAATACACATGCAATGGCTCTGGTGGATCCATGTGGTTTAGGAAAGGAACACACATGCAATGACTCTGGTGGTGGTTTAGGAAAAGAACACACATGCAATGACACTGGTGGATCCATGTGGTTTAGGAAAGGAACACACATGCAACGACTCTAGTGGATCGATGTGCTTTAGGAAAGGAACACACATGCAATGACTCTGGTGGTGGTTTATGAAAATAACACACATGCAATGACTCTCGTGGATCAATGTGGTTTAGGAAAGGAACATACATGCAATGAATCTAGTGGTGGTTTAGGAAAGGAACACACATGCAATGATTCTAGTGGTGGTTTAGGAAAATAAGACACATGCGATGACTCTGGTGGATCAATGTGGTTTAGGAAAGGAACACACATGCCATGAATCTGGTGGATCTATGTGGTGTAGGAAAGGAACACACATGCAATAACTCTGTTGGATCCATGTCGTTTATGAAAGGAACACACATGCAATGACTCGGGTGGTGGTTTAGGAAAAGAACACACATGCAGTGACTATGGTAGATCCATGTGGTTTAGGAAAAGAAGACACATGCAATGACTCTAGTGGATCCATGTGGTTTAGGAAAGGAACACACATGTAATGACTCTAGTGGTGGTTTAGGAAAGGAACACACATGCAATGACTCTAGTGGTGGTTTAGGAAAGGAACACACATGCAATGACTCTGGTGGATCCATGTGGTTTAGGAAAGGAACACACATGCAATGACTCTGGTGGTGGTTTAGGAAAAGAACACACATGCAATGACTCTGACGGATCCATGTGGTTTAGGAAAGGAACACACATGCAATGACTCTGGTGGATCCATGTTGTTTATGAAAGGAACATGCATGCAATGACTCTGGTGGTTGTTTAGGAAAAGAACACACATGCAATGAATTTGGTGGATCAATATGGTTTAGGAAAGGAACACACATGAAGTGACTCTAGTGGTGGTTTAGGAAAGGAACACACATGCAATGACTTTGGTGGATCCATGTGGTTTATGAAAGGAACACACATGCAATGACTCTGGTCGATCCATGTGGTTTAGGAAAGGAACACACATGCAATGATTCTTGTATCGGTTTAGGAAAAGAACACACATGCAATGACTCTGGTGGATCCATGTGGTTTAGAAAAAAGACACATGAATGAATCCGATGGTGGTTTAGGAATAGAACACACATCCAATGACTCTAGTGGATCCATGTGGTTTAGGAAAGGAACACACATGCAATGACCCTAGTGGTGGTTTAGGAAAAGAACACACATGCAACGATTCTGGTGGATCCATATGGTTTAGTAAAGGAAAATACATGCAATGACACTGGAGGTGGTTTAGGAAAAGAACACACATGCAATGACTCTGGTGGATCCATGTGGTTTAAGAAAGGAACACACATGCAATGGCTCTGGTGGATCCATGTGCTTTAGGAAAGGCACACACATGCAATGACTCTGGTTACGATTTAGGAAAATAACACACATGCAATGACTCTGGTGGATCAATGTGGTTTAGGAAAGGAACACACATGTAATTAATCTAGTGGTGGTTTAGGAAAGGAACACACATGCAATGATTCTAGTGGTGGTTTAGGAAAAGAACACACATGCAATGACTCTGGTGGATCAATGTGGTTTAGGAAAGGAACACACATGCCATGACTCTGGTGGATCTATGTGGTTTAGGAGAGGAAGACACACGCAATGACTCTGGTGGCTTAATGGCTCCGATTTTTGCCATTTTCCACCGTGTTTAAACATTGTTTTTGGTCAAGCAATTGCCAAGTAAACTCTCAACCTTGCCACTAATGACTACTAATTGCAAAGATGTGCAAATCCCTTCTTTGATTTATGTTGTGCAGGAAATCACTACTTTTAAGGCAAAATAAGGAGTCACAATGAAGGATTTTGAGGAAGTACACATGGCCAATTAATTGGAGAACCCTACCAAGGAGTCAGTGCACGTAACGACCACTGGTACGGGCGCGGTCCTCCCGTACTGCTTGCCCGTACCAGGTGGCGACGACTTTGTCTCGTCAAACCCTAAAACTTTCATGAAGATGCCTATATATTTTGTGGCTCCAGTCACCGGTTAGAGAGCCGCCATTCTCATATTGCATCACAACACCACCAAGGAGATCCACACCATTGTTCATCCATTGTTCATCACTTCCACCATCCATCCCTCCACTAGCCATAGCCATTGCTTTGTACTTTTAGATCTCCTTGTGATTTGGCAACCATTGTAAGAATATTTGATTTCAATCTAAGTATTTGCATGATGTTTCTATCTCTGATCTATTTTTTATGAGTGAGTAGTCCTCACGGGCTACGGGTTGGGGAGAATTCTCGCAGCAATTATGTGCATCTAGATCATGGGAGAATTGTGTTTTGTTTGGGTTCATGATTTGTATCTTTTGTTTCTTCGTCTCTCGCCTCGATATGTGGACTTGTAGGTACCCAAGATCCCATAGATTGATAAAGGCTTGAGGTGAGTACTTGGCTAGCGGCGATCTCATAGGAAACTCAGTGACAGAAAGGGAAGTACAGTCTTTGCTTAGCGACCCATTCGGGATCAACAACAACATAACCACTTAATTCTTTGATATGTGTTTACACTTAATAATCGTTTGTAACCTGTGGCTTTGGTGTGTTCTCGGTTGGATTAAAAGTCTATTGCTATATCCGCTGCATCACGGGGGCTCTAGAATATTAGGATGTGTTGCCCACAAAAGATTATCTCAATACAAACATGATACATGATTACTCTTATTATTATATTTCATCCCATTTGATGTGCAGCTATAGGTGGATCTGCAACCCTGGCCTAACTCCATCCATTGATTCAAACCCATTATAAAGTAAACTAGATTGGTCCAGTCAACTAAGGTAAAATGAATAAACAAAGTCTTGTAGACGTGTCCTTTCTTATTACATTTTAGCAGTGCTTTCCAAGGTTCGATTAAACCTAGGTCTTCTAGGGAAAAAGCTATTATACTACATCCATGAATCCGGATCGAAGGTATCAACCCTTTTTCTGGCGCCATTGCCGGGGAAGCAATTTCGCTATCCTGGTGAGGCCATTAGAGACCTTGTTTTTAATTTTATTATTAGTTGTAGTTTAATCCTTGTTATTAGTTTACTTTCTTGTTATCTATGTAAAATCCCAAAAAAAATAGTTACTTGTTATTTTTTTCATTACTTAAAAATTACCAAAAAATATAAGAGCCATGGCTCAAAAGAGACTTGGGGAATATGCTACTCCCACCAATGATTTTATTTGTGCACCCATCACTCAACCCGTAGTTGATGCAGAAACTTATGAGATAAAACCTAACCTTCTAAGTTTGGTTCAACAAAACCAATTTGGGGGTTCATCCTCTGAGGATTCGGGATTGCACTTAAATACTTTTACTGAAATTTGTGACATGATGCGTATTAAAGACGTAGATCCAAATGCTGTTAAGCTAAGGTTATTCCCTTTCTCTCTTAGAGGGAAGGCTAAGGATTGGTGGCTAGCTCTACCAAAGGGCACTATTAAATCTTGATAGGAATGCACTAATTTGTTTATGACTAAATTCCCCCCTAGCTAAGACTATGCAGCTAAGGTCCAACATCACAAGCTTTAGACAAGAAGACCGTGAGCCACTAGCGCTTGCGTGGGAGAGGATGAAAGAAGCTGTAATGAACTGTCCTAACCATGGGATGGAAGAATGGCTTATACTACATTTATTTTATAATGGTCTTAACCCAATGTCTAAGTCTATGCTAGATACTGCAGCAGGAGGAACAATCATGGGAAAACATGTAAGTGTTGCAACGAAGTTACTTGATGATATGCAAAATAACCATGCCCAATGGAATGTGGAAAGAACCTTGAAGAGAGTAAGTTCAATTACCGAGGTAAACAATGAGGAGGTTACAACTAAGGTAGATGAGTTGCTTAGCTTAGTAAAGGGTAAAGAAGTTACCCAAGTTAATGCTATCACTACCGATGTTAATGATGTGAATTTTATAGCTCACACTCCTTTTAATCCTGCATGGAAAAATAATTATGCTTCTAATGTTCAAAAATATCATGCTAATCCCGCATGAGCTCCTTATAACAATTATGATAATACTAATGGAGCAAATCATGGCAATCTCCTGTTTGATCAAATTGTTAGAACATTTATGCAAGCTCAAACTGAACAAACAATATGCTTATTAAGATTATGGAGAACCATGAAAGTAGTTTAGGAAGATTATCTAATCAGGCCGTTGCAATTATAAATGATGTGCATGCTCTATAGGAAAGAACAAAGACCGTGGAGGCTCAACTAGGTAAAGTGGCCGAGAGCCAAGATCTGATACTAGCAAAGTTTACCGGCAAACCCGAGCCAAATTCGGTAGAGGGCCTCAAAATGATGAGGGTGGTAACAAACAATGAAAAGCCTGAAGAGCTGGATTATAGCAACGCGCCAACACCGGAATATACCGTGGAAGATTTATTGAAGATGATCACCGTTAAGAATCCATGTATAGAACAAGGTAACGATGCTATGTACCAACAATTTATATAGCTAGTAGCATCTAAGGTTCGTGATTTAGAGATGGAGTATAAAAGACTAGCTGATAAGCTTCAAGCTAAGCTAGATCATATATTTGAGCCCACTATTAAAATTAATTTGGGAGTTAATGAGATATTCGCACTTTGGGATCTTGGTGCAAGTGTCTCAACAATTTATAAAAGCCTATTCGATAAATTAAACTTGGGGCCATTTGTTACAACTGAACTAAGACTCGATCTAGCTGATTCAACATATAAACAAGCTATTGGGATCAAAGAAAATATAGTTGTTGAAATTAAAGGAAGTCCCGCTCTTATTGATCTAGTTATTGTGGACATGCCTGAAGATCCCATAGCACCTATAATTCTAGGTAGGCCATTTCTAATAACTGTTAAAGCTTTGATTAATTTACATGAAAGGAATGTAAGGATAGGGCAACCATCTAGAGATCCATTTGTAGTCCACTTCCCTAGGAAAAAGAAGGCCAAGCCTAATGATGATGATGGTGTAATTACTTTAAAAGCAAACTATTTTGGAGTGAGCATTCCACTCCCCAAACCTAAGTGATCACCATCAAGGTCAAGCTAATTGACCTTAACTAGAAGCGCTTCATGGGAGGCAACCCATGTGAAATAATGTTTTTTCTAAGTTTTTATTATGTTTTATTTTTGTGTTAGTTTAGTTTAGTTTTTGTTTTTAATAAAGAGTGTTCAAGAAGACCTATGGAAAGAGGAGAAGAAATAAGGCAATCCTCTATTTTACTAACACATGGTCTAAGAAGTATTGCTGGATCATTACTTTGTATTTTTGCTGCTATCTAACCCTTTGATAAGAAGTGCAAAGGAACATGGAGCTACTAATAAAATTTTGAATTTATTGTAGTTCACAGAGTTGATAACAACCACTGGTACGGCCGGAGTGGCCCGTACCGTGCGCCTGTCCCACCTCAAGGCAAAGGGGGATAGAAATTTTGATGATTGCCGAAGGAGTCAGTGGTGATAATGATCACTGGTATGGTCGGACGCGCCCGTACCGTACCCCCAAGAAAACATCAGATTTTAAGCAAAGTCTCCGAATTGGTAACGAACAGTAGTACGGGCGCGCGCGACCGTACCGCGCGCTCGTACCGAGTGCACCACCTAGGAGCTATCGTCACCCCCAAGGTAAGACACCCGGTACGGGTGGCTCCGGCCGTACCGCCCGCCCGTACCACATACGCGGATGCCATAATCTTCCCGAGGAGTTAACCTAAAAATCCCAATTCATCTATTTTCTCTTTTTTCTTCCTCCAAACTTCAAACCACATCCATTGGATCTTCAAATTTACTCAATATTTCTTTGATTCTTCGCACTCACTCGATCTAAGGTATGATTCTCCTCCGATCCCCAACTTATTTGTGCAAAAGCTTGGCTTAGTCATTCATCATTGTCAATATAAACATAGGTATTGTTCTAGATTCAATCTTGGTACTAAGTATGCTTAGCTTTGTTTTTAGAGGAAATTTCTTTTGTAGTTAGTGTAGAGAATCACTTATGCTATGTTTCTATTGGACCAAAAAAAATTATTAGCAATTTTATTTACTTTGTCTTGTTTTTATTTATTAGATGAACACGAGGAGTTGTACACGTGAGATGGCTGTGGAATCCTCCGCACCACCCATTGATACGTTATCCCCTGAGTCACTTGGCATCGAGTTCAACGAGGAATTCCATCTTACTCGTTTCGATTGTCTCAAGATTCGAGAGATCAAGTCCACCAAGTGGGCGGGTCCTTATATCCTGAACCAACTTGGCATTCATGCTGATTTCGATTTACTTTGCAACAATGTTGGTTTGTACAATTTTGTCTTTCAGGATGTCACAACGTACCACCGCTTGACACTTGAGTTCTTCAGCACCATGACACACACGGTGGATCCTTATGGTTGTTCCGAGGAACAAAGGCCTGGAGTTTATCAAATCAAATTCCGCCTTATGAACTATGAGTATACTTTGATACTCAACCAATGGGCTCAATGCTTTGGGTTTACCAACAACAACACCGATGTACGCACAACTACCTTTGTTTTAGATCCTTCCCCTTCACAATACTTTAACTTGATGAGAATTCGTGGACACACACCCAAGGGGAACCAAATTGATCATCCTTCCATTTGATATTTGTTCTATGTTATTGCTAACACATTGTAGGCACGTGGTGAGTTTACTAGAGTCAATGAGGAGGACACGTTGATCCTCGCAAAATCTGCACTTGTCAATTGTAATTCAACGCCAAATTTGGGCGCTTTACTTGTGTTTTATCTTAAGCATCAAGCTCTTCAATCTCGAGGTCCCATATGCGGAGGAGGAGTTGTGACCGTTCTTGCATGCGCACTTCACATAAACCTAGGTAACATCCAACCATTGACTGGAAGTAATCGTCTCGGTCCGTCTACTCTAAGAGCATGTGGTATGATTTCTAAAAATCATGGTAGACATTTCTTCGATATACCTGGAGTGCATCACTTGCCTAATGGTCTATTCTCTATCGAGGATGGATGTTTGCGTTTTGACGTGCAGGTTGAAGCTAACCTACCCCAACAAGAAATACCCATGGGAGGAGGAGAAGATGAAGAAGTAGAACAAGAAGGACCCGAACATGATGTGCAGGCGCCAAACTACTACACCACCTATGAAGATATCTATGCACTCGAAGGAAATATTCACACCATGAACAACCTGTCCATCAACTTTCGAGATGCCGTTGTGAGCCTCGCCACCCAGTTCCATGATTGGAGCATCCAATGGAACGTGGGAGACCATCCACCGCCACCACAACGAACAACAAAGGGGCTTGCAAAAGCCTGAGCTTGGGGATGTGTTCCCCTAGCAAATTTATTTGTGTAATAACGAGGTTGTACTCCTGCTCCTCGTGAGCTTTGAAACACTCGTGTTGGCTTGTTCCAACACTTCTCTTTTTTTCCTTTGCTTTTTAAATTTCCTTTCATTTTAGTTTATTTATTTTCTTTTGTTTTTATTTTAGCCCTTGCTTGGTCGCAAGTTCTTTTCTATTCTTCGATCCCTATCCTCAAAAATACAAAAAGATTTTTCCGTTTATCCTTTTTTCATAAATGTGGATTCATAATTTGCCTCTTTGCTTTGATATCATTTCGAGAGTAATCGTGTTTGAGTTTTGAAGGGACACATCCCTATAAGGAAGAGGATCAAGAAGTTACTTATGAGAGGTATGTCCTATGTCTCCCACTTATGAAGTTTGAATTGTTTATCTTAGTTGGTTGATTTGCTAAGATGCATGCTAGTGGGAAGTAATTTAATATGGTTAGAGTAAGGCTTTTTATTAGTATGATGATTAGTTGTTGAAGCTCTTGCTCTAGTTCTTATAGTTAACCGAGTCTTGCCTTGCAAATAATAATGCCAAACAAGTACAACAAGAAAAAGTCTGAAATTTATGACTTGTTTGATGAATGATTGTCTTGAGAGTATACCCTTGATTATACTTAACCCCATAGATATTTTGACACTCTCGACAACACTCATGAAAGGAATTGTTTGATTGAAATAAAGTCTAGTGGTAACTGTGACGCATGCCAAATCTAACCTTGTGAATCAAACCATGGTTCTAGCTCAAAAAAAAGAAAAAGCTGCGAGACAACTATGTTCCATGTCTCTGACGCACACCTTTGGGATGCCAACAACTCTGCTAGCTTTTGAACGATCTATGGTATAACCCTGGATTTCGGCTATGAGTTGATGACATGATTGGCATCTGTTTCAATGTATGGGCAAAAGTATTGGTACTCCCAAAGGTTGTGCAAATACTAGCAAAAAGAAACAAACAACGATCCTTGAAATATGAGATGAAAAAGAAAGAAAGAAAAAGATATCTATGAGGATCCACATAACAAGTCCTTGGCATGGTCTCATTACTACTTTACAAATTTTTCTTGAAAGACAATAATTGGATTAGAAGTGTTTTAGATTGACTTGATCTATTGATGTGGGTGAAAATAAGACACTTCATTGTTATGCTACTTGGGACATGAAACTCTCTTACTCAATTATGCTATTTAAACATCTTAAGTGTTCCTTGGCAAGCTGAGAGTTAATTAGAGGAATTGGATTGATTGCTACACTTCTAGTTATTTATACTTCTATTTAACTTTACTTTGATTATCTTGACTTACCGAAGCTTGTATAATATTGTTGTCATCTCTCTAAATTTGATAAGCTTTGCAAATGAATGAAGTGTTGAGCACATATGACTACCTATTGTAAGTGAACTCCTATTCTCATTGTTTCAAGTTTAAACGCTGAATTCCTTATAATTCTTTTGGTTCTTCTTGCTCGAGGATGATCAAGGTTTGAGGTTTGGGGAAGTTGATGGCTCCAATTTTTGCCATCTTCCACCGCGTTTAAACATTGTTTTTGGTCAAGCAATTGCCAAATAAACTCTCAACCTTGCCACTAATGACTAATAATTGCAAAGATGTGCAAATCCCTTCTTTGATTTATGTTGTGCAAGAAATCACTGCTTTTAACGCGAAATAAGGAGTCATAATGAAGGATTTTTTAGGAAGTACACACGACCAAGTAATTGGAGAAGCATACCAAGGCGTTAGTGCGCGTAACGACCACTGGTACGGGCATGGTCTGCCCGTACCGCCCACCCATACTAGGTGGTGACGGTTTCGTCTCGTCAAACCCTACAATTTTCGTGAAGACGCCTATATATTTTGAGGCTCCAGCCACCGGCCAGAGAGCCGCCATTCCCAGATTGCACCACAACACCACCAAATGTTGGGGGGATAGCCCCGGGTAGGGTCACACCGGGGTATAAAGGCCGAGTTAGCCGAGGTACGACACGATCAAAGAAAGTGCTGGCCGGGTCACCTCAAGGAAGGCCAACTTACGGAGTAACCCGGTCCGGTGGGCATTTGCCTAGCATTAATCTGGCCGACATAAAATATATGTCGGCCATATTTGTCTACAAGATGTGCAGGTATGCTCGTAGCCGGGTTAGCCAAGCGCTAGCCGGGCCACAACTTGGCTTCCAAGGGAAGATGGAATCTCCCGTTGGTCAAAAGGTGGCCTCTGTCCACTGTAGCATGAGCAAAGAAAGTAGAGGAAAGGACCAGCGGGGCGGGGCTGACAAGGGTGACGCGGGCTATGTCGGCTGATGTAGCTTGCGTCTGGTGACGCCTAAAGGCGAGGAGCACGCATAGGGTTACGTCCATAGTCCGGACGAACCGTTAAAGTGAATAAAGAAGAATCTAGCTTTAACCAAGGGGCATATTTGGGGAATATGCCTCCATGTATGTCCTAACTTTGTAACCTGGGCTCCCCTATATAAGGAGTACCAGGACCTCCATAGCAGGGGATCGATCATTCTGTCTTGGTAGAACTCTAGAGCATTGTAGTGGGGGGGGGGGGGGTAAGAGAACTAGTCTCCTTCTCACGAACTGCTCAAGGAGCCCTTGAAATCCACCATTGATAGAGTGAAATATAAACATCTATGTGTGGAATACCCACACTATCCCTCCCTGGATTCCTCTAGTGTACATTGGCCCAATCTTTAGCTATCCATGACATCTGCCGTGCCACCACCACGATAGTTGGCATCCACCATGGGGCTAGCGGCGCTAGCAGGGGTGAAAATCTAGACAAGAAACATCATCGGCACCGGTGAGCGTATTGTCTCTGGCTTGGTTAAGCATTTTGGAGCGCTGGGCTACGTTAGTGACAATGCTGGGAGCTTCAGCAGGCGTCCTCCTCCGCGCACCAGCCTCTTCATCAAGCTGGGCGCACACAAGATCTACGTCGGTGTGGACGAGACTTGCGTTCACCCGTGGCACGTCGTCGAGGGATGCGAGCCACCTCTCAGCGCAGTTAGCGGCCCGTGTATCACTCGCCCCGCAAGATGCATTGAGGTCATGATGACTGCGCCAAACGCAAGAACAAGCAAGGATCCAGTGCTAGATCTGGAGGTCACGCCAAAGCAGACAAGGTCTAGATTGCCACCTCTAGAAAGGCCAGAGAATATACTGCAGCAAGCAATAGATAGCCTAGCGACACCAATAGCTCCTGTTGTAGATCCGGCTCAGGCGCGAGCTGAGTTATTGGAGACTAGGTAGAAAATGCTAGCTGGGGCGAAAAAGGTAGCCGAGTTGCAGCAGTCGCTAAACATCACCTTGAGGGAATATGCAAATGCAAACCACATAGATGGGATTGTTCGTTTGTGGTACCAAACTTCCCGTGCGAGTGCACCGCAGTACCCGAGTTGTCATCAATCGCACGGAGGGGCCGTAGTAGAATCTCCAATTGTCCAGAAGGGCCAAATGGGGGTGAATACAAATCTAACGGCCAAACGGTCATTTGAACCAGACAAAAAACGGTTGAACTCAAATACCGCCGTTAGGTCAACTCTTCTTGGCCTGCCCTGTCAGTATTCCCTGTTATCTTTTGCGGTCGTAGACTAGCTTACCCCTGCGTGGACCAGATCCTTGAGTGGACCAGATCTATTTCTTTGCTCTGCTCTGGTCTTCTCCCCTGCTCCCCTCCCATAACATTTGCTCAGCTCCGGCTGCTCGTCTCAGATTGGAGATCGCACTTGCTCTAATTTGCGTCCCCGCCATGTCTGGTCAACCTCCCACGCCTCTAATCGAAGCTTGCAGACGTTGCTGTCGCATCGTCCGCTGTATCGGAGCTTTGCGTCCCTGGACTAATATCGCACCTCTGGCTAGTCCTTCTCGCATGGCGGAGCGTGTCCCGTCAGGCGATCCAGGCCGGCGACCGGCCTCGGGAAGTTGCGTGTTGCCGCGCACCCCAGACATGGTAGCCCTGGCACAGTAGTTCGACGACCATGCTCTCATGGCCACCGTGCTGGGTGTCCGTGTCACCGACAGAGTTGCTATCGGCTTTCAGGTCTCGTTTTGGGATCAGACGAAATGAGGTCAAGGTTGAGGTATGCGTGCTGCCATTTGATTTTTTGTCCGGTTCAAGCACAACTCAGACACCAAGCGCGTTCTGCATTCTTCCCGTTCTTTCAAGTGCTACAGGGATAAAATGAGCTTCATGCATTGGCATCGCCCTTGTGGGTGGGACGATCGCTTGGGGAAGCTTCATTTCTTCTCCAAACTCAGCTTTGACGACCTCCCATTGGATGCTTGGGAGCTGAAGGCCCTCAAGCAGGTCATTAGTAGCCTTGGCGGCGAGCTGGTGGAAATGGTGCCACCAAGCGACAGATGGGTCATCAAGGTAAAGGCGTGGCTGAAAGATCCTGACGCCGTTCCTAAGATGTACGAGGTGCAGATTCCAAGCAGGGCAGGGCGACAACTTTGCTGGAAGCACCCGATCATCATCCACCTGGAGGAGGTTCTGGAATCGTTACATGGCATTCAGGGCCCCGAAGAGGCTGCCAGAAAGCGTCCTCGTCGCCTGCAGTGTTGGCCTAGAAGGATTGATGGCACAGGACCACCACCGTTTCGCGATGATGCACACAATTTCGGTGGGGGAACCAGGCTTGGACGAGCTCGTGGTTCTGATTTCCCTCGAGTGAAGACAGAGCTCTAGTGAATTTTCGTGGTATGTGTGACTAATGAATTTGTAGTATGGAGAGCGTAGCAGGAAGTTAGCATCGACTAAAAATGTGTAATAGTTTGAATCGATGTAGTATGTGTGGGTAATGAATTTAATGTAGTGTGTGCGTAATAGTTTGAATCGATGTAGTTGAACACTGTGCTTTATAATTTCTGTGAATAACCAAGGACAACCTCATGAAAAGAGGGTGGTATAGCAATGAGCAATGTCAATTATGTGGATGCCAGGAAAATGTAGTCCATCTCCTCTTCAAGTACAAGGTAGCAACATTGAACTGCAGGACCATTTTGCAGACAACACAAGACAAAGGAAAAATGGTTTACATCACAGACAGCAGACGCAAAAATCTGTAGTCTGGGATAAAAAATGCCAGTTAACTAGATTTAACCATGACTAGTAATTGAAGGAAATAGATACTTGATAGTATTTGCTTACAACAGTAGTACTTCAATACAAAAGGGTCTTATACCTGCACAAATGTGGGCTAAACTTCCTACTAGTTTATAGAACAATTCATCAGCATTTCATCTACAAAAGCTATTCTTCAGTCTGAACTTAACTATTCTACACTGAAGAAACTACAGATCTCCACCAGAAAAGTTGGCTGGCCAATTGCCTTGAGAGAACATAAGTTCTTTGATCATTTAACCCAAACTAATCAATTGCCTTCCTGCCAAACTACAAGAAATCTGCATCGTTCATGCACGAGCGATTTGCGTGCGCTAGTCCCAGTTCATTTGGACCAACGGTGTGTTCCCAGCCTCCCCCACTATGGTAAGGTAGTCCGCGCTGAAGCGTGGACGCGAGAGTTCCTAGACCTTGGCGCTGCCCTATTCGAGGGTGTGTACCCTCGGCGGCATGCTCTCGTGAATGATTTGATACGTACCTTGTTCCCACTACCTAGAGCATGCCGTAATGCCGCCACGCAATTTGTCCACATCGCTCTCTTGGCCCTGCTTGCCGAATCTGGCGCCGACGACGCTGTCATCGCCGCCACGGCCGATTCGGCACATTCAGGGAAATCATCCGCCTGGCAGGGCAATGGGAGACCGGTCTTGAAGTAGAGCTTCATGGCCTGCCTTAGAGGGGCTAAATACCCTAGTTTCGGCGGTTGTCGCGGTGGTGGCGGCGGCTGCTTAGGCGGGGCCATGTTACCCTAGTTGGTGCGGCACGGAGGAGCTGCGCAAGGTGAACTGTGGTTTGTCGGAGAAGGGGAGTGAAAGACTGACAGTAGGTTTGGACTACGAGCACGCGTGAAAATAACTATATCCTATTTCCTTAGAGGGTAATAATTCGACACTCGTTGCATTAACCGCTCAATCTTTATTTCCCTTCTCAACATAAGAGTGCGAACATATTAAAAAGATCGGTCGTGGCTATCCACCTCATCGGGCAATGTACCAGGACAGGTAGGAGACCGGGTTTCATTTTAGAAATGTTGACGACTGTGCCCTTATGTTGATACGATATTATTTCTATGCCACCATGTACCGTAGATTGTAGCAACACCATCAGAAATAGGGGATGACGGTGTGGCGTGTTTTCTTTTTTTAAAGGGCATCAAAAACAGGGGATGCAGACGTGACATGTTTTCTGACTGGTGGTCCCGCCTCCTCCACCTTTGACGGCGCGCATCCCAGGTTCGAGGGCTGGTGCCGCCCACCAACACATTGTTATGCAATTTTCCATGTGGAACCTGAATTCCGGCGCTGAGCTGATGCCCATGTCGAACACAGAGAATTCTGAACGAAGCTACTAAAAATAAATACTTTGAATTCTGAAAGTACTAAAATTAAATACATTACAATTTTGTCTGAAAGGTAATATGCATACTGCTGATCGAAATAATATAAATACAGTACAAATTTCTACCTCGAAAAATAGACCTGAAAATGCTAGCAAATAATCTAGGATGAATATAGGATTCATTCTCCCCTATATATTTCGTCGTCATCGGCTCCCGCGTGCTGCAACAGATATTCAGAGAACTATCTCCATCTGCAATGTGCTGCCAGTATCTCGTCCAGAGGGTAAGGCCTCGGTGTATGTTCCAGACTTAAGCTATGGATTACCATTGTTGGTTCCTCTTCCTAGGCTTGAACCTCATGATCGTACAGTCTGATATAATTCCTATAGTATATGCAGCCGGGTTTGATTGTGGGGTGTAACCTGGTGTCAATGGAGATAGACCGATTGTAATCAACAAAGAGGGCACGACTTCAAATGTCACCGACGGCCTCGAGAGAGCGGTTCTCCGTGTCCACCCAGTACAACACTGGTTGCCCTTTGGCAAAATCCCCGTTCAACACAAGAAGTAGATCACCATCTGAATCCACAAGTTAAAGTTTGTAAGTTCCACGTACCTGTTCAAAGACTAGGACTGAAATTATTTTGGCCATTGTGACAGTGCTCGCGCGCTGCTCTAACTGGATGTTGGTCGACAAGATGTCTCCATTCTCAAGTAATGCATATACTTCCCCTCGGAATGCCGTCATGCAGTCCAGAAGCGTATCAGGAGGTGGCAAATACAATCCTTCTCCAAATGATTCATTGATTTGCCCCGTTGGGGTGCTCTCATCGGCCCATGCAATATGATCTGGATAATTAGTGCAAATGAACACCATCGCTGGACTTCACACGATGATGATTGCGTAAGATCAGATGGTATGTGTGCTTGAAACTCAGTGTTAGACTTATGAGTGATTGGGTTTAGAAGCTGAATCTGGTATGGCTCCACCCTTTGAGCAAGCACGATGATGCCACGAGAAACACCGACGAAGTAGAATCTTTTGGAAGAAGAGGGCATCAGTTAGCACTAAGATGTTTACAATGGAAAATACCAATAAATATCGGATGTGAATGTGAACCTGTGATGGCCGTCCATTAGATTTGTCCTGAAGCAACGACCAGTGGCGAGGTTGAGGAATGTGAAGTCGCCAACGTCTGGAAGTGTGTGATCTATCATGATCCAGTTGTTGAGATGGAATTCGGGCACCTTTAAAGTGTGGCGCCAATCGGTGTAGACTTCTCGGCAAGTAGCATAGGTGTCGATGTACTCCTCTTTCTCCAGCAAGTAGTCAGCGATCTTGCGAAGTGGGTCGGCTGAGAGATCAGACTAGTTCTTCTTCATCCGGCTACTAGCCATGGCTTACGTGCGGGAATGTTTTGATCGAGGAAGAAAGAAGAACTACCACTACGAGGAGAAGAAGAAGAGGAGAACTGACGAGGGAGACGAAGCGGAACTGCCACTGCGAGGAGACGAGGGAGAAGAAGCAGAACTGCCACTTCAAGTTTGCATCAACAGGCTTTTTTTGGAACTAGCGCGTGAACTAGCCATGCACTGCATGCAAGTTTTGATCAAACAGACTAACATGTGGGACCTGCTAAAAAATTCTGTGAAGTGCTACCGTGCATAGTGCGCTGACAGGTGGCATGTTTTCTGACTGGCGGGCCCGCCTCCTCCACCTTCGACGGTGCGCGTCCCAGGTTCGTGGGCTGGTGCCACCCACCAACACATTATTGTGCAATTTTCCATGCTTTGTCGCAACCAGCTCCGCTCCTCTGCTCCTGCCGCCACCACTCCGATTAGTCATGCACCGCTCTTATCAGCCCCTTGGGCCGTCGTCCTCCCGCCCTCCCCTCCCTGCCATCCCCTCACGTCCCCTCCCCTCCCCTCCCTACATTGTCTCCTTGCCGCCGTCCACCGCCCAGGCGCGTCTGGAAACAAAAACCGAGTGTCGGCCGTTGGGTTAGGGGCCCAACGACGCTGGTGATCTAGATCCCGCTCGGAGATGGATCCTGCGAGGCTTGAGAACACGGAGATGGGTTCTGCACGGCTGGAGAGCACGAAATCTCCTTCAAGTCTGGAGAGCACAGAGGACAACGAAACAGGGGAAGAGGAAGCGGGGTGCAGAGCTTTGGAGGTATGGAGCCCGGAGAAGGTGCTATGCATCCACATTGAAGGGTAAGAACTGTGATTCCTTTTTTGCATACCCCAATTAGCATTTCTAGTCCCGTGGTGATGGCAAGGATATGTGTTGGTAACTGCAGGACGTCTGTATAGCTTGTCCTTGAGCATGATGCTTTGTGAAGCGAGCATGAAGGCACTGAAATGTGTGGCGGTGCGGATGATGATGAGAAAGCATATCCAGACATGGCTGCTGACCCTGATAGGATGGAGAGTAGGAAATATTTGGTTGATTCGAACTTTGAGCCTGACTATAGGATTGATGAGGAAGAGGAATGTGAAGATGTGGAAATGGGATGTAGATACGACGACGAAGACGAGGACATGCCGGTGATACACTTTGACAGGGACAATCCTAGATTTGATGAGGGGACTGTCTTTGATAATGTGGAGGACTGCAGATATGCAGTTGCAACCTATGCAATCAGAGTTGGGTTCGAATTTATCATTGAAAAGAGCGACCAAAAGAGATTTAGGGTGCACTGTAGGGAAAGTAATGTGTGTAAATGGAGTTTACATGAATCTCCAATGCGGGGTGGACACCCATTTCAGGTTGCAATAGCTACATTTAGTTTCAGTCTTTCTCATATTTATTATGCTGATAACTAGCTCTGAATTATTCTGATTCTTATCGAATGCAGATCAAAGTAAACACGAAGAAACACAAATGCCCTAATACTTATTTAAGTGATAAAATTAGACCGGCGACTACCAAGTGGATTGCTGCTACTGTACTTGACTGGGTGAGGCAGGATCATAACATTGGACCCGCTCAACTCAGAGCAAAGATTAGCAAAAAGTTTAACGTTCTGATTCCTTACCACAAAGTCTTTGATGGGAAGGAGATGGCTCTAGACTTCATTCCAGGCAAGTGGAATGACAATTTTCATATGTTGTATAGTTTCAAAGCTCAGGTAGATGAAACATCATCTAGTAGTGTTGTTGACATCGATTACGAGGTTGTGAAAGGAAGAGAAAAGGTCTCGAGGGGGGTCAGGTATAAGCAGGCAGATAAGATATGCTTCAGGAGATGTTTTGTCTGCCTGAAGGTATGCTGGAAGGGGTTCCTAGACGGCTGCAGGCCATACTTGGCAATATGCGCAACTTCTTTAACATAGAAGTTCAGGGGACATGTTGCTTCTGCTTGTGGTTTGGATGCGCATAATTGGCTTCTACCCGTAGCTTATGTTGTTCTTGAGGGTGAATCAAATGAAAGTTGGACATGGTTCATGCAGAGACTATGGGAAGTAATTGGTCACCCTAAAGGCTTGGTGATACACAACGGTGCATGCAAGGGTCTTGAGAATGTTGTTGATGCTGTGTTTCCTAGGGTTGAGCATAGGGAATGCATGCGGCACCTCGCTACTAACTTCACGAAGAAGTTCAACGGAAAGATCTTTGAAGAGGACTTGTGGCGATCATCATACACATACACCCCAAGCACGCATGCTACTTACTTGCAGAACATGTATGTAGTGCCAAAGGTGAAAAAATACCTTGAAGAACATCACACCAAGCTTTGGGCCAGAAGCAAGTTTGGTGAGTTAAGCAAGGTGGATTTTGTTTGCAATAATTTGGCAGAGAGTTTCAATGATAAGATTTCGGGCATGAAGACACTTGGAATTGTTATTTTGTTGGATGCAATAAGACAATGCATAATGGTGAAGATAGATTTAAGGCAAAGAATTTGTGCAAGAAAATTTTTAGGCCATAAAATAGTTCCAAAGGTGGTTATGTTACTGAATGCAAGAACCAGGGCAATGAGAACGATAAAGATGAGGATGGTCAGAAGTTCCAGAACATTGGCTGAGGTTTATGCAGAATACAAGCGTGGAAGTGAATGGAGGTACACTATAGACATTGGAAACAAGACTTGTTCATGTAGGCAGTGGCAGATTACTGGTCTGCCATGTCACCATGCAATTTACTTCATCTTAAAGCTTAGAGGTAGAGGAGATGAAATAGAGAACTATGTCGACAACTATTTCTCTGTGGACAAGTTTGCTGCAACTTATGCATAAAATGTACCACCGATGGCCGATGAAAATGATTGGGAGATTGTCAATCCAGGGTTCAAACTTCAACCACCAGTTCTTAGGAGGCCACCTAGGAGGCCTAGAAAGCTAAGGATCGAAGCCTCCACCGTTAAAGGTTCAAGGCTGGGAGCTAGGAAAAGGAAATGCAAACGTTGTGGCGGATTCGGCCAATCAAGAGGTTGTGCAAAAACCCAGTTACACATGATATTATCCTTGTTCACACCCCGGTGGCAGAAAATGAGGCTTCTCAGCCAGAACTGGAGGAAGAGCGGCGTGAAGACGGTGATGAGCACTCGGAGGAAAACGTACGTAAGCAGCCAATTTATGAAGAAGTGGAGGTGCCGGCGAGAAAAGGGTGTGAAAATAAACAAAAGGGTAAGCAGAACGGGGAGGAAAGGGCAAATAATGGAGGTGTATTAGGATATAAAGAAGTTGCAGGGGTGATTGAGGATGTTCTTGAGGATCTTTCGGCTAACTGCAGGAGAAATAATAAATCCCTGCCAATTTCATCTTTGTACGGTTCTCCGGATGAAAGGTAAGCTTAAAAATTGTTTTATTTGCCATTTATCATTTTTTTATCCTCATCAATTGATGCTTAATGCAGCGTGGGTTAGCAGACTAATAAGAGGAGCAGAAAGATGCGGGCATAGTAACATCGTATATTGAATTATATCATTGAAACTAAACTAGTCGTGTCGTCTTTATTTATATCTGGCGCGTGCAACGTGTGTGTGATGGGGTCATGTGAACTAGATTACAATTTTTTAAATATTATTACATTAATTTTTTACCTACGTTTGGACGCGGCTACTAGTTCCCATCTCTCTTGCATTCCCATCTCCTCTGGCGCACTCCAGAATTATGGCTGTGCCATCAAGTAGCAGAGTCAGCGTATTGTCCCATCAGATGTGAACGCAATGACTTTGTTTGGGCAGAATTTGATGACTTTTGATTAGTTTGAAAGATAGAGAAACCTAAAACATGTATCTAGACATGTTTTGGGTATAGACACGTTTATTAAATATCTAAAAAAACTAAGTCAGTTATATCTGGACAGGAGTAGTACACTATTACAACACGCTCGATCCCTTCTCCTCTTGCGAACTCCAAATTATGGCTGTGCCATCAAGTGCTGGGAGCAGAGTCAGCGTATTGTCCCATCAGATATGCCAGGAACAGGCGAACTTTATTTTCAGGATCGGACGAGTTTCGATCGACTAGTTTCAAAGACAAAGACAACTAAAACATGGCCAACATATATAGATTATGACGATAATCGACCATGACTCAAGTGACCCAGATCCAAAGAGGGCATTAAGATACCGTACATAGATTTAATTTATGCTTAAGTGGCCCTAATCGACTATGACGCTCCCGCAGTCTCCATCATTGACGATGTTGTCCGCGTCGTCGCCAGCCTCCTCCATGTCGGAATCGATGCCGACGTTCTCGGCAGCGTTCCTCCTCCTCATGGATTCTTCATGGCGCGCTGCATCGATATCGGTGGAGGTCGTATGCCTAGGTACTACCTAGAAGCGCTGCCTCCCTTCGGGGTTGCGCAGATCCGGGTGGACCTCCCGCCGATGGGTTCCACATAGCTCAGTCAATGCAACCCCTCCTTCTTGAACAACTTTCACCAGTACGTGCTCGTGCGCGAGTACCGTGCCATTGCCCTCTTCCCTTCTGACAGCTGGCTGTGGCGCTCCACGATCTGCCTCGCCAACACGTTGTCGCACAAGAGCAGCACGACAGGAACCCCGACATAGCTGAGCTTGAAGCTGGCCGGAAGCCTCGCGAATGGCAGCACGAGTATGTCGTAGTGGGCGAATATCTGAGCCTCGTGCAAGCTTAGCTTGGGTCTCTCCCTCTCCATGGCGATGAAGGAACACGATCTGAGCTTCGGCCCTGAGGTTAAGGGTATAAGGGCAAGGACGTAGGCCCAACGTCGTTGCCACTGCCAATCAGTTCGCAGAACAGACTTCTCGCGGATCGCCCTCGCGAAGGACATCCTTATCATCCACGCACCCCGATCCAACGGAGCCTAACAATCAGGGATCGGGTCTTCTATAAGCCCAGAGTAGTTGCTGGTTAGCTCTGCATCCCGATTGTTTGTGGCCAATGGCTGTAGTTGAAAATAATACACATTTCAATGACACTGGTGGATCCATATGTGGTCACTAAAGAGAACACACATGCAATGACTCTAGATGTGGTTAATGAGAAGAACACACATGCAATGACACTGGTGGATCCATATGTGGTATGTCAAAAGAACACACATGCAATGACTCTGGTTGTTGTTAGTAAAAAGAGCACACATGCAATGACACTGGTGGATCCATGTGTGGTCTCTGAAGAGAACACACATGCAATGACACTGGTGGATCCATATGTGGTATGTGAAAAGAATAGTCATGAAATGACTCCAGTTGTTGTTAGTAAAAAGAACACACATGCAATGACACTGGTGGATCCATGTGTGGTCCCTGAAGAGAACACACATGCAATGACTCTGGCTGTTGTTCGTAAAAAGAGCACACATGCAATGAGACTGGTGGATCCATAGGTGGATTGTGAAAAGAACACACATGCAATGACACTGGTGGATCCATGTGTGGTCTCTGAAGAGAACACACATGCAATGACTCTGGCTGTTGTTCGTAAAAGGAGCACACATACAATGAGACTGATGGATCCATAGGTGGATTGTGAAAATAACACACATGCAATGACTCTGGTTGTTGTTAATAAAAAGAACACACATGCAATGACACTGGTGGATCCATGTGTGGTCTCTGAAGAGAACACACATTTCAATGGCACTGGTAGATCCATATGTGGTATGTGAAAAGAATAGTCATGAAATGACTCCACTTGTTGTTAGTAAAAAGATCACACATGCAATTACACTGGTGGATCCATGTGTGGCCTCTGAAGAGAGCACACATGCAATGAATCTTGCTGTGGTTAATGAGAAGAACACACATGCAATGACACTGGTGGATCCATAGGTGGATTGTGAAAAGAACACACATGCAATGACTCGAGTTGTTGTTAGTAAAAATAACACACATACAATGACACAGGTGGATCCATGTGTGGTCTCTGAAGAGAACACACATTTCAATGACACTGGTGGATCCATATGTTGTATGTGAAAAGAACACACATGCAATGACTCTAGTTGTTGTTAGTAAAAAGAACACACATCCAATGACATTGGTGGATCCATGTGTGGTCTCTAAAGAGAACACACATGCAATGACTCTGGCTGTGGTTAGTAAAAAGAGCACACCGCAATGACACTAGTGGATCCATAGGTGGATTGTAAAAAGAACACACATGCAATGACTCTGGTTGTTGTTAGTAAAAAGAACACACATGCAATGACACTAGTGGATCCATGTGTGGTATCTGAAGAGAACAGACATTTCAATGACACTGGTGGATCCAGATGCGGTATGTTAAAAGAATAGTCATGAAAGGACTCGAGTTGTTGTTAGTAAAAAGAACACACATGCAATGACACTGGTGGATACATGTGTGGTCTCTGAAGAGAACACACATGCAATGACTCTGATTGTTGTTAGTAAAAAGAACACTCATGTAATGACTCTAGTTGTTGTTAGTAAAACGAACACACATGCAATGACACTAGTCGATCCATGTGTGGTCTATGAAGAGAACACACATGCAATGACACTTGTGGATCCATATGTGGTATGTGAAAAGAATAGTCATGAAATGACTCCAGTTGTTGTTACTAAAAAGAACACACATGCAATGACACTGGTGGATCCATGTGTGGTCTCTTAAAAGAACACACATGCAATGACACTGGTGGATCTATATGTGGTATGTGAAAAGAACACACATGAAATGACTCCAGTTGTTGTTAGTAAAAAGAACACACATGCAATGACACTGGTGGATCCATGTGTGGTCTCTAGAGAGAACACACATTTCAATGACACTGGTGGATCCATATGTGGTATGTGAAAATAATAGTCATGAAATGACTCCAGTTGTTATTAGTAAAAAGAGCACACATGCAATGACACTGGTGGATCCATGTGTGGTCTTTGAAGAGAATACACATGCAATGACTCTGGTTGTTTTTAGTAAAAAGAGCACACATGCAATGACACTGGTGGATCCATGTGTGGTCTCTGAAGAGAACACACATTTCAATGACACTGGTGGATCCATCTGTGGTATGTGAAAAGAACACATATGCAATGACTCCAGTTGTTGTTAGTAAAAAGAACACACATGCAATGACACTGGTGGATCCATGTGTGGTATCTGAAGATAACACACATGCAATGACTCTAGCTATGGTTAATGAGAATAACACACATTTCAATGACACTGGTGTATCCTTATGTGGTTTGTGAAAAGAATAGTAATGAAATGACTGCAGTTGTTGTTAGTAAAAAGAACACACATGCAATGACACTGGTGGATCCATGTGTGGTCTCTGAAGAGAACACACATGCAATGACACTGGTGGATCCATATGTGGTATGTGAAAAGAACACACATGCAATGACTCCAGTGGTTGTTAGTAAAAATAGCACACATGCAATCACACTGGTGGATCCATGTGTGGTCTCTGAAGAGAACGCACATTTTAGTGACACTAGTGGATCCATATGTGGTATGTGAAACGAACACACATGCAATGACTCCAATTGTTGTTAGTAAAAAGAACACACATGCAATGCCACTAGTGGATCCATGTGTGGTCTCAAAAGAGAACACACATGCAATAACTCTAGCTGTGGTTAATGAGAAGAACACACATTTCAATGACACTGGTGGATCCATATGTGGTATGTGAAAAGAATAGTCATGAAATGACTCCAGTTGTTGTTAGTAAAAAGAACACACATGCAATGACACTGGTGGATCCATATGTGGTATGTGAAAAGAACACACATGCAATGACTCCAGTTGTTGTTAGTAAAAAGAACACACATGTAATGACACTGGTGGATCCATGTGTGGTCTCTGAAGAGAACACACATGCAATGACTCTAGCTATGGTTTATGAGAAGAACACACATTTCAATGACATTGGTGGATCCATATGTGGTATGTGAAAAGAATAGTCATGAAATGACTCTAGTTGTTGTTAGTAAAAAGAACACACATGCAATGACACTGGTGGATCCATGTGTGGTCTCTGAAGAGAACACACATGCAATGACACTGGTGGATCCATATGTGGTATGTGAAAAGAACACACATGCAATGACTCCAGTTGTTGTTAGTAAAAAGAACACACATGCAATGACACTGGTGGATCCATGTGTGGTCTCTGAAGAGAACACACATGCAATGACTCTAGCTGTGGTTAATGAGAAGAACACACATTTCAATGACACTGGTGGATCCATATGTGGTATGTGAAAAGAATAGTTATGAAATGACTCCAGTTGTTATTAGTAAGAGGAACACACATGCAATGACACTGGTAGATCCATGTGTGGTCTCTGAAGAGAACGCACATGCAATGACACTGGTGGATCCATATGTGGTATGTGAAAAGAACACACATGCAATGACTCCAGTTGTTATTAATAAAAAGAACACACATGCAATGACACTGGTGGATCCATGTGTGGTCTCTTAAGAGAACACACATGCAATGACACTGGTGGATCCATATGTGGTATGTGAAAAGAACACACATGAAATGACTCTAGTTGTTGTTAGTAAAAAGAACACACATGCAATGACACTGGTGGATCCATGTGTGGTCTCTAGAGAGAACACACATTTCAATGACACTGGTGGATCCATATGTGGTATTTGAAAATAATAGTCATGAAATGACTCCAGTTGTTGTTAGTAAAAAGAGCACACATGCAATGACACTAGTGGATCCATGTGTGGTCTCTGAAGAGGACACACATGCAATGACTCTGGTTGTTGTTAGTAAAAAGAGCACACATGCAATGACACTGGTGGATCCATATGTGGTATGTGAAAAGAACACATATGCAATGACTCCAGTTGTTGTTAGTAAAAAGAACACACATGCAATGACACTGGTGGATCCATGTGTGGTATCTGAAGATAACACACATGCAATGACTCTAGCTGTGGTTAATGAGAAGAACACACATTTCAATGACACTGGTGTATCCTTATGTGGTTTGTGAAAAGAATAGTCATGAAATGACTGCAGTTGTTGTTAGTATAAAGGACACACATGCAATGACATTGGTGGATCCATGTGTGGTCTCTGAAGAGAACACACATGCAATGACACTGGTGGATCCATATGTGGTATGTGAAAAGAACACACATGAAATGACTCAAGTTTTTGTTAGTAAAAAGAACACACATGCAATGACAATGGTGGATCCATGTGTGGTCTCTAAAGAGAACACACATTTCAATGACTCTAGCTGTGGTTAATGAGAAGAACACACATTTCAATGACACTGGTGTATCCTTATGTGGTTTGTGAAAAGAATAGTCATGAAATGACTGCAGTTGTTGTTAGTAAAAAGAACACACATGCAATGACACTGGTGGATCCATGTGTGTTCTCTAAAGAGAAAACACATGCAATGACACTGGTGGTTCCATATGTGTTATGTGAAAATAACACACATGCAATGACTCCAGTTGTTGTTAGTAAAAAAGAACACACATGCAATGAAACTGGTGGATCCATGTGTGGTCTTTCAAGAGAACACACATGCAATGACTGTAGCTGTGGTTAATGAGAAGAACACACATTTAGATGACACTGGTGGATCCATATGAAAGAATAGTCATGAAATGACTCTAGTTATTGTTAGTAAAAAGAACACACATGCAATGACACTGGTGGATCCATGTGTGGTCTCTTAAAAGAACACACATGCAATGACACTGGTGGATCCATATGTGGTATGTGAAAAGAACACACATGAAATGACTCCTGTTGTATATAGTAAAAAGAACACACATGCAATGGCACTGGTGGATCATGTGTGGTCTCTGGAGAGAACACACATTTCAATGACACTGGTGGATCCATATGAGGTATGTGAAAATAATAGTCATGAAATGAATCTAGATGTTGTTAGTAAAAAGAGCACACATGCGATGACACTGGTGGATCCATGTGTGGTCTCTGAAGAGAACACACATGCAATGACTCTGGTTGTTGTTAGTAAAAAGAGCACACATGCAATGACACTGGTGGATCCATGTGTGCTCTCTGAAGAGAACACACATTTCAATGACACTAGTGGATCCATATGTGGTATGTGAAAAGAACACATATGCAATGACTCTAGTTGTTGTTAGTAAAAAGAACACACATGCAATGACACTGGTGGATCCATGGGTGGTATCTGAAGATAACACATATGCAGTGACGATAGCTGTGGTTAATGAGAAGAACACACATTTCAATGACACTGGTGTATCCTTATGTGGTTTGTGAAAAGAATAGTCATGAAATGACTACAGTTGTTGTTAGTAAAAAGAACACACATGCAATGACACTGGTGGATCCATGTGTGTTCTCTAAAGAGAAAACACATGCAATGACACTAGTGGATCCATATGTGGTATGTGAAAAGAACACACATGCAATGACTCCAGTTGTTGTTAGTAAAAATAGCACACATGCAATGACACTGGTGGATCCAGTTGTTGTTAGTAAAAAGAACACACATGTAATGACACTGGTGGATCCATGTGTGGCCTCTGAAGAGAACACACATGCAATGACTCTAGCTATGGTTAATGAGAAGAACACACATTTCAATGACACCGGTGGATCCATATGTGGTATGTGGAAAGAATAGTTATGAAATGACTCCAGTTGTTGTTAGTAAAGAGAACACACATGCAATGACACTGGTGGATCCATGTGTGGTCTCTGAACAGAACACACATGCAATGACACTGGTGGATCCATATGTGGTATGTGAAAAGAACACACATGCAATGACTCCTGTTGTTGTTAGTAAAAAGAACACACATGCAATGACACTGGTGGATCCATGTGTGGTCTCTGAAGAGAACACACATTTCAATAACACTGGTGGATCCATTTGTGGTATCTGAAAATAACACACATGCAATGACTCCAGTTGTTGTTAGTAAAAAGAACACACATGCAATGACACTGGTGGATCCATGTGTGGTCTCTGAAGAGAACATACATGCAATGACTCTAGCTGTGGTTAATGTGAAGAACACACATTTCAATGACACAGGTGGATCCATATGTGGTATGTGAAAAGAACACACATGCAATGGCTCTAGTTGTTCTTAGTAAAAAGAACACACATGCAATGACACTGGTGGCTCCATGTGTGGTCTCTGAAGAGAATATACATTTCAATGACACTGGTGGATCCATATGTGGTATGTGAAAAGAACACACATGCAATGACTCCAGTTGTTGTTAGTAAAAAGAACACACATGTAATGACATTGGTGGATCCATGTGTGGTCTCTAAAGAGAACACACTTGCAATGACTCTAGCTGTGGTTAATGAGAAGAACACACATGCACTGACACTGGTGGATCCATAGGTAGATTGTGAAAAGATCACACATGCAATGACTCTGGTTGTTGTTAGTAAAAAGAACACACATGCAATGACACTGGTGGATCCATGTGTGGTCTCTAAAGAGAACACACATTTCAATGACACTGGTGGATCCATATGTGGTATGTGAAAAGAACACACATGCAATGACTCCAATTGATGTTAGTAAAAAGAACACACATGCAATTACACCGGTGGATCCATGTGTGGTCTCTAAAAAATAGAACACACATGCAATGAATCTAGCCATGGTTAATGAGAAGAACACACATGCAATGACACTGGTGTTTTTAGTAAAAAGAACACACATGCAATGACACTGGTGGATCCATGTGTGGTCTCTGAAGAGAACACACATTTCAATGACACTGGTAGATCCATATGTGGTGTGTGAAAAGAACACACATGCAATGACTCTAGTTGTTGTTAGTAAAAAGAACACACATGCAATGACACTGGTGGATCCATGTGGTCACCTTTGAAGAGAACACATGCAATTACTCTAGCTGTGGTTACTGAAGAGAACACACCTGCAATGACACTGGTGGATCCATATGTGGTATGTGAAAACAACACACATGAAATAACTCCAGTTGTTGTTAGTAAAAAGAACACACATGCAATGACAATGGTGGATCCATGTGTGGTCTCTAAAGAGAACACACATTTCAATGACACTGGTGGATCCATATGTGGTATGTAAAAAGAACACACATGCAATGGCTCCATTTGTTGTTAGTAAAAAGAACACACATGCAATGACACTGGTGGATCCATGTGTGGTATCTGAAGAGAACGCACGTGCAATGACTCTAGCTATGGTTAATGAGAAGAACACACATTTCAACGACATTGGGGGATCCATATGTGGTATGTGAAAAGAATAGTCATAAAATGACTCCAGTTGTTGTTAGTAAAACGAACACACATGCAATGACACTGGTGGATCCATGTGTGGTCTATGAAGAGAACACACATGCAATGACATTGGTGGATCCATATGTGGTATGTGAAAAGAACACACATGCAATGACTCTAGTTGTTGTTAGTAAAAAGAACACACATGCAATGCCATTGGTGGATCCATGTGTGGTCTCTGAAGAGAACACACATTTCAATGACACTGGTGGATACATATGTGGTATGTGAAAAGAACACACATGCAATGACTCCAGTTGTTGTTAGTAAAAAGAACACACATGCAATTACACTGGTGAATCTAGTTGTGGTTAATGAGAAGAACACACATGCAATGACACTGATTGTTATTAGTAAAAAGAGCAAACACGCAATGACACTGGTGGATCTATGTGTGGTCTTTGAAGAGAACCCACATTTCAATGACACTGGTGGATCCATATGTGGTGTGTGAAAAGAACACACATGCAATGACTCCAGTTGTTGTTAGTAAAAAGAACACACATGCAATGACATCGTGGATCCATGTGTGGTCTCTAAAGAGAACACACATGCAATGACTCTAGCTATGGTTACCGAAGAGAACACACATTTCAATGACACTGGTGGATCCATATGTGGATTGTGAAAATAACACACATGAAATGACTCCGGTTGTTGTTAGTAAAAAGAACACACATGCAATGACACTGGTGGATCCATGTGTGGTCTCTGAAGAGACCACACATTTCAATGACACTGGTGGATCCATATGTGGAATGTGAAAAGAACACACATGCAATGACTCGAGTTGTTGTTAGTAAAAAGAACACACATGCAATGACACTGGTGGATCCATGTGTGGTCTCTAAAGAGAACACACTTGCAATGACTCTAGCTGTGGTTAATGAGAAGAACACACATGCACTGACACTGGTGGATCCATAGGTGGATTGTGAAAAGATCACACATGCAATTACTCTGGTTGTTGTTAGTAAAAAGAACACACATGCAATGACACTGGTGGATCCATGTGTGGTCTCTAAAGAGAACACACATTTCAATGACACTGGTGGATCCATATGTGGTATGTGAAAAGAACACACATGCAATGACTCCAATTGATGTTAGTAAAAAGAACACACATGCAATTACACTGGTGGATCCATGTGTGGTCTCTAAAAAATAGAACACACATGCAATGAATCTAGGCATGGTTAATGAGAAGAACACACATGCAATGACACTGGTGTTGTTAGTAAAAAGAACACACATGCAATGACACTGGTGGATCCATGTGTGGTCTCTGAAGAGAACACACATTTCAATGACACTGGTAGATCCATATGTGGTGTGTGAAAAGAACACACATGCAATGACTCTAGTTGTTGTTAGTAAAAAGAACACACATGCAATGACACTGGTGGATCCATGTGTGGTCACTGAAGAGAACACACATGCAATTACTCTAGCTGTGGTTACTAAAGAGAACACACCTGCAATGACACTGGTGGATCCATATGTGGTATGTGAAAACAACACACATGAAATAACTCCAGTTGTTGTTAGTAAAAAGAACACACATGCAATGACAATGGTGGATCCATGTGTGGTCTCTAAAGAGAACACACATTTAAATGACACTGGTGGATCCATATGTGGTATGTAAAAAGAACACACATGCAATGGCTCCATTTGTTGTTAGTAAAAAGAACACACATGCAATGACACTGGTGGATCCATGTGTGGTATCTGAAGAGAACGCACGTGCAATGACTCTAGCTATGGTTAATGAGAAGAACACACATTTCAACGACACTGGGGGATCCATATGTGGTATGTGAAAAGAATAGTCATAAAATGACTCCAGTTGTTGTTAGTAAAACGAACACACATGCAATGACACTAGTGGATCCATGTGTGGTCTATGAAGAGAACACACATGCAATGACATTGGTGGATCCATATGTGGTATGTGAAAAGAACACACATGCAATGACTCTAGTTGTTGTTAGTAAAAAGAACACACATGCAATGCCATTGGTGGATCCATGTGTGGTCTCTGAAGAGAACACACATTTCAATGACACTGGTGGATACATATGTGGTATGTGAAAAGAACACACATGCAATGACTCCAGTTGTTGTTAGTAAAAAGAACACACATGCAATTACACTGGTGAATCTAGTTGTGGTTAATGAGAAGAACACACATGCAATGACATTGATTGTTATTAGTAAAAAGAGCAAACACGCAATGACACTGGTGGATCTATGTGTGGTCTTTGAAGAGAACCCACATTTCAATGACACTGGTGGATCCATATGTGGTGTGTGAAAAGAACACACATGCAATGACTCCAGTTGTTGTTAGTAAAAAGAACACACATGCAATGACACTGGTGGATCCATGTGTGGTCTGTGAAGAGAACACACATGCAATGACTCTAGCTGTGGTTACTGAAGAGAACACACATTTCAATGACACTGGTGGATCCATAGGTGGATTGTGAAAAGAACACACATGCAATGACTCTGGTTGTTGTTAGTAAAAAGAACACACATGCAATGACACTAGTGGATCCGTGTGTAGACTATGAAGAGAACACACATTTCAATGACACTGGTGGATCCATTAGTGGTATGTGAAAAGAATAGTCATGAAATGAGTCCAGTTGTTGTTAGTAAATAGAGCACACATGCAATTACAATGGTGGATCCATGTGTGGTCTCTAAAGAGAACACACATGCAATGAATCTAGTTGTGGTTAATGAGAAGAACACACATGCAATGACACTGGTTGTTGTTATTAAAAAGAGCACACATGCAATGACACTGGTGGATCCATGTGTGGTATCTAAAGAGAACACACATTTCAATGACACTGGTGGATCCATCTGTGGTGTGTGAAAAGAACACACATGCAATGACTCTGGTTGTTGTTAGTAAAAATAACACACATGCAATGACACTGGTGGATCTATGTGTGGTCTCTGAAGAGAACACACATGCAATGACTCTAGCTGTGGTTACTGAAGAGAACACAGATGCAATGACACCGGTGGATCCATATGTGGTATGTGAAAATAACACACATGAAATGACTCCGGTTGTTGTTAGTAAAAAGAACACACATGCAATGACACTGGTGGATCCATGTGTGGTCTCTGAAGAGACCACACATTTCAATGACACTGGTGGATCCATATGTGGTATGTGAAAAGAACACACATGCAATGACTCGAGTTGTTGTTAGTAAAAAGAACACACATGCAATGACACTGGTGGATCCATGTGTGGTCTCTAAAGAGAACACACTTGCAATGACTCTAGCTGTGGTTAATAAGAAGAACACACATGCACTGAAACTGGTGGATCCGTAGGTGGATTGTGAAAAGATCACACATGCAATGACTCTGGTTGTTGTTAGTAAAAAGAACACACATGCAATGACACTGGTGGATCCATGTGTGGTCTCTAAAGAGAACACACATTTCAATGACACTGGTGGATCCATATGTGGTATGTGAAAAGAACACACATGCAATGACTCCAATTGATGTTAGTAAAAAGAACACACATGCAATTACACTGGTGGATCCATGTGTGGTCTCTAAAAAATAGAACACACATGCAATGAATCTAGGCATGGTTAATGAGAAGAACACACATGCAATGACACTGGTGTTGTTAGTAAAAAGAACACACATGCAATGACATCAGGATCCATGTGTGGTCTCTGAAGAGAACACACATTTCAATGACACTGGTAGATCCATATGTGGTGTGTGAAAAGAACACACATGCAATGACTCTAGTTCTTGTTAGTAAAAAGAACACACATGCAATGACACTGGTGGATCCATGTGTGGTCACTGAAGAGAACACACATGCAATTACTCTAGCTGTGGTTACTGAAGAGAACACACCTGCAATGACACTGGTGGATCCATATGTGGTATGTGAAAACAACACACATGAAATAACTCCAGTTGTTGTTAGTAAAAAGAACACACATGCAATGACAATGGTGGATCCATGTGTGGTCTCTAAAGAGAACACACATTTAAATGACACTGGTGGATCCATATGTGGTATGTAAAAAGAACACACATGCAATGGCTCCATTTGTTGTTAGTAAAAAGAACACACATGCAATGACACTGGTGGATCCATGTGTGGTATCTGAAGAGAACGCACGTGCAATGACTCTAGCTATGGTTAATGAGAAGAACAACAATTTCAACGACACTGGGGGATCCATATGTGGTATGTGAAAAGAATAGTCATAAAATGACTCCAGTTGTTGTTAGTAAAACAAACACACATGCAATGACACTGGTGGATCCATGTGTGGTCTATGAAGAGAACACACATGCAATGACATTGGTGGATCCATATGTGGTATGTGAAAAGAACACACATGCAATGACTCTAGTTGTTGTTAGTAAAAAGAACACACATGCAATGCCATTGGTGGATCCATGTGTGGTCTCTGAAGAGAACACACATTTCAATGACACTGGTGGATCCATATGTGGTATGTGAAAAGAACACACATGCAATGACTCCAGTTGTTGTTAGTAAAAAGAACACACATGCAATTACACTGGTGAATCTAGTTGTGGTTAATGAGAAGAACACACATGCAATGACACTGATTGTTATTAGTAAAAAGAGCAAACACGCAATGACACTGGTGGATCTATGTGTGGTCTTTGAAGAGAACACACATTTCAATGACACTGGTGGATCCATATGTGGTGTGTGAAAAGAACACACATGCAATGACTAAAGTTGTTGTTAGTAAAAAGAACACACATGCAATGACACTGGGGGATCCATGTGTGGTCTGTGAAGAGAACACACATGCAATGACTCTAGCTGTGGTTACTGAAGAGAACACACATTTCAATGACACTGGTGGATCCATAGGTGGATTGTGAAAAGAACACACATGCAATGACTCTGGTTGTTGTTAGTAAAAAGAACACACATGCAATGACACTGGTGGATCCGTGTGTGGTCTATGAAGAGAACACACATTTCAATGACACTGGTGGATCCATTAGTGGTATGTGAAAAGAATAGTCATGAAATGAGTCCAGTTGTTGTTAGTAAATAGAGCACACATGCAATTACAGTGGTGGATCCATGTGTGGTCTCTAAATAGAACACACATGCAATGAATCTAGTTGTGGTTAATGAGAAGAACACACATGCAATGACACTAGTTGTTGTTATTAAAAAGAGCACACATGCAATGACACTGGTGGATCCATGTGTGGTCTCTAAAGAGAACACACATTTCAATGACACTGGTGGATCCATCCGTGGTGTGTGAAAAGAACACACATGCAATGACTCTGGTTGTTGTTAGTAAAAATAACACACATGCAATGACACTGGTGGATCCATGTGTGGTCTCTGAAGAGAACAAACATGCAATGACTCTAGCTGTGGTTACTGAAGAGAACACATATGCAATGACACCGGTGGATCCATATGTGGTATGTGAAAATAACACACATGAAATGACTCCGGTTGTTGTTAGTAAAAAGAACACACATGCAATGACACTGGTGGATCCATGTGTGGTCTCTGAAGAGACCACACATTTCAATGACACTGGTGGATCCATATGTGGTATGTGAAAAGAACACACATGCAATGAATCGAGTTGTTGTTAGTAAAAAGAACAGACATGCAATGACACTGGTGGATCTATGTGTGGTCTCTGAAGAGAACATACATGCAATGACTCTAGCTGTGGTTAATGTGAAGAACACACATTTCAATGACATAGGTGGATCCATATGTGGTATGTGAAAAGAACACACATGCAATGACTCTAGTTGTTGTTAGTAAAAAGCACACACATGCAATGACACTGGTGGCTCCATGTGTGGTCTCTGAAGAGAATATACTTTTCAATGACACTAGTGGATCCATATGTGGTATGTGCAAAGAATAGTCTTGAAATGACTCCAGTTGTTGTTAGTAAAAAGAACACACATGCAATTACACTGGTGGATCCATGTGTGGTCTCTGAAGAGAACACACATGCAATGAATCTAGTTGTGGTTAATGAGAAGAACACACATGCAATGACACTGGTTGTTGTTAGTAAAAAGAGCACACATGCAATGACACTGGTGGATCCATGTGTGGTCTCTAAAGAGAACACACATTTCAATGACACTGGTGGATCCATATGTGGTGTGTGAAAAGAACACACATGCAATGACTCTAGTTGTTGTTAGTAAAAAGAACACACATGCAATGACACTGGTGGCTCCATGTGTGGTCTCTGAAGAGAATATACTTTTCAATGACACTAGTGGATCCATATGTGGTATGTGAAAAGAATAGTCTTGAAATGACTCCAGTTGTTGTTAGTAAAAAGAACACACATGCAATTACACTGCTGGATCCATGTGTGGTCTCTGAAGAGAACACACATGCAATGAATCTAGTTGTGGTTAATTGGAAGAACACACATGCAATGACACTGGTTGTTGTTAGTAAAAAGAGCACACATGCAATGACACTGGTGGATCCATGTGTGGTCTCTAAAGAGAACACACATTTCAATGACACTGGTGGATCCATATGTGGTGTGTGAAAAGAACACACATGCAATGACTCTAGTTGTTGTTAGTAAAAAGAACACACATGCAATGACACTGGTGGATCCAGGAGTGGTCTATGAAGAGAACACACATGCAATGACTCTAGTTGTGGTTACTGAAGAGAACACACATGCAATGATACCAGTGGATCCATATGTGGTACGTGAAAAGAACACACATGAAATGACTCCAGTTGTTGTTAGTAAAAATAACCTACATGCAATGACACTAGTGGATCCATGTGTGGTCTCTGAAGAGAACACGCATTTCAATGACACTGGTAGATCCATATGTGGTATGTGAAAAGAACACACATGCAATGACTCCAGTTGTTATTAGTAAAAAGAACACACATGCAATGACACTGGTGGATCCATCTGTGGTCTCTGAAGAGAACACACATGCAATGAATCTAGTTGTGGTTAATGAGAAGAACACACATTTCAATGACACTAATGTATCCTTATGTGGTTTGTGAAAAGAATAGTCATGAAATAACTCCAGTTGTTGTTAGTAAAAAGAACACACATGCAATGGCACTGGTGGATCCATGTGTGGTCTCTGAAGAGAACACACATGCAATGACACTAGTGGATCCATATGTGGTATGTGAAAAGAATTGTCATGAAATGACTCCAGTTGTTGTTAGTAAAAAGAGCACACATGCAATTACACTGGTGGATCCATGTGTGATCTCTAAAGAGAACACACATGCAATGAATCTAGCTATGGTTAATAAGAAGAACACACATGCAATGACACTGGTTGTTGTTAGTAAAAAGAGCACACATGCAATGACACTGGTGGATCTATGTGTGGTCTCTAAAGAGAACACACATTTCAATGACACTGGTGGATCCATATGTGGTGTGTGAAAAGAACACACATGCAATGAATCCAGTTGTTGTTAGTAAAAATAACCTACATGCAATGACACTGGTGGATCCATGTGTGGTCTCTAAAGAGAACACACATGCAATGACTCTAGCTGTGGTTACTAAAAATAACACATATTTCAATGACACCGGTGGATCCATAGGTGTATTGTGAAAATAACACACATGCAATGACTCTGGTTGTTGTTAGTAAAAAGAACACACATGCAATGACACTGCTGGATCCATGTGTGGTCTCTGAAGAGAACACACATTTCAATGACACTGGTGGATCCATATGTTTTATGTGAAAAGAATATTCATGAAATGACTCCAGTTGTTGTTAGTAAAAAGAGCACACATGCAATTACACTTGTGGATCCATGTGTGGTCTCTGAAGAGAACACACATGCAATGAATCTAGCTGTGGTTAATGAGAAGAACACCCATGCTTAGTTAAAAGATCACACATGCAATGACACTGGTGGATCTATGTGTGGTCTCTGAAGAAAACACACAGTTCAATGACATTGGTGGATCCATATGTGGTGTGTGAAAAGAACACACATGCCATGACTCCAGTTGTTGTTAGTAAAAAGAACACACATGCAATGACACTGGTGCATCCATGTGTGGTCTCTGAAGAGAACACACATGCAATGACTATAGCTATTGTTACTGAAGAGAACATACATGCAATGACACTAGTGGATCCATATGTGGTATGTGAAAATAACACACATGAAATGACTCTAGTTGTTGTTAGTAAAAAGAACACACATGCAATGACACTAGTGGCTCCATGTGTGGTTTCTAAAGAGAACACACATTTCAATGACACTGGTGGATCCATATGTGGTATGTGAGAATATCACACATGCAATGACTCTAGTTATTGTTACTAAAAAGAACACACATGCAATGACACGGGTGGATCCATGTGTGGTCTCTAAAGAGAACACACATGCAGTGACTCTAGCTGTGGTTAATGAGAAGAACACACAATTCAATGACACTAGTGGATCCATATGTGGTATGTGAGAAGAATAGTCATGAAATGACTCCAGTTGTTGTTAGTAAAAAGAACACACATGCAATGACACTGGTGGATCCATATGTGGTCTCTGAAGAGAACACACATGCAATGACACTGGTGGATCCATATGTGGTATGTGAAAAGAACACACATGCAATGACTCCAGTTGTTGTTAGTAAAAAGAACACATATGCAATAATACTGGTGGATCCATGTGTGGTCTGTAAAGAGAACGCACATTTCAATGACACTGGTGGATCCATTTGTGGTATGTGAAAAGAACACACAAGCAATGACTCCAGTTGTTGTTAGTAAAAAGAACATACATGCAATGACACTGGTGGATCCATGTGTGGTCTCTTACATGCAATGACTCTAGCTGTGGTTAATGAGAAGAACACACATTTCAATGACACTAGTGGATCCATATGTGGTATGTGAAAAGAATAGTCATGAAATGACTCAAGTTGTTGTTAGTAAAAAGAGCACACATGCAATTACACTGGTGGATCCATGTGCGGTCTCTGAAGAGAACACACATTTCAATTACACCGGTGGATCCATATGTGGTATGTGAAAAGAACACACATGCAATGACTCCAGTTGTTGTTAGTAAAAAGAGGACACATTCAATGACATTGGTGGAGCCATGTGTGGTCTATGAAGGGAACACACATGCAATGACTCTAGCTGTGGTTAATGAGAATAACACACATGCAATGACACTGGTGGATCCATAGGTGGATTGTGAAAAGAACACACATGCCATGTATCGAATTGTTGTTAGTAAAAACAACACACATGCAATGACACTGGTGGATCCATGTGCGATCTCTAAAGAAAACACACATTTCAGTGACACTTGTGGATCCTTATGTGGTATGTGAAAAGAACACACATGCAATGACTCCAGTTGTTGTTAGTAAAAAGAACACACATGGCATTACACTGGTGGATCCATGTATGGTCTGTGAAGAGAACACACATGCAATGACACTAGCTGTGGTTAATCATAAGAACACACATGCAATGACACTGGTGGATCCATAGGTGGATTGTGAAAAGAACACACATGCAATGACTCTGGTTGTTGTTAGTAAAAAGAACACACATGCAACGACACTGGTGGATCCATGTGTGGTCTCTGAAGAGAACAAACATTTCAATGACACTGGTGGATCCATATGTGGCATGTGAAAAGAATAGTGATGAAATGACTCCAGTTGTTGTTAGTAAAAAGAGCACACATGCAATTACACTGGTGGATCCATGTGTGGTCTCTGAAGAGAACACACATGCAATGAATCTAGTTGTGGTTAATGAGAAGAACACACATGCAATGACACTGGTTGTTGTTAGTAAAAAGAGCAAACATGCAATATCACTGGTGGATCTATGTGTGGTCTCTGAAGAGAACACACGTTTCGATGACACTGGTGGATCCATATGTGGCGTGTGAAAAGAACACACATGCAATGACTCTAGTTGTTGTTAGTAAAAAGAACACACATGCAATGGCACTGGTGGATCCATGTGTGGTCTCTGAAGAGAACGCACATTTCAATGACACTGGTGGATCCATATGTGGTATGTGAAAAGAACACACATGCAATGACTCCAGTTGTTGTTAGTAAAAAGAAAACACATGCAATGACACTGGTGTATCCATGTGTGGTCTCTGAAGAGAACACACATGCAATGACTGGAGCTATGGTTACTGAAGAGAACATACATGCAATGACACTGGTGGATCCATATGTGGGATGTGAAAATAACACACATGAAATGACTCCAGTTGTTGTTAGTAAAAAGAACACACATGCAATGACACCGGTGGCTCCATGTGTGGTCTCTGAAGAGAACACAAATTTCAATGACACTGGTGGATCCATATGTGGTATGTGAAAAGAACACACATGCAATGACTCCAGTTGTTGTTACTAAAAAGAACACACTTGCAATAACACAGGTGGATCCATGTGTGGTCTCTAAAGAGAACACACATGCAGTGACTCTAGCTATGGTTAATGAGAAGAACACACAATTCAATGACACTGGTGGATCCATATGTGGTATGTGAAAATAACACAAATGCAATGACTCCAGTTGTTGTTAGTAAACAGAGCACACATGCAATGACACTGGTGGATCCATGTGTGGTCTCTGAAGAGCACACACATGCAATGAATCTAGTTGTGGTTAATGAGAAGAACACACATTTAAATGACACTAGTGGATCCATATGTGGTATGTGAAAAGAATAGTCATGAAATGACTCTAGTTGTTGTTAGTAAAAAGAGCACACATGCAATTACACTGGTGGATCCATGTGCGGTCTCTGAAGAGAACACACAATTCAATTACACTAGTGGATCCATATGTGTTATGTGAAAAGAACACACATGCAATGACTCCAGTTGTTGTTCGTAAAAAGAGCACACACGCAATGACACAGGTGGATCCATGTGTGGTCTCTAAAGAAAACACACACGCAATTACTCTAGCTGTGGTTAATGAGAAGAACACACATGCAATGACACTGGTGGATCCATAGGTGGATTGTGGAAAGAACACACATGCAATGACTCGAGTTGTTGTTAGTAAAACCAACACACGTTCAATGACAATGGTGGATCCATGTGTGGTCTCTGAAGAGAACACACATTTCTATGACACTGGTGGATCCATATGTGGTATATGAAAAGAACACACATATAATGACTCCAGTTGTTGTTTGTAAAAAGAACACACATGCAATTACACTGGTGGATCCATGTGTGGTCTCTGAAGAGAACACACATGCAATGACACTAGCTGTGGTTAATGAGAAGAACACACATGAATGACACTGGTGGATCCATAGGTGGATTGTGAAAAGAACACACATGCAATGACTCTGGTTGTTGTTAGTAAAAAGAACATAGATGCAACAACCCTGGTGGATCCATGTGTGGTCTCAGAAGAGAACAGACATTTCAATGACACTGGTGGATCCATATGTCTTATGTGAAAAGAAAAGTCATGAAATGACTCCAGTTGTTGTTAGTAAAAAGAGCACACATGCAATTACACTGGTGGATCCATGTGTGGTCTCTGAAGAGAACACACATGCAATGAATCTAGTTGTGCTTAATGAGAAGAACACACATGCAATGACACTGGTTGTTGTTAGTAAAAAGAGCAAACATGCAATGACACTGGTGGATCTATGTGTGATCTCTAAAGAGAACACACATTTCAATGACACTGGTGGATCTATATGTGGTGTGTGAAAAGAACACACATGCAATGACTCTGGTTGTTGTTATTAAAAAGAACACACATGCAATGACACTGGTGGATCCATGTGTGGTCTCTGAAGAGAACGCACATTTCAATGACATTGGTGGATCCATATGTGGTATGCGAAAAGAACACACATGCAATGACTCTAGTTGTTGTTAGTAAAAAGAACACACATGCAATGACACTGCTGGATCCATGTGTGGTCTCTGAAGAGAACACACATGCAATGACTCTAGCTGTGGTTAATGAGAAGAACACATATTTTAATGACACTGGTGGATCCATATGTGGTATGTGAAAAGAATAGTCATGAAATGACTCCAGTTGTTGTTAGTAAAAAGAGCACACATGCAATTACACTGGTGGATCCATGTGCGGTCTCTGAAGAGAACACACATTTCAATTACACTGGTGGATCCATATGTGGTATGTGAAAAGAACACATATGCAATGACTCTAGTTGTTGTTAGTAAAAAGAGCACACATGCAATGACACTAGTGGATCCATGTGTGGTCTCTGAAGAGAACACACATGCAATGACTCTAGCTGTGGTTAATGAGAAGAACACACATGCAATGACACTGGTGGATCCATAGGTGGATTGTGAAAAGAACACACATGCAACGACTCGAGTTGTTGTTAGTAAAAACAACACACATGCAATGACACTGGTGGATCCATGTGTGGTGTCTGAAGAGAACACACATTTCAATGACACTGGTGGATCCATATGTGGTATGTGAAAAGAACACACATGCAATGACTCCAGTTGTTGTTAGTAAAAAGAACACACATGCAATTACACTGGTGGATCCATGTGTGGTCTCTGAAGAGAACACACATGCAATGACACTAGCTGTGGTTAATGAGAAGAACACACATGCATTGAGACTGGTGGATCCATAGGTGGATTGTGAAAAGAACACACATGCAATGACTCAGGTTGTTATTAGTAAAAAGAACACACATGCAATGACACTGGTGGATCCATGTGTGGTCTCTTAAGAGAACAGACATTTCAATGACACTGGTGGATCCATATGTGGTATGTGAAAAGAATAGTCATGAAATGACTCCAGTTGTTGTTAGTAAAATGAGCACACATGCAATTACACTGGTGAATCCATTTGTGGTCTCTGAAGAGAACACACATGCAATGAATCTAGCTGTAGTTAATGAGAAGAACACACATGCAATGACACTGGTTGTTGTTAGTAAAAAGAGCAAACATGCAATGACACTGTTGGTTCTATGTGTGGTCTCTGAAGAGAACACACATTTCAATGACACTGGTGGATCCATATGTGGTGTGTGAAAAAAACACACATGCAATGACTCCAGTTGTTGTTAGTAAAAAGAACACACATGCAATGACACTGGTGGATCCATATGTGGTCTCTGAAGAGAACACACATGCAATGACTCTAGCTGTGGTTAATGAGAAGAACACACATGCAATGCCACTTGTGGATCCATAGGTGGATTGTGAAAAGAACACACATGCAATGACTCTGGTTTTTGTTAGTAAAAAGAACACACATGCAATGACACTAGTGGATCCATGTGTGGTCTCTTAAGAGAACAGACATTTCAATGACACTGGTGGATCCATATGTGGTATGTGAAAAGAATAGTCATGAAATGACTCCAGTTGTTGTAGTAAAAAGAGCACACATGCAATGACATTGGTGGATCCATGTGTGGTCTCTGAATAGAACACACATGCAATGACTCTAGCTGTGGTTAATGAGAAGAACACACATGCAATGACACTGGTTGTTGTTAGTAAAAAGAGCACACATGCAATGACACTGGTGGATTTATGTGTGGTCTCTGAAGAGAACACACATTTCAATGACACTGGTGAATCCATATGTGGTGTGTGAAAAGAACACACATTCAATGACTCCATTTGTTGTTAGTAAAAAGAACACACATGCAATGACACTGGTGAATCCATGTGTGGTCTCTGAAGAGAACACACATGCAATGACTCTAGCTGTGGTTACTGAAGAGAACACACATTTAAATGACACTGGTGGATTCATATGTGGTATGTGAAAAGAACACACATGAAATGACTCCAGTTGTTGTTAGTAAAAAGAACACACATGCAATGACCCTGGTGGATCCATATGTGGTATGTGAAAAGAACACACATGAAATGACTCTTGTTGTTGTTAGTAAAAAGAACACACATGCAATGACACTGGTGGATCCATGTGTGGTCTCTAAAGAGAACACACATTTCAATGACACTGGTGGATTCATATGTGGTGTGTGAAAAGAACAGTCATGAAATGACTCCAGTTGTGGTTAATGAAAGAATACACATTTCAATGACAATGGTGGTTCCATATGTGGTCTGTGAAAAGAACACACATGCAATGACTCTAGCTATGGTTAATGAGAAGAACACACATACAATGACACTAGTTGTTGTTAGTAAAAAGAACACACATTCAATGACACTGGTGAATCTAGATGTGGTGTGTGAAAAGAACACACATGCAATGACTCCAGTTGTTGTTAGAAAAAGAACACACATGCAATGACACTGGTGAATCCATGTGTGGTCTCTGAAGAAAACACACATGCAATGACTTTAGATTTGGTTACTGAAGAGAACACACATTTCAATGACACTGGTGGATCTATATGTGGTATGTGAAAAGAACACACAAGAAATGACTCCATTTGTTGTTAGTAAAAAGAACACACATGCAATGACACTGGTGGATCCATATGTGGTATGTGAAAAGAACACACATGCAATGACTCTGGTTGTTGTTAGTAAAAAGAACACACATGCAATGACACTGGTGGATCCATATGTGGTCTCTGAAGAGAACACACATTTCAATGACACTGGTGGATCCATATGTGGTGTGTGAAAAGAATAGTCATGAAATGACTCTAGTTCACATTTCAATGATAATGGTGGTTCCATATGTGGTATGTGAAAAGAATACACATGCAATGACTCTAGCTGTGGTTAATGAGAAGAACACACATGCAATGACACTGGTGGATCCATATACGGATTGTGAAAAGAGATTTGCCCTCTCTCTCGGTTACAAATCTCACAAAATCCCAAACGTGTGGAGATCCCAAACGTGTGCTCACTCTGGGTGCTACGCCCTGATTGGCTGACACAGATGTCACGCGGATCGTCTCCACCAACCGTTGATCCTATGTGATCCAACGGGTAGGATAACCCCTCCCTTCTCCACTTTTTTTATGCATGGTCAATGCATGCCAGCTCTCTATCCGTGCTACAAATACTTTACCTCCATAAACAAGTGAAAATCCATCTATCTAACTAAAATAAATAAAATAAATGATCGTATTTCGAAGAAGCCATCATCTTTGTCTTCTGGTTCGTCCTTGTCTTCGTCAACGCCATGGTCCCTGCCATCGCCACCGTCGGTGTCCTCCTGTGACGACTCGACACCGCCCCCTTCCTTGAATAATCACGTTATCTCCTTATTGGAGTCCTCCTCCTCCTCTTCGTAGTCCCATGGGTCCACGTCACCCTCCTTCGCTTCTGCCTCCAACTGATCGATGAACGCCTCCTTGTTGGCCGACTCAGAGTCGTCCAAATAGCTATCTCCTCTCTTCTTCCTGGTGTTCTTCTCGTTCCTCTTCTTGTCCATACTTGCGGGTGCAACACGCGCCCCCATCCTGGCTGCTGCTTTGTGCTCGTCCAACGCTGCAGGTACCCCACGCTCCTCCTGCGCGGCTGGTACGAGCTTCGACGTTGCGGTGTCCTCGAGTGCCGATGTCGATGGATCCTGGCGCGGTCGGACACGACGTGCTGCCTCAGCAGGCGACTCGCGAGCGCAAACGATGCAGCAAAGAGCCGGGGACGCAGGATGGTCAGTGGATGGCTTGGACCTGCCATTGCCATGGCGAGGGGGCATCGTGCTCGAGGTAGTTGCTCCGAATGGTCGATGGCGGGTACACAGAGTGGGGTGCCGATCTGATCAAGAATGAGCAGTAGTTTCGTGCGTCGTGTCCACGCATGCATTTGTCAATTATCAAAAAAAGTAATATCTCGCGTACTGAACATAATTTGATCGCAACAAAAGTGGCACAACGTATTCTAGACTCGTAAATATCCCGTGTGTGCCTGTCAATGTGGAGTTCGACGGAGTTCGACGTGCTGACGTGATCGTGCAGCAGTTGTGCGCGTCATTGCCCCATCAACACGTGACACACGCACGCGGGATGTGCGTGCCGATTCCCGTGATGACCACTCGGCTCGCACTCCCCTAATTATATACTAGATTTTGGGCGACGCTGAAGACCATTGAAGTGTCCATCGCAATAAAGACTAGTCCCATCGATTCCCTACCCCTGCCTCCCTGGCTTCTTTGAGAAGGTAGACCGTACACGGTGGTCTTGTATAATAGTACTAGTACTACTGGACCACGGCCTGTACTCTTTGACTCCTCTCCCACACTAATCACTATCTCCTTCCTCCTACCGCCGCCACCCTCACCCTGCAAGCCATGGCTCCACTAAGGAGGGGGAGAGGCCAGTCGATGATCCTCGCGGAGAAAAGGGAGAGAAATCGCCATGAGGCACTTCTTGCTCTACCAGCCACTCAAGCCCACCCTCTCAACAAGGCCTAATCTCCCCCGACAATGGCGCCGAATGTTCTAGCAGGCGAGGGCTCCTCCCGGTACGGTCTTCTTGTTCTAGTTCTTCTCCATCTCCCTCTCCATCATGATCTTATTCAACTTCTTCTTGTTTTTCTTCTTCTTGCTCTTCCTCTTCTACATATTATAGGCCAGCCGTGGAGCCCGAATCCACCATGACGGAGGCGTTGTAGGACCCGTTCGGCCCTGTTCCATGTCTCAGCAAGGTAGCAAATCTCCATGTTGTTATTTCTCCGAGTTGTGATGTGGATTTCTTAAATCCTATCCGCCTCGCATTGGTTTTTCTTCTTCTTTTGCGAGTTGTATTAGTTTTCATGAATATGACTGGATCTCTTGGTCTTTCCTTAATACCGCTATTCATAGATTCACTATGGATTTTTTGTGATTACGATTAGTTTATCATGGTCATGAATAGATCTCTAGGTCCATTTTTTAACACTGCGGTCAATAGATTCAACGGGGATTTTTTGATCTGTATTAGTAATCACCTGGAACCTATAGTGTAATTATAGAATTCCTATTTCAATTAACATGAACGATGCAGCGATCGAAGGCCGAGTACCATGACAAGGTGGCCACGATCAGTTCCAAGATTGTCAACCAACATGAGCTTGCACGCTCCCTCACCCAAGCTAATGAGAGCCTACGCAAGCAATTATCTGTGCAGAAGGAGATCTCGCTAGATTTTGCACGTGACGTCGTGAGGCTGCAGAAAGTTCTCCACCGTTGAAACAACATTTCATGTTTTCCTATGTTTTGCGTGTTAGATAACAATACTGTGGAGATTATTCATGTGCGCTAAGTGTGCGTGAAGCTTTGAGGGGGGCCGGATAATCTGCCCCACCAAGGGCCAGATAATCCGGCCTACCTCATTGCTCAAAGAGAGCCAAGGCGCGTCGCTTGGTATCCGGTCGGATTTTCTCCCGGAAAATCCGAACTGGGGCGGTTTTTCCTCCCTAGGCCGGATAATCCGGCCCCCAGTTTTCGAGCAAAAGGAGCAAGGCGCATCGCTCGATATCCGGTCGGATTTTCTCCTGGAAAATCCGAACTGGGGCGGTTTTTCCTTCCCAGGCCGGATAATCCGGCTATCGCATGGGCCAAATAATCTAGCCCCCAGAAGTTGATCAAGGGCAAGCTCGGCGCGATGCTCAGATAGGGGACGGATTATCTGCCGGATATTCTGAGTCTGGGGCGGTGTTTTCCCCAGGCCGGATAATCCGGCCATCACTTGGGCCAGATAATCCAGCCCCCAAAGTGTCCAACGGCTGGTTTCTGAAGGGGGTATAAATACCCTTTCTTCCCCAACGTTCAGAACTCTTGATTCATTTGAAATTGTCCTGACATTGTGCAAGAGCTCTCATTCTCGATCTCCCACTTCAACCACCCGAAGGTCTTGATCTTTGGGGGAATTGAAGGAGGAGAAGTTCATCATCATCATCAAGAATCAAGCGCTTCAACTCCTCTCCATTCACTTGGAGAAATCCCTGATCTAGTATTCTTGTCAATACCTAGATCTTGTTTATTGTATTTGATAACTTTGTTCTTCTGGCAGCTTGTTGTCATTTCGGGAGACTCCAAGTTGTTGTGGATTTGTTGCCCCGCTAGTTATGTAAAGGCGCCGGTGCCCGCCTCGAAGGGTACCTATAGTGGAAAGGTGGTTCAGGCCTTTGGTGGCAAGAACCATCGGAGAACAGGGTGAGGCCTTTTGTGGCGTGGTGGTCTTAGTATCGCCCACCCCTCCAACACAGACGTACTTCCCTTAACAAGGAAGGAACTGCGATCAAACAAATCCCGTGTCTCCACGTGCTTCACTTCGGTTTACCCGTTCCTCTTACACTCACTCTTTACTCGCTAGTAGATAGGTTTGCATATAGGGAAAATTCCATCTATTAGTTGTTCTAGAGAATTTACCCTTTGTGCTAAGACTAAAATTGAAAAAGTATTAAAAATTGGTGTAGCACCTATTCACCCCCCTCTAGGTGCCCATACGATCCATTTCAATTGTATCAGAGCCCCGACTCTTAATTCGGGCTTAACCGCCTAAGAGTAGTATGGGTACCAAGGATGATGGAAATGAGGCTGTGGATAAGGTCACAATGGATGATCACAAGTCGTTGGAAACAACCTTGTTGAAATCCTTTGAGGCCAAGATGGAGGAGATGAATCAAATGATTGCTCGCCTTACATCATCCATAGCCCCATCTCCATCCTCCTCTGAGGCTGCCACACCATCATCTAAGGAAAAGGGTAACACCGGATCCAAGGATGATGATGTGGAAGGTGAAAAACTTAATGGTTCCACCTCCAAGAAGGGAAGTGGTAAGGAGGAATATAGTGAGGTTCGCCACGTATATTCCCCCAACCCACCTATCCCTCATCCTCATATAAACAATAGGGGTGATCCACCCAAGCTCACTGCATCCTCCTTTAATCAATGGCAATTGCTAATGAAATCTCATGTTTGCAACTCCTCTATTGAATTGTGGAGGATTATTGAAGAGGGTCTTCATATTGGAGATCAAACCAACCTAACGAGAAGAGAAGTTGAGGACAGCCAGTTGAATGCCACCGCTCTCCACATGATACAGCTGGGTGTGGGTCCCAAGGACATGCCACACATTGAACATCTCAACATAGATAAAGAAGCTTGGGATGCTCTTACGGATCTCTTTGTTGGAAATGAAAGCATGAGAAGAAACAGGTATGATGCCCTTAGTAATGAAGCTGAGGGATTCTACATGTTGGATGGTGAAAACCATGAGGATATGTATAGAAGACTCAAGGGCATCGCAACAACATTTCGAAAGCACGGGGCCACTCACATTGATGATGCATGGATAAAAAGGAAATATGTGAGTGCCTTAATGCCTTTCGAGCCAACAGACTTGAAGAGCCTGCAAGGTAAACATAACTATCATCAAATGACTTCCAACAAAGTCATGCAAGGAATGGCGTCATTCAAAGTGGCAGCAAAGAATGCTGAAGATGCCCGTGCTCGGGCCATTGGAATGCAAAAGGGTGTCAACGTGGCTCTCAAAGCCAATGTTGTTGAGCAAGAGGAAGATGAAGGAACTTTTGAGGGGGTATCCATGGACTGCCCCGATGAGGTCAAACGTGCTCATGGTGAGTACATGGCATTTTATGCAAGGAACTTTTGGAAGGACCCTGCCAAAGCCAAGTCTGAACTTGAGCGCAAGAACGGGTCAAATGGAAGAAGAGAAAGTGGCCCAAGATTGAGAACTTGCTTCAACTATGGAGATAGAATGCACTTTGTAGCCGAGTGTCCTTATCAAAATAGAGAAGACAATGGTGGCAGGCTCATTCTTAAAGAGAAATATAAAGTACTTAAGAAGAAGACATTTATGAAGAAGAATGTCCCCTTCAAGAAGCAACCCAAGATTGTCTTGGTAGCTCAAGAGGAATACTCCTCCGCAAGTGAAGATGAAGAGGATGATGATAGTTCCCGCGAGGTGGCTGCTATAGCCACCACATCGACTCCCTCATCCCTCTTCGACTCGCCAAACGAGAACGTCATCAACAAAAATGCCACTTACCTAATGGCAAGAGGGTCCGAGGTATCAACTTCTAGCTCTTCATTTCCTAAGACTAACATAATTTTGGATATGGATGATCATGACAGTCTTAAAATGAAAGAAGAAGTTATTGCTTTGGATACTTTTTTCACTAACCTACAAGGTGAGCACAAACTCCATTTTGATGCTCTTATGAGTCAACTTGCTCAAGCTGAAGATCTTCTTGAAGAAAAGGGCAGAATTGAAAGAGAAGATGCCTTGGAGATAGCTTCTTTGAAGAATGCCTTGGAAGAGGAAGAGGAAGTCGAGTATCTTTGGAAGAGAGACTCGAATCTTTTGAGGAGTCACAAGAAGAAGCTGTAGCTCAGCTCATTAAAGAACGTGATCATGCTCTTGCCAAGGTAAAGAAACTAAAGAAAGAAAAGATTGACTTTGGGGCTATTCATGCTAGACTTTTGGAGAAGTTTGATAATCTTGAAAGTGCTCACAAGGCATTGAAGAGTGATCATTCTACTTTAAATGAGTCTCATGACCAGCTCCAAACTCAATTGAAATGGTATGATGTGCCAAGTACCTCCACTTCATCCTCTAGAAAAGAAGACCTTGCAAGAAGTTCTCAACATAAAGGTAAAGGGGTTATTGATGAGATACTGATCTGGAAAAGGACAAACAATAGTAAAGAAGGTCTTGGTTACATACCCAAGACAAAGAGCAAGAAAAACAACAAGAAGAAGAAGAGCAAGACTGCTCAACCAAAGACTAGCAACATTACCAATGACAAGACTAATTATGATGGTTTTGCAGGGATCAACAATCCTAACTTTGAACTATATTGTGATTATTATGGTGATGTTTATGCTAGTTATGTAGGCCCTTATGATTGTTACATTCCTTGGTCTATTTGGGTTCCCAAGACCCTTGTTACTAACACGAGAGGACCCATTGAAAAATGGGTACCTAAAACCAAGAAGTAATTTTCTTGCAGGGCTATGCTTTCGGTGGTTCTAAATGGGTACTCGATAGCGGTTGCATGAGTCATATGACCGGAAGCAAGGAGATCATCACGGAGATGCGGCCAAACCTTGATCACATAACCGTCTCCTATGGTGACAAGTCAAAATCTGAGGTATTGGGTCTCGACAAAGTTGTGGTGGCTCATGATATCTCTCTCGTGGATGTCATGCTTGTTGAGACCCTCGGGTACAACTTACTTCCAGTTCGCGCCCTTGGTAAGATGGGCTTTGCAGTTTATATTGATGCTGATTTGGTGGTACTCTTGTGGAGCAAGTCTCTAAAAGTCGCTTTCGTGGGATATGTCAAAAACGACCTGTATGTGGTGGACTTTTCGGGGAAAACCACTACAGGCCCGATGTGTCTTTTCGGACAGGCTGACGCGGGTTGGCTATGGCATCGCCGACTAGCCCACGTCAATATGAGAACTTTGCAAAGTCTCCACAAGGGTGGCCACATTCTTGGACTAAAAGAAAATGTCTCCTTTGCCAAAGATCGTGTTTGCAGGGCGTGTGTTGAAGGGAAAATGCATGACTCACCTCATCGAAGGAAAACTATTATCTCTTCAAAAAGGTTTTTGGAGCTCCTTCATGTGGACCTCTTCGGACCTCCATCTCATGCAAGCCTCGGTGGGAAGACGTATTGGCTAGTGATTGTTGATGATTACTCAAGATACACTTGGGTTTATTTCTTCAAGTTGAAGAGCGAAACTCAACAAACTGTCATCGACTTCGCCAACGAGGTTCAACGTCAACACAACGTCCCCATTATGGCTATAAGAAGTGATAATGGCTCTGAGTTCAAGAACTACACCTTAAATGAGTTCCTAAGTGAAGAGGGGATAAGACATCAATATTTCGCTGCGTACACCCCTCAACAAAATGGTGTAGCCGAGAGGAAGAATCGAACTCTAATGGATATGGCAAGATCAATGTTAGCCGAATTTAAATCTCCATATAACTTCTGGGCTGAAGCAATCTCTACTGCTTGTCATTCATCCAACCAATTATACCTTCGTAAGATCTTGGACAAGACTCCGTATGAAATACTTACCGGTAACAAGCCAAACATCTCATACTTCCAGGTATTCGGGTGTAAGTGTTTCTTTCTTATCAAAGGAGTTCGTTTATCTAAGTTTGAATCTAAGGCTTTAGAAGGTATTTTTGTTGGCTATGGTGCCGAATCCCACACTTTCTACAATAAGCTCTCCAGAACTGTTGTAAAATCTTGTAGTGTGGTGTTCGAGGAAAATGACGGTTCCCGTGCGGAGCAAGTTGGTGTTTGTGATGTAGATGTTGAAATACCCCAAGATGCCATAAGAAGAATGGGCGTGGGATTTTTACGCCCCATTGAGGAACCCCTTGTGGCGGACCAGGAAGGACAATGCTCTACTCATATAGAGCCCTCATCTACACATACTCAACATGTTCCAACCACGGGGGCAACTTCTACACCATCTCCATCAACTGCTGAAGGCCAAGATGTTCTAGAAAGCTCCAGGCCAGATTTTCCGGTTGACACCGGATTATCCGGCCACCCCGCTCCAGCTGACCATTTTGCTCCTGGTGGTGAAGATATCAACGCAAGCTCCAGGATGGATTTTCCGTCAAGCCCCGGATTATGCGACCCCTCGCCAGTTCAAGCAAGCCCCAGGCTTCCTGATGATACTGCTACAAATATTCCCAGGCCGGATTATCCGGCCTCTCCATCGGCCGGATTATCCGGCCTCTCCATCGGCCGGATTATCCGGACCTGACTCTCCAATTCAGCAGCCTCCTGGTATGGCTACTGTCTCACCTCAAGGGCACACGTCATTACCACCTGCTGCTGATATTCCAGTTCCTGATCAAGGTCGAGTAAATGCTTCCAATGAAGATTCAAGTGATGAATCTACTCCTCCAAGAGACAACAAACTTATTGAACTTCGTCGCAAGGCTCGGGCTGACCGTAACCTTGAGTTGAGGGATCGCACCCTCGACAAGGTTGTTGGTGATCTTCGATGAAGGGTATCTACAAGAAGAGAATTGGCCAGTTTTGGTGAGCATCAAGCTCATATCTCTATGGTGGAACCTAAGAAGGTCTTTGAAGCACTTCAAGATCCAGACTGGGTTGTTGCTATGCATGAAGAATTGAATAATTTCGAGTGCAACAAAGTCTGGAAACTCATGGAGAAACCCCAAGATTGCCGCAATGTTATCGGCACCAAGTGGATATTCAAAAACAAGCAAGACGAGAATGGCATTGTTGTGAGGAACAAGGCAAGACTTGTGGCACAAGGTTACTCCCAAGTTGAGGGTATTGACTTTGGCGAGACCTATGCTCCAGTGGCTCGCCTTGAGTCCATCCGTATCCTTCTTGCTTATGCTGCCCATAACAATTTTAAGTTGCAACAAATGGACGTCAAGAGTGCCTTCCTTAACGGTCCTCTACATGAGTTGGTATATGTAAAGCAACCCCCGGGTTTTGAGGATCCTAACTTTCCGAACCATGTCTACAACCTCGATAAGGCACTCTATGGCCTTAAACAAGCCCCACGTGCGTGGTATGAGCACCTTAAAGAGATTTTGTTAGATCGTGGCTTTGAAGTTGGGAAAATCGATCCCACTCTTTTTACTAAGAAGGTTAAGGGGGAGCTCTTCGTATGCCAACTATATGTAGACGATATCATCTTTGGTTCTACTAATAAGGCTTTTAGTGATGAAAGCTTATGACTAACAGGTTTGAGATGTCTATGATGGGGGAGTTATGGTTCTTTCTTGGATTCAAGATCAAGCAACTTAGAGAAGGAACTTTTATTAATCAAGCAAAGTACATCCAAGACATGCTCAAAAGATTCAAGATGACGGATCTAAATGGGGTCGCCACTCCAATGCAAACAAAATGTCATCTTGAACTTAACCCACATGGTAAAGATGTGGACCAAGAGGTATACCGGTCCATGATCGGCTCTCTTCTTTACCTCTGCGCATCTAGACCCGATATCGTGTTGAGTGTGGGAGTGTGTGCAAGGTATCAAGCAACTCCTAAAGAAAACCACTCAGTGGCGGTCAAGAGGATCTTTCGATATTTGGTTCATTCCACTAACTTTGGTCTCTGGTATCCCAAGGGCTCCAATTTCTCTCTATGTGGTTATACTGATTCAGATTGGGTTGGTGATAAGGATGATCGGAAATCCACTTCTAGAGCTTGTCAATTCTTGGGAAGATCTCTTGTATGTTGGTCCTCTAAAAATTAGAATTGTATATCTCTCTCCACCGCCGAAGCTGAATATGTTGCTGCTGCCAGCGCTTGCACTCAATTATTATGGATGAGGCAAACTTTAAAGGAATACAGTGTAAATTGTGACAAAGTGCCTCTTTTATGTGATAATGAAAGTGCAATCAAAATTGTGTACAATCCTGTTCAGCACACTATGATGAAGCATATTGAGATTCGGAATCATTTTATTCGAGACCATGTTGCTCGCAGAGATATTGATCTATCTTTTGTGAGCACGAAGAACCAACTTGCGGATATCTTTACAAAGTCACTTGATGAAGCAAGATTCTGCTACTTGAGGAATGAGCTAAATACCATTGATTCTAGGAGCTTGTCTTGATTACCCATGCACTCACTCATTCATCTCATTCCTTCTTTGGTCTAGGTGTGGGCATGGATATAGGGGGAGTGTGGTTCTAACTCATTGGGCTAACCCTCCCCCCATAATGCCAAAAGCAAGATAAATAATTTCTCTTAATATCATTTTGTGATATGTGAGATTCTTGATGAGTATTGGTCGTGAACCCAAGATATATCTTCGCGGTGTCACACCATACACTCCAACAAGGTGGCCTCGGCCACCGCCCTCTCCCTTGAGGAGAATTGGCTCTTTTTGGATGTTCTTTGCTATCTCTTGTTCTTATGGGAATCACACTCAATCTTGGCTTTTATTTGATTTGGATTTTGCAATTTTGAGTGTTTAGTACCATCTCAGTTTGGCTCTCTTAATCCTAAGCCTTTCCCTACCCCTAAGCCATCTATTCTAGCACACAAGTCCCTTGTACACTTGTGGGGGTGTTGTTTGGGGACATGCGGGCCTGGTTCTGTGTACAACAAAATCCCAGATTTGAGGCCGGATAATCTGGCCCAAGTGTTGGCCGGATAATCCGGCCCTGGCGGATTTCGTCTTAAAGGGCAGGGATCGGGGGGAAGGGCTCATAACGAGCAGCACTTCTCCCCCAACCCTCTCCTCCTCCTCCTCAGCCGCCGCCTGTAGTCCCCCACCCTCCTCGGAGCCTCTCCGGCCACCGGATTTTCTGGGCCTCCCCGGATATTCTTCTCCGCGCCTCGGGGTACCTTCTCCTCCGCGTTCTTCCTCCAATGAGTGAGGGTAACTCCCTCTCTCCCCATCTTTGGCTAGATGTGATAATTGTTGGGTGGAACGTTGTCTAGAAGGATGTGTTTTTGCATAGAAATCGTAGTATTGCAGTTTCTAGGTCCGATCTACTTTTTTGCATTCAATCTAGGTGAAATCGAAATTTTCTGCCAGGGCCGAATTATCCGCCCCTGGCCAGGTCGGATAATCCGGCCTGACAGATTCGATTCTGGTTCAGTTTCACTATGGAGTATGCATTGTGTAGATTTGTTCTATGAATGTTTTGACTACTTTTTCCATGCTCTCTCCTGGACTTGTGTGTATGCTTATCCCCTTGCTATCGCCCTTATTCTCCTCACAGGTGGTTCCAGTGTTCCCAAGACCTACAAGCGCCGCCCCCGCGCCAAATACTTTCGGGACGACGGTCAAGGTAACTTGGTGGACGAAGTTGAGTTGAGGAGGAGAAAGAATGAGGAGAAGCGCATGGCTGAACAAGATAAGAGGACTAGGAAGGGGGTGTCCAAGAGGAAGGGCAAGGAGCCCAAGATCAACTACAGTACTTTGGATGCGGTCACCTATTCCTCCATCCGTCACCGTGACTTGTTTGCTGAGCTACCTCGTGATGATGAGCTGGGGGATACTGCTTTACGGTGTGCGTAATGAAGGGAATCTATGAAGATGTGTATGCCAGGCTGAACATTAGGCCTATGCACCCACTGGTACTTGCTGATGCTTTGGAGAAGGATCATCTTGTGGATGCGATGTTTGTGGCTGAGAGGATGGGGCTGCACCATCTCATGGCTCTCCAGTGCTCCTTTGACTCTGAGGTGGTGAAGCAGTTCTTCTCCACTTTGGTTATTTGTGGGGATGAGCGTCGCACTATGAAGTGGATGACTCATGACAGGCCTATGACTGCTGATTTTCACGTGTTTGCTAAGGTTCTTGGATACTCTTTCCGCAGCAGGGATAGAGCCAGTGGCCACCGCATCATCACCCAGCTGAAGCCCAACAAAGATGCAGCTCTCTCTCCTTGCACTATGGACAATGGCATTGTGGGCACTCTGGCTGGCCTTGCCCCCATCTATGTTGCCTTAGTGGGTCTCTTCCGTGACTCCATTACTCCGAGTGGGGGCAACAATGACAGCATCCGTGGTCACTTTGTTCAGCTACTTCAATTTTCTCATGAGGTTGCCTCTTGCGAGGACGAGTTGGTGCAGTACAGGCTGGATGTCATGGACTTCATTTACCATGAGTTGACTGATGCTATGTTCAACCGTCTGTCCATTCCCTATGCACCCTACATTATGTTGCTCATCAGACACCTGCTTCCTGCTGAGGAGTTCCACATTGACTCAGTGCATCAGGCCAAGAAGATCTACAACAAGGTTTGGAAGACCTCTCACCCCTCCTCTGCTCTTGAGGGCCTCATGAGGGATGCTCGCAGGCCCCCAGTGCCTCCCGTTGCCCGTGAGATCAAGCAGCTGAACTGGTTCCAGCGTAACATTCTGTGCATGGGAGTGGACACGCGCAAGGGTTAGTACGAGGCATACAAGCAGCGCCATGAGTTGGCTCACTCCCAACAGCTCATTCTCCACCATGTGTCCGGTGCTTCGGGTGATCCTCCGGCTCCTACACCTCCCACCCCGTATGCTCGGTGGAACTCTTCCTCCGGGATGAACTATGGTGAGCTAGAGCATCACTTGTTCCCCTCTGCGCCTGCTGCTGATGATGAGGATGAGGAAGGTGACACTGAGGAGCTTGAAGATGAGGATGAGGATGAGAATGAAGACGAGGAAGAGGACGAGGATGAGGACTACGAGTGATCCTATGGGGCGCTAGCATCGCTCTTCTCCCTTTTTGGTGTCTCTATGCCAAAGGGGGAGAAGTAGTTCTATTAGGGTGTCCGTGGATTTGCATGGGTCGGGCATAAGCACCTGCACTTTTTATTCGTCATTTTATTGCTTATGCCCATTTAGCGTTGAACTTTAAATTTGTTATTTGTAGTTGGTTGAGACTTTATGTGGTTGTCTGGATTATGCCTATGGATTTAATATCATGGATTATGCTTATGGATCTATCTATTCATATCCTATTGCTGGAGGTTTATCACGGAAGGCTCTCATATTGGTTATCGGGTAATATTTGTGACGTATGTCAAGGATGCCTTTCCTCTACTTCGGTGGTATGTTTTTTGTTGCTCATATGTCTATGGAATAGACTCACCTACTTGTGTGCATTTGTATTCCAATGCAAAACTCTATTATGCACACATTGAGGGGGAGTCTCTTTCATAGTTACTACTGTTTGTCTTGTGTCTTTCTCGTTCAAATCCTGGTATTGTCATCTAACACAAAAAAGAGGGAGATTGAAAGAACATTTCATGTTTTCCTATCTTTTGCGTGTTAGATAACAATACTGTGGAGATTATTCATGTGCGCTAAGTGTGCAGGAAGCTTTGAGGGGGCCGGATAATCCACCCCACCAAGGGTCGGATAATCCGGCCTACCTCATTGCTCAAAGAGAGCCAAGGCGCGTCGCTCGGTATCCGGTCGGATTTTCTCCCGGAAAATCCGAATGCGATTTTTCTCCCGCCGGATAATCCGGCCGTCGCATGGGCCGGATAATCCGGCCCCCAGTTTTCGAGCAATAGGAGCTAAGGCGCGTCACTCGGTATCCGGTCGGATTTTCTCCCGGAAAATCCGAACTAGGGCGGTTTTTCCTCCCCAGGCCGGATAATCCGGCTGTCACATGGGTCGGATAATCAGCCCCCCAGAAGTTGATCAAGGGCAAGCTCGGCGCGATGCTCAGATAGGGGGCGGATTATCTAGGATATTCGAGTGCAGGCGGTGTTTTCCCCAGGCCGGATAATCCGGCCATCACTTGGGCCGGATAATCCGGCCCCCAAAGTGTCCAACGGCTGGTTTCTGAAGGGGGTATAAATACCCTTTCTGTCGTGGTGGTGTCACGGAAGATGCCATGTATAGGCTAAAGGTGGGGACTAATACACGCTAGGGGAATCCAGGGAGGGATAGTGGAGTGATTCTCCTCATAGAAGATTGTATTCCTTTCATGTTTACAAGTGCTCCTAGAGCTGTATTGGCGAGAGGAGGAAGAAGAAGCTCTCTTACTCTCAACTACAATTCACTCCTAGCACCTTGGCGAAATCGGTATCGAAGGAAAAACTCCCCTACTGAAACTCTAGCCCCCCTTATATAGAGGGGGCTTGGTCTCTGCCTAGGGCATACATGGAGGCATATTCCTAAGAATATGCCTCCTCTCAAAGTGGTAACCCGACCGGGGTGCTTTTCCCCTGCGTCATACATGCTTTAGCTACGTGAGCCTCTACGGCGCTTGCGTCAGCCGACACGGGCATCGTCACCCTTGTCGGCCAAGACCAGGTGGTCCTGCCCTTGCTTGCTTCGCTCATGCAGTGCGTAGCGGGCCTTCTTTTTGACCAGAGATTCCTTCTCCCAGAAGCTAAACGGGACCCGGATCATGGTAGATCCGGCCACACCTGTCCCTGCATACAAGTTAGACAAGCACTTCCGACTTACTCCTCAAGTCGGCTGATATAGTGTTAGGCGACCCCCTGATCCGGGTTACTCCGTGATCCGGCCTGCCTTGAGGTGACCCGGTTAGCATCCGCTTTGAGCTTGCTGAACCTCGGCTAACTCAGCCTTTATACCCCGGAGTGACCCTACCCGGGGGTATCCCCCCAACATTAGTCCCCGAAGCTGGTGCGGTCTTAGCTGCCTTGGCCGCTAAGGCCACATCAGGTTCATTTATGCTCGAGCTTTGAATGTTATTTCCGAGTTAGCTCGTTATTTCGGATTATATGGATTTACGTTCCCTTCGCACGTTCCAAGTTTTGACTCGGATCTCATGGTTTTACTTTCCCTCTACACATTCTAAGTTTTTACTCGCTGTCCGGGTTACCGTGGTTCGATCCGGGCCTTGTTTCCTTCTTTCATACGCCAACCCACGTGGAGGCTAATCATTACGTCGTCTTATTTTAAGGGCCTGCACAGTAAGCGCCGCAGTAATTGTCAGTTATTACTATGCGAGGGTCACATCACGCCTGCCTCCTCGTTTACCGCATCAGTGCGTCACATCACGGGATCGCCTCTGCTCTGTGGCCCTCTGTGTGGCTCCTCTCCGATTGGCTGAGGCAGGTGATACACGGCCACACCATGTTGCTCATTGGCAGGGCGTGATCCCACTCACCCTCTTAGGGGGTGGTTAAGTAGCGGAGGGGCGCACCCCTTAGAATTTTTTCCTCTTCTGCGCCCCTCTGCCCGTTGCTCTTCTTCTTCATCTTCCTCGCGACTGTGCTGCCGCAAGTGCTCCTAGCAGTAGCGCCGCCGCCACACTTTTCCTCATGCCTCTGCGTCGCGGCCACCGCTATGCAACTTCCTCACCATGGGTCCTCGCCAATCCAGGCCTCAGATCCCCGGCACTGCTAGCGCCAGGGAGGGTAGCGAGCACGAGATGACGGAGGAGGAGCTCGTTGTCGCCGAGCAAGAAATGGAGGAGGACGCCGCTGCGGCAGACCGTGGCATGTGGGCTGGATCATGGGTCTGTCAAGATGACCTCGACTGGCTCTACCGGACCAGACGCATCCATGCCGGCGTCGTCGCTTGTCTCCCCTTCGCCGAACTGGACCCTTCACCCAATCCGGGTGAGTTCGTCGTGTTCTTGTCCCACTTTCAACGGGGATTCGGCTTGCCGGTGAGCGACTTTTTTCGGGATTGGCTTAGCACCTACCACCTGCAGCCGCACCATCTTCCAGCCAACTCTATCACCTCTCTCTCTGCCTTTGCTTCTACGATCGAGGGCTACACCAGACTGTGGCCCACGAAGGAGCTGTGGATCCGGTTCTTCGGCCTTCGTCGTAACGTCATCCCCAATATCCAAGTTGAGTCGGAGGATAAGCAGCTCACCCAATTCGTAGCTGCGTCCATCTCGCCCCGGAGGACTTCCGTTTTCCCCCGGGTCACCGGGCTTGACTCCTGCAAAGGATGGGCCCGGACCTTCTTCTATGTCCGGAACACGGGCACTGAAGATTTGATTCGGTTGCTCCCCTATACTCCGGGTCCACCTGATCCGGAATTCTGGGAGGAGGTCTCCAAGAAGCCCACGGCTCTGGCCAACCAGGTTAACAAGAGGTTCGGGCGAAGAAACTCAGATTACAAGGAGGATGCTATGATCATGTTAAATGCAACCGAATCTCTCCCCTCGAGCGCACCCACAAGGTGTGCCACATGAGTTTCGGCCGCGACCCCAACCGGACCTCCTCCTTCGAGCTGAGCAACACGGAGATTTTTCGCTGGGTTAAGGCTCTCTTCACCACCCACAAGGATTTCTCCGCTGAATGGACATGGGGAATTGAGCACTTCTGTCGTGACAGGCTCCCTCCCGCGGTAAGCTTCGCGGGGAAAACTTACATCGGATCAAATATGTGTCGGTTTTTGTTGTATTTTTGACTCTGTTCTTCATGCTTTCTCTCAGCTATTCCTTCAGCAAACTCTTGAGGATGGTACGGATCCGACCCTTAAGTTGGCGCCCGACCGAGAAATCCCGGATGAGGAGGAGCCGGACCAGGAGATGTTTCTCCCTATGACCGACGCTACAAAACGACCCAGCAGTAAATTCTCTTCTCTTAGAGACTGGCCCGATGATGAGGATGACTCGGATGTCGACGTGATTGAACCTGTTGAGGCTGTCCCTCTTTCTTTTTCCTTTCCGGCATCAGCTAACCCCGGTGGGCATATCCACGAGGATCCTCCGCTTCTACAGGCCGAACGGTTCGGTGGCGTCGAAGAAGAGGCGCGGAGCCGCACCAAGTTCCTCCTCCGAACCTTCTCAGCCCACAAAAAGGCGAAAGAAGGCCGGAGACAAGACTGCCTCCAAGCCCACAGGCAAAGCCCCGACACGAAGGGCCTGGAAACCCAAGGAGGCCCAAACCTCGGATGCGTAAGTCATTTTTCGTTGCGTAACTCACTTCTCCTTGCATCATGGTAATTTCTCTTCTGACATTATTCTCTTCTTCAGGGCTCCGGTGGAGGTCCCTCAGAGCGGATCTAGCATCTCTTCACCACTTCGATCTGGCCCTTCTCCTCCTCGTGACGATGAGTCACGTCCACTGAGCCCTATTCCAGAGGGTTCTGCGGCTGCTCCGGGTTCCGCACTACCTCGTCGAGAGGAATGCAACCTTGGAGTGGGAGGGTTCGGTCCAGCCGAGGCGACGGCGTCCACAACTTCGGCATCGCCGCAACCAGCAGCCACCAAGTCTACCTCAACACCAGCACCGCCCCGGCAACCGGCAGTTCTAGTACCCGGTGACGAATCAGCACCCGTTCTGGCACCAAGAAAATCAACAACCGCTCCAAGTCCAGCTATAAGAGCTCCAACACCTAGTTCTTCCGCCTTGTCCGAGTCATCTCAACCTCGGCGAGGAACTACTCCAGCAGCTTCTAAGGGGAAATCCGCTGCAGTTACCTCTTCCCAGCAAGCTAAGGGCAAAAAGGCTCCGGATGCTACCAAGTCTGCATTCGTCGAGGCTGGGTAGCGAACCCTAGCGTCGATGCTTCCCAAGAAAGCTCCAGCAGCGAAGGATGCTCCTGCCGAGCCAACTGATGCACAACAGATGGTTCTGCACCAGCCTAGCCCTTGCCTTGGTTAAGAGGAAAGAAGCACACGCGAAGGGCTTGGTGGCACCCCATATGCCCACCGGTGAGCGGTACCCTCCGAGCCTGATTGAGTTCGTCATGAATTGGAACAAGGCGGAGTTCGTCCACAACGACGATCTCCGGGAAAAGTTTGGCCCCGCAGAATTTTCCGCCCAAATGAATACCGCCGCTAAGGCAATTAACCTCGCGGGGCGGATGATGGAGGTATGTCGCTTCTCCTTTACATGCTGTAGATAATAACCATTAGTCCCCGAGCCTCCGATGGAGTAACTTGTTACTCTGCCGGATGCTCATTAGAAAACTAACGTAGCTCCATGTGAACTTCGAATATGCACACACCTAGAGCCGGGTTAAGTTCCACTTGGCCCGGATCTTTTACACTTCGAATATGCACACACCTAGAGCCAGGTTAAGTTCCACTTGGCCCGGATCTTTTACACTTCGAATATGCACACACCTAGAGCCGGGTTAAGTTCCACTTGGCCCGGATCTGATACACTTCGAATATGCACACACCTAGAGCCGGGTTAAGTTCCACTTGGCCCGGATCTTGTACACTTTCAATATGCACACACCTAGAGCCGGGTTAAGTTCCACTTGGCCCGGATCTTGTACACTTTGAATATGCACACACCTAGAGCCGGGTTAAGTTCCACTTGGCACGGATCTTGTACACTTCGAATATGCACACACCTAGAGCCGGGTTAAGTTCCACTTGGCCCGGATCTTGTACACTTCGAATATGCACACACCTAGAGCCGGTTTAAGTTCCACTTGGCCCGGATCTTGTACACTTCGAATATGCACACACCTAGAGCCGGGTTAAGTTCCACTTGGCCGGATCTTATACTCGAATATGCACACACCTAGAGCCGGGTTAAGTTCCACTTGGCCCGGATCTTGTACACTTTGAATATGCACCAAGCTAATTTTACGCTTCTGTACTTTTTTCAGGTAACCACCAATCGCCGGAGTGCTGAATTCCAACGCCTGCTGGATACCCACAAGATGTTACACGCAAAGCACATTGCACTTATTGCATAACATGAAAAAGGGGTAAGTTTCTCCCTTGGCACTTCTCCGTTTTTCTTCACCTTCTTCTGCCGAACTAATCTCCTCATTCGGTTTCTGTAGCTGGGGTGGAGGCTGAGAACAAGATCATGCGGAAGAACTTGGAGGAAATCAAGGGTATGTCCTTTTTTGTCCGACCTTGTAGTGTTTTCCATTTCCTTTTCTCCTTGGCTCGGCAAACATTCACTCCTCGGCTCAGCCGGGTCAACATACTATTTCAGCATCGCTTGAGGATAGTGTGCCCGGGCCTGATATGATGCTGCATTTTCTCGAACAAGCAGGGCAGCATCAAGCCGAGCTGAAGAAAAAAGATGATGAGCTCGCTCTCCTCCGGACTAAGGACAACGAGATTGCCAGGCTCAAGGCTGAGATGGAGAAGATGAAGGCCTAGCACCAAACCGAGCTCCAAAAGGTTGGCCAGAACTTCACAGAAGAGCGCGAGCGCCTTACTCTCCAGATCTCCAAGGACCAGGACCTACTCAAAGAATCCGACATCCAGCTTGGGTCGGCAAACACTGAGCTTGAGCAACTTCGAAAGAGACGCGATGACTGCATCAAGGAGTTGACCCGGATTCACAGCCACATTTCACGTAAATTCCTTTCCGTTATCCGACCTAATTCTCTGGGTTACTTCATATGTCTTTTCTGCAGCTTCTTCCTTTGCCTTGTTTCCAGGCCACTTTCCAGAGGGTACTCCTATTGCGAGCGCTGCTGTTGCCAATTTCCGCCAAGAGAGGGGTACTCCCGTCGCTCTTGACGGTGAGAGAATTCCCTTAGACATGGAGGACCTATTGGTCAGCCTGTCATCTCGCGTGGAAATCATCAAGAATTACGGCAAGGATCTCCTCGACGTTTCCGTCCGAGTCTTCAACACGTTCTGGCCCGGTGAGAGCGCTCCAAAGAGAATCACACTTCTTGCTAAAAAGCTGTCAGATATTGAGACCCAGCTCGACCTCTGGAGGGAGTCCGCTGGGCGTGCCGCAGCTGATACTATCCTTCACCACATACTCACATGGTATGAGAAGATCGACCTCAGCCTCCTTACACGGTATGCCGGATCCAGATGGACTGATGACCCGGAGTGGGTAGCTCGGCGCCAGGCTTGCGCTTACAGCCTTGTCGAATATTCTCCTATCCATGACTGGGTTGAAGGACCGAGCTTCCTAGAATCCGCTGGAGACGAGAACGCTGAGAACGCTGAAGACGGGTCAGATGAGGACGAAGAAGGTGATGCCTCAGATATTGAAGACAGCAAAGACGACGCCGAACTTCTTCCTCCTGCTGCTCCTTAGGTCAAAAAACTTGAAAATTTATCAGCTCCCCGGTATGCCGGGTGCAACTGTATGCTGTATATGTGATATTTTGCTACTAAGTTCTTATGCCGAGTTAACTTGGGTGTAGTCCCCGAGTTTCTTTTTCTTGTTCGTCCAATCTTTTGGCTCGGATCGTGTCTACCTTGATTCGGTTTTATGAATTACGAATCCGAGCTTCAAAAATCGTCTTAACAATACTAAGAAACTTTCAAACTCAGCTCAAAAAATAAAACTGCATACTAACTTGAAAATAAATACAGGGTTAGTCCGAAAAACAAACGTTAGCTCGAATAAATTCGTTTTCCTTAGTCGCTTTTCATGTGCTACGCAATTCCAATCTTGTTCTCTTGCTTGCCATGAAGCCAATTCTTGTTGGACAGAAGCAAGTCGAAGAGTTGGGTTTTTGGTGCTCTCACATTACTAATCCGGGTTAAGTAGAACAACTTATTCCAGCTAACGTACGAGAGACAACAACAATAATTATTAAAGGCGGTCCCGAGTTCTTTGCTCGAGGCGCTACTATTTCATTGATAAGCTCATTGCCGACATACATACCGACATATGAGACGACTCGGATACATACACTTCTTAGCTAAGTGTAGAAGGGATGAAGTGGTGCTACATTCCACGGTTTCTTAGATTCCTCTCCGGACCTGTCCGCCTTGTTCTTTTCCTGTGGCTTTGCATCTATAAGATAGTAAGAATCATTGTGCAATGATTTGCTCATATTGAATGGCCCTTCCCATGGGGGGATAATTTATGCATGCCAGTAGTACGTTGTACCAACCGGAGCACCAGATCGCCTTCCCGAAAGACTCGGGGGCACACTTTCCGGCTATGGTAGCGTCGGAGATTTTGCTGATATATGGCGGATCTGGACAGTGCCAGTTCTCTCGCTTCTTCCAGCAGATCAACATCATTTTGCCGGGCTTCTTGCACTTCGGCTTCTGTGTATTGGGTGACCCTAGGCGAATCATGCTCTATGTCGGCTGGTAATACAGCTTCTGCCCCATATACCATAAAAAACAGCGTATAGCCTGTTGATCGATTCGGAGTTGTTCTTAAACTCCACAGTACCGCTGGTAGTTCTTCTATCCAGCACCTCGCTGATCTTTGCAGCGGCTCAATGAGCCGGGGTTTTATCCCGGATAATACTAATCCGTTGGATCTTTCCACTTGTCCGTTCGATGCGGGGTGGGCTATCGAGGCTACGTCCAGCCGGATCTTCTTATCTCGGCAGAATCGCGCAAATGCTCCTTCAGCAAAATTTGTGCCATTATCAGTTATGATACTGTGAGGATAACCGTATCTCAAGATAATGTCTTTGAGAATTGTGATGGCCGTAGCTCCATCACATTTTCTTATAGGCTTCACTTCAATCCATTTTGTAAACTTATCCACCATGACCAAAATGTGTGTCATGTTTCCCCTCGCTGGTTTGAACGGGCCAACCATATCCAAGCACCATACGACAAATGGCCATGTAATTGGTATGGTCTTGAGTTCCGACATTGGCATATGTGTCTTAGTAGCGTATCTTTGACAACCATTGCATTTTCTCACCATATCTTCTGCTTGTTCTAAGGCACTTGGCCAGTAGAACCAATGCCGGAATGCTTTTGCCACCAAGGCTCTGGATGAAGCATGATGCCCGCATTCTCCTTGGTGTATATCTCGGAGGATGTCAAGCCCTTCTTCCGGGTCAACGCATCGCTGGAGGACATTGGTTACACTCTGTTTGTACAGCTCAGAATTGATAATTCTGTATGCTTTTGCTCTCCTCTGAGTTTGCCTAGCTAACACCTCCTCAGTGGGTAACATTCCGTCTTTCAGGAATTGGAATATAGGCAGTGCCCAAGCTGGTATCGCTCGTGCAGGGAACGCGTCGTCATCAATTTCCATTTGATCTACTAGCATAACTTCAGCCGGATCACGCTGAGCAGTCCCCGGGTCAAGCGAGGTAGTCCCCGGGTCTCGCGTACTACCTCCTGTGTCAATGTCCATGGGCTCAGCTCCGGATTCCGTATTTTCCGGGACATAGATCGAGTCGGTTCCTGGGGACGGCCTGATAGATGGTTTTCTGAGGTGTTCCAATGCTACACCCCGTGGAATTGCCTGTCGGGTTGATCCGAGCTTCGATAGCATGTCGGCAGCCTCGTTTTCCACTCGAGGTACATGGTGAAATTCACACCCCTCAAAGTAACCAGATATCTTCTGCACATGAAACTTGTACAGTGCCATGTTTGGATCCAGGGTGTCCCACACTCCGGACACTTGCTGCACCACCAAATCCGAGTCGCCAAAGCATATTATCCGACGTATGCTAATCTCTTTTGCCACTTTGAGCCCATGCACAAGAGCCTCGTACTCAGCGACATTGTTCGATGCCGCGAAATGGATCTGCAATACATATTTTAGCTGGTCCTTCTTTGGCGAGGTAAGCACAACCCCGGCGCCTAATCCGGTTTTGGTTTTCGACCCGTCAAAGTGCATCCTCCAGTAGTTGGGATCTGGTGGCGGTGGTTCGTATTGTACCTCGGCCCAATCTACAAAAAAGTCCGCCACAGCCTGAGACTTGATTGCTTCTCTTCTGTCGTATTGGGGCGCATAAGGGGCTATCTCAATTGCCCACTTTGCAATTCTTCCACTCGCATCCTTGTTACCCATTATCTCGGATATGGGAGCTTCACATATCACTTTGATGGGGTGCTCCTCAAAGTAATGCTTTAACTTCTTTGCCGCCATATAGACACCATATGCCACCTTTTGAAAGTGCGGGTAGTTCTGTTTTGAGGCAGACAATACCTCTCTCAAGTAATACACTGGCCTCTGCACCGACTTACCCTCTTCATTGCGCTCTACTACAATCACTGCACTTACAACTCGGTTGGTTGCGGCTATGTAGAGCAACATTGGCTCCTTTGATAGTGGAGAGGCTAACACTGGTGCAGTGGCCAACATCTTTTTTAAGTGGGCAAAGGCTTCATCGGCCTGTGGTGTCCAAACAAACTTATCCGACTTTTTCATGAGTTGGTATAGAGGCAATGCCTTTTCTCCCAACCGACATACAAACCGACTCAACGATGCTAGGCACCCGGTGAACTTCTGGACATCGTTAAGACATTTCGGCAGCTCCATTCGTTCAATGGCCCGAATCTTAGTTGGATAACTTCAATACCTCGGCTGGAGACGAGAAATCCGAGTAATTTTCCAGCCGGGACACCAAAGGTACATTTTTCCGGGTTAAGCTTCATCCGGAACCTTCTCAAGTTCGCGAATGTCTGCCTGATGTCGTCAAGGAGCATTTTGCTTTCCTTGGTCTTGATAACCACATCATCCACGTACACCTGTATGTTTTGACCTATTTGGTCATGCAAACATTTTTGCATACATCTTTGGTACGTTGCACCTGCATTACGCAAACCAAACGGCATAGTGCGCTAGCAATAAGCCCCGTACGGGGTGATAAACGCGGTCTTTATTTGATCATCTGGATTCAAAGGTATCTGGTGGAAACCAGAATATGCATCAATGAATGACAACAGTTCACATCCCATGGTTGAGTCTATGACCTGATCTATCCTCGGCAGTGGAAATGTATCTTTTGGACACGCCTTATTCAGGTTCGTGTAATCGATACACATACGCCAAACCACTGCCATGTTCGGATCATCCTTCTTCTTTTCTACCAGCACCGGATTAGAAAGCAAATCCGGATACAGTACTTCCATGATAAATCCTGCTGCTAGCAATCGAGCTATCTCGTCTCCAATGACCTTTCTCCTATCCTCGGCGAAGCGGCGGAGAGGTTGCTTCACCCGCCTTGCTCTGGGTCTTACGTTCAAAGAGTGCTCGGCCAACTCCCTTGGAACACCTTGCAAATCCTGTGTGGACCAAGCAAAAATGTCCCGATTCTCACGGAGGAAGTTGACGAGCTCGCTTTCCTATTTATCAGTTAACCCGACACCAATTGTTACGGTGCGCTCCGGGAACATGTCATCAAATGGAACCTTCTTGGTGTCCTTTGCGGCTTGGAATGAAACGCTACCATGCGCGTTACTCAACGCCGGCATATACTGCTGCACGGACTGAGCTAATGCCGCCACCTCTTGGATTTTTCTTTTCTCTTGCGCAATCACGAGTGACTCGGCTAGGTTAGACCCGGGAATCTCCAGCAATGGTAATCACTCCATTTGGCCCGGGCAACTTCATCTTCAGATAACTGATGTGGCAGCTTGCCATGAACTTGTTCAATGCTGGTCTTCCGAGTAACGCGTGATACACACTTTCCAAGTTCACCACCTCAAACTCCAGATTCTCAGTTCGGCAGTTATCCCTTGTGCCGAATAGCACGTCGACCCGGACTTTGCCTATGGGCTCACAAGAAATGCCTGGTACAATGCCATGGAAAGTTGTCCTTGTAGCCTGGAGCATGTTCTCCGAGATACCCAACTTGCGCATTGTATCCGCATACATGATGTTAATGCTACTGCCATTGTCAATCAGTACCTTGGAGAACCTCACATTGATGTTCGGTCCAATGAATGTCGGATCCAGCACTAGCGCATATGAACCTGGACTCGGCATAAGCTTAGGATGATCTTTGATGTTCCAGGTGATTTCCTGGTCCGACCAAGGCATGTACCTCGTCACTGCTGGCATTACCGCATTGACCTCCATATGTCGGCGCTGCAAGCTCTTTCTATCTGTTTCCTCAGTTGTGAACACACAATAGCTCTGGTGATGTTCTCTGTACTCATTCCTCCCCTCATTTCTAGGGTACCTCTGATCCGGTTGTTGCTGATTTTCCACCTGATGCACTGCATCCCTTCTCTCATTGTTGTCATACCTCGGCGGAGGGGAGGCAACATTAGTTGTTGCGTGTTTGCTCCGGAGAGCAATTGCTGCCAAGGTAACTCCTGCCGAGGTTGATCATTCCGGGGTGCCTGAGCATTCTCCGAACGACCTTGTTCTATCTTACGCATCCACTCACATTGCCTCGTTGTGTGACCCGCCAGGCTATTCAAATTTGGCGTGTGAAACTTACACGACTGGTCCAACATCGACTCATAGGTATACCTCGGACGGTCTTTATTTTCTTGCCACTGTTTCTTTTGCTCCGGGGTCCATGTTTTCTTGCCATCGTTTCTCGGAGTCCATTTCCCTCCCGTTTTCTGGCGTTGGTTGCTCCCTGCTCCAGGTTGATCTTGATTCACAGCTGCAACTTGCTGCGAACCGTAGCGATGATCCGGTCTATCATCTCTTCTTTTTCCTCTGTAATCGTTCCTCCGAGATGACCCGACTCCATCCCTCTGATAGTATTCCTCGTTTGACTCGTTTGACGCGAGCCTAGGTTGAGTCGGATCACGCAAAGCATACGAATCGGCAATCCGGATCATCTCTGCCAACGTAATTGGCATTTTCCTTTGCAACTTCATCCACAGCTCGCTGCCATATCTGCACCCTTGTGCAAACCATGCTATGGCCTGTGACTCTCTGACACCCTCACACGAGTTTCTCACGGTACACCACCGGGTCAGGAATTCACGGTCCGTCTCATTAGGCCTTTGCTTGCACATTGCTAGGGTCTGCGGCCTATTCGGCCTCTGATATGTACTTGAGAAGTTGCTGATAAACATTTCTTCAAAATTTATCCAGCAGTTGATGCTTTCAGGTGGTAAATTATTCAGCCATACTCTGGCCGGACCTTCCAACATCTGGGGTACGTATCGTATAGCCCATCTCAAGTTGCCAGTGGCAATTTTCACAGCCGTAGCATAGTTTATCAACCAATCCTCCGGCTTGGTACTGCCGTCATACGTCTTCGTGCCTCTGGGCAGCTGGAAGTTGGGTACCGGTGGCTCCTTCATGATCCGGGGTCCAAAGCACGCTGGACCCGGGGGACCATGACATTCGATCTGTTCCGACATATATAGGTGATCCAGTTTCAACCTGGCGTCATCCGACATTAAATCCCTGCTTCCCAATCTTGACCCTATCACATGATAGTCCGGTCTCGGGTACCCCGTGTTCACCATCACTGAATCACCGTCATTGTATCGGTTTTGCACTTGGGGCGCACCTTTCTGTTGCATACCTCGGCCGGCGCTTTGCTCTTGCCTTGGTATATTCCGCTGCTGCGGTTGTCCTGCTCCTGCCGAGTTTCGCTGTCCGGCATTGCCATTGACAACGTTCCCTTGACAGGTATTGCCTTGGTCGTGTTTACTTCGACCAGCTTCACCTTTTCTCACACTTCGTTGATCATCATTTTTCCGCATTTCTTTTTCTTTTCCTGCACGCGTCGGGTCGTACGGGATGATCTGTTTGTTCCGTCTGGCCGAGGTTACTACCTCTTCTCTCCTTGGACCACCATGAGGTGACGATGCGGCTCCAGCGGATTTCTCCGGGTTACCCATCGCCGAATGGACGATTTTGGAAGCTCCAGCTCTCTCCGGGTTAGCTCTGAGTAGCACTTCGTTCTGTCTATTCGTGATCCGAACTAACTCGTTAACCCTATCTTGCTATCTTTGACGGGCCTCACCTGTCAGACCCTCTAACTCGGATGCAGCCGCATCCGCTGCTCTGAGGTTCTTCGCCGGGGTACTATGCTTCGGCAACCCCACAGACAAAAGTTTTCCGATCCCTCGGCTCCATCATCACCTTCTTTGTTCATCTCGCTCATGAGATTTCTCCCTTTTACTTTTACCGTATCAACTTTGTTTGCCTTTGCATACTCACGCAGTGTCATGTTCAGCGACTGCTGAGCCGCGGCTATTTTCTTTGCGCCTTCTAGTATCTTTTGCCTAGTTTCCTCTAGCTCGGCCTGTGCCTGAGCCAGATCTACCACTGCTGCTACCGGGTTTTCCAGGCTATCCATAGCTTCTCTCAGTACGTTCTCAGGCCTCACTAGTGGAGGCCCTCTACCTTTCCTCGGTGCCTTAGGTGTTACCTCCGGGTCCAGTGCTGGATCCTTGCTTGCGCCTGCCCCCGACGCAGTCATCATCACTTTAGCACGGTCCGAGGAGCGAGTGATACGCGCCCCGTGAACCACGCTAAGGGGTGGTTCCCCTGCCTCGACGATGCGATGCGGATGAATGCATGATACGTCCACAACAACGTAGACCTTGTGTACACCCAACTTGACGAAGAGGCCATTGCGTGGAAGTGGGCGCGTGCCGAAGCAGCCAGCGTTGTCGCTGACGAAGTCTAGCACTCCAAAGCGCCGAACGATCCCGGAGATGATGCGTTCGCCGGTGCCGATGAGGTTTCCCGTCCGGATCTTCACCCCTGCTAGCGCCGCTAGCCCCACGGTGGGCGCCAACTGTCGTGGTGGTGTCACGGCAGATGCCATGGATAGGCTAAAGGTGGGGACTAATACATGCTAGGGGAATCCAGGGAGGGATAGTGGAGTGATTCTCCACACATAAGATTGTATTCCTTTCAAGTTTACAAGTGCTCCTAGAGCTGTATTGGCGAGAGGAGGAAGAAGAAGCTCTCTTACTCTCAACTGCAGTTCACTCCTAGCACCTTGGCGAAACCGGTATTGAAGGAAAAACTCCCCTACTGAAACCCTATCCCCCTTATATAGAAGGGGCTTGGTCTCTACCTAGGGCATACATGGAGGCATATTCCTAAGAATATGCCTCCTCTCAAAGTGGTAACCTGACCGGGGTGCTTTTCCCCCGCGTCATACATGCTTTAGCTACGTGAGCCTCTGCGGCGCCTATGTCAGCCGACACGGGCGTCGTCACCCTTGTCGGCCATGACCCGGTGGTCCTGCCCTTGCTTGCTTCGCTCCTGCAGTGCGTACCAGGCCTTCTTTATGACCAGAGAGATTCCTTCCTTCTCCTAGAAGCTAAACGGGACCCGGATCATGGTAGATCCGGCTACACCTGTCCCTGCATACAAGTTAGACAAGCACTTCCGACTTACTCCTCAAGTCGGCTAATATAGTGTTAGTCGACCCTCCTGATCCGGGTTACTACGTGATCCGGCCTGCCTTGAGGTGACCTGGTCAGCATCCGTTTTGAGCTTGCCAAACCTCGGCTAACTCGGCCTTTATACCCCGGAGTGACCCTACCAGGGGGTATCCTCCCAACACTTTCTTCCCCAACGTTCAGAACTCTTGATTCATTCGAAATTGTCCTGACATTGTGCAAGAGCTCTCATTCTCGATCTCCCACTTCAACCACCCGAAGGTCTTGATCTTTGGGGGAATTAAAGGAGGAGAAGTTCATCATCATCATCATCAAGAATCAAGCGCTTCAACTCCTCTCCATTCACTTGGAGAAATCCCTGATCTAGTATTCTTGTCAATACCTAGATCTTGTTTATTGTATTTGATAACTTTGTTCTTGTGGCAGCTTGTTGTCATTTCGGGAGCCTCCAAGTTGTTGTGGAGTTGTTGCCCCGCTAGTTGTGTAAAGGCGCCGGTGCCCGCCTCGAAGGGTACCTATAGTGGAAAGGTGGTTCAGGCCTTTGGTGGCGAGAACCATCGGAGAACAGGGTGAGGCATTTTGTGGCATGGTGGTCTTAGTACCCCCACCCATCCAACGCAGATGTACTTCTCTTAACAAGGAAGGAACTGCGGTCAAACAAATCCCGTGTCTCCGTGTGCTTCACTTTGGTTTACCCATTCCTTTTACACTCGCTCTTTACTCGCTAGTAGATAGGTTTGCATATAGGGAAAATTCCACCTATTAGTTGATCTAGAGAATTTACCCTTTGTGCTAAGCCTAAAATTGAAAAAGTATTAAAAATTGGTGTAGCACTTATTCACCCCCCTCTAGGTGCCCATACGATCCATTTCAACCGTAACTTGAACAGGCAAGAACAGGCCATCAAGATAATCAACGAGCTCATGGAGGAGAAGAAGAATCTCGTGGAAAGGTGCATTCTCCTGCAGGACGAAGTCACCGAGGCACTTAGAGGACGCGTCGAGGAAACCAAGGCTACCATCCAAGCCTACCATGACAGGAACCGTTGCTTGGATGCAGTGAAGGAGATGAAGGAGGACATGCGAAGAGGGATCACCATACTCAAGGGTGTTCGGAAAGAGAACGAGGAGCTAAGGGCTTGTCTGGAGGCGTATCGGAGCAATGCCCAAGTCTGATTCCCGTTAGCGGAGACATGGATATCAGTTCGTCCTCCACTCCTTTTGTAATGTTTAGGGTTCAGGGAGAAATGCCCAAGTCTGCTTCCCATTATAGGGTGCAATAAGAATCCTAGGGCAACTCCTTATCTATCTGGACATGTGTTGGTGTTCATGTTCATGAATGGACACCATGTGCTCTTTCCATTATGTATCTGGACATGGGTTTCTGCATTATGAGTTTGCCACTCTCCCACTACTATTTGGTGATATTGGGAAAAACCCACATCACACTAAACTGCAGATAAATCTTATTTGTCTTTGAAATTGAAATTATGACAATGCCACTAGTCGATTCATAAAATGTTGATTAGTCCTGGATTGCTTCTCCTTGAAATTATGACAGTGCCACTAGTCGATTCAGTTAATTATGGAAACTAACCATCTTGTCCTGGTGAACTAAACAAACCATACTATGTATTTTTGTTGCAGGGAAAGAGGCGAAAGATCGACCAGGACCTGGTGACCTGGCTAAATGAAAAGATAGCAATCCAAAGGGAGAAGCAGAATTCCCAGAAACTAGCCTTTGACCACCTGCGTGCTGAACTCGTGGTCTTTTCTGACAAGTGCTAGAAACTGAAGGAGTTAAACACCAGCTGGGCGAAGCTACACAGTGAAGGTCGCACCTCGGCTAGGAAGTAGACGGAGATCATGAAAGGGATCTTGAAGGAAAATCGTATGGCTACGAACCAACCTATCCAATCCGTGATGGAGCGCTGGAACCTACAGCTAAAGCATGACATAGTACTGAAGGAGCTGGCCGATATTAGGGAGGAAAACAGGCAGCTCTGGGCCAGGCTCGCTTGAACACAACATATGTCTATTTAGTACTGAACTACCTGGTTTATCCTCTGCAGTGGTGATTTTGTAAGCGTGAACTTAACTCTATGTACAATATGTGTGTTCGTCTGAAATTAGTTTGCTCGAGGATTGAGTTTGGATTAGTTAAGAAAGCGCAACTGCAAGTCTTACAATTAACTAGTTTCAGGCATTGGCACAACATAAATTATTCATCTCGAATTTCCTTTATCCTCTATAGTCTGTCTTTGTTCACCCTCGCGCACCTTCTTCAATTCCTTCAACAGATCCGTAATGCAGTACTCTAGCTTCTTCTTGTCTTCCCTGAGATGATCCCTCTCCTTTTCTGCATTATGAATCAGCAACCTGTGACTATCCTGAAGCTTCTTTGCAGTTCCAACAACCAAGCTCCCATTGATTCTGTCAGTTAGCTCTGACTGCAAATTCTCGATTTCTTGTTCTAGCTCCTTATTTCGTACCGACAACTTGTAATTTTTTCCAGCTACATCACTTACATCAGTAAATCTCCCCGACCTTTCCAACTCATAAATCTCCCATAACTGTGCCAAACATTTCTTAAGTGCATCTGGCCACTCAAGATCCACCCACTATACTGCTTTACACATCGGGCCAACCTAAAAACACACACACTATAGTGTTATGAACATGCACGATACATTTTACTTCATGTCACAGTTGCACATAATGTAAACAAACCTGATTTGTACAGCCCAAAAACCTTCTCCCAGTGTTACTGCCTTCGAATGCAACATATCTCCTCAGTTTTAGCCCATGGTCACATGGCACTTCTCCATCGAGATCTAGGCCATCCCATTCGGAGTCGTAGATCGTCCGTGGTACCTATAGGTAAACGCAAAGCTGAAATCAAACACGATTGCATGCACATACGGAGCTCAGATCGAGATATTTACCATTGCCTAACCCTAGCCCGAGAAAACAGAGGAACTCACATCATGGAAGGAATACTCGATGTCGGAGAGAAGGCTGTCGCTGCTCGACTGGCCGTCCTCGCCGTTCAAGGACAACATGGCGAATGCGTCGTCGCAGGCGACGACGTCGGCGAGAGAGAGAGAGAGAATTAGAGAGAGAGAGCAACTCTTCTAGCGCTGCAACAATGACTAAATTGGCATGTTACAATAGTTTAATGGATACCATGCCCTTTCCCTGGATTACTGTCTCCTGCCTAATATGGATTCTCTTCATACATTCTCATTTCAAATATTAAACCTGTACTCCCTCCATCCCAATTTCATTGCCTAACAAAAACATACCAGTATATTACATCATCTAAAGAAACAAAATCATGTCAACTACAAGGTACTTATGCATCACTTCTTCAGTCATGGTTTCACATAACATTACATTACAATCTCTCAACAAACATTATCACATCATGGTTGCACAAAACATCACATTACAATCTCTCAACAAACATAATCACAGAAACAAGTATATTACATCAACTCAAGAAACAAAATGATGTCGACTACAAGGTACTTACGCATCACTTGTTCTGTCATGGTTTCGCAAAACATTACATTACAATCTCTCAACAAACAAAATAACAGAAACAAGTACAGTACATCATCTCAAGAAACACAATCATGTCAACTACAATGTATTTATGCATCACTTGTCCAGTCATGGTTTCACAAAACATTACATTACAATGTCCCAACAAACATAATAATAGAAACAAGTACGATACATCATGTTAAGAAACATAATCATGTCAACTACAATGTACTTATGTCTTATTACAAAAACGATGGTTTTAGTGAGTGACATGTCCGAAAATCTCAATAGATCGCACAATATTATATCGCAATCTCTCAACAAACATAATCACAGAAACACGCTCTAAATACAACAACAGTCAATATTACAAATACAAGCAGGGGAACCCCGCGGTCCATATGACAAGCCTAGGGTAGCAGCTCTCATCAGATCTCATCAACGTCGACCACCTCATTCTGTTCAGCCACTACAGGGGCATCTACATCCACTATAACCTGTTCAACAACATCAGAGAGGGTACCAAGGAAGAACACCTTCCTGGTTTGCTTCTTTCGTCGCATAATCTGCATAAGATCTTCAGTATCCAAAACATCTATGAATTGCTGCTTCTTATGATGCCACCACCGGATTTTTGCCATCTGCTTAGGGCCAATACTGATTTCCTTACCGATCATCTCTCTCATTTCATCAAGAGTTATGTTTTTGGAATCGACAGTGATCTCCACAGTACATGACGAAACTGGCTTATTAGGTACAATCAGCACAGTCCACCTTACATTGTAGCAATGATTGTACAGTACTTGAAGCGACAGTGATCTCCACAGTACAGTCCACCTTACAATCGCTTCAACTTTCACCTTACAATCAGCTACACAACACTCCCAAACCATCTGAAGCTCATGGGAGTGCTCAATTTACTGATAGGTATCATTCATGTTGCGCCACACCAATTTTGTCCTCTATCTAGAACCCCAGGGAATTCTAGCGACAAGCATATCTACTAGCTGCTAAACAGACACAACCTCTTTGCAATTCACAAGCAGATGCACATCTTGCTCGAACACAAACCTCTCGCAACCAAAATCAAGTTTTGCAGTGTACTGCCGAACATGAACTGTGAACTCATATAGGTCCCTTGTATCAAAGTTGTGCCTAATTTGATTAAAAAGGGGAACTTTTCAGTTCATGGATTCTATTATGCCGTAACTAATCTACTTGCAAGATAAGGCACAGATAAGAAAAAATCACCTCTTGCTCTTCTCCCAGGTTTTTTTCTTCGAGATCTGGGTGCCGCATCCACCCACCGGAGCCAAACAATCCGCCGCTGGCGTTTCTTTTCTCTTCAACCCGCTGCTCGTAGGTACCTTGGGAGCAGAATCCTTGCTGGCCTCCTCGCTAACCGGGGCTGAAGACCTCGCCGCTACTTTGTGTTGAGCCCCAGACTTGGGCCCAGACAGACCCGAATCAGTTGGCGACATAGCTACAACCTTCGCCTTGCAAGACATGCTGGGCCGCCACCATCAGATTCAGTGTCGGGGGAGGAAAAAAAAAGGTCCTCCACCGCCGGCAGATTTAGGGTCGGGGAAGGGAAGAAAAGTGACCGCCGCCGCCATAGCAAGATTCAGTGTCGAGATTTAGGAAAGTACAGTAATGGATTTGCCCCTACGACATGTGCAGGGTGCTAAGAAGAGTGACCGGCAAAGAAGGGGCACAACAGGAACTAGTGTAACAGAATATCATGACTTAACAAGCGCGATTTGAAAATATTGGGTTTGGCTATCGTTCACTCAAAACACCCCTCTCAGCAATTGGCGCCCCAACTTTTTGAATCGCGGTGATCAAAATCAACTTGGGTACCACATTGCCTAGGCGCCCCAAATTTCGGGCCACAAAATGATATTCTCCGCATAGATGGAGTAAAAATCCGAGGTAGAAACCTGATCACGGAAATTGACAAGGAGAGTGAGCCTAGGCCGGGTCAGACAGCTACTATAGTGACAGGAGGGATGGAGAGGTACAGTACCCCGGCAAAAAACCTCAGGGCTATGAATGCAGCAGTGTCTGAATTAGAGGGTTTAACTGGGGAAGCCCGGGAAAGACAACAGGAAAGGGTAAATAACTTGCTGAGAGTGGCCTGCTAGCAAAATGAGGAGCTGAATAAGGCAAACCCGACGCAAACCGGAGCATCTCGTGTGGTTTATTCAGTAGGGAACAACCCAACAAAATCTACTGGAGCTGTATCATCCCCGGGCCACGCTCCTAGGAGAGAGGAGGTGGTAACCTCGAGAAGAAGAGATAAACAAATGGTCCCATATGACCCGGTAAAGGCAGGAAAAGGAAAAGTAGTGAAAGTTGATGAGGATCGTCACAGTGCCAGCCGAGGTGAAGCTGTCCGAGGCAACCGCGACCAAGGCAATGCCGGTCAAAGGAACGCTGCCAATGATAATGCCGGATAGCATGATCCGGTGGGAACAAGGCAAAATGTACCTCGGCAATAGCAGCAGCAGTATGCACCTCGGCAGGAGAAAAGGCGCAAGTCAGGCAGGGCAACAACAAAACGCTCGTCTGGGTCAAGACATGTACAATGATGGTTACTCAGCAATGATGGATGCTGGATTCCCAAGACCGGAGCACCATGTGATTGGATCGAGGCTGGGAAGCAGGAGTTTCTAGCCGGATGACGCAAGATTGAAGCTAGACCAAATCTATAGGTCAGAGCTGATTGAGGTGCAAGGTCCTCCGGGTCCGGCATGTTTTGGGCCCCGAATCATGAGAGAACCGCCAGTTCCGAACTTCCAGTTGGCAAGAGGAACAAAGACATATGATGGCAGTACGAAGCCGGATGATTGGATCATTGATTACGCAAGTGCGGTGAACATTGCCACAGGTAATCTGAGATGGGCTATGAGATATGTGCCCCAAATGTTGGAAGGGCCAGCAAGGGTCTGGTTGAACAATTTGCCACCAGGAAGCATAAACTGCTGGCTAGATTTTGAGGAGCTGTTTGTGAGCAACTTCTCAAGCACGTACAAGAGGCCAAACAGGCCACAGACTTTGGCGTTGTATAAGCAAAGACTAAATGAGCTTACCGAGAGTTTCTGACCCAGTGGTGCAATGTGCGTAATTCATGTGAGGGAATAATTGAGTCATAGGCTATAGCGTGGTTCCCCCAAGGTTGTAGATATGGAAGTATGTTGTGGTAGAGGTTGCAGCAAGATATGCCAACTACACTGGCTGAGACAATCCGGATCGCAGATTCGTATGCCTTGGGAGACCCGACGCAACCTAGGTTAACGTCAAGCGAGTCCAGCGAGGAGTACTACAACATAGATGGTTCCGGATCATCCAGGAGGAATGATTTCCGAGGTAAAAGAAGGGACAATCGTCCGGATTACTGGTACAGCTCGCAACAAGTGGCTACTGTGGACCGATATCAGCCCTATGCCAGCGCGAACCAGCGTCAGAAAACTAGAGGCCAACCGTGGCAACAAAATAATGAAGGAAGAAAGCCTTGGACACCGGAGCAGAAAAAATAGTGGCAAGAGAGAAAGGACCGTCTGAGGTATACATTCGAGTCAATGCTGGATCATCCATGCAAGTTCCATACGCCAAGCCCAAATAATGTGGCGAACCATACGACCCGACAATGTGAATGGATGAGTAAGTTAGAACAAGGAAATTTGGGGAATGCACAGGCACGTCGGCACGATGCACCTCAGCATGATGTACCTCGGAATGAAGCACCTCGGCAGCAACTGTTAACTAGGGGGAACAGACAGAAGCTTATGCTGCCTCCGCTTCCGCCAAGATATGAGAACCAGGAAAGGAGGGATGCTGTGCACCAAGTGAATAACAATCAACAACAAGATCAAGGTTACCACGGCAATGAGGGGAGAAATGAGTATAGAGAGCATCATCAGAGTTACTATGTCTTTACCACGGAAGAGACTGACAAAAATAGTTTGCAGCGCCGACATATGGAGGTGAATGCAGTAATGCCGGCTGTGGTGAGGTATATGCCTTGGTCGGATCAGGAGATTACTTGGGGTATCAAGGATCACCCAAAAATTATGCCAAGTCTAGGGACCTACGCTTTGGTCCTGGATCCGACATTCATTGGGCCAAACATCAATGTGATATTCTCCAAAGTACTGATAGATAACGACAACAACATTAACATCATGTACAAGGATACCATGCACAAGTTGGGTATCTCAGAGAACATTCTCCAAGCTACTAGGACCACCTTTCATGGTATTGTGCTAGGTATATCATGCGAACCAATTGGTAAGGTCTGGGTTGATGTGTTATTCAGCACAAGGGACAATTGCTAGACTGAGAAACTTGGAAAGCGCATATCACGTGTTACTTGGCATACCCGCTCTGAGCAAGTTCATGGCAAGTACTCACATCATTTACATGAAGATGAAATTACCTGGACCAAGGGGAGTGATAACCATAGCTGGGGACTTCAGGCGTTCCATTGAATGTGTGTCAGCCGGGTCTAACTTGGCCGAGTCACTCGTGATCGCTCAGGAGAAGAGGAAAATCATGGAGGTAGCTGCACTAGATCAGTCCGCACAACATCATATGTCGGCCCTGACCAACCCACACGGTAGTGTGTCATTTGAAGCGATAAAGGACACTAAGAAAGTGCCAATTGATGATCAGTTTTCGGAGCACACCATAACCATTGGTGCTGAGTTAAATGGCAAATAGGAAAGCGAGCTCGTAGCGGGGCACAACTCCACAACCAAATTGGAGGCTCCCGTAATGACAACAAGCTGCCACAAGAACAAGTTATCAATAACAAAATACAAGATCTAGATATTAGCAAGAATACTAGACTTGGGATTTCTCCAAATGAATGGAGAGGAGTTGATGCGCTTGATTCGTGATGGCGATGAAGATTGTCTCCTCCTTCAATTCCCCCAAAGATCGAAGCCTTAGGGTGGTTGAAGTGGGAGATCTAGAGAGAGCTCTTGCAATGGGTCTAACAATTTTCCAATGAATCAAGGGTTCTATACGATGGGGATGAAGGGGCTTTTATACCCCCTTTCCAAACCAAGCCGTTGGTGCCTTTGGGGGCCGGATTATCCAGCCCAAGTGAGGGCCGGATTATCCGGCCTGGGGAAAACTCCGCCCCAGACTCAGATTATCCGGCAGAACCGTCTATAGACAGAAGCTCGCGCAGGCTGGCCCTTGACACCTTCTCCTGGGAACCGGATTATCCGGCCCTAGGGGTGGGCCAGATTATCCGGCTGGGGACAAAATCCGACCCAGCCATGGAATATCCGGGGAAAATTTCGCCCCCAGACAGAAGCTCGCGCATACGCTCTCTTGGGAGATTCCCCTAGGGCTGGATTATCCGGTCCAGGGAGAAAAACCGCCCAGAGCCGGACTGTCCGGGGGAAAATCCGCCCCCAGACAGAAGCTCGCGTGGCGCCAGTCCTGGCCAAAACGGCCTGGCCGGATTATCTGGCCCATGATGGGGGCGGATAATCCAACCCCCCAAATGCACAAAACTTTCCTGCAACACTTAGTACACATGAGAACTTCCATGGTATTGTTATCTAACACACAAAACACAGAAAATCCTGAAATGTTCTTTCAACATGTACATAAGCCATACCATTCACAACATCATCTTGCAAAAACAAGTTATGCATAGATACGATATCTACCGGCGCTGTGAAACTTGCAACGACATCTAAGGTGCTACGACAGAGCGAAGCCGGCGGTCCCGTCGATTTTTCTGAAAACGCATATCGCATCTACATTTCGAACATGGATTTCGTCATCGGATAAAACAATTTTACCCAAATCCGATCCGTACTCTGATTCGACCAAACTCTTTGATCTTCGATCACCACATCCGGATTTATGTGTCACAGTCTATCCTAATGGAGGAAGCCGACCGGTAGGGGTAGGTCGTTCCACGACCTCAGCAGTTAGATCACGAAACCAGATCATCCATTCCCCCGAGTACGGTAGATCCAGTCAACTTCGTACAAAACTGATCTATCTCATAGATCGACCACCAAAACTGCAATTAGATCCAATCTAACACCAACCGCATATCACATATGCATGATCTAGAGCCTAAAACCAGAAGTGAACACTCTGATACCACTGTTGGGCCATGTAGAGATAAACAAAAAATCCTACGGTGATCCCAAGATCTAGCTAAGGGAGTAGGCCACGAGAATTACCACTAGACGCGTAGTTACGGAATCGATGAAGCACGTCGCTTGATGCAATGCAGTCCTCGCGATCCAATCATCGAAGTGTTGAACCTACAACACCTCCGCCGGTATCCACATGTACGGGGAGGAGCGCCGACGGTGGACTACTATGTCTGGTATGACGGTTGGACTAAACTGGTGCTAGGGTTTCCAACGCATGGAATGACCTAACCATGTGATCTAAGCACCTACGCCCTAGCTTATATATGGAGTGAAAGTGGGCTCCACTCACTTGTGGCCCAATCACTAAAAGGCCTATATTAGTCACTATGAGTCCAACTCACTAACTCAGTCCATTTCCTATTCGAGTCCAACCCAAACTTGCTCCTTCTCTTAACTGTGTGACCTGATAGGCTCATGGTGACTCAGACACGATCCGAGTCTCACTCGTCACCGATCAGCCTGTAGCGGCTCCTAGCAGAACGTGTCGACTCCCAAGTACCAAATATTCATGACGACATACCTTCCAATGCGACTTTCATCCAAGTCCCTTTTGCCTCACGATACACCTTGTCGAACAATAGGCCAATAATCTCCATCCCTTAAATAGTTCGACTCTCTTTCTCGATCCGAGATAAGTGATTCATCCGGGTAACTCTTAGTCGATCGCCTCGGTTAACACTTAACTGAGTCGCACGTGGTCATGGTTTCCGAATCATATCTTCTGAGAGGGCCCAGAGAATATATCTCCAGTCGGAGGGGAAAATCCCATCTTGGTTATTCATATCACATAGCTTGATTCTCAGTCGACCAGAACTTTGCCTTTATAACTGCCCAGTGATGGAACGACGTTTGACATAACCTAAGTCGATGATCCTCAACTCGGATTGTTCAATAACCTCATGTCTAAGGATTACATTGATTGAGACATACAATATGGGTCAGTCCGACTCGCTAAACTCTTTAGCTGAATCCGTGTAAGTCGGAATGAATCACCATGCCCATGACAAGTGGAACCGAGTCATCAACCGACTTTCACATTAGTCTAAATTGTGTGTCCAGCACAACCTCAACGACCAAGGACAACTAGTATGAACAACATGAATATATAGTTCCACAATTGAGTAACATATTCAATGATACATATCAGTAGTTCATACATGGACAATAACTTTATGAATACATTGGGAATAACACCATACATGATTGCCTCTAGGGACTATTCCCAATAGTCTCCCACTTGCACTAGAGTCAATCATCTGACATCACATGTCTAGGCATCTAAAGCCCATAGCTCTCAGGTGCGCCTCATGCTTTGGAAGTGGTAGCGGCTTTGTCAACGAATCCACAATGTTTGCATCTGTGTGTACCTTGCATATTCCCAACAGACACTCGTAGGGAACCCCAGCAACGCACATTTTCCCTACGGTCTTTCCCTTGAGAGGCTCATAGGGCGGCTCGTGAGGGTATTCCACTCCAGCGGCCAAAATTCATTATAGACCTATGGTCTCGTCCTCGGAGGGGGCTAACAAGATAATAATTTCCCTATGGTCTTTCCCTCGGGAGCCTCACAGGGTGAATCGTGAGGGTATTCCCCTCCAGCAGCCAAAATTCATGCTAGACCTACGGTCTCCTCCTCAGAGGGGGCTAACAGGATAAGCATTTGCCCTACAGTCTCTTCCTCGGGAGACTCGCGGGGCGGCTTGTGAGGGTATTCCCCCAGCAGCCAAAAGTCATGATAGACCTATGGTCTCCTCCTTGGAGGGGGCTAACAGGATAAGCATTTGCCCTATGGTCTCTCCCTTGGGATATTCATGGGGAAGATCATGAGGGTATTCCCCTCCAGCTGGCAAAATTCGGTGCTACGCCTACAGACTCCTCCTCGAGCGACCAACGGGCTGTACGCTGTCCCATGATCCTTTCTGCGAGAGGCCCGTGAGGCGGCTCGTGAGGATAATCGCCTCCAGTGACCAGACCCCGGACCGCACCCTCGGCCTTCCCCCGGGAGGCCAGGCTAAAGGCATGGCATCACGGCTTCACTCGAGGGACAGGGAAAATCGTGGGGATGCCCCCACCCCAGACGGACGCTGTTGATCGGCGGTGAAACCTAAGTGGCAGCCTGTGAGGGCTCGTACGCACGGAGGTCTCACCATCAAGAGCCCCTGGGAGGTACGCATACCTGCACCCTCCCTCACGCAAGGCCGACAACAGTTTGGGAGGATGCACTCCTCAACAGGCAGAACCTGGGCCATGGCAGTAAGGCCCGCAACAGCTGTAGCAAACTGATGTGTTCCCTCAAGTGCTCTCCAGTGGCGCTGCCCGACTCGGGGGCTGGCAGCGCACAACATAGCTCGACAACATGCATCAGAGAAAGCAACCACGCGGAGAAATGCTGGAAAGGGTTCATTACAAGATGCGCCTACAAAAGCAAAGCCCAGGGCGAGCGACCCTTCTTAGGAAGGGCACCACTCTCCGGTGGTGCGCCCTCCGCCGTACCCGGAGGTCCTACACGCTCAAGAGGTGGCGAGGGTGGTCCACACGGCATAACTGCGGGTTGAAAATCGACGCCGAGAAGCCCTCTTCGCCTAGATAGCTGAACCTCAGGATAGAGCCATGCGCAACGCGATGATGGGTGATGAAGCTATCCCAGCCGGTGGTCACGGTCACGCTCATGATCCAGATGTACCCAAGCGTGGGGGCATCCACGGTCACGCTCAAGATGTCTCCACCTCTATCATGCCTCATCTGCACATTGTCGGTCATGTCTCCGGTGACTCCTAGGGCGAAACACATGGGCAGCCACACCCCCATGTCCTAGCCAGCATCCTAGAGGATGAGGACAAACTCAATCACATGCTCGTTCTCAGCGCCCTCCTCAATTTTAATCATGACAATGGAAGGGGAAGGCAGGGGGAAGGCTGCAGACATAGGTTCATTGCCCTCTCTGGCACCCCGCGCCCTGCACCATCTGCGAGCGCCCCCACGAGGCCGGCCACACCTACGTCTCACTGGCGGGTCCCCTCTAGTCAACTTGGGGGCACTAGAAGAGGAGGCAACAGCCCGATCGAGGACGCGACCCCCATGCCCCACACGAGCGCTTCCATAGGGATGTCCTTGCCAGCTCTTCTCCAGCGGAGCCGCATCGTCCTCCAACATCACCCCCTTTTCCCTCTCGATAGCAGATGGCCGGGATGATCCATGGAGAAGGGCGAGGTTTTTGAGATTTTCTCCCCTAAAGGATGGACATAGGAAGGGTAAGTCAGGGGGAGGAGGCATGTGGGGAAAGGTGCCTCTGTGGTGGCGCTATTTGTGAGATGAAGGGACGACATGGCGCCTCGGGCCTACAGCTGCAACCGCCGGGCCGACCCACTAGATATTGCATCGTGAGGAACGGTTCCCGAGGCGGAGCGGATGTGTTTGCGTCCTACGGTTCCAAGAGTCCGGACTCTCCGTGCACATGCTAGGGACACAACCAATGGTTTTTTTTGGATCAACCATGCTTGTGGCAACCGTGCCCAAGGAAGGGCCCGCCGACCATGGGGGCCCTTGCCCCTTCGCACCTGCGGGAAGGTGCGTGCATGGCAAGCACCCAAAGGCTACTGTCGGAGTCCTGGAACCTAGGGTACCATGATCCTATGGACGAGAGACCATCGAAAGGACCATCGGACTAAAAGGAGGCCTCGCGAGGGAGGCCTGAGACTGCCTCCTTGTAGGGGGAGTGCACCCGGGTCATGCCATCCACCACGGTAGAGGTCCAACTCACTCGGGCCCCCAGACAGACCTCGGGAGAGTCCAGGCACGCCAACCCGGGGCACATTCATAATCTAGCCACTATGAGGAAGTAGAAGACAAAACCCTACAAGGAAGACCGGGCCCAGATAGGTCGCCTCCATAAAGAGAGGTTGGACCATCCACTGTCTTGTGTAAAGGCATCGAGGACATCAACAGGGCCAAGGAAGCTGTCACTTATCACTTCTGTGCTAAGGGGACAAGGGGATGTCAGATAGTGCATGATGACACCAGGAGGACCAGCTTTATGGAGGACTAGCGGGTGACCAAGGCGAGAGAACTGAGTCGACCAAAAGTAGTCTTGTAGACCAGACTATCGAGGCACGGCATTTTGGTGACACTTCCCACCCAATATTTGGGGGAGGAGGCCCGACCACCCTATATAAGGAGGCCTTCTGCTACCTTAGAAGGGGTTGATTCCTACAAACTATAACCCTAGACATTGGTTCATCACTTCACCCTCGCGAGGCACCGCAGGCAATACAACCAAGCAGGAGTAGGGGCTTTACCTCCTAAAGAGAGTCCCAAACCTGGGTAAAAAACCCTTGTGTCAACCTCTCTATTGTGTCTGTGCACCGCCGTCTTCGTTGTTGCCGAGAAGCTCGGAATGCATGTTTAGCCCCCTATCGAACTCAGGGATTGTTGAACCCTAGTTCCTACGCGGGCCTCTTTCTCCGACAGGATCCTTCACGGGACAACTTCTAGACCTTGTTCATTGGAGCTGACAATAGTGAAGCTGAAGGTCTCAGCCCCAGGAACTAGGCATGCTACTACAACTCGTATGAAGCTACTGATGATGACTCATATGACACCGATGATAATGATGACTGCTACGTCCTCATCAACCAAGCCATGAAGGGTTTGACGCAACCATATTATCTGGCCATGGTGAGACCCGAGGATGAATAAGAAGCAAATAAGCCACACAAGAAAGGACGTGTTTAGACTCCACCGACTACACTACACCAAAACATAAGAGATCTCCACTAGTTGATGTAGGTACCTATGAGGAGACACCACACATAGGTCCAGGATAAAAACGATCGACATGGACGCTCGTATGATCATGCAACCTTAGAAGAAATTGGGAGTTTTCCTCCCCGACGTGCCCTCTATCCCAAAGAATCCAATCTCGAAGACTATGTGGCATCTCAAGGCTCTAGATGCACATTAGAAGGAAGAACTGATCCATCGAGAGGCGGTACACCAAGGTCCCTTGAATTTGTAGAACAAAAAATAGCTCAACACTATGCTGGGAAGGTTTGCAGATGCAATGAACACTATGCGTGCTGACTTGCAGAGGTCTCTCTGCTGCATCTCTACTTTGTAGGAGACCAATAGTAAGCTCTGAGCCACCATCATTCACGCCATCACACCACCATAAAAGGAGCACCACGGTATAAATTAATCGCAAGGGATTATTTGATCCCACCTGGCTTGATCCCAAGCTTGCGGAGATCTATAACACCTTCTAATCTATCTTACAATTTTTAGCATGTTTACTTTCTCGCATGCATATTAGTTAGAATTCAAGTTTTGCATTTGTTGCACACTCAACTCGCTTGGAGAAGGAAGGATTTATTATCCAATGAATTTTCGAGCCTTTATGATATTTGAAGTACTGACAGATTTATGATTATTATATTAGATGTATGAATTAGGATAAGTGCTATTGTACTTGTACTTTGTGATGATTTTAGTGTCTTGCACACTAATAGTATAGGTAGAATATGAGAAGAATTCTCGATAGGATGTTATAATAATTTGTTTGATTACAAAAATAAAATATCCAAAACAAAATAATTATAAAAGCAATAAAATAAAGAAGTGGTCTTATCAAGAAAATTATAGAGTGAGTACAAGTAGAGGTAGACACTCAAATCAGAACCGCGAATTACTTATACTTGGCTTGGAAGTTAGTACCTTGTATTGCTCTGTTTTGAGTCTTCTCATGAGAATACAAATATGTCTAGCTTCTTTGCACAAGGAATACAACAAAAGAAAATAGAAAATAAATATGCACCTAAACATGTGCAACGGTAACTAGACATATAAGTGATCATGAGAGGAAATGAAGGAGAACATTCATAGTTTTCAATCCCGAGTGGATGTGTGAAGCCTTGAACTTTTTTTAGATCACCTCGCAAACTCGTTCAGTTGAACTTGATTATTCTATGATATACTAATAATTAATCTTCATATAAAATATTAGCACTAAGGTGTGGAAGCCTCAAGGTAATTTGATTTGTGGAAGTGTGATGGAACTCACGATGTGATTCTATATCCGATATTATAATTGTTGCTTTGAATTCCTCATGTATTTTAAGGACTCGAGCTTCATTAACATGATGACCTTGTACTTTGAAGCTCCTATATTGCTCGGGTACATGCAAGAGCCTAATATTGGGGAAGTTGATGAGTGCACTTTTGAAGCATATTTACTTTATGTTTTTGCATAAGTAGTAGTAGGTTTTTGGTATTTTACGACGCTCGCATGCACATTTTATGCATGTTCCCACAACATCCCAAAATATTATGACATTGATGAATATATCACTTTGGGAAGTCATACTGCGCAAAATATGATATTTTTGAAGTAATAAAAATCATTATTATGATTTACCACGCACCTGGGAGAAAAGCCATCGCGTAGAGAATCTACTAAAGAATTAACGAGCATTGGTATGGGTATACCTCGCCCGTACCATGAGCCCGTACCATGTGGGGCTGCCTCGTCTCGTCAAATACATTCACCACGCGAAGACGGATCTAAGATCTGACATCTATAGACACCAGAAAACACAAAAACCTCACCTACGAAGGGATCGGGAGGGGAACTTCCAGAGGGCATCATCCTGCTACTACACGGATCATCGGAGGCCTACGCATCATCTCCATCATCGTGAAATGCTATATCTTCATCACTATCACCATTCCCCATCTCATTTACCTTCATCTTCATCATCCATCTACTCGTATTCATTTAATATATCCATGACGACATTGTTGATTTCTCCCATGAGTGTGTAGTTTACCCTGTTCTTGGGGATATGAAGAAACCCTAGCAAATTATGATCTGAAATAAAGACGATCTATAACTTTGGTTTATTATTATGTGTTGCTTTTCTCTCTAGATATTATCTGAAGTTGACAATGTAATATTTGCCTTTGGGACTGGAGAGGGAATTACTATTGGGTGTATGGTAGTACATAGGGTGCTAAGTGAGATAACATGTTGACGTGCTATTCATATGGTAAAGGGGATAAGGAGAGATTCACTAATCTCATATCAATATCCATGGTGAAACCCATAATTCTAAGGGATCAGAGTGGCTTGCTTATGATAATCACAGTGGTTATTAGGGTTGAAATAACAAATGGATTTTTGTGACCATTCATTTATGGAGCTCTCCACACACATGTCATGAACAAATATATAGATATATCCTAATCATATTAAATACCAATGCTAGAGGTGGATCCTACAATCCGCGAGAACACTTCGCCTTCATGCAATTTCATTACCTTTTACATCCGCGAGAACAAGTCCAACTTGCCAGCTTGTGATAGTCAGATCAACATCTTGATTGTCCCACTCTCTTAAGTGTGCGATCCCGCAGGCTTACTGTAAGCCGGACACAACTCAGTAATCATTCAGTCAGAGTCGTAGCTCAATGACTTTCCAACTAGAGCTGATAGTCAGTAGCGGCCTCTAGAAAGACTTGTTGACTCCTAGTTTCGGCAAGTGCCCTCAATGTGACGATCTGTTAGAGTCCCTTTGCCTCACGTTATTGGTGATAAATCGTAGGGGAGATTCCGTCATCCTAGTGCTGGTTTACTCTCTTCTTGTTCAAGTGATAACTGATCCCCTCCGGCATCACTAAGTCCGACTACCTCGATCAACACTTAATCGAGTAGCGCATGGCCATACTTATGAATCATATCACATGAGAGGGCCCAGAGAATATCTCTCCGATGGAGGGGAAAATTCCATATTGACTGATCCACGTCACACAGCTTGCTTCGAAGTTGGCCCAAGACCACCGTTATGCCTCCTAGTTTTTCTGAGCGTTAGATGGAGTCAAAGCCGACTTTTTCACAAATTGGGTCGTGTGATCCCCTCAGGTCTAAGGATTCAATTGTGTTAGTTGGAGCATATGACGGTGTGCTCACGTCCTACTAACATTTGGATCGGTCTGGCTATCGTACCTCTTCCGACTAGCCAAAGACGGGTAGCATCTCCATGCTCATGACACGTGATACATTGTCATCTTCTACCTTACAAATTAGTCTCGGCAGTTGGTTCCCCTCCCAACCTCAAATGACTAAGGACAAACTGGCTAGAGCTAGATATGAGTATGTGGTTCCACACCTACAACAATTGAAGTGACACATACAACTAGCTCTAAGACGGATTTTGGGTTACAAATACAAGGCGGAATGTGAGCCTCTAGGGCATCATTCCTAACAGTCTCCCAATTGTACTAGAGTCGAACACTCAGGCATCTCTAGGCCTTAGGAATCTCATGCCCATCGCTCTTACGTACACCTCAAACTTAGGTTGTGGAAGCCGCTTAGTCAACGGGTCTGTAACATTTGCAACCATGTGTACCTTGTATAGCTAAATTTCTCCGTGATCGATGAACTGCCAAATCAGGTGAAATGTCCTGAGTATGTGTTTGTTCTTCTGGTGTGCCCGTGGTTCCTTACCTTGTGCAATAGCACCATTATTGTCACAATACACATCTAACGGACTTGATGAACTCATAACAACACCGAGTTCATTCAGAAAATCTGATCCAAACCCCTTGTTTTGCTGCCTCTAAGGCAGCAACATACTCAACTTTCGTAGTAGAATCGGCCACCGATTCTTGTTTGGAACTTTTCCAGCTCACTACACCTCCATTTACTATGAACACATAGCCGGATTGTGAGCGCGAGTCATCTAGGTCGGTCTGAAAGCTAGCATCCGTGTAACCCTTTACACCAAGCTCTTCCTCACCACCATAGACAAGGAACTCATCTTGAGTAAGTCTCAAGTACTTAAAGATATTCTTTACTGCTGTCCAATGGCCTTCGCCAGGATCTGACTAATATCTGCTCGTTCACTTAGAGCATAGGATGCACTCCTCAACAGGCAGAACCTAGGCCACGACAGTAAGGCCCGCAACCGCTGTAGCAAACTGATGTGTTCCCTCAAGTGCTCTCCGGTGGCGCTGCCCGACTCGGGGGGCTGGCAGCACACAACATAACTCGACAACATGCATCAAAGAAAACAACCACGCGGAGAAATGCTGGAAAGGGTTCATTACAAGATGCGCCTACAAAAGCAAAGCCCAGGGCGAGTGGCCCTTCTTAGGAAGCGCACCACTCTCGGGTGGTGCGCCCTCCGCCGTACCCGGAGGTCCTACACGCTCAATAGGTGGCGAGGGTAGTCCACACGACATAGCTGCGGGTTGAAAATCGACGCCGAGAAGCCCTCTTCGCCTAGATAGCTGAACCTCAGGATAGAGCCGTGCGCGACATGATGATGGGTGATGAAGCTATCCCAGCCGGTGGTCACGGTCATGCTCATGCTCCAGATGTCCCCAAGCATGGGGGCATCCACGGTCACGCTCAAGATGTCTCCACCTCTATCATGCCTCATCTGCACATTGTCGGTCATGTCTCCGGCGACTCCTAGGGCGGAACACATGGGCAGCCACACCATTGGGAAGAACCCCTTCTTAGCCGAATCCATATTGAACTTCTTCAATATCTTATCCAGATATGTAGTCTGACTCAAACCTATGAGTCTCCTAGATCTATCTCTATTGATCTTACTTCCTATTATAAATTCTGCCTCACCCAAGTCCTTCATTTGGAGACACCTTTCCAAAGAATAGTTGGTTTCTTGCAACATTGGAACATTGTTTCCGACTATAAATATGTCATCTACATACAATAGCTGAAAAACAAATGAGCTTTCACTAAACTTCCTGTATACACAAGAATCTTGTTCGCTTTTGATGAAGCCAAACGATTTGACCACTTCATCAAAACGAATGTTCCAACTCCGACTTGCTTGCATCAATCCATAGATGGATTTCTGAAGCTTGCAAACTTTGCTATGACTAGTCAGATCAACAAAACCCTCGGGTTGTATCATATACACATCCTCGATTAAACTTTCGTTAAGGAAAGCCATTTTGACATCCATCTGCCATATCTCCCAATCGAAATATGCAGCTAGTGCTAACATGATCCTTACCGACTTAAGCATCACTATTGGCGAGAAAGCCTCATCGTAGTCAACTCCTTGAACTTGTCGGAACCTTTTCGAGACAAGCCATGCTTTGTAGATAGAAATGTTTCCTTCTTGGTCAGTTTTCCTCTTAAAGACCCATTTTCTCTCGTTGTATCTTGCCCCATCTAGTAGATCAACCAAGTTCCAAACTTGACTGTCATGGATGGACTTTAACTCGGATCTCATTGCTCCAAGCATGACTAGGAATCAGTACTTCCCATTGCATCCTAATTAATAGTTGGCTCATCACCGTCAAGCATAAGTATGTCTCCACGTAGTCTAGCTGATCTTCGTGGCTTTGGGGCATTTGTCGGCTTAGGCACAATGTCCGACTCAACCTCCAAGGTTGTCGACTTGTCCTGAGTTGGTGAATACCGAATTTCCTTGAGGTGCACCCTCTTCCCAATCTTTCTGGCTTAGAAACTCTTTCTCCAGAAAGACCCTGTTTTGAGCGACAGACACTTTGCCCTCTTCTTGATTGTAGAAATAGTAACCCAAAGTTTCCTTAGGGTAGATGCCGTCGGATTGATGACAAGTACGCTATGAGGGGGTCCTCGGGGCGTGGGGAAGAGATGGGTGTGAGACATACGGTGTTCCGGGACAGTGAGCACACAAGTTTACTGTAACACCCCTAGTTTTACTAATAAACATTTAGGGTGTTTATGCATCATGAGCATTGCATGCATCTCTTTGGACTAAAGAAAATGTGCATTGATATATATAAGTAGGGGAAATAAAACCCTAAACCCTATTTTCCTCCTCTCCTCCAAATGAATTCAAAATGGTTTTGAAATATTTGAAAAGATCAAAAGTATGGAACCCAAATGGTTATAAAGGGTCCCATAGTATTTTACATGTTTACAAAAGTTCTTGTATTTTTGAAATGCTCAAAACAGATTTGGAATTGAAAATACAAACAAATAAATAGAAACAGAAAAAGAGAAATGTTTTATAGAAAAAATAGAACCCTATATCTACCTAGGCCGAAGCCCATCTCTCCTCTTCTCTCTTTGCCACCCACCCTCAGCCACGAGCAGCAACAAGCAACCCAGCAGCACCGACCCACCTGGCCCAACTCGTGGCCCGCGTACCCCTTCCCCTGCTTCTTCTTTCTTCTTCCTTGCACGAAGCAGAAGTAGCTTGTTGTCCGTGTCGTTGCCATCGATCCTCTATGCTACGATGCTCGCTGCCGCTGCTGGACGTGAGGATAAGAATGACCGCACCCTCCTCTGTCTCCTCATACCCGTTTCCCCTCCTCTCGTGCTCTCTGTCAGTTTTCCCCAAATCACCGGAACCCTAGCTAGAAGGTGTCGCTCGTTGTCGTTGTTCCGCGCCGTCCCGCGCCTCCTTGAGCATGCCACCGTGACCGCCTCCTCGTTATGAGCATCCTCGTAGGAGGAATCAACCCCGCGCACTGTGAATCCTCGTCACTGACCTCACCTCTCCCAATGCTGGTCGCCATCGATTCTCCTCCATCCGAGCTCCCCTCGCCTCGCCGACCCCTTCTCTGCGTTCCTAGTGAGCTCTAGAGCATGCTCGTGCTCTCCTCTAACTCCCTTTCGCCCTCCTTTGTGCCCTCATCATGCACCTGCAGCTACCGCTTCTTGGCCTCACCGCCGGCCGAGCTCTGTCTACCAAATAATAGTGGCGCCGCCAGTGAATCGTTCAGCGCGCTCCCGCGCGTCGAACGCCCCCCTCCCGTAGCCCCGCGAGCCCCAGTCGCTCGATCCGAGCACCACCTGGGAGGCGCTCCATTGCTGATGTCATGCTGACATCAGCATGAGGCAATAATCCTCCTAGTTTTATTGTAAATGTTTTATATAATTATTTTCTGAATATATAAATAACTCCGTGGGCTCTAGCTGTCAGGATTTTAATCTTTTTGGAAATGTTTTCGGAAATGATTAAACTTATGACATGTGGGTACAACCGTAAAATAATTTAATAAATTCCAAAAATGTTTAATTGTTTTAAAATGATTTAAAAATGGATTAAAATTGGGAAAACCATAACTAATTCATTTTAAATCAGAATAATATGTATAATATAACAAAATGTTCAAAAAAATGAGAGCTATCCAATAGACTCATAATAATGCATTGTTAAGCAATTTTAATGACAATTTTAATTAGAAGAACAAAATAACCCCTCTCATATGCATTCGAGGTTTCTCCGCATTAGGGTTTGGACCCCTCGGACCCCATTTAAATTGCCAAGCATGCTATAGGGTTACATTTCAATACAATTTAACTTGTCATATCATCATCCTTGCTTGAGAATTCCATCGATGCCATGTGTTGATTGTTGTTTCCCCTTTCTTTTTGGTGTTTGGTTCTTTCCGGTAGAATATGTTAGCAAGATCAAGATCGAAGACCGAGATCAACACCATCGAAGGTATCGATGAATGACGCCAAGCAGACGAACCTGAAGTTCTATATCTGAGTATCAACAGGCAAAGGCAAGCAAAACCCCACACATGATATAATCCTATGCTTTCAAAGTATCTCATTCTTGCCATGTGCATACGATTCCAAAGTCTTTTATGATAGTTAGTTTAATCCTATCTGATGCATGTTCCCCTTTGTAGCCTATATTCCCTGATCCACTCCTCCTAGCATAACTAGGGTTTGGCTTATGAAGTTTGATAGAGCTGCTATATTCGTTTGTGCTTACCCATGCTTAGCTATTACCACTGGTCCATCCGGTTGATGAATCAGAGCTACGAATGAACATAGTTGGACAGGACGACGTGGTATGATCAGAGATGTGAGTTAAACATGCTAAGGCTTGTATGGGATGCCACGTCGGGTTGTGGTTTTTGTAGTCCCATACTTGTCACCACTAGGACCTGAGTTCTTGCCTCTTGAACCAAGACGAGCATACAACCACACGGGGGCCTGGAAACCCCCTCGACCAACTAACTTGCCTAGTAGATTCCATGAGTCACATAGTTCGGGCGTTCCATTCGACATATGCATTCTGGTTGTTCTCGAAGGCAGTGGAGGAGGTGCATTCATACAGGTAGGTAAGCGTGTCTGGGAACAGGAGAGGCACGTCCTCCGTAATCTTGTTCCCCGCACACATCTCTAGGGACCAGCTTCAGGACTTGACCCATTACGGCGGCATATCCTTAGGGCGTGACTCATGGTCTCGGCGAAAGCAATATAAAGGTCGTGGTCAACCACTCTCTTTCGGCCTTCCAAGGAAGAGGGCTAATGTTACCTGGCACTAAGAATCGGTTGGTACATGTGGGTAAAGTTGTGCACCCCTGCAGGGTTATTAATCTTTTCGAAAATTCGTGTCCACGGTTATGGATGACTTGGAAACGGATTCTAAGATCATAGAGAACTACAACCTAACCGTAAAACTTAGCAAGTAAGTAAAGTGTGCTTAAGGATGCTTCCTTAGGGATCGAGGGGGTGATCCTAGTTGGTAGGTTCAGCTGATAAAGATTCGGTGGATATCAAAGAATGATCAAGGCTAGATATATCGTTTTCTTATTCCCTTTTAAAAGGTTCTCGTAGTCGAGCTTCTCCTACCTCTTTTAAAAAGAAAGATAGCTTTATGCAAAGTAACCCCACCATCCATAAGTCTTGCGGAGTACACCCTGTACTCAGCCTTGCTTTGTTGATACTTTTGCAACAGGTAAGTGTTACCACAGAAGATGAGTTCGTTACAGCATCGACATCGATGAGTAGTTTGGGGTTCCCAGTCGGCAGCCTGGAACCTATGGATTGGGATGTCATCGTTTTGCTTTAGGCCTCTTAGGCCATTCGTTAAGTTTGCTATACTTAATAGCATAATTTGCCTTCCATTGTTTGATGTTTGTGGTCAGTGACCTCTGCTTGTAATATTTTGGTTCTTTGCTCAGTTATGAGCTTGCTGTAATAACTTTTGTGTCGTAGGGTCACTGTAATGTTACCGATTCTCTCTCTGTATGCTTCTGAGATTTAGATTAGGCTTATATTAGACAAAGGTCTGGGATTTGTCTAGCCTTAATCTTGGGGTTGTCACATTTACCCAGGTTACCCAGCTCCTTCCACGGCACATGGCACAACTACTATTCACTTTGCATGAATCTTGGTGTAGATGAAGGATATAAGGGGTTGAGATTTCTCCCTTTCCTCCCCACCAGCAGTAGTGCCTCTTCCTTGCTTTCGATGCTTCCCACGAACAGAGTTCCTCCGCCTCCCCCAAAATCCCCCAGCGCCGCCCATCCTAGGTCACCAGTGCCCAGAAGATGGCTGAAGCCGCATCTTCCGCCATGGTGGCGACAGCAGCGACGATGTCGGCAGCGGAGAAGGAGAGCTTCCGTGGAGTCTGGATCCCCTGCGTTCTTGATGACGCCAAGCTTCACGTCGTTGAGAATGAAGGGCTCCTCCGCGCCAGTGACTGGCGGAGCGGCTATGGACAAACCGTCCCCACCCCCAACACCAATGAGCGGGTGCAATTCGGCACCCACCTCGATAGAGGTTTGAGCTTTCCACCCACAAATTTCTTCTCTGAGGTTATAGATTATTATGGAGTTCAACTCCACCATCTCCCCCCGAACTCTCTCTTAGAGATGAGTGCTTATGCCTCTTTGTGCGAGAGGTATCTCGGCATTAGGCCGAGTCTCATTCTCTTCCGGTATTACTTTCACACTCGGAGAAACTCTATCACTGTTGGTAATCCATATATTACTGGGACTCTTAGCTTTTCTATTAGGAGAGAATGTGTCTATCCTAAGATTAAGGCTAGTGAGTCGGTGAAACAATGGCCATCCACTTTTTTCTATCATAAGGATAGACCAGCTCCCGGCAAAGCAACTACTTTGCCGGCTTTTGTTGACGGTGCCACCACGCCCCAAGAGTCCTGGGATGCAGATGCGCTGGGTCTCACTGATGATCTGCTTCTTTCTAAGAGGCGGATTGAATGTCTGATGAAGCATAAGGGCCTTAAATGGTCCAACTTGATCTACTATTGGCTGGCACGCCGGATCTAGCCTCTCAAACACCACGGTGACCGGCTTATGCACTCCATCACGACGAACAAGAAGGACTCTCTCTGGATCTGCCCCCGTCCTTACTTAGCAAAGGACTATGAGTCCCAAATCAGATGGTTGGATCGAGAGGGAAATCCCGGAGCTATCCTGGGATATGCATACGGCTGATGATCCTGTGGTACCAGTAAGTTTCTAGCAATAACTCAAATTATATGTTCATCTATACATTATTGTTTCTTTCCACAATACTGAGATATTTCTTCTTTTGAGCTTGCTGACCTCCCCGAGTCGGAGTTTGCTCCTCTTGAGCGATATCCTCCTGAGATATCTCAGGATGATGGAGAAATGGTTCCTTTGCTGAAGACCCTTACTCAAAAGGGTAAGGCTCCGACAGTTTCCATTGGCACAAAGGAAGTGCCCATTGTGAAGAGGTAACTTTCCTCACAAGGTCTCTGTATTTTATTTCTTAATTCCTTCTGAGGTGTAAAGATCTTTGTTCTATTACCTCCTCAGAGCTAAACAACTCACCAAGGGAAAGGGGAAAGGAGGCTCGTCGAAGCCATTGCGCCAGTCAAAGTTGAATTTGACTTCTCCTGCCATAGCGCCTCCGACTCCTGCCCCACAGCCTTCTGCCGTGCCAGAGATTACTCCATCTCCGACCGTCACAGAAGATCCGACTCTTCATTCTGAGCCCACAAACCTTGGTTTGCAGACCGATGTCACCATGGGTGACTTGGTAGTTGATAAGGGTGAACCCTCAATGGGTAATGATCCGTCGGCAGAGGTTTTTGCCGAAAACCTTCTCAGCAATCCGGGTCTTGCTAAGCTTGGCATTACTCAGAAATTTGCAGAGGAGATCCAACGGCTGGCCCAGCAATGCTTGGAAAGCTGGAACATCACTGCCGAGGAGGAGGCACAAGAAGCAGAGGACGTCAAGTACTCCAAGCTTCTCAAGCAAATCCGTCTCCATGACGAGAGGATGAGAGCCGGTGTGGTTCCTCCTCCACCGGTAATCCCGCTGACCCTCACCAAGAAGGTTAGCATCGAGGTGAACATGAGCTTAAGCAAGCTTACTCATGAACATCATGTAAGTCGAATTTCCAACTCAACTTTTTTAGTTTATTTCATATCATATCCTCTATCCCCCAAGCATGAAGTTGGATAGAAAATCCGGATTTATGCTTTCATAGGATGCCAAAGAACGAACTAGTGTAGCCCCCAAGGCTCATGCTGATATTAGTAAAAATATTAGCCCGAGTCTTTAGTAGACTTCTTACTTACGTCGGGAGCTGAACAAGTTAAAGTAGGATCACGAGCGGAGCATTGCTCAAGTCCTCTAATCCTCTTCTATGGACACCGAAGAACAGGATCGAAGGATCGCGGCCCAGGACCAAAAGATCTCAGATATTAATGATGCATTATTAAGAGAGAAGGACATCTCCGAGGCACTCCAGGCTGAACTTCGGAGCCTTAGGGCAGAGAAGACCAAATTTGATGATGTCATCTTCAGTATGTTTCCCACTTTCTGACTTTCTGTTTTCCAACTCTAGGAGTTCGGATATATTTACTAACCTTTGCATTATATGCGTAGGTCCTTTGAACTTATTGTATTCTTCCTCCACCGAGTCTCGCACCAGCCGGCTTACACAAGTCGGCGATTTGCTTCACGATTTCCGCCAATCTTTGGAGGATATTGGTGGAGTAGTCAAGGTTCTGGACATGAACCGAATGTTCGGCTTTGAGGTCCGAGACAAGGCCAAAGAGATGCCCTAGCTCATCCAGGACTAGAACATGTCCTATGCGCGGACCGTACCACAGAACGCCCTCACCATGGTTATGAGCCACCATGGAAACATGGAAATCTGGCAAGTAACCACGGGGTACTGTAAAGTGGATGAAGACGGAAATGAGAAGAACATCAAGGCCATCATGGACTCCTACACCGGATACGGATGTCACGTAGCTGATCTAACCAGCTATGAAACTCCCTTCTTCACTCGCATGGAGACGCCTCCTCCGCCTGTCGAAGAAACAACTGAAGTCTACGATGATGAACAAACTGTTTCAGATTTGAACGTCTCGGAAAGATATCAAGGCTAGGTTGATGTCTCTAGTGATCCGGTAGCTCCTACCTCTTCCCCTGCATCGTAGAGCAACAGAAAAAACATTGTGTTATTCTAAAACAATTCGGGTTGTAAATAAGTAGTGTAATACTTTTGCTGGTGCTAAGATTTGCTACTTCTATTTAGCACTTCTGGCTTTGCTTTTATGTGCCTGAAATGTTTACATAAGAACTTTATGTTTGTGTCTATACTTATCGTTTATCTGGCTTTTCGCGTTGTCCCTTTCATGAGCTGGCCAACCTTCAACACGGAAACTTTGCCGAGCAATGAAGCTCAATTGCTAAACCAGTTTAAACTCGGAAACAAAGCCAGCTTCCAGTACCAACAATTCACTTCTCAAAAAATGCCCACATCCGGCAATCAAATAAATGACCAAAGTACAAACTAGAAAATTTAGATTTATACCCGAAGGTAGCATTTTTAGAATCGAAAATATTAACAAGAACAAACATGAGCATAAAGTACTTTCAAGTATTCTAGGATTTTCGACTGTGACATGATCATTCGGAAATAAGATGGTAATATAGAACTTCTCAGAAAAATTTGAGGAAACCAATACTTTATTTCTCATTGAACATGTACACATATATGATTACAAAGAAAGAAAATTTAATAATAAAAGGGACGTAGCTGAGCAATATTCCATGTTTTATCTAATTCTTCCAGGTGTGTACTGCATCCAGCTCTCTTTCTTTTCTTAGTAGCAGGTCTTCCTTTGACTGGCCACATATCAGTTAGATAGTAAGATCCATTATGCAATACTCGACTAACTAAAAAGGGCCCTTCCCATATCAGGGAAAGTTTGCGCTTTCTTTTCTACACAAGCCGGAGAACCAAATCGCCCTTATTGAAAGACTGGTTTTTGACTCTCTAGCTATGATACTTGCGTAACTTCTGCTGATAGGCTGTTGATCTCATTTCAGCAACAACGCAAACTTGTTCGATTAAATCAAGATCATTTTGTCGAGAAACTTCGGCATCCTCTTCAATATACGCAGCAACTCAGGGAGAGGTGTGAATCAAATCACTAGGAAGAACTGCTTCTGCACCATAGACCAACAAGAATGGTGTGTATCCGGTTGACCTGTTCGGAGTTGTTCGTAAACTCCATATCACGGAAGGTAATTCCTTTGCCCAAGCCCCCGCAGCACGTCGTAGTGGTGCTTCGAGTCTTAGTTTCAGGCCCTGTAGGATTAAACCATTTGCCCTTTCAACTTGTCCATTAGCCTGCAAATGTGCGACTGACGCAATGTCAAGCCAGATATTTTGCTCATCGTAGAATTCGGCAAGCTCTCCCATAGAAAAGTTACTCCCATTGTCCATGATAATGCTATGTGGATAATCGTATCGGATTATGACATCCTCGACAAATCTTCTGGCTATTACTCCATCACAACTGGTGACGGGTTTAGCCTCAATCCATTTTGTGAATTTATCCACCATCACTAAGAGATGAGTAAATCCACTTGGAGCCTGTTTAAATGGTCCTACCATGTCAAGCCCCCAGACTGCGAAAGGCCATGTTATCGGTATTGTTCGCTGCTGATTAGCCGGAACGTGAGCTTGCTTGGTGTATTTTTGGCAGCCTCTGCACGTCTTGACCAGCCATTTGACATCTGCCTTGGTTGTAAGCCAGAAAAATCTGTGTCGAAAAGCTTTTGCCACTAAAGATTTGGCTGTAGCGTGATGGCCGCATTCGCCTTCATGGATCTCTCGTAAGATTTCCACTCCTTCCAGAGATACCCAGCGCTGAAAGACCCCATATACACTCCGCTTATAGAGCTCGCCATTTATTATTATATAGGTTTTTTCTCGTCGGACGATCTGATGGCTCAGAACCTCGTCTTAGTGTAATTTTCCATCTACCAAGAAATCAAGGTAGGGTTGGGTCTAGCTGGGAATTACAGCCAGAATTGCTACTAAAGGTGAGTCGGATTTGGTCAGATATTCCTCATCTACTCCTTTTATAGAGGGAACTTTGAGGTGCTCTAAAAAAGCGCCATCCGGGACCTTTTTCTGTGTAGAGCCTATTCGACATAATGCATCTGCTTCCTCATTTTCTATTCAAGGGATGTATTGAACCTCAAACCCTTCGAACGATTTAGATAGTTCATCCACGATAGCTCTATATGCTGCCATGTGTTTATTTCCATTACAGATATCCAACACTTGTTGGGCAACAAGATCTGAATCTCCATGACACATCAAACATCGGATGACGATATCCTTAGCAATCTGGACTCCATGCAGTAGTTCTTCATATTCGGCAATGTTATTTGTTGTCATGAAGTGTATCTGCAACACATATAAAGTTTATCTCCTTGGGTGACTTAAGGACCACGCCAGCCTCCGAGCCCCCGAGCACCTAGACCCGTCAAAATGTAAAGTCCAGTATTCCGACTCTGGGAGGGTCATATTATTCGTTGTCTCTGTCCAATCAGCAACAAAGTCAGCGAGGATTTGGGTTTGATTGCTGTACGAGGTTTGTACTCAATGTCGAAAGCTGAAAGTTCTATGCCCCATTTTGTGACACGTCCTATAGCGTCGTTGTTGTTGATTATATTTCTCATGGGGGTTGTGCTCACCACGGTAATCGGATGTTCCTGAAAATAATGTCGTAACTTCTGAGATGCAAAGAATACACCGTAAGCTAGCTTTCGATAGTGCGGATACCGCTGCTTTGATTTAGTTAGAACTTTGCTGAGGTAATAAGTCGGACGCTGCACTAGGTGTTCCTGCTTTTCCTATGGTCTCTCCACCACCATGACGGCACTGACGACTTTGTTTGTCGTAGCGAGATAGAGCAACATCGGTTCCCGAGGTTCTAGTACTGCATGGATAGGAGCAGATGAGAGTATTGCTTTCAGGTCTTGTAGTGCAGCTTCAGCTTCGTTAGTCCAAACAAACTTTTTGGTCTTTTTCAGGAACTTGTAGAGTGGTGCGGCTCTTTCACCGAGCCGGCTTACAAACCGACTGACTGCAGCAATGCAACCAGTTAGTCTTTGAATGTCCTTCAGGCGAGTCGGCCTAGAAATATTGAGTATAGCCTTAATCTTGTCTCGGTTCACCTCTATGCCTCTTTGAGACACGATGAAACCTAACAATTTTCCGGCTTGTATTCCAAAGAAACATTTCTTCGGGTTAAACATTATGTTATATTTGCGTACATTGGCGAACGTTTCCTCCAAGTCGGAAATTAAGGTTCCCTTCTTTCTGGACATCACCGCAATGTCATCCACATATGCATGTACACTGCGTCCGATTTGATCGTGGAGGCAATGCTGCATAGTGCGCTAGTATGTAGCTCCTGTGTTTTTGAGCCCAAAGGGCATCGTAACGAAACAGAAGGTTCCGAAGGGGGTTATGAATGAAGTTTTGACTTTGCCTGATTCCTTCATCCGAATCTGGTGATAGCCGGAATATGCGTGTAGAAAACATAGGAGTTTCGAGCCTACCATAGAATCAATAACTTGATCAAATTCTAGGTAGAGAGAACGGATCTTTCGGACAAGCCTTGTTCAAGGAAGTATAATCAACACACATCCTTAAATCAGTGGTGTCCTTTTTAGGGACCATTAGAGGATTGGCCGACCACTCAGTGTGGATGACCTCTTCTAGGAGTCTGGCTAACTCGAGCCGGGTTAGTTCCTTACCTATTGCTTTTCTCTTTTCATCGCCGAAACACCATAAGGATTGTTTGATGGGTTTAGCGTTTGGGTGTACATTTAGAGAGTTCTCGGCAAGTTCCCTAGGTACTCCGGTCATGTCAGACGGCTGCCATGCGAAGATATCCTAATTTGCTTGGAGGAACTTGATGAGCATGCTTTCTGTGCTCTATCTAAACCTACACCTATATGGGTCACCTTGGAGGGGTCATCATCCTTCAATGGCGTCGTCTTCGTCTCTTCCGATGCCTTGAACTCCGGAATCAGCATTGTCACCTCCTTCTTCGTCGCGGGCATCTCGGACGTGTTGATGATCTTCTTGATCTCCTGGTACTCCTAGGCGTACAACATGGCTTCAGTAAAGGCGGCATTTCCGTCCTCGCACTCTCGCACCTTCTTTGGGTCTCCCCTCTTGGTGATCACACCTTTGGGACCTAGAATTTTCATCATATTGTAAATGTAACATTGACAAGCCATAAAAGCCTAGTAAGCCGGTCCTCTGAATATAGCCTGGTAAGCGCTCTTAAACGGGATCACTTCGAAGGAAAGTGCTTCCGTTTGGTAGTTCTTTGGAGTTCCAAAGGTAACATCCAAAGTGATCTCTCCTAGGGAATTTGCTTGTCTTCCTAGGACAACTCCATGAAAGATCACAGAGCTGTGATTTAGTTGTGTCTCCGAGATCCGCATCCGATGTAGCGTTTTGACATATAGAATATTGATGCTACCACCGCCGTCCATGAGAGTCTTGGAGAAGCCGTAGCCGTCAATAAGTGGATTAATGATTAAGGCGTATTTTCCTTGCCTGTGCAACTTAGGCGGATGGTCAGCACGGTCAAAGGTGATTGCCACTTCTGACCAGTCCAAGAATTGTGGGACAGCTGGAATAGTTGCATTGAGCTCATGCAGTACTACTACCTTGACCTTAGCTGGTTGAGACCCAAGGAAAGTGACATCAGTGTCTTTTTCATTGGGAAGTTTTTCTTTCCATCCTGCTTGGGATTTGAATGCTCTTCTTCCTCCATGTCGGAATCTTCCTTGGTCTCCTTCTATTTTTCGAGATTCTTTTTTCCCTTCTTCCGCTTAGCCTTGTAGCTAGCGGTATCATCTTTCTTGATGTCGTTGTTGAAATGACACTTGGTGTTTGTGTGAGACGAGCCCCCATTGGCATCTAAGTGATGCACACACGGGCTATTGGCAATGTCGGCCCAAGAGTAGGTTTTGCCAGGCTGTTGGTCTCCTCTACCTTGGACCCTTGACGTCCCACGACCGTGTCCGCGGCCACCGCCACGCCCTCCTTGTCCTCCAGACCCAAAAGTAGTAGTGACCACTGCTGTTTCCGCGTTGGGTTTTTCTTCCGAGGTATTCTTGCGCTTCTGAGCTTGTTTCTTTGGTTGTTTTGCTGACCGTGGCATAGCTAGGGCATTTAGTAATCCCTCTGCGTCGTCGTTGGTGTCTTCATACTTGCTCGCTGTTTCTATCATCTCTCCGAGATCAGTGACCTTGTCGCACTTCAAGCGGTGACATGGTAAACCAATTGGGAGTCCTACAATGAAAGCTTCAATCGTAGTTTGATCATTTACTCCTTCACAGGAGTTCTTGGTGTCGATCCATCATCCGAGGTAATCTCGGCAAGTTTCTCTGGCTTTCTGGGTGCAACGCTGCAGGTCTTCTACCATATAGGGCCTCCGATATGTGCCTTCGAAATTCCGAAAGAACACGCTTTGCATATCATACCAGTTGTGAATGGTATTCTCCGGAAGTTCATTGAGCCATGATTGTGCCGTCTTCCGTAGCATAAGTGGGAGATATCGGGTCGCGACCAAGCTATTTCTGCCTTTGGCGATGCAGCAAGCCTGGAGAAAATCCTGGAGCCAACTATCTGGCCGAGCCACTCCATCGTAGGCTTGGATATGTCTTGAGATAGCAAATCCTTCTGGGAAGTGTGTTTGTCGAATTCGTGGTCCGAAGCATTTTAGACCTATATAGATATCTTCGTTCTCGTAGCCGCACCTCTATGTTAGAGTTGATCCGGTGTCTCGCATCACTTGGTGACAGGGAACACCGTCTTGGTTGTTTGCTATGGCTGCGGTGCCTTGGATCCGGACTTCTGCTTCTGCCACTGCCTCCTCCGCCACGATGCCCTCCTTGGCCCCCTTGAGAGTTGTTGTGATGGCTGCTTGGCGGAGAGGGTGTTGCAGGTGGATTGTTTCCGTCTGATCGCCGGCCACCATCCAGAGCGTCATTATTCCGGTTCCGGGGAGGGTCTTAATTGCGATGAGCCCCCTGCCGGCTTGACTCGGCACGGTGTCCGTCGTTCCTTCGTACGTCATTCCCATCGCGATGGGGTTCAGCCTGACGGCTTGCATGTCTAGGAGGTGGCATCCTTTGACGGTCCTCCTCCCGACGTTTCTCTTTGTTGTCTTCCCTACGATTGTTCGACTCTCGCCGGGGAGGGTGTCTTGGAGTCAGTGCAGCAATCCCTTCTTGCTCTATAGCTAGAGCAACATTGCTCCAGTCAGGTGTGGTTCTGTGGCACTGCCATAAAGATCCGGTTCTTGAGTAGTTATCTTCCCGATGGTCGAAACGGCAATGCTATTCTGGTACCCGTTGGGGCCTAATGTCATTCTACCCCGGATCCGTGCGACATTGGTCAGACTGAGAGACCACTTTTCCGCTTCCGGATTTCGCGACATTCTGTTGCTCCAGAACCTTGGTGAGCAGGTTTATCCCCAACCGGATCTAATCTAGGCCTGGATTATTCACCAGGATGTCTCGAGCTGCGACGATGTTCTGTACTGGTGTCGGGTACACCAGATCTCCCTTGTTGTCAAGCCGAGGCTTCCATGGGTCCCCCTCAAAAGAACCTTGTGGACTTCCAGAAATTTGTCTGCCCGTATGTGGTGTTTCTGGGTTTTTTGATGCTGTAGAGAGATAAACTTCTCTGCAGTAGCTATGCGCTTCTTCTCTTCCTCGATGTTGTTTGCTTCATTCAGGAGCACTTGGCGACGCGCTTCTGGGGCTTGAGCCCTTTATTCCAATTCTGCAGATGTAAGTTCTGCAGTTGTAGGGATAGGCGTAGTTAACGTAACGTCGATGAGTTTACGGGCACCAGCAGTAACCACGTGTACATCCACCGAAGCTTCTTTTGGCTCGTCTGGGATTAGAGCTCCATCCGAGTCTTCTTCATAGTCCTCGGCAACCACTTCCTCCGCTAAAGGATCTTTTGCCGGGGTCTTGTTCTTCTTCTTTGCTTTCTTGGCAGCGCCTGTAGCAAAGACGGCTTTGGGTCCGTTTCCCGGCGTCAGGCTCTAAGCGGTATTTCGGACATCTGGACGTCGGGATTATCTCTGAGATCTATGTCTTCCTCCACTTTTGTAGGGTTTTCTCTGGATCTTTCGTCCATGGCTTCTCCTTCTTCTGCAGCTTTGGAGTTGAACTCCTCTTCATATTCCATGGAGAACTTTCGGAAATCTGCCAAAGTCATGGAATCATCCGAAGACTCTGGTAAGTCGGTGTTTATTCCGATCACCTCCAGCACTGAGCCCTCATTGTCTCCAGCATCGACAAAGCCGGATCTGGATCCAACATATCCGACGAAGTGCAACACGTGTGTCCTGAGGTAGTTGCAGCTTTCTTCGTGGGCTTCCTCGAAAATTCTGATGGTCTCGAGAACCTCATCCACGTTTGCGCCTTTCATCATCATGTGCCTCAACGTATGCCTCAGGAAGGGTTGGTCTGTTCCGGCACTGGCAGAGCCAGAACCAGAGTTGTTGTACTGCTCCTCCTAGATTTCGACCTCGGCGGTTAGATCAATCTGGGATTCAGCCTCGCTTGGGAGATCCACTCCAGATTCGACTTCCACCGCAAGATCTGCTTTAGGCTAAGCTTTCTCCACTATCTCCGCAACAGGTGTGGGCTGTGTGGGTTTAGGATTTTCCAATATCCGGAACTCTGCCGCCTCCGCGGACAAAGTGGACCAGAAATTTCTTCTGCCTCTATCATCACCGCTGGGGTGGGTGGGGCAGCTTTATCGAAACTGATGTACACATCGATCTCGCCAAAGGACAAGATGGTGTATGCAGTCACGGCCTCCCTAGCCGGAATCTAGGTCTCATCGAGAACGATGAGAGGGACGTCGCTGGCGTAGAGGACGCGACCGACGGTGATGGTCTTGCTGATTCTGATTCTTGCATATTCCGCTCGGAGCACAGATCCGAAGCTCACTTACTCCATGGTGGGCGCCAACTGTCGTGGATTGATGACAAGTACGCCATGAGGGCGTCCTCGGGGAGTGCGGAAGAGAGGGTTGTGAGACGTACGGTGTTCTGAGAGGGTGAGCACACAAGTTTACCCAGGTTCGAATCTGCCGGCTTTGGACGGATCGTACTCCTGCTAGCAATCCAGTAATACGGCAGAGCTGGAATATGGGTAACAAGGTTTCGCCTGTGCGAGTTGAGATTGTAGACTATTGTCAGGTGCCCTAAAGGCTAGTCCCTAGGACGGCTTATATAGATATCAATCCTAGGGTTTACAGGAGAACCTATCCGGCTACGACTAAGAGTCGGTTACAGAGTACATCATGAACTACAAGTAACACTACAGGCCTATGTCGGTAAGTCTTCTGGGCCTTCCCGTAGCCGGACTAGACTCCGTCTCTTCTCCCTAACTGGGCTACCCATGAAGCAAAGCTCTAACCCGAAGTGGGCCACCCTGGTCAGTGAGGCACAGTGAGGATACCCGGAAAGTATATCCCCAACAGTAGCCTACGAAAACTACCTTATCCGACTTGGGGCTAAGATTCCCCAAATCTTAAGAAAAGCCAGGGCCGGCTTCTTGCCCATCCACATCTCATGTGGTGTCTTTTCTACTGATTTTGATGGTAATTTGTTTAGTGTTACCGCTGCTGTCTCTAGATAAAAACCCTAGAATGATAAAGTTAGATCTGTCTTACTCATCGTCGACCTCACCATGTCTAACAAGGTTCGGTACCTCCTTTCCGACACACCATTCCTCTGAGGTGTTCCCGGCGGAGTGAGCTGTGGAACTATTCCACAACTCTTCAGATGGTCATCAAACTCATGGCTCATATATTCGCCTCCATGACCTGATCACAGAAACTTAATATTCTTGCCGAGTTGGTTTTGGACTTCACTTTGAAACTCTTTGAACTTTTCAAAGGTCTCGAACTTGTATTTCATCAGGTAGACATAACCATATCTACTTAGATCATCCGTGAACGTGACAAAATACTCATAACCACCTCCGGCTATTGTACTCATTGGACTGCATACATCACTATGTATCGCCTCCAGCAAGTCGGACGCCCTTTCGCAACTCCATGCAAAAGGTGTCTTGGTCATCTTCCCCAGCAAATAGGATTCACATGTTTCGAACGACTCCAAGCTAGACGAATCTAGGAGTCCATCACCATGGATCTTATGGATGCATTTCCAGCTGATTTAACCAAGCTGACAATGCCATAGATAAGTACAACTAATATCATTCGGCTTCAACCTTTTAGCATTAAAGTTATAGACTGTTTTACATTCAAGATCAAGCACAAAAAGTCTGGCTTGGATAGATACATAGCCATGAAACACATTATTCAAATAAAAGGAACAACCATTGTTCTTAATACGTGATTCATAACCCTAATCCATCAAACATGAGGCGGAAATGATGTTTCGGCTTAGTATAGGAACATAATAACATTTATTTAGTTCTAGTACAAATCCTGAAGGTAAATGGAGTTCCATCGTCCCTACGGCTAATGGAGCAACTCTTGCCCTGTTTCTGACTCTAATGTCAATATCCCCTCTCGCCATGCTCCAATGCCCTACCAGTCCCTACATCGAGTTGCACACACCAACAACCAATCCAGTATCGTATACCTAGGTACTGCTAGGAGTGTCGGCAAGATAAATGTGTATAACATTCACAACAAATGTACCTAAGTCGGAAGTCATACTTCCACTCCTGGCTTTATCTGCCTTGTACTTGTCGTAGTTCCTCTTCTAGTGAACCTCCACCTTACAGTAAAAGCATACTATACCCGGAGGTTTTGCCGGCTTTCGAGTCACTGAGACGATGCTGGGACTTGGATCCAGTGTGCCGTCTCCCTTTGGCTTTGCTTCCTTAGACCAACATTTCTTCTTAATCTTGGAAGCGTTCTGCACCATCAACACTTGACTTGTGCCCCCTCTCTTGATGTTGGCCTCTACTTTCTTGAGAATCCCTTGAAGTTGTGCCAGTTTCTTATCCATACCACGCATATGGTAGTTCGAAATGAATGGACCATAAGACCTAGGAAGATTATTCAGGAGAATGTCGGTAGCGAACTCTTCACTCAAGGGAAAACCCAGGCGATTCAAGGATTGCACATATCCGACCATCTTGATCATGTGTGGTCCCAGTGGATCTCCGTCTTTCATCTTGTACCCAAGAAAGGCTCTGGAAACATTGTACCTCTCCGTCCTAGCCTGTGTATCAAACATGCTCTTAAGGGCAACAATCATATCGTATGCCTCAACATTCTCGAACCACTGCTATAGTTCTGGCTCCATGTGAGCGAGCATGAGGCAGCTGACTTCCATCGACTCATCTTGAGCCCGGCGAAAGGCGGTTTTTACAGTGTTAGGCTCATCAGTGCCTGGCTAGTCTAGAATCATATTGTCCAGGACATGTTCCTTCTTTTCTTGCTTGAGAACGATTCTCAAGTTAAGATACCAGTTGGTAAAGTTTGTTCCATTCAGCTTGTCCTTCTCAATCTTCATACGGAATGCAAAACTGGAAATCTGAACGGTGCTAGTTGGTGCCATCTACAAATTTAAGATGCAAAACACTTAAGACAATGTATCTATAATAGGAGAAGGTGGATTAAACTCTTTAATCATGCACACTCCCACTTAGACTGATATCCCTCCAATAATCGACAATGATTCAGGATCTCGGTCACTTGTCCGACTAGTGAGCCAATGCGTCACTGCTAGTCGGAGAACCTTCTGAGTAGGCAACGCCTTGGCAATCAGATCTCTATCTAATTCCTTTGGATTGTCCGACAACCCTCCTTACCCTGAAACCCACAACTGTTGTGATAGCTCCATCTAGCTACCAAGTGCCCTGCTTGAGAGAGTCTGAAGCTCTCACACTTTATCTGAGAGAACTTACAGTGCCAACACAATATGAGCCCACTAACCAAAAATGTCCGACTCGTAGTGTTGCAGCAAATGGCGGGTAATCGTACTAGACCTTCTTTGAGAGAAAAATAAGCAAATAAAACTTGCAAGTTGGAACCTTTCTGACTCACACCAGCTAACTCTTAGCTGTAACTTTTGACAGGGTACAATTGTCCTATTCTTTTCCAACAAGAAAATCAACTTCAGTGGTTGATCGTGGACGTCAGCCATGTGATCTCCCACTCAGATATGGACTAGTTTTCACCAACTTCTTGGCCAAGACAAACCAAATTTGCCCACTGTCCTAGATCAAAACAGATCAAAAAGGCAAAATGAAGACAGCGAGAAAGATCCTATCTTTCCTATTAGCGCATCTCATGCGCAAGAACTAGGCCAAAAACCTAGAGACGATGGTCTGATACCACTATTGGGCAACGCACAGAGCCAGGCCGAAAACAAAAACTTTTCTACTTTGGCGAGGTCTCCGGCAAGCCACCCCAAGATACGGCTAAGGTCAAAGGCAATAGTTTGTACCTCTCGACGCGTGGGTGTGGAACCTGAAGAAGCACGTCGCGGTGGTGACGTGGCCCTTCGCCTCGTCCGGCTCCATCGAACTTCTCGATCCTGGGACCACCTTGTCACTGGCTCCATACTCCTCGTCGCCCCCGACTACGCTGCCGCCTAATGTCGCCGATGGGCACCGCAGGTGGGGTTCTTCTACTGTCACACATACAAGGTGGAACAGCAGCAAGAGAGATGCTAGTCTCGGTCTTGCCGCCGCGGGACATGAAGGTGGTTGCCAAGCCTAGCAAAAACCCCTAGGAAGCAGCATAGGATCCAAAAACATTATCTTATCCGCCGACACCCACCTTCCTTTATATAGGCGAGTAGGTGAGGGCACAAAACACTTGTATCCCTCAGTCCTAAACCCTAACCCTAGTCAAAGTGAGTACAACCCATTGACACATGTTCCTGTCCAAACAAGTCCAACTTTCCGGCTTGTGATAGTCGGATGAACATCTGCCTAGTCCCACTATCTTAACTGTGCGATCCTTCAGGCTTATGGTAAGCCGGACACAACTCAGTAATCATTCAGTCAGAGCCATAGCTCAGTGACTTTCTGACTAGAGTTGATAGTCGGTAGCAGCCTCTAGCTAGACTTGCCGACTCCTAGTTTCCGCAAGTGCCCTCAATGTGACAATTTGTCCAAGTCCCTTTGCCTCATGATATTGGTGATAAACCGCAGGGGAGATTCCATCATCCAAGTGCCGGTTTACTCTCTTCTTGTTTCAGTGATAACTGAATCCCTCCGATTTCACTAAGTCAGACTAACTCGATCAACACTTGATCAAGTAGCGCATGGCCATGCTTCTGAATCATATCACACGAGAGGGCCTAGAGAATATCTCTCCGAGATGGAGGGGCAAATTTCGTCTTCGCTAATCCACGTCATGCAGCTTGCTTCGAAGTTGGCCCAACACCACCCTTATGACTCCCAGTTACGGTGAGCGTTAGATGGAGTCAAAGCCAGCTTTTCCACAACTTGGGTCATGCGATCCCCTCAGGTCTAAGGATTCCATTGTGTTAGTCGGAGCGTATGACGGTGTGCTCACATCCTACTAACCTTTGGATCGGTTCGGCTATCGTACCTCGTCCGACTAGCCAATGCAAGGCAGATAGCATATCCATGCTCATGACACGTGAAACATTGTCATCTTCTGACTTACAAATTAGTCTTGTCAGTGGGTTTCCCTCCCAACCTCGAACGACTAAGGACAAACTGGCTAGAGCTAGATATGAGTATGTGGTACCACACCTGCAACAATTGAAGTGAGACATACAACTAGATCTAAGCTGGATTCTGGGTTACAAATATAAGGCGGAATGTGATCCTCTAGGGCATCATTACCAACACCAAATTCTAGTCTCTCCATGTGCTGGCCTTAGTACTAACCGCTCTCTTTTTTCCTTTGCCCTTTGTCGGCACCCCTTTGGATTTGATAGGTATGTGTTCTACGAAGTTAGTACCGTTACCCTTCTGGCTTGGCCTTGGCAAGGTTGTGGACACTGCCTGGTTATTCTTCAAGACTCTTAGTCCCATTTGGTTCTTATCCATACTCGGATACTATTTTGCCTTCTTCTTGAGTTGTATCTTCGACTTGTATCATTTGTATTCCTGACTCCTCGAGTCATTGTTATATATATATATATGTTTCTTGCGTATCCTGTTGTAATCTATTGTGATGTAACTACTTTTGATAAAACCCACCCACACGAAAGTGTCTAGTGGGTGTCTTTGAATCTCTTCTATGCGGATTCTGGTGGAAATGCCAAGATCTGCATAAACTCGATTCGGGGGTGTTACAAGTGGTATCAGAGCAAAGGTTTATGATACCGCACTAGTCCAACCCATAGGATAACCTAGCTAACGGATGATGTCTAGTGTCAAAACTATTTTTTACAAATGTGTTGGACAGATCTGATTATCTCTAATTTTACTCCTTACATCTATTCTTTCTCCTCTTATCTTTGTGTGTTTTAATATGCTCTCTTAGCCTTTTCAATTCTAGGATTTCTCGTGGTTGGGTTTCCGTCGTACCTTTAGGGTTCCACTTCCTTCCTTTTGTGTTGGTGTTTCTACATCTTGGACCTCTATTTTGTTACCAAGATCTATTTTCTTATGTTCCCGGTGTTGTGGCTTTTATGACAATGACCTCCTTATCTATGGATCCTTTTTCCGGAGGTTCCAAACGTCTATTATCAAGATCTCTAGTCTGAATACTGAGAGTTGGTTGCATGATTCTCCCATTTATGTACGGATTAATGCTTTGAGTGCGGGATGGAGTAGAAACCATACCACTACTCATATCGTTAGCTCTTCTGCATTGAACTGATAAATTAATGTGATTTCTACTCATTCTATGGAAGTTAGAGGTGGCCTTATCTTTTGATACCTTCATTTCTGCCTTTGCCTCTCTGGAGTGTTCTCCCAAAGAACGTGAGCAACAATTCTTGTTAGTGGTGTCGTGACAATCAACCTGAAGCAAGAAGTTCTGATAGTTGAATCCCTCTCCTCCGGTGTCTTTGCTTGGATCTCAGGACATGATCCTTGTTAGTGGTGTCGAGTTGTAATGCCCAATTTTTTTTTTGATTAGAATTGCTTGTTGTTTTTATTTTATGCATCATCATGACATCATGCATATTTTGCCTCTAAAATATTTTCCACCAAAAGCCTATTTTTGTGTTCTAAATATCCCCCTCCTTTATTTCAAATGAAAAACCCGGTCTTGTCCAGATATTTTAATCGTATAAAAACTATTTGTAAAAGTCTTTTCTAAAAATAAAATAGAAAAATAAAAATGTTTTTAGGGGAGGCAGGCAGCCAGGACCAAAATCCTAGTCGGCCACCTACTACCCCAGACCTAAACCTAACCCTAATCCCGATCACGCTACCCGGCACCACACACACAGACGCCACCTACTCGCATGCTGCATGCACACACCACATCACAACACAACACCACACCCTGACCAAACCTGACTCACTCCACACCATGCACGTTACACACGCACACACACTAGGACACGGTAACGACCCACTCACCAAGGGCCACCAGCTCATCACGCCTCTCTCATCGACCCATGGCCTCCCTCCTTCTCACCTCCCCCCAATCCCAATGCGGCGCCATCGTCACCACCTCCTCGCTGCTAGCGCAGCCTCGGAGCTCTGCTCCAGCCTTCCCTCTGTCCACGGGAGCTCGCCGCCCTCGTCCTCTTCCTCGACCCAAAGCATAGTGCAGCTCGTCACCCATCTCGTCCCCTCTCAAGTGCCTCCTCCTCCCCACATCAAGCTCCTCGCCGCGAGCTCCTCCTCTCTGTCATGCAAGCTCCTAGCATCGACCGCCCTCGCCCTCATGTCCATGTGTTGGGAATATGCCCTAGAGGCAATCACAGTTAATGATATTTCCCAAAGTATTCATAAAGTAAAGTTGTCCTTATATGAACATCAGATATGTATCACTGAATATGTGATTCAGTTGTGGAACTATGTATTCATGATTGTTCACATTAGATTGTCCTTGGTCATTGAGGTTGTGCTGGGCACACAACTTAGACCAATGTGCAAGTCGGCTGATGACACGGTTCCACTTGTCATGGGCATGGTGATGCTATTCCGACTTACACTAGTTCGGCTAAAGAGTTTAGCGAGCCGGACTAACCCACAGTTGAGATGCAATGAGCATATTGTCAATTATAGTCTCAAGCAATGGAATCCTTTGACCTGAGGTGATTGCATGATCCGAGTTGTGGATCGCCAACTTAGGTTCTAACACCGTTCCGTAAATCGGCAGTTATAAAGGTAGAGTTCGGGTTTGTTGTGAAGCAAGCTGCGTGACGTGGATTACCAAGATGGGATTTGCCCCTCCGTAATGGAGATATATTCTCTGAGCCCTCTCGTGTGATATGATTCGGAAGCATGGCCATGCGCTACTCAGTTAAGTGTTAACTGAGGAGTCAGACTAAGAGTTAGTCCAGTGAATCACATATCATGGTACGAGAAGAGAGTTAAGCTATTAAAGGGATGGCAACTACTCGCCTATAGCTTAACAGGTATATCGTGAGACAAAGGGACTTGGACGAAAGTCACATTGAAGGTTCGTCTTCTGACTTTATGGCACTTGGGAGTTGGCACGTCTTGCTAGAGGCCGCTACCATTTATCGACTTGAGACCGAGTGATCATAGGAGTGAGTTGGACTGAAAGCCATGACAGGATACTTGGAGGAGTAGCTCATGTCGTGTCCAGGTGCACGTGAACCTACAGGGTCACACACTTAAGGGTGAGGAGCCCATGTGGATGAGATCCATATGGAGATTGGAGTACAACTAAGATGGGCCTCAAGCGTTGAGCCCAACTAGGAGTGTATATAAGTGGAGTGACAAGGGATAGTTCCTAACCTAGCCGTCACTTTCTCCACTTCCATTTCAGGCTAGACAGGATCTAGCAATCCTCTGTCTGAAGCTCCTTCCTGTATGTGTGGATACCGGTAGAGGCGTTGCACGTGCGACGCTGGAGACAGGGAAGCTCGTAGGGATCTAGCGAAGTAGTTCGTGGGATCCAGAGAAGCTATCCGCGGGATTCGGAGGGCTGTCCGGGGGTTGCTCGGCACTGCTTTGACGCGCTGCATCAACTTCCGCATCTGCGCATCTAGCGGTAATCTCGTGGCCTGTAACCTGAGTTGGATCTTGGGAGTACCGCGTAGGGAATTTTTTTTGTTTATCTCTGCGTGGCCCAACAGTGGTATCAGAGCGAAAGCTTCTGGTTTTAGGCTCTAGATCTGTGCGTATGTGATTTGCACGAGGTGGTGGATAGGATCCACTTAGGGTTTCAGTGGTCGATCTATGAGATAGATCGGTTTTGTGAAAGATTGATTGGATCAATCGCACTCGGAGGTGCATGGAAGATCAGGTGCGGATGATCAATGAGATTGGTCAGATCTGCACAGGGATCAGATTTGGGTAAAAATGTTTTATCCAATGAAGGAATCCATGGTTCGGAATGCAGATTAGATCTGTGATTTCGGACCGTCAACTTCACCCTGTCGTAGCGCATTAGATGTCGTTGCGAGGTTCACAATGCCGGTAGATATCATATCTATGCATAACTTGTTTTTGCAGAAAGTTGTGAATGGTATGGCTTATGTGCATGTGATGTGTGTAATCCATACGTGATCTATGTATCACGAGTTTGTCAGCCGGTAGGAGCCAAAGTGCTGTCACTGTTAGTGTATAACAACCTGCGTGTCGGCATGAGATGCCATCTTCTTGTATATTCCTTAGTGCTAGTGTAGCATGTTTGGAGGACTTGAAGAACACTGCAGCCAAAGGCATGACGAACAAGTTCATGGAGATGGAGATCACCATGAAGAGAGCCATACCATTTCACATTATAATTGGATTATTTTGTGTTATTGTTATGTCTCTGGTTTTACCTCAATGAGATAGTGGTTAAACTTTAATCCCTCAAAGAAGGTCTAGTCGGCCTCCCTGCCAGTGCTGCACCATCACAAGTTGGACATTCTTGGTAGTGGGCTCATAAAATTGAGGTCCTGCCAATTCTTTTCAACTAGATGGGTTCGAGTCGGACTCTTACAACAGAAGCACTCGGTAAGCTAGACGGGTCTATCACAACGGTTGTGGGGCTCGGGGAGATTGCGGTCGGGAGCCGGGGCATTAGATGCCACCCGACCAACAGGAGTCGCATGAGATGCAATTGGCAAGGAGTTGCCTACCTAGATCACTTGATGGCTAGCGGTGATGCTAAAGCTCACTAGTCGGCTTGCTTATTTAGGGTCATGTATCACTAAGTAACCATCGAAGGGATGTTGGTTCTAGTGGTAGCATAACTATTAAAATGTTTAATACGCTTGCTCTTTTATGACTACTTGTCTTAAGTGTTTTGCATATTTCTGTTGTAGATAATGGCACCTAATAGCAGTCTCCGTCAGTTGTCCAGTTTTGCTTTGAGGACCATTCTAGAGAAAGATAAACTTAATGGGACAAACTACACCAACTGGTATCATAATCTGAGAATTGTTCTCAAACAAGAAAAGAGGGACCATGTTCTATACGACCCGCTTCTAGATGTGCCGGATGAGAATGCGCGTGTCGCAGCAACCAATGCCTATCATAGAACATGTGATGAGTCTACATAAATTAGCTGTCTTATGCTTACTCACATGGAACCGGACTTGCAGCAGCAGTTCGAGAATGTCGAGGCCTACGATATGATCGAAAGCCTGAAAAGTATGTTCTAGGCTCAGGCAAAGACCGAGAGGTATCAAGTCTCTCAAGCTTTGCTGAGTTGTAAGCTTAAGGATGGTGATCCACTGAGTCCGCATGTGATCAAGATGGTTGGTTACGTGCAGTCTCTGGAAAGGCTTGGCTACCACATTAGCGAAGAGTTCTCTACGGATATAATTCTGAACTCTGTTCCTAGTGTGTATGGTCAGTTCATATCAAACTACCACATGCATGGTATGGATAAGAAGCTCACTGAATTATAGGGGATGCTTAAGCAGGCAGAGGTTGATCGTAAGAAAGGTACTAGCCAAGTGTTGGTGGTACAGAATAAGGCTAAGTTTAAGAAGAGTTCTTGGACTAAGAAGAAGAAGGCTAAGTTAGGAGGTAATGCTCAGGATGAGGTCCCCAACGTTTCCTCAGGGACTAAGTCATCTCCTTCAGCCGGTTCCGCTTGCTTCTATTGCAAGGCGGATGGCCACTGGAAGAGTAATTGCAGCAAGTATTTGGCGGATAAAGCCAAGAGTGGAGGTGTGACTTCCAACTCAGGTACACTTGTTTGCAATGTCATAGACCTTTATCTTGCTGATGCACCCGGTAGTTCTTGGGTATATGATATCGGATTAGTCGTACATATCTGCAACTCGTTGCAGGGACTAGTAAGAACTAGGGCCATAGCAAGAGGTGAGGTTGGCATTTCGGTCGGCAACAAAGCAAGAGTTGCTGCATTGGAAGTCGGCACGATGCAACTTCATTTACCTTTAGGATTCTTAATGGAACTAAATAATTGTTATTACGTTCCAGTGCTTAGATGAAACATCGTTTCTGCCTCATGTTTGATGAGACAAGGCTATGAGTCTAATATTAAGAACAATGGTTGTTCTTTATATTTGAATGATATGTTTCACGGCTTTGCACCTGTTCAGAACGGGTTATTTCTTTTAAATCTTGATGGTAGGTCGGTCTATAACATAAATGTGAAAAGGTCGAAACCAAATGATCTGAATAGGACTTACTTTTGGCACTGTCGACATGGTCATATAAGTTGGAAACGCATGAAGAAGCTGCATGATGATGGACTCCTAACTTCGTTCGACTTGGAGTCGTTCGAGACATGCGAATCATGCCTTCTAGGCAAGATGACCAAGACACCTTTTGCAAGGAGTTATGAAAGGGCATCTGACTTGTTGGGACTAGTACATAGTGATGTATGTGGTCCAATGAGCGCGACAGCCAGGGGTGGTTATGAGTACTTCATTACCTTCACTGATGATTTGAGTAGATATGGATATTTCTACTTAATGAAACATAAGTCGGAAGCCTTTGAAAAGTACAAAGAATTCTAGAATGAAGTACATAATCAACTCGGCAAGAAAATAAAGTTTCTTTGGTCAGCCCGAGGAGGCGAGTACATGAGCCATGAGTTTGATGACCATTTGAAGAGTTGTGGAATAGTTCCTCAGCTCACTCCGCCGAGTACACCACAGAGGAACGGTGTATCAGAACGGCGGAATCGGACCTTGTTGGACAGGGTACGATCAATGATGAGTCGGACAGATCTGCCTTTATCATTTTGGGGTTATTGTCTAGAAACTGCAGCGTTCACACTAAACAGAATACCATCAAAGTCGGTAGAGAAGACACTGCATGAGATGTGGACAGGCAAGAAGCCAAGTTTGTCTTTTCTTAAGATTTGGGGTTGTGAAGCATTTGTCAAGTGACTTCAGTCAAACAAGCTTACAGCCAAGTCGGCTAAGTGCATTTTCGTTGGGTATCCAAGGGAAACCTTGGGTTACTTCTACAACCGAGAAGAGCGCAAAGTGTTTGTCGCTCGGAACGGTGTCTTCCTTGAGAAAGAGTTTCTCAGTCAGGAAGTCAGTGGGAGTATGGTGCGGCTAGAAGAAGTTCGAGAGGAACAGGACAGTAGTGATTTGGTGAAAGCCTTGTAGGTTGAGCCAGTCGTGGTAGCTGAGCCGGCAGCTGCACCTCCACTGCGAAGATCGGAAAGATTGTGAAGTGTTCGTGATATATTACTTTTGGACAGTGATGAGACGGCAACTTATTCGGAAGCGATGGTGGGTTCTGATTCTGAGTCATGGCTTAGAGCCATGAGATCCGAGTTAAAGTCCATGGATGAAAATCAAGTTTGGAACTTGGTTGATTTGCCAGATGGTGCAAGACCCGTCAAGTGCAAATCGGTCTTTAAGAAGAAAACTGATATGGATGGAAACGTTTCTATCTATAAAGCACGGCTTGTCGCGAAGGGGTTCCGGCAGGTTCAAGGAGTTGACTACGATGAGACTTTCTCACCCTAGCGATGCTTAAATCAGTACGGATCATGCTAGCTATAGAAGCCTATTTCGACTATGAAATATGGCAGATGGATGTCAAAACGGCTTTCCTTAATGGAAAATTAACCGAGGACGTGTATATGATACATCTCGAGGGCTTTGTCGATCCGGCTAATGCTAACAAGGTATGCAAACTTCAGAAATCCATCTATGGATTGAAGCAAGCATCTCGGAGTTGGAACATTCGCTTTGATGAGGTAGTCAAATCGTTTGGCTTCATCAAAAGTGATCATGATTCTTGTTTATACAAGAAGTTTAGTGGGAGCAAAGTAAACTTTCTGATCTTATATGTGGATGACATATTATTGATTGGAAATGATGTCCAGATGTTGCAAGAAACCAAGGAATCATTGGAAAGAAGTTTCTCAATGAAAGACTTGGGTGAGGCAACTTATATACTAGGAATCAGGATCTATAGAGATAGATCCAAGCGGCTCATTGGATTGAGCCAAAGTACATATTTGGACAAAATGTTGAAGAAATTCAACATGGAATCGTCTAAGAATGGGTTCTTACCGATGTCCCATGGAATAAGACTTAGCAAGACTCAGTGTCCTTCGACGACTGATGAGCGAAGTAGGATGAGTGTGATTCTGTATGCTTCGGTAGTCGGGTCCATCATGTATGCTATGATTTGTACTAGGTCGGATGTTTCCTATGCTCTAAGTGTTGTGAGCAGATATCAGGTTGACCCTGGAGAAATCCACTGGGCAACAGTTAAGAACATTCTTAAGTACTTGAGAAGGACTATGGATGTGTTCCTAGTTTATGGAGGTGAGGTTGAACTCAGTGTAAGGGGTTACACGGATGCGAGTTACCTTACTGACTCAGATGATTCTTGTTCGCAATCTGGGTACATGTTCGTTATGAACGGAGGGGCTGTGAGCTGGAAGAGTTCCAAGCAAGAGACTGTGTCTGCATCTACAACAGAGGCTGAGTATATTGCTGCCTCGGAGGCGGCAAAGGAAGCTATTTGGATCAGGAATTTCCTGATTAATCTCGGTGTGGTTCAAGGCTCGTCCAATCCTTTAGACATGTATTGTGACAACCATGGTGCTATTGCACAAGCCAAGGAACCTAGACAACACCAGAAGAACAAGCATATACTCATGCAATACCACTTGATTCTAAAGTTCATGGATCATGGTGATATCAAGTTATGCAAGGTACACACGGATGCAAACGTTGCAGATCCGTTGACAAAGCCACTTCCACAGCCTAAGCATGAGGCACACATAAGAGCCATGGGCATTAGATGCCTGGACATGTGATGTCAGGATGATTGACTCTAGTGCAAGTGGGAGACTGTTGGGAATATGCCCTAGAGGCAATCACGGTTGATGATATTTCCCAAAGTATTCATAAAGTAAAGTTGTCCTTATGTGAACATCAGATATGTATCACTGAATGTGTGATTCAGTTGTGGAACTATGTATTCATGATTGTTCACATTAGATTGTCCTTGGTCGTTGAGGTTATGCTGGGCACACAACTTAGACCAATGTGCAAGTCGGCTGATGACACGGTTCCACTTGTCATGGGCATGGTGATGCTATTCCGACTTACACAGGTTCGGCTAAAGAGTTTAGCGAGCCGGACTGACCCACAGCTGAGATGCAACGAGCATGTTGTCATTTGCAGTCTCAAGCAATGGAATCCTTCTCGACCTGAGGTGATTGCATGATCCGAGTTGTGGATCGCCAACTTAGGTTCTAGCAAACGATGTTCCGTAAATGGGCAGTTATAAAGGTAGAGTTCGGGTTGGTTGTGAAGCAAGCTGCGTGACGTGGATTACCAAGATGGGATTTTCCCCTCCGTAATGGAGAGATATTCTCTGAGCCCTCTCGTGTGATATGATTCGGAAGCATGTCCATGTGCTACTCATCTAAGTGTTAACGGAGGAGTCGGACTAAGAGTTAGTCCAGTGAATCACATATCATGGTACGAGAAGAGAGTTAAGCTATTAAAGGGATGGAAACTACTCGCCTATAGCTTAACAGGTATATCGTGAGGCAAAGGGACTTGGACGAAAGTCACATTGAAGGTTCGTCTTTTGACTTTACAGCACTTGGGAGTTGGCACGTCTTGCTAGAGGCCACTACCATCTATCGACTTGAGACCGAGTGATCATAGGAGTGAGTTGGACTCAAAGCCATGACGCGATACTTGGAGGAGTAGCTCATGTCGTGTCCAGGTGTACGTGAACCTACTGGGTCACACACTTAAGGGTGAGGAGCCCATGTGGATGAGATCCATATCGAGATTGGAGTACAGCCTAGATGGGCCTCAAGTGTTGAGCCCAACTAGGAGTGTATATAAATGGAGTGACAAGGGATAGTCCCTAACCTAGCCATCACTTTCTCCACTTCCATTTCGGGCTAGACAGGATCTAGCAATCCTCTGTCCGAAGCTCCTTCCTGTATGTGTGGATACCGGTAGAGGCGTTGCACGTGCGGTGCTGGAGACGGGGAAGCTCGTGGGGATCTAGCGAAGGAGTTCGTGGGATACCAGGGCACATTATTTTTCCTTCGGTGGCAACCTTGATGCCTGCCGCTGCATTCCTTCAAGGTGTTTGACCTTATGCCTAACCCGGTGCTCCACTACACCAGTCCTACAAGAAGACACTCACGCTTCTTCGCCATTGGGTCTTCGTCATCCGTCTGTACTGCTTGTTTTTGCTACCCGAAGGCTACTGATGCAAGTTCACCACTGATCGAACCCAAGAATCCCCGCTTCAAATACAAGTTCGCCACCGACTGAACCCAAATATCTCCACCGGACGCCAAATTCCTCTTCACGGAAATAAAGTTCTACTTCATGGAGCCGATGACCCGAAGCTCTCCCTCTTGGATCGAAGACCTCCTTCAAAGAACCTGAAGACCATTCCCTTTGAACCCAAGATCCTCGACCCCATCTCTAAACCCCTAATGTGCGACCCCTATCCCGTCCCTATTTTATAAATTGTCACATACAATTTGGTGCATATTAAATTGTTCATGCTTGCATACATATTTTGTCATTGGGCGGTGTTTTGTCAATTCACCTAATAATTAAATATGGATATTAAATGCGGGATATTTATGTCTTATCTCGACTCCATTTAAATTTGTGTAGCAAACCGATGCCATGTTTGGTCTTATTAAGTCAGCATTTAAATTGAGGGTATCTAAATAACTTGAACCTTCTATTTAAATGTTGGTATCCTGATTCAGCTTAATATGGCTAAGATAGACTGCATATTTCCATGTCATGCATCATATCATAAACATGCCAGATTTTCACCGTAGTATTAAATATTGCACAAATGTTTCTTGCTAGTGCTTTGCTTCTTCTCGGATAGGCTGTTGATATGATGCGAGATACGACAAGCCTCTGGTTGATCTTCTCAGGCGAGTATCCTTCCCCTTCTACCTATTCTACATTTATAGTCTTTACTTTCTTCCTTTGATCTACTAGTATCCTTTATTGTCGATGCTTTAGTACCGTTCAATTATTTACCTACTCCACTATATTGCCTTGGTTATCCTATTGCCTTGTTTGATTAGCTATCTTTACCTTGCAAGTTGTAGGCATGCTTAGTATCGCTCTCATACAGGTGGAACAGGATACTTGGATATTACTGGTGATGAGATAATCAATCTGATGTTGTTGGTTATGCCTTCACCTAATGATAAGGCTCCGGCAGGGACCATCTTTGGGAATTGCTTGAGCCGACCTAGGACCCGTTCGTTCTACGTTACCGGTTCTGAGTTGATTGCACTAACTAAACGTAGGGGCCTCTAGGATCCCCCCTCAACTACTGGTGCTATTTGTTTATCCAGAGGGTCACAAAATTGGTTTTCAATTTGGTGCATACACATAATATATCCTCAGACATGGTGACTATAATATGTCTTCATACATGATGATGATATGATACTTTGGTGGATTCTCGCGACATTGCATACATAAAATTATGGTACGTTTGTTATCGAATGCCGAGGGTGGTGTTCGCCCTGCTAGGAGCTATCTCCACCGGAAGCCGTGGTTGCAAACGTTGTACCATCTTTGAGAATTGTCGTACCTCTTGGTTGGGTCAATACAGTAGGTGATACCTCAGGATAGGCGTGTAGTTATGGGACAGTTCTTGTTGTGAGATTTGGATGGAACGCGCATTATGTTGCCTGAAGGGTTGGACATGCGTTTGGGTACGGTAATGTACCCCTGCAGGGTAAACCTTTTTGAGAAGTCGTGTGTCCATGATTATGGACGCCTCAGGAGTATACTTTCATGATCATTGACAATGCCACTAATGCTTTGCCTCTAATAATATGATTAGTAATTATACTTATCAAGTAAACACCTGCTTAACTAAAATTGCCACTATGTGTGTTCCACAAGAGGACTTCCTCGACTAGTCTTCGAGGGGGAAACCTTCAGATGGGTTATGATTGGTGTTGTACTCCTGTTACCAGATAGCGCTCTCTTCTCTCGCTATAATAGCCAAAGTTGTAGCGTGTCTCTATAGGTTAGATAGTTCAAGATTTGTTGCCGTTGAGCCCACCATATATCCCTTGTAGGCGGGAGCCACCGAACTAGTCTCGCCATGTATTAGCCTTAGTACTAACCGCTCTGTTTTTTCCTTTGCCCTTTGTCTGCACCCAATTGGCTTTGACAGGTATGTGTTCGACAACGTTAGCAAGGTTACCCTTCCGGCTTGGCCTGGGCAGGGTTGTGGACACCATTTGGTTATTCTTCAGGACTCTTAGTCCCATTTGGTTCTTATTCATACTCCGATACTATTTTGCCTTCTTCTCGAGTTATATCTTCGAATTGTATCATTTGTATTCCTGAGTCATTGAGTCATTGTTGTATATATATGTTTCTTATGGATACTATTGTAAACTATTGTGATGTAAATACTTGTGATAAAACCCACCCACACGAAAGTGTCTGGTGGGCATCTTTGAATCGCTTCTATGCGGATTCTGGAGGAAATGCCAAGATCTGCATAGACTCGATTTGGGGGCATTACAACGAGCTTCTTCCTCCTCTTGTTTTATAAATAAATATGGCTTTATGAAAAATAACCCCACTAGAGATAAGTCTTGTGGAGTACATCATGTACTCACCCTTGCTTTGTTGATACTTTTGTAGTAGAGTAAGTGTTCCCCTAAAGACAAGTTTGGTACGACGTCAACACCGACGAGTAGCTTGTGGTTCCCGGCCGGCAGCCTGGAATCTATGATCTAGGACATCATCGTTATGCTTTAGGATCTTAGGCCATTTGTTATACTTAATAGCATAATTTGCCTTCCGTTGTTTGATGTTTGTGGTCAGTGACCTCTACTTGTAATATTTTTGTTCTTTTCTCAGTTATGAGCTTGCTGTAATAACTTTTGTGTCACTAGGATACTATTCTGTTACCGATTCTTCACTAGATTTCCTCGAGATCTAGGTTAAGCTTATGTCGGGCTAAGGTCTAGGATTTTTAACCCTGACTCTGGGGCTGTAACATTTTTTGGTATCAGAGCAGTACCCACCATAGGAAAATCTTATTATTGGTCGATGTTGAGTGTAGTGCTTGTGAAAACTATTTCAAAGATGAAAAGTATTTGTGAAAAACTCTAGTATGCTTCTTTTACTCCTTATCTTGTATCGCTCTATCTCTGGGTCATCTTACCTTGTGTTGACTTAGGAAAAGTTTTGATATCTCTTCTAGTATTTCAAAGATTAGGTGCCTTTTAGGCAGATCGTTCCTCAGCTAGTTGACCTAGTGTTGAGTTCTCTAGAGTTGTGTGTGTTGTGTGTTCCTTGTTCCCTTTGCTCTGCTTCCACCGAGAGATTTCCTTTCCATCATGACCTCTCTGGCGTATGGCACCTACAATATTATATTGTAGGATCTATAGTGTTCTATTCTAGACTTCGAGGTTTCCTTTTGCCTCGTGTGCCTCCTTTTTGTTTGCCAGGATACTTTAGAAGTGGTTTCTTTTATTGGAAGCTACCTCGTGATTACTACCTTGTAGTGTACACTATGTCGCTCAAGAAGTAGTTACTTCTTTCTCAGGTTTTAACCCTTGAACTTGATCCAAGGTCCCAGATTGTACCGGATTCTTGTGTTGTGAATCTTGTACATGAAGTTGATCATTAACGCAAGATCCAATCTTTTGACCCCTATGGTTAATGTTTAGGCGTTACCTTGAGATGGCTGGTACTACAATTTTGTCCTTCAAGCTTGTGGTTATCATCACGATGGAATCGTTACAACTAAGGACTTCCCCTATCACTAGCTACGGTAGATGTTTTTAATGGAACCAAATAGATCACCACAAGAGTACTCCTCGCGAGTCTCACATCTATATTCGTGACTCTGCCACACCTTCCCTTCTACGCATTGGTTCTTGGAAGAATGATAAACCATGCATCCACATTTTGGGATTATATCCTGAGCATGTTCCTTTTTCCTTGTTGTTTCTGACCTTTGTCTACCAATTGTTAGTCAAGTAGTAATGTGCATTGGTGTATTATGATGCAATATACTCTCGTGGTCTGTCAAGACAAACCATTTCGGGATGTCAAGAGAAACAAACTCCATTTCCTTGTCATATCTAGGACCAGGTCAAAGATTTGTAATCCACAAGTCAAGAGGCATTGAGTAGTTCTTGTCTGTTCTACCCTAGAGTATCACACCCTTTTATATTAAGAGGTCATGTTGAGTTTCATGACCCCTTAGTGAAGTGGTGCTTCTACACATTCTTACCCACCCTTCCTCTGAGTTGTTCATGCTCATGAATGATGCGTATGCATAGTAATGTGATCATCTGAGACTCTTAGCGATTATTATTGCTTTGAACTCCAAGGACATCTATGTCATTCTTAGCGTGATGGTTAACGATATCACTAAGCAAAGGGTGATTGTGCTACCAAGTCCGTTATCCTGGTACACCTCTTTGGTCAAAGAGTTAGGCTCATTGCTTGATCAATATGTAGAGCTTGTTGGGGAACCCCAATAGGAAGGTATGATGAGCACAACAACAAGTTTTCCCTCAGTTATGAAACCAACATTATCGAACCAGTAGGAGCAAGGAAACACATCCAAGGTGTTGTTTCCAACTTGGAATCCTGCACAACACAATCACAGAACTTTGCCCCCAACTTACAGTGAGGTTGTCAATCTCACCGGTTTTGCTGAAAACAAAGGATTAAACGTATTGTGTGGAAGATAGTAATTGCTTTGCAGAAAGTAAACATAAAACAGTAAATAGATTATAGATTGATGGTAAAAGAATGAACCGGGGTCCATAGTTCACTAGTGGTGATTCTCCTTAAGATAGATGACATGTTGGGTGAACAAATTACAGTGGGGCAATTGACAAACATCGAGAAAGCATACATGCATATACTAATCATCTTGTCTGCTATGAGATTTGATTGCGCATTATAACATTATACATAGACTGTAAGCCAACTGCATCTATGACTAATAATCCACCTTCAGGTTATCATCCGAACCGCCTCCATTATTAAGTTGCAAGGAACAGATAATTGCATTAATCAAAGTGTGTAAATTAAACAATACGATTGTTCTATGAACAAAGGATTGCTATTTTCTCCCTCGTAGCAACAACACATCTAGTACCTTAGAGATTTCTGTCACTTCCCCAGATTCCTAGAGGCATGAACCCACTATCGAGCATAAATACTCCCTCTTGGAGTTGCTAGCATCTACTTGGCCAAGATAGCTACTAATAACGGAAATCATGCAAGATCACAAATAACAAAGACATGATAAAATCAATAATCAATCGGAAATAGCATCTCAATATCCATCGGATCCCTACAAACACAACATGTAGGATTACAAATAGATGATCTTGATCATGAACGGAGCTCACAAGATCTAAACATGGTAGCACAAAGGAGAAGAACCAACCATCTAGCTACTACATGGACCCGTAGTCTAGGGATGAACTACTCACGCATCCCACTAGAGGCAGGCAATGTGATGAAGAAGGCCTCTAGGGTGGTCTCTCCCCTCCGGCAGGGTGCTGGGAAGAGCTTCAGATCCCTCCTGATCTAGGGATGGAGATGACGGCGGCTATAGACTTTTTCGGTGAATTTTGATCGGGTACCTAGGGTTTTCGTCCCGAGGGCAATATATAGGCGAAGGGGCAAAGTCGGTGGAGTGCCAGGGGGCCCACACCCCCTGGTGGTGTGGCTAGGGCTAGCCGCAGCACCACCAGGTGTGGCCGGCCTGGCTCCCCTCTTCATCTCCCCTCCGTACTCCGTATTCCTTCTGGTGAAATATTGACTTGGGCTTTTGTCCGGTCCAATTCCGAGAATATTTACTTACTAGATTTTCTAAAACCAAAAACAGCAGAAAATAGGCAACTAGCACTGTGGCATCTTATTAATAGGTTAGTTCTAGAAAATGTGTAAAAACACTCCAAAGTGTGGACAAAACATAAGAAAGTAGATATAAAACAAGCATGGAACATCAAAAATTATAGATAGTTTGCAACGTATCAACATCCCCAAGCTTAACTCCTGCTCGTCCTTGAGTAGGTAAGTGATAAAAAGAAAAGAATAATTTTTTAGGTGACATGCACCATCACAATATTGATTAAGGCATTTATAAAACATTGATAGTTGGGATCATAGTACTTTAACATAGCATGAAAGATATAGTTCTAACAATAAGACACAGCAACTATGTCATAACATGAAAAGGTACAAACAAAAGATTCATGAATAACAATGCTTTGAAATACGTTTGTTTGTTTCACATATAGAAAACATAATGATAATGGTATTCAGCTTGTCCCTCATAGTGTAGCAAAACATAAATGCATAGGACACCTTCAAAGTTCATAAGGGTGACTAGATACAAATAGTTGAAGAACAAGCAATATCAAAGTTATGCATCAATCAACAAGTCTTGGGACAATGCACATTAAACTAAGAATGTCCACTATGCTCTCTTAATAGGTGCATAAAGATAGAAGATGGAGACTCAACATAAAAGTAAAAGAAAGGCCTTCATAGAAGGAAGCAAGGATTCAAGTCTCATAAAGAGCTTCCAAAAATTATGGTACTGATTAGCTTTTATCTCTCATTGCCCCTATCATAAGCATCTTGAAGTGATTAAGGTTAAAGTGAACAAACTATGTGTAACTACCTCGGTGAATTACACTCTTAGTTACAAGTCTGGATGAGCGGAAATGGTTAAAATAGTACGGTGGGGCCGAATGCCACTCACAGGTAGACCTTTCAGCCGTCCTAACCATTTCAAAACATCGGGACAAGAACGAGCGGCGTAATCAGCAGGCGAAGGGATCAACTACATACACAAATGAGTATGTATGCAAGCCACCATACAACAGTCCTCAGAGCCATTCCATCTAAAAGAAATAGAAATATTGCAACGCCATACGGCAAGATCCGAATATCCTAGATAGATATAATAGTTTAGGATATCTCCTCATACATCAAACATCAGAGTATCGGTGAGCGGAAAAAAGATCCGATGCGGATAAGAAGCAAATCGGCATAAGATGCCCCATAAATAAACACATCCATACAGATCTCACAGATCCCCGTTCCCGGAATATCTACACCGAATGATCGTTGCCCACATCGTCCGTCTCCTCCACCCAGTATCCATCTTGCGAGTTTACCTGTTCATCTGAATCAAACAATTTATCGTGTGAGACCCTAGAATTTTCGGCAAGTCTTTATGCCTCTAAAGGGACACAACCTAGGGTGGCGCAATTGTAGCAAAAGATAATACCTATCAATTCTAGGGATACTGCTAACCATCCGCCTAACCAAAGATAGGCGGATGTCCGTGAATTAATAACAACAGATTATAACGATAATAACAGATCCATCCTCCTCTTAAACACCAGGAAGCGGATGAACAACCCCATCCGTTGGCGGTTTATTATCCATTCCATGAGTGTTGCACTATTTACTAGTCGGTACTTAGTCAAATTAAAAGCGGTACTTTAGTTATACTTGTCTATGATCGAAACTGTGCTCCAAGTCTTCCATAACCGCGGACACGGCTTTGAAAGATTTACCTGCGAGGGTGCACAAATAACAACACACTCGATCAAGCTCGGAAAAACCAATTCAAAACCCAACGAGGCATTCACGACAAAGCGATCACAGGATTCAGAAATGTTTGGGGCCACCCCATTAAGCTACCATAGCGACGTTGGCGGGCTCCGAGACGGACTCAAGGTTTGTGTGGACGGCTATAAACGACTGGGAACCCGAAAGTGTGACTGGGCTTGTCGATACAGCGAAAACGTGTCATGATCCTAAACAGTACAGGTGCTCCTCGCACAATCGTAAATAAAGCAGTGAAGCATGGCATAAGTACAGGATAGTAATAAAGCCCCAAACTACTTTGTGGCCCCAAGAAATAAGAATGAATCAAGCTCTGGCTCAGGGGGGTTCATAAGCCTCCCGGATGTGGATAGCGCGAATATTCAAGGAACAGGAATCAAGTACTCGGGGTCCTACGGGACACAAGTGAGCATGAAAAACCAAATAGCAGATATTGCTCACTGTTGCCACTGTCATTAGTTATCCCATTACTACTCAGGTTAAGTTGTTTAGGTACCTCGTTATCCATCAGACACTCACATACCCTACACATGCTGTTCTACGACCCGCATGGCTCAAATAACTCCTGTAGTAATGGCTCATGGGATGGAGGAACAAGCTTCGGTGGGGTTGAAAAGTAAAGGCTATGCAATACTTGGGATTCAGTTTAATGCAATCGCGACTCAATGATGCAAGAATAAGATAGAGGCAATAGGTACTATATGTATGCAAGCATGTGGTAGTGCTTGCCTGGCAGCTCAGTTGAAGCGAGGGACGGATCTGGGTAGTGCTCCTGGGTTTCTTGATATATCCCCTGCTCAGCGTCTATTCGAAGAAGAACCAAACAAACAAGGGCCAGCATAAATAGGGTGCACAAGCATATGAATTAAAATGCGACAAGCAAACAATCATGCTATGATGAATGATGCACAATTTGCATGGCGATAATGTAGCATGGCATGGGTGAGGTGTGGAATACAAGAATAAAGCATTTTATGGAGTTTTAGTCACCTTTTATCCTCAATTAAGTTGCTGTACACTTTATATTTATATGATGCATGCTGCAATTCAGAACATGGAATGCATAAACAAAAAGGTCTCGTCGAGCTGATCATTTTAGACATATCATTTGTCAAATTTGGAGTTATAAAACAAAAGTTATTAATTAATTAAGGCAAAGGGCATTTTATTTGTAATTTTGATCAACTCGAAATTTAAAGTGTTCAATTAGCATTTTGAATGGCATATTTGAAATCCTCACATTTTTCTGACTTCAAAACATATATCATTTGTATTATTTGGATTTATATTTCAGTAGTTATTTAAAAACAGATTTGAATTTGAATTTAAAACAAATTTGAAAAGTTTAAATTAAAACAGAAAACAGAAAACCTTTTGTCACTCACACAGATCTAGCCACAGACACAGACAGATGGGCCCGGGCTGACCTGGCGAAAACAGACGACGCGGAGAAACCTTTCTCACCGCGAGCTGAGCTAGCCCATGCGGCTTACAGGTGGGACCGGTGGGGTTGAGGGTCCACGGCGCGCGCAGCCAGCCAGTGGCCGACACGTTGCGGATCCGGGGAGTGCGGGCTGAGGCAGTGGAACCTGGGGGGCTTATCTGCAAAACGGACGGAGAGGCTGACAGGTGGGGCTCGGTGGTACCACGGGTTGAGAAGATAAAAAGCTAGGGGGTTAAGCGCAAAAGGGCCACCCCTTGTGGATCTTCTTCTTCTGCGCTGACGGATCGGTGCTTTCGAAGCGGACGCTGACGGGATTCGGCTTGACGGCGACGCGGGGCGCACGCGCTAAGGGGAGGAACCAGCGCGGTAGGCTAACGGATGGTGACAGAGAGGCGGCGGGCGGCTAGATAAGGTTCTACGCGACGCGGGAGCGAGCCAACGCAGTGGCCGACGGCGCGCGCAGAGCGTTCGACGAAACAAACGGCGGAGCTAGAGCGGTACGGCGAGGCGGAGCGTGTCAGGGAGAAGGAGGTGCTCACCGCGGGCTCGGTGGTGGTGTTGGATCGGGCGGGGGCGTGGCGGATCGTCGACGACGCAGACGCTCCGGCGGGCTAGGGTTTTCGTCGGGCGGCGCCGGTCCTGGCGAGCCTGGTGCTTCTCCTCCTCGCTGGCGGGAACAGGGCGAAGCAGAGGGTGGTTCTCGTCCTTCCTCGACAACCACAGCTCCTCGCCACCGGCTGCAAGAGGGGGGACGGTGGAGACCGACGGATCGCCGGCCGGTGGAGAGAAAAGTAGAGGGGAAGGCGAGATGGTTGCGGCGCGAGGCCAGGGGGGTTTGGCGAGGCAGAGGAAGGAGGGGAAGGGATAAGGGCAAGCCTGGAGGGAGGCGATGCCGTGGGGGACGCGGCGGTGTAAAAAGGTGGCTCGGCCACCTTTCCCCCTCGCCCTCACGTGCTCGGGCTGGCTCGGTTTGAGCAGGGCAGGCAGAGGCAGGCAGGTGGGCCAGGAAGAGGGGAGGTAGGTCAGGTCCAGGTGGGGCACGCATGGCAGAGAGAAGAGAAAGAGAGAGGAGAGGGGAGGCTCGGTGAGCTAGGGTAGGCTAGGGGAGAGGCTCGGGTTAGGGCTGGTTAGATGGGGTAGGAGGGTAGCTGGGGTGGGGCCTGCATGGCATAGAGGAAGGGAGAGAGGCCGAGAGAGAGGGTCGGGTAGCTAGGGTTAGCTAGAGAGGGGTGGCTCGAGTTAGCAAGGTAGGGCTCGGGTTAGGGTTTTGGAGAGAGGGGGGAGGAGGCTAGATGGAACCAGCATGGTAGAGAGAGGAGAGATGAGAGAGGGGGGCTTAGGGTTTTTGGGTTCTTGCATGCATCAAGCTAGATCATACAAGAATGGGTGGAAGTGGTGTAGGTTTTTTTAGCAAGCTCAAACAAAAACAAACAAAAAGGAGTGGTAGAGAGGGATAGAGGTGATGGATGGATATGGCCCCAAAAAGAGAAAACCCATTAAATCCAAGAGAGAAACAATTGGCTAAAGGTGGAGGTACTCTTGCATGGCCCATGCAATTTAATAAATGCCATGATTAAATTCTTGTGAAAACAAAAATAATAGCATGGCATTATTCTTATGCCTTCCCAAGAAGTGGAATAAAGGCCAAGCAAAAGAATTTATAGATTTAGATCCACCCCACCCACATGAGCTAGAATAAAATCAAGGAAAAAAGAGAAACAAGCTCATGGATAATGGGATGGTGGAATTATAAGGTGGTGACAAGGATAGGTTGTGGAATTGGAATAAAAGATATGCCCCCAACTCAACTTGGGCATTTAAACAATATATCAATAACCAAATACAATATCAAGAGGCAAATACAATTAATAATGCATATGAGAGAAGAACCAAAGAAAGAGGGTTTTATATGATGCTCAAATGCAAGGTGGCATGATGACATGAGCATGATATAATTATGATGCAAAAATTATATATAGGAAGTAGCCATTATATTACTAGACCAAGTAGCATTACAATTGTTAGACAAATGGGATGCTACACTATGGAGTATATGCTTGACGAAGTATAAGTTGGCAATCTCATGTCCCTTGAATACGAGGGCCGCTCCTCATGCTACTCAAGTTTAGTTACCGGTAAGTTCTTGTCATAGTAAGTACATGTGTATCATAGAGAACCGCCAACGGGGTACCCCTTGCCCGATGATACGGAAGAATCCCCATAACAAAATGACAAAGCAAGCAGACAATAACCATCTTAGCATCTTCTTATTTATCACGGGAAAATGGTGCTTTTTTCTCTCTTTCCTCTTTTCTCATCTTTTTTTTCTTTTTTTCTCAATCTCTATCTCTTTTTTTATAAGAAGAATGCTTCATAGATTGCTCATTATGGTTACACTGTAGGTTTCCACCATGATTAGGCATGGATTAGACTAGCCGCCCAGGCGTTTCTCTAACACACATACATAACTCCATGGACTTATTACAAGCTCCCCTTTCATTTCACACTAACGACATCCATAAACAGAAGAGCATGATATCAACTGGGTACAATGTACAAGTGCAATGTTGAAAGCATTCCCCATGATAGCATGGTTCTACTAATCCCAACGTATAAGTGGAAGCATATACAACATAGATGACACAAAGGTTCAAGTTTATTAGGGGCAAGAAAAGTAAAGTGTGCCATCAAGTTCGTGAGAGCTTTAATCACTAATTTTCACATAACAAGTTTAATTCGGAAGGTAGATAAAAACATGAATATACATGGAATAGCAAATGCTAATAGGTAGGTATGGTGGACTCTTTGGAATAACTTGGTTTTATTTGGAGTTTGATGCATGAGTGGAAATCATACTTGGTATTGAGGCTAGCAAAAGACTAGGAGCGACCAACTAAGAGAGCAATAATGGCCATAAATCATGCAAAGCGACAAACCATCATTAATTAAAGCATAAAGTGATATTACAAGTCGAAAACTAAAGTATCATAGAGGCTATGGTGACTTGGTATAGTCTTAACATGGTGTGAGCATGCGCCAAGTCAACCCAAATAAAGCATCAAAGGAGAATACCACAATACTATGCTTTAATATGCTAAAACAACGCATGATTCTTTCAAGGCACATTAAGAAATCTCAATTATTTGTAACATGTCATGCTACATAAAAAATCAATAAGCAATAAAGCCAAAACAATATCAAGCATGACATGACAAAGCATAGGCCACAGTCAAAAACAAGCTCCTTTTTACCACTTAAGCATGAACTTTTCCTACTCTTTTCCAATCCAAAGCAATCTTATTTGAAAACTAATGTATGAATTGTGGGCTCCCCGGGTTATTCATCCGAGAAATCCTTGTTATGTATATATCCATGTTCCCATGATCAGTGAGCCGTCGAACATAACCGACAGGTATCATTACAATATCCGAAACATAATGAATTACAAGACTTACATAAATGCCATTCTGGCTACAACATTCTTAGCAGCAGAAAATCATCATGCGTAGAGCCCAATCGTGCCTCAATCTATAGGCAACTGACTGGGAAGACAACCTAGCTCGCTGGACGTCACCTGAATCTTCCGAAGTCGAACCTCTGAAAATCTGGCCAAGTAAATAGCCAGGGACAAAGCCGTGAGTACTTTTGAATGTACTCGCAAGACCACCAGGATAAATGAAATAAGGAAATGCAAGTCTGGTTGTGGCGAGATAGCTCTATCTGGGGTTGTTTTGAGAAGCCTAGACTACCTCTTGTAGTTATGGCATCTCCATATCTTTGTTGAAAAAGAGTTTTGAAAACATGCCTTTTCTTGACATCTCCATATCTTTGATAAAAAAGAGTTTTGAAAGCAGTTTTGGAGTAAAAACCCTTTTTAAACCTCTTCGACCACCTCGGGTCAAAACAAAGCTTTCGAACTCGGGTTCCCCCGGAACCTTCATCGGCTTGATCCTTGTTTCCCAAACAAGCACAGTTTGGGTACTCCTAGCCAACACCTTTACAACCGTCCTTGACCGTGGACACAGCTATTCAAATAGATTATACTCTACAGAGTTTGTGCACTTTCCCCACAAGAATCAATACATCTGCCGGGATACAACCACGACCCACTACCACTGTAGATGGGGGTATGGGTAATCAAACCTAACTTTTCGCTTGTCGACCCTAGCAAAGGCTGCTTTTCCTCTTGGGTTTGTTCTCCCTAGCAACAAGTATGTGGCTCCCAGCCATAGTCCTGCCTTCCGTACACGCGCATACCCAAGCCGCAACTTGGCGTATACCTTAATCTGGTGACTCCACTTCCTTCCGTACTCCAAGTCATACCATCCGCGGGAGACCCAATTGTTTCACCGGCCTCCTGCCAGATCAGGCTCACTCTTGCCGAAGAAAGCAACAGGCTTCAGATCCGCGATCTAGTAGCGCCTGCCCGGAATTTAGGGGATCTCTCCCTATAAGCATTGTACAAGCTGCCTCGGCTAATGCGGACAAACTACGAGTTAAGCCCCAACACCTGGGGTAATGTGGTTACACTGATAAAAATTGCTCTGGTAAAGGCGTAGAACATCCCATCACAATCCCATTGCTCATCATCACCATTTCTTTCTCTAAAACATCCGCTTGGAACGATGCCTCTTCCCAAGGGTTTTACAAAGCCGTTTAAAACCTTTGTAGTGGGGTAAATCCCAAAAACAGTTTATTTTCCCAAAAACCGGGGTTTCCAACGAGGTAGGATGCTAGCCATCATCCTCTCGATCTCAAGGGATAAAATGGTAGGTACATCGGGGTGGTGCCTCTAAGGACACAAAGTCATAACTTGGAGGAGCCAAGTTACTATCACAGTATTTGTAAAACAAGACATGCTGGTAGATAATGCAATTTATAAAGAGGATACAAAACAGATAAAGTAGAGTAGGACATATATCATAGTTCAGGAGTGGTGGCTTGCCTGTGATCAGCAATAAGTCCCTGGACTTCTTTAGATAACCAAGAATACCCAATAATAATAATAAGAAGTCCCTTCCTTCTTGCCGTCAAACACTCATACTATCGTCGTCATCGAGTAAACATGCAAGCAGACAGGTCCACAATCAATACAAGGAATTCATGCATCAAACCAAACAGCAAACAAACATACTGAATGCTATTTCACTTAGCAAGTTTTGGAGAAGTTGGGTATTGATAGTGGAATTACTAACTTGCCATGGAGGTGTTTTCCTGTTGGAAGATAGGTGTCTAGGATAGATACCTTGAACTTGGGTTGGGGGTTCTGAGGTCTGTAGGATACCAATGTGCAATACTGGTATCCTCAGACAGGTCTTGACAAAACAAAACCAACACAAGTGGTTTCACTTGATTATCAATTATTTAGATTTAGTTATGATTTTTATAGTGGTAATAACTCTAGTTTTAGGAATAATTCACCAGAATTTATCTGGAGCTCCAAAAATTATTTTCTTGGATTGTTAGGTAGTATTTGATGTACTGAACCACCTAGAGTTGGAATTTTTTCATAAGAATTACCAGAATGCCCTCAGGAAAATCCCAAGGACAGTTATGTCTGGTATTTCTCTTTTTCACCAGATTAAATCTACAGAAGCTATTGAGTTGATTCCAAGGGTAGGTGGTAGGTACTTAGAATACCTTTATGTAGGAATTGTATTCACCCTTTTTGGAGTTGTAAAACTCCTGGAGTGATTTATTTAGTGAAAATACCCACTACAATAGTATTTAAATCACCAAAATTTAACCAGAGCTCAATAAATTCTGAGCTGCTAGAAATTGGTAGATGTTGATACTATGATGTACTAGGAGGTGGAATCAGGTCAAAACCACATTTTGTTTGACCTAGAGAATTTATCCTAGGTAGATAAAGGCTGATTTTGTTATTTTTGTTAAAGGCATACTTCTGTTCACCTTGGCATAAGGCCTATGCTAGATGATAGGTATATCAAAATAACTCAGTAGGAATTTGTTTCAAGTCAAATGAGTAAGGCTAGCTCACAGAGGAAATTGTTTAGTGCAAGGTATGCTTGGCAGTAGAATAAATTCCAGTAATTAATGCAAATTAGTTTGAACTTGGGGTTGCCTCTGCATGTTTGAGAAAACATCAGGGAACTACCAAAAATTTGAATCTTGTCATTTGGACTTGATTTACATTTTCAAATGGATTTAAACCTACTGTTATTTCTCTGGATCTGAAAATAAAAGAAAAGGAAACAGAGCAGGCTGGGCTGGTTCTGGGGCTACTGAGCCGGCCGGGAGGGAAATCAGCCCAGGGCGCACGGGCAACGCGCCGGAGGCGCGGCTTGAACCTGCCAGGCGGGGCCCAACAGTCAGCGAGAGGGGGCGGCCGAGGGGGTATCAGCATATCTCGGCCATTGGTTTAAGTCACAATGAACGGCGACGCGTCGTCGTCCACAGGGGCTCGCCAGCGACAAGGGCTAACCCTAGCAGAGGGTGGCGCAGGGCGGGGAGCTCACCCGAGGGCTCGAGGAAGGTCGGGGAGGCGTCAGGGTGACGCGGTCGATGATGCTGAGCAGATCGAGGGGCGGCACGGCGGCGGTGGGCCATAGGAAGCAACTTGCGCAACGGCGGCCGAGAGTGACCTCGTCGGAGCTCACTGGCGAGGACGAGGGAGTTGGTCCTGGACAGAAAGAAGAGCATGGTCAGATAGAGGAGGAGGAGGAGGAACGCATGAGCCAACATGCAGGGGAAGGGGAGCAAGGTGGAGAGAGCCTTGCTCGGTTTTGTGAGGAGGCCGAGAGCTCCTCTTCTTCTTCTTTCGAGCAACACAGAGAAGGGGCGAGGTTGTGGAGCTGGGGGAGAGTGAGTGGAAGGGAGAGGGGCAAATGCGGGGCAGAGGCTCGCTAGGGAGACCTCTGGCCATATATACTAGGGAGGAGGGGTAGATAATGTAAAAGACCCATTTGGACATGGTGGAGAGGGGATGCTGGCCAGGGATTGGTCCAGTGGACGGTGGGCAGGGGTAGGATGGGTATTTGGTCGTGCTAGATCAGAGAGGGAGGGGGTGGCAGCTGTGGTAATTAAGTAGGGGTAAGTCTTTGTAAGATTGTGTTGCTTCTCTCTCTCTCTTTACTAGTCCAAGGGTAAAATGGGAAGGGCTGAGGTGGAGCTACAGTGCTGGTCGACCAAGGGAGTGTCCTGGTGCTGAGGAGGTGCATTGAGCAATATTTGGTGAGATTTGAAAATGGTTTGGGTAATGGATTTGCTTAATTGGCAAATTTGATCAAAATAGATGGTTATGAAGTAAGTCCAAAAACTTGCATTGGACTAGGGGAGGAAATGGTACTGGTAGATAGATGAGGTCAAGGTAGACTCCTAGGATTTAATTGAGATTTTTTAGAGGAGTTTTAGTCCACTTGAATCCAATTATTCAAAAAGGGCAGAAGTGGATTCTAGAATAACATTTGATATTTTTACATTGGACAAGGTTGGTTTCTGGGTTGAGAGGGTCCCAAATGTGAATACACACTTAGGGGAATTTCCCATGATTTATTGAGATGCAAAAGTATTTAAAACATTTATTATTCCAATTCAACCATTTAAGAAAATGGGCAAAAACAAATAATAAAGCTTCTCAAAAATATTTATTTTTGAGATGGAAAGATGGGGTATGATATATGGAACTCACATGAGTCAAAAGTTGGAGAAGTGTTTTGGGAAAAACCAAACTTTCCTTTGTGGATGAAGTTTTGGAGATTTTGACTATTTGAGGAATTAAATAGATTTGGGGCCATAATAATTATGGGTAATTATTGATAAATCTTCAGGATCAAGGTAGATGATGTAGACAATGTGTATCAAGAATTTTCAACCTTGTAGAATGAAACTCCAACTTGAGTAAGATGGAAGAGCAAGGAGTTGATGATCTAAGGTGATGTTATTTTTATACCACCAAAACATGGTTGTATCTTGGAGCTCAGAGTTCACCTTGGTGCAAGGGATAGATGGATAGGTAGACCAAGTCATATATATGAACATTTCAGGAGGAGTTTGAATTAATTGCATTTGGGGTGATCTAGAAATGGTGGCAAACTTTGTTGAAAATAAGGCTGCCATACCAAAAGAGTCTTGATGCACTATAAAACATATGGGTTTAATAAGCTCAAGGATCCACTTGGAACAAGTGAAGTAGGTTTTGATATACCTCAAAGAGTAGATCACAACCACGCATAGAGTTGGTCCATAGAAGGTTATATGAGAGTGTGAGCTTCTACCAAAGTTAGCATGATGACTAGATTTGCAGGAATAGTTATTTTCTTGCCTGCAAAACCATCAAGAACAAGTGGGTTGGAGGATGATCTAACCAAGGGAAAATGTGGGCCTTGGTAGTCCTTAGGATAGGTAACAAGATGGTTCAGATGCATTTCCAAAAATGCACAAGGGTTGAGAAAGGGAGGCATTAAAAAAGTGGTGTTGGAACAGTTTCTAGACTTAGTCAAATTTGGCAGTTTTGAGGATTTTGACTAGAGTAAGAGAGGGAATGTTCTTGGAGGGGTTCCAAGGTATCAGAGCATCAAAAATTGGATGGTGTTAAAGTGTAGATTGAGCAGCAGGGATCCATGCTTGATCTTGGTCTTTATTGACTTGGAAGCTTCTAGAATGGATCACTACAAAATTAATCTAGCTAAGGGTTTTAGATGATCACTTAGTACCTAGTGAGTTGATCTTGCTTTGTTATCTTGCTAAGGGTGTGGTGATTTTGAAGCCTCCTGATCCTAGTGATGAGCTCCTAGAGTAGCTCATACTACTACTTAACTGTCAACACCCGTATTTTTAATCTCAGATGCCCGTTATGCCATACCGCGGAATCCTAGGATTACCATTTTTGCAAGACATAACGGATTTGATATCACAGTACATCATCCATTACAAACCATACATAAGGTTTTACACAAATAAGGATCTCATGATCCTGTCTTAATACAACAAGCAGCGGAAATAAGAGATAAGCGTAGCGGTGGGGTCCATCTTCAGGGGCACATGCAATGCTGACGAAGGCAGATAGTCCTAGTTATCATAGCCATCCTACTGGCCATCATCTTGATAGTCTCCTTCATAGTCTGGCCATGAGAATAGCCAGGGACAAAAGCCATGAGTACTCTTTAAGTACTCGCAAACTGCCACTAACAAGTAGTATAGTGCTAAGTTAAAGTGCTAAATCTAAGTTTAACTATAAAGTTAACTTTGAAACCTAAGCTGAGTTCTGAAGCAAAGAAAGATAAAATAAAGTTCTACAATCACTTAAGTTGGGAAGCTATTGTCATAAACACAACCCTGTTGTGGTCAAGTCAAGATTCATCATTCATTTCATAAGTTATTTTGCAAACATCTGACAACGAAACAGTATGGCCATTCCAACTGTCCATAACCGCGGACGCGGCTATTCGAATAGTTTGACACTCTACAAAGGTGGTACACTTTCACCACAAGATTCGATACATCTGTCAGGGATAACCCTAAATCATCATACTTAGTATGCAGATAATCAAACATAACCTTTCCTTTACACACCCTAGTATAAGCACCTCTCCTATGAGCATGGCCTCCCAACCATGACCATCTGTCATCTTGGGCACTGCATAGGTGGACAACATTGAGAGGTAGCCTCAGCTCAAACCTCTCCCGCGAGGGAACTAATACTAATGCATATAAACCTCCGGCTAAGCCTTACCCAATTCAGGTAATGTGGTTGTACGGTAAATTTGGAATGGTATCGCATCCGAATCCAACCATCAGTTTATAAAAGGGTTAAGGCTCATGCCTCAACATTTTCATCATCATAAACCATTTGTGTTTCTCAACACATGTCAAAACATCTCAATATAATGACTCATCATTCCAAGGTTTTCACAATTCATTTTCACCAATTGTTCCCATATATAGTGACTCAAGTTTTTATCTACTCTAAACTACTAAGTTAAGTGTGTTCACTAAGGTGGAAAATGATAGGTTCAATCTCAGGACATAGAATGACATCTAAAGGTTTCTAAATAGGTCAAGTTTTATACTCTTTATGCTACGTTCAAAACAAGTAAAGAACTTTGGGTAAAGTAAAGGAAGTAAAGCTTGAGAATAAGACTTGGGGTAACTAATAGTCAAAGTGGTATAGTCAAAGCATGCCTAAAGCATCTTTGTTAAACCATCTAGATTAATCCTAGCTTGTTAATAGTATCTTGCAAGGGTTAGCTTGCATTGTTAATGGTAGCTTTCCTTGGTTGGTGCAGTGGTTGAAGTTGTCTTCCTCCTCTTGGTAGATGTCCTCCTCCTCGTAAGCTTGGTCGGTACTATCTTCTATAAATACATACGGTATACACAATCACCAAACAATACTTAACTAGTCTAATTAGTACTCTAAGGCACACATTTGATGATCTATTATCATCACAAGCATCACAAGTTTTATTAACTAGTTTCATTCTTTTTATTTAAGCAAAGTAATTTCTACTCATTGAAAAATTAACTAAGATTTAATATTCACCACTTAAAATATGGGATCATGTGGACACATGTCATCGCCACATATTCTAACATGTGGGAATGTGATTTAAGGGTTGGATCATAATTACTTTGGTTTAATTTCATTATTTAATGATTTAAAGTGACTAGAAATGCCTATATGGCATTATTTTGGTACTAGTCCAAAGTCAGTGCATGTAAACCTTAATATTATTACATAATCAGATAGGTATGATGAAATGTGATTTTTGAGAGTTGGAATCAACTCAAAAGCTCACTTGGTTGATTTTATAAAAATGTTGCAAGGTGCAAATGCTTCTGTCTTGTTGTTTTTACTAGGAGAGATCTCTAACTCTAATTGAATTAAATCCAACGGTCTTGGGTAGATCATTTCAGTAGCTTTCTAACAAAATTGGAATCACTCCATTTGGATTTGTAGATCTCTCTTTTCAAACTAGGGGACATAACTAGGTCCAAACTAAAAAGAAAAATCCTAATTTGAATTAATTGGGTGGCCATGCGCAGCTTAAGGCTGGCCAGTGACACTCTGACGGGGCTCAGGTGACAGGGGTCCACGGTCAGCTGACTCATAACGCTGTGGATGCAGGGCAATATGGGGCGTTGGATTAGAACGGGATCAGCAGTGGGGATCGTCGTCAGCACTGGTGTCGGCGAACTCTAACCCTAGCGGCTCAGTGGAGGTGCATAGGGGGCGTACCAGGGCTTTAGCAACGACAGAGATGGGGGCCAACGAACTAGTGGTCGACGGCGAGCTCAGGGACGGTCGAGGCAACTCCGGGGGTGGTCGCAATCAGCGGTGCACTTCTCCTCCAGAGGCGGCCTGCTCCGATGCAATTCCGGCGAACTGCTGCTCGCCTTGCTCCGGCTAGAGGTGTGGGACGGTCAGTGAGGTGAGGGGAGGTGAGTGGTGTGCTGCAAATGGCTGGGGGTGCCCTCCTTTTATAGGCTCGACGATGGGACAGCGCGGCATGGCCAGGCGACGGTGGCGACATGGCTACGGGCTGCTAGCGGCATGGCTGCGAGCGGCGATCGACGCGTGGTCTCCTGGCGGTGCTCTAGGGCTTTAATGCGGGCTTAGGGGTGTTGGTATGTGGTCGGGCGGAGCTAGCGCTCTGAGCGGCAGAGACGGCGGTGTCCACGGCGAGCGGTGGCTGTGGTGTGTTGGGCGGCGAACGGGCATGTCCGGCGTGCTCCCTGGGTCGTGGCAACATGGTGGGCGCTGCGGGCGGCTCGGCATGGCTCAGTTGCTCTGGGCGCGGTGGTTTGGCGGTGGTCCATGGTCTGGGCTAGCTCGGGGTGGGGACAGAGGGTGGCGGTGAGGTGTTGACTAGCTGCTAGACATGGCGAGAGAGAGGAAGGTGGTCTGCTGGGGTGAGGGCATGGTCGGTCGGCCAGTAGGTGCTCGGCTTGGCATTGCCATGCTGCTAGGGGGTAGGGGTTGGGTTGGTTAGGCCCTGGTTATATCAAGAGGGGACAGTGGGATTAAATGGGGATCAAATAGGGGAAAAACCCTGTGCAGAACAGTAAGCTAGGTTTAGAGTTAGATTCTTGCCTACCAAGTGTTTGATGGAATGGCCGCAAGAAAATTATTTTTTAATTTTGCAAAGATTTTTGGTGGGTGTGATAGTACTAATCTTGAGACTCTGTGGGTGCTTGGGTTTTGAAAATTAGGCTGGTTTGAGTGGTTTTTGAAATAGTGGGATCTTCCCATATGAAATAGATTCAATTTTCAAATGCCATTTGAATATAGTGTTTGAATGTTTTTAGCAGATCACAAAGTGGGCCTTGGTACCTCATTATGTGTACTAGCAAGGGGTGCAAAGATCCATAATTGTTTCTGTTAGGTTTTGAGTACTAGGAATAGCCAAAGTAGGCATGCTGATTAAAATGGCACAAATGACCATTTGCTTCTTTTATTCATTTTGATTTGTTTTTCTTTGGGATTTGTTTGGGGATGATCTAGATGATGTTTATTTCTCCTAAGAATCATTTTACAAGCAATAGATCACTTAATCCTGGCAATTCAAATCAACTCCTATTTTAAATGCACACACACATGAATGCTTTCATATCTTGAATTGGAAAAGTTTTTGTTAACCCTAATTTTGATGATTTGGATCTTAATAATCTTGGATTATAGTTTTGGGATGTTACAAACCTCCCCCCTTAAACAAAATCTCGTCCCGAGATTTACAAAGAAAACTAGGAACTAAAGAGATCTGGGAACTCTGCCCTAATGTAATCTTCGCACTCCCAAGTGGCTTCCTCCTCGGTATGGTTGCTCCATTGAATCTTGAGAAACTTAAAAATCCTAGTCCTGGTGATTCTGTAAGCTTCCTCTAAGATACAGATGGGCACTTCACGATAGGTCAGGTCATTGTTGATCTCCACAGCTCTGTGATCGATGTTCTTGAAAACTTCAGTCTTCTCTGGCACTTCCAAGCATTTGCGAAGTAACGAGATATGGAACACATTGTGGATGGCTGACATCTCTTCAGGTAGTTCTAGTTGATACAATACTTCTCCTCGATGGTTCAGAATCTTGAATGGCCCGATATATCTGGGGGCTAACTTTCCTTTCAGACTAAAGCGTTGGGTTCCTTTCAATGGCGAAACCTTGAGATATACAAAATCTCCAACATTGAAAGTCAGGTCTCTCCTTCTCTTGTCAGCATAACTCTTCTGTCTGGACTGGGCGGCCTTGAGGTGCTCACAGACCTTGTGAACTTTCTCTTCTGCTTCCCGGAAAATGTCGGGTCCAAAGATCTAAATCTCTCCTACTTGCGACCAATTCAAAGGGGTACGACACTTCCTTCCGTATAGGAATTCAAATGGTGCCATCTGCAAACTAGCTTGATAACTGTTGTTATATGAGAACTCTGCGAAGGCAGGCAGTCTTCCCATTTTGGTCTGTATTCCAACACACAAGCTCTAAGCATATCCTCTAAGATCTGGTTGACTCTCTCAATCTGTCCATCAGTTTGCGGATGATACGCGGTGCTGAAATTCAACTTGGTTCCCAATCCTTCCTAGACTTTCTACCAAAATCTCGAGGTAAACTGGGTTCCTCGATCTGATACTATGGTCTTGGGGGTTCCATGCAGACTAACAATCCTACCAATGTACAACTCTGCTAGCTTCGCACTCTGGTAGGTAGTCTTGACAGGTATGAAGTGAGCTACCTTGGACAGTCTATCAACTATGACCCAGATTGAGTCATTTCCCCTACTGGAAGTAGGCAAACCGGTGATAAAGTCCATTCCGATGGAATCCCATTTCCATTTCGGAATCTGCAATGGTTGCAATAGTCCTGCAGGTCTCTGATGCTCTGCTTTGACTCTTTGACATATGTCACACTTGGCGATGTATCTTCCGATTTCTCTCTTCATCTTGTGCCACCAAAATTGCCCTTTCAAATCTTGATACATCTTCGTTCCTCCGGGGTGGATAGAATAAAGAGTATCATGAGCTTCCTTCATGATAACTTGCTTCAGCTCCGAATCTACTGGTACACATATACGTCCTTTGTACCACAACACTCCTTCCGCGTCTTCAGTGAATCCAGGTACCTTTCTTGTACCAATACGACATTTGATTCCGTCGATACTTTCATTCCCCTTCTGGGCTTCCTTGATTTGGCTAATCAAATTGGGTTGAAGTTCAATGCTAGCTAAGAATCCTTTGCTAACCAATTCAGTCCTGAACTGCTCCAACTCTTCATACAAACTTGGCTGCTTCTCCTTGATCATGGTGTTAAGCCTACACGGCAATCTGTTAAGAGCATCTGCTACCACATTGGCTTTGCCGGGGTGATAGTGAATGTCAAGGTCATAATCCTTGATTAACTCTATCCATCTCCTTTGCCTCATATTCATCTCCTTCTGAGTGAAAATATACTTCAAGCTCTTATGATCCGAGTAAATCTCACAGCGATTACCCATCAGATAATGATGCCATGTCTTCAATGCCAGCACTACGGCTGCTAATTCAAGACCATGGGTCAGATAGTTCTGCTCATGTTGCTTCAGTTGTCAAGACAGATAAGCGATGACTTTGCCTTCTTGCATCAATACACATCCGAGACCAATCTTGGATGCATCACAATATACATCAAATGGCTTCTTGATATCTGGCATGATCAATATTGGGGCTGATATCAATCTCTTCTTCAGCTCCTGGAAACTGGCTTCACACTTGTCAGTCCATTCAAACTTCTTGTCCTTCTTCAACAATTGGGTCATGGGTCTGGCGATGCTCAAGAATCCTTCGACGAACTTGCGGTAGTATCCCGCTAATCCGAGAAATGCACGGACTTGGGTTTGAGTGGTTGGGGCTTCCCATGCTTCGACATCTTTGATCTTGGCGGGATCAACAGAGACTCCTCCGGCAGACACAATATGTCCTAGGAATCCTACTTCTTTCATCCAAAACTCACACTTGCTGAACTTGGTATATAACTGATGCTCTCTCAAGGTTTCTAGGATGATTCTCAGATGTTGCTCGTGCTCTTCTTCTGACTTGGAGTAGATAAGGATGTCATCGATAAACACAACTACAAACTTATCTAGGAAATTCATAAAGATCTTTTTATGAGATTCATGAAATTGGCATTGGTTAATCCAAATGACATAATTGTATACTCGTATAAACCATAGCGAGTAGTAAAGGTGGTCTTTGGAATATCCGTTGCACGAATCTTAAGTTAGTGATAACCAGTCCTAAGATCAATCTTTGAGAATATCTAGGCTCCAGTCAACTGATCAAATAGATCCTCTATCTTTGGCAAATGGTACTTGTTCTTGATGGTGACGTCATTCAACTTCCTGTAATCTGAACACAGACGGTTGCGTCCATCTTTCTTGTCGACGAATAACACTAGTGATCTCCATGGCGATGCGCTTGGCTGAATCAAGCATGTTGCTAACATGGCATCTAACTGCTTCTTCAACTCAACTAACTCTGAGGGGTTCATGCTATAGGGTCTCTGGGCTATGGGTCCGGTTCCGGGGATTAGCTCGATAATGAACTCAATATCCCTATCCGGGGGCATACCTGGCAATTCATCTGGGAATATGTCGGGGTATTCACAGACTACTCTTACTTGGTCTATGGTGGGTAGGGCTAGACTCTTGTTGCACTTGAATTGGCGAGGTAAAGTTTCAGATATATGCTCTACTGTTACTCCAGAACTACTGGTCATGGTGATGGCTTTCTTAGCATAGTCTATTAGTCCTTTATGCCTTGACATCCAGTCCATACCTAGTACTACTTCCAATTCTTTGGTTCCAAGTACAATTAGATTGGCATAAAAATCTATCCCATGTATTCTGATAGGCACAACTTTGCAAATTTTTCTAGCTTTTGTAGTTAAACCAGGGATTTGAACTAACATGACATGCTTCAAGTTGGTTGGGTGAATCTTACTAGTGCATGCAAATTCTTCGGTGACAAATGAATGCGATGCTCCAGAATCAAACAACACTCTTGCTAAAACTGAGTTGACAGAAAACATACCCAGAACTACATCTGGCGCTTCCTGGGCTTCCTCGGCGTTCATGTGGAAGAGATGACCGTTGCGGTTGTGAGGGTTCCCTAGGGAAAACCTTCTCCCTGGTTGAACATGCTGCTGCTGTTGAGCTGGGGCATTCACATTGGCAGTGGCGGCAGTCTTCTTGGGACACTCATTGGAATAGTGACCCTTCACTCCACACTCGAAACAAGTGATTTGGGACTTGTCCTTGGCTGCGACAGGAACATCATTGCTGCCAGTTCTAGGTGCAGTGTTGTTGTTGTTATTGATGTTGTTGTTGTTGTTCTTGGGAGGTGCATGATGGAAATTGTTGGCGTTGCTAGAGTTGTGGTTGTTTCCTCCGGACTTCACATTTCCTCCGCTACGGTTGGGGTAGCTTGGGCGAGACATTGGGGTTCGGTTGTTCCTTGGTGCATATCCTGGTGAGGGGTTGGGACGGTACTTCTAGTGACTGCTGGATCCTGATTGCTGCATCATACGACGTTTGTGGTTGTCGTTTGCCTAATTAAACTTCCCTTCCATCTAAATGGTAGAGTCGACTAGCTCTTCGAGATCCTCGAAACAGATGTTGGCAAGGACAGTCTGCATCTCATCATGCAGTCCGTTCAAGAATCTCTCCTTCTTCTTTGCCTCTGTATTGATCTCGTCAGGTGCATATCTGGCAAGTGACAGGAATTTGTCACGGTATTCCACCACAGTCAATCTTCTTTGCTTCAACTCTCGGAACTCATCCCTCATTCGGGTGACTAGACCTTGCGGCACGTGGGTGCGGCTGAACTTGACTTTGCATGCTTCCCATGTCATAACTTGACCATGGTTCATCAGGCGGATACTGTTCCACCATGCTCTTGTTGGAGATATGCCCAAGAGGCAATAGTAAAGTGGTTATTATTATATCTTTATGTTTATGATAAATGTTTACATCCCATGCTATAATTGTATTAACCGGAAACATTAATACTTGTGTGTTTTGTAAACATAAAAGAGTCCCTAGTAAGCCTCTTGTTAAACTAGCTTGTTGATTAATGGATGATCATGGTTTCCTAATCATGGACATTGGATGTCGTTAATAACAAGATCATATCATTAGGAGAATGATGTGATGGACACACACCCATAGTAAGCATAGCATAAGATCAAGTCATTAAGTTCGTTTTGCTACAAGCTTTCAAATGCATAGTAACCTAATCCTTCGACCATGAGGTTATGTTAATCACCATCACCGGATGGATACTTTGATGACATCAAACACCGCTTAGAATGGCGGGTGGTTATAAAGGTGTCATTGGGTATTCTGAAAGTATGTGTTGAAGCGCATAGACCAAGATTGGGATTTGTCCATCCATATGACGGATAGATATGCTCTGGGCCCTCTCGGTGGAATGTCATCTAGTTAGCTTGCAAGCATGTGACTAGGTCACAAGGGATCACATATCATGGAACGAGTAAAGAGTACTTATCAGTAACGAGGTAGAACTAGGTATGGAGATACCGACGATCAAACGTCAGATAAGTAGAGTATCGCGTGACAAAGGGAATTGGTTTCATATGTTAAATGGTTCTATCAATCACAAAGTCATCGTTGAGTATGTGGGAGATGTTATGGATCTCCAGATCCCGCTAATGGTTATTGATCGGAGATGTGTCTCCATCATGTCTACATGTTCACGAACCGTAGGGTGACACACTTAAGGTTCGAAGTTGTTTTAAGTAGATATGGAATGTGCGTTGGAGACCGAATGTTGTTCGGAGTCTCGGATTGGATCCAGGACATCACGAGGAGATCCGAATTGTCCGGGAATAAGATTAATATATTGTAGATCATTTTCTATGTTTGGTAATGTTCCTGTGTATTTTTTTGGGGTTTCTAGAAGGTTTCTAAATTTTACTGAAGGTTCTAGAAGATTTTTTGTATTTTAATTGAAATCCAAGAAAGGATCAAGGAATCCTTGTGGGGTAAGACAAGGATTCGTGGGGGAGTAGGACTCTCCCCCCACCTCCTTGATCTGCCGGCCAAGGGAGAGGGGAGTCCTACAAGGACTCCACCTCCCCATGGCTCCTCCCTCCTTTAAATAGAGGGGTGGAGGCACAAGCCGCCTTGCCCCTTCTATTATCTAGATCTCAAGTTGCCTCTCTCCTCCTCCTTCCCTCTGCTCTGGCTTAGGCGAAGCCCTGCAGAATTCTCTACTCCACCACCACCACCACGCCGTCGTGCTGCTGGGATTCCGTGGAGAGATCTACTACCTCCGCTGCTCGCTGGAACAGGGAGAGGAAGGTCTGCTTCGACTCCGCACGTGTGACCGACTGCGGAAGCGCTGCCAGAAGGATCGTCTACTCGATCTTGAGATCGGCAAGTGATCGACTACATCAACCCCGAGATCTAATCTCGTAACGCTTTCGGTTCTACGAGGGTTAGTACAGATCTATCTCGTTGCACATGTCTAATAGATTAGATCTTGGCTTTTATCTAGATTAGATCTGGGTTTTGTTCGTTCTTGCGGTAGAAATTTTTTGTTTTCCATGCTACGAACCCATCAGTGGTATCAGAGCCGTGTCTATGCGTAGATCTGTTGCACGAGTAGAACACAATGGTTTTGTGGGCGTTGGTGCTCGTGCCGTCTTTTGCTTTGTGTACTTTGCATCTTGCGGTATGGTGGGATGAAGCGGCTCGGGCTAACCTTACATGTCATCGCACATGAGACTTGCTCCACAGTTGACGTGCAACTCGTATTGCACAAGTGGCTTTGCGGGTGTCTGTCTCTCCCATCATAGTATAGATCCAATCTACACTTTGCACTTGATAGCACTTGTATCAACGTTGTGGTTCAGTTTTGTAGGTAAGATCCGTTCTTATTCGAAAGCCCCAAACCACGTAAAACATGCAAAGAAAATTAGAGGCGTCTAACTTGTTTTTGCAGGGGTTTTGTGATGTGATATGGCCATCATGTGATTGTGATTATATTTGATGTATGCAATGATCCTTGTTGTAATATGGCAACCGGCAGAAGCCTAATGGTTGTCTTTAATTCTGTTAAGACCTGCGTGTCTATTCATCTTGTAATAGCTTTATTCCAAGTAGTTGTAATAGTTGCTAGTGATGATGGACAACCATGAAGAGGCGCCACTGACCTTGACGCAATGCTGGTGATGATGGAGATCATGTCCGTGCTTTGGAGATGGAGATCAAAGGCATAAGAAGAAAGGGCCATATCATATCACACTAATTATGAATTGCCTGTGATGTTAATCCTTTATGCACTTGTATTGCTTAGATCGCGACGGTAGCATTATAATATGATCCCTCTCACTAAATATCAAGTAATAAAGTGTTCGTCCTTAGTAGGCACCGTTGCTAAGACTCGTTTGCTTCAAGCATCTCGTGATGATCGGGTGTGATAGATTCTACGTGTGCAAGCCAGATTTGCACATGCGGATACTGAGGTTAACCTTGACGAGCCTAGCATGTATAGACATGGTCTCGGAACACGGAATACCGAAAGGTAAAGCATGAGTCATATGATGATATGATGAACATGTTGATTGTTCGCCTTTAAATCTACATCATCTCACGTGATGATCGGACTTGGTGTAGTGGATTTGGTTCGTGTAATCACTAAAACAACTGTAGGGATGTTGTTTTGAGTAGGAGTTCTTTTGTAATTTGGATTATTCAAACTCAATTTATCATAAACACAATCAAAGTGAATTTGCATAGTTTGTTGTAGTCATTGGCATCCGTTCACCACCTTACGCTTAGTTATAGTTGAGATAGTAGAACTATAGAAATTCCGGATATTTGCTTTACAAACTGGTATTGTATTGTTTTGAGTGTCAATCTAAAGTTTAAAAGTCATATTGCAAACTTTCAGCAAACTCCGTTTACTCTGTGAAGTTTAATAAACAATATTAAATCAAGAGTAACAATTCCAATGTTAGTATCTAATGTATCATGTTTGCCTCCATGATTCTTGATACTCAAAAGATTGTTTTTAATATCAAGTTTATCTAAGAGCTGAAAGCAATGTTTCATAAACCATCATATGTGAAAGGTATTGCGATATCTAAAACAATGTGTTGGTTACAACATGATAGAGTATATGTCCTCATATTTGATGAGAATTTGTGAAGGTTGGAGACGCTGGTCGTCCTAATCCTCCAAAAGGTTTTGAAAAGAAACATTATACTCGCAATTCACCTTTATAAGCTATAGCAGCTTGATCATGAAAGTTGTCATGATAAGGATGAATAGAAGATGTAAGTAAAATGTTTACTACACTAAAAGATTACTAAAGAATGGAATTTTGAAAGAATGCCAAACATTTGATGAAGGTGATCCACTTCAAAGTGCAAGTCCAAAGGTATTAGTATTTGACTATACACATTTTGTACTATGTGAATGACACCACTATTGATGTTGATAGATTCTTTTAAAAGAAAAGGAATTGTTGAAAGAGAATCTATAAAATATTTGGCAGAAAAGAAAAGATTGGAGATGTCCAACTTAGGTATATAGAAGATACATGTTTTGGCTGTATTCCTTGGTTGTTAAACAATGTGGTTCTGCGGTATTGGATACCGAATTGGTTGGTATGAAGTGTCATACAGGACAACACAATTCATGAACTACAATGGCCTAAGTAACTAGCAAGAGAATATGTGATGATGTTCATCGAAAACAAACAAAGGGTTGTTGTGTTGCTCGTTAACATCAAAGCTTGCCTTCAAGATTTGTTTCAATAATTGTTATTTTGATCAGGTATTATGATGACAAAAGGTTGTTCAAATAATTGCCGTATTCCATAATAGATGGATGATATACAAGTCTGGTTGGAGAAATAACGACCATAAAACTAATGCTAAAATGTCGCAAGACAAATGATTGAAAGATCACTTGCAAAGTGACATCGCCGTTTAAATTATATTGAAAGGGATACATGAAGAAACTACATATTGATGGAATTTTGGAGTCTTTGATTTTGATCAAATGATGCTTGTGATACTTTCCTGGAGATAATTAAAACTCCGTTCGTAGGCCAAAAGAGGAACGGACGACTAACTGATTGGAATTTGTACATATTAATGTATATAGTCCATTATGTGTAGTCGTGGGCGATGGATTTCAACTTCATATGCTTTCTCCGAAGATTTGAGTGAGTATATGTATATACTTACTCAATAAGGAAGAAGTATGAAACATTTGAAAATGTTCAAAAACTTTCAAAGATGAAGTGGAAAATTATTGTAACAAGAAAATAAAAAGTTTATAGGAGTATGGAGTGTTCAAGATATGTAATGAAACCTTGTTTGACATGGTAAGATCAAAGGTGTCATTTATAAAACTGCCATTATATTTTAAAGATTAAAGCTTTAGTGACTACCGCTTTTACACTGAAAAGAGCTCCATCATGATCCGTTGAAATGACACCATATAAGTCATGGTTTGTGATAAAACCCAGGTTGTCCTTTCTTAAATTTTTGGTATGCTAGGCATAAGTAAAGCGTTTACAACCAAAGTCGGATGAGCATGTCTTTGTAGGTTATTTCGAATAACCATTGGGTATTCCTCCATAACACCGAAGACAAAAGTGTTTGTCACTTAGAATGTCGAATTTCTTGAGAAGGAATTTTTGGTGAAAAGTTAAGTGGGAGGACAATAGAACTTTGACAAGGTTGTTGAACCTTGGCTAATATGTGCTGAGTTGCGCAGCATCGGTAAGTGTCCCGGAGGCAGCAACAATGCTCATGGCTCACGTGCCTCAAAGGTTGTGGTCACGGAGATCTAAGTTCCTATTGAACCAAGTAGGTCGGGTAAGTAATCAAATGCCAAGATTTGAGAGTTAAATCATTGTTGTTTGACAATGATGAACCGACTACATGCAAATAATCAATGATGGGCCCTGACTTCGTTAAGTGGCTTGAAGCCATAAAATCCGTGATAATTCCATACACGAGAAATCAAGCTTTAAATTTGAAAGACCCTCTGGAAAGGTGCAAGACCTTATAGTCGTATATGGATCTATAAAGAAATAGACATGGATGTTTCACATCTATGAAATAGTCGACATGTCGAGAAGAGTTTACGACAATGTTCAAGGAATTGACTATGATAAGATTTGATCTTTCATAGCGATATTTAGTCTGGACGGATTAATGTAGCAACCACTACATATATTTTGGTATATGGTAGTTGAACAAACAAAACAAGCTCTTCTAATAGAATGGTTACCTAGGACGTGTACATGACATGATCCAAAGGGTTTTGTTAATTCAAAGAATGCTAAAAGAGTATGCAAAACTTCAATGGTTGAAGTGAGCATCGCGGAGTTGGAATCTTCACCGTAATGAAACCATTAAAAGGTTTAATTTCATCAGAGACGATGAAGATGTTTGCATTTTGCAAGAAATTAAGTGGGAGCGCTAAGACATATTTCTAATACATTATGTGAAAGACATATTTTTGATTAGAAATGATGTATCTTTTATTGACACAGGTTAAGAATTTCATTTCGATGAAAGACTTAGGCATAACCCAAGAATTAGGCATCAATGTCTATATGGATAGATTGAGGCGCTAATATGGTTTTGCCAAATGTACATAGATAAGATGTTGAATGAGTTCAATATGGAAACAACAAGAAAGGTTCTTGACGCACGGAAAGGACTGAATCAAGATTCAAGTGTTTTGACACTTGGTGAAATCACAAGAATATTTTGATCAATCTTTGAGATGTACACATCCAGATATGTCCTATGCTCTAAATGTTATGAGCATATACTAGAATGACTCATAATATGATCATTGGAAAATAGTAGGGATATTCCTATGATCTCTGGAAGAACTAAGAATATATTATTTATATAGTGGTGACAAATAGTTCATTGTAAATTGTTGCATTGATACTAGTTTTGTCAAAAATTAAGTTTATCTGAATTTAAACTATGGGTGGCACAATGTAATGGAAAGGAAGTTCCATAACGGATTTGGTTGAGTACCAAAGTTAAAACATTGTGACAGATACTACAACAAAAGGCTAAGTATATGACTGCTATTGTAGCAGCAAATGAGGGCATTTGCGTCAAGTAGTTTGTTATCAAACTAGGTGCGGGATAATACTATGAAGATACATTGTACGACAATTGTATCAACATGATTTAATCCCAAGGAACTAAAGGTCGCATCAAAGGACCAAATTTATACAATTCCATCTCATGGGAGAATGACTAATGCGTAGAGACATAAGGACATGCAAATACACACGGACCTGGAAGTGTCAGATCCGAAGATTATGTTTACCACTAGCAATAGTGTCTATACAACACCAGAAAGCCATATGTGTTGAATGCACAGGTTTTTAACTAGATTATTGACTCTAGTGCAAGTGGGAGACTGTTGGAGATATGCCCAAGAGGCAATAATAAAGTGGTTATTATTATATCTTTATGTTTATGATAAATGTTTACATCCCATGCTATAATTGTATTAATCGAAAACATTAATACTTGTGTGTTTTGTAAACATAAAAGAGTCCCTAGTAAGCCTCTTGTTAAACTAGCTTGTTGATTAATGGATGATCATGGTTTCCTGATCATGGACATTGGATGTCGTTAATAACAGGATCATATCATTAGGAGAATGATGTGATGGACACACACCCATAGTAAGCATAGCATAAGATCAAGTCATTAAGTTCGTTTTGCTACAAGCTTTCAAATGCATAGTAACCTAATCCTTCGACCATGAGGTTATGTTAACCACCATCACCGGATGGATACTTTGATGACATCAAACACCGCTTCATAACTGGGTGGTTATAAAGGTGTCATTGGGTATTCTGAAAGTATGTGTTGAAGCGCATGGACCAAGATTGGGATTTGTCCATCCATATGACGGATAGATATGCTCTGGGCCCTCTCGGTGGAATGTCATCTAGTTAGCTTGCAAGCATGTGACTAGGTCACAAGGGATGACATATCATGGAACGAGTAAAGAGTACTTATCAGTAACAAGGTAGAACTAGGTATGTTGATACCGACGATCAAACCTCGGATAAGTAGAGTTTCGCGTGACAAAGGGAATTGGTTTCGTATGTTAAATGGTTCTATCGATCACAAAGTCATTGTTGAGTATGTGGGAGCTGTTATGGATCTCCAGATCCCGCTAATGGTTATTGATCGGAGATTTGTCTCCATCATGTCTACATGTTCACGAACCGTAGGGTGACACACTTAAGGTTCGAAGTTGTTTTAAGTAGATATGGAATGTGCGTTGGAGACCGAATGTTGTTTGGAGTCTCGGATTGGATCCGGGACATCACGAGGAGATCCGGAATTGTCCGGGGAATAAGATTCATATATTGGGGATCATTTTCTAAGTTAGGAAATGTTTCGGAGTATTTGTATGGGGATTCTAGAAGGTTTCGGAATGTTCCGGAAGGTTCTAGAAGATTTCTTGGAGTTTACTTGAAAACCAAGAAAGGATCAAGGAATCCTTGTGGGGTAAGACAAGGATTCATGGGGGAGTAGGACTATCCACCCACCTCCTTGATCTGCCGGCCAAGGGAGAGGGGAGTCCTACAAGGACTCCACCTCCCCATGGCGCCTCCCTCCTTTAAATAGAGGGGTGGAGGCACAAGCCCCCTTGCCCCTTCTATTCTCTAGATCTCAAGTTGCCTCTCTCCTCCTCCTCTGCCTCTGGCTTAGGCGGAAGCCTGCAGAATTCTCTACTCCACCACCACCACCACGTCGTCTTTGCTGGGATTCCGTGGAGAGATCTACTACCTCTGCTCGCTGGAACAGGAGAGGAAGGTCCGCCGACCAGACGCAGGATCGATCGGAAGTGCTGCCAGAACGCGGCGCCGGAAGGATCGTCTACTCGATTTTGAGATCGGCAAGTGATCGACTACATCAACCCCGAGATCTAATCTCGTAACGCTTTCGGTTCTACGAGGGTTAGTACAGATCTATCTCGTTGCTCATGTCTAATAGATTAGATCTTGGCTTTTATCTAGATTAGATCTGGGTTTTGTTCGTTCTTGCGGTAGAAATTTTTTGTTTTCCATGCTACGAACCCATCAGCTCTTCTATCTCCCGCCAAATAGTGGGTGGCGAAGAGAACTTTCTCATTGTCATCAACTCTGGCTACCTCCAAGTTATTCTCCATCATCTGCAACCAGTCATCAGCATCTAATGGGTTTTCTGTCATGCTAAAGATTGGGGGATTTGTATTCTAGAAGTTCTTTAGCTTGGATCCTTGATGATCCTGATTCCCATGCCCTTGGTTGTTGAGAGCCATCTGGGCGATTTGCTGCAGGGTTGCTAAGTTGGCTTGGCGCTCTGCCCTGCTTGCTTCACGGTCTGCGATGAGGCTCTGCAAGATCTGCAGCATTGGGTCTTGCGACGAGCTGCTCCCTCCTTGGTTTCCACGAGTCATCTGAAGATTGAGGTAGAGAAAGGGGTAAGAGGGAAATTCTAAGGTTTATGGTTTTGGTTTCAAATCTAAAACTTTGAGTTAGACTAAGGTTTTACAACTAACTCCATTTCATTCATGCAAAAAAGCACCCGATACAACACACACCACAACAATTAAAAGAAAACAGATGGTTTGAAGAACCATTCTGTAAGCTACGATACATTGGGACCAATACATCTCATGCTACGATAGTGCTCTAGTGCATCTACTCATCGTCGATGAAGTCGGAGTCCTCATCGTCAGTGTAGAAGTCTACAGCATCCTCCTCCAGAAAGTCATCATAATTGCTGAGGTAAGAATCCATGTCTCTCTGGATGTCTTCACCCTCATCTTCTTCTTCCTTTGCTGCAAGCTGAGCTTCCTGCTCCATGACGGTCTTCTCGAGGTCGTCCACCTTCTTGCGAAGACGGGCGATGGTGTGATCCTTCTTTGCACGCTGGCGGCGAAGAGACTGGCGATCCTAGACGAGCAGTGCGAATGTCTGGGCCTTCTGGTCGGCAATGGCACGGTTCTGGTTGGCTAAATCCCTGGCATTGTCTAGTTCCTGCTGTCTGTCGTGCAGCAAGAAATCGAGATTCTCCACTTGACGCCTCAACTCTGGGTGACTTGGCATCTCCATAGGCATTCCCATGAAGTCACGTCTTGCATAGTGAGCAAAACGGGTTCCCTGGAGTTGGTTGACACTGAGGGCACATAGACGTGCGAGAGCTTCATGCATTGCCCTGGCTAATCCATCTAGCCAGTTGTTCTCTCTCACGGAGAACTGGATTCTCCTGGATGTTGGTGCTTCGATGCTTCCTCTAAGATCAGCGGTGACTAGCCACTGTAAGTCTCCTCCTGGGGGTCCTGGAAGTTGAGCTCCTAGAAACTCTGGATGCGGGCATCCCAATAACTCCGACAGTGAATCCAGATCCCTCTCGAAGATTAGCTGACCTCTGTTTCCCAACTGGTAGAACTTGCTGAACTGAGTCTCCATCTACAAGAATTAAGGATGAGGAAATTAGTGAAGTGATCAAGTGTGTCAAATTTTAACTAGTAATGTAAGAATTTTGAGGAACATGAATTTTTGAGAAAGAAGGAATTCCCGAGGATAAGAGAGGAAATAGTTTTTCATAAATACTCACTTTGGTTTTGAAACTAAGTTTTTGTTTGGACGTCCACACTACTAGGAAACAGCTCTTCTGTGGCGCACCTTTTTTGAACATCTGTGGCGCATTTGTTAGTCGCCACTGATAACTAACTTTAGTGGCGCATTTCGAAATGCGCCACAGAAGTCTCAAACTTCAGTGGCGCATATGGCTAATATGCACCAGAGAAGTTATTTTCCAAAATTCAAAAAAAAGGCGGGCCAGATCTCAAACTTCTGTGGCGCATATGGCCAATATGCGCCACTGATGTTTTTTTCAAATTTCAAAAAAAAAACCTTGCCAGATCTGGCCGGAGTTGGTGGTGGTGGTGGCGGGCGGTGGCTAGGTCTAGGAGGAGGAGCTCACCGGAGTTGGTGGTAGAAGAGGAGAAGGAGGAGGAGGAGGAGGAGGAGGAGGAGAAGGTCACCGGAGTTGGTGGAGGAGGAGGAGGTCACCGGAGTTGGTGGTGGTGGAGGAGGAGGTCGCCGGAGTTGGTGGTGGAGGAGGAGGAGGAGGTCGCCGGAGTTGGTGGTGGAGAAGGAGGAGGAGGTGGTCGCCGGAGTTGGTGGTGGTGGAGGAGGAGGAGGAGGAGGAGGTCGCCGGAGAGTGGAGAAGGAGGAGGAAGGAGAAGGGGAGAAGTGTGGAGGAGAGGAGGGGAGGAGAGGAGGAGAAGTGTGGAGAGGAGGAGAAGTGGGGAGGGGAGAAGAAGTGGGGAGGGGGAGAAAAAGGAAAAAGGGAGGGAGAAAGAGGTCAAGGCGGATTCAAATTTCGAATCCCGCCCAAGACTTCTGTGGCGCATATGGGGGAAATGCGCCACAGAAGTTTCTCCCCCTTTTTTATTTTTTTGCAGTAAAAAATCTTCTACCCTAAATAACTTTTTACTCTTTTCGAATTTGGGGATTATGTAAAATTCAGAACGACCGAAGGTCGAATTCAAGTAGGGAATTTCGAGACGATCATTTTGATAGGTTAAAGATTTTTTCCGACATCGTATGCAAAAGTTAGAGCCGTTTTACCGGGCCATGACCTATTTTTGCAAAATACATCGAAATTCATGTTTTTAAAATTTGTCTAGATCTATACCCTAAAATCTAACTACAACTTAAAGGAATTATTTTTTTTAAGTTTCTATCATTTTTGTTTATTTTTTACAAAACTGAAAAGGCGATCCACGGGGGGGGGGGATCTGTTTTCCCCCCTATATGCTTGTTCTGTGGCGCATTCACCTATATGCTACGAAACATCACTACGTGGCGCATATGGACACATGCGCCACAGAAGTTTCTCCTTTTTTTGCTGCTTGGTCCCATCAACCTTCTGTGGCGCATACGTCTACATGCGCCACAGAAGTTTGACACTTTAGTGGCGCACACGAAAATATGCGCCACAAAAATATGGACTTCTGTGGCGCATATTGGTTTCGTGCGCCACTGAAGTGTCAAACTTCTGTGGCGCATTGTTTCTAGTGTGCCACTGATATATATCTGTGGCGCATATTTTTACATATGCGCCACTGAATATCTTATCTATCTATAAGTTGTTTCCTAGTAGTGACATTCTAACTAGGGTCTCCTATGGTCAGGATGGCTCTGATACCAACTTGTCAACACCCGGATTTTTAATCCCAGATGCCCGTTATGCCATACCTCGCAATCCCAGGATTACCATTTTTGCGAGACATAACGGATTGGATATCACAGTACATCATCCATTACAAACCATACATAAGGTTTTACACAAATAAGGATCTCATGATCCAGTCTTAATACAACAAGCAGCGGAAATAAAAGATAAGCGTAGCGGTGGGGTCCATCTTCAAGGGCACATGCAATGCTGACGAAGGAAGATAGTCCTAGTTATCATAGCCTTCCTGCTGGCCATCATCTTGATAGTCTCCTTCATAGTCTGGCCATGGGAATATCTAGGGACAAAAGCCATGAGTACTCTTTAAGTACTCGCAAACTACCACTAACAAGTAGTATAGTGCTAAGTTAAAGTGCTAAATCTAAGTTTAACTACAAAGTTAAGTTTGAAACCTAAGCTGAGTTCTGAAGCAAAGAAAGATAAAATAAAGTTCTAGAATCACTTAAGTTGGGAAGCTATTGTCATAAACACAACCTTGTTGTGGTCAAGTCAAGATTCATCATTCATTTCATAAGTTATTTTGAAAACATCTGACAACAAAACAGTATGGCCATTCCAACTGTCCATAATCGCGGATGCGGCTATTCGAATAGTTTGACACTCTGTAGAGGTGGTACACTTTCACCACAAGATTCGATACATCTGTCAGGGATAACCCTGAATCATCATACTTAGTATGCAGATAATCAAACATAACCTTTCCTTTACACACCCTAGTATAAGCACCTCTCCTATGAGCATGGCCTCCCAACCATGACCATCTATCATCTTGGGCACTTCATAGGTGGACAACATTGAGAGGTAGCCTCAGCTCAGACCTCTCTCGCGAGGGAACTAATACTAATGCATATAAACTTCCGGCTAAGCCTTACCCAATTCAGGTAATGTGGTTGTACGGTAAATTTGGAATGGTATCGCATCCGAATCCAACCATCAGTTTTATAAAAGGGGTAAGGCTCATGCCTCAACATTTTCATCATCATAAACCACTTGTGTTTCTCAACACATGTCAAAACATCTCAATAGAATGACTCATCATTCCAAGGTTTTCACAATTCATTTTCAGCAATTGTTCCCATCTATAGTGACTCAAGTTTTTATCTACTCTAAACTACTAAGTTAAGAGTGTTCACTAAGGTGGAAAATGATAGGTTCAATCCTAGGCCATAGAATGACATCTAAAGGTTTCTAAATATGTCAAGTTTTATACTCTTTATGCTACCTTCAAAACAAGTAAAGAACTTTGGGTAAAGTAAAGGAAGTAAAGCTTGAGAATAAGATTTGGGGTAACTAATAGTCAAAGTGGTATAGTCAAAGCATGCCTAAAGCATCTTTGTTAAACCATCTAGATTAATCCTAGCTTTCTAATAGTAGCTTGCAAGGGTTAGCTTGCATTGTTAAAGGTGGCTTGCCTTGGTTTGTGCAGTGGTTGAAGTTGTCTTCCTCCTCTTGGTAGAACTCCTCCTCCTCGTAAGCTTGGTCGGTACTATCTTCTATAAATACATACGGTATACACAATCACCAAACAATACTTAACTAGTCTAATTAGTACTCTAAGGCACACATTTGATGATCTATTATCATCATAAGCATCACAAGTTTTATTAACTATTTTCATTCTTTTTATTTAAGAAAAGTAATTTCTACTCATTGAAAAATTAACTAAGATTTAATATTCACCACTTAAAAAATGGGATCATGTAGACACATGTCATCACCACATATTCTAACATGTGGGAATGTGATTTAAGGGTTGGATCATAATTACTTTGGTTTAAGTTCATTATTTAATGATTTAAAGTGACTAGAAATGCCTATATGGCATTATTTTGGTACTAGTTCAAAGTCACTGCATGTAAACCTTAATATTATTACATAATCAGATAGGTATGATGAATTGTGATTTTTGAGAGTTGGAATCAACTCAAAAGCTCACTTGGTTGATTTTATAAAAAATGTTGCAAGGTGCAAATGCTTCTGTCTTGTTGTTTTTACTAAGAGAGATCTCTAACTCTAATTGAATTAAATCCAACGGCGTTTGGTATATATTTTCAGTAGCTTTCTAACAAAATTGGAATCACTCCATTTGGATTTGTAGATCTCTCTAAATTGATTTTCAAACTAGGGGACAGAACTAGGTTCAAACTAAAAAAAATCCTAATTTGAATTAATTGGTCAGCTGTCGGCTTAAAGCCAACCTGTGACACTGCCATGCTGGAGCTCAGCTGATAGGGGGCTCCACCGGTCAGCGGCTCATAACGCGCGAAGCGGTACAGGGCAATATGGGGCATTGGATTAGAACGGGGATCAACGGCTGGGGATCGTCGTCGATGACGAACTGGTCACCGACGAACTCTAACCCTAGCGGCTCAGTGGGGGTGCATAGGGGGCGTACCAGGGCTCCAGCAACGACGGCGTTGGGGGCAAATGAAACCGGTGGTCGACGGCGAGCTCAGGGACGATCGAGGCAGCTCCAGGGGTGGTCGCAATCAGCAGCGCCCTTCTCCTCCAGAGGCGGCCTGCTTCGGTGCAATTCCGGCGAACTGCTGCTCGCCTTGCTCCGGCTAGAGGTGTGGGATGGTCAGTGAGGTGAGGGGAGGTGAGTGGTGTGTTGCAAATGGTTGGGGGTGCCCTCCTTTTATAGGCTCAACGACGGGCTAGCACGGCATGGCCAGGCGACGGTGGCGACATGGCTACGGGCTGCTAGCGGCATGGCTACGAGCGGTGGTCGACGCGCGGCCTGGCAGTGCTCTAGGGATTTAATGCGGGCTTAGGGGCAGTGGTATGCGGTCGGGCGGAGCTGGCACTCTGAGCGGCAGAGACGGTGGTGCCCACGGCGAGTGGTGGCTGTGGTGCGTTGGGCGGCGAACAGGCATGTCCGGCGTGCTCCCTGGGTCGTGGCGACAAGGTGGGCGCGGGCTGCGGTCGAGCGGCGGCTTGGGAATGCATTTTAGGCGCGGCACTCTGGAGCGTGCTCGGCATGGCTCAGTTGCTCTGGGCACGGTGGTTTGGCGGTGGTCCATGGTCTGGCCTGGCTCGTGAAGGGGACTGAGGGTGGCGGTGAGGTGCTGGCTAGCTACTAGACATGGCGAGAGAGAGGGAGGTGGTCTGCTAGGGTGAGGGCATGGTCAGCCGACCAACAGGTGCTCGGCTTGGCATTGCCATGCTGCTAGGGGGTAGGGGTTGGGTTGGTTAGGCCCTGGTTAGATCAAGAGGGGACAGTGGGATTAAATGGGGATCAAATGGGGGCAAAAGCCTATGCAGAACAGTAAGCTAGGTTTAGAGTTAGATTCTTGCCTGCCAAGTGTTTGATGGAATGGCCACAAGAAAATTATTTTTGAATTTTGCAAAGATTTTTGGTGGGTGTGCTAGTACTAATCTTGAGACTCTGTGGGTGCTTGGGTTTTGAAAATTAGGCTGGTTTGAGTGCTTTTTGAAATAGTGGGATCTTCCCATATGAAATAGATTCAATTTTCAAATGCCATTTAAATATAGTGTTTGAATGTTTTTGGCAGATCACAAAGTGGGCCTTGGTACCTCATTATGTGTACAAGAAACGGGTGCAAAGATCCATAATTGTTTCTGTTAGGTTTTGAGTACTAGGAATAGCCAAAGTAGTCATGCTGATTAAAATGGCACAAATGACCATTTGCTTCTTTTATTTATTTTGATTTGTTTTTCTTTGGGATTTGTTTGGGGATGATCTGGATGATGTTTATTTCACCTAATAATCATTTTACAAGCAATGGATCACTTAATCCTGGCAATTCAAATCAACTCCTATTTTAAATGCACACACACATGAATGCTTTCATATTTTGAATTGGAAAAGTTTTTGTTAACCCTAATTTTGATGATTTGGATCTTAATAATCTTGGATTAGAGTTTTTGGATGTTACACTAAGCAAACAAGTCAAATAGAAGATCAAGACAACTCATCAGACAGCAGATCAAGGCAATTCATCTTATAACCATGGACAACCACTATTGGGGTTACCATCAAGCTTAGCTTAAGGTAAGGTTGGGGCATTTTGAAGTGGTTGGACATTGAATGAGGTAAGAGTCCTTGGTATCTCTACCAAGAGTAGAATTTCAAAAGCTTACAAAAAGGTTTTGGGGATCCTAGAGGTAAGGGTAGTTTGAAGGTTCTGTCTTGAAAACATAAGGAGATTATATTGTATATCTCTCCATAGTTTTGTCAATAGAAGCTACCAAAATAGTTTTGGTTACATAAGCATCTTGGCTCATGTTTTGAAATGCCAGAACATTTGAGAATATGTAAAATGAGCCAGGATAGTTTTGGTAAATAGCTTTTATCAACTGATGGTGAGGTGGGGAGTATCATAAAGCATACACTCACATGCACAAGTGCAAACAAACAATAGGCAAGCACTACACCAATGCATGAGAAAAAGTTTTTGTTCCCCCTGATTTTTGCATTCTGGACAACTAATCAGGGTTGCTAAAATTGGGATGTTACATGAATGAGGAGGTCCAACCAATTTATTCAAGCAAACTAAGAAAACTAAGCAAACGAAAACCAAAAACAAAAACGAAGACGCTCCAAGAACAACACAATTGTGCATGAAACAATAAAAATGAAGTGTTTGGAAGAAACCTGAGATTTTTTTTGATGAAGAAGGGGATGCCTTGGGCATCCCCAAGCTTTGATACTTGTACTTCTTGGATATTTCTTGGGGTGACACGGGTGGCATCCCCAAGCTTGAGCTTTTTTCCATACTTCATCTTATCACATTACTCTTCCCTACACTCAAAACTTTCCTTCATGTAAAACTTCACACAATCTTCATTAGCAACATTAGTGTACTCAAGATAATAAGTCTTTTGGTTCTGTTTTCAACACAAGTAAAACTTCCAATAAAACACAAGCTACTGTAGCACTTCCTTTAAAAATTTCAAATGATCAAAGAGAACTCAAAGAGAAAGAGATTAAGAGGCAAATGCAAATAATGGCAGAAATCTGTCAAAACAAACCAGTAGGTAAAAACCATTTTTTTAGAAGACCTTATGTTGCTCAAATCGAAAAGTGTTGAACTAATGAAAGTTGGATAACAACCTGGGGCAGAAGCACAAAACATTACAGCTCAAACCGACTTACAGAGAGTTTTCACGAATTTTTACAGCTAATCACAAAGATCTGTTTCGGGACAGCAACTTTCCCAAATCTTACTTCTTTCTCATTAGAGGTTACTCTTGGCACAAAAACCACACAAAATGATAAGGAGAGGTTATTACTGAAGCAATAACTTCCAAGACTCAACAAAAGATTCCTAACGAAATTTGGGTTATCTCCCAATAAGTGCTTTTGTTTAACGCCTTTGAGCTAGGCATAAGAATTCCGATGATGCTCACATAAGAAATATGAATTGAAGTAAAACATAGCATCAAGAAGCAAATTAAAAACACATTTAAGTCTAACCCACTTCCTATGCATAGGAATCTTATATGCAAATAAATTCAAAAACAACAAAGTGATAGGCATAGGAAGATAAAACGAGAGTAACTTCAAAACTTTCAGCAAATAGAGAGGTGTTTCAGTACCATGAAAACTTTTACAACCATATTTTACTCTCTCATAATAGTTTTCAATAGCCTCATGAATAAACTCAACAATATAACTATCACATAAATCATGCTTTTCATGATCTACAAACACATTATATTTATCAAGCTCAAAAATAGTGGGATTAAAACCTTCAGACCCACTTTTAACAATTTTATAACAAGATGACTGATCATCTCATTTTCAATAGTAGTACAATTAATATTATCAACCAATATAGGACCATCATCTAGAGCTTTATTATAAAAAAATCAAAAGAATCCATAGGAACATAACATTTATCCTCCTTTGGTAAGCATGGAGGACAATCAAATAATGTAATGGGTAAAGAGTTACTCTCAGTAGAAGGTAGGATTGGGTAGATCCATTCTTCCTCCTCTTGATCATCACTCTCCTCCTCTTTTTCATCCAATGAGCTTCCAGTTTCAGCAATTTCTTCTTCCATAGGCTCCTGCAAGGTATTAGTCTCTTCCGTTAGTGGAGAGCATCTATTAAGATATTCAACGATATATCCATTTTCTACCTTGTAATTATCAAAGAAAAATTTAAGTATATCATAAACCTCATATTTATAAGGTGCATCATCAATATTTTCAAGCAAATAAGCAAGTTCGAATGCACCCTTCCAAGAAATAAATTCTTCAATTTGTTCCACATCATAAAATTCATAATTTCCCTTAACATAATAAGATATGGTAACATCATCATTATACTCACATTAAAAAGGGAAGTGTTTATACCTCCTACAACAACAAAATTTATCAAAGCAATAAGTAACATTATAAGTAGAGCACACGTCTCTAGCAATGGTATTCAATTTATTAATTTGTTTCCGTAAGTGTTTCCCTTTTTGTGACAAGCGGTGTTCCTTATAATAATATTTTTGTTCTTCCGTGAACCCACCTTGCCAATAAGATTTAGTTTCAAAGAAACCAACCATTGATAGAAAGCATGATAAATCAAGACAATAAGAGTCCAACAAAAATAACAATTATAGTAGGAACTAATTTTTTTTGTATTTTTGATAAAAAGAACAAGCAAACAAAGCAGAAATAAACTAAGAAAAACAAAAAACAAAGTAAAGAGATTGGTTATGAGGGACTCCCCTTGTGAAGATGTCCTTGACTCCCCGGCAACGGCGCCATAAAAAGTCTTGCTTGCTCAATATGTAGAGCTCGTTGGGGAACCCTAAGAGGAAGGTATGATGAGCACAGCAACAAGTTTTCCCTCAGTTATGAAACCAAGGTTATCGAACCAGTAGGAGCAAGGAAACACCTCCAAGGTGTTGTTTCCAACTTGGAATCCTGCACAACACAATCACAGAACTTTGCCCCCAACTTACTGTGAGGTTGTCAATCTCACTGGTTTTGCTGAAACAAAGGATTAAACATATTGTGTGGAAGATAGTAATTACTTTGCATAAAGTAAACATAAAACAGTAAATAGATTGTAGATTGATGGTAAAAGAATGGACCGGGGTCCATAGTTCACTAGTGGTGATTCTCCTTAAGATAGATGACATGTTGGGTGAACAAATTACAGCGGGGCAATTGAAAAACATCAAGAAAGAATACGTGCATATACTAATCATCTTGACTCCTATGAGAATTGATTGGGCAGTACAACATTATACATAGACCGTAATCCAACTTCATCTATGACTAATAATCCACCTTCAGGTTATCATCCGAACCCCCTATAGTATTAAGTTGCAAGCAACAGATAATTGCATTAAGCAAAGTGTGTAAAGTAAACAATGCGATTGCTTTATGAACAAAGGATTGTTATTTTCTCCCTAGTTGCAACAGCACATCTAGTACCTTAGAGATTTCTGTCACTTCCCCAGATTCCTAGAGGCATGAACCCACTATCGAGCATAAATACTCCCTCTTGGAGTTGCTAGCATCTACTTGGCCAAGATAGCTACTAACAACGGAAAGCATGCAAGATCACAAATAACAAAGACATGATAAAATCAATAATCAATCTGAAATAGCATCTCAATATCCATCGGATCCCCGCAAACACAACATGTAGGATTACAAATAGATGATCTTGATCATGAACAGAGCTCACAAGATCTAAACTTGGTAGCACAAAGGAGAAGAACCAACCATCTAGCTACTACATGGACCCGTATTCCAGGGATGAACTACTCACGCATCACACCGGAGGCAGGCATGGTGATGAAGAAGGCCTCCAGGGTGATCTCTCCCCTCCGGCAGGGTGCCGGGAAGAGCTTCAGATCCCTCCCGATCTTGGGATTGAGATGACGGTGGCTACAGACTCTTTCGTGGAATTTTGATCGGGTACCTAGGGTTTTCGTCCCAAGGGCAATATATAGGCGAAGGGGCAAGGTCGGTGGAGTGACAAGGGTCCCACACCCCTGGTGGCGTAGCTAGGGCTGGCCGCGCCACCACCAGGTGTGGCCAGCCTGGCTCCCTTCTTCGTCTCCCCTCTGGACTCCGTATTCCTTCTAGTGAAATATTGACTTGGGCTTTTGTCCGGTCCAATCCCGAGAATATTTCCTTACTAGCTTTTCTGAAACCAAAAACAGCAAAAAACAAGCAACTGGCACTGTGGCATCTTGTTAATAGGTTAGTTCCAAAAAATATGTAAAATACTCCGAAGTGTGGATAGAACATAAGAAAGTAGATATAAAACAAGCATGTAACATAAAAAATTATAGATATGTTTGCAACGGTCACTCATGCCAAATCTCTGAGATTATATCTTCTTGCCTTACCAAGCAAGTTTCTCTCGAACTAAGTGACATATTGGTGGTTCGTGATATTCTAGACATCTTTCTAAAAGTATCTCCATGTTGCCACATGATAATGTTGTCAATTTCTCGAGAAAGCTAGTTCTTTGAATGACTTCTATCTTCAAGGATCTGTACTGGATACCCCTGAACTAGTTGGTTGTGTTTAAACAACAACCTAGAGAGTTGTAAGACAAAATTTCTATCCAACCTAGTTCCTTTTTAAGGGATATCTAGTTCTGTTCGTGTTGAACAAAGATATTATCTCCTTCGTGGATATATCATCTTTCCTCGCCTTTGATTTGATTTGGGTTATTATCAAATGAAACTCAGTTCCAAGGACTATTTTTATGATGTTGCTACTCGTGACATTTCACTTGAGTACATCTTCATGTCCTTCGGTCTGACTAATAGTTTTTCCTTCTTCCTAACATATGAGTCTATCTTCTTGGAGTATCTTGATAAGTTTGTTATTGAGCCCATCGATAACATTCTTATATTCTCCATGCTAGTTCAAATTCATATGGAACATTTGGCATGAATGTTGGAAACTTTTAAGAACCTTCTTCGTGTCATCTCAAAGTATGTGTTCTAGAGGTTGGAAGCAATCTTCTATGATTCGTGTGCAATTGTTGAAAGATGTCATCGTGGATTTGAGTGGACTTGTCTTTGTTCCTTCAAGGAAACAGTTGTATTTTGTTGTAAGCACTTGATGTGTGAGCAGTTGTCCTCGGACAAGTTACCAATAAATGGGTCTAGCAATCTATATTAGTCGTTTGTAGCTTGACACTGTAGTCCATGTCTTGAGAATCTAGTGACTTCACCTTTGTGGTAAATGTTGCACACTTTCTATTCAGACATGCTAAGTCCGAAGTATCATTTTACGTAACCAGAGCTGAATCTCAAGAAGATATATCGATTGGTGTTCTTCAAGGTTACGACATAGGTCTCTTTGCAAATATGGAAATATTAATGCAATGGTTGGCACAATTAGTGAGAAGTCATATTGTCATATTCTCTTGATTCAGCAATAACAACCACTCTTCATGAGGCATCCTCTATAATTTATTATAGGTTCCTTTGTATCTGAAGTCCGACATATACTTGTTGACTAATTGAAGGCTTATTAGAAGTCTGATACTAGTATTCCGGACATCAAAGAGAACATTTAATGTAGTGTTTCTAAATGTCTCTTGGTTGATCCTCTAGACCCTTCTATATTGGGAAGCGTTTTGTCGTGCCAAGTAATTGAAGTCTCAGAATGAAGTTTATTTTTCTCATGTCATCAGGAATCTTGTTCATTATTCATCTAGTGGTGTAAAATGATATCACGATCTTTGGCAAAGATTCTGATAATCCTGGGTGAATAAAGAGTTTCCTTCAGTTCCTCTAACATGTTCGAAGAGTGACTATGATTTTGGTAATCAAAACATTCTCTTGCAACATGTTCCTTGCGACTCTCGTGAGTCCTCCCCACAAAATAATATTTTGTATCTTAGCCTTATATTGAATGAAAAAGTGACCCTTCTATTTCAAAAGTATTTCAACATCTTGGTTATCTGTATCTCTGTACCTATGAAATCTCTACTTAAGCCATTAGTCGAGGTTCATTTCTCGAAGTCTATGGTCATGTTCTTCCTATTGTAAGCTCCTTTTTAGAAGCTTAAACTCTTCTGAAACTCCATGGTCTCAATACTTATGAAGCCAAGTTATCTAACAACTTGGAACCATTTCCTTTTGTTTCCTCCGCTAGCTTGACCTGTTTCATGTCGTTACCTTAGAGTTGTTTTTGAACACTCCTTCATGAGTTGACCATGAGATACTCAGTGTGTTATCTTGTGTGTTCCCCCTCTTCCTTAGAGTGGACATATTTCCTTCTCTCTTCCTACCTTAGGAATCTCGGATCAAGATTATCGTAAGGGGATAGAGCTGTAACACCCCAGTTTTAGTGAATGATTAATCAGGGTTTAATGTCCATTGCATGAGCATCATTATTTTGCTCAGAAAAATAATGCAAAGTAAAACAAATACAAAACCCCAACTCTAGTTCTTCCCTTCTCTTTGAAAGTTATTCAAAATGGTTTTGATATTTTGAAAAAGTATCAAAATGTACGGAGCCGACTAAAAGGCCCCAAAATATTTCAATAGTTTTACAAAACCTATGGTATTTTCAAAATGTTCAAAACAGAAAAGAGTTTGAAAATACAAATAGAAAATGGAAAATAGGAAATAGAAAAGGTTTTCTAAAATAAAAAACAGTTCCCTAACCCTAACTAGGTCGTAGCCCAGCTCCCTCTCTTCTCTCCCTGCCGCACATTGCAGCGGCATCAGCCCACCATCGGCCCAGGACATCCCAACTGGATCTCGTACCGCTTCAGCCCTTCTAACCGCGTCGTATTCCTCGACAACAAGGAAGCTACTACCTAGCAGCCCCTCTGCCGCCTGATGCCACTGCCCTTCCGAAGCCACGCCAAGATCCTCGCATCCGCTCTAGAGAGGTATAAGATCCCGCATCATCACCCTTATCCTCATCTTGGCTCTCTCCCTCTCTCGTGTGTCCTCTCTCCTTCATCCCCAAACCCAAACTGAAACCCTAGTCGCAGTAGTTGCTTGTCGCCGCCATCTCTAGCCTCCCCTCGACTAGCCTAGGTTCCCATGAGATTAACCTTGTCGCCCTCGTCTTCCCTACCAAAGCACACGAGCAGGGGAGCCCTCTACTCACCGGAATCAAGCTCAACGTCCCGCTGGCCGCCGCAGTCATCGTTGTCGATTTGTCATTTCCCAACCTCGTCCGGCATCACTACACCCTCCATCATGCTTGTGGTGAGGTCACCGTCCTCTTGGACCTCCCCGTCTTCTCCCTCTCGCCCTGGTTCACATTGTCGTTGCTGACCTCTGCCCTCCACCGTGCAACCTCACCATTGGCCGCGCTCTAATGACCATTTGGTCACTACGCTGTAACTTTCTGGCTCTGCATGCAAGCCTGCTTCTAGTGTGATTACTCCCGCGTCTCGGTGTGCCACCAACCGGCAGATCCATCATCAACTAGGAGGATCCCCTCCACTGCTGATGTCAGCAAGGCATGATGTTGATGCAATATTCCTTTTATTTTACTTTTATTGTTTTATGTAAATAATTTCTATAATTATAAAAATGCTGATAGGTGGGTCCACCCTGTAAGTAATATAAACATGTTCATAAATGTTTTATGTTTAATAAAATATAAATAATTATCCAATGCGTAATTATTTTATAATATTCCAAAAAGGATTTAAAATGAATTAAAAATGGAGAAATCATAACTAATTCAGTTTAAGTAAGAAAAATATGTATAATATATCACAATGTTCAGAAAATTGAGATCTACATAATAACATCAGAATCATGCTTTGTTAAGCAACTTTCATGACAAGTTTAATTAGAGAACAAAGCGAACCCCTCTGGAGATTTTAGGGTCTCTCCTGTGCTAGGGTTTGCACCCCTCGGACGCTGATAGCTATGAGATTTGACACATTTTTAATTGCTTTTATTGATGGTTTTCCCTCGGATTTTATTGTTTTCTAGCTTTACCTAAAGCTAATACTTCGGTAGCAAAGAAAAGTTGGATTTTAATGTGTGTTTCAGGTTCTGAACGTCAACAGAAGGATTTAACTAGAGAAATATAATATTCTGGAGAAAACAAGCAAGTCCCACTTTAGAAGCACGCTAGGGGAGCTCATAGAGGCTCTAACGAGCAAATATATGGCGGAAATATTTTTCCGGTCATATATTTCCCACCATATAGTTGTCGTCGCCTCTATCTTGTCAAAAGGGACAACTTCCATGAAGGGACCAGGGGCGAAAACACAACACAGCAGCCGCCACACCATCCAGAAGGGAGAAAGAAGGGATCCAGAGAAGAAGGAGAAGACATTCTTCATCTCTCTCCACGATCTTTGACCTCCTAGCCAATACAACCCCATATCCACTACTTGTACTTGAGAGAGAGAGGGATCTACACGTTGCAAGACTAGGGTTTGAGATTGTTTCTTCCCCTCTTGAATTATGTTGGATATTTTTCTATTCTTATTGTGGATCTCCACGGTAATACCAAGACGAATTCTCTTTATTTGATTATATTGATGATCCGTTTTTCTCTCACGTGTGAGTAGGGCGTGGGATATATAGGGGATTGGCAAGATGTGATGTGCCTCCATATATTTTCCATTAGTTTGTGATTGATTCTAATTACTATATTATGTGTGCTTGACTATCGGTGGGATGCTTAATGCTTGTTGTCCAATTAAGGGCCTAGACAACATGATACTGTAGCACCCCGGTAAAACCACTACTAGAACATCGTTGTGTTTTACCTTTTTGCATCATCATGATAGCATGGTCATGTCATCATGCCACACTGCATTTGAGCATCATCATGCATATTATCTAAAACTATTTTGCAAAAACCTATTTTGTTTTTTGGATTCCCCCTCTTTTAATTTCAAATCAATCCTCGACCTTGTTCAGAGTTTTTATCTGTCTAACAACTAATTACAAAAATCTTTTAAAACCAAAACAAATAAATAAAACTATTTTATCCGGAGAGGCCGCCACCGGCCAGACCCAAAGGGCTAGCCAGCAGCAGCCTACTACCCGAGATAAAAACCTAAACCTGGATCTACCCTAGATCAAACCCTAACCCTAGCCCCACCAAACCCCTCCCGTTGCCACACCCTAGCTACTCCGTGGCTCATAGCCACCAACCCACCCGCGCTATACCAAACCGACGTGACCCAGTGCATACATGCCGTAGCAGCCATGCAAGCGCTCATGTGCAGCCCCGTGGCCACAACACGCGCCCGCGCTTGGCCCCACCTGCCGCTACACGCCCCCTACCCACTCACGCACGGGAAAACCACCCCCGATCAAGCCATTCCATACCTACCACCTCTCTGCCTCAATCCTATCACCGTTGTGCCTCTCTCTCCATCCTCGCCCGCAAGCCGCTGCACCCCACCCTCTACTTTCCCCACCATGGTCGCCGAGCTCCTCCCCCAATGGCCGTCCCTGCCTCTCGCTCATCGAACCTTCCCGTGGCCGTCGTCGCTCCTCCGTGTACCCCACCTTCCTGCATCGTGCGTCGCCACCTCAAGCCCTGCTGCAAGTGAACCCGCCTCTCCTCACGCCTATCGTCGAGCCCGAGCCTACTGCCGCTCCGCCGTCTCCTTGCCGTGTCGCCTCTGCTGCTAGGCACCACATCGAGTCGACCCGCCGCCGGTCCTGCTCCCCCCGCCTGGCATCGTCTCGCCCGCCGTGGTAGCACGGCCTCAATGCCCTGCTTCCGCCTCACCTTCGGGCCACTGTCCACTCGACTTAGCCACCAGGACCACCCTCACCCATCTCACGACCGTGACCTGCATCGACCATCAACCGCTGGCCCCATCGTCCTTCGCCTCTACGCGCTGGCCTCGCTGGAGACCTCCTTGGCGCTGCCGCTGAGCCTTCCCTGCACTACCGCCTCTAGGCTGAGGTTGAACATGTTGCCAGTACACTTTTGACTCCAGCAAGTTTTTCCACCGTGGTCCCTGACCATCTGCTCGAGTTCCTGGTTCCCTGTACTGATGAAGTTTCTATGTGGGGATGTTGTGGTGAAGGTCTGGTGGTGTTGCTGCGGATGTGGTAGTGGTGTTGTGAACCTCCAGCAAATAAGTACGATAATTTGGATGACTACATCGGTACCTGAAGATAGCCTACATGGACTTCGAGGCACTCCAAGTTCTTCATGGAAAAGACCATGAAGACCGATCCTAAACTCGGTGCCGCCCCAAGTTATCCTTTCTGGATCTGATAGCCAAGACCCCGAAGCCCCAATCCTGGAGTTCGAAGACCGATCCCGTCGAACCTGAATCCCTCTCGGAACCCCAAGATCTTCGGACCTTGATGTATGCCCCTATACGAGATCCCTATTTTTATAATTTGACATATATACATGTTGCATACTAAATCATTCATGTCGCATATATTCTTTGGGGGTTGTGGGTACTTTGTCGATTCACCTCATAATTAAATATGAAGCACATATGCGGGCTATTCTTGTATTATACCGCCTCCATTTAAATTTGTGTAGCGAACGGATGCCATGTTTTGCCTTGTTAATGCAACATTTAAATTGCGGGGTATTTAAATAACTTGAACCATTTAATTAAATGTCAGGACCCTAGTTCCGCTTAATACTTCCTAGTCGCATTGTATCTGTGCCATGTCATACATCATATATGCATCATGCCGATCTTCTGCCGTAGTATTAAATAGTGCACCCGGTGTTTCTTCTAGTGCTTTGCTTCTTCACGGGTTAGGCCGATGAGTTGATGCGAGTATCGACAAGTTCTTCGGATAATGTATCTTCGAATATGTTTCCCAAGTGAGAAATCTCCCCATTTCTACCTATTTTGCATTTATAATCTTTACTTCCTCATGTTGATCTATTGTTATCTGTATTGCGATGCTTTAGTTTCCGTGCACCATTTATATTCCTTGCAGCCTCTATATTGCCTTGGACACATCCTATTGCCTGTTGTTTGATAGATCGTCGGCCTTCCTAGTCATAGTTGCTTGCTCAGGTGCTGCTTCGCATCGTTGTTGTTCCACCGCTGTTGGAAGGTTGGCATAGGCTTAATGCTGGAGATGATCCTTACTTTAATTACAACTTGATATTAAAATGCTAGCAATAGATATAACTAATGCAGAGGCAGCGGTGGGCAATAGCTAATATTTGGATCTTCCACGCTCACTTGTGTCCCATAGGCCTCGAGTACTTGATACATGTTCCTTGACCATTTGCACTATCCACATACGGTAGACTCTATGAATCCCCTTTGACTGAGCTTGATTCACACTTTATTTCTTGGGGCCACAAACTAGTTTGGGGCTTTATTACTATCATGTACCTATGCCATGGTTTACTGCTTTATTTACGATTGTGCGTGGAGCACCTATACTGTTTTGGATCATGACACGTTTTCACTGTATCGACAAGCCCAGTCACACTTTCAGGTTCCCAGTCATTTACCATCGTCTACACAAACCCTAGGTCCATCTCGGAGCAGGCCAACTTCGTTGCGGGTAGCTTAGTGGGGTGGCCCCCTGAAATGATTTATGAATCCTGTGAATGCTTTGTCGTGAGGCCTCGTTGCTTTTTGTTTGGTTCTTTCCGAGGTTGATCGTGTATGTGTTGCTATTTGTGCATCCCTGTAGGGTAAATCTTTCTGAAAGTTATATCCGCGGTTATGGACGACTCGGGGCCCAGTATCTCAATCATAGGCAACTATAACTAAAGTACTGATATAAATTTGACTTTGACATGTCTAGTAATCAGTTTCACAACAACGGAATGAGTAAATAAAAGTGCCAACAACTTCTGGATTTGGAACGTATTATGTTCATTGTATCTGACTAGTAAGTGCTACAACTATAATGGAATGAATAAAACTGCCAACTGTGTGAGTTCCTCGGTTTGACTTCCTCGTGTGGTCTCGAGGGAGAAATACCAGGATGGGTATGTTTTGGTGTTATTATCAGGTTGGGTCCAAATAGGTCTTTATTATCCCTCTCTAATAGCCGACAGTTGAATCGAGTCTCTATAGATTGTTTAGTGCATGATGCATTGCCACTTCAGTCCACCATACCTATGTAGGCGAGAGCCGCTGAATTCTAGATTCACCGTGTACTAGCCTCAGTACTGACCGCTCTCTTTTTCCTTTGCCCTTTATTGGCACCCCTTTTGTTTTAGCAGGTTTGAGTTCGATGTCGTTAGTAGGGTTACCCTTCTAGCTTGGCCTGGGTAGGGTTATGGACGCCATTGGTTATTCTTCAGGGCTCTTAGCCCTAGTTGCATCTTATCCGTACTCGGATGTTGTATCATTTTCAAGGTGATTTGGATCTTTGTACAGTATATCTGTATTCTCGACTCATGGAGTCGTTGTTGTATATATCTGTTCTGTGGGTTCCATCATGGACTATTGTGTAATGGTATTACTTCATTTTTTCACCTGCACGCAAGTGCCTAGTGGGCATCTTTGAATCGTTTCTATGCGGGTTTGGCAGGAATCACTAAAACTTGCATAGGACCGATTCAAGGGTGTTACAGATACCTTGTTCTACATAGATAAGATCTTGTATGCTAGTGGACCGGCGACCCCCAGGTGACATGGGGATATCAATGGTAAGCTAGTTGACTCGAGGATAATGAGTAACCACTTTGCTTATTGCATTAGTCCGATCTAAGGATCTTAATCGCTATGCGACCTGGAGGGTCTTAATCGTCTAGTGTCTGACCATGGTTTTGGTAGTAGGCTAGTAGTATTATTGAAGTTCGGATGAAATCTACCAAGAGGAGTTCCGGCTAATTATGGGTTGCTCGCGTACACATATATCTATAAGATTATAATCGTTACATTTACCACTTGTCCACCTGGCACATTCACTATCACCATGAATTTAATCTCCCCGCGCCTTCTTTCCCCATCTGCAGGAAACAACAAACAAGCAAAGTCGTTCTTTATTTTTATGCATTATATTTCTGAAGTTTATATTTTAGTTCTATTTAAATTTATCGCATTTGATCAAAATCCCATTCTTATTTCAACACTTGCAGTCAATTCACTCGAAGACCTGTGACAACTTCGGGTGTGACAAAGACTTCATCAATAAACACTTAACTTTGGGCTCCCTGTGGGATCGATATCTGAACTTCGAAACTAGCTACAAACGATCTGTGCTCTTGCAGACATCAAGCTATTTTCTGGCGCCATTGTCGGGGATCTAAGCGCTAAGTGTTTGTCTTTTGACATTTCAGGTGTTGCTACTACAAAATGTTCTCCTTAGGATACAAAGGGTCTACATGCTCTGGTATGACCTACCTGCCAGATTATATTGAGTGTGTGCCTACTTAGAGGCGCGAAGAAATTATTGAAAAACTTTTAAGATCAAATAAAGTTGAAGTTGAAAACCTGAGTGATATTATGGAAATCATGTCTATTTACAGGACAACTCCTATGAAACCTGAGAAAACTCTCAGGGAGTAAAGTGCTCCAAGTTCTGAATTTCTTAAACAATCAATAGAGTTCCCAAATCCTGGAGTTAGAGAATATCGATTTGATTGTGGAATTATTAAACTTTTGCAGGAAAAAGCTTTCAGTGGAAGGGAAGATGAAGACACGAGAAGACATATTAGAGAGTTTGACGATGTGATAACATCACTTAGACCAAAAGGTTTACCAAGAGACTTCTCTTGTCTTAAATTATTTCGATGGTCTCTTAAAGGTAAAGCTCTAGACTGGTTATATTCTCTCCCTCGCTATTACATTAAATGTTGGGAAAACTGCATTACTAAATTCATATATAGGTTTCTTCCTTTTAAAAAGGTAACTGAACTAAGAAAGAACATAGGCAATTTTAGTCAAAACGTGGGAGAAAACTACCCGCAAGCCTGGGAAAGATTCTTTGGAATGATCAATAGTATTCCTAATCATGGCTATTCTGAACTAACAATCTGCCATTTATTTTATCATGGTCTCAATACTCCATGTAGAGAATTGCTTGACTTCTCAGCAGGAGGATCAATAAATACTTTAACGATTAAAGAATGTTTGGAATTAATGTCTACTAGGGCTAAGAATGATCCTTTATATAATCCTGATTTTGGCACTAAGCTGGAAAAAGGGATACTTCGGATAACTCCTGATCTTATGCCCGAGGTACGAAAAACTATGAAAGAAAAAGGTATACCTTCTGAACTTGCTAAAGAAAACAAAAAGGATCTATTACAAGTTCTAACTAAAGAAGATGAAACTATAAAAGTTTTTCAAGAATTAAAACATCAACAAGTAAAATCTCGTATAACTTGCATAAGCACTTCCAAATACACAAAAAGATTTTGGTGGAACTCACTAAATTTTATGATGAGAATGGCTAAGAAATAAAACTAGTTCATAAGTATCTTAGTATGATTGAAACCCAGTGTGAACAAATATCATTTGGTTATCAAATTTTTCTTCGTGATGATAAAGATATTTCTGTTTCTACTAATGTTGTCACAAGAAGGGGTGCAATTGTTACAGGACCCTTAGCCAGAATACGAAGCTGGAAAAGAGCGTCGGGAAAAGGCCTTGCTCGAAGCAAGTCAAGAAGATGACACATTGGTGGATCCTAAAGATGAGACTGAAACACAAGATCGAACCAAGGAGGACCAAAATGATGCACAAGATGATCATTATGACTCTGATGCAGAAATGGTTGATCTAAGAGACGATAAAGAAATAAGTAAAGAATATGAAGTTGTTGTAGTATAAAAGAACAAAAGCAATAAGCAACAACAAAAGAAATCAACGAAAGAACCTGACCCCCAAAAAAGGTAAAAGACAAGAGTAAGTCAGGTGAGAAAAAGCTTCCTTATCAACATCGAAAAAAGAAAGCACCAGATGAGGTAATTTATAACTCTTTTACAAAGGCACTCAGTGACCTTCGTCTAGAAATTCCATTTGCGGAAGAAATCAAAGTTCGTACTTATGGTAAATTCGTTCGTGATATTCTTAGTAGAAAGAAAGAAATAACTAAAACTGTTGCCATTGTAACTAGCTATCCTGCTAACGGGAAGCTATTGTCTAAGTCTGGAGATCCTGGAATACCAACTATATCTTGCTCAATAGGTAAAACATATATTCATAATGCCTTATGTGATCTAGGAGCAGGAGTTAGTGTAATGCCATACTCCCTCTATAAAATATTAGGATTAGGGGAGTATTCTCCTACTACTATCACTTTACATATGGCTGACAAGTCCACTAAACAACATGTTGGTATAATTGAGGATGTCTTACTTAGGATAGATGAGCATGTTATTCCTACTGATTTTATCATTCTTGAAATAAAAGAAGATGAAATATTATCTATAATACTTGGAAGACCCTTCCTCAGTACTGCAGGTGTGTTAGTAGATTGTGCAGAAGGGAAAATAATCTTCAATGTTTATGATGCTAAAATCATCCGGTATTTTCCAAAGAAGCTAGAAGCAGGAGAAAGATATGTTCCACTGGCTAAACGAGTTCATGTGGTAAGTGCCATTGATAAGGGATAGCCAAAGGTAAGAATTCGAGAAGAGAGAAGAGGTTGAGTGATTCAACCATTCTTAATAAATGCTTAATGGGAGTCAACCCATTTTCGTTAATATAGTAGAATAGAGAATAAGAATTTCATCGCATTCCCACCACTTTTTAATGGACATTCTCGCGGAAGCGCGCCCATGAAGATGCAGCTGTCAAAAAATAGTAGAAATGTCGATTAAATAAGTAGAGAATAATAATAAGAATAAAATTTTGAGTTTTCTATTTACAGAAGTTAAAATTTTGCTTTTAATATGCAAATGTTGGTCGACGGTTTTTACTATCAATTTTCTGTTAAAAACTTGGTATTTCAGGAAGTTATGGGATAAGAAGGCATCCTCGAAGAAATAGAAATTTTTTGATGATTACTGATCGTTTAACGACCAACTATACGGCAGGAATAAAAATTCTGGCCGTATAGTTATCTTTGCCATAGATAAATTTTCTTCAAAGGCAGAGACATTTTAACAACCAACTATATGGCGGCAATAAAAATTCTGGCCGTATAGTTCCGTCCGTACAGATATCGATGCCTTCGTAGAATTTATTCCAAAAGTACTGAGAGTTTAACGACCAACTATACGACGGGAATAAAAATTCCGGCCGTATAGTTCAGGCCGTATAGATATCGATGCCTTCGTAGAATTTTATTCCAAAAGTACTTGGAGTTAAATGACCAACTATATGGCAGGAATAAAAATTCTGGCCATATAGTTTCGGCCGTATAGATATCAATGCCAGTTTTAGAAATTTATCTCGAGAGATAGACAGTTTAACGACCAACTATACGGCGGGATCACTTTGATCTGGCTGTATAGTTGTTTTCCTATATAAAGAAACCCTAGTTGACGGCACCGCCACAACTATACGGGTGGAGCACCATAACCCGCCCGTATAGTTCCGGCTTACAGTTCGGTGCGACCACAAAATAGCACCAGGGCGGCTAGGTCTTCCTCCTCTCCTCATTATTTCTCTCATATTCTCTCTCCAAACCTCTCAAAATCAACCTAGAACTCTTGATTCTTCATGGATTTTTTTCGTTTGATTGGGGGAATCAAAAGATCGGTATGTTTCTCTCCCTATCTGTGCTTTATTTTTAGATTTCCATGGTTGAAACTCTCACATTGATCTAGTAGATGAACTCAAGCTTATTTAGTTTTCCCTATTAATTTATCATGTTAGGATTGAATTTTTCCATGTAGAATTGTTCATATATCATATAGAAACTATATGCCTAAGGTTTTATGGTGAAATTTTTTAGTGCATCACGATGAACAAAATCGGTAGCCTTTTTCGTTTGAGCAAGCGCCAACGGGAGAGGGCTCAAGCTCGGGGGCCCGAGCCCCGCACAACTACAAGATGGACATTGTCTCGTCGAGGAGGGTGTTGTCCACACGTTGGGCCGACCACAACTTTCTCACCGCGGCAGGGTTGAAGACGGACTTCGACCTCATGTGCAGCGGGATGGGGTTGGTGGTGCTTAGCTTCGCAAGCCACGACACCTACGCCGAGCTCACCCATGAGTTCCTTGCCTCCTTCTATGACGACCAAAGCGAAAAAGGTAACATGTGCACAATAAGCTTCACCATGAACTGTACACACTATGAAGTGAGTTTCGAGCAATTTTGCAATTCTTTCAGCTTCCCTCATACTAGGAAGCCCAATATTACTAACCTCTATAGAGTCACAAGTGGAGAAACTTGGGAGGTTGTTTCTATTAATGGTGGCAGTCACTTTTATCAGAAGAAGATGTCCACCATTCAGAACCCAACCATCTGCTACTTTGCTTTGTTCCTCGCCAACATAATGTTGGGAAGGGGTGATACTGGTTCCATGGCCAATGCGGACATGGCAATGATCACCAAGGCTCTCTTCCCCAATGCAACGCAAAGCCACTGTTCTGCAGTTCTACTCATCAAGCACTTTCGCTACCAAAGAAACAAGACTAAAGGTGATATTCGCATTGGTGGATTGGTAACCCACCTTTCCTATGCATTGAACATTTCACTACCTGTTATGGAACCTGTTGATGGCACCAAACTTATGGACGTCAAATATTTGACTGCTTGTGGCTTCCTTGGTGTTTACCATGCTAACCGGAGGCTCTGAGCATACCAATTTAGTTATCTTGATGACACACAGGTTGAGCAGGTTCAGTTGCCATGCCCCCAATCCTTCTTGATTGTGGAGAAGGACACTTGGATCCTCACCAAGGACCAAGTGACGGAGATCCTACCCGAGCACTAGCCCGAGGAAGAGGAAGATGAAGGGCAGCAGGATGAGCAGGAGCAGGAGCAGGAGGGAGAGCAAGGATACAACCCTTCTTGGGAAGGACAGCAGCAGCAGCAGCCAGGAGGAGCCTGGGAACCATGGCCCAACCATCCACAACAGGGGTACGGCTACTTCCCCTATCAGGAGTTCCAACAGCTCAACCAGTGCGTTGGGGAGATCAACCACACTCTTAAGGATGTGAATGAAGATGTGAACACGTTGACTCACAACTTCAGTCACTTCATGACCCACTTTCTCGACTTCTACCAGCAGTACCCGCGTCAGCCGCTCAATGACAGCAACAACTGAGCCTGGCAATAGCCTAAGCTTGGGGGAGGTTTGAAGACCTCCAAACTTTGCATTCATATTTTTATTTCTTCTTTTGATTTATTTCTTCAAAAATTTCATGTTTATTTTTAGTTTTGCATTCCTAAACCAAAAATACAAAAAAATTAGTTGTAATTTTATTTGCAAGTTTGTTTCTTTGTTTCTCTCGGAGATTGCTTAATTTCAGGTGATTTGGCAATATGGAAATATAGGAGAGGTTCGACTCAAATACAAGAATGAAGCAAGCGAGAGGAGGTATCACATTCATTTCATCACACTCTTTGCAACCTTAAATTGATCCTACAATTATTTACTTGCTTGCACTAGAGTCACTCCCTACTTAGCTTGTTATCCTACAAATTCTATTCATTTGCTAGTATCTCCTTTTTTAGCTTTGAAACAATGAGAAATGAACTTGGTTAAAATACTTCCTACATTTTTACAACAAGAAAAAGCATCTGAAGATGACTTGAGTCCATGCTTAGCTCAAAAAATTTGATTTTAGAACTACTCCATCCCATTTGAGCTTAATATAAATAGACTCGATAGTACCCTTGCTTAAAATTGTTTGATTAAATGGATGCTTCGAATTAGTAGAAATTATGCCACTACTTTTTCTAATAATTACCATAAGATATTGCTTTGCGTGTGTCATTACAACTCTATCGTGCTCCATGGGGAACTATTAACTCCGCTGGCCAACGAACTATCTAAATGTGGAAAACCACTTGATTTCATCTATTGAGTTATGTAAATGTTTGTAGCAGCAATGTTATGACATATAAAAATTTTAGTCTCCTCATGGTTTCACGTTCCAAGTGAAGTTTTAGTGCTCCTCTGGCCCATTATTGCTCAACATCATTTATTGGCATGGTCACGAGTGCACAACACAGCCCCAATTAACATGTTAAAAAATAGTCGCATGATTTCTCTATGAAAGAGCTGAAGTTTTTGAAAGACAAGAGAAAGAAACAGGTGCTTTGAGAGTCTTGAAATTTTTACATGGGAGTAGATGAGTTGTTCTTAAATTAAATGTTTTGATGCCAACTTGAGTACTCTTAATTTGTTAAATGAACTAGAACAAAAAGTTTTCATCTCTCAACAAAGAGAGGCACCAAAAGAATTTGTCTCACCTTCTTAGCTAAAACTTTCAACACTTGCTTGGGGATATGGTTTATTTGCTAACAAGACATACATGGTTAGGAAGCGGACTCAGTGCAACCTTGTGAATACTTGTATGATCATATATAAGATTGCAGGAATTGTGAAGAAATGAATTTGACACCAATTCAAACTTGTGAGTTCCTTTATTTTCAGTCTTGAATCTCTGCTATTCTTCCTTATTTCCTTGTCACTCGAGGGCGAGCAACATCTAAGCTTGGGGGAGTTGATAGCTATGAGATTCAACACATTTTTGATTGCTTTTATTGATGGTTTTCTCCCGGATTTGATTATTTTCTAGATTTACCTAACGCTAATACTTCGGTAGCAAAGAAAACTTGGATTTTAATGTGTGTTTCAGGTTCTGAATGTCAACAAAAGGATTTAACTAGAGAAATACAATATTCTAGAGAAAACAAGCAAGTCCAACTTTGGAAGCACACGAGGGGAGCTCAAAGAGGCTCTAACAAGCAACTATACAGCGGGAATATTTTCCGGTCGTATAGTTCCCGCCGCCTCTGCCTTGTCAAAAGGGATAACTTCCATGAAGGGACCAGGGGCGAAAACACAACACAACAGCCGCCACACCATCCAGAAGGGAGAAAGAAGGGATCCGAAGAAGAAGGAGAAGATGTTCTTCATCTCCCTCCATGATCTTCGACCTCCTAGCCAATACACCCCCATCTCCACCTTGCAAGACTAGGGTTTGAGATTGTTTCTTCCCATCTTGAATTGTGTTGGATATTTTTCTATTCTTATTGTGGATCTCCATGGTAATACCAAGATGAATTCCCTTTATTTGATTATATTGATGAACCGTTCTTCTCTCATGTGTGAGTAATTCCCTTGGGCGTGGGAGATGTAGGGGATTGGCGAGATGTGATGTGCCTTCATATATTTTCCATTAGTTATTCTAATTACTATATTATGTGTGCTTGCCTATCTGTGGGATGCTTAATGATTGTTGTCCAATTAAGGGCCCAGACAACATAATACCTTGTTCTACATAGATAAGATCTTGTACCATAGTGGACCGGCGACCCCCGGGTGACACGGGGATATCAATGGAAAGCTAGTTGACTCGAGGATAATGAGTAACCACTATGCTTATTGCATTAGTCTGATCCAAGGAGCTTAATCGCTAAGCGACATGAAGGGTCTTAATCGTCTAGTGTCTGACCATGGTTTTGGTAGCAGGCTAGTAGGACTATTGAAGTTGGGATGAAATCTACCAAGAGGAGTTCCGGCTAATTATGGGTTGCTCGCCTACACATATATCTATAAGATTATAATTGTTAGATTTACCACTCTTCCACCTGGCACATTCGCTATCACCATGAACTGAATCTCCCCGCGCCTTTTTTCGCCATCTACAGGAAACAACAAACAAGCAAAGTCGTTCTTTATTTTTATGCATTATATTTATGAAGTTTACATTTTAGTTCTATTTAAATTTATCGCATTTAATCAAAATCCCATTCTTATTTCAACACTTGTAGTCAATTCACTCGAAGACCTGTGACAACTTCGTGTGTGACAGAGACTTCATCAATAAAAACTTACCTTTGGGCTTCCTACGGGATCGATATCTGAACTTCGAAACTAGCTACAAACGATTTGTGCTCTTGCAGACATCAGATGCCGCTTAAATTGCCAAGCATATTTTAGGGTTTCATTTCAGTTCTATTTAACTTGTCATATCATCATCCTTGCTTGAGACTTGCATCGATGTCATGTGTTTATTGTTTCCCTTTCTTTCCGGTGTTTGGTTCTTCCTTGGTAGAATACGATATCGAGAAGACCGAGATCAACACCATCGAAGATCGAAGATCAATACTTTACCAACTATAATCAAGTCAAGTACAAGATATCCGAAGATCTGCTTATTGGTTAACAATGGGCAAAGGAAAGCATATCCCCACAATTATACAATCCTATGGTTTCAAAAGCATTTCAATTCCTGCCATGATGCATACGATTCTACTATGGTCTTTTATCGATAGATACAGTACGCTATATGTTGCATTACTCCCTTTGAGCTTATACTACCTAATCAACTGCTCCTAGCATAACTAGGTCTGGCTTGTGTGCACTGCTAGAGCTTATATCTCAGTCTTGCTTAGCCATGCCTAGCTATCAGTGCTAGTTCATCCAGATGATGTATCAGATATAGAGAATCTAGTATGACAGGAGAACTAGGTGATGAGGTGATATCAGTGGTAAAGGTTAATCATTCTAAGGCTTGTATGGGAGGCCACTATGGGATGTGGTTTTTATAGTCCCATGCTCGCCACCCCTAGGACCTGGAAGTTCTTACCTCTTGAACCAAGACGAGCGTACAGCCACACGGGGCCTGTAAATCCCCACAAGTACTAACTTGCCTAGTAGATTCCATGAGTCATATAGTTTGGGATTTCCATTTAGCATACGCATCAAAAATGTTTTCGAAAGAGGAGGAGAAGGAGGTGCATCATAAAAGGTAGGGAAGCGTGGACCAGGTTGCTTGGGGTTGAAAGCTCCCCTAGTAAACCAACATTGCCTCACATCTCCAGGGACGGGCTTCAGGCCGTTACGGCAGAACCATCCTTAGGGCGTGACTCATGGTCTCGTTGAAAGCAAGGTAAAGGTCGTGTCTAACCACCCTATGTCGGCCTTCCAAGGAAGAGGGCTAGTACTAGTGGAATTAAGAGAAGGTTAGTACGTGTGGGTAAAGTTGTGAAGCCCTGCAGGGTTTTAATATTTTTGAAAAGTCGTGTCCATGGTTATGGACGACTTGGGAACGAACGTGAAGATCATATAGAACATGAACCTAATGTAAAACTTGGCAACTAAGGTTTGTTAAGGATGCTTCCTCAGGGTACAAGTCGGTGATCCTAGTTGAGAAGTGATGGTGATTTGGTGGATATCACGATATGATGATCAATACCTTGGAGATGTTGCTCTCTTATACCCTTTTAAAATACTCTAATTAGACGAGCTTCTTATCTCTCTTGTTTTGTAAACAAAGATGGCTTTATGCAAAATAATCCCACCATCCATAAGTCTTGCGAAGTACACCCTATACTCACCCTTTGCTTTGTTGATACTTTTGTAGCAGAGTAAGTGTTCCCATGAATACAAGCTTGGTACAACATCGATACCAATGAGTAGCTTGGGGTTCCCAGCCGACAGCCTAGAATCTATGGGCTGGGACGTCATCATTATGCTTCAGGTCTCTTAGGCCATTTGTTAAGTTTGCTATACTTAATAGCATAATTTGCCTTCCGTTGTTTGATGTTTTTGGTTAGTGACCTCTGCTTGTAATATTTTGGTTCTTTGTGCAATTATGAGCTTATTGTAATAAATTTTGTATCGCAGGGTCACTATTGTGTTATCGATTATTCACTAGATATCGTCGAGCTCTAGTTTAAGCTTATGTCAGGCTAAGGTCTGGGATTTGTTTAACCCTGATTCTGGGGGTGTTACAGTATCCCGCCGGCTGGTGATCCCGGTCTCCGCCATGGTGGAAACCACCGACAGCGACCAGAAGCAGGCGGAACTCGAAGTCGTGGAGGAGGAAGCTGAATCCCACATGTGAGTGTGGAGGGGCTCTAAACTTACTGCGTAGCACCTGAAGGAGCTTGCCAATGAGGGATATCCCCCTCAAAGGAGGGGCTGGTTTGGCTTCCGGCGCCAGCCGGCGAGGTCATCCCCTCTCCCTACGACGAAGAGAAGGTCTACCTCAAAGCACAAATGGTATGTGGCATTGCCTTCATAGTCTTCGACTTCTTCCTTGAGGTCCTGAAACATTTCTAGGTTCTCCCTCACAACCTATCTCCCAATAGCATCTTAGCACTTAGCAATTTCATAGCTTTGTGCGAGGGATACCTAGGGATTAGGCCTAGGTTAGACTTGTTTATCTATTTCTTCACCATGAAGAGAGAATCCGTAGATTCCAAGGATGAACTTCATAATCCGGCGGTTCCTGGCATTGCTGGCCATGAGTCTTGCAAGAACTGGCAAAAGATTTATTTCTATGGCCTAGATATTTTTCTGGCCGGCCGACAAGGCTCATACCTCGACTTTGTCCATGGAGCTGCCACTGAAGCCAACACCTAGAGGTCCCAGCCCTTCTCCCCTCCGAGAAAAATCCTCCCGCGCCATAAGGTGGATAGAGTGGATAGTAGACGGAGGCCTAGCCTACTTGGACCTAGCCATGTGCTGGTTCATGAGGCGGATCCAGCCTCTGCAACACCACGCCCAGATGATGCATGAGTATACCAAGGAGAGAGATGATCCAATGAGAATCTCCAACGACAACTTCTCCAACGACTCCATCAAGATCTAGCTTAAGGACATCGTCAAGATAAAAGATAGGAAGTGTGGCTTCACTATCACCTTTGACATGTTCGAATGCGGTGAATGCCTAGAGGTAACCATGTTTCCTTCATTTGTTTGTATATACTCTAAGTTCTCCATCTTGGATGCATCAATCATCTAACATGTTTGTATCCCATTGAAGGATGTGCATGTTTTTTCTGATGATGATGCCTCCAAGGATCATCAAGCTCCGGCAATGCGAAAGCGAAAGAGCTCCACCTCTGACACTACTACCGAGGGCAAGAAGAAGAAGAAACTGGATAGTGGAGTCTCCAAGAAATCCACTACCTCCTTAGAGGCGGAGAAGAAAAGGTCTACTAGCATCATGTTGACCAAGGCACTTGCTATTGTGTAAGAACTTCACTTTTCCGACTTTGATTTGTACTTACTCATTCCTGTACTTATACTTTGTATGTTTCGAGAAGAAATCAGGTATTAGTCTAAAGCGCACCTCAAAAGATACTGGAAGGTCTAAAAATATTCGTGAGATGCTGACCAAGCCCTCCCCCATTGTCGCTCCCTCCACTCCTGCAGCCAAGTGATACCTTCAATCCGGATTCAAGGATGTAGTATAATAGCTTTTTCCCTAGAAGACCTAGGTATAATCGAACCTTGGAAAGCAATGCTAAAAGCAAATAAAAAGGACAAGTCTACAAGACTTTGTTTCTTTATTTTACCTTTTTTTACTGGACCAATCTAGTTTAATTTTATAGTGGATTGAATCAATGGATGGAGATAGGCTAGGGTTGAAGATCCACTTGCAGCTGCACATCATATGGGATAAAAGATAGTAATAAGCATAGTCATCTGTAAAGTTTTAATAGGGATAATCTATTGTGGGCAACACATCCTATTATACTAAAGATCTCATGATGTAGCGGAGATAGCAGAAGTCTTTTAATCCAACTGAGTGCACCACGAAGCAACGGGCTACAAATGATTATTAAGTGTAAAACACAGATCAAATCATTAAGTGGTGATGTTTTTGTGATCCCGAATGGGGCGCTAAGCAAAGACCGTACTACCCTTTATGTCACTAGGGTTCCTATGATATCGCCGCTAGCCAAGTATCTAACCTCAAGCCTTTCTTAATCTATGTGATCTTGGATACCTACAAGTCCACAGATCAAGACGAGAGACAAAAAAACAAAATATACAAATCGCTATTTCAAACAATACACAATGCTCCCATGAATTAGATGCACATAATCCCTGCGAGGTTTCTCCCCAACCTGCAACACGTGAGGACTACTCACTCATAATAATAAGATCAAGGATAGAAAACACTGTGCAAAATACTTAGATTGAAATCAAATATTCTTACAATGTTTGCCGAATCACAAGCAAATCTAAAGTACAAAGCAATGGCTATGGCTAATGGAGGAGATGGATGATGGATGGATAAACAATGGCATGGATCTCCTTTGGTGGTGTTGTGATGCAATATGGGAATGGCGGCTCTCTGTGTGGCGGCTGAGACCTCAAAATATATAGGCGTCTTCATGAAAGTTGTATGGTTTGACAAGACGAAGCCACTGCCACATGGTATGGGCGGGCCCTGTCCGTACTAGTGGTCATTACGGCTGTTGATGCCTGGAATTGACTCCACAATTACTTGGTCATGTGGACTTCCTCAAAAACCTTCATTATGACTCCAGATTTCGGATTAAAAAGCGTGATTTCCTGCACAACACAATTCAAAGCAAGGTTTTGCATATCTTTGCAACTATTATTCATTAGTGGCAAGGATTGAGAGTTTCTTGACAATTGATTAACTAAAAACAATGTTTAAACACGGTGGAAGATGACTATTTTTGGAGCCATCAACCTCCCCAAAGCTCAATCCTTGATCACCCTCGAGCAAGAAGAAACAAAAGAACTATAAGGAATTCAACATTTAAACTTGAAACAACGAGAATAAGAATTCACTTATGGTTGGTAGTCTTATGTGTTCATCACTTCATCCATTTCAAAGGCTTATCAAAGTTAGAGAGATGACAAGAATACTATACAAGCTTCGGTAAGTCAAGACAATCAAAGTAAAGTTTAATATAAGCATAAATAACTAGAAGTGTAACAATCAATCCAATTCTTCTACTTAACTCTCAGCTTACCAAGGAACACTAGGATATTTTAAATAGCATAATTGAGTAAGAGAGTTCATGTCCTAAGGATCATAATAGTGAAGTATCTTATTAAAACCCACATCAGTAAATCAAGGCTATCAAAAACACTTCTAATCCAATCATTGTCTTTCAATAAAATTCATAAAGTAGTAACGAGACCATGACAAGGACTGGTTATATGGATCTTCATACATATTTTTTCTCTTTCTTTCTTCTCTTTTTTATTCATTTTCAAGAATCATTGGTTCTTTCTTTTACAAGTGCTTGCACAACCTTTGAGAGTACCAATACTTTTGCCCATATATTAACGCGTATGCCACTCATGTCATCAACTCATAGCCGAAATTCAGGGTTATACCATAGATCGTTCAAAAGCTAGCGGAGTTGTTGGCAACCCAAAGGTGTGCATGAGAAACAAGGAACTTTTTCTTCACCTTTTATGTATGCTAGTACCATGGTTTGATGCACAAGGTTAGCTTTGGCATGCATCACAATTACCACTAGACATCATTTCAATTAAACAACTCCTTTCAAGAGTGTCGTCAAGACAATCAAAACATCTATGGGGTTAAGTATCTTCAAGGGTATACTCTTAAGACAATCATTCATCAAATAAGTCATAAATTTCAGACTTTTTCTAACTGTACTTGTTTGTCAATATTATTTCCAAGGCAAGACTCGGTTAGCTAAAAGAACTAGAGCAAAAGCTTCCACAACTAATCATCGTACCAATAAAAAGCTTTACTCTAACTATATTAAATTACTCCCACTAGCATGGCATATTAACAAATCAAGAAACTAAGATAAACAACTCAAACTTAAAAAGTGGGAGGCATAGGACATACCTCTCATAATTGACTTCATAATCCTCTTCCTTATATGGATGTGTTCTTTCAAAACTGAAACATGATTACTCCCATAATAATATTAAAGCAAAGAGGCAAAGTGTGAATCCACATTTACAAAAAAAGGAATAACAGAAAAATATTTTTGTATTTTTGATGACAGGGATTAAAAAATAGAAAAGAACTTACAACCAAACAAGGAACTAAGAAAACAAAAACAAACATAAAACAAAAGCAAACGGAAAAGAAAAGTGTTGGAACAAGCCAACATGAGTGTTTCAAAGATTCAAAGGACCTGGAGTACAACCTCATTATTACACAAATAAAATTGCTGGGGAACACATCCCTAAGCTCAGGCTTTTGCAAGACCTTTTGTTGCTCATTATGGTGGTGGTGGATAATCTCCCATGTTCCATTGGCTGCTCCAATCATGGAACTAGGTGGCGAGGTTCGCATAAGCATCTCCAAGGTTGATGCAGAGGTTGTTGATGTTTTTGATATTTCCTTCAAGCGCATAGATATCTTCATAGGAGGTGTAGTAGTTTGGTGGCTGCACATCTTGTTCGCGTTCCTCTTGTTCCACTTCTTCATCTTCTCCTCCTCCTCCCATGGGTATTTCTTGATGGGGTAGATCTATCTCAACCTGCACGTCAAAACGCAAACGTCCATTCTCAATAGAGAATAGACCATTATACAAAGGAGCTATGATCAATTGATCCGCTCTAGGAATATCAAGGAAGTATGTACCACCAGTTCTAGAAATCATACCACATGCTCTTAGAGTAGAAAAACCGAGACGGTTAATTCCTATCAACGGTTGGATATTACCTAGGTTGATGTGAAGCGCGCATGCAAGAACGGTCACAACTCCTCCTCCGCATATGGGTCCTCGAGATTGCAGGGCCTAATGCTTAAGGTAAAACACAAGAAGGGAGCCCAAATCTGGCATTAAGTTACAATTAATAATAGTAGCTTTTGCAAGGACCATCATGTCCTCCTCATTGACTCTAGTAAACTCACCACGTTCCTGCAAGGTGTTAGCAATAATATAAAACAAATAGCAGATAGCAGGATGATCAATTTGGTTTCCCTTGGGTGTGTTTCCATGAATTCTCATTAAATTAAAGTACTCCCAAGGTGCAGGATTTAAAACACAGGTAGTGGAGCGTATGTTGGTGTTGTTGTTGGCAAACCCAAAGCATTGAGCACATTGATCGAGTGTCAAGGAGTACTCATAGTTCATAAGACGGAAGTTGATGCGATCAACTCTAGGCATTTGATCCTCGAAATAATAGTGAGAGCACACCATATGCGTCAAGGTGCTGAGGAACTCAAGCGCCAAGCGGCGATACGTGGAAACATCTTGGTGGACTTGATTTCTTGGAGCTTGAGACGGTAGAAACGGTTCAGCTAAAACTCCTCAGTAAACTCAATACCAAGTGACTCAGGGGTCAATGTATCAACGGGTGGTGCAGAAGGTTCCGCAGCCATCACACATGTATGGCTCCTCGTGTTCATCTAATACAAATTAAATAAAGAATCCTAACTAAATTTTTTAGTCCAATAGAAACATAGCATATGTGATCCTCTACACTAGTTACAATAGAAACTCCTCTAAAAACAATACTAAGCATGCTCAATATCAAGATTAGATCAAGAACAAGACCTAAGTCTATATTGACAATGATGACAGATTGAGTGAAGCTTTGGTGCAAATAAGTTGGGCATTGGAGGAGAATCATACCTTAGATCAATTGGGTGCGAGGAAACAAAGAAAGATTGAGTAAATTTGAAGATCCAATTGAGGTGGTTTGGAGTTTGGAGGAAGAAGAAAGAGAAAGTTTGTGTTTGGGGATTTTAGGTTACCTCCTCGTAGCTGATATGGTGGCCACGTACATGGTATGGGCGGGCAGTATGGCCAGAGCCCGCCCGTACCGGGTGACATACCTTGGGGGTGACGAATCCCTTCCAGTGGTGCACTCGGTATGGTCGGGTGGTACGGTCGCTCGCGCCCGTACTACTGGTCGTTACAACCCCTGTGTCATGTGACAAAAAAATCAAAGTTTCTATTTTCCAATGCCTCGAGGTGGTACGGGCGCACGGTACAGTCCCTTCCGAACGTACCACTGGTCGTTAGATGACCAGTGAGCTGAAAAACTCAAGGAATTTGATTAGTAGCTTCATGCGTCTTTACATATCTTATCAAAGGACAAAATAACAGCAAATAAACTTCATAAAAATCAGCAATACTTATTAGGACATGTGTTAGTAAAAATAAAAGATCGAGGATTACCTTATTTCTTCTCCTCTTTCCAAAGGTCTTCTTGAAAACTCTTTATTAGAAACAAAAATAAACAAACAAAACTAAACAAAAATAACACAAGGGTAAATTTTTTATTTCGCATGGGTTGTGTTCCATGAAGCGCTTCTAGTTATGGTTAATTGCTTGACCCAAATGGTGACCATTTAGGTTTAATGAGTGGAACACCCACTCCAAAGTAATTGGCTTTCAAAGTAATTATACCATCGTCATCATTAGGCTTGGCCTTCTTCTTCCTAGGGAAGTGGACTATAAAAGGATCTCTATATGGTAGTCCTATTCTCACATTCCCTTCGTGTAAATTGATTAGTGCTTTAATAGTTCTTAGGAAAGGCCTGCCTAGTATTATAGGTGCTATGGGATCTTAAGGCATGCCCACAATAACAAGATCAATAAGAGCGGGACTACCTTTAACTTCAACAACTATATTTTCTTTTATCCCAACAACTTGTTTATAAGTTGAATCGCTAGAGAGAGTCTTGATTCAGTAGTTGCAAATTGCCCCAAGTTTAACTTGTCGGGCTTTTGGAAATCATTGAGACACTTGCACCCAGATTGCAAAGTGCAGATATCTCATTGACCCTAACCTTAATTTTAATAGTGGGCTCAAATATATCATCCAACTTTAGCAGGAAGCTTATCAGCTAGTCTCTTATACTCCATCTCTAAATATCGAACTTTAGATGCTACTTGTTGAATAAATTGTTGGTACATAACATCATTACCTTTTTCTATACTGGGATTCTTTACGGTGATCATCTTTAGTAGATCTTCCATGGTATATTCTGGTGTTGGTGCATTGCTATAATCCAGCTCTTCAGGCTCTTCTTTATTTGTTACCACCCTTATCATCTTGAGGTCTTCTACTAGATTTGGCTCAGGCTTCCTAGCAAACTTTGCTAGTATGAGAGCTTAGCTCTCCGCTACCTTGCCCAATTGAGCCTCCATGGTTTTTGTCCTTTCTTGTAGAGCCTGCACATTATTTCTAATTGCAATGGCTTGGTTAGATAATTTTCCTATACTAATCTCATGGTTCTTTGTGATTTTAATGAGCATATTATTTTTCTCGGTTTGATCTTGCATAAAAGTTCTAACAGTTTGCTCATATGAGAGATTTCCATGATTTGCTCCATTATGATTATCATAATTATTGTAAGGATCTCCTGCAGGATTAGAATAATGTTTAGAAGCAAAATTTTGGTTCTTCCATACAGGATTATAAGGATTGCGAGCTGTAAAATTAATATCATTAACATCGGTAGTGATAGCATTAACTTGGGTATCTTCCTTACCATTTACTATGTTGAGTAACTCGTCTACCTTAGATGTAACCATGATACGTTGCTAATGTATCTATAATTTTTGATGTTCCATGCTTGTTTTATATCTACTTTCTTATGTTTTGTCCACACTTTGGAGTATTTTTATACACTTTATGGGACTAACCTATTAACAAGATGCCAGAGTACCAGTTGCCTGTTTTCTGCTATTTTTGGTTCCAGGAAAGTCAAAAAATGAATATCCCGGAATTGGACGGGACAAAAGCCAAAGTTAATATTTCACCGAGGGGAACACGGAGCCAGAAGACGAGACGGAGAGGGGCCAAGAGCCGACCACACCACCTGGCCGCGCGGCCAGGCCCGTGCCAGGGAGTGGTGCAGCCACCTCGGGCACCCCCTCGGCCTCCCCTTTCTCCTATAAGAAGCCTCCGATACAGAAACCCTAAGTACCGGATCAGAATTCCACAAAAATTCAGCAGTGCCACCTCCACCGAAGAGGAGATTCGGGGGACAGAAGTCTCTGTTCCGGCACCCTGCCGGGATGATGAAGTGCCCCCGGAGCCATCTCCATCGATATCCACCGCCATATCCATCGTTGTTGCTGATTCCCATGATGAGGAGGGAGTAGTTCTTCCTCGAGGCTAAGGGTTCTACCGGTAGATATGTGTTCATCTCTCTCTCTCTATGCATGATCTTATGAGATCATGAGCTTTGTAATCTACAGATCTATTCTGCTACTCAAGTGCTTTAATGAATCTCTGCTTATCCCCACGTGTGTGAAGTTGACAGTGTTCACACCATGTGGCACTTTGGCTAAGATTACATACATACTTATCATGAGTATAATTTGAGTTGGATGTCTATATGAAATTGTGGTGTTTGTTGGAACTATCTAGCGCTCAAGGTGATAGTGAGGGGTTATCTAGATGAGGAAAGCGAACTTTGAGGAGTGCTGTTATAGCCCTACCATGGATTAGAGTGTCCAATCGGAGAGTAGTTCAGAGTAGTATCATAAAGAGATGATATTTATATGAGAGTGTTCACTAGCGAAAGTATGACCCTAGGCCTTGTTTCTAAGCATTGAAACACCGTTTGCAACTAGATCTGTTACATGTTTCCTTGCTTCCATCTTTATTTAAGATTGACTTTAGTCTCTTCCTTCCCTTCAAGCTCTTTTCTGGCACCATTACCACTTATAATTATCCATACCACTTGTATTTCACTATCTCTTCGCCGAACTAGTGCACCTATACACCTGACAAGTGTATTGGGTGTGTTGGGGACACAAGAGACTTCTTGTATCTTGATTGCAGGGTTGCTTGAGAGGGATACCTTTGACCACTTCCTCCCTGAGTTCGATAAACCTTGGGTAATCCATTTAAGGGAAACTTGCTGCTGTTCTACAAACCTCTGCACTTGGAGGCCCAACAACTGACTACAAGAATAGAAGTGCGTAGACATCAAGCTATTTTCTGGCGCCGTTGCCGGGGAGGTAATGTAAAAGGTACTCACATCCTATGGCTACTAAGCTATCTTCTAGTACTGTAGCTGGTGTGTGAGTGCTCGAAGTTATTTCCTTAAGATTCTGCAATTATATCTTTTTGTTTCTTGTTTTTATTTTCACTAGTTAGGCTTAATGGAAAACAACAACAAAATTAGAGAGCTTTATAGTATTTATCTTGAGTTAGGACATGAAGTGTTTGAAGAGAAAATTATAAAACCTATGGAACTTTATTTGCATGCTAATAGAAATGTTATTAGTATGAATTCTTTGAACACCATTATTGCTAATGCTATGTAAAATTCTAAGCTTGGGGAATCTAGTTTTGATGAGCATGATATTTTTAGTCCCCAAGCACGGAGGAGAAAATTTACTTTGATGATACTATACCTCCGATATTATATGATGATTACTAAGATGACTATGATATTTTTAGTCCACCTACTATTGAGGAGAAAATTAATTATGATTACAATATTCCTCCTATATTTGATGATTATGGTGATGAGAATAATAATGGTAGCTATTTTGTTGAATTTGCTCCCACTACAATTAATAAGAATGACTATGTTTATGTGGAGAGTATTAATTTTTTTATGCATGTGGCTCATGATAAGAATGTTTTATGTGATAGTTATATTGTTAATTTTATTCATGATGCTACTGAAAGTTATTATGAGAGAGGGAAACATGGTTTTATGTATCCCAACAATATTAAGTTTCCCCTCTTTATGTTGAAAATTTTGAAGTTGCACTTGTTTTGCTTTCCTATGCTTGTTGCTTTGTGCTTTCATGACTTGTTTCTTTACAAGATTATTTTTCATAGGAAGTGGATTTAGACTTAAATGTGCTTTGAATTTGCTTCTTGATGCTATCTTTTACTTCAATTCATATTTCTTATGTGAGCATCTTCTCAAACTATCGTGCCTAACTTAAAGGCGTTAAAGAAAACTACTTTCTGGGAGATAACCCAATAGTTTTCTTGAGTCTTGGAAGTTATTACTTCTGTAATAACCTCTCCTTACCCTTTTTTATTTGATTTTTGTGCCAAGAATAACCTCTAATGAGAGGGAAGAAAGATTTGGGGAAGTGTTGTCCCGAAACAGATTTTTGTGCTTCACTGTACAAATTCGTGAAAAATCTCTGTATGTCAGATTGAGCCGTAATTTTCTGAATAAATCCCCCAGGTTGTTATCTAACTTTCGTTAGTTCAACGCTTTTCGATTTGAGCAAGAGAAGGTCTTCTAAAAAATCGGTTTTCACCTGCTGGTCTGTTTTAACAGATTTCTGCCATTATTTGCATTTGCCTCTTTATCGATTTCTTTTTGGATTCTTTTTGGTGAATTGAGCTTTTGAGGGAATTTCTACAGTGGCTTGTGTTTTTAATGAAATTTTTTCTGTTTTAAAACTAAAACCCAGAGGTTTATTATCTTTTGAATACACTAATGTTGCTAATGAAGATTGTGTGAAGTTTTGTATGAAGGAAATTTCCAGGTGTTGGGAAAAAATGATGTAATGAGATGAAGAATGGACAAAAGCTCAATCTTGGGGATGCCAGCCTGTGTCACCCCAAGAAATATTCAAGAAGTATAAGCGTCAAAGCTTGGGGATGCCCAAGGCATCCCCTTCTTCGTCAATAAAAATCTTAGGTTTCTTCCAAACACTTCATTTTTATTGTTTCATGCAAAATTGTGTTGTTCTTGGAGCATCTTCATCTTTTTTTTAGTTTTATTTTGTTTGTTTTGCTTAAATAAGTTGGTTGGATCCCAGTACTTTTTTTGGAGAGAGACACACTCTACTTTCATTGTTTAGAACACTCTAGTTTTCATTCTTATTGTCTTGTGAGTGTTCTCTTTTGCTAGCACTGTGTTTAGCCTTAGTTTTATTGTGATTTCAGCTTAGAAATTTTTAGTTCTTATTTTTGGATTTGTGAGACAATCTCACTGATCTTTATTTATTATTATCTTTGTGAGTCCTTTCAAATAAGTCGATTGGTGTTGGAAGAGAGTAGAAAGCTTCATGCTTTAATGGTACAAAAGGGAGCTTGTTTTGACCGTGGCTTAGACTTTATCATGTCATGCTAGATGTTGCTTTGACCTTATGCTTAGTGATTATTGTTGTAGCATGGCTTGTTCCAAATAATTGAGATTGCTTAATGTGCCTTGAAAGAATCATGTGTTGTTTTAGCATAGTATTGTGGTATTCTCCTTTGATGCTTTATTTGGGTTGACTTGGCGCATGCTCACACCATGTTATGACTATCCCAAGTCACCATAGCCTCTATGATCCTTTAGTTTTTGACTTGTAATATCACTTTATGCTTTAATTAATGATGTTTTGTCGCTTTGCATGATTATGGCCATTATTTCTCTCTTAATCGGTCGCTCCCAGTCTTTTGCTAGCCTCCATACCAAGTATGAGTCCCACTCATGCATCCAACTCCAAATAAAACCAAGTTATTCCAAAGAGTCCACCATACCTACCTATTATCATTTGCTACTCCAAGTATATTCATGTTTTTATCTACCTTCCAAATTAAACTTGTTATGTGAAAATTAGTGATTAAAGCTCTCACGAACTTGATGGCACACTTTAATTTCTTGCACTTAATAATCTTGAACCATCGTGTCCATCTTTGTTGTGTATATGCTTGCACTTTATAAGTTGAAGTTAGCAGAACCATGTATCATGGGGAACGCTTTAAACATTGCACTTACTTTTCCGTTGATATCATGATTCTTTTGCTTATGGATCCCAGAGGTGTGAAATAAAAGGGGAACTTGTAAGATCATGGAGTTTATATGTGTGTTAGAGAAACGCCTAGGCCGCTAGCCTAAGCCATGCCTAATCATGGTGGAAACTTGCAGCATAACCATAATGAGCACTCTATGAAGCGTCCTCAATAAGAACCTATGCAAATAGCAAATAAAAAGATCGCTGAGATGCTCATTGTCTACTTGCCTTGTCATTTTGATTATGGGATAGCTCCTGTATCATGTGCAAGGGGTACCCCGTTGGCGGTTCTCTATGATACATATGTACTTACAATGATAAGAGCTTACTTGTGACTGAAGTTGAGAGCATGAGGTTCGGTACTCGTAAGCAAGGGGCATGAGATTTCAACTTATAACTTGTCAAGCATATCCTCTTAGTTGTGTCACTTTAACCTTAATCACTTGAAGATGACTATGATAGGGGCAATGAGAGCTGAAAGCTAATAAGTACCATAATTTTTGGAAGCTCTTTATGAAACTTGAATCCCTGCTTCCTTTTATGAAGGCCTTTCTTTTACTTTTATGTTGAGTCTCCATATTCTATCTTTATGCACCTATTGAGAGAGCATAATGGCCATTCTTAGTTTAATGTGCATTATCCCAAGACTTGTTAATTGATGCATAACTTTGATATTGCTTGTTCTTAAATTATTTGTATCTAGTCACCCTTATGAACTTTGAAGGTGTCCTATGCATTTATGTTTTGCTACTCTATGAGGGACAAGATGAATACCATTCTTATTATGATTTCTTTATGTGAAACAAACAAACTTCTTGCAAAGCATTGCTATTCATGAATCTTTTTTTGTACCTTTTCATGCTACAACATAGTTGCTATGTCTTATTGTTAGAACTATATCTTTCATGTCTATGTTAAAGTACTATGATCCCAGCTATCAATATGCCTTGATCAAGATTGTGATGGTGCATGTCACCTAAAAAATTATTCTTTCTTTTTATCACTTACCTCCTCGAGAATGAGCAGGAGTTAAGCTTGGGGATGTTGATACATTGCTAACATATCTATAATTTTTGATGTTCCATGCTTGTTTTATATCTAATTTCTTATGTTTTGTCTACACTTTGGAGTGTTTTTATACACTTTCTAGGACTAACCTATTAACAAGATGACATAGTGCCAGTTGCATGTTTTCTGCTATTTTTGGTTCTAGGAAAGTCAGAAAATGAATATTCTCGGAATTGGACGGGACAAAAGCCAAAGTCAATATTTCACCAAGGGAAATACGAAGCCAGAAGACGAGATGGAGAGGGGCCAGGTCACACACCACCTGGCAGCATGCTGGCCTGCCGCCCAGGGGTGGTGCAGCCACCTCAGGCGCCACCACCGAAGAGGAGATTCAGGGGACAGAAGTCTCTGTTCTGGCACCCTGTCGAGACAGGGAAGTGCCCCTGGAGCCATCTCCATCGATCTCTGCCGCCATCTCCATTGTCGTTGCTAATTCCCATGATGAGGAGGGAGTAGTTCTTCCTCGAGGCTAAGGGTTCTACCGGTAGATATGTGTTCATATCTCTCTCTCTATGCATGATCTTATGAGATCATGAGCTTTGTAATCTACAGATCTATTCTGCTACTCAAGTGCTTTAATGAATCTCTGCTTATCCCCACGTGTGTGAAGTTGACAGTGTGCACACCATGTGGCACTTTGGCTAAGATTACATACATACTTATCATGAGTATAATTTGAGTTGGATGTCTCTATGAAATTGTGGTGTTTGTTGAAACTATCTAGCGCTCAAGGTGATAATGAGGGGTTATCTAGATGGGGAAAGCGAACTTTGAGGAGTGCTGTTATAGCCCTACCATGGATTAGAGTGTCCAATCAGAGAGTAGTTCAGAGTAGTATCATAAAGAGATGATATTTATATGAGAGTGTTCACTAGCGAAAGTATGACCCTAGGCCTTGTTTCTAAGCATTGAAACACCGTTTGCAACTAGATCTGTTACATGTTTCCTTGCTTCCATCTTTATTTAAGATTGACTTTAGTCTCTTCCTTCCCTTCAAGCTCTTTTCTGGCACCATTACCACTTATAATTATCCATACCACTTGTATTTCACTATCTCTTCGCCGAACTAGTGCACCTATACACCTGACAAGTGTATTGGGTGTGTTGGGGACACAAGAGACTTCTTGTATCTTGATTGCAGGGTTGCTTGAGAGGGATACCTTTGACCACTTCCTCCCTGAGTTCGATAAACCTTGGGTAATCCACTTAAGATAAACTTGATGTGTGTTCTACAAACCTCTGCACTGGAGGCCCAACAATTGTATACAAGAATAGAAGTGCGTAGACATCAAAGCACTTCATTATTTACCTCGGTGATTGAACTCATTCTTTTCGAGGTTCTTTCCACATGCCATTGGGAATGGTTATCTTTCATATCATCAAGTAATTTCTTTGCAACACTCATTTGCTTTCCCATGATTGTTCCTCCTACCGCAGTATCTAGCATAGACTTAGACATTGGGTTAAGCCCATTATAAAATAAATGTAATATAAACCATTCTTCCATCCCATGACTAGGATAGTTCATTACGGCTTCTTTCATCCTTTCCCATGCAAGCGCTAGTGGCTCGTGATCTTCTTGTCTAAAGCTTGTAATGTTGGATCTTAGTTGCATAGTTTTAGCTAGGGAATTTTTTTTAGTCATAAACATATTAGTGCATTCCTCCCAAGATTTAATAGCGCCCTTAGGTAGAGCTACCAACTAGTCCTTAGCCTTTACTCTAAGAAATAAAGGAAACAACCTTAATTTAACAGCATTTGGATCTACATCCTTAATACGCATCATGTCACAAATTTTAGTAAAAGTATTTAAGTACAAACCTGAATCCTTAGAAGATGATCCTACAAATTGGTTTGGCTGAACCAAACTTAAAAGGTTAGGCTTAATTTCATATGTTTCCGCATCAATATTGGGCTGAGTGGTAGGTGCATGAATAAAATCATTAGTGGGAGTGCATACTCCCCAAGTCTCTATTGAGCCATGGCTCTATTTTTGGTATTTTTTAAGTAAAGAAAAACAAATAACAAGTAACTAATTTTTTGGGGTTTCAAATAGATAATTAGAAAGTAAAATAATAACAAGAAATAAACTAGAAAAAATAATAAAACTAAAAACAAGGTCTCTAGTGACCTCACTAGAATAGGGAAATTGCTTCCATAGCAACGACGCTACAAAAAGGGTTGATACCTTCGATACGGATTCACTGATGTAGTATAGTAGCTTTTTCCTAGAAGACCTAGGTTTAATCGAGCCTTGGAAATATTATAAAAGAAAATAAAAAGGACATGTCTACAAGACATTGTTTTTTCATTTTACCTTTGTTTACTGGACCAATCTAGTTTACTTTTATAGTGGGTTGAATCAATGGATGGAGATAGGCTAGGGTTGAAGATCCACATGCAATTGTACATCATATGGGATAAAAGATAATAATAAGCATAGTCATGTGTAAAGTTTTAATAGGGATAATCTCTTGTGGGCAACACATTCTAATATACTAGAGCCCCTGTGATGCAGCGGGCATAAAAAAATATTTTAATCCAACCGAGTGCACCACAAAGAAACGGGCTACAAATGATTATTAAGTGTAAAACACTGATCAAAGCATTAAGTGGTGGTGTTGTTGTGATCCCGAATGGGGCACTAAGCGAAGACCGTACTACCCTTTCTATCACTGGGGTTCCTATGAGATCGCTGCTAGCCAAGTATCTCACCTCAAGCCTTTATCAATCTATGGGATCTTGGGTACCTACAAGTCCACAAATCGATACAATAGACAAATAAACAAAAGATACAAATCGCTATTTCAAACAATACACAATGCTCCCATGAATTAGATGCACATAATCGTTGCGAGGTTTCTCCCCAACCCGCAGCTCGTGAGGACTACTCACTCATAACAATAAGATCTAGGATAGAAAACATTGTGCAAAATACTTAGATGAAAATCAAATATTCGTGCAATGGTCACTAAATCAAAAGGAGATCTAAAGTAAAAAAGCAATGTGTAAGGAAAATGGAGGGGATGGATGATGGATGGATGAACAATGGTGTGGATCTCCATTGGTGGTGTGGTGATGCAATCTGGGTTGACGAGGGTTGTAGGGTTTGACGAGATGGAGCCATTGCCACATGGTACGGGCAGACGGTACGGGCGGGCCTTGTCCATACCAGTGGTCGTTACGGCTGATGACGCCTGGAATTGACTCGACAATTACTTGGCCGTGCGAACTTCCTCAAAAACCTTCATTATGACTCCATATTTCGTATTAAAAAGCATGATTTCCTGCACAACACAATTCAACACAAGGTTTTGCATATATTTGCAATTATTAGTCATTAGTGGCAATAATTGAGTGTTTCTTGTCAATTGCTTGACTAAAAACAATGTTTAAAGATGGTGGAAGATGACTATTTTGGAGCCATCACCAAGCCTACATCAGGCTCCACCGGAACCTCATCCCCCGTGGCACCTAAGACTCCCGTCATGGAGACAAACAAAAATGCTACACCGGATGTCATAGGTTCTGCCAGCATGAACATTGTTCCCGGTGGCCAGGCAACACAGGAGAGCACGTCTTCTCAAATGGCTAAAGCTACAGCTAAGGATACCACCGAAAAAGGGAAGCAAATGATGGTGGGGACGGATGCAGCGGCGATAAGAACCAATTACGGAGCTTCTACGCCATCAACTATCATGATTATTCAATAGCCGACTAGAGCTTCATCTGTACCTCTGGTTGGTGCGCCTGTAATGCCTCAGACTCCTCCGACGTTAAGTCTGGATGATCTTATCCGGCAAGCGGATGTTATTTGCAACAATGCCAAGACCTTCCATGACGCATATGCCACTATAGAAAATAATCTCAAGATTATTGCTACCATAAGTCTTCGATCTTCACATTTCACTTTATAATATATCCCACTGTAGCCCCTGAGCTCTTAGGTGGAAAACCATAAGTTATTGGCCTGAGTGCTCTAAAAGGAACTAAGTGTAAAACTTGATAGTGTAGCCCCTGAGTTTCTAGGTAGAACGAATAATTCTGGCTAGATATTCTAACACAAGAATACATGAGTTAAAATCTAATATTGTTGCCCCTGATCCTCTAGGTGAAACTGAAAAGTTCCGTCTAGATGCTCTAGAGAAACTAAGCATGTTTCTTGTGCAGAGTGAGAATAACCAAAGGAAGGCTGCCAATGAAAGGTTTGCCAAGCTACAAAATGATCTGGATATTGAAAATGGTAAAACATCCTTTCTGAAGGAACATATCAAAAACAACAAGCGTCTATTCTATTCTGACCTCCCCATGTTCCATTATTTGTAGCTATTTCTTGCAAATACACATATTTCTTCATTCTTCTGACTTGTAGATGTTGTTTCCAAGGCTAAAAGCATTTTGAGCAATCCAAGCACATCCAGAATTGAATGATGAGAACAAGATGTTGAAGAAGGACCTGGCTGATGCTGACACGAGCAGGGAATGATGGCCATGCAATATTCTATGAACACCGAGATGGAGCACATGAATAAGGAGATTGAACATCACACAAAACAAGCCACCGCAAAGCAGAATACTCGGGGCCTTGAAGCTTTCAAGTAACTTCAAAAGGAGCATGACATCTTGGCGGAGACCTACATTCAAGCTGAAACAAGCATCTTTGGTAACTTTCTCCCATCTTTCTCAATTTTTGTAAGTCGGATACTTTAAATTGTTGCAATACTCATGATATTTGTGTCTTATGAAAACACAATCCCCATTGGTTTATCCAACATGGGTGAAGATACTCTAGATTCAAAGGAATGCATGATTCCTACTGGCAACTTCATCAACAGTGCCATCACCTAGGCCAAAGAGATAGCTAAACCCCTAGACATCACCATCAAAGCGGTAGATTATATCGACAAGTACGCGGAAATCCTCTGCCAAGATCCCGAGAAGATAAGGAGTTGGAAAGAATCCTCCATCCGGTACGGCACCAGGATGGCCTTGTCCTTGGTGAAAGCACTAAAGTTAACAACACTACTATCTGGAAAATATGATTCCTACTGGCCATGAAGTTAATAGCACTGCTATCTGGAACCCCCTCGTTGGCTATGATACCAAGGTTTCAAAGTTAGTCAAGGTGGATGTCTTCATGCCTGCTGAGGAGATGGATGACGAGCTAGTGGCATCAGAGTCTTCCCTTAGGACTTCCAACCTTGATAATATATCTAGGGATGTTTCTCCCATTGTTGATGACGTATCGTCAAAGTCACCTGCAGTTGAGCCATAAACACTTTGTTGTATTAAATGTGTCTCTGCCTATTTTGTGTGTATGTGGAAAAAACAATGTACAAGTATGGTGGAAAACTTGGCTACAAGTCTCCTGCTACTTATTTATATCTAGCATGTATTTATTTTTTAAGAAAGTGCTGGATTATCCATTATTCTGGTTCTTATGCTTGACTTCTCATGAGATGAAAGACTCGCAACACAAAACCATGTCCTTAGGTGATGATGCTTAATAGTACCATCTAGAACCTAAGGACAGAATCGTTGGCTTTGAGTACAGAAATGTCACTACTCTTGAATCCACATAAAAACAACCGAAAACGTGTAGACCAGAAACTTACGATAACGCCCGTCGGAACAATTTTCACAAGTGAAAATGTAAACTAGCACATAAAGGGTTTATATGATCCAAAAATAAACACTAAAGGAGGTAAAGGCCTTAGGAAATATGAGAGAACCAAATGCTTTATGTCATTAATCATTATAAGGTACTTGTTTCATAATATGAAATATGCTAAGCGTAAAAGGGATGTAGATGTGCTATGTTCCATGGATGATCAGTCTCCGGATAGTCATCATCGGGGTCACATCACTTATGCTTGCGATCTTTACCTGACCTTTAGGGGAAATCGCAAATATCAACGAGGTAATAGGAACCATTGAGCAGCGCTTTGCTTATGAAGAAAGGTCCTTCCCAATGTGGGGATAGTTTGTGTGGCTTTTGCTGCCTGAGGCGAAGCACAAGACCCCCCTCTTTAAATGAGCAATGCCTAACGCGGCGACTATGCTAGCTGCATAGCTTCTGCTAGTAGATGACGGATCTCTGGCATGTGAAGACATGTTCTTCCTCTAGCAGGTCCACATATAAGCGTCTGGATTCTTTAGCATCATCTTCATCGTAGGCAGAAATTCTTGGTGCATCATGGAGGATGTTGGATGGTAGGACTGCTTCTTCTCCATAAACCATGAAGAAGAGGGTCAAGCCGGTAAATCTATTGGGGGTTGTTCGTAAACTCCACAAGACAGATGTTAACACTTCCGCCTAGGCCACATCTGCTCTTTGTAGCAGTGCCTCTAAGTGTGGCTTGATTCCTTGCAGAATTAGTCCATTGGCCCTTTCAACTTGACCATTAGATTGTGGTTGTGCCACAGATTCTAGGTCAAGCTGGATGCCTTTATCGTGAGAGTAAGCCTCTACTTCTCCGAGTGATAAATCGTTGCCATTGTCGGTGATGATTCTATGTGGGATACCAAATCTCACCACTAGATCTCGGACAAGTTTAAAGGTTGTTGGATAATCGATATTTCTAATGGGTTTAGCTTCAATCCATTATTGAATTTATCAACTTCAACTAGCATACGTAAACCCACAAGGTGTCGTATTCAAGGGACCAACCATGTCAAGCCCCCATACTGAAAATGGCCAAGTAATTGGTATTGTTCACAATTCTTCAGCTAGAACATGTACTTGCCTTGCATAGAGCTGACATCCAACACAAGTCTACACCAGCTTGTCAGCGTCCACCTTGGCGGCCATCCAATAGAATCCTTGTCGGAAGGCTTTGGAGACCATCGATCATGGAGCGGCATGATGCCCGCAATCTCCGAGATGAATCTCTCTAAGGATTTCAATACCTTGTTACTGGAAGACGCACCATAGGAATATTCCTGTGGTGCTTATTTTGTATAGTTGGCCCTTTATTATAGTATATCCTTTTTCTCTGCATATTATCTGCTGGCTTTTGACTTTGTCGGCGGGCAGTGTTATGTCTTTGAGGTAGTCCATGAATGGTTTCGTCCAAGCCAGAGAGGTCACTGTAATCAAGTTAAGAAATGATTCAACTATATCCGGGTTCTTGGGGTCTACTCCTTTCATGGATGGTGTCTGCAGATGCTCCAGGAAAACACCAAGTGGAATTGGTTTTCGGGTCGATCCAAGCTTTGACAGCAGATCTGCCGCCTCATTATCCTCCCTTTTGACATACTTGACTTTGTAGCCATCGAAGCACTTGGCTACCTCGTCTAGTTCGTCTCGATATGTTGTCATCATAGGGTCCCGTGTGTTCCAAGTGCCAGTCACCTGCTAGGCAACCAAGTCAGAATCTTCACAGTAAACTAGGTGCTTGATGCCAATATCCTTGTCTACACGAAGTCCGTGAATGGGAGCTTCATATTCCGCCAAGTTGTTGGTAGTGTTGAAGTGGATCTGCGGGACGTACTGCCACTTTTCTCTTGTTTGTGATTGCAACAATACACCAGCTCCCGAGTGACTTAGATTCGTCAAAGTGCATGACCCAAGACTTCGGCTCTGGCACAGAAGTATCAGCTGGTAGTTCTCTCCAATCTGTGCTGAAATCCACCAATGCTCGTGATTTGATAGCGTCACGCCTCTTGTAGGTGATTTCTAAGGCCTCTTGTAGGTGATTTCGAAGGCAGCAAGCCTTCATGTAGCGTCGTTGTTGTTGATAATATCGGACAGTGGAGCTTTGCTCACTACTGTAGTGGGGTGCTCCTAGAAATAATGCCTTAACTTGGGAGAAGCAAGGAAAACTCCATGAGCTAACTTCTGGTAGTGCGGGTAATGCTGCTTGGATTCCGTCAAGACTTCGCTCATGTAGTAAACTGGTCACTGAACTCCATACTCATGCGTTGTCTTCTTGCGATCCATCACGATGATGATGTTGATAACCCGGTTGGTTGCTGCCATGTATACTAACATAGGCTCAATTGACTCTGGTGCTACAAGTATTGGTGCAGAGGATAGTATTCTCTTCAACTCCTGAAGTGTTGCGTCTGTTTGGTCCATCCATGTGCATTTTTCTGCCTTTTTGAGCAACTTGTAGAGCGGCATTGCCTTCTCTCCAAGTCGGCTGATGAACTGGCTTACCACTGCAACATAGCCTGTGAGCTGTTGGATTCCCTTCAAGCACGTCGGGCGTTTGATGTCGAGGATGGCCTTGATCTTCTCCAGATTGACCTTGATTCTGCAATGTGAAAAAATGAAGCTTAACAATTTGCCGACTGGGACCCCAAAGATAACTTCTTGGGGTTGAGCATCATGTTGTACTTCCAGAGGTTATCAAAGGTTTCCTACAAATCAGCGATGAGATCGTTTCTTTTCTTTGACATTAGCGTGATGTCATCCACATAAGTGTTTATGTTGCGACCTATTTGGTCATGTATGCAATGTTACATTGTCCGCTGGTACGTAGCACCTGCGTTTTTTAGCCCAAAGGGCATCACGACTGTAGCATCCAAATTTGTCTAATATTGTAATGCTACATGGTTTAATAAATATTATGCTACTACATACTTATTATTATTGCATCATCATGATATTATGCTCATGTCACCATGCCACATTGCATTTGAGCATCATATTAAGACCTATTCCATTTGGTTCTTCTCTTCATATTGCATTTGTCTTATTAATATTTTGCTTCTTGATATATTGTATTTGCTTCTTGATGTTATGCGTGATGCCCAAGTTGAGTTGGGGGCTTATCTATTACAATTCCACCACCCTTCTTGCCACCTTTCTTTTGGATCCATCTAAATTCCACCATCCCAAATAATATGAGCAATTGCATTTCTCTTCGGTATTTAAATCTAGATCATTTGAGTTGGGGTGGATCCATTACTTCTATACATGCTCCCATATATGATATTCACAATATTAATCATGGAAGCCTACTTGGCCACCTTTGTATGCCATGCAGTGGTAGATTCTATTTAAATTCACTCTATGGGTTATTCTATTTGGGGTTGTATTTGAATTGATGGGCCATATTAGAACATAGTGTTACTTGCACACTATAGTTGGTCTTCTTAATTCAAATATAACCAACAACTTCACTAAATCATGATAGAGTTTCAATGGATTTCAATAGAGCACAATTCAAATGCTAGAGGGCATGTAGTTGTTTTCATAACCTCATCATTTCCTACATGCATGGCCCATGCAAGGACAATTCCTCATCTCTTCTTGTTTCCAAATGGGTTTTGTAAGTTCTTGTGAGCATGGTTTGGTGTTGTTTTTCAAACAAATATACATGACACCTAGTAAAACCTCTATTAAGCTTTCTATCTTCTTTTTCGACTAATAGCTACATCTTCTACTGGGTCATCTACATGTTACTCCGTCTGTTTCAAATTACTCCGCCGGCGCGCTTATGTAGGTGGACTAGTACTTCCTCATTTTTCATTCAAAAAAATCCTGAATTTTTTGAAATAAATAGTATGAAATGTGTACTACGTATACCAAAAATCATAGGAATTTTTTGATAAAAAATGAAAGAATACTAGGCCACCTAGGTAAGCGTGCGCGCGGAGTAATTTGAAACAGAGGTAGTATATATCTTGGTTTTGTCCTGGTCTTTTCAAAATATTTTGTAACAACAACTTCTTTAAAATTTGAAACAGTCAAAAAGAAAATAGAAAAGAATAATAGAAGAGAAGAGAGCTTAACTACAGTAGCCCAGTCCAGCAAAGCAAAAGCTCAATCGCCGTTGCCTCCTCCCCTCTTGAGCCGGCCCAGATCCTCCCCCCCTGCCCAATACCCCTTCACGACAACGTCCTGTTCTTCTCCTTCTGTCGCCCCTCCCTCCCTCTGCAAGATGACGGTGAGGAACAGGTGGCCATCCGCCTCGGTCAACCGCATCAGCACGGATACCCAACTCGTGACCTCCCTCCCTTTTAACCCCATGCTGCTCCATCCCAAACCTTAGATCCCCTCTCTGTTTCGTCTCCCTCTTCTTCAGGACCATGGTCTTCGCCGTGCGCACCTTCGCGCCGCCGTCCTAGTTGCTGCCCGGGGAAGCTGTGCAGCAGAGAATCACCGCCGTGGTACGCTGTGTCGAACCAGCCTGGCAGTAGGAGTCGGACCAGCTTGGAGCTGCCTCCTCATTGCAAGTCGCACGCCATCCCTGAAATCACCATCGTCACCCTCATCTCCGAAAACTCCCAAGACCACCGAGGCCACAATCGGCTTCGAGGTAGTCTTCTCTCCCGTATCCCCCTCTCAGCGTCCTCTCTCGGCTTCTCGATCGTGCATCCCCCTCTTGATTCCATGCTCACTGCACAAACTCATGCCGATCTGCCACCAACGATAGCAGCAACAACAACATAGTACCTCTGTGTCCCGCTTGCTCCCCTCCTCCTCAGTTCGTCTTCAGCTCAGGTCTTCACCCTATCATAATCTTCGCATACCCATCTTATATCTACAGCAAATGGCGCCTCTCCGTAGCTCTCCTGATCTTCCAACAAAGTTTGGCCAAATCCACTACATCGTGCTAAAAAGGTTCAGTTCAAATTCAGTTAACAGCGACACCTGCTGAAATTCAGTTAACAGCAACCCGCAGCACCCTGCTCACGACAAATTCCTAGCCGTTTCTATTCATCTCTAGAGCAAACCTGCACACATACGTGTAGAGGGCACATACAGGTACAAACCTTGCTCAATTTTGACCATCGTAGCCCTCGGAGTCTTCCACTGAATGTCGAGCAAATCTTTGTCCGATGCGACGTATTTCCGGTTCAGTTTTCGTCAGTATCGCTGTTAATTTTGTCCTCTATTCGCGACATGCTAGCATCCTCCAGAGTGCACCTCTGGTGAGGTTCTTCACACATAGCTTTTCTCCATTGTTCCTTATACGCGCGTATTCAAGCGGTTCGCAAAAATGATCAGCAGCGCCTTCGCAATCATCAAGCAAAGTTGGCTTGAGCTGGCTGTTTTTTGCACAAAATTTCAGTTCCATTCGAATCAGTAACTGTCGTGTTCTTGTGCCTTTTCATCCAAGCCTCTCTACACTTTCTTTCTCTAAACCCGCAGTCCCCCAGTGCACCAAAATCCGTGCAGAGGACCTTGTCGCCTAATCAGCTGTCAAACCCTGGTCAAAATCAATTCAAATTCAAACAAGTTTTATAAAGTCAAACCTACTTGTAACTTTAACCATGTTTTCAGAATATTCTGAGATGAATTTGAGGAAAGTTCAAAAACCAAACATTCTTGTTTTTTAATTCTAAACATGAATCTAGCCTCAGTTTAAATTGTTGCAAGTTGGGAAATAATAAATATTTTCTGGATATTATTAAATGCTTTAATAATGATTTAATCTTAACCTTTTACTGATAATTCCAAATTATGCAAATAATATATGTTTTGAGATTATAATAATGCCAGGATTATGAATATGATGTCCATAATACTTTCTGGGCATTTAAAAATTTCAAATTATTTAAATGCTAGTAAATGCCTATTTCTTAATAAATATATATCTTTAATTTTGTAATTCCGAATTTGACAAGTAATATGTCTAAACCGATCAGCGCGACGAGCCCTTTCCAACTATGCATTCGAGGATATCAAGTGAAGCATGCATCATATAAATATTGAGTATACAACAAGGTTTATGCAAGTAAAACTGGACTAAAAACTACTGAATATGCTTAATTCTTCTTCCTACACCTCACCCATGCCATGCTATGTTATACCATGCAATTGTGCATCATTCCATCATGGCATACCATGTTTTGCTTGTTTCATATACTTCATATGTTTCCGCACTTTATTTATTATGGCTCTTTGTGTGTTTGGTTCTTATTTCGGATAGACGCCAAGCAAGGGAGTTACCAGGAGACCGAAGAGTACTACCAGGATTTCGGTTATTCCACTTCTGAGCTTATAGGCAAGCATTTCCCCATGCTTCCATTACATATATCACCTATGCCTCTATCTTTATTCTTGCATCATTGGGTCACGATTCGAATTAAATTGCAATCCCAAGTACTACACAACCTTTAATTTTAAACCCCACTGAAGTTTGTACCTCCATCCTATCAGACCTTATTACATGTGTTATTTGAGCCATGCAAGTCGTAGAATTGCATGTGTAGGGTTTGTGCGAGTCTGTTATGGATAACGCGATATATAAACAAGTAAAACTGTGTAGTAATGGATAACTAAAGAAAGAGACACCGGTGGACAATATCTGATATTTGGTTTTTAACCGCTCAGTTGTGTCCCATAGGATTCTTGTTCCTTGACTATCGCACTATCCGCATGTGGGACCATGAATCCCCTTAGCCTGAGCTTGATTCACATCTTATTTTTTGGGGCTACAAAATAGTTTGGGACTTTACTACTATCTTGTAGTTATGCCATACTTTACTACTTTATTTACTACTATTGCGCATGGCGAGTTTACCTGTACTGTTTTGGATCGTGGCACGATTATGCGATATCGACAAGCCCAGTCACACTTTCACATTCCCAGTTGTTTACATCCGTTCTCGCAAACACTGGGTCCGTATCGGAGCTTACCGACTTTGTTGCGGGTATCTTAGTAGAGTGACCCCCTAAAATCATTTTTGAATCTTGTAAATTCTTTGTCGTGATGCCTCGTTGCTTTTATTTGGTTATTCCCGGGGTTGATCGTGCGTGCGTAGCTATTTGTGCACCCATGCAGAGTAAATCTTTTTGAAAGCCATGTCCGCGGTTATGGATGACTTGGAGCACAGTTTTTCATAGATAACTATAACTAAAGTACCATGTTTAACTTGACTAAAACCTAACTAGTAATTAGTGCAACACTCATGGGTGGGTTATTCTTCCGCCTTCTCATTCGGTAAGCGAGAAGGAGGATGAATTATGTTTACCTATGTTGTTTATACAACTATTAGATTCAATTATGAGCATCTGTCCATATCTGGTTAGGCGGATGTTGTACCATGTCTCTATAGAACTGTTAGATGTTTATCTTTCGCTACAATTGTGTCACCCAGGTTATCCCCTTTAGTTGCTTAAAGACTTGTTAAGTGTGATACATTGCAAATGTATCTATAATTTTTGATGTTCCATGCTTAGTTTTATCCACTTTCTTATGTTTTGTCCACACTTTAGAATACTTTTCATATGATTTCTTGGACTAACCTATTAACAAGAGCCACGATGCGGTACACTTTCTGCTGTTTTTGGTTCCAGGAAAGTCAGAAAATGAATATTCTCGGAATTGGACGGGACAAAAGCCAAAGTGCCTATTTTCCGGAAGTCATCAGATGCCAGAGTACGAGACGGAGAGGGGCCAGGGGGCCACCACACCACCTGGCCGCATGGCCAGGCCTGGCCCGCGCCAAGGGGTGGTGTGGCCGCTCCCAACACCCCATCAGCCTCCCCTTCCGACTATAAGATGCCCTCGGGACGTAAACCCTAAGTACCCGATCAAAAATCCACGAAAGACTCTATAGCCGCCGTCATCTCCATCCCTAGATTGGGAGGGATCTGAAGCTCTTCCCGGCACCACGAGAGGGAATTCACCACAGGCCTTCTTCATCACCATGCAAGCCTCCGGTGTGATGCGTGAGTAGTTCATCCTTGGACTACGGATCCATGTAGTAGCTAGATGGCTAGTTCTCCTCCTTTGTGCTTTCATGTCTAGATCTTGTGAGCTCCGTTCATGATCAAGATCATCTATTTGTAATTCTGCATGTTGTGTTTGCGAGGATCCGATGGATATTGAGATGCTATTTCAGATTGATTATTGATTCTATCATGTCTTTGTTATTTGTGATCTTGCATGCTTTCCGTTGTTAGTAGCTATCTTGGCCAAGTAGATGCTAGCAACTCCAAGAGTTAGTATTTATGCTCGATAGTGGGTTCATGCCTCTGGTAATCTAGGGAAGTGACAGAAATATCTAAGGTACTAGATGTGCTGCTACTACTAGGGAGAAAACAACAATCCTTTGTTCATAGAACAATCGTATTGTTTACTTTACACGCAGTTCATAAAGCAATAATCTATTGCTCGCAACTTAATACTGGAGGGGGTTCGGATGATAACCTGAAGGTGGATTATTAGTCATAGATGCAGTTGGATGGCGGTCTATGTATAATGTTGTAATGCCCAATCAAGTCTCAAAGGAGTCAAGATGATTAGTATATGCATGTATTGCTTTCTCGATGTTTGTCAATTGCCCCGCTGTAATTTGTTCACCCAGAATGTTATCTATCTAAGGAGAGCCACCTCTAGTGAACTATGGATCCTGGTCCTTTTTCTTTACATACAATCTATAAACTGTTTACTGCTTTGTGTTTACTTTCTGCAAACTATTACTTCCTTCCATTCGATACGTTTAATCCTTTGTTTTCAGCAAAACACGGTGAGATTGACAACCTCATCGCAAGTTGGGGACAAAGTTCTGTGGTTGTGTTGTGCAGGTCTCCACATTGCTACTAGCACCGGTAGTGCGCCCTACCAAGGCTCAGCTAGCAACACCTTTGGGGTGTTTCCTTGCTCCTACTGGTTCGATTAAACTCTGGTTTCATAACTGAGGGAAACTTGCTGCTGTGCTCATCATACCTTCCTCTTGGGGTTCCCAATGAGCTCTACATCAACACCGAGTCATCAGAGTGCCCCTAGGGTCTCACACCATAATATTAATCAGATTGTCAGGTATACCCCTATAGAGGCTACTACGGAGATGAGGCCGGGAATGGAGGCAACAATCCCTTTGCGTAGAGATTCCGGGATGGAGATCACTGAGATCTGGGGTAGAATGTGCTTATTTTCCATGGCATCTTATGCCGATTTGACTCTTAATCCGTACTCGGATATGAGTTTTCCGCTTCCGCTTGATGATTTGTTAAGTGATGTATGAGGATATAATCCTAAAATATTATTACTACTATCTATATAATTTGGTTCTTGCTGTAATGGTGTTGCAATATATTTCTATTTATTTTAGATGTAATAGCTCTGATGTACTCCTGTATGTCGCTGGCATACATACTCACTTGTGTATGCTAGACTCGCAGCCAGCCAGTCACGTTTCTCGCACTCGAAGTTATAACCATGAATTTTTGGGTGGAAGGTTGGTCGGTACGTGCCCTACCATTGTGGCCTGCTTATGGGCAGCCTCACGGCCTCCATGGTAGTACATCGTCCCCAGATTTGGGTTATATTGTCTTGTGATTTAGAATTGTGAGGTCTAGGATTACAATTTGTATCAGAGCCATTCCGCCCTTCAGGGTCTCAACCAAGGTGGTCGTTGTCAGTCTAGAAATATTTTGGTAGCTATATACAAGGGAAAAACTAAACATGAGAGTAGGGATGCTTTCATTTTTCTTCTTACCCAGCCACCCACCCTCTTTTTGTAAGGAAGTGTAACGTATGTATATCCTCTTCTAAAAATTCAAACTAGAATTCACGTGTTTGGGGTATCTATAGTACAATAGGATGTGTTAATCCTTTGTCGATCTATTGCATCCAACTTTAGTTCGCAATCTGCCTTTGGTTATCAACTATTGGTACATTCCATACCGACAGGCTTGTGTGTAAACTGAAGCAATCTATCCCACTCTTTGTTAACCGACCCGATCATTTTAAGGGTGTTCTTCCTTTCAGCATGTTTTCACTCAATGTGGAGTTTCTAATCTCTATCTTTTAAGTGGTTTTGTGCATATAGTTGGTATTCTAATGCCGAAAAATGCAGAAAATTTTTCTTTGATCCTTTTGTGTTTCCACACTCATTTTTAGTCGTGTGTGATATGCTATCTATCTTATTTTGTTGGCATGTTCAAGCTAACTCATTATTTTGTCACCGATGCATAATTCTGAAGTTTTTACTTCATCTTCAAATTATTTTGGGCTAAATACATTACTTGCATTGATCCGATGCTTGTGATTGTAATTTGGTTTTATGTATAGCTATATGACACTTATCATAAGTGGAATATGTTTAATGCTATCAATATAATTTTCCAAATGATTGTGGTTATCTCTTGTGTACTTGAGTTGTACTGCGATCATATCTATACAATATCCAAATATCTTTGGAAATCCAAAGATTTCTTAAGGCACTATGATAGATTGTCATCCGATTGTCGTTCTTCATATATTTTTAAACTCCATATCTGCAAAGGTTCTATTTCATATAGAAGAATCTCATCCTTTCATCTTTGACATATTTGCTTAAATGTTCAAGTTATCATAGATTCTTTATCCAAAATCTCTTCGTCTGTCAAATGGTGGTCTGATCGACTATGTGAACAAGTCGGCATCTATTTTATCATCTAAAGGGCTAGATAATCTATTCTTCCATTGCATCTCTTTCAACACAAATCCTTGCTCTTAATGTTGATCTTTCAAAGAGAGTTGAGCTCATAAAGTGTTTCGAGCATTTGTTTGTTTCTTCCGCCTCATGAACTTGGTATTCTTGGGATGTATCAATAATTCGTGGTGGTATATCTTGACAATATGCTTGTAGATTCTATATCAATGGAAGAACATATTTTTCTCATCATCTCAAGCTTCGTGAACACTGTGAATTCTAGCTTCCTGAAGTCACCTATCTCGGACATGTATTTCTGTTAAATACATCGCTATAATTCCAAAATCATCAAGTAAATTGTGGATTCCATCCTCCAAAACTTTCAACCAACTCCGGAGATTTTCCCCCAGTTTGGCAAGTAATTCTCGCTGCTATGTTGAAGATTCCCTCGAGATAGCTAAATCTCTCTCAGATATTCTCAAGAAGGATAAGTTATTTTGGTCTTTGACTCATCAAGAAATTTTTGAAACCCTCTCTCTTTATCTTCTATCCTCAATCCGCCGGATGCCACAAGACTATTCAGATCTTTTGCAATTCCTCTATTCAAGACCTCGGTGCTTTTCTTGTTCTATTTGTTGAACCTATCATCTATTTAGTGATCTTCCTTCATACCTATTCCGACGGCTTGGGACATCTGACACAATGACAACATCATCATATTTATCTACTTTGGACCCAATGATGTGTTTGTATCACATCCTTGTTTTCTTCCGAAGCTTCATGACTTTTGCTTGTCAAGATCTTCAGTCTAAATTTCTGAAAGTTGGGTTGCATGATTTTCCTATTCATATTCGGAGTAATGCTTTGGGTGCGGGATGGAGTAGCTACCATGCCACTAATCTTATCATTCGCTCTTGTACATTGAATTGGTGGATTAATGCGATTATACTCATTCCATAGAAGTTAGAAGTGACCTTTGTTGTTGAGACTTTTACTTCCACCTTTGTATTTCTGGAGTGCTCTCTCAAAGAATGCAATCAATACATCTTGTTGGTGGTCTCGTATATTTCTAGATGGAGCAAAATCTTCAACGATCTGGTGGAAACAAATGCAAAATCTCCCCTTGATACTCCTCATTCTACCGTAGGTTGACATCGTCAAACAAGATGGATGGAAGATATATCTAACTTCATTTTGTCAAATTCTTTGCTCTTGGTAAAGCCAGTTATGGCCAATACCATCATTTACAAATCTATTGCATTAGCCTCATGGTTAAGGAAAGCAATAAGCATCTCTACAATAAACTCCAGGTCTTCAAAACTCAACTTATTCATCACGACTCCACCATAAGCTTGTATCACCACCTTCCCTTGAAGATAAATCCGTGCACCTCATTTACGTGATCCTTTGGTTCTTACCAGTGCAAGAAAAATCTAATTCGAGAATTCCGGAATACAAATCTTGTTCTGTTGATATCAAGGAACTCTATTGTTTGAAGGTAGTGTTAATTTTTTGAACTTGACTTCTTAAATATAAGTGAATATACGATGATATTTTCATAGTGGTTGATAACTTCTCCAAATTCATTCCTTTCTTCCGGCAAAATAAAGCATCATCTTCACTTGCAGCTTTTGTTCTTTAATCCCAATGATGTGTCTTTTCTTCCTTTCCTTGATACATCACCTTCTCAAAATTCTTTCAAGAAGTGGTTATATACTTTATCATGTTCCTCGATAGAGCTATGTCCATCCTATCTTCCTTGTTTCGCCATAATCCTTCAACTCTTCAAGTACCTTGTTTTCAAGAAGCAGAATGGAAGACTCGCAACAAGTCTATCAATTTTTGCAAGGTGCATTGGTTGCACCCCCCCCGTTGATGAAGCAACTTGGGAGCGTGAGGATGACCTCCGTTCCGAGTATCGTACCCTCTTTGAGTCTTCTTCTTCCTAGAATCTCGGGGCAAGATTCTTGTTCAGTGGGGGAGAGTTGCAGCATCCCAATTGTCTAACTTTGTAATTCTACATAGTTTAATAAAGATTATGCTACTACATACTTACTATTGTTGCATCATAATAATATTATGCTCATGTTACCATGCCAGATTGCATTTGAGCATCATATTAAGACCTATTCCATTTGGTTCTTCTCTTCATATTGCATTTGTCTTATTAATATTTCGCCTCTTGATATATTGTATTTTCTTCTTGATGTTATGCGTGATTCCCAAGTTGAGTTGGGGGCATATCTATTACAATTACACCACCCTTCTTGCCACCTTTCTTTTGGATCCATCTAAATTCCACCATCCCAAATAATATGAGCAATTGCATTTCTCTTTGGTATTTAAATGTAGCTCATATGAGTTGGGGTGGATCCAATCCTTGTATACATGCTCCCATATATGATATTCACAATATTTATTATGGAAGCCTACTTAGGCACCTTTGCATGCCATGTAGTTGTATTTGAATTGATGGTCCATATTAGAACATAGTGGTACATGCACGCTATACTTGGCCTTATTAATTCAAATTTAACCACCAACTACATTAAATCATGAAATAGTTTGAATGGATTTCAGTAGAGCACAATTCAAATGCTAGAGGACATGTAGTTGTTTTCACAACCTCATCATTGCCTATATGCATGGCCCATGCAAGGCCAATTCCTCATATCTTCTTGTTTCCAAATGGGTTTTGTAAGTTCTTGTCACCATGGTTAGGTGTTGTTTTTCAAACAACTATACATGACAACTAATAAAGTAAAACCTCTATTAAGCTTTCTATCTTGTATTTCATCTCATAGCTACATCTTCTAATGGGTCATCTACATGTTCTATATTTTGCTTTTGTCCTGGTCTTTTCAAAATATTTTGTAAAGGCAACTTGTTTAAAATTTGAAACAAACAAAAATAAAACAGAAAAGAATAATAGAAGAGGAGAGAGCTTACTTGCAGCAACCCAGTCCAGCAGAGCAACATCTCAACCGCAGTTGCCTACTCCCCTCTTGGGTCGGCCCAGATCCTTTTCCCCAGCCCAATATCCCTTCATGATGATGTCCTGTTCTTCTCCATCTGTCGCCCCTTCCTTCCTCTACAAGCTGATGGCGAGGAGCAGGTGGCCATCATCCCCATTAGCGCGGACGCCCAGCTCGTGACCTCCCTCCCTTTAAACCCATGCCGGTCCATCCCGAACCCTAGATCCCCTCTATGCTTCCTCTCCCTCTTCTCCACTGTACCATGGCCGCTGCCGTGCACACCTTTAGCCTCACGTCCTAGTCACTGCCTAGGGAAGCTGTGCATCGGAGAAGCACCACCGTGGTATGCTACGTCGAACTAGCCTGCCAGGAGGAGCCAGACCCGCTTGGAGGTGCCTCCTCATTGCAAGTTGCACGCCACCGCCAGATTCACCGTCGTCAGCCTCATCTCTGGTAGCTCCCAACACCACTGATTCCACAACCGGCTTAGAGGTAGTCTTCTCTCCCGTCTCCCCCTCTCAGCGTCCTCTCTCGGTTGCTCGATCGTGCATCCCCCTCTTGATTCCACGGTCGCCGCGCGTACTCCGCCGATCTGCCATGTAAAATAATGAGTTGCCACCGGTACTTTAACTCCATAAAAAATGAATTTAAATATAATTTGAAGGGAAAGTGTTCAAAGGTGTATAATTTTTGCATTACATTCCACTATATGAAAATGATAATCTCTCAAGATTTTCTTAGCACAATATTATCACGTATTAAGTGCGATTTCAAAGAGCTCAAATGTGTATAATTTTCGTATACACAAGTTTATACATTACATTTCACTCTATGAAAATGAGGGGGGGGGGGGGGGGAAATGATAATCTCTCAAAATTTTGCTAGCACATCATTATCTCGTTATTAAGTGTGATTTCACAGTGTTGAAAGGTTTAAAAGTTTAGTATATGCAAGTTTATGCATTATATTTCACTCCATGGAAATGATAAATGGTCATGATTTTATTAGAACAACATTATCATGTCCTAAGTGCGATTTCAAAGAGTTCAAAGGTGTATAATTTTCATATATGCAAGTTTATGCATTACATTCCACTATATGAAAATGGCAATCTCTTAAGAGTTTTTAGCACACCATTATCACATATTAAGTGTGATTTCAAAGAGTTCAAATGTGTATAATTTTCGTATATGCAAGTTTATACATTACATTCCACTCTATGAAAATGGGAAGAAAATGATAATCTCTCAAAATTTTGTTAGCACATCATTATCACGTATTAGGTGCGATTTCAAAGTGCTCAAGGGTTTATAATTTTCGCATATGCAAGTTTGTGCATTACATTCCACTCTATGAAAATGATAATCTCTCAACATTTTCTTAGCACAACATTATCACGTATTAAGTGCGATTTCAAAGAGTTCAAAGGTGTATAATTTTCGTATATGCAAGTTTATGCATTACATTCCACTCTATGAAAATGGGGGAGAAAATGATAATCTCTCAAAATTTTGTTAGCATATCATTATCACGTATTAAGTGCCATTGCACAGTGTTCAAAGGTTTATAATTTTCGTACACTAAAGTTTATGCATTATATTTCACTCCATGGAAATGATAAATGATCAGGATTTTATTAGCACAACATTATCATGTCCTAAGTGCGATTTCAAGGAGTTCAAAGGTGTATAATTTTCGTATATGTATTACATTTCACAGTATGAAAATGAAGCTAGACAAAGGGACACCGTCGTCGGAGAAGAAGAAGAAGAAGAAGAAGAAGAAGAAGAAAGGGGAGGCAATAGCATGGGCGCGGGGCTGGCTCGGGGTCCCATCTTGCAACGCCAACCTGGGTAAGCTGTGGGTCCGGTGCTCACGTGGATAAGCTATGGGTCCGATGCTGACCTGGATAAGTGGAGAGAGGTGTCCACCACGGGACGCGAATGAACCAAGCCCCACTTGTCAGCATGTAACGGCAAGGGTCCACTACGGGACCCAAGAGAACACAACCCTACTTGTCAGCACGTAACGGCAAGGGTCCACTATGGGACCCGACTGAACGCGGCCCCACTTGTTAGCACGTAACGGCAAGACTGATGGACAACGAGTTTTCAGACCGTATGAGAGTTTCATACAAGGAGATAAGCAAAAGTAAGGAAAAGTTAAGTGGCTAGGGAAAATTGAGTACAACTAACGAACCGAGAGTGTGAAAATAGAAATCCCTAATAATTTCTAGGCATTTAAAATTTCCGTATTATTTAAATGCTAGTAAATGTCTATTTCTTAATAAATCTATATCTTTAATTCCGTAATTCTGAATTTGCCAAATAATATATCTAAACCGATCAGCACGACGAGCCCTTTCCAACTATGTATTACATGATATCAAGTGAAGCATGAATCATATAAATATTGAGTATATAGCAAGGTTTATGCAAGTAAAACTTGACTAAAAAATAATGAAAATGCTTTATTCTTGTTCCTACACCTCACCCAATGCCATGCTATGTTATACCATCCAATTGTGCATCATTCCATCATGGCATACCATGTTTTTCTTGTTTCATATGCTTTATATGTTTGCGCACTTTATTTATTAAGGCCCTTTGTGTGTTTGGTTCTTATTCCGAATAGACGCCGAGCAAGGGAGTTACCAGGAGACCCAAGAGTACTACCCAGATTTCGGTTATTCCACCATTGAGCTTATAGGAAAGCATTTACCCATGATTGCTTTACATATAACGCCCATGCCTCTATATTTATTCTTGCATCATTGTGTCGCGATTCGAATTAAATTGTAATCCCAAGTACTACATAACCTTTAATTTTAAACCTCACTGAAGCTTGTACCTCCATCCTATCAGACCTTGCTACATGAGTTGTTTAGGTCATGCGAGTCATAGAATTGCATGTGTAGGTTTTGTGCGAGTCTGTTGTCTAAACAACTTAAATTGTGTAGTAATGGGATAACTAAAGAAAGAGGCACCGGTGGGCAATATCTGATATTTGGTTTTTAACCGCTCACTTGTATCCCATAGGACCCGAGTACTTGATTCTTGTTCCTTGATTATCACACTATCAGCATGTGGGACCATGAATCCCCTTCGCCCGAGCTTGATTCACATCTTAATTCATGGGGCCATAGAATTGTTTGGGGCTTTACTACTATCATGTACTTATGCCATGCTTTACTGCTTTATTTACTACTATTGCACATGGAGAGTTTACCTGTACAATTTTGGACTGTGGCACGATTATGAGGTATCGACATGCCTGGTCACACTTTCGAGTTCCCAAGAGTACTTAGAGCCAATCGACTTCAATTTGGGTAGGTTAGTGGGATGGCCCCCTGAAATCATTTTTGAATCTTGAAAATGCTTTGTGATGATGCCTCGTTGCTTTTATTTGGTTCTTCCCAGGATTGATTTTTGTGTATGTTGCTATTTGTGCACCCCTGCAGGGTAAATCTTTATGAAAGTCGTGTCCACGGTTATGGACGACATGGAGCACAATTTCTTGATGATAGACAACTATAACTAAAGTACCATGTTTAACTTGACTAAAACCTGACTAGTAATTAGTGCGATACTCATGGAATGGTTACTAAAATTGCCTACGGATGGGTTATTCTTCCGCCTTCTCATTCGGTAAGCGGTAAGTGTCATCGGATTGAAGACATGTACACCGAGAGGGGATCCTTGAGGCGTGTGGAGAAAGGGGGTGTGAGGTGACGGTATTCTGGGACGGTGAGCACACAAGCTTTACCCAGGTTCGAATCCGCCAGCTTTGGACGGATCCTACTCCTGCTAGCAATCCAGTAGTATGACAGAGCTGGAAGTACAAATTACAAGAGAGATTCGCCTATGCGAGTTGAGGTTGTAGATTGTGGGTGCCCTAAAGGCTGGTCCCTAGGACATCTTATATAGATATCCAGCCAAGGGTTACAGGAGAGACCTATCTGGATACGACTAATAGTCGGTTACAAAGTACACCTTGGACTACAAGTAACTAAACATGCCTAAGTCAGTAAGTCTTCTAGGCTTTCTCGTAGACGGATGGAACTCCGACTTCTCTCCCTGACTGGGCCACCCGTGAAGCAAAGCTCTAACGCAAAGTGGGCCGCACTAGTCAGCGAGTCATAGTGGCTATGCCCAAAAAGTATATCCCCAACAATAGCCACCAGAAGCCTCCAAGATCCAGAGACGGGTTCCATCGTCTAGATTAATCTATCTTCGGCTTGTAGAATCTTGAAGGGTTCCTGAAACTCCAAAAAAAAGTAGAATCTGAGTATCAAAATGAGTTGGACCTGTGAATATGTCATTCCATTTTCCAACATTGAAATTCAAACTAAGGCAGAACTTGGTCTCTGACGTAACCTTACATCAGTCAAGGCTAAGTCATGTCACTGACAGACATTCCTAATAGTGTGACCGTTGGTGGCATGGGCTTACGCAAGGGTAGGGCCGGGTGGGCCGTGGCCTACCCAGAATTCTAGAGAATAAATAGACTACCACTAATCTAATGTTCATCTTAAAAAACTAATCTGGTGATCAGATCATAGACCATTTTGGGAGTATTCATTTTTCAATCGTAGGAATAGTTGATTGCATAAAAATAGGGACAACACTAAGCATCCCCGGATTGATGGCATGCTGCCATCGTCCTGGTTCTCCTACTGACACTTGTCTTGTACTTTTTGTCAATATCACGTTTTTGCTACAAAATGTGTCGATTTCGCTACAAAAATGTCTCGTTTTTGCATGTAGAAAAAAATTTCACCCATGGGACAAAAATAAAAAGACATATCTTGTCGAGAAATTTTTTCGAGAGTCTCACCGGAGTCATGGAGGAGATGAGGTTCTAGGAGGCCCACCACGGATGCAAACGTGAACGCACACGAGGGACCCACATGGTGGAATTCATGGGATCCCAAGGAAATTATGATCACTTCCCTAAAAATAATATGTAAGGGTGGGAGGGATTCCAGTCGGGCTAGTAGTTTCCACTAAACATACAAACCATACGTCCTTTACTACCATCGGTTTATTCTAGCAAATATCAATTTTTAGAGAGTCGGCACATGTAATACTCCTTCCGATAGAAACTAATGGACTCAGATTTGTCTATATACGAATATCTAGACATATTTTAGTGCTAGATACATTCATATCTAAATGAATCCGAGTCCATTAAATTGGACCAGCGTGTGTATATAAACTCTGTAATTCTCTATCAATGAATATAATATAAGACTTTTTAGATAGATTCCGTGTCCCACATGGGTTATTGCAAAAAAATAGCAAGGGATAAGCTCCACTTACACAGGTCCAGGAGATAAAAAAGCATTATTTTTCTAGTTTTTTAATTCTACTCTTTAACTGTATCTGGTATACTGTAACTTACAAAATGAAACTATATTTTTGACCTAAAAATTGGAACATATTATAGAACTATAATATTATGAGATTCCAGTGTGCTATTTACATTACTTTTTAGGCAGGTTTTGTATTACATCGTGGGTCAGCACAAAAAAAATTGGAGCGTGCCCTCCTCCAATTCATTTATGTGTCCACCACTGGTTGGTGGGTTCGCCTATCATGGAACCGAGGCGCCGTTTTAATGCATGCGCGGAGATCAAAGAGGCCTACCTGCTATTCCGTTTAGGTTCCATCTAATGAATGGCCCCTCTCCTCCCGTCGCTTCTTTAGTTTAGAGCAATCATAATCAAAAATGAGATCTTTAAGATTCTTGAGGAGGTTACCCAGCTCCTTCCACGATACGTGGCATGTTTACTATTTGCTTTGCATGAATCTTGATGCAGGTGAGGCATATAAGGGGTTTAGATCTCCTCATTCTCTCTCACCAGTGCCTATGCCTCCTCTTTGTCCAAGCAAACCTGTGCCCTTGCTCCCTCTTCCTTCCCCCAAATCGCACAATGCCGCCCATCCAAAGTTGTTGTCTCCATCCCAATGGCTAATGCATCTTCATTTGGTACAGCGGCGACCATGACGATAACAACTGCGGTGGTGGAGAAGGAGAATTTCCGTGCAGTTTGGATCTCTTGCATTCTCAATGACGAGAAATTACGCTACATTAAGAAGGAAGGTCTCCTCTGCTCTGGTGACTAGCGGAGAGGCTTCGATGTGGTCGTCCCTGCTCCTTGCGCTAGCGAGAGGGTTCACTTCAGCACTCACCTGGATAGATGTTTGAGCTTTCCCCCTCAGAGTTCTTCTGTGAGGTCATAGATCATTATGGAGTTCAACTCCACCACTCCCGCCCAAACATGATTCTAGAGCTTAGCGCTTATGCTTATTTGTGTGAGGGTTATCTCGGAATAAAAATGAGTCTTGTCTTGTTCTGGTACTACTTCGGTACCCAGAGAAATTCCATCACTTCCGGTAATCCCTACATTACCGGGACTCTTAGCTTGACCCTTAGGAGAGACCGATTCTACCCCAAGATTAGAGCTAGTGAGTTGGTGAAGAGGTGGCCGTCCATGTTCTTTTATCACAAGGACAAATCGTGTCCCGACAAAGAGGAAGCTTTGCCGGCTTTCGTCGACGGTGCCGTCGCACCCCAAGAGTCTTGGGATGGAGATGCTCTGGCTTCTACTGCAGATCTGATCCATGCCAAGAGGTGGATCGAATATTTTATGAAGCATAAGGGTCTAAAGGTATTTGACCTTGTCCATTGCTGGCTGGCACATCGGATTTAACCCCTCTAGTACCATGGTGATCGGCTCATGCATACCATCACCAAGAGCAAGAATGACAGCCTGAGGATCAGCCCGCTCCCAATCCCGGACAAAGAATATGAAACCCAGATCAAATGGTTGATCAAGGAGTGGGTTGAGACGAAGATTCCAGACATCTCTCTGGATATGTATACTGCTGATGAACCTTTGACACCGGTGAGTTTTTTGGCTAATTCCTTCATACTTAATAATTTGCTCATCTATATTTTATTGTCTGCAATAATGAGATAACTACGCCTTTCAGATTGCTAACCTCCCCAAGTTGGAGCTTGCTCCTCTCAAGGGATATCCGCCCGAGGATCCGGTTCCTCAGGAGGATGATGATCTTGAATTACTGCCAGAGGCGCTTACCCGGAAGCGCAAGACTCTGGTTGTATCCGTGGGCATATAGAAAGTGCATGTTGTAAAGAGGTAAATTTCTTCATAAGGTTTTGAGTAATTTGTATTCTCTTTGAATTGCAACGATCTTACTCTATTACCATCCAGGGATAAAACAATTGCCAAGGGCAAGGGAAAAGGAAAGCCGAGAAAGACTCTGCGCTAGCAGAAGTTGACTCTGGCCTCACCTGCTGCCCCGCCTCCAACTCCTAAGCCAAAGCCATCATCAGCACCGGAGGGTACTACCTCTACGCATGTTGAAGATGTTTCGGCTCATTCTTTAGATCCAGTTGTGGGGCCCCAGGATTAATCCTCCGACAATCCCTGTTCTGCATACACCACGATCCCATGATCAGTCTGTCGTGGCACATAACCGACAAGTATCAAAGTAAACATCCATTACTTAAGCGGATACATGCCATACCTTATTTTCCTTTATTTCTACATCAATCACCATCAGCGGAACTTCATCAAGCATAGAGCCCAAGCCATGCCTTAACCTATAGGCAACTGACCGGGAGAACATCCTACCTCGCAGAGTTGTCAACATCACCTTCTTTTCAATATCTGACCAAGTTAATAGCCAGGGACAATGACAGTGAGTACTTTGAATGTACTCGTAGACAACCTTAAGCTAAAAATAATAAAAGGATATGCAATATGGTTGTGGTAGTAGGAGGGATCCATAAGAGGTTCTTTTCTACAATAATTTCTCTTGTGGATATAGCATCTACATATCTTTGTTGAAACATTTTGGACACCTTTTTGAATTGTTTTGGAAAACACTAGGATTGGGTCACCCATTTGTTCCTCCTTCCGGTCATCCCATGACTAACTCCTTTCTTTCCTTTCCGACCATCCCATGGTCAAAGAATTTTCCTTTTTGACTATCCCATGGTCAAAACATTTATCCTTTCTGACCATCCCATGGCCAACACATTTCTGAAAAGCCTTTGCTTTCTCGAAATCCTTTTTGAAATCGAAAAAAGCACCATTTTGTAGAGGTTGTACACTTTACCCACACCACCCGGATACCCTGCCCTGATCACCTATTGATCGTGGGTCGAGTAACTGATCCAGACTCTCCGGATGCCACTCTAGCATATGTCCTACCCTATGAGTTGTTCCTCTCAATGCTGGGACGTCTGGGCCAAAGACCAATCGGAGCGCATCCGACTCCTCCAAAGTGGGCACTTTCAATGAGAGGCTTATAGTATCACCCGGTCACTCACATGGGTGATCTTACTTCCTCTAGGTGACTCTCTAACAGTTGCCCCTTTCTGTAAAGGAAGCCTGGAATTAGGGGGAGTTGTTCCCTTAGAAAGAGTTATGAGAATTCCAGATACCAGAGTAGCAAACTTTAAGTCCTGCCATGTTGATGGCTCCGATTTTTGTCCTCTTCCACTGTGTTTAAACATTGTTTTTGGTCAAGCAATTGCCAAATAAACTCTCAACATTGCCACTAATGACTAATAATTGCAAAGATATGCAAATCCCTTCTTTGATTTATGTTGTGCAGGAAATCACTGCTTTTAAGGCGAAAACAGAGTCATAATGAAAGATTTTGAGGAAGTACACACGGCCAAGTAATTGGAGAAGCTAACCAAGGTGTCAGCATGCTTAACAACCACTGGTACGGGCGTGGTCCGCCCGTACCGCCCGCCTATACCAGGTGGCGGTAGCTTCGTCTCATCAAACCCTACAAATTTTGTGAAGATGCCTATATAATTTGCGGCTCTAGCCGCCGGCCAGAGAGCCGCCATTCTCAGATTGCATCACCACACCCCCAAAGGAGATCCACGTCGTTGTTCATCCATAGTTCATCCATTGTTCATTACTTCCACCATCCATCCCTCCACTAGCCATAGCCATTGCTTTGTACTTTTAGATGTCCTTGTGATTTGGCGACCATTGTAAGAATATTTGATTTCAATCTAAGTATTTGCATGCTGTTTTTTATCTCCGAACTATTTGTTATGCGTGAGTTGTCCTCACGGGTTGTGGGTTGGAGATAAACCTTGCACCAATTATGTGCATATAGAACATGGAAGAATTGTATTTTGTTTGGATTCATGATTTGTATCTTTTGTTTCTTCATCTCTCGCCTTGATCTGTGGACTTGTAGGTACCCAAGATCCCATAGATTGATAAAGGCTTGAGGTGAGATACTTGGCTAGCGGCGATCTCATAGGAAACTCAGTGAAAGAAAGGGAAGTACGATCTTTGCTTAGCGCCCCATTTGGGATCAACAACAACATCACCACTTAAAGCTTTAATTTGTGTTTACACTTAATAATCGTTGGCAACCCGTGGCTTTGGTGTGTTCTCGGTTGGATTAAAAGTCTATTGCTATGCCCGCTGCATCATGGGGGCTCCAGAATATTAGGATGTGTTGCCCACAAAAGATTATCTCAATACAAACACTATACATGACTATGATTATTATTATCTTTCATCCCATTTGATGTGTAGCTGCAAGTGGATCTTCAACCCTGTCATATCTCCATCCATTGATTCAACCCTATTATAAAGTAAACTAAATTGGTCCGGTCAACTAAGGTAAAACAAACAAACGAAGTCTTGTAGACGTGTCCTTTCCTATTACCTTTTAGAAGTGCTTTCCAAGGTTCGATTAAACCTAGATCTTCTAGGGAAAAAGCTATTATACTACATCCGTGAATCCGGATTGAAGGTATCAACCATTTTTCTGGTGCCGTTGCCGGGGAAGCAATTTCGCTATCCTGGTGAGGTCATTAGAGACCTTGTTTTTAGTTTTATTATTTGTTGTAGTTTAATTCTTGTTATTATTTTACTTTCTTGTTATCTATTTGAAACCCCCAAAAATTAGTTACTTGTTATTTGTTTTCATTACTTAAAAAATACCAAAAAGATAAGAGCCATGGCTCAAAAGAGATTAGGGGAGTATGATACTCCCACCGACGATTTTATTCGTGCACCCATCACTCAACCCGCAGTTGATGCGGAAACTTATAAGATAAAACCTAACCTTTTAAGTTAGGTTCAACAAAACCAATTTGGGGGTTCATCTACTGAGGATTCGGGATTGCACTTAAATACTTCTACTAAGATTTGTGACATGATGCGTATTAAAGACGTAGATCCAAATGCTGTTAAGCTAAGGTTATTCCCTTTCTCTCTAAGAGGAAAAGGCTAAGGATTGGTTGCTAGCTCTACCAAAGGGCACTATTAAATCTTGGGAGGAATGCACTAATTTGCTTATGACTAAATTTTTCCCCTAGTTAAGATTATGCAGCTAAGATCCAACATCACAAGTTTTAGACAAGAAGACCGTGAGCCACTAGCGCTTGCGTGGGAAAGGATGAAAGAAGTTGTAATGACCTGTCCTAATGACATGATGGAAGAGTGGCTTATATTTCATGTATTTTATAATGGTCTTAACCTAGTGTCTAAGTCTATGCTAGATACTGCAGCAGGAGGAACGATCATGGGAAATATGTACGTGTTGCAAAGAAGTTACTTGATGATATGCAAAATAACCATGCCTAATGGCATGTAGAAAGAACCTCGAAGAGAGTAAGTTCTATTATCGAGGTAAACAATGAGGAGCTTACATCTAAGGTACATGAGTTTCTTAGCTTAGTAAAGGGTAAGAAAGATACCCAAGTTAAAGCTATCACTATTGGTGTCAATGATGTTAATTTTATAGCTCGCACTCCTTTTAACCCTGCATGGAAAAGTAATTATGCTTCTAATGTTCAAAATTATCATGCTAGTCCTGTAGGAGCTCCTTATAATAATTATGATAATACTAATGGAGCAAATCATGGCAATCTCCCGTTTGAACAAACTGTTAGAACATTTATGCAAGCTCAAACCGAACAAAAGAATATGCTTATTAAGATTACGGAGAACCATGAAAGTAGTTTAGGAATATTATCTAACCAGGCCGTTGCAATTAGAAATGATGTGCATGCTCTACAGTAAAGAACAAATACCGTGGAGGCTTAGCTGGGTAAAGTGGCCGAGAGCCAAGCTCTCATACTAGCAAAGTTCGCCGGCAAACCCGAGCCAAATCCGGTAGAGGACCTTAAAATGATGAGGGTGGTGACAAACGATGAAACACCTTAAGAGCTGGATTATAGCAACACGCAAACACCGGAATATATCATGGAAGATCTTTTAAAGATGATCACCGTTAAGAATCTAGGTATAGAACAAGGTAACGATGCTATGTACCAACAATTTATACAACAAGTAGCATCTAAGGTTCGTGATTTAGAGATGGAGTATAAAAGACTAGCTGATAAGCTTCCATCTAAGCTAGATGATATATTTGAGCCCACTATTAAAATTAAGTTGGGAGTTAAGAAGGTATCCGCACTTTGTGATCTTGGTGCAAGTGTCTCAACAATTTCCAAAAGCTTATTTGATAAATTAAACTTGGGGCGATTTGTTACAACTGAATTAAGACTCCATCTAGATGATTCTACTTATAAACAAGCTGTTGGGATCAAAGAAAATATAGTTGTCGAAATTAAAGGAAGTCCCACTCTTATTGATCTAGTTATCGTGGACATTCCTGAAGATCCCATAGCACCTATAATTCTAGGTAGGCCATTTCTAATAACTATTAAAGCTCTGATTAATTTACATGAAGGGAATGTAAGGATACGGATACCATCTAGAGATCTGTTTGTAGTCCACTTCCCTAGGAAAAAGAAGGCCAAGCCTAATGATGATGATGGTGTGATTACTTTAAAAGCAAACTATTTTATAGTGGGCATTCCACTCCCAAACCTAAGTGATTGCCATCAAGGTCAAGCTAATTGACCTTAACTAGAAGCGCTTCATGGGAGGCAACCCATGTGAAATCAATTTTCTCTAAGTTTTTATTATGTTTTATTTTCATGTTAGTTTTTCTTTGTTTTGTTTTTGTCTTAAATAAAGAGTGTTCTAGAAGACCTATGGAAAGAGGAGAAGAAATAAGGTAATCCTCTATATTATATTTTACTAACACATGGCCTAAGAAGTATTGCTGGATCATTACTTAGTGTTTTTGCGGCTATTTAACCTTTTGATAAGATGTGCGAAGGCGACAGAGCTACTAATCAAATTCTTGAGTTTGTTATAGTTCACAACATCGATAACGACCACTGGTACGGCCGGAGAGGCCCATACCGTGCACCCATACCACCTGAAGGCAAAGGGGGATAGAAATTTTGATGATTGTCGAAGGAATCGGTCGCGATAACGACCAGTGGTATGGTCGGACGCGCCCGTACCGTGCGCCCGTACCGTACCACCGAGCAAAATATCAGATTTCAGGCAAAGTCACTCCAGCAATAACGACCAGCAGTACGGGCGTGCGCGACCGTACCGCGCGCCCGTACCAAGTGCACCGCCTGGGAGCAGTCGTCGCCCCCAAGGTAAGCCACCCAGTATGGGCGGGCTCCGGCCATACCACCCGCCTGTACCGAGTACGCGGATGCCATAATCTACCCAAGGAGGTAACCTAAAAATCCCAATTCATCTATTTTCTCTTTATTCTTCCTCTAAACTTCAAACCACCTCCATTGGATCTTCAAATTTGCTCAATCTTTCTTTGATTCTTCGCACTCACTCGGTCTAAGGTATGATTCTCCTCCGATCCCCAACTTATTTGTTCAAAAGCTTGGCTTAATCATTCATCATTGTCAATCTAGACATAGGAGTTATTGTAGATTCAATCTTGGTACTAAGTATGCTTAGCATTGTTTTAGAGGACTTTCTTTTGTAGTTAGTGTATAGAATCACTTACGCTATGTTTCTATTGGACCAAAAAAATTATTAGCAATTTTATTTACTTTGTCTTGTTTTTATTTATTAGATGAACACGAGGAGTCATACACGTGAGATGGCTACGGAGTCCTCCGCGCCACCCGTTGATACATTAATCCCCGAGTCACTTGGCATCGAGTTCACCGAGGAGTTCCATCTTACCCGTTTCGATCGTCTCAAGATTCGAGAGATCAAGTCCACCAAGTGGGAATGTCCTTATATCCTAAACCAACTTGGCATTCGTGTTGATTTCGATTTACTTTGCAACAATGTTGGTTTGTACAATTTTGTCTTTCAGGATGTTCCGACATACCGCCGCTTGACACTTGAGTTCTTCAGCACCTTGACACACACGGTGGATCATTATGGTTGTTCCGAGGAACAAAGGCCTAGAGTTGATCGAATCAAATTCCGCCTTATGAACAGTGAGTATACTTTGACACTCAGCCAATGGGCTCAATTCTTTGGATTGACCAACAACACCACCGATGTATGCACAACTACCTTTGTTTTAGATCCTTCCCCTTCAAAATACTTTAAATTGATGAGAATTCATGGACACACACCCAAGGGGAACCAAATTGATCATCCTGACATTCGATATTTGTTCTATGTTATTGCTAACACATTGCAGGCAGGTGGTGAGTTTACTACAATTAATGAGGAGGACATGTTGATCCTCGCAAAAGCTGCACTTATCAATTGTAACTCAACGCCAAATTTGGACGCTTTACTTGTGTTTTACCTTAAGCATCAAGCTCTTCAATCTCGAGGACCCATATGTGGAGGAGGAGTTGTGGCCATTCTTGCACGCGCATTTCACATCAACTTAGGTAACATCTAACTGTTGATTGGAGGTAACCGTCTCGGTCCATCTACTCTAAGAGCATGTGGTATGATTTCTAAAATCATGGTAGATATTTATTTAATATACCTGGAGCGGATCACTTGATCCCCACTCCTTTGACTAACGGTTTATTCTCTATCGAGGATGGATGTTTGCGTTATGACACGCAGGTCGAAGCTAGTCTACCCCAACAAGAAATACCCGTGGGAGGAGGAGAAGATGAAGAAGTAGAACAAGAAGGACCCGAACATGATGTGCAGCCACCAAACTACTACACCACCTATGAAGATATATATGCACTCTAAGGAAATATTCACACCATGAACAACCTCTCCATCAACCTTCGAGATGCCGCTGCAAGCCTCTCCACCCAGTTCCATGATTGGAGCAGCCAATGGAACACGGGAGATTATCCACCACCACTACAATGAACAGCAAAGGTGCTTGCAAAAGCCTGAGCTTGGGGATGTGTTCCCCTAGCAAATTTATTTGTATAGTAACGAGGTTGTACTCCAGCTCCTTGTGAGCATTGAAACACTTGTGTTGGCCTGTTCCAACACTTGGATTTTTTCCTTTGCTTTTTAAATTTGCTTTCATTTTAGTTTATTTTGTTTTGTTTTAGCCCTTGCTTAGTCGCAAGTTCTTTTCTATTCTTTAATCCCTATCCTCAAAAATACAAAAATATTTTTCCGTTTATCTTTTTGTTTGTAAATGTGGATTCATACTTTGCCTCTTTGCTTTCATATCATTTCGAGAGTAATCGCGTTTGAGTTTTGAAGGAACACATCCCTATAAGGAAGAGGATCAAGAAGTTACTTATGAGAGGTATGTCCTATGTCTCCCACTTATGAAGTTTGAATTGTTTATCTTAGTTGGTTGATTGGCTAAGATGCATGCTAGTGGGAAGTAATTTAATATGCTTAGAGTAAGGCTTTTTATTAGTATGATGAATAGTTGTTAAAGATCTTGCTCTAGTTCTTTTAGTTAACGGAGTCTTGCCTTGGAAATAATAATGCCAAACAAGTACAACAAGAAAAAGTCTGAAATTTACGACTTGTTTGATGAATGATTGTCTTGAGAGTATACCCTTGATTATACTTAACCCCATATATATTTTGACAGTCTCGACAACACTCATGAAAGGAATTGTTTGATTAAAATAAAGTCTAGTGGTAATTGTGACGCATACCAAAGCTAACCTTGTGGATCAAACCACAGTTCTAGCTTAAAAAAAGAGAAAAGGATGCAAGACAACTTTGTCCTATGTCTCTGACGCACACCTTTGGGATGCCAACAACTCCGCTATCTTTATGAGTTGATGACATGATTGGCATCCATTTCAATGTATGGGAAAGTATTATTACTCTCAAAGGTTGTGAAAATACTAGCAAAAAGAAACAAACAATGATCCTTGAAAAATGAGATGAAAAATAAAGAAACAAAGAAAGAAAAAAGATATCTATGAGGATCCACATAACAAGTCCTTGGCATAGTCTCATTACTACTTTACGAATTTTTCTTGAAAGACAATAATTGGATTAGAAGTGTTTTAGATTGATTTGATCTATTGATGTGGGTGTAAATTAGACACTTCATTGTTATACTACTTGGGACATGAAACTCACTTACTCAATTATGCTATTTAAACATCTTAGTCTTCCTTGGCAAGCTGAGAGTTAATTAGAGGAATTGGATTGATTGCTACACTTCTAGTTATTTATACTTATATTAAACTTTACTTTGATTATCATGACTTATCGAAGCTTGTATAATATTCTTGTCACCTCTCTAACTTTGATAAGCTTTGCAAATAAATGAAGTGTTGAGAACATATGACTACGTACTGCAAGTGAACTCCTATTCTCATTGTTTCAAGTTTAAATGTTGAATTCCTTATAGTTCTTTTGGTTCTTTGTGCGGCCCCCGGATTAATCCTCCAAGAATCCCTGTTATGCATACAACCACGATCCCATGATCAGTTAGTCGTGGCACATAAACAACAAGTATCAAAGTAGACATCCAATACATAACGAATACATGACATACCTTATTTGCCATTTTGGCTACATCGATCAACAACAGCGGAACTTCATTAAGCGTAGAGCCCGAGCCATGCCATAACCTATAGGTAACTGACTAGGAGGACAGCCTAACTAACAGGGACGTCACCTTAATCTTCCGTTGTCAAGCTTCTGAAAGCCTGGCCAAGTAAATAACCAGGGACAATGCCATGAGTATGTCTGAATGTACTCGCAAACCACCAAGATAAATGAGATAAGGAAATGCAATTCTGGCTGTGGCGAGATAGCTTTGTCTAGGGTTGTTTTTGAAAAGCCTAGACTAACTCTGGTAGTTGTGGCATCTCCATATCTTTGTTGAAAAAGAGTTTTGAAACATGTCTCTATTTTATAAATCAAGATATCTCCATATCTTTGTTGAAAACCTTTTTGAAAACAATTTTGGAGTAAAAACCCTTTTTAAACCTCTTTGACCTCTTCTGGTCAAAATGAAACTTATGAACTCAGGTTCCCCCGGAACCTCCATACTTTCATCCATTCTTTCCAAACAATCATCGTGTGGGTACTCCTAGCCAACAACTTTACAACAGTACTTGACCGTGGACACGGCTATTCGAATAGATTATACTCCGCAGAGTTTGCGCACTTTCCCCACAAGAATCAATACATCCGCCGGGATACAACCACGGCCCACTACCACTTGAAATGGATCGTATGGGCACCTAGAGGGGGGGGGTGAATAGGTGCTACACCAATTTTTAATTCTTTTTCAATTTTAGGCTTAGCACAAAGGTAAATTCTCTAGATAAACTAATGTGAGGAATTTCCCTATATGCAAACCTATCTACTAGCGAGTAAGGAGCGAGTGGAAGAGGAACAAGTGAACCGAAGTGAAGCACGCAGAGACACAGGATTTGTTTGACCGCAGTTCCTTCCTTGTTAAGGGAAGTACGTCTGTGTTGGAGGGGTGGGCGGTACTAAGACCACCACGCCACAAAAGGCCTCACCCAGTTCTCCGATGGATCTCGCCACAACAGGCCTGATCCACCTTCCACTATAAGCACCCTTCGAGGCGGGCACCGACGCCTTTACACAACTAGCGGGGCAACAACTCCACAACAACTTGGAGGCTCCCGAAATGACAACAAGCTACCACAAGAACAAAGTTGTCAAATACAATAACACGTTCTAGGTATTAACGAGAATACTAGATCAGGGATTTCTCCAAGTGAATGGAGAGGAGTTGAAGCGCTTGATTCTTGATGTTGATGATGAACTTCTCCTCCTTAGGGTGGTTGAAGTGGGAGATCGAGATTTAGAGCTCTTGCACAGGGTCTGGTCAAATTCGAATGAATCAAGAGGACTGGACGTTGGGGAAGAAGGGGTACTTATACCCCCTTCCAAAAACCAGCCGTTGCACACTTTGGGGGCCGGATTATCCGGCCCAAGTGAGGGCCAGATTATCCGGTCTGAGGAAACACCACCCCAGACTCGGAATATCCGGCAGAAAATCCGCCCCCACACAGTGAGACGCGTCAACTTGTCCTTGATCAACTTCTGGGGGCCGGATTATCCGGCCCTATGCAAAGTCCGGATTATCCGGCCTGGGGAAGAAGAACCGACCCAGTTCGGATTTTCCGGGAGAAAATCCGACTGGACACAGAGCGACGCGGCTTGGCTCCTTTTGCACGAAAACTGGGGGCCGGATTATCCGGCCCTTGCGAAACCCGGATTATCTGGCCTGGGGAAGAAAAACCGCCCCAGTTCGGATTTTCCGGAAGAAAATCCGACTGGAGACAGAGCGACGCGCCTTGGCTTCCTTGAGAGATGAGGTAGGCCGGATTATCCGGCCCTTGGAGGGGCGGATTATCCGCCCCCCTTAAAACTTCCTGCACACTTAGCACACATGAAAAGTCTCCATAGTATTGTTATCTAACATGCAAAACATAGGAAAACATGAAATGTTCTTTCAATCTCCCCCTTTTTGGTGTTAGATGTCAATACCAGGATTTGCAGGAGAAAGACACAAGACAAACAGAGATAACTATGGAAGGGACTCCCCCTCAATGTGTGCATAATAGAGTTTTGCATTTGAATACAAATGCACACAAAAAGGTGAATCTATTCCATAGACAAAAGGGCAAAAAAAAACACATACGACCGAGGTAGAGAATAGGCATCCTTGACTTAAATCACAATTATTATTTGATAACCATTATGAGCGTGCGCCTTCCGTGATAAACCACCAGCAATAGGATATGAATAGATATAACCATGAGCATAATCCATGATATGAAGTCCATAGGTATCATCCAGACAACCACATAAAGTCTCAACCACAAATCACAAACCACGAATATAAAAGTTCAACGCTAAATGGGCATAAGCAAGAAATAACGAATAAAAAGTGCAAGTGCTTATGCCCGACCCATGCAAATCCACGGACAACCTAATAGAACTACTTCTCCCCCTTTGGCATCGAGACACCAAAAAGGGAGAAGAGCGATGCTAGCGCCCCATGGGATCACTCATCATAGTCCTCGTCCTCGTCCTCATGCTCTTCCTCATCCTCATCGTCAAGCTCCTCAGTGTCACCTTCCTCATCATCAGCATCAGCAGCAGGCGTAGAGGGGAACAAGTGACGCTCCAGCTCACCATTGTTCAGCCCGGAGGAAGAGTTCCACCAAGCATATGGAGTGCGAGGTGTAGGAGCCGGAGGAGCACCCAAAGCGCCAGACACGTGGTGGAGAATGAGCTGCTGGGAGTGAGCCAACTCATGGCGCTGCCTGTAGGCCTCATACTGACCCTTGCGTGTGTCCACGCCCATGGAGAGGATGTGATGCTAGAACCAGTTCAGCTGCTTGATCTCGCAGGCCACGGGAGGCACTGGGGGCCGACGAGCATCCCTCATGAGGCCCTCAGGAGCATAGGAGGAGTGAGCAGTCTTCCGAACCTTGTTGTAAATCTTCTTGGCCTTGTGCACCGAGTCAATGTGTAACTCCTCGGCAGGAAGCAGGTGGCGGATGAGCAACATAATGTAGGGCGCATAGGGAATGGACAGACAGTTGAACATAGCATCACACAGCTCATGGTAAATGAAGTCCATGACATCCAGCCTGTACTGCCTGACTCGTCCTCGTAGGAGGCAACCTCATGAGAAAATTGAAGTAGCTGAACAAGGTGACCACAGATACTGGCATTGTTGCCCCCACTCGGTGTAATAGAGTCACGGAAGAGACCCACCAATGCAGCATAGATGGGAGCAAGACCAGCCACAGTACCGACAATTCCATTGTCCACAGTGCACGGAGAGAGAGCAGCATCCTTATTGGGCTTCAACTGAGTGATGATGCGGTGGCCACTGGCTCTATCCCTGCTACGGAAGGAGTACCCCAAAACCTCAGCAAACACGTGAAAATCAGCAGTCATGGGCCTGTCATGAGTCATCCACTTCATAGTGCGACGCTCATCACCACAAATCACCAGAGTGGAGAAGAATTGCTTCACCACCTCAGAGTCAAAGGAGCACTGGAGGGACATGAGATGGTGCAGCCCCATCCTCTCAGCCACATACATCGCATCAACAAGATGCGCCTTCTCCAAAGCATCAACAAGTACTAGAGGGTGCATAGGCCTAATGTTCAGCCTGGCATAGATGTCTTCATAAATCCCCTTCTGTTCGGCACACCAAAAGCGGGAATCCCCTAGCTCACCATCACGAGGCAGCTCAGCAAACAAGTCACAGTGACGGATGGCGGAAAAGGAGACTGCATCCAAAGCCCTGTAGTTGATCTTGGGATCCTTGCCCTTCCTCTTGGACACGCCCTTCCGAGTCCTCTTGGATTGTTCAGCCATGCGCCTTTCCTCGTTCTTTCTTCTCCTCAATTCAACTTCGTCCACTAGTTTACCTTGACCGTCGTCCTGAAAGTACTTGGCGCAAGGACGGCGCTTGTAGGTCTTGGGAACACCGGAACCACCTGTGAGGAGAATAAGGGTGATAGCAAGGGGATAAGCATACACACAAGTCCAGGAGAGAGTATGGAACAAGTAGGCAACAAATTCATAGGTCAAAACTACTCAATACATACACCATAGTGAAACTGAAGCAGACTTGAATCTGTCAGGCCGGATTATCCGGCCTGGCCAGGGGCAGATAATCCGGCCCTGGCAGAAATTTTCGATTGCACCAAGAATGCATGCAAAAAAAGTAGATCGGGCCTAGAAACTGTAAGACTACGAGTTCTATGCGAAACCACATCCTTCTAGACAACGTTCCATCCAACAAGATACACATCTAGCCAAAGATGGGGAGAGAGGGAGTTACCCTCACTCATTGGAGGAAGAACGCGGAGGACAAGGTACCCGGAGGCGCGGAGAAGAAGATCCGGGAATACCTAGAAAATCCGGTGGCCAGAGAGGCTCCGGGGAGGGTGAGGGGCGGCAGGCGACGACTGAGGAGAAGGAGAGGGCTGGGGGAGAAGTGCTGCTCGATATGAGCCCTTCCCCCCGAGCCCTGCCCTTTAAGATCGAATCCGCCAGGGCCGGATTATCCGGCCAACACTTGGGCCAGATTATCCGGCCTAAAATCTAGGATTCTATTATACACAGAACTAGGCCTGCGCGTCCCCAAACAACAACCCCACAAGGTGTACAAGGGACTTGTGTGCAAGAATAGATGTCTTAGGGGTAGGGAAGGCTTAGGATTGAGAATGCCAAACTGAGATGGTACTAGACACTCAAAATTGCAAAATCCAGATCAAATAAAAGCCAAGATTGAGTGTGATTCCCATAAGAACATGAGAGAGCAAATAACATCCAAAAAAATCCAATTCTCCACAAAGGAGAGGGCGGTGGCTGAAGCCACCTTGTTGGAGTGTATGGTGTGACACCGCGAAGATATATCTTGGGTTCACGACCAATACTCATCAATAAGCTCACATATCACAACATGATATTAAGAGAAATGATATAACTTGCTATTGGCATTATGGGGGGAGGGTTAGCCCAATAAGTTAGGACCACACTCCCCCTATATCCATGCCCACACCTAGACCAAACAATGATTGAGATGTACGAGTGGGTGCATGGGTAGTCAAGAAAAGCTCCTGGAATCAATGATATTTAGCTCATTCCTCAAATAGCAGAATCTTGCTTCATCAAGTGGCTTTGTAAAAATATCCGCCAGTTGGTTCTTCGTGCTCACAAAAGATAGATCAATATCACCTCGAGCAACATGGTCACGAATAAAATGATTCCGAATCTCAATATGCTTCGTCCTTGTGTGCTGAACTGGATTATACGCAATTTTGATAGCACTTTCATTATCACATAAAAGATGCACTTTGTCACAATTGACACCGTATTCCTTTAAAGTTTGCCTCATCCACAATAATTGAGTACAAGCGCTGGCAGCAGCAACATATTCAACTTCGGCGGTGGAGAGAGATATACAATTCTGCCTTTTGGAGGACCAACATACAAGAGATCTTCCCAAGAATTGACAAGCTCCAGAAGTTGACTTCTGATCATCCTTATCACCAGCCCAATCTGAGTCAGTATAAACACATAAAGAGAAATTGGAGCCCTTGGGATACACGAGACCAAAGTTGGGGGAATGAACTAAATATCGAAAGATCCTCTTGACCGCCACTAAGTGGATTTCTTTAGGAGCTTCTTGATACCTTGCACACACTCCCACACTCAACACAATATCGGGTCTAGATGCGCAGAGGTAAAGAAGAGAGCTGATCATGGACCGGTATACCTTTTGGTCCACATCTTTACCATGAGGGTTGAGTTCGAGATGACACTTTGTTTGCATCGGAGTAGCGACACCATTTAGATCCGTCATCTTGAATATCTTGAGCATGTCTTGGATGTACTTTGCTTGATTAATAAAGGTTCCTTCTCTTAGTTGCTTGATCTCGAATCCAAGAAAGAACCGTAATTCCCCCATCATAGACATCTCAAACCTATTAGTCATAAGCTTTGAATATTCATCGTTAAAAGCTTTGTTAGTAGAACCAAAAATGATATTGTCTACATATAGTTGGCATACGAAGAGCTCCCCCTTAACCTTCTTAGTAAAAAGAGTGGGGTCGATTTGCCCAACTTCGAAGCCACGATCTAACAAAATCTCTTTAAGGTGCTCATGCCACGCATGTGGGGCTTGTTTAAGGCCATCAAGTGCCTTATCGAGTTTGTAGACATGGTTCGGGAAGTTAGGATCCTCAAACCTCGGGGGTTGCTTTACGTATACCAACTCATGTAGAGGACCGTTAAGGAAGGCACTCTTTACGTCCATTTGCTGCAAATTAAAATTGTTATGAGCAGCAAAAGCAAATAGGATACGGATGGACTCAAGACGAGCCACAGGAGCATAGGTCTCGCCGAAGTCGATTCCCTCAACTTGGGAGTAACCTTGTGCCACAAGTCTTGCCTTGTTCCTCACAACAATGCCATTCTCATCTTGCTTATTCTTGAAAATCCACTTGGTGTCGATAACATTGCGGCACTCTTTGGGTTTTTCCACTAGTTTCCAGACTTTGTTGTGCTCGAAATTGTTCAATTCTTCATGCATAGCAACAACCCAGTCTGGGTCTTCAAGAGCTTCAAAGACCTTCTTAGGTTCCACCATGGAGATAGGAGCTTGATGCTCACCAAAACTGGCCAATTCTCTTCTAGTAGACACCCTTCGTCGAAGATCACCAACAACCTTGTTGAGAGTGCGACCCCTCAACTCAAGGTTACAGTCAGCCCGAGCCTTGCGACGAAGTTCAATAAGTTTGTTGTCTCTTGGTGGAGGAGATTCATCACTTGAGTCTTCATTGGAGGCATTTTCTCCGCCTTGATCGAAGAGCTGGAACGTCGATGGGTGGTGGAGATGCATGCCCTTGAGGTGAGTCTGTAGCCATAACAGAGGCTGCAGAACTAGAGAGTCAGGGCCGGATAATCCGGCCGATGAAGAGGCCGGATAATCCGGCCTGGGAGGACTTGCAGCAGCATCTTCAGGAAGCCTGGGACTCGCTTGAACTGGCGAGGAGCCGGATAATCCGGGGTCAGCCGGAAAATCCGGCCTGGAGCTTGTATTGACATCTTCACCACCAGGAGCAGCATGGACAACTGGAGCGGGGTGGCCGGATAATCCAGTATCCACTGGAAAATCCGGCCTGGAGCTTTCTGGAGCATCTTGACCTTCAGCAGTTGATGGAGATGGTGTAGAAGTTTCCCTTGTGGTTGGAGCATGTTGCGTATGTGTAGATGAGGGCTCTATATGAGTAAAGCATTGTCCTTCCCGGTCCGCCACAAGGGGTTCCTCAATGGGGCGGAAGAATCCCACGCCCATTCTTCTTATGGCATCTTGGGGTATTTCAACATCTGCATCACAAACACCAACTTGCTCCGCACGGGAACCGTCATTTTCCTCGAACACCACACTACAAGATTCTACAACAGTTCCGGAGAGCTTATTGTAGACTCTATAAGTGTGGGATTCGGCACCATAACCAACAAAAATACCTTCTAGAGCCTTACATTCAAACTTAGATAAACGAACTCCTTTAATAAGAAAGAAACACTTACACCCGAATACCCGAAAGTATGAGATGTTTGGCTTGTTACCAGTAAGTATTTCATATGGAGTCTTGTCCAAAATCTTGCGGAGGTATAAACGATTGGATGAATGACAAGCAGTAGAGATTGCTTCAGCCCAGAAGTTATATGGAGATTTGAATTCGGCCAACATTGATCTTGCCATGCCCATTAGAGTTCGATTCTTCCTCTCGGCTACACCATTTTGTTGAGAGGTGTACGCAGTGGAATATTGATGTCTTATCCCCTCTTCACTCAGGAACTCATTTAAGGTGTAGTTTTTGAACTCCGAGCCGTTATCACTCCTTATAGCCAGAATGGGGAGGTTGTGTTGACGTTGAACCTCGTTGGCGAAGTCGATGACAGTTTGTTGAGTTTCACTCTTCAACTTGAAGAAATAAACCCAAGTGTATTTTGAGTAATCATCAACAATCACTAGACAATAGTTCTTCCCACCGAGGCTTGCATGAGATGGAGGTCCGAAAAGATCCACATGAAGAAGCTCCAAGATCCTTTTGGAAGAGATAATAGTTTTCCTTCGATGAGGAGAATCATGCATTTTCCCTTCAACACACGCCCTGCAGACACGATCTTTGGCAAAAGAGACATTTTCTTTTAGTCCAAGAATGTGTCCACCCTTGTGGAGACTTTGCAAAGTTCTCATATTGACGTGGGCTAGTCGGCGATGCCATAGCCAACTCGCGTCAGCCTTTCCAAAAAGACACATCGGACCTGTAGTGGTTTTCCCTGAAAAGTCTACCACGTACAGGTCGTTTTCGACATATCCCACAAAAGCGACTTTTAGAGACTTGCTCCACAAGAGTACCACCAAATCAGCATCAATGTAAACTGCAAAGCCCATCTTACCAAGGGCACGAACAGAAAGTAACTTATACCCGAGGGTCTCAACAAGCATGATGTCCACGAGAGAGATATCGTGAGCCACCACAACTTTGCTGAGACCCAATACCTCAGATTTTGACTTGTCACCATAGGACGGTAATGTGATCAAGATTCAGCCGCATCTCCGTGATGATCTCCTTGCTTCCGGTCATATGACTCGTACAACCGCTATCGAGTACCCATTTAGAACCACCGGAAGCATAGCCCTGCAAGAAAATTACTTCTTGGTTTTAGGTACCCATTTTTCAATGGGTCCTCTCATGTTAGTAACAAGGGTCTTGGGAACCCAAATAGACCAAGGAATGTAACAATCATAAGGCCCTACATAACTAGCATAAACATCACCATAAGAATCACAATATAGTTCGAAGTTAGGATTGTTGATCCCTGCAAAACCATCATAATTAGTCTTGTCATTGGTAATGTTGCTAGTCTTTGATTGAGCAGTCTTGTTATTCTTGTTCTTCTTGTTTTTCTTGCTCTTTATCTTGGGTATGTAACCAAGACCTTCTTTACTGTTGTTTGACCTTTGCCTGCTCAGTATCTCATCAATAACCCCTTTACCTTTGTGTTGAGAACTCCTTGCAAGATCTTCTTTTCCAAAGGATGAAGATGAGGTACTTGGTACATTATACCGTTTCAATTGAGTTTGGATCTGGTCATGAGACTCATTTAGAGTAGAATGATCACTCTTTAATGCCTTGTGAGCACTTTCAAGATCATCAAACTTCTCCAAAAGTCTAGCATGAACAGCCCCAAAATCAATCTTTTCTTTCTTTAGTTTCTTTACCTTGGCAAGGGCATGGTCACGTTCTTTAATGAGCTGAGCTACAGCTTCTTCTTGTGACTCCTCTAGGGATTCGAGTCTTTCTTCCAAAGAAACTCGAGTTTCCTCTTCCTCTTCCAAGGCATTCTTCAAAGAGGCTATCTCCAAAGCATCTTCTCTTTCAATTCTGCCCTTTTCTTCAAGGAGATCTTCGGCTCGGGCAAGTTGGCTCATAAGAGTATCAAAATGGAGTTTGTGCTCACCTTGTAGGTTAGTGAAAAAAATATCCAAGGCAATAACTTCTTCTTTCATTTCAAGACTGTCATGATCATCCATATCCAAAATTATGTTAGTCTTAGAAAATGAGGAGTTAGAAGTCGATACCTCGGATCCTCTTGCCATTAGGCAAGTGGCGTTGTTGTTGATGGCGTTCTCGTTCGGCGAGTCGAAGAGAGGAGGGAGTCGATGTGGTGGCTATAGCAGCCACTTCAAGGAACTATCATCATCCTCTTCATCTTCACTTGCGGAGGAGTATTCCTCTTGAGCTACAAGGACCATCTTGGGTTGCTTCTTGAAAGGACCATTCTTCTTAGCAAATGGCTTCTTCTTAGGAACTTTGGATTTCTCTTTGAGAATGAGCCTGCCACCATTGTCTTCTCTATTTTCATAAGGACACTCGGCTACAAAGTGCAGTCTATCTCCACAGTTGAAGCAAGTTCTCAATCTTGGGCCACTTTCTCTTCTTCCATTTGACCCGTTCTTGCGCTCAAGTTCAGACTTGGCTTTGGCAGGGTCCTTCCAAAAGTTCCTTGCATAGAATGCCATGTACTCACCATGAGCACGTTTGACCTCATCGAGGCAGTCCATGGATATCCTCTCAAATGCTCCTTCATCATCCTCTTGCTCAGCAACATTGGCTTTGAGAGCCATATTGACACCCTTTTGCATTCCAATGGCCCGAGCACGGGCATCTTCAGCATTCTTTGCCGCCACTTTGAATGACGCCATTCCTTGCATGACTTCATTGGATGTCATTTGATGATAGTTGTGTCTACCTTGCAAGCTCTTCAAATCCGTCGGTTCGAATGGCATTAAGGCACTCACATACTTCCTTTTTATCCATGCATCATCAATGTGAGTGGCCCCATGCTTCCGAAATGTTGTTGCGATGCCCTTGAGTCTTCTATACATGTCCTCATGGTTTTCACCATCCAACATGTAGAATCCCTCAGCTTCGTTACTAAGGGCATCATACCGGTTTCTTCTCATGCTTTCATTTCCAACAAAAAGGTCCGTAAGAGCATCCCACGCCTCTTTAGCCGTGTTGAGATGTTCAATGTGTGGCATGTCCTTGGGACGCACACCCAGCTGTAACATGTGGAGAGCAGTGGCATTCAACTGGATATCCACAACTTCCCTTCTTGTTAGATTGGTTTGATCTCCAACATGAAGAGCTTCTTCAATGATCCTCCATAATTCAATAGAGGAGCTGCAAACATGAGATTTCATTAGAAATTGCCATTGGTTAAAATAAGATGCAGTGAGCTTGGGTGGATCACCCCTATTGTTTATATGAGGATGAGGGATAGGTGGGTCGGGGGAATATACGTGGCGAACCTCACTATATTCCTCCTTACCACTTCCCTTTTTGGAGGTGGAACCATTTAGTTTTTCACCTTCCACATCATCATCCTTAGATCCGGTGTTACCCTTTTCCTTAGATGATGGTGAGGGAGCCTCAGAGGAGGATGGAGATGGGGATATGGATGATGTAAGGCGAGCAATCATTTGATTCATCCCCTCCATCTTGGCCTCAAAGGATTTCAACAAGGTTGTTTCCAATGACTTGAGATCATCCATTGTGACCTTATCCACAGCCTCATTTCCATCATCCCATGTACCCATACTACTCTTAGGCGGTTAAGCCCGAATTAAGAGCCGGGGCTCTGATACCAATTGAAATGGATCGTATGGGCATCTAGAGGGGGGTGAATAGGTGCTACACCAATTTTTAGTTCTTTTTCAATTTTAGGCTTAGCACAAAGGTAAATTCTCTAGATAAACTAATGTGAGGAATTTCCCTATATGCAAACCTATCTACTAGCGAGTAAGGAGCGAGTGGAAGAGGAACGAGTGAACCGAAGTGAAGCACGCGGAGACACAGGATTTGTTTGACCGCAGTTCCTTCCTTGTTAAGGGAAGTATGTCTGTGTTGGAGGGGTGGGCGGTACTAAGACCACCATGCCATAAAAGGCCTCACCCTGTTCTTCGATGGATCTCGCCACAACAGGCCTGATCCACCTTCCACTATAGGTACCCTTCGAGGCGGGCATCGGCGCCTTTACACAACTAGCAGGGCAACAACTCCACAACAACTTGGAGGCTCCCGAAATGACAACAAGCTGCCACAAGAACAAAGTTGTCAAATACAATAACATGATCTAGGTATTAACGAGAATACTAGATCAGGGATTTCTCCAAGTGAATGGAGAGGAGTTGAAGCGCTTGATTATTGATGTTGATGATGAACTTCTCCTCCTTCAATTCCACCAAAGATCAAGACCTTAGGGTGGTTGAAGTGGGAGATCGAGATTTAGAGCTCTTGCATAGGGTCTGGTCAAATTTGAATGAATCAAGAGGACTAGACGTTGGGGAAGAAGGGGTACTTATACTCCCTTCCAAAAACCAGCCGTTGCACACTTTGGGGGCCGGATTATCCGGCCCAAGTGAGGGCCGGATTATCCGGTCTGAGGAAACACCGCCCCAGACTCAGAATATCCGGCAGAAAATCCGCCCCCACACAGTGAGACGCGTCAACTTGTCCTTGATCAACTTCTGGGGGCCGGATTATCCGGCCCTATGAAAAGTCCGGATTATCCAGCCTGGGGAAGAATAACCGCCCCAGTTCGGATTTTCCGGGAGAAAATCCGACTGGACACAGAGCGACGCGGCTTGGCTCCTTTTGCACAAAAACTGGGGGCCGGATTATCCGGCCCTTGCGAAACCCGGATTATCCGGCCTGGGGAAGAAAAACCGCCCAGTTCGGATTTTCCGAAAGAAAATCCGACTAGACATAGAGCGACACGCCTTGCCTTCCTTGAGAGATGAGGTAGGCCTCATTATCCGGCCCTTGGAGGGGCGGATTATCCGGCCCCCTTAAAACTTTCTGCACACTTAGCACACATGAAAAGTCTCCATAGTATTGTTATCTAACACGCAAAACATAGGAAAACATGAAATGTTCTTTCACCACTGTAGATGGGGGTCCGGATAATCAAACCTAACCTTTCACTTGTCGACCCTAGCAAAGGCTGCTTTTCATTTTGGGTTTGTCCTCCCCGGCAATGAGTATGTGGCTCCTAGCCATAGTCCTGCCTTCCGTACACACGTATACCCAAGCCGCAACCTGGCGTATACCTTAACTTGGTGACTCCACTTCCTTCCGTACCACCTAAGTCATACCGTCCACGGGAGACCCAATTGTTGCACCGGCACTCCTGCCAAGATAGGCTCACTCTTGCCGAAGCAAGCTACAGGCTCTAGATCCGAGATCTGTTAGCGCCTGCCCGGAATTCAAGGGATCTCTCCCTATAAGCATGGTACAAGCTGCCCCGGCTAATGAAGACAAACTACGAGCTAAGACCCAGCACCTAGGGTAATGTGGTTGCACAGATAAAAATTGTTTCGGTAAAGGCATAGAACATCCCTTCACTATCTCATTTCTCAACAACACCATTTCTGTAGTTAAAACATCCGCTTGGAACGATGCCTGTTCCCAAGGGTTTTTACAAAGCAATTTTTAAACATTTGTAGTAGGGTAAAACCCAAAACAGTTCATTTTCTCAAAGCCGGGGGTTTTCAACGAGGTAGGATGCTGACCATCGTACTCTCGGTCTAAAGGGATAAAATGGTAGGTACATCAGGGTGGTGCCACGAGGGACACAAAGTCATAACTTGGAGGAGCCAAGTCATCAACGCAGTATTTGTAAAATAAGACATGCACGTAGATAATGAAATTTATAAAGAGGATACAAAACAGGTAATAAAAAGAGTAGGACAAGTATCAGAATTCGGGAAATGGTGGCTTGCCTATGATTAGCAATAATTCCCTGGACTTCTTTAGATAACCAAGAATACCTACTAAATAATAATAAGAAGTTCTTTCCTTCTTGTCGTCAAACACTCACACTATCGCCGTCATCGAGTATACATGCAAGCAGACAATACCACAATCAATCCAAGGCATACATGCATCAAACCATACAGAAAACAAACATAAGGAATACTATTTAAATTAGTAGGTTTTGGAGAAGTTGGGTACTAGTAGTGGAATTACTAGATTGCCATTGAGGTGTTTTTTCCTTTTGAAGATAGTTGTCAAGGCTAAATACCATGAACTTGGAGTGAGGGTTCTGAGGTCTGTAGGGTACCAATGTGCAACAATGATATCCTCAGATAGGTCTTGACAAAACAAGACCAACACAAGTGGTTTCATTAGATTATCAATTACCTAGATTTAATTATGCTTTTTATAGTGGAATAAATCTAGTTTGAGGAAATAATACACCAGAATTTATCTGGAGGCCCAACAATTATTTCCTTGGGTGGTTAGGTTTTGTTTGATGTAATGAACCACCTAGAGTTGGAATCTTGTCAAAAGAATTACCCGAATGCCCTTAATAAATCATCAAAGGTAGTTCTGTATGGTTTTTCTCTTTTTCACCAGATTAATTTTACAGAAGCTCTTGAGTTGATTCCAAGGCAATATGGTAGGCATTTCGAATACCTTTCTGTAGGAATTGGGTTCACTCTTTTTGGAGTTGTCAAACTCCTGAAGTGATTTATTTAGTGAAAATACCACTTACAGAAGTATTTAATTCACCGCAATTCAACCAGAGCTCAATAAAATCTGAGCTGCTGGGGTTTGATATATGCTGATAATGGGGTGTACTGGGAGGTGGAATCAGGTCAATACCACATTTGGTTTGACCTAGAGAAATTATCTAAGGCAGATAATTGCTGTTTTTATTATTTTTGGTATAGACAAAATACTATTCACCATGGCATAAGATAAATGCTAGATGACAGGTATCTCAATTACCTTCCAGCAGAGCTTTGGTTCTCCCCAATTGGAGATGTAAAACTCTCACAAGAAATTATTTGGTGTAGAATACACCTTGCTGCAGATTAATTACTAGCAAATAATGGAAATTATTTTTGACTTGGGATTGCCTCTGCATGCTTGAGAAAACATATGGGTACTACCTGAAATATAGATCCTGGCAATTGAGACAGATTTGCATTTTTAATTTGATTTAAACTGGAAGGCAATAATCTGGAGCTGGGTGAAATTAATAAAACAGAGATGGTAGCGGGCTGGAATTTCTGGGTGGAGTGGGGGCGGGGAGGCGGTTTCGGCCCACGGCGGACGGCGCGGTGCACGGGAGCGACACGGTTCGAACCTGACGAGCGGGTCCCGCCGGTCAGTGGGAGTGGGCGGCCGAACGGGTATCGTCGAACCCCGACCGTCCAATTAAGTGGGCATGGACGGCCCCTCGTCGTCGTCTAGATCGTGACGGTGGCGACGGGTCGGAACCCTAGCAGAGGATGGGAAGTGGCGGGGAGGCCCACTGGAGGGCTCGGGAGGCGGCGAGGATGGGCGGAGGCGACGCGGCGCACGACGGTGGTCCCGGCGATGGGCGGCACGGCGGTGGTGGTCTCCGGGAAGCAACTCGCGTGACAGCAACCGAGGAGAACTCGTCGGGGCTTCGCCGGTGAGGTCGGAGGAGGCGGTCCTAGGCCAAAAAAGAACCACAGTTAGATAAAGGAGGAAGAGGGAACCTCCGGGGTGTGATATGCAGAGGGAGAAGCAGAGGGGAGGGGAGGCCTTCCTCGATTTTTGTAAAAGTCCTGAGGCTCCTTCTTCTTCTTCTTTCGGGCAGCACAAAGCAGAGGAGAAGGAGTGGAGCTGGGGGAGGTGAGTGGAGGTGGGAGGGAGAAAATGAGGCATGGAGGGATGCTAGAGGTGGCCTCTGGCCTTTATACCAAGGGGGGAGAGCTAGAGGGTGTAAATGTCCACTTTAGACATGGAGGAGGGGTGATGCTGGCCATGGATTGGCTCAGAGGCTGGTGGGGAGGGGTAAGAATGGGTTTTGGTCGGACAGGGATAGAGGGAGGGAGCTGTGGTAATTAAATGTGGTAGATCTTGTAAGATTGGGTGTCTCTCTCTCTCCACTAATCTAGGGGTAAAAAGGGGCAATTCTAGGGTGGAGCTACAATGCTCACGACCAGGGGAGTGTTGGGTGCTGTGGAGGAGTGCTTGACAAGCTTTGGTGGGGGTTTGGTCCTAGTTTTGTTCAAGTTTAATTGTTTTGCAAGATTTTGATCACAAGAGAGCTGGTGAAGGAGTTCAGAGATTTGTAGTGGAAAGGATGGTGAAGATGGTACTGGTGGATGGGCATGGTCAAGGTACACTCCTAGGATTTATTTGGGATTTTTATAAGGGGTTTTAGTCCTCATAAATCCATTTATTCAAAAAGGGCAGAAGTGGTTTCTAGAAGATCATTTGGTACTTTTACATTGGAAAAGGTTTGTTTTTGGTGTGAAAGGGTCCCAAATGTCAATACACACTTAGGGGAATTTTCCCAAGATTTATTGTGGCTTAAAAGTATTTAAGACAATTATTATTCCTATTCAGCCATTTAAGAAAATGGGCAAAAAGAAATAATAAATCTTCTCAAAAATATTTATTTTTGAGATGGGAAGATAGGGTATGATATATGGAACTCACATAAGCCAAAAGTTGGGGAAGTGTTTTGACAAAAACCAAACTTTCTGTTGGGGAAAGGGGTTTTCAGATTTTGTCTAATAAAGAAATTTATGAGATTTGGAGCCATAATAATTATGGATATTTGTTGATAAATTTTGATGATCAAGGTAGATGATGTAGACAAGGTGTAGCAAGAATTTTCAACCTTGGGATTGGAATTCCAACTTGAATTAGATGAAAAAACATGGAATAGAGGGTCTAGGGTGATGTTATTTTTATACCACCAAAACCTTGTTAGATCTTGGAGCTCAAAGCTCACCTTGATGCAAGGGATAGATGATTAGTTATACCATGTCATATAGATGATCATGGCAGAAGGAGTTTGGATTAATTGCATTTGAGGTGATCTAGAAGTGATGGCAAACTTTGTTGAAAATAAGTCTGCCATACCAGATGAGTCATGATGCCTTATAAACCATGTGGGTTTAATAAGCTCAAAGATCCACTTGGAACAAGTGAAGTAGGTTTTGATATACCTATATGAGTAGAATACAACCATTCAAAGAGTTGGTCCATAGAAGGTTGGATGATGGTGTTAGCTTCTGTCAAAGTAGGCATGAGGACTAGATTTGCAGGAAAAGTTATTTTCTTGCCTGCAAAACCATCAAGAACAAGTGGGTTGGAGGATGATCTAACCAATGGAAAATGTGGGCCTTGTTAGTTCTTAGGATGGTTAACAACATGGTTCAGGTGCATTTCCAAAAATGCACATGGTTTGGGAAAGGGAGGCATTCAAAAAGGTGATGTTGGAACAGTTTGCAGACTTAGTCAAATTTGGCAGTTTGAGGATTTTGACTAGAGTATGAGAGGGAAAGTTTTTGGAGGGGTTGCAAGGTGCCAAAGCATCATCAAGTGGATACTGTTGAAGGGTAGATTGAGTAGAAGGGATCCATGTTTGATATTGGTCTTCATGTACTTGGAAGCTTCTAGAATGGAAATCTTCAGAATTGATCTGGTTAAGGGTTTTAGATGATCACCTAGTAGCTAGGGATTATATCCAGATTTGTATTCTTGCTTAGGGGTTGATGATTTGGAAACATCTTGATCCTAGTGATGAGCTCCTAGAGTAGTTCATACTACTTCCTAAACAAACAAGTCAAATAGTAGATCAAGTCAACTCATCTTATAAACTAAGCAAATCCACTATTGGGGTTACCATCAAGTTTAGCGTGTAAGATGAGATTTTTGAGTAAGATTAGAGTCCTTGGTAAGATGAGATTCCTTGGTATTCTTACCAAGAGTAGAGTTCAAAAGATTTGTAAAGAGGTTTTGGGAAAACTAGAGATAAGATTGGTTGAGGGTTCTGTCTTGTAAACATAAGGAGGTTATAGTATATATCTCTCCATAGTTTTTGGTCAATAGAAGCTACAAAAATAGTTTTGGTTACATAAGCATCTTGGCTCATGTTTTGAATTGCCAGAACATTTGAGAATATGTAAAATGAGCCAGGATAGTTTTGGTAAATAGCTTTTGTCAACTGATGGTGAGGTAAGGGGTAGCATATGTCATACTCTCACATGCACCAATACAAACAAACAACAAGCAAACACTGCAACCAAGAACAAGAATAAGTTTTTGTTCCCCCTGATTTTTGCATTCTGGACAACTAATCAGGGTTGCTGAAATTGGGATGTTACATTCTTCTTGCTCGAGGACGATCAAGGTTTGAGCTTTGGGGAAGTTGATGGCTCCAATTTTTGCCATTTTCCATTGTGTTTAAACTTTGTTTTTGGTCTAGTAATTGCCAAATAAACTCTTAACATTGCCACTAATGACTAAAAATAGCAAAGATATGCAAATCCCTTCTTTGATTTATGTTGTGTAGGAAATCACTTCTTTTAAGGTGAAATAAGGAGTCATAATGAAAGATTTTGAGGAAGTACACACGGCCAAGTAATTGGAGAAGCTAACCAAGGAGTCAGCACGTTTAACAACCATCGGTACGGGCGCGGACCGGCCGTACCACTCGCCTGTACCAGGTGGCGATGGCTTTGTCTCGTCAAACCCTACAACTTTCATGAAGACGCCTATATATTTTGAGGCTCTAGCCGCTGTCCAGAGAGCCGCCATTCTCAGATTGCATCACAACACCCCCAAAGGAGATCCACACCATTGTTCATCCATAGTTCATCCATAGTTCATCCATTGTTCATCACTTCCACCATCCATCCCTCCACTAGCCATAGCCATGGCTCTGTACTTTTAGATCTCCTTGTGATTTGGAGACCATTGTAAGAATATTTGATTTCAATCTAAGTATTTGCATGATGTTTTCTATATCCGATCTATTTGTTATGAGTTAGTAGTCCTCACAGGCTGTGGGTTGGAGAGAAACCTCGCAGAAATTATGTGCATCTAAATCATGGGAGAACTGTATTTTGTTTGGATTCGTGATTTGTATCTTTTGTTTCTTCGTCTCTCGCCTCGATCTGTGGACTCATAGGTACCCAAGATTGTCAACACCTAGATTTTTAATCCCAGATGCCTGTTATTTCATACATCGCAATCCCAGGATTACCACTTTTTGCGAGACATAACAGATTGGATATCACAGTACATCATCCATTACAAACCATAATAAGGTCTTACACAAATAAAGGATCTCATGATCCAGTCTTAATACAACCAGCAGCAGAATAAATAATAAGTGTAGCGGTGGGGTCCATCTTTAGAGGCACAGGCAATGCTGACGATGGAAGATAGTCCTAGTTATCATAGCCGTCCTGCTGTCCTTCATCTTGGTAGTCTCCTTCATAGTCTGGCCATAGGAATAGTCAGGGACAAAATCCATGAGTACTCTTTAAGTACTCGCAAACTACCACTAACAAGTAAGATAGTTCTAGTAGGAATTCTAAACTCTAAGTTTAACTACAAAGTTAAGTTTGAAACCTAAGCTGAGTTCAAAAACAAAGAAAGATAAAACAAGGTTGTAGAATCACTTAAGTTGGGCAGCTAGTGTCATAGTCACAACCCTGTTGTGGTCAAGTCAAGATTCATCATTCATTTCATAAGTCATTTTGAAAATATCTGACAACGAAACAGTATGGCCACTCCAACTGTCCATAACCGCGAATGCGGCTATTCGAATAGTTTGACACTCTGCAGAGGTGGTACACTTTCACCACAAGATTCGATACATCTGTCAGGGATAACCCTGAATCATCATACTTAGTATGCAGATAATCAAACATAACCTTCCTTTTACACACCCTAGTATAAGCACCTCTCCTATGAGCATGGCCTCCCAACCATGACCATCTGTCATCTTGGGCACTACATAGGTGGACAACATTGAGAGGTAGCCTTAGCTCAAACCTCTCCTGTGAGGGAACTAATACTAATGCATATAAACTTCCGGCTAAGCCTTACCCAATTCAGGTAGTGTGCTTGTACGGTAAAATTGGAATGGTATCACATCCAAATCCAACCATCAGTTTTATAAAAGGGCTAAGGCTCATGCCTCAACATTTTCATCATCATAAACCATTTGTGTTTCTCCACACATGTCAAAACATCTCAATAGAATGACTCATTATTCCAAGGTTTTCACAAGTCATTTTCACCAAGTATTCCCATCTAGAGGAAATCAAGTTTTGGTTTAGCTCCAAACTAAGTTAAGAGTGTTCACTAATGTGGCATGCTAATCTCAATCTCATGCCATAGAATGACATCTAAGTCTAACTAGATAGGTCAAGTTTTATACTCTTTATGCTACCTTCAAACAAGTAAAGGACTTTGGTAAAGTAAAGGAAGTAAAGCTTGTAAATAGAACTTGGAGTAGGTATAAGTCAACATGAGGTAACCAAAGCATGCCTAATGCATCTCACTTAGGTTATCTAGATTGCAAGGGTTAGCTTGCATTGTTAATGATGGCTTGCTAAGTATTATACTTGCAAGTGTTAGCTTGCCAATAATAGCCTTCCTTGTGTAGTGCAGTGGTTGAAGTTTTCTTCCTCCTCATCTTGGTAGAACTCCTCCTCCTCGAAAGCTTGGCTGGTACTATCGTCTATAAATACATACGGGATACACAATCACCAAACAATACTTGACTAGTCTACTTAGCACACTAAGGCACACATTTGATGATCTAGTATCATCTCAAACATCACAAGGTTTAATTAACTAGCTTCATTCTTTTTATTTAAGAAAAGTAATTTCTACTCATTGAAATTAACTAAGATTAAATATTCTCCAATTAAAATATGGGATCATGTGGACACATGTCATCACCACCTATGCTAACATATGTGAATGTGATTTAAATGTTGGATCACATTTTAATAAATTTAAGTTTAATATTTAATGATTTAAAGTGACTAGAAATGCCTATATAGCATTATTTTGGTACTTGTCCAAAGTCACTGCATGTAAACCTTAATATTATTACATATTCAGATAGGTATGGTTAAATGTGATTTTTGAGAGTTGGAATCAACTCAAAAGCTATTATGGTTGATTTTATAAAAAAGTTTGAATGGGCGGCTGACAGGTTGGTCCCGCTTGTCAGCGAGACTTAAAACCCGAAATGGTATCTAGCAATCTGGGCCACACGATTATAACGCGGATCAACGGCTCACAGACATCGTCGACGACGGACTCGTCGCCGGCGAGACCGAACCCTAAACGACCGGTGGCGGTCTATGGGGACGTACCAGGGCTCCAACTAGTATGGAGAGGAGGGCGATCGAACTGGCCGGCGACGGTGGACTCAGGCGAGGTCACGGCAGGGGCTGTGGTGGACGGAATCGACGATAGCGTCTCCTCCTCTGCAGCGGCTACCTCAGGTGAAATTCCGGCGGCCTACTGCTCGAGCTGCTCCGGCGAGAGGTAGGGAAGGACTAGGAGTGAGAGGGGAGTCGAATGGTGTGGAGATTGAAGCTGGGGAAGGTCTCCTTATATAGGCTCGAGAAGGGGACCGAGGGGGCAACGACGAGCTCGTCGGTGACGACGATACAGGGCGCTATCGGCATGGGCGGTGTAGGCGGACGGTGGATTGCCTCCTGGCGGTTCTCTACGGCTTAATGGCGCGGTGGCATTTGGTCGGGAGTGTTGCGCGCTTTGGGAGACAGAGGCGATGTTCGACGCGGCGCTCGGCGACTGTGGGTCACGCGACGGTGCACGTCCGTGTCTGGCGGGTCTTTGGGGTCGGCGAACAGCGTCTTTGTAGAGTCGACGGGCGGATCTGTGCATCTTTGGCGGCTATCACGCTCTGGCGCGCTCTGGCGAGCTCGCAGAGAGAAAGGGCGGCGACGCTGGGCAGTGGTCTAGGGGCTGGGGTTGATCGAGGGGTGGACCGGGAGGTGTGGTAGGGTTGGGCAGAGCTAGGGGACTTGCTGGTTTGGCGCGGCGCGGTCCCTGGCACGTTGCCCTCTTCTGGCCGGCGATGACTACAAAGTGGCAGCGCTCCACTTCTGCTGCGGCTAAGGGAGGGGCTAGCTGGGGGTTTGGTTGGTCTCAGGGGGACAAGGGAGAGTAGAGAGGGTCAATTGTGGGATAAGGGTTTAACTAGGAGCAGTGTTAGTTAGGCAGGTTTATTTCTGTCTGCAACCTGTTCGATCAAATGGCCGCAAGAACAAAATGTTTGAATTTTGGGCTGATTTTTGGTGGAGTGATGTATCTTATGCTTAAGCTTCTAGGTGTGCTTGGGTTTTAAAAGTGGAGTTCATTTGAGTGGTTTTTGAATAAGTGTGATCTATACATATGAACTACATTCAATTTTCAAATGTCATTTAAATTTAGTGTTTGAAAGTTTTTGGGGTGAAACAAAGTGGGCCTTGGTACATCACTACTAGTACTAGCAAGGGGTGCAAAGAACCATAATTGTTTCTGTTAAGATTTGAGTTCTAGGAATAGCCAAAGTAGGCTAGGTGATTAAAATGGCACAAATGACCATTTCCTTATTTTATTCATTTTGATTTGTTTTTTTTGGGATTTGTTTGGGAAAGATCTAGATGATGTTTAATTCACCTTAGAATCATTTTACAACCAATGGATCACTCAAACATGGCACTTCAAAACAACTCCTAATTTAAATGCACACACATATGGATGCTTAATCATTTTAAATGGAAAAGTGTTTGTTAACCCTAAATTTGATGATTTGGATCTTAATAACCTTGGATTAGAGTTTTGGGATGTTACAAAGATCCCATAGATTGATAAAGGATTGAAGTGAGATACTTGGCTAGCGGCAATCTCATAGGAAACTAAGTGACAGAAAAGGGAAGTACGGTCTTCGCTTAGCGCCCCATTCAGGATCAACAACAACATCACCACTTAAAGCTTTAATCTGTGTTTACACATAATAATCGTTTGCAACCCATGGCTTTGATGTGTTCTCGGTGGGATTAAAAGTATATTGCTATGCCCGCTGCATCACGAGGGCTCTAGAGTATTAGGATGTGTTGCCCACAAAAGATTATCTCAATACAAACACTATACATGACTATGCTTATTATTATATTTCATCCCATTTGATGTGTAGCTGCAGGTGGATCTTCAACCCTGGCCAATCTCCATCCATTGACTCAACCCTATTATAAAGTAAACTAGATTGGTCCGATCAACTAAGGTAAAACAAACAAACAAAGTCTTGTAGACATGTCCTTTCTTATTAGCTTTTAGCAGTGCTTTCCAAGGTTCAATTGAACCTAGGTCTTCTAGGGAAAAAGCTATTATAATACATATGTGAATCCGGATCGAAGGTATCACCTGTCCCATTCTAGAGTAATGTGGTTGCACGGGTTAAGTTGTTATAGCTAAAGCTGCAAAGAACCGGGTGTGTTTTCATAAACATTTTTCCTCCATCTTTCTTTTAGCATTTTGTAAAACAAAAAACCTTTTTCCTTTCTCAAACTTCTATTGGTAGGTCAGACCTCACCAAGGTTTTACCATAAAACATTTTGTAAAACTTTCCCAGGGTCTTCCCATCATGTAGTTTTGCTTCGGCTAAAACGAGGTCTCCAATGGGGTATGTTGTATTATACCATCTACCATACTAGGGAAAAGTAGGTGTCATCAAGAGGGTTGTACTTAGTAGCACAAATGTGTAATGCCTTGGAGGAGCCAAGCCACTACCTGATATAGATCATCATAATATAAAACAATGCAGGTTGCATAAACAGAAGAGAAAACATGCATAAGTAAAACAGTAGGACAAGGCTTATGAGAAAGAAGGTGGTTTTCCTACGATCAACATTATGGAAATTTGTCCCTAGAATTCTTCTTAGAATACCATAAATACCAATAATAACAATAACCATCTTCTTTTATTCTTCGAGATAATCGCAATCTATCATCGTCATAGAATAGTTCATGCAGGCAAACAAAGGCCACAATCAATACAAAGAATACAAGCACCAATACAATACAGAAAACAAACATACAACACCTTATTCACTTCAGTAGGTTTTGATAGATTGGGTGTGTTGCAATTGGAAAAGCTTTGTTTGCATTTGTGGAACTTCTTTTATTATTTAAAGACTAAAAAACACCTAAAGAAGGGGTTTGGAACCAAGGCTTGGGGTCTGCATGATATCAATGTAAAAAAATGATATCATCAGCTGGGTATTGAAATAACAAGGCCAACAAAAGTGGTCTCATGATTTTAGCACTTTTATTTAATTAGATAAGGATTTTCTAGTGAAATAAACCTAGGTTTTAGGGAATAAATCACCATAAAAGATATATAGCTCAAATAAATTTGTCCTTAGAGGCTTTTTTATGTATTTGATTTTTTGATTTTTTAGAGTTGGAATCATCTCAAAATAGTTAGCAGAATGCCCTTGGAAAAATCCCAAAGTCAGTTCCACAAGCAGATTGTATTTTTACTAGATTTAAACTATAAGAGATTCTGATATGAATCCAAAGTCACATGGTAGGTATTTTGAGTACCTTTCTACATAAATTGGATTCACTAATTTTGGTGTTGTAGAACTACTGGAAGGATTTTTTCCTAGTGAAACACTACTGTCAGAAGGTTTATTTCCTTAAAATTCAACTAGGGGTCAATAAATTTTGAGCTAGTAGGATTTGATTGATATTGATGCACCTTATCAGTGAGAGATGTAATTGGGTGCAAACAGTTTACTGTTTGTCCTAGAGAAATGTATAGAGTCAAATTTTAATAGATTTTGTTATTTTTACTGTGGAAGATCTACAGTGAGTTTTGGCATGGGACTAATATTAACGGATATGCAGGTTGAATACCTACCAGGGAGACTTGTTCCACCCCATTTGGATATGTACAAGTCCATGGGAATTTCTTTAGGGAAAGGATACTTTCTAGTATACTTATTACTAGAAAATAGTAAATATCCATCTAGACCTAGGACTTGGTCTGCATGCTAGAGGATTCATCAGGGAACATGCACAAAAATGGATCTAGGCAATTTCAGGTACTTTTCATTTTATTTGGGAATTAAAGCGAGAAGCTAGCTTTAGATCTAGAATTTTTGAAATAAAAGAAAAGAAAAAGAAGCTAGCGCGGGCAGGATTTGGGAGCAGATGGGCCGCACAGCGCCAAAACGGCCCACCAGGGCAGGGCAGTGCATGGGAGGAGGGTTCAAATCCCGGCCTAGCGGGGCCCACGCGTTAGCCTCTGGGGCGCCGAAGAGGTATCGTCCGCTGGTGGCCGCTCGATTAAGTGATGATGGATGGCTGTCCACCGTCGTCTTCCTCAGAGCGCGGCGGCGGCGCTCGAAACCCAAGGTAGGGCGGGGAAGGTGTGGGAGGCTCACCGGGTAGCGGAGGAGTACCAAGGAGGGTTCAACGCGATGCAGTTGACGACGGCGAACCGGTAGAGGGGCAGCACAGGGCATTTTGGCATCAGAAAGTTGTTGGCACGGCAAAGACCGAGCATACTCTTTCAAAGCTCGTCGGTGTCGCTATTCCCGACGCTCCTGAGCAGAGATAGACACCGCGTAAAAAAAGGGGATCGAGGGAGTAATATGAAGAGGGGAAGGAGTGGAGAGGGAAGCACCTCGATCATAACTTGAAGAAGGCCGAGAAGGGAGTTCCTCCTTCTCCCAATCGATAGAGAGGTTTTATCCCCGAGGAGAGGTTGTAGGAGTGAAGGGGAGTGAAATGGGGGTAAGGTTAGAGTCTAGGGTGGCCTCTGGTTTTATCCCCGAGGAGAGGTTGTCCATGATGGACTAGGTCCATTTGGATAGGGTGGAGATGGTGTGAGGCCCTTGTTGGTCTAGGAGGGTGGCGTGGAGGTCGCGATAGTGCCACAAGGGAGGATAGGGGGATGGAGGGGCCATGGTTTGAAAACTATACCTCTCCCTTTGCCTTTTGGTAAGATATGAAAAGTAGGGAGAGAGGAGAGCTCGGGTAGCTAAAGATGCATACATTGGCTAGAGGGGGTGGTGTGTGGGTCCAAGCATGACTATAGAGGTGGAGGGGGCCTACTGTAGCTGTGGGGTGGAGTAATGGTCAAGATTTGGGGGGGGGGGGATTTGCTTTGTCTCTCTCTTCCTCGTACTCCAAGTACTAAGTGACCACGAGGGGTGGGGGTTACAGTACCATTTCGACTAGAAGATGAGGTATGGTTCTGTGCTGATTAATGATGGTGATAGGTAATGGTTTGTAAAATTTTTAGCTCATGTTTTGTTAAAGTGTCAAAAGGTGTCATATTGATGATCATCAAAGAAAATTTAAAATATTTATATTTTTAAGATGAGATAAAGGTTCTGGTGGGCAGAGGTGATCGAAATACACCTCGAGGAATTGTTTGGGATTTATTTGATGATTTTAGATACTTTTCATATCAACTATTCAAAAACTGCTAAATCTATTTTATTGGATTTGTTTGAGAAAAAATGATTTGGCCAAGGTTGGTTTTTGGCATTATATAGTCCCAAATATGAATTCACAGATTGGAGAAATTTCCCAAGAGTTATTGAAGGATAAAAGTGTTTAAAACAATTATTATTCTAGTTCTGCCATTTAATAAAATAGGCAAAAAGAAATAATAAAACTCTTCAGAAATATTTATTTTTGAAGTGGTAAGTTAGGGTATGATATATAGGCCTCAAATGTGCCTAAGGTTGGCAAAGTGTTTTGGAGAAAAATAAACTTTCCTATTATAGGGAGAGTTTTGGAGTTTTTGTGAAATAAAGGAATTAATTAGTTTTTGGGACAAAATAATTATGCATAACGTTCAGTAAAATTTTATATTCAAGTTAGATGATGTACACAAATTTTATCTATAAATTTGAAAATTGTTTTTTGAAAATCAAAATAGATTTTGAAGGAAAACAAGAGATAGAGGACCTTGGGCAAGGTTAATTTCATACCATCAAAACCTTGTTGGATCTTGGTGCTCAGAGCTCCTCTTGGGTCTTGGGATATATGGATGGATAGAAAAATTTATGTAGATAACCATGGTACTAAAGTATGAGGTTTATTAGTATTTATCTTTCCTAGGATTGATGCCAAACTTTGAATAAATTAAGGGTGCCATAGCAGATTACCATGTAGCCTTAAAAACCATGTGGGTTTAGGAAGCACAAATCTCCAATTGAAACATCTGAATTAGGTATAGATAAACCTTCATGAGTAGAGTACAAGCATGCCAAGAGTTGGTCCAAATAAGATAGTATGAAGATGAGAGCTTCTGCCAAAGTAGGCATGTTGATAAGTTTTGCAGAAAAGATTATTTTCTTGCCTACAAAACTATCAAGAACAAGTGGGTTATAGTATGATCTAACCAACGGAAAGAGTGGTCCTTTGTAGTCCTTAAGATGGTTTACAAGATGGTTTAAGTGCCTTACCAAAAATGTAGAAGCATTGGAAATGAGGGAGTCTCCAAGATGGCATCTTGATAACATTCCCAAACAGTATTGCTAAGTGTGTGATTGGGGATGGCTCCACGATTCTTTTTTGGAAGGATTTTTGGTTTGATAATGAACTCCTATGTGACAAATTTCCTAGGCTCTATTCATTTGTTATTGATGAGAATATATCTGTCACTGGGATCCATGCCTCGGATAACCTTTTCTCTTGATTTGCTCTTCCTATTTCCAATCAGGCCTTCCAGGAATTGTAGACTATGTCTCAGTTGCTTATTCAAGTACCGGTGGATGTTACTGCTCATGATGAGAGGATTTTTGCCTGGGGTAGTACTAGTTATACCCCTTCCAAATTTTACCAGTTTATTTTTGGACAGATTCCACAAGATACTGTACTAAATGCGGTTTGGAAGTCTAAAATGTTGCCTAAGCTGAAGGTTTTTTCTTGGCTACTGATTCATGATTGTTTGAATACTAGGGACTTGATGATTATAAAACAATGGCACTTAAACTCAGGAGCTGATTGTGTGTTATGCACAACATGTAATAGGTAGACCAGGGACAATTTATTCTTCGACTATGATTTTTCTCAGCAATGTTGAGAAGTTCTTGGTGTTCATTGGGATTCATCTACAACGATTTCTCAAAGCGTGGTGATTGCCAATAAAAAAATGGCCCATGCTTTATGGAGATGTTGGCATGTTCGACTTGGAACATTTGGAAGGTGAGAAATGATCTGATCTTCCAAGGGAAACCTACTCCCTTTGGGCATTGGGAAGTACGTTTCCAAAATGATCTGATGCTTCACAAGTACAAAGTAAAATCAGATATGGTACAACCTCTCATTGACTGGTTGCTTCAAATCTTTGTCTAATTTAGATGTTTTCTTCTTATCATTTTTCATCCCTGATGTAATCTTCTCGGGACTTTGTCCTTTTGTACAGTTGTTATTTGTTATGCTTTTAATATAAAATACACCATAGGGGCTTCCCCTATGGTAGAGTTGTAAAAAATAACATTTCCTGACTTAGTCATATTTTTGCATAGTTAGGGTTTTTGACTAGAATATAAGTTGGGATATTTTTGATTGTTTGCAAGGTATGAAAGGATCATCAAGGGGATGATGTTGAAGTGTATATTGAGTAGCTTTTATTTGGTCTTCATTGACTTGGAAACTTCTAGAAGGAAGTTAGTTGTAAAACTCATCTGGTTAAGGGTCTATAGGTCACTTATTTGCTAGAGACCAGATCCATCTTTGTTAACTTGCTTAGGGTGGATAATATGGGATTAATTAGATACTACAGGATGAGCCCCTAGGTAGCTCATTCTATTTACTAACAAAACAAGTCAAAAAGCTGATCAAGGCAATTCATCAGACAACAGATCAAGGCAATTCATCTAAGCAAGCATCTCAATCTACTACTAGGGTTATCATAAAGCCTAGCTTGAGATAAGGATGGGTGTTTTGAAAGGTTGGAGTTTTTGAATAAGAAGAGGGTCCTTGGTATTTCTACCAGGAATAGAATTGAAAAGTTTTATAAAAGATTTTGGATAGCTTGGAGGTAAGAGTAGTTGAAGATTCTGTCTTGAAAACATAAGGAGATTATATCATATAGATCTCCATAGTTTTGTAAATAGAAGCTAAGACAATAGTTGTTGCTACAAAGCCCTCTTGGCTCATGTTTTGAAATGCCAGGACATTTGGGAATAAGTAAAACAAGCCAAGATAGTTTTGTTAAATAGCTTTTGTCAACTGAGGGTGAGGAAAGAAGTATATCATCTGCTACACATTTAGATGCATAAGCACAAGCAAACAACAAGCAAACATTGCATCAGTAACAACAAAAAGTTTTTGTTCCCCCTATTTTTTGCATTCTAGACAACTAATCAGGGTTGTTGAAATTGGGATGTTATAGACCTTTCCCCTTAAAAGAATCTCGTCTCGATATTCGGGAGAGTAGAGTTAGGGGATTTTTAGTCGAGTTATTACTATGTGTTTTCAGTGTACTAACTTATGTGCTTTGTTTTTTATCGTGGTTACTCCATCGATGAAGTTGAACTTCAGTCTTCTAGGATGCACGGAGAGCTGATCAGGTTTCAGTCCTGATTTGTGATGAATGATCTTCCTTCTATAAGGATTTTTGCCGTTTGTCTTAAAGGCTTATCGTATCTTGGTTCACGACTTCGGGTCTAACTCCTAAGGTTGCTTCTAAAAGGGGGTTAGTCTATTTTGTGGGAAAGATGCAGCTTCCCCCCTTAGGGTTAATAAACTAGGGTAGCGCAGAGTTACGTCAGTCCTTCCTTCTTGGAGTCGTCGGATGATGTTTGAATACTATCACCAATCTTCTGCCTAGAGATGAAACCTTCATATGACATCCACAAACTAGGTCCTACGAGGCTTATATACTACCTACCTATCAGAGCAGTGGAATTAACGGATCTTCCAAACATGTTAAAGATGGTGGAGTTAGCGATTCTAGGGTCGGGTATTCAGCTAAAGTAGCATAGGGGCTTTGTGAATCTTCAGTTATTATCTTATCGGATGACTTGTGAGTTGATGATTGATGAGAGGACGTCGGATCTGGAAATCTTTCTGGAGTATCTCCTGGTAGAGAATCTTCGAACTTTGAGTGGGAAAGACGTGGTCTTTCCACCTTAGAGCTTTACTTAGGCTTGTCGAGACTAGTGTAGATCTTCAGTCTTGGAGTGCAGGCGTGATGCTAGAGGAAGGTTATGATGTATTTCCCTGGGTCTTGAGTTGAGGTCCTCGAGTGACGTCCTTATTTTTCAAACCTTGTTGTGGGTGGTTTATTAGCAAAACTTTAGGGAGTTAGCTCAGGGAAAGTTAGCGGTTTTTGACTCTTCTTGCTAGTCTTTAGTCGAGGTAGGGCAACTAACTTTGGAGAAAACGTGTTCACTTTAATTCCTTTTGTTGCTTTTGCTCACTGACGGAGTAGACTCGCTGCCTTCATGCATCCTTATCTTCAAAATTTTGGAGTATTCTGGCTTTCGGGTGAGGAACTTCCGTCAGTTAGGCAGAGGGGTTGACTAAAAATAGTTAGTCTCTTTGGGGCTATTGGAAACTCTAATATACCGAAGGTTAGTGTAGTCAAGTGTTCACTTCTTGTCTTAGTTAGTAAGTCTTGTGGTTTTTGACGGATAGTGAGGATCCTTCTGTGGTAGACTTCTGGCTTCGACGAGATTCTTGCTATGGTTGGAAGGTGGATGATGGCGTGTAGCTGTGGTGAGGAGTCTTTGAGGAGTGAGTTTTGACATAGTATGCCATCCTACTGAGGAGGAGTCTTCAGATGATTCTAGCTCTGACGATGTCGAGGTCTTGGTTTCTTTGGGTATTCTTTCTCTCATAACTCCCAAGGTTCATATTTTTTCTTGTTAGCTGATACGTCCATAACATATCTATAATTTTTGATGGTTTTATGCTAATAATATGCTTTTGACACTCCTTTTTGTATAAAATTTATGATTTATTTGGACTAACCTACTAATAGTTGCAAAAGTGCACAATGTTCTTGTTTTACACTTTGATGTGCAGGAATTACTAAGAATACAAGTGGAAACCTTGTTGGAGTCAAATTGGGATTTTTCCAGAAATCTGTCTCAGAACTCTTTTTTAAGATGGTCACGTTTCGGGTTGAAGACGGCGTCAAAAGGAAAACTCTTCAACTACAAAGTTGTTGGAAATTTCGCGACAAACGTTGGGGACATAAAACTTAGCTGATTCCAAGTCCGTACATGCCTGCTACTCTCGATTTACTGCAGCCCAAGGTGACGGGAATCCGACAAGCTATATAAATGGAGGAAACCTAATTCGCCCAAGACACCTCCACCCACGAATTTGCAGCCACCAAAGCCACGGTTTTGCCTCCCCCATGGATCCCATCTCCATGGGGGAGGGCTCCCAATAAGCCATGAAGGAAGGGGGCTAAGGGGCGGTGCTCCCCCATGATACCGGCAGCGGGGAAGGAGTCCCCCGGGCCGCCGCCGGCGCCGCCGCCGCCCTCTTTACCATCTTCACCTCCATGTCCATCACCTAATCCTCCTAGTATGCAGTGGTTCATCCTCCCACACACCTCTGTACCGTCCTATGTAAACATGGTATTTGATGCTATAAGTTATAATCCTATGAGCTATGTCATGTTTGTGTAGTTTCTTTGTTCTTAGATTGAATGTTTGAACGTATTTGGTTCATTAGAGTTGTATGTTGATATGGTACAGTCCTTTGGTGTCCATTATATTTGTGAGCGCATGGATTAAATATCATAGGGTTTGTAGTATGTGTAAAAGGAAGGGGGAGTTCTGCCAGAGTGATAGAAACCTAAGGACGTGAACCAGAACGTTGCACGTATGGGAGTAAGAGGACCATTAAACTTAAGGGTATGGTTGGGGAAACCTTAATGCATTGTTAATAGTTACGAAGGTTTGCTAACAATCCAATCATATAGTACATATAATTCCAAGTAGTGAAGCGCATGTATATTTATCCTCTCTCACATAGAAAACTACATCGAAGACAATGAACCCAATCTATTCGCTATTTAAACTTGGACAAAGCCACCACAATTACCACCACTATTCCACACTCATGGTTCTATTAGTTTAGTGTATTTTATTGCCGCATCAACTAGCTTTACTTTCTTGTTATTTATTATCATACAAAGCTATCTCTAGTACTTGTATTGTTGCTCTAGTTTTATTTCCTAGATAATGCAAACGTTTAGTGTGCTAGAGTTGTATCAGTGGTTGATAGAACTTGAGAGAATATTTATCCTACCTTTAGCTCCTCGTTGGGTTCGACACTCTTACTTATTGAAAAGGCTACACATGATCCCCTATACTTGTGGGTTATCATTAGCGACAACTAACTGGGGTGCCTAAGCTCCTAGGGTGTGGTATCAATCCTCAAAACACATTTGACATGGCGAAAACAAGCCCGAACATACATACAAGGTGGACAGAGCGAGGGGTTTGCAATGTTCTTCCTAACCTAGAAACGCATACAACACACATCGAGCAACTCATCATGCACTTAGGAAAACAAACACGACCTACAATAGAGACCAAGGAGTTAACTAATCGCGATAAAGGGAATCCTATCTTGGGACGGTTAATCCTATATATCATCGTTCTTAGGTCTGGGTAACTATCTTGCATTGGAAGCCTTTGTCATATCTGTGGGCCCCGGATTAATCCTCCGAGAATCCCTATTATGCATACACCACGATCCCATGATCAGTTCATCGTGGCACATAACCGACAAGTATCAAAGTAAACACCCATTATTTAAGCGGATACAAGTCATACCTTAATTGCCATTATGGTACATCAGTCATCATCAGCAGAACTTCATCAAGCGTAGAGCCCGAGCCATGCCTTAACCTACATGCAACTGACTAGGAGAGTGCCCTAGCTCGCATAGTCGTTACCGTCACCTTCTTCTTGATATCTGACCAAGTTAATAGCTATGGACAATGCTAGTGAGTACTTTGAATGTACTCGCAAACCACCTTAAAATTATAACAATAAGAGGATATGGAATAAAACTGTGGTAGTAGGAGGGCTCCAAGAGTGGATCTTTTCTAAAAATAGATTCTCTTGTAGATATAGCATCGACATATCTTTGTTGAAATCTTTTGTAAAACATTTGAAAAGTTTTGGAAACCACTAGGATTGGGTCACCCATTTGTTTCTTCCTTCCGGTCATCCCATGACCAAACTCCTTTCCTTCCTCTCCGACCATCCCATGGTCAAAACATGTATCCTTTCCGACCATCCCATGGTCAAAACATTTCCAAAGCCATTGCTTTTCCGAAATCCTATTTGAAAACAAAAACCAGCACCGCTCTATAGTAGTTTGTCCAACCCGTCCATGACCATGGAAACGGCTATTCGAATAGATTTACACTCTGCAGAGGTTGTACATTTATCCACACCATCCGGGTACCCTACACTGATCTACACCGATCGTGGGTCGAGTAACCGATCAAGACACTCCGGATGCCCACTCCAATATAAGTGCCTACCCTATGAGAGTTGTTCCCCTCAACACCGGGATGCCCTATATAGTTCACAAGCCAATCGAAGCGCTTTTTGCACAGCACAAAGTGTGCGCTTTCAATGAGGGGCTCATAGTAACGCGTGGACGCCCGCAGACCCTTAGTTCCTTCTCTGGGTCGATGTCTCACATGGACCTTTATAGGAGAAGGCCCATTCTCTAGGATTTTTAAATCCCCTGTAATAGTTGCAGGCAGCCTATACCAGAGTAAACAAACATCAAGCCCATCCCTGTCCCATTCCAGAGTAATGTGGTTGCACGGATTAAGTTGTTATAGCTAAAGCTGCAAAGAACCGGGTGCATTTTCATAAACATTTTACCTCCTCTTTCCTTCAGCACCTTTTGTAAAATGTAAACCTTTTTCTTTCTCAAACTTCTATTGGTAGGTCAAACCTCACCAAGGTTTTATCATAAAACTCTTTGTAAAACTTTTCCGGGGTCTTCCCATCCTATAGCTTTGCTTCGGCTAAAACAGGGTCTCCAAAGGGTTATGGTGTTATGCACCATCTATTCTACTAGGGGCAAGTAGGTGTCATCAAGGGGTTTGTACTTAATAGTACACAAGTGTAATAGTTTGGAGGAGCCAAACCACTACCATATATACATCAACATATAGTAAACCGTGCAATTTTGATAAATAGTAGATAAAACATGCAGAAGTAAAACAGTAGGACAAGGCTTATGAGCAATAAGGTGGCTTGCTTGAGATCAGCAATCTGGCAATATATGTCCCTGTACTTCTCCTTAGAAAACCATAATAATCCATAATAATAACCAACTTCTTCTGGTCTTTTATATAATCGCATATATTGCCGATATGGATCACATGCAAGCAAACAAAGGCCACAATCAACACCAGGCATACAAACACCAATACCATACAGAAAATAAACATTCAACGCATTATTCACTTCAGTAGGTTTTGATATATTGAGTTTATAGCAATTGGAAATACATTATTTGCATTGGTGTAGTTTTGTTTATGATTTACGTGGCATACATCACTTAATTAAGGAGCATAAGTCCAAGGCTTTGTTCTGTATAATATCATTATATAAAAATGATACTGTCAGATAAGTAATGATAATATGAAGCCAACAAAAGTGGTTTCACTATTTTATCAATCTCCTTTGATTTACTATGGATTTTCTAGTTAAAAAAGCTCTAGTTTTAGGAAATAATTCACAGAAAAATATCTGTGGTTCCAAAATTTATTTCCCTATAGGGTTAAGTGGTTTTTGACGGACAGGTTCAGTGAGAGTTGGAATCACTCCAAAATATTTACCAGAATGCCCTTAAGAAATTCCCAAAGTTAGTTTTGTAGCTATTTTGTATTTTTCACCAAATTAAATATATAGAATATTTTGATGTGATTCCAAAATAACATGCTAGGTATGTGAAATACCTTTCTTTAGAAATTGGAATCACTCTATTTGGATTTACAAAACTACTGGAGTGATTTTATAGGTGAATTAAACATACATAGACTAGTTTAAATCATAATAAACCAAATAGAGCTCAATACATTGTGACCTCCTAGTTTTTGATAGGTACCAATTTACCACATCACTGAGAGTTGGAATCAACTCAAAACATGTTATATTTCGGCCCAGGGAATTTTGCAAAGGCAAACTTAGATGTCCTTTGGTATTTTTACTGTTGTCAAACAATGGTTCACCTTGGCATGAGATAAAGTCTAGATGATAGGTATAGTAAATACATTTCAGAGGAACTTTTATTCATCCCATTTGGTTATGTATATCTCAATGATATAATTATTTACTAAAAAGGGATACTTTCTAGAATAATTATTATCACAAAATAATAAATATTTATCTAGCCCTAGGATTTTGTCTGCATGTTAGGGGATTTCTCACGGAACATTCACAAAAATATATTTGGTGAATTCCCATTAATTTGAATTTTCATTTCTATTTAAAACAAATAGCCATAAATCAATTCTAGAAAGAAACGATTAAAGATGAAGGGGGGCTGGGGCTGCTGGGCCTGGCTCCGCACAGTGCTGGGCCTGTCAGAGGCCGAAGTCGGCCTTACTGGGCAGAGGCGCGCGCGTGACCAAAGTTTGAACGGCTGGTGCGGGGCCCTCTTGCCAGGGACACAGAGCAGCGAATAGGTATGGAGCGTTAGGTGCCGTGCGATTAGAGGCAGATCGATGGTTGTCGATCGTCTCCTTCCTCGTGAGCAGGAACCAGGGAAGAAACCCTACTATGGCTTGGGGAAGAATAGGAAGGCTCACCGAGGGGTTTTCCGGCGACAGCGAGGTGACGAGGCGACGCAGTGCTCCGAGACGCACCCGGAGAGTGGTGGCATGGGCAGGGTTGACGACCGGAGGCGTCTCTCATGATGACGCCGATGGAGGAGCTCGGAAGCTCGTCGGAGCAGGCCTGAGAAGTCATGCATGTTGTTTGAGAGACCATGTCATGCATGTATAAGGTCGTGGAGGATGCGAGGTGAGCTTGGCGACGCTGGAGATGCTCTTGGGGGTGGACGCAGGGGAGATGGGCCTTCTCGAACTCGAGATGGCTATGGTGGTTCCCCGGGGTCCTCCAGCAACAGAGGGCATGGTAGGGTAGCTTAGAGGGAGATAAGTAGAACATGAAGAACAGAGGAGGCAAGGGGAGATTCAGGGTCGTTCATCTACTCCACCTTGAGAAGGAGGCCGAGAGGAGGTTTTTCTCCATGCCCGTTGCAAAGGAGAGCAAGGGGATTGGTAGGGGTTCATGGGGGAAGGCTCTGGTGGCCAGGGAGTGGAATGAAGGTGGAGTCGTCGATGGGGGTGGCCTCTGGCCGGTTTAATCCGAGGATGGATGGTCCATGTTGGACTTGGTTCATGGAGAGGTTGGGGAGTAGCGGAGGCTAAGGATTGGGCAGGGGGTGGCGATGGAGAGGTCCTGGGTGGGACTCTGGTCAAGGAGAGGGCACATATAGAGAGGTTGCTGTAGCAGGAGTATTAAATGGCAAGATTTGCTTGTCCCTCCCTTTTTATTCTCCTCCAAACATAAATGACAAGAGCTAGGGATGAGCTACAGGATTCAGCTACAGTGGTGTCGACCAGGGGTGAGTGATGGGTGTTGTGTTGAGCAAGGGGGGATTGATGCTGGTTTGATGGGGTATAACCCATGGTTTTGATTAAACATCAATAAATACATTAGTGATTATCATGGGTTATCTTTGGTATATTGATCTTGGCTAGGTGAGATAAAGGTGTAGCGGGTATATGTGATCAGTATACACTGTCAACACCCGGATTTTTAATCCCAGATGCCCGTTATGCCATACCTCGCAATCCCAGGATTACCATTTTTTGCGAGACATAACGGATTGGATATCACAGTACATCATTCATTACAAACCATACATAAGGTCTTACATAAACAAGGATCTCATGATCTAGTCTTAATACAACAAGCAGCGGAATAAATATAAAGCGTAGCGGTGGGGTCCATCTTCAGGGGCACATGCAATGCTGATGAAGGCAGATAGTCCTAGTTATCATAGTCGTCCTGCTGGCCATCATCTTGGTAGTCTCCTGCATAGTCTGGCATGAGAATAGCCAGGGACAAAAGCCATGAGTACTCTTTAAGTACTCGCAAACTACCACTAACAAGTAGTATAGTGTTAAGTCAAAGTGCTAAATCTAAGTTTAACTATAAAGTTAAGTTTGAAACCTAAGCTGAGTTCAGAAGCAAAGAAAGATAAAATAAAGTTCTAGAATCACTTAAGTTGGGAAGCTATTGTCATAAACACAACCCTGTTGTGGTCAAGTCAAGATTCATCATTCCTTTCATAAGTTATTTTGAAAACATCTGACAACGAAACAGTATGGCCATTCCAACTGTCCATAACCTCGAACGCGGCTATTCGAATAGTTTGACACTCTACAGAGGTGGTACACTTTCACCACAAGATTCGATACATCTATCAGGGATAACCCTGAAACATCATACTTAGTATGCAGATAATCAAACATAACCTTTCCTTTACACACCCTAGTATAAGCACCTCTCCTATGAGCATGGCCTCCCAACCATGACCATCAGTCATCTTGGGCACTACATAGGTGGAAAACATTGAGAGGTAGCCTCAGCTCAAATCTCTCCCGCGAGGGAACTAATACTAATGCATATAAACTTCTGGCTAAGCCTTACCCAACTCAGGTAGTGTGGTTTTACGGTAAATTTGGAATGATATCGCATCCGAATCCAACCATCAGTTTTATAAAAGGGCTAAGGCTCATGCCTCAACATTTTCATCCTCATAAACCATTTGTGTTTCTCAACACATGTCAAAACATCTCAATAGAATGACTCATCATTCCAAGGTTTTCACAATTCATTTTCAACAAGTGTTCCCATCTAAAGTGACTCAAGTTTTTGATCTACTCTAAACTACTAAGTTAAGAGTGTTCACTAAGGTGGAAATGATGGGAACAATCTCATGCCATAGAATGACATCTAAAGGGTTCTAAAATAGGTCAAGTTTTATACTCTTTATGCTACCTTCAAAACAAGTAAGGGACTTTGTGTAAGGTAAAGGAAGTAAAGATTGAAAGTAAGACTTGGGGTAACTAGTAGTCAAAGTGGTAGGATCAAAGCATGCCTAAAGCATATTTGCTTGGGTTATCTAGATTGCAAGGATTAGCTTGCATTGTTAATGGTGGCTTGCTAAAGTAAGTTTTGCAAGGGTTAGCTTGCCAAGAATATCTTGCCTTGGTTGGTGTAGTGGTTGAAGTTTTCTTCTTCTTCTTGGTAGCACTCCTCCTCCTCGTAAGCTTGGTCGGTACTATGTTCTATAAATACATACGGAGTACACAATCACCACACAATACTTAACTAGTTTACTTAGTACTCTAAGGCACACAATTGATGATCTATTATCATCACAAGCATCACAAGTTTTATTCAATAGTTTCCTCCTTTTTATTTTAGAAAAGTAATTTCTACTCATTGAAAAATTAACTAAGATTTAATATTCACCACTTAAAATATGGGATCATGTGGGCACATGTCATCACCACATATTCTAACATGTGTGAATGTAATTTAAGGGTTGTATAAAAATTACTTTGGTTTAAGTTCATTATTTAATGATTTAAAGTGACTAGAAATGCCTATATAGCATTATTTTGGTACTAGTCCAAAGTCACTGCATGTAAACCTTAATATTATTACATATTCAGATAGGTATGATGAAATGTGATTTTTGAGAGTTGGAATCAACTCAAAATCTATCTTGGCTGATTTTATAAAAATTTTGCAAGGTGCAAATGCTTCTGTTTTATTATTTTTACTAGGAGAGATCTATAACTCTAAATGAATTAAATCCAACGGTCATGGATAGAACTTTTCAGTAGCTTTCTAACAAAATTAGAATCACTCCATTTGGGTTTGTAAATCACTTTGAATTGAATTTTGAACTAAGGGACAAAACTAAGTTTAAACTAAAAAGAAAAATCCTAATTCAAACTAACTAGGTCGCGCGGGAAACGCTAACGGGCCGGCCCAGTGTCACTCCGCAGTGCAGGGCTAAGCTGACAGGAGGGTCCACAAGTCAGCGGCTCATAACGCGTGAAGCGGTACGGGGCAAAGTGGGACGTTGGATTAGAGTGGGGATCAACGGCTGGGGATCATCGTCGACGACGGACCTATCACCGGTGAGCTCTAACCCTAGCGACTAAGTGGGGGTGCATAGGGGGCGTACAAGGGCTCCAGCGACAACGGCGAGGCGGGCAAATGGTCTGGTGGGGCCGAGCTCAGGGACGGTCGAGGCAGCTCCAGGGGTGGTCGCAATCAGCGGCGCCCTTCTCCTCCGAGCGGCTGCTCTGTCAGATTCCGGAGCTGCTGCTCCCCGTGCTCCGGCTAGAGGTGTGGGATGATCAATGAGGTCAGGGGAGTGGATTGGTGTGCTGCAAACGGCTAGGGGTGCTCTCCTTTTATAGGCTCGACGGCGGGACAACGTGACATGGCCAGTCGACGGTGGCGACATGGCTACGGGCTGCTAGCGGCATGGCTGTGGGCGGCGATCGACGTGCGGTCTCCTGGCAGTGTTCTAGGGCTTTAATGCGGGCTTAGGGGCGATGGTATGCGGTCGGGCGGAGCTGGCGCTCTGAGCGGCAGAGGCGGCGGTTTCGACAGCGAGCGGTGGCTGTGGTGCGTTGGACGGCGAATGGGTTTGCAGAGAATTCCTAATCCATACCACTAGCCAACACCTTCCGCTCCTCGTTGGGTTCGACACTCTTACTTATTGAAAATACTACGATACACCCCCTATACTTGTGGGTCATCAGTGTTTGGCGTGCTCCCTGGGTCGTGGCGACGCGGTGGGTGCAGGCTGCGGTCGAGCGGCGGCTTGGGCACGCGTGTCGGGCATGGCGCTCTGACGCGTGCTCGGCATGGCTCAGTCGCACTGGGCGCGGCGGTTTGGCAGTGGTCCATGGCTTGACCTGGCTCGGGGAGGGAAAAGTGGGCGGCGGTGAGGTGCTGGCTAGCTGCTAGACATGGAGAGAGAGGGGGAGGTGGTCTGCTGTGGCGGCGACCAAGTTGGCCGGCGAGGTGGGGCTCGGCATGGCTTGGCAAGGTCACTAGGGGGTAGGGGAGTGGGGTGTAATTGCATGGTTAGATCATTAGGAGACAATGGGAGCAAATGGGGGTCAAATGGGAGACAAGTTTGGCTAGAACAATATTTAAAATAGTGAATTTTGTTTTGTTTGAATTCTGCCTGCCAAGTGTTTGATGAAATGGCCACATGAACTTTACTTTTGAATGTTGGGTTCAAATTTTTTGAGTGATCTCCACTAGTACTAGGTAGTCTCTGGTTGCAAGGGTTTTGAAAATTGAACTTGTTTGAGTGGTTTTTGAAATAGTGGGATCTTCCCATATGGAATAGATTCAATTTTAAACTGTCATTTAAAATTAGTATTTGATTTTTTAGCAGATCACAAGGTGGGCCTTGGTACCTCATTATGTGTACTAGCAAGGGGTGTAAATATCCACAAATGTTTCTGTTAGGTTTTGAGTACTAGGATTAGCCAAAGTAGGCATGATAGTTAATTTGGCCAAAATGACCATTCACTTCAATTATTCATTTTGAGTTGTTTTTCTTTGGGAAAAGTTTGGGAATGATTTAAATGATGTTTATTTCACCTAAGAATCATTTTACAAGCAATGGATCACTTAATCATGGCAATTCAAATCAACTCCTAATTTACATGCACGCACATACGAATGCTTTCATATTTTTGATTGGAAAAGTTTTTGTTAACCCTAATTTTGATGATTTGGATCTTGATCACTTGGATTAAAGTTTTGGGATGTTACAAACCTTCCCCCTTAAACAAAATCTCGTCCAAGATTTACAAAGAAAACTAGGAACTAAAGAGATCTAGGAACTCTATCCTAATGTAATCTTCGCGCTCCCAAGTGGCTTCGTCCTCGGTATGGTTGCTCCACTGAATCTTGAGAAACTTGATACTCCTGGTCCTGGTGGTTCTGTAAGATTCTTCCAAGATACAGATAGGTACTTCACGATATGCCAGGTCATTGTTGATCTCTACAGCTCTGTGATCGATGTTCTTGAAAACTTAAGTCTTCTCCGGCACTTCCAGGCATTTGCGAAGTAACGAGATATGGAACACATTGTGGATGGCTGACATCTCTTCAGGTAGTTCCAGTTGATAAGATACTTCTCCCCGACAGTTCAGAATTTTGAAGGGCCCGATATATCTAGGGGCTAACTTTCCTTTCAAACTAAAGCGTTGAGTTCCCTTCAATGGCGAAACCTTGAGATACACAAAATCTCCGACATTGAAAGTCAGGTCTCTCCTTCTCTTGTCAGCATAACTCTTTTTTCTGGATTGGGCGGTCTTGAGGTGCTCACAGACTTTGTGAACCTTATCTTCAGCTTCTCGGAGAATGTTGGGTCCAAAGATCTGACTCTCTCCTACTTGCGACCAATTCAAAGGGGTACGACACTTTCTTCCGTATAGGAACTCAAATGGTGCCATCTACAAACTAGCTTGATAACTGTTGTTGTATGAGAATTCTGCGAAAGGCAGGCAGTCTTCCGATTTTGATCCATATTCCAACACACAAGTTCTAAGCATATCCTCTAAGATCTGGTTGACTCTCTCAGTCTGTCCATCTGTTTGCGGGTGATACGCGGTGCTGAAGTTCTACTTGGTTCCCAATCCTTCCTGCACTTTCTGCCAAAATCTCGAGGTAAACTAGGTTCCTCGATCCGATACAATGGTCTTGGGGGTTCCATGCAGACTAACAATCCTAGCAATGTACAATTCTGCTAGTTTTGCACTCTGGTAGGTAGTCTTGACAGGTATGAAGTGGGCTACCTTGGACAGTCTATCAACTATGACCCAGATTGAGTCATTTCCCCTACTAGAAGTAGGCAAACCGGTGATAAAGTCCATTCCGACGGAATCCCATTTCCATTCCGGAATCTGCAATGGTTGCAACAATCCTGTAGGTCTCTGATGTTCTACTTTGACTCTTTGACAGATGTCACACTTGGCGATGTAGCTTCCGATTTCTCTCTTCATCTTGTGCCACCAGAATTCCTCTTTCAAATCCTGATACATCTTCGTTCCTCCGGGGTGGATAGAATAAAGAGTATCATGAGCTTCCTTCATGATAACTTGCTTCAGTTCGGAATCTGCTGGCACACAAATACGTCCTTTGTACCACAATACTCCTTCTTTGTCTTCCGTGAATCTAGGTACCTTTCCTGTACCAATACGACGTTTGATTCCGTCGATACTTTCATTCCCCTTCTGGGCTTCCTTGATTTGGCTAATCAAAGTGGGTTGAAGTTCAATGCTAGCTAAGAATCCTTTGCTAACTAATTCAGTTCTGAACTGCTCCAACTCTTCATACAAACTTGGTTGCTTCTCCTTGATCATGGTGTTTAGCTTACACGGCAATCTGCTAAGAGCATCCGCTACCACATTGGCTTTGCCGGGGTGATAGTGAATGCCAAGGTCATAATCCTTGATTAAATCTATCCATCTCCTTTGCCTCATATTTAGTTCCTTCTGAGTGAAAATATACTTCAAGCTCTTGTGATCTGAGTAAATCTCACAGCGATTACCCATCAGATAATGACGCCATGTCTTTAATGCCAACACTACTGCTGCTAATTCAAGATCATGGGTCGGATAGTTCTGCTCATGCTGCTTCAGCTGTCGAGACAGATACGTGATGACTTTGCCTTCTTGCATCAATACACATCCTAGACCAATCTTGGATGCATCACAATATACATCAAATTGCTTCTTGATGTGCGGCATGATCAAAATTGGGGCTGATATCAATCTCTTCTCCAGCTCCTGGAAACTGGCTTCACACTTGTCTGTCCATTCAAACTTCTTGTCCTTCTTCAACAATTGGGTCATGGGTCTGGCGATGCTCGATAATCCTTCTACGAACTTGCGGTAGTATCCCGCTAATCCGAGAAATGCACGGACTTGGGTTTGAGTGGTTGGGGCTTCCCATTCTTCGACATCTTTGATCTTGGCGAGATCAACAGAGACTCCTCCAGCAGACACAATATGTCCTAGGAATCCTACTTCTTTTAGCCAAAACTCACACTTGCTGAACTTGGCATATAACTGATGCTCTCTCAGGGTTTCTAGGATTATTCTTAGATGTTGCTCATGCTCTTCTTCTGACTTGGAGTAGATAAGGATGTCGTCGATAAATACAACTACAAACTTATCTAGGAAATTCATAAATATCTTATTCATGAGGTTCATTAAATAAGAAGGGGCATTGGTTAATCCAAAAGACATAACCGTATACTCATATAAACAATAGCGAGTAGTAAAGGCGGTCTTCGGAATATCCGTTGCACGAATCTTAAGTTGGTGATAACCAGTCCTAAGATCCTTTGAGAATACCTGGGCTCCAGTCAATTGATCAAATAGATCCTCTATCTTTGGCAAGTGGTACTTATTCTTGATGGTGACATCATTCAAATTTCTGTAATCTGTACACAGACAATTGCCTCTATCTTTCTTGTCTACGAATAACACTGGTGATCTCCATGGCGATGCGCTTGGCTGAATCAAGCTTGTTGCTAACATGGCATCTAACTGCTTCTTCAACTCAACTAACTCTGAGGGGTTCATGCTATAGGGTCTCTGGGCTATGGGTCCGGTTCCGGGGATTAGTTTGATAATGAACTCAATATCCCTATCCGGGGGCATACCTAGCAATTCATCTGGGAATACGTCGGGGTATTCACAGACTACTCTGACTTGGTCTATGGTGGGTAGGGGTAGACTCTTGCTGCACTTGAATTGACGGGGTAAGGTTTCAGAGATATGCTCTACTGTTACACCAGAACTACTGGTCATGGTGATGGCTTTCTTAGCACAGTCTATCAGTCCTTTATGCCTTGACATCCAGTCCATACCTAATACTACTTCCAATCATTTGGTTCCAAGTACTATTAGGTTGTCATAAAAATCTATCCCATGTATTCTGATAGGTACAGCTTTGCAATTTTTTCTAGCTTTTGTAGTTGATCCAGGGATTTGAACTATCATGACATGCTTTAGGTTGGTTGGGTGAATCTTACTAGTGCATGCAAATTGTTCGGTGACAAATGAATGCGATGCTCCCGAATCAAACAATACTCTTGCTAAAACTGAGTTGACAGAAAACATACCCAGCACTACGTCTGGCGCTTCTTGGGCTTCTTTTGTGTTCATGTGGAAGAGACGACCGTTGCGGTTGTGAGGGTTCCCTGGGGCAAACCTTCTTCCAGGTTGAACACAACTCTGTTGTTGAGCTGGAGCATTCACAATGGCATTGGTGGCAGTCTTCTTGGGACACTCATTGGAGTAGTGACCCTTCACTCCACACTCGAAACAAGTGATCTGGGACTTGTCCTTGGCTGCAACAGGCACAACATTGCTGCCAGTTCTGGGTGCAGTGTTGTTGTTGTTGTTGTTGCTCTTGGGAGGTGCACGGTTGAAATTGTTGGTGTTGCCGGAGTTGTGATGGTTTCCTCCGGACTTCACATTTGCTCCGCTACGGTTGGGGTAGCTGGGGCAAGACGTTGGGGGTCGGTTGTTCCTTGGTGCATATCCTGGTGAGGGGTTGGGACGGTACTTCTGGTGACTGGTGGATCCTGATTGGTGCATCATACGATGTTTGCGGTTATCGTTTGCCTGATTAATCTTCCCTTCCATCTGAATGGTAGAGTCGACTAGCTTTTCGAGATCCTGAAAACGGATGTTGACGAGGACAGTCTGCATCTCATCATGCAATCCTTTCAGGAATCTCTCCTTCTTCTTGGCCTCCGTGTTGATCTCATCCGGTGCATATCTGGCAAGTGATAAGAATCTATCACGCTACTCCACCACAGTCATTCTTCCTTGCTTCAATTCGCGGAACTCATCTCTCATTCGGTTGACTAGACCCTGCGGCACGTGGGTGCGGCTGAACTTGACTTTGAATGCTTCCCATGTCATAACCTGACCATGGTTCATATTACGGATACTAGTCCACCAAGATCTTGCATCTCCCGCCAGATAGTGGGTGGCAAAGAGAACTTTCTCGTTTTCATCAACTCCTGCAACCTCTAGGTTGTTTTCCATCGTCTGCAACCAGTCATCAGCATCTAACGGGTTTTCAGATTGGTTGAAGATTGGGGGATTTGTATTTTGAATTTTTTTGAGTTTGGATCCACGGTGATCCTGATTTCCATGCCCTTGGTTGTTGAGAGCCATCTAGGCGATCTGTTGTAGTGTTGCTAAGTTGGCTTGGCGTTCTGCCCTGCTTGCTTCTCTGTCTGCGATGAGATTCTGCAAGATCTATAGCATTGGGTCTTGCGACGAGCTGCTCCCTCCTTGGTTTCAACGAGTCATCCGAGGATTGAGATAGATATAGGGGTAAGAGGGAAATTCTAAGGTTCATGGTTTTGGTTTCAAAGCTAAAACTTTGAGTTAGACTCAGGTTTGTCAACTAACTCCATTTCATTCATGCCAACAAACACACGATACAACACACACCACAACAAACAAAGGAAAATAGATGGTTTGAAGAACCATTCTGCAAGCTATGATACAGTGGGACCGATACATCTCATGCTACGACAGTGCTATAGTGCATCTACTCATCGTCGATGAAGTTGGAGTCCACATCGTCAGTGTAGAAGTCCACAACATCCTCCTCTAGAAAGTCATCATCATTGCTGAGGTAAGAATCCATGTCTCCCTGGATGTCTTCACCCTCATCTTCTTCTTCCTTGGCGGCAAGCTGAGCTTCCTGCTCCTTGACGGTCTTCTCGAGGTCGGCCACCTTCTTGCGAAGACGGGTGATGGTGCGATCCTTCTTGGCACGCTGGCGGCAAAGAGACTGGTGGTCCTGGACGAGCAGTGCAAAATTCTGGGCCTTCTGGTCGGCAATGGCACGGTTCTGGTTGGCTAACTCCCTAGCATTGTCCAGTTCCTACTGTCTGTCGTGCAGCAAGAAGTCAAGATTCTCCACTTAACGCCTCAACTCTGGGTGACTTGGCATCTCCATCGGCATTCCCATGGAGTCACCTCTTGCATAGTGAGCAAAACGGGTTCCTTGGATTTTGTTGACGCTGAGGGCACATAGACATGCGAGAGCTTCATGCATTGCCCTGGCTAATCCATCTAGCCAGTTGTTCTCTCTCACGGAGAACTGAATTCTCCCGGAAGTTGGTGCTTCGATGCTTCCTCTAAGATCCACGGTGACTAGCCACTGTAGGTCTCCTCCTGGGGGTCCTGGAAGTTGAGCTCCAAGAAACTCTGGATGTGGGCGTCCCAGTAACTCCCATAGTGAATCCAGATCCCTCTCGAAGATCAGTTGGCCTCCGTTTCCCAACTGGTAAAACTTGCTGAACCGAGTCTCCATCTACAAGAATTAAGGATGAGGAAATTAGTGAAGTGATCAAGTGTGTCAAATTTTAAGTAGTAATGTAAGAATTTGAGGAACATGAACTTTTGAGAAAGAAAGAATTCCCAAGGATAAGAGAGGAGATAGTTTTTCGTAAATACTCACTTTGGTTTTGAAACTAAGTTTTTGTTCGGACGTCCATTCTAACTAGGGTATCCTATGGTCAGGATGGCTCTGATACCAACTTGTCAACACCCGGATTTTTAATCCCAGATGCCCGTTATGCCATACCTCGCAATCCCAGGATTACCATTTTTTGCGAGACATAACGGATTGGATATCATAGTACATCATCCATTACAAACCATACATAAGGTCTTACACAAATAAGGATCTCATGATCCAGTCTTAATACAACAAGTAGCGGAATAAATATAAAGTGTAGCGGTGGGGTCCATCTTCAAGGGCACAGGCAATGCTGACGAAGGCAGATAGTCCTAGTTATCATAGCTGTCCTGCTGGCCATCATCTTGGTAGTCTCCTTCATAGTCTGGCCATGAGATTGGCCAGGGACAAAAGCCATGAGTACTCTTTAAGTACTCGCAAACTACCACTAACAAGTAGTATAGTGCTAAGTTAAAGTGCTAAATCTAAGTTTAACTATAAAGTTAAGTTTGAAACCTAAGCTGAGTTTAGAAGCAAAGAAAGATCAAATAAAGTTCTAGAATCACTTAAGTTGGGAAGATATTGTCATAAACGCAACCCTGTTGTGGTCAAGTCAGGATTCATCATTCCTTTCATAAGTTATTTTGAAAACATCTGACAACGAAACAGTATGGCCATTCCAACTGTCCATAACCACGAACGCGGCTATTCGAATAGTTTGACACTTTGCAGAGGTGGTACACTTTCACCACAAGATTTGATACATCTGTCAGGGATAACCCTGAATCATCATACTTAGTATGCAGATAATCAAACATAACCTTTCCTTTACACACCCTAGTATAAGCACCTTTCCTATGAGCATGGCCTCCCAACCATGACCATCAGTCATCTTGGGCACTACATAGGTGGAAAACATTGAGAGGTAGCCTCAGCTCAAACCTCTCCTGCGAGGGAACTAATACTAATGCATATAAACTTCCGTATAAGCCTTACCCAATTCAGGTAGTGTGGTTGTACGGTAAATTTTGAATGGTATCGCATCCGAATCCAACCATCAGTTTTATAAAAGGGCTAAGGCTCATGCCTCAACATTTTCATCCTCATAAACCATTTGTGTTTCTCAACACATGTCAAAACATCTCAATAGAATGAATCATCATTCCAAGGTTTTCACAATTCATTTTCACCAAGTGTTCCCATCTAAAGTGACTCAAGTTTTTGATCTACTCTAAACTACTAAGTTAAGTGTGTTCACTAAGGTGGAAATGATGGGAACAATCTCATGCCATAGAATGACATCTAAAGGGTTCTAAAATAGGTTAAGTTTTATACTCTTTATGCTACCTTCAAAACAAGTAAGGGACTTTGTGTAAGGTAAAGGAAGTAAAGCTTGAAAGTAAGACTTGGGGTAACTAGTAGTCAAAGTGGTAGGATCAAAGCATGCCTAAAGCATCTTTGCTTGGGTTATCTAGATTGCAAGGATTAGCTTGCATTGTTAATGGTGGATTGCTAAAGTAAGTTTTGCAAGGGTTAGCTTGCCAATAATAGCTTGCCTTGGTTGGTGCAGTGGTTGAAGTTTTCTTCTTATTCTTCTTGGTAGCACTCCTCCTTGTAAGCTTGGTCGGTACTATCTTCTATAAATACATACGGAGTACACAATCACCACACAATACTTAACTAGTTTACTTGGTACTCTAAGGCACACAATTGATGATCTATTATCATCACAAGCATCACAAGTTTTATTCAATAGTTTCCTCCTATTTATTTTAGAAAAGTAATTTCTACTCATTGAAAAATTAACTAAGATTTAATATTCACCACTTAAAATATGGGATCATGTGGGCACATGTCATCACCACTTATTCTAACATGTGGGAATGTAATTTAAGGGTTGGATCAAAATTACTTTGGTTTAAATTCATTATTTAATGATTTAAAGTGATTAGAAATGCCTATATAGCATTATTTTGGTACTAGTCCAAAGTCACTGCATGTAAACCGTAATATTATTACATATTCAGATAGGTATGATGAAATGCAATTTTTGAGAGTTGGAATCAACTCAAAATCTATCTTGGCTGATTTTATAAAAATGTTGCAAGGTGCAAATGCTTCTGTTTTATTATTTTTACTAGGAGAGATCTATAAATCTAAATGAATTAAATCTAACGGGATTAGATAAACCTTTTCAGTAGCTTTCTAACTAAATTGGAATCACTCCATTTGGATTTGTAAATCACTCTGAATTGAATTTTGAACTAAGGGATAGAACTAAGTTTAAACTAAAAAGAAAAATCCTAATTCAAAGTAACTAGGTCAGGAATCGCTGGGCCGACGCTTAATCTGTCACTACTGCCTTGAGGCTCAGCTGACAGGGGGTCCACCAGTCAGCGGCTCATAACGCGCGAAGCGGTACGTGGCAAAGTGGGACATTGGATTAGAGTGGGGATCAATGGCTGGGGATCGTCGTCGACGACGGACCTGTCGCCGACAAGCTCTAACCCTAGCGGCACAGTGGGGGTGCATAGGGGGCGTACCAGGGCTCCAGCGACGACGGCGAGGCAGGAAAACGGTCTGGTGGTCGACGGCGAGCTCAGGGACGATCGAGGCAGCTCCGGGGGTGGTCGCAATCAGCGGCACCCTTCTCCTCTAGAGGCGGCCTGCTCCGGTACAATTCCGGTGAGCTGCTGCTCCCCGTTCTCCATGAGGGGAGTGGAGTGGAGTGGTGTCCTACAAACGGCTGGGGGTGAGGGGAGTGGAGTGGTGTCCTACAAACGGCTGGGGTGCTCTCCTTTTATAGGCTCGACGGCAGGACAGCGCGGCATGGCCAGTCGATGGTGGCGACATGGCTACAGGCTGCTAGAGGCATGGTCGCGGGCGGTGATCGACGCACGGTCTCCTGGAGGTGTTCTAGGGCTTTAATGCGGGCTTAGGGGCGGTGGTATGCGGTCGGGCGGAGCTGGCGCTCTAAGCGGCAGAGGCAGCGGTTTCGACGGCGAACGGTGGCTGTGGTGCGTTGGACGGCGAATGGGGGTGTCTGATACGTCCATTTTGCATCACTATTCTATGTATTAATTCACTATTATTCATTGATATATTTCATATTGAGAGGTGATACTTATGTTATTTCATCTAGTTTTGCATGGTTGATGACTTTTGGAGCATGGACCGCGGCAGTCAGGATTCTGATGGAAAATGTGCTCTTTGGAGGCAAAATTCGCGAAGATCAGAAAATCTGGGAAAATATACGGAAAATCCTATTTTTCCAGAAGACTAAGGATGCCAGAAGATGGAGTGGCGATGGGCCAAAGGGGGCCCACAACACCCCATGGCGCGGGTAGGCCTAGGCCGCGCCAGGAGGTGGTGGGGCCACCCTGGCCCACTCCAGACTCTCCCCTCTGGCGTATATCAACCTCCCGAAACCCTAAGACTCGGGGAGCGACCATAGAAAGATTCCGCCGCCTCTGCGGGACGGAAAACACCGAGAGAGAAAGATCTCTCCGGCAGACAGATTTCTGCCGGGGGAATTCCTTCCCGGCGAGGGGAGATCGTTGCCATCAACACCACCATCAAGCTGGACTTCATCGGGATCATCATCACCATCAGCACCCTCATCACCATCTCCATATTGCTGTAACAATTGTGTTGAATCTTGCATTAGTTCATAGGGGAAACTTTCCCGGTGTTGATTACTCCTTGTAGCTGATGCTATTGAGTGAACCATTGAATTATTGTTTATGTTCAGATTGTTATACATCATTATTCCATCTCTGATCATGATCCATATGATGTCTTGTGAGCAGTTCGTTTTGTTCTTGAGGACATGGGAGAAGTCATGTTGTTAGTAGTGGAGTTGTGTTGAGAAAGATTCAATAGATTGTTATTTAAGTTGTGGTGTACTTCTTCTAGTGGTGTCATGTGAATGTCGACTACATGACACTTCAACTATATGGGCCTAGGGGAATGCATTGTGTATTTGGCTACTAATCGTAGGGGTTGCCGGAGTGACAGAAACCTGAACCCCCGTTAGGAAACCATTGCACAAGGGACGTAAGGGTCTTAGAGTGTAAAGTTGTGGTTAGGTTTCTACCTTAATTACATTCTTATACTTACGGATGTTTGCAAGGGGTATAATAACAAGTATGTATTAGTCTTGGATGGGGCGGTACATTAACATAGGTTCACCCACACAACACTTAGCAAGCTAGAGAAGATTAATCCACTATATGAAGCGAAAGCACTTGACAGTCTTCCCATGTGTCCTCGAGAACGTTTGGTCATCTTAAGTAATACAACCGGCTTGTCCTTTGCTGCATAAAGGATTGGGCCACTTGCTGCATTTATTTCTACTGACTTTTGTTTACTCGTACTTTGTTTACTTGATTTATCAAAAACCCCTAAAAATCCGTTTGCTAAGTTTTTGCAGAGAATTCCTGATCCATACCACTAGCCAGCACCTTCTGCTCCTCGTTGGGTTCGACACTCTTATTTGTCGAAAATACTGCGATACACCCCCTATACTTGTGGGTCATCAAGACTATTTTCTGGCGCCGTTGTCGGGGAGTGAAGCGCTATTGGAGAGTGGAACTGGTAAAGGAAACTTCTACTGTGAGTATTGTTTACTTCTGTTAGTTGCTTTATTTTCGTTATGGACAATTTGCTGAATTTCTTATTTGGTAATGCTACTACCACTACTAAGGTAGTAGATAAGCCACCACCTGCTGAGAATGATGCTTTCAAAATACCTACAAGAATTATTGATCGTGTTATGGATAACTACTATGTTAGGGATGGAACTGTCCATCCCGGTGACCATTTACTCTTTATACACGAATTATGTGGGTTGTTCAAGTGTGCAGGTATTACTACAGATCAAGTTAAGAAGAAGTTATTCTCATTATCGCTGAAAGGAAGAGATAATGAATGGTATAAGCTACTGAAGAATGGTCAAGCTCTGGAATGGGAGGAATTATTGCCTCTCTTTTACTCAAAGTTTTATCCTCCTAGTGAGATTCATAAATATCGGAATCAAATATACAACTTTTGGCCTCTTGATGGAGAGAGTACAGCTCAAGCTTGGGGGAGATTGAAGTTACTAATGCTCAAATGTCCCATTCATGAGCTCCCCAACAATATTATTATTAACAAATTTTATACAAGGCTCCCTCTACATGACAAGGATTTATTGGATGCTCCTTGTGCTGGATCATTCACTCACATGGAAGAAGAAGCTAAATGGGATCTTCTGGACTGTACTCAAGACAATGCTGAAGCTTGGGAGAATGACAAAGGTATAAAGTCAGGTATAAATTATGATTATGAATGCATTGAATCTTTTATGGGAACTGATGACTTTCAAAATATTAAAAATGCTTATGGTCTAGACTCTCAAGCTATTGCTTCTTATTTTAAGGCTTTTGCTTCCTATATTGAAGTGCCTAAAAAGAAGTGGAATAAGTATCATGAACCTTATAAAGATATTACTAAGAGTGTTCCTTCAAGAAATACTAAAGTTTATACTGCTAATCATCTTTTACCTGAACCTTATATTGAGAAAATGCCTTTTCTAGTTAAGGTAAAGGAACATTCTATGATAGCTAGTATGGTTAATGAAAGTATGAGTAAAGCTATTGAACCTGATAAAAAAATGGTTGATGAACCTATAATAGCAAATGTGAAAGACTTTGTCACTAAATATGAAAAGGAGGGACACACTATCCTTTGTAAGGATACCTCTAATATTGTTTCACAAAGTAGTGTTATGAGAGCTAGTATTCCTGTGTTTTATGTTAGAATAAGTGATCATTGTTATGACGGTCCTTGTGATAGTTATATTGTTAAGTTTATGCATGATACTGAAAGCTACTATGAAAGAGGGAAAAGTGTTCTTATGCATCTCAATAATATCAAGTTTCCTCGCTTTATGCTGAAAGTTTTTATGTTGCACTTCTTTTGCCTTCTTATGCAAGTTGCCTCTAGTTTCAACAACTTGTTTATTTACAAAATTCCCTTGCATAGGAAGCGGGTTAGACTTAAATGTGTGTGTGTTTTTGCTTCTTAATGCTCTGTTTCACTTCAATTCATATCCCTATGAGAGCTTCTTCAAAATTATCATGCCCATCTTAAAGGCTATAAAGAAAGAGCTTTATGGAAGACAACCCAATTTGTTTTTGCTTTCAGTTTGTTTTTGTTTCTTTGAGTATTGGAAGTTATTACTTCGGTAATAACCACTCCTTATCCGTTTTGTTTGGTTTTTGTGTCAAGATCAACCTCTAATGAGAGAGAAGTAATATTTGGGGAAGTTGCTGTCCCGAAACAGATTTTTTGTGCTTCACCGTAAAAAATCGTGAGAGATCTCTGTATGTCGGATTGAGCTGTAATTGTTTTTGCTTCTGACCCAGGTTGTTATTTAACTTTCGTTAGTTTTGCACTTTTTGATTTGAGCAACAGGAGATTTTTGAAAAAATTGATCTTTACCTGCTGGTCTGTTTTGGCAGATTTTGCCACTCTTGCATCTGCTTCTTTATTCGATTTCCTTTTTGAATTCTTTTTGGGTTTTCGGAAGGAGTTGTTTCAGTAGCTTTTGTTTTGATGGTTTTCAGTTGAAGTTGGACTCAAAAGGTTTTATCACTTCACTTATACTAATGTTGCTAATGAGAATTGTGTGAAGTTTTGTGTGAAAGAAATTTCCAGGAAGTGGAGACAATGGTGTAATAAGGAAGAGAAGGGTTTTATGACTCAAGTAATAAGTGTATGAAGATGAAGATATCGATGATATTCAAGAGATGACCCCAGAAGAATCTACTAGATACCAAATTCAGAGACCTGCAGAGTCTGTTTTCAACTAGGTAACAATTCTGGTAAGAAAAGTTCCGCGAAAATATTATCCAACTATATTTTTGCAGTTTTCAGTCAATAAGGAAAGTTACGAAGTGAAAAAGGGACGGAAACGGAGCCGGGGTGGCCCACACCACCCCATGGCGTGGGCCCACCCCTAGCCGCGCCACCAGGTGGTGAGTCCACCCAGGACTCCGTCTCCGACTCGTTTTCTCCCAGTACCTTCCTTTTGATACGAAACTTCGTAATATATAACCCCCCCGGATCCCCTGAGGTCCGTATATCGTGTTTTCGTCATGTTTTTTTTCGATATGTTTCTGCCAGGACATACTCTTTGAAGGCTTAGAAGCACAATGGTGTCTGCCAAGGATAAAGGGAAGAAGCCCATGGAGGAAGACCTCCAAGACCCCGGGAAGGAGAAGGAGATCAAGAGTGAAGGTGAAGAGCAGCAAGGCCAACATCCGCACACCGGCACTACTATTGCAAGCATTGGAGTGGTGACCGAACCTGCCAGGGTTAGAAGGACGGCATGGATGCAGATTGGGGGGAAAGTTCCCCGTCACAGTTTGGCTCCAAGGTCACTTCCTCCATGCACCAAGAATCCCTTCCATACCTTCACCCATAACCATGCAGGAAAAGAAGACTCCAAGAGGGGAGAACAGAAAAAGAATCACAAGAGCTGGGATCCACAGACTGAAATGATCACGAGCCGTATTGAGCACAACTCAGAGTTGATTCGTACTCTCACTTTCGAGATTGAGGACTTGGGGAAACTGATCAGAGAGATCATCGAGGGGATACCACCACCACCTAAGGAGTAATTCATCATTAGGTTTGGCAACCCCTTGGTTTGTACCAAGCTTGGGGGAGTGCCGCGGTATCACATCACTATCTTCTATCTTTTTACCTTTTTAGTAGAGTCATATCATGAATAGAGGAGTTATTATGTAGTATGGTTTGCATTATGGAAGTTTCCCCTCTCTCGTTAGATATGTATCCCTTGGTGTGAGTTGCCGCTATGGAATATTAATGAGAAGTTCTATCATTCACTCTTTTGCATAGCTTATATTAGTTTTCAATTCGTGGTTATACGATTGATCTTGTTGTTAGTATTGGTATCACTCTGGGATCATTGAGTTAATTTAGTTGGTTTTGGCAAACCTGGCTCGGTCAGTAGCAACACTATTTTTGAGAGTTGAATTAAAAAGATAGAAGTACTCTAAAGAAAAATAATTTCATCGTCTTTCTTTCTTGATTTGCTCATAAGTCTAGTATTCTCTAGTTAAGATCTTTTGTGATTCCAAGGGAGATTTCATGTTTGTCTTTATCACTGGTATGTTTGTTTGTTTCCTTCAACTCTTGTACTTGCTACCCAGCCTTGGTAGCCAAAAACCTGTACTGAGAGGGTATTCTTCTCGTGCATCCACCTCCTTTAAACCAAAACCTTTGCCATTTGTGTCCACCATACCTACCTATTAGCATTATTGCTATTCCAAGTAAATTCTTGTTTTATCTACCTCCCAAATTGAACTTGTTATGTGAAAATTAGTGATTAAAGCTCTCACGAATTTGATGGCACACTTTACTTTCTTACACTTAATAAACTTGAACCATTGTGCTCACCTATGTTGCGTATATGCTTGCACTTTGTAAGTTATGAATTAGCAGAACCATGCTGTCATGGGGAACGCTTTCAACATTGCATTGGTACTTTGTACCAAGTTGATATCATGTTCTTTTGTATATGGATGTCGTCGGTGTGAAATGAAAGGGGAGCTTGTAAGTCCATGGAGTTATGCATGTGTGTTAGAGTAACGCCTGGGCCGCTGGTCTAATCCATGTTGACATGGTGGGAACCTGCAGCGTAACCATAACAAGTATCTATGAAGCATTCTTCTTATAAAAAAAGAGATAGAGATTGAGAAAAAAGAGAAAAAGAAAAAAAAGAGATATTATGAAAAGAGGAAAGAGAGAAAAAAGCACCATATTCCCATGGTAAATAAGAAGATTGCTGAGATGCGTGTTGTCTGCTTGCCTTGTCATTTTGATATGGGGATTCTTCCGTATCATCGGGCAAGGGGTACCCCGTTGGCGGTTCTCTATGATACACATATGCTTACGATGACAAGAACTTACCGGTGACTAAACTTGAGTAGCATGAGGAGCGGCCCTCGTATTCAAGGGACATGGGATTCTCAACTTACAACTTGTCTATGCATATCCTCATTTTTGATCACTTTAACCTTAATCACCTAAAGATGCCTATGATAGGGGCAATGCGAGCTGAAAGCTATTAAGTATCATAATTTTTGGGAGATCTTTATGAGACTTGCAATCCTTGCTTCCCTCTTTGAAGGGCCTTTCTTTTACTTTTTAGTTGAGTCAGTAAACCTACTCCCTTCTATCTTAGCAAGTATTTTGAGTTGTTGTGTTTCATTCATTCATATGATGATTTATTCACTCATGTTTCTTATGTTACTTGTTTTGCACATTGCTCTTATCTTGATGTTTACTACTTTGAAAGTTATCTTTGAAAACTAGTTATTTGTGAACTCCAGCAAATTATCAACTATTTTTCAACCAAGAGCTAAGTTTGCCATTACCAATTATGATTCACTTTATGTATCTTTATTGTGTTTCCTTTACTTATTACAAGTTGAGTTATATAATAGTGAGTTGTCTTCTATTATGATCTATGTATTTGATGAATGTGATGCTTCTTGTCCGTATTCTTTTATCGACTCTTCACTCCATAAACCTGAGGTCATGTTTATTGAGCTCGGTTTCGCTTGGGGACAAGCGAAGTCTAAGCTTGGGGGGAGTTGATACGTCCATTTTGCATCACTATTCTATGTCTTAATTCACTATTATTCATTGATATATTTCATATTGAGAGGTGATACTTATGTTATTTCATCTATTTTTGCATGGTTGATGACTTTGGAGCATGGACCGCTGCAGTCAGGATTCTGATGGAAAATGTGTTGTTTGGAGGCAAAATTCGCGAAGATCAGAAAATCCGGGAAAATATACGGAAAATCCTATTTTTCCAGAAGACTAAGGATGCCAGAAGATGGAGTGGAGATGGGCCACAGGGGGCCCACACCACCCCATGGCGCGGCCAGGCCTAGGCCGTGCCAGGAGGTGGTGTGGCCACCCTGGCCCACTCCAGCCTCTCCCCTCTAGCGTATATCAACCTCCCGAAACCCTAAGACTTGGGGAGCGACCATAGAAAGATTCCGCCGCCTCTGCGGGGCGGAAAACACCGAGAGAGAAAGATCTCTCCGGCAGACAGATTTCTGCAGGGGGAATTCCTTCCCGGAGAGGGGAGATCACCACCATCAACACCACCATCAAGCTGGACTTCATCGGGATCATCATCATCATCACCATCATCATCACCATCAGCACCCTCATCACCATCTCCATATTGCTGTAACAGTTGCGTTGAATCTTACATTAGTTCATAGGGGAAACTTTCCCGGTGTTGATTACTCCTTGTAGTTGATGCTATTGAGTGAAGCATTGAATTATTGTTTATGTTCAGATTGTTATACATCATTATTCCATATCTGATCATGATCCATATGATGTCTTGTGAGTAGTTTGTTTTGTTCTTGAGGACATGGGAGAAGTCATGTTGTTAGTAGTGGAGTTGTGTTGAGAAAGATTCAATAGATTGTTATTTAAGTTGTGGTGTACTTATTCTAGTGGTGTCATGTGAATGTCGACTACATGACACTTCACCTATATGGGCCTAGGGGAATGCGTTGTGTATTTGGCTACTAATCGTAGGGGTTGCCGGAGTGACAGAAACCTGAACCCCCGTTAGGAAACCATTGCACAAGGGACGTAAGGGTCTTAGAGTTTAAAGCTGTGGTTAGGTTTCTACCTTAATTACTTTCTTGTACTTATGGATGTTTGCAAGGGGTATAATGACAAGTATGTATTAGTCTTGGATGGGGCGGTACATTAGCATAGGTTCACCCACACAACACTTAGCAAGCTAGAGAATATTAATCCACTATATGAAGCGAAAGCACTTGACAGTCTTCCCATGTGTCCTTGAGAACGTTTGGTCATCTTAAGTAATACAACCGGCTTGTACTTTGCTGCATAAAGGATTGGGCCACTTGCTGCATTTATTCCTACTGTCTTTTATTTACTCGTACTTTGTTTACTTGCTTTATCGAAAACCCCTAAAAATCCGTTTGCTAAGTATTTGCAGAGAATTCCTGATCCATACCACTAGCCAGCACCTTCGAAAATACTGCGATACACCCCCTATACTTGTGGGTCATCAGTGTCTGGCATGCTCCCTAGGTCGTGGTGACGCGGTGGGCGTGGGCTGCGGTCGAGCGGCGGCTTGGGCATGCGTGTCGGGTGCGACGCTCTGGCGCGTGCTCGGCATGGCTCAGTCACACTGGGCGCAGCGGCTTGGCAGTGGTCCATGGATTGGCTTGGCTCGGGGAGGGGACAGTGGGCGGCGGTGAGGTGCTGGCTAGCTGCTAGACATGGAGAGAGAGGGGGAGGTGGTCTGCTGCGGCAGCGACCAATTTGGCCGGCGAGGTGGGGCTCGGCATGGATTGGCAAGGTCACTAGGGGGTTGGGGAGTGGGGTGTAATTGCATGGTTAGATCATTAGGAGACAATGGGAGCAAATGGGGGTCAAATGGGAGACAAGTTTGGTCAGAACACTATTTAAAATAGTGAATTTTGTTTTGTTTGAATTCTGCCTGCCAAGTGTTTGATGAAATGACCGCATGAACTTTACTTTTGAATTTTGGGTTCAAAATTTTGGAGTGATCTCCACTAGTACTAGGTAGTCTCTGGTTGCAAGGGTTTTGAAAATTGAACTTGTTTGAGTGGTTTTTGAAATAGTGGGATCTTCCCATATCAAATAGATTCAATTTTAAACTGTCATTTAAAATTTGGATTTGATTGTTTTTAGCAGATCACAAGGTGGGCCTTGTTACCTCATTATGTGTACTAGCAAGGGGTGTAAATATCCATAAATGTTTCTGTTAGGTTTTGAGTACTAAGAATAGCCAAAGTAGGCATGATAGTTAATTTGGCCAAAATGACCATTCACTTCAATTATTCATTTTGAGTTGTTTTTCTTTGGGAAAAGTTTGGGAATGATTTAGATGATGTTTATTTCACCTAAGAATCATTTTACAAGCAATGTATCACTTAATCATGGCAATTCAAATCAACTCCTAATTTACATGCACACACATATGAATGCTTTCATATTTTTGATTGGAAAAGTTTTTGTTAACCCTAATTTTGATGATTTGGATCTTGATCACTTGGATTAAAGTTATGGGATGTTACATACACATCCATGAATTATTTAGGATTTATTGGATCATTAGAGATCCCTTTTATATCACTTATTCAAATATTGCTTAAATGGTTTATTTGAATTGTTTTCAAATTTTAGAATTGGACAAGGTGAGTTTTCGATGTGAAATAATCCCAAATATGAATACACACATTGGAGAATGTTTCCAAGATTTATTGAAGAGTAAAACTATTTAATATATTTAATTTCTTGTTTCATTTGAGAAAATGGGGAAAAATAATTATTAATACTCTTCAAAAATATTTATTTTTGAAGTTGGAAGACAGGGTATGATATATAGGCCTCAATTGTGTCCTAAGTTGGAGAAGTGTTTCGGCTAAAACCAAACTTTCCTTTATGGAAGGAGTTTTGGAGGTTTTGCCCATTAAATGAATTAAGTAGTTTTTGAGCCATAATAATTATGGATAATATTTTATAAATATGGATATTCTAAGTATATGATGTCCACATGATGTATCAATCAATTGCAACCTTGGGTTTTGAGAATCCAACTTGATTTGAAAAGAACATAGGATATGAAGGATCTTGGGTAAGGTTATTTTTATGCCAGCAAAACTTGGTTGGATCTTGGAGCTCAAACCTCCTCTTGGGTCATGGGCTATATGGACGGATAGAAAAAGTGGTTTAGATCACCATGATATAGAGGTTTGAGGTTGATCAGGGTTGGGCTCTTCAAGAATTGATTTCAAAATTTGAATAAAATAAGGGTGCCAAAACAGATTATCAAATAGCCTTCTAAATCATGTGGGATTTAGAAGCACAAGGGTCCATTTAGAACAAGTGATGTAGGTATTTCTAGACCTTTATTGGTACAACACAATCATGCAAAGAGTTGGTCCAGAGAAGGTAGGATGAAGGTGTGAGCTTCTGACTAAGTAGGCTAGTTGATAAGATTTGCATAAATTGTTATTTTCTTGCCTGGAAAATCATCAAGGACAAGTGTGTTAAAATATTATCTATACAAGGGCAAGAGTGGGCCTTGGTAGTCCTTAGGATGGTCTAAAAGATGATTCAAGTGCATTTCCAAAAATGCACAAGGGTTGAGAAAGAGAGGTATTCAAGGAAGTGATGTTGAAATAGTTTCTAGACTTGGTCAAATTTGGCAGTTTTGAGGAATTTGACTAGAGTACAAGAGGGGAAGCTTCTGATTGGTTGCAAGGTACAAAAGCATCATCAAGTGGGTGATTTTGAAGTGTATATTGAGTAGAAAGGATCCATGCTTGGATTTGGTCTTCATTGACTTGGAAGCTTCTAGAATGGATCACTACAGAATTGGTCTGGTTTAGGGTTTTAGATGATCACCTAGGGGCTGGAGATAAGATCCATCTTGTATTCATGCTTAGGGTTTGGTGATCTTAAGTGTCTTGATATTATAGGAGGAGATCCTAGGGTAGCTCGTACTACTTCCTAAGCAAACAAGTCAAATAATAGATCAAGGCAGTTCATCTTAGCAAATCAAAGCAGCTCATCTTACAAGTGAAGCAAATCTACTACTAGGGTTACCATCAAGCCTAGCTTGAGGTAAGGATGGGAAATTTTTAAAGTTTGGAGTTTGAATAAGGTATGAGTCCTTAGTATACCTACCAAGAGTAGAATTCAAAAGTTTTATACAAGGTTTTGGAATCCAAGAGGTAAGAGTAGTTGAAGGTTCTGCCTTGAAAACATAAGGAGATTATAGCTCTCCATAGTTTTGTCAATAGGAGCTACAAAAATAGTTTTGGTCACAGAAGCATCTTGGCTCTTGTTTGTAATGCTAGAACATTTGAGAATATGTAAAATGAGCCAGGATAGTTTTGCTAAATTGCTTTTGACACTTATGTTGAGGTAAGGAGTATATCATAAGCTATACCATCAAAAGCATAAGCATAGACAACAACAAACAAGCACTGCACAATTAAATAAGAAAAAGTTTTTGTTCCCCCTGATTTTTGCATTCTGGATAACTAATCAGGGTTGCTAAAGTTGGGATGTTACAATGTCATTGGACGGTTCTCGATAGTGTTGTGCTTGATTTCATCTAATTATGATGATTCTGTGGGTAGGGCGATCTTGTAGTCTCCTTGTGTTTGTTGGTAGTTGATTGTCTTCTTCTCGTTATCACTTCCTTCACCGGGTTCTAGGTCCTATTTGTATGAAAACCATAGGTTTGAAATTTGGACTAGGGGTAGAGGAAACCATTTAAATCAGAATGAGATAAGGAGTAGAATCTTTCGAAATGCTTCGAGAAATTATTTTTCGAAAGCCGGTGTTTCCAAAAATTGTTTTCCTGTCTAACAACCATGCTAACTAAGATTCTCCTATAGTGAGGATGGCTTTGATACCAAGTCTATGCCCCCCGGGATTAATCCTCCGAGAATCCCTGTTAGGCATACACCATGATCCCATGATCAGTTTGTCGTGGCACATAACCGACAAGTATCAAAGTAAACATTCATTACTTAAGCGGATACATGTCATACATTATTTGCCTTTATGGCTACATCAATCATCATTTGTGAAACTTCAGCAAGCGTAGAGCACGAGCCATGCCTTAACCTACAGGAAACTGACTAGGAGAACATCCTAGCTCGCAGAGTCATCAACATCACCTTCTTTTCGATATCTGACCAAGTTAATAGCCAGGGGCAATTCTAGTGAGTACTTTCTACTCGCAAACCACCTTAATATAAAAACAATAAAAGGATATGCAATATGGTTGTGGTAGTAGGAGGGCTCCATAAGAGGTCCTTTTTTACAATAATTTATCTTGTGGATATAGAATCTACATATCTTTGTTGAAAACTTTGGTGAAACATTTGGGAAACCTTTTTGAAAATTTTAGAAAACACTAGGATTGGGTAACCCAATCGTTCCTCCTTCCGTTCATCCCATGACCAACTCCTTTATTTCCTTTCCGACCATCCCATGGTCAAAGCATTTATCCTTTTTGACCATCCCATGGTCAAAACATTTATCCTTTCTGACCATGCCATGGTCAACACATTTCGCAAAAACCTTTTCTTTATCGAAATCCTTTTTGAAATCAAAACCAGCATAGCTCTATACTAGTTTGTACAACCCATCCATAACCGTGGACATGGCTATTCGAATAGATTTATACTCTACAGTGGTTGTACATTTTACCCACACCATCCGGGTACCCTGCCCTGATCACCTATTGATTGTGGGTTGAGTAACCGATCAAGACTCTCCGGATGCCACTCTAGCATAGGCCCTACCCTATGAGTTGTTCCTCTTAACCCCGGAATGTCTGGGACAAAGACTAACCGGAGCACATCCAACTCCTCGAGAGTGGAACTTTCAATGAGAGGCTCATAGTATCACCCGGTCGCTCACATGGGTGATCGTACTTCCTCCAGGTGACTGTCTAATAGTTGACCCTTTTTGTAAAAGGAAGCCTAGAATTAGAGGGAGTTGTTCCATTAGAAGCAGTTATGAGATTCCCATACCAGAGTATCAAACTTCAAGTCTTTCCCTGTCCCATTCTAGAGTAATGTGGTTGCACAGGTTAAGTTGTTATAGCTAAAGCTGCAAAGAACCAGGTGCGTTTTTGTAAACATTTTTCCTCCATCTTTCTTTTAGCATTTGGTAAAACAAAAACCATTTTTCCTTTCTCAAACTTCTCTTGCTAGGTCAAACCTCACCAAGTTTTTACCATAAAACATTCTGTATAACTTTCCCGGGGTCTTCCCATCCTGTAGTTTTGCTTTGGCTAAAACAAGGTCTCGAATGGGGTATGGGGTATTATACCATCTACCATACTAGGGAAAAGTAGGTGTCGTCAAGGGGGTTGTACTTAGTAGCACAAATGTGTAATGCCTTGGAGGAGCCAAGCCACTACCCGATATAGATCATCATAATATAAAACAATGTAGGTTGCATAAACAGTAGATAAAACATGCATAAGTAAAACAATAGGACAAGGCTTATGAGAAAAAAGGTGGCTTGCCTGCGATAAACAATATGACAATATGTCCCTGGACTTATTCTTAGAATACCATAAATACCAATAATAACAATAACCATCTTATTCTGGTCTTCGAGATAAGCCCAATCTATCATTGTCATAGAATAGTTCATGCAGGCAAACAAAGCCGACAATCAATACAAAGCATACAAGCACCAATACAATATAGCAAACAAACATACAACACCTTATTCGCTTTAGTAGGTTTTGATAGATTGGGTTTGTTACAATTGGAAAAGCTTTGTTTGCATTTGTGGAACTTCTTTTATTATTTAAAGACCAAAAACCACATAAAGAAGGGGTTTGGAACCAAGGCTTGGGTCTGTATGATATCAATGTAGAAAAATGATATCATCAGCTATGTATTGAAATAACAAGGCCAACAAAAATGGTTTCATGATTTAGCACTTTTCTTTAATGAGCTAAGGATTTTCTAGTGAAATAAACCCTACTTTTAGGGAATAAATCACCAGAAAAGATCTAGAGATCAAATATAGTTCTCCTCAGTGGTTTTTGTATAAATTTGAGTTTGTGATTTTGAGAATTGGAATCATCTCAAAATAATTACTAGAATGCCCTTGGAAAATCCCAAAGTCAGTTCTGCAAGCAGATTGTCCTTTTTGCTAAATTTAAACTATAAGAGCTTTTGATATGAATCTATAGTCACATGGTAGGTATTTTCAGTACCTTTCTGCACAAATTGGAGTACCTAATTTTGGAGTTGTTGAACTACTGGAAGGATTTTTTTCCTAGTGAAACATTATTGTCAGAAGGTTTTAATTCCTTAAAATTCAACCATGGCTCAGTAAATTTTGATCTACTAAGATTTAATTGATATTGATGCACGTCATCAGTGAGAGTTGGAATTGGTTTGTCCTAGAGAAATTTATAAAGTCGAAATTTAATAGATTTTGTTATTTTTAGTGTGGAAGATCTATAGTTAGTTTTGGCATGGGACTAATATTAATAGATATGCAAGTTGAATACCTACCAGGGGATACTTGTTCCATCCCATTTGGATATGTACAAGTCCCTGGGTAATTTCTTTAGGTAAAAAGGATACTTTCTAGTATACTTATTACCAGCAAATAATAAAAATTCATCTGGACCTAGGATTTGGTTTGCATGCTAGAGGATTCATTAGTGAACATGCACAAAAATGGATCTAGGCAATTTCAGATACTTTTCATTTTATTTGGGAATTAAATCAAGAGGTTAGCTTCAAATCTGGAATTTTTGAAATAAAAGAAAAGTGAAAGAAGCTAGCACGGGCTAGATCTGGGAGCAGTTGGGCCGCACAGCGCCAAAACGGCCCACAAGGGCAGGGTAGCGCGTGGGAGGATGGTTCAAATCCTTGCTTGGCAGGGCCAGCGCGTCAGCCGCTGGGGCGCCGAAGAAGTATGGGCCGCTGGTGGCCGCTCGATTAAGTGATGATTGACGACTCTCCACCGTCGTCTTCCCCAGAGCGCGGCGGTGGGGCCCAAAACCCTAGGCAGAGCGGGGAAGGTGCGGGAGGCACACTGGGCGGCAAAGGAATGACAAGGAGTGTTCAGGGCGATGCGGTGGACGATGGTGAACAAGGAGAGGGAAGGCACAGAGCATTTTGGCGTCGGAAAGTTGTTGGCGCGGCAAAGACCGAGCAAACCCTTTGGAAGATCGTCGGTGACGCTGTTCCCGATGCTTCTGAGCAGAGATAGACACCAGGTAAAAACAGGGGATTGATGGAGTAACATGCGGAGAGGAAGGAGTGGAGAGGGAAGCACATCGAGCATAACTTAAAGAAGGCCGAGAAGGGAGTTCCTCCTTCTCTCGGTCGACTGAGAGGGAGAGAGGGACTAGGCATCTAAGGGTGGTGTAGGAGTGCAGGGGAGTGAAATGGGGGTAGGGTTAGAGGCTGGGGTGGCCTCTGGTTTTATCCCCGAGGAGAGTTGTCCATGATTGACTAGGTACATTGGACAGGGTGGAGATGGTGTGAGGCCTTGGTTGGTCTAGGAGGGTGGTGGTGAGGTCGGGATAGTGCCACAGTGGAGCATAGGGGGTGGAGGGGCCGTGGTTTGAAAACAATCCCTCTCCCTTTGCCATCTGGTAAGAGATGAAAAGTTGGGAGAGAGGAGAGCTAGGGTAGCTAGAGATGCATACATTGGCCAGATGGGGTGGTGTGTGGGTCCAAGCACGACCATAGAGGTGGAGGGGGCCTGTTGCAGCTATGGGGTGGAGTAATGATCAAGATTTGGGGGGAGGGGGTTGCTTTGTCTCTCTCTCTTCCTCATACTCCTAGTACTGAGTGACCACGAGGGGTGGGGGTTATAGTACCATTTTGACCAGAAGATGAGGTGTTGTTCTATGGTGATTAATGATGGTGATAGATAATTGTTTGTAAAAGTTTTAGCTCATGTTTTGTTTAAGTGTCAAAAAGTGGCATATTGATGATCATCAAGGAAAATTTAAAATCTTGATCTTGGCCAGATGAGATAAAGGTGCTGGTGGGTAGAGGTGATCGAAATACACCTCCAGGAATTGATTGGGATTTATTTGATCATTTTAGATACTTTTCATATCAACTATTTAGAAACTATTGAACCTATTTATAGGATTTGTTTGAGTCAGCCCAGGTTATCCCCTTTAGATGCATAAAGACTTGTTGAGTGCCCCTAGGGTCTCACACCATAATATTGATCAGATTGTTAGGTATACCCTTATGGAGGCTACTATGTAGATGAGGCCGACGATGGAGGAACCAATCTCCTTGCGTAGAAATTTCGGGGATGGAGATCGCTGAGATCTGTGGGCGGAATGTGATTATTTTCCATGGCATATTATGTCGATTTGACTTTTAATCCATACTCAGATCCGTGTTTTCTGCTTCCACTTGATGATTGTTGAGTGATGTATGAGGATATAATCTTAAAATATTATTATTGTTATCTATATAATATGGTTCTTGCCGTAATGACATTGCAATATATTCCTATTTATTTTATATGGAATAGATCTAATGTACGCTTGTATGTCGCTGGCATACATACTCACTTATCTACACTAGACTCATAGCCATCTGGTCAGGTTTCTTGCACCGGAAGCTATAACCATGAATTTTGGGGTGGATGGTTGGCCGGTATAATGCCCTTCCATTGCGGCCTGCTTTTGGGCAGCCTTGCAGCCTCCATGGTAGTACGTCCTCCTCAGATTCAGGTTATACCGGCTTCTGATTTAGAAATGCGAGGTCTGGGGATTACAATGACGTAGCAGTATGTGCCATGTGATGAATGAAGTGGACAATTGGTCCGACTTGTGCATCTTACTTTGGTGGTATCATGAATATGCATCCAAAAAACACAAATTTTTTGAGCGAGTCATCGAGTCAATTACTTGGTCAATGCGAGGCAAAGCAAATGGATCTTTCTGGCACACTTTGTTCAAGCCGGTGTAATCAACACATATTATTAATTCTTTGGTTCCCTTCTTGGGCACAAGTACATGATTGGCTACTCAACGGGTGTGAATGACTTCTCGGATAAAACTAGCCTTAAGTAACCTAGCTAGTTGATGGGTTTTGTTGCATAGAAAACAAAAATCCTACAATTGCAACCACCAATATCATATCTAGGAGATACATGTAACGGTTTCAGATGGACTCACCCTCGAATACTATAACGCGGGATAAGGTTCCCGCAAACAAACATGGCCATTGTAGAGTGTACACGACCGTCCTCAAGGAGGTGCAGACGATCAGCGCCACAAGAGGGAAGCGCCTCCGTAATCGGTCACACGTACGGTGTGCCGATGACTCCCGAACCCTCGCTCCAGCGGGGCAGCGGAAGTAGTGGATCCCCGGGAATTTCAACAGCACTACTCCATGGTAGAGATGGTGGAGGGGAAGATCTCGAGTAGGGCTTCACCTAAGCACCTTTTATAGTAGCAATGGAGAAGGCTAGCAACAGGAAGAAGATGCCAACCAGAGGGCATATGAGAGGAGTGGGCAAGTGTGTGTGGAGGAGAAGTTTTCCACATCCTTTTATAGGCGGAGGGGGGCAAGCCCCCACCCATGGCTGGCTCCATGAGGGTGCCCTCTCCCCTCCTCTCATTCATGTGGGTGGAGACTCCACTCACAAATAATGAAGCTCCACTTTCTCCCATTAAAACTCCACTCAAAAAACCATAGGTCTTTCAATTAAAGTACTTTAATTCTCTTGGTTTAATGCAATTCAATTTAATAAACACTTCATTTAATGAACACATTAACATTTTATTCCCTTGCTTTGTTTTGATACCTCGAAACTATATCTGCAGATTTGATAAAACAAATTCCTACGATGTCCATTATCTTCTCATGTGTTCCCTATCCACTTAATTGCTTCGACTAACCTTAAGTGTGTATCCCTATGGGTTTGAGAACTACGTAGACATGATCGAGACTTTCTCCGATCAATAATCATTAGTGGGACTTGGAGATCCGTAATGACTCCCACTAGCTCCACGAAAATCCAATGATCGTCTGAACCTCTTTCGCTGTAATCAACTTCCTTTTATCTCGTGATATTTTACTTGTTCGAGATCCAATCATTTGGTATCAACCATACCTTATTCAATCTAGTTACCGACAAGTACTCTTTTTCTCATTCCTGTGATATAACATTCTAGTGATGAAATCACTTGCTTGCAAGCTATGTCGATGTGATATCACCGAGAGGGCCCTGAGTATCTCTCTCCGTCATCTGGATGGACAAATCCCACTCTCGATCCACGAGCCTTAACTAACATTTGCCACGTACTTGACGACACCTTTATAATCACCATGTTACGGTGTGATGTTAGGTGAAACAAAGTACCTTTCTGGTGAAAGTGATTGACGTGATCTCATGGTGTAAGGACATTGAGTTATTACGAATGTGATAGCAATATAAACTTGAGGACATGATCGTATTGCTACATCTACTTTGGGTGACTATTCATCATATCATTCTCCAATGATATGACCCTGTTATTAACAACATCCAATATTCATGATCAGGAAACCTATGATCATTAGCTAATCAACAAGCTAGTATTAAGAGAGGCATTACTAGGAACCTTTTATGTTTATAAATCACACATGTAATAATGTTTCCTATTAACACAATTATAGCATGACAAATAAACATTTATCATAAACATGGAATAAGATAGTAACCACTTTATTATTGTCTCTCGGGCATATTCTTTTTTGTCACCCACCTGCACTAGATTCAATAACATAGTTTGAAAAAACTTGCGCATTCAACACCTATGGCACTTTGGTGTTGTATATACGCGTTTGCTAGTGGTAAACATAATTCCTAGATCCGACACTTTCAGGTCTGTGTGTACGTATGTCTTTGCATCTACACGCATCACTCATTATCAAATGATGTGACTTTGTATAAATTTGGTGAGACCTTAGTTCCTTGGTTCAAAAGATGTTGATATAATTGTCATACAACATATCTTCATAGTACTAGCCCATCAAACCACACCTAGTTCCTTTGCTACTACCATAGCAGTCTTATACTTAGCCTTTCGTTGTAGTATTCGTCACAATGTCCATAACTTTGGAACTAATCCAAATCCATCATGGAACTTTCTTCAATTACATTGTGCTACCTTAACCTATATCCTAAATTGAGATAAACTTAATTTGTATCTTGTGATGAAACTAGTACCAATGTAACACTTTATAATGAACTATTTGTATAGTGCCAATGTAACAGCTTACAATAAACTATTTGTATAGTGTCAATATAACACCTTACAATGAACTATTTGTATAGTGTCAATGTAACACTTTACAATGAACTATCTGTCACTTTTATATACAAAATATATTGTTTGTTCTACCAAAGATCATAAGAATAACCTTACTATTGTCCAATGATCATCTGATGAGTCACCCTAGTATATGCTCATAACATTTAGAGCATAGGACATATCTGGATATGTACATGTCACGAAATTATTGATTAATATATTCATGTGATTTCACTCACCAAGTGTTAAGACACTTGAATCTCGTTTATCAAGATATCCATGTGATTTTACTCACCATCTTGATTCAACCTTTTCCATGTGGCAAGAACCTTTCTCGTCATTTCCATATTAAACTCATTCAATATTTCATATTTGTACATTTGGCATAAACATATTAGCGTCTCAATCTACACATATAGACATTGATGCCTAATTTTCGGGTTTCGCCCAAATCTTTCATTTAAATGTAATTTTAATGAAATCATTAACTTGTGTCAAATAAAAGATACATCATTTCCAATCAAAATATGTCTTATACATAATGTATTAGAAATATGTATTTTTGCTCCCACTTAATTTCTTGCAAATGCAAGCATCTTCATCATCTCCTATGAAATTAAACATTTTAACAATTTCATCATGGTGAAGATTCCACTCAGGGGTGCTTATTTCAACTATTGAAGTTTGCATGCCCTTTTAGCATCCTTTGATTTAACAAAAACCCTTCAGACCGTATCACGTACACCTCTTAGGTACCATTCTATTAGAAGAACGTTGTTTTTTGTTCAACTAGCATATACAACAATTGACATATGTAGTGGTTGCTACACTAATACGTCCAGACTAAATATCACTACGAAAGATCGAATCATGTCGTATTCAACTCCTTGAACATGGTCATGAACTCTTTACCAACATGTAGACTATTTCATAGATGTGAAACATCCATGTCTGTTTCTTTATAGATCTAAATACAACCGCTAGGCTTCATGCCTTCCAGAGGGTCTTCCAAGTTCAGTAACTTGGTTTCTTGTGTATGGAACTCTCATGAATTTTATGGCCACAAGCCATTTGACGGAGTCAGGGCCCATCATCGCTTATTTGGATGTAGTCGGTTCATCATTGTCAAACAATAATGATTTAATCTCAAATCTTAGTATGTGATTGTTTACCCGACATATGCGGTTTAATAGGAACTTAGATCTTCATGACCACAACCTTTGAGGCATGGGAGCCATGAGCATTATGGCTGCCTCCGGGATGCTTTCTGGCGCAGCACAACCCAACACACATAGCTTAGGTTCAATAACCTTATCAAAGTTCGATTGTCCTCCTACTTAACTTTTCATGAAAAATTCATTCTCAAGAAACTTTACGTTCTAAGAGACAAACACTTTTGTCTTTGGTGCTATGGAGGAATACCCAACGGTTATTTGGAATAACCTACAAAGACATGCTCTTTCGACTTTGGTTGTAAACATTTTACTTATGCCTAGCATACCAAAATTTAAGAAACATACAACTTGGGTTTTATCCCAAACTATAACTCATATGGTGTAATTTCAGCAGATCATGATGGAGCTCTTTTCAGTGTAAAAGTGGTAGTCACTAAAGCTTAATCTTTAAAATATAATGGCAATTTTATAAATAACACCATTGATCCTACCATGTCAAACAAGGTTTGGTTACAGTTCACGAACACTCCATACGCCTATGGTGTTTTGAGAAACACAAGTCAATGGAACGATTCAACAAATATTAGGTGTTTTTCTAAACTTGTAACTTAAATATCTTCCTTTATGATCCAATCATAAATTCTTTATTTTCTTGTTACAATGATTTTCCACTTCATCTAGAAATCATTTGAACATTTTCAAGTGTTTCATACTTCTCCCTTATTAAGTAAATATACACATGTATTTACTCAAATTTCAAAGAAAGCATATGAAGTTTAAATCCATTGCTTACAACTACACATAATGGACAATGTACATCAACATGCATTATGTCCAATAGGTTAGTCATTCGTTCTTCTTTGGCCCATGAACAAGGATTTAATTATCTATAGGAAAGTCTCACGAGCGAATATTGATCAAAATCAAAAGACTACAAAAATCCATTATCATGGAGTTTTCTTCCGGTTTTCTTTCCAATATAATTTAAACAGCGATGTCACTCAAAAGTGATATTCCAATCATTCGTCTTGCTAATTTTTAGCATTAGTGTTATGGATGTGATTTCTCCAACTAGATTTGTGAAAGTTCATCCATCTTCTATGGAATATGGTAATTATTTAAATAAGCATTATTCTCATAATACTAGAACAAAATAACAATTATTAATACAAATCTTGAAGGCAAGCTTTGATGTCAACGAGAACCACAATAACACTTTATTTGGTTTCGATGAACATCAACACATATTATTTTGTTAGTTGTTAAGGCCATTGCAGTTCATGAATTGTGTTGTTCTATATGACACTTCATACGAACAAATTCGGTATCCAATACCGGTATTCAATACCCAAGAACCACATTGTTTAACAAGCAAAGAATACACCCATAACGTGTATATCATCTATATACCTAAGCTAGACTTTTCCAGTCTTTTTGCTTTCTTCCAAATATTTACCAGATTCTCTTTCCACATTACCGTTCCTTCTTAAAAGAATCTATCAACATAAATAGTGGTGCCATACATATTACACATAGTCCAAAGTGTGTATAGTCAAATACTAATACCTTTGGACTTGCACTTTGAAGTTGATCACCATCATCAAATGTTTGGTGTTCTTTCAAATTTTATTCCTTTTAGTAATCCTTTTAATGTAGTAAACATTTTATTTACATATTTTATCCATCCTTATCATGACAACTTTCATGATCAAGCTACTATAGCTTATAAAGGTGAATCACGAATATAATGTTAGTTGCCAAAACCTTTTTGGGATATCAGGACGCCTAGCATCTCCAACCTTTGCAAATTCTCATAAAATATGAGAACATGTATCTTACAAAAATTATATCTTATCATATTGCAACCAAACATTGTTTCAGATATCACAATATCTCTCACGCATGATGGTTTCTGAAACAATTCATTTAGCTCCTAGATAACCTTGATACTGAAACACCTTTCGAATATCAAAGATCATGGAAGCAAGCATGATACTTGGATACCAACGTTGGAACTGTTACTCTTGATTCAATACTACTTACTAAATTTCATAGAGTAAGTGAGGTTTTTCTCAAAGTTTGCAATAGTACTTTAAACTTTGGATTGACACTCATAAAATAATACGATACCAGTTCGTAAAGTAAAAATTCCAGATAGTTATAATATCTTAATCATAGTTAAACACAAGGTAGTAAACGAATGCTAGTAACTACAACGAACTATGCAAATTCACTTTGATTCAGTTTATGATAAATTGAGTTCAACTTTAATCATATTACTATGTGAACTCCCACACAAAACTGACATCCCTCTAGTCATTTTTAGTGATTACATGAACCAAATTCACTATGCCACGACTGATCATCATGAATGGTGGTGTAGCTCCAATGGCAAGCATCTTATGGGCATCAGATCATCCATATGACTCGTGCTTTACCTTTTGGTCCATGTTCCAAGGTCATGTATGTACATTCTAGGCTCGCCAAGTAAGAACCTTAGTACTCGCGTGTGTAAAACTGTCTTACACCCATTGTATTCGAACGTAGAGTCTATCACACCCGATCATCACGTGGTTCTTAGAAACGACGAACTTTCTTAGCGGTGCATACTAAGGAAGAACATATTATTATCTTTATGTTTAGTAGGAGGGATCATATTATAATGCTACCACCAAGTTCTAAGCTAGACATAATCATAAATAAGATGCAAACAAACATCATATGTAAAAGTGATATGATATGGTTGTTGCACTTGATCACTATCTTGTGCATCATGGTATGATCTCTATCATTCCATTTGTGTAGCGCCAATGTCTATGGAGCTCCAATTTGTTATATTTCCCGATAGTATCTCACCATACTAAAATTATAACATTTACCATATCATGACACAAGCCTAGAAAAAATAAAACTAGACACTTCTAACTTATCTTTTGCATATTTTACGTGGCTTTGGGATTTCAAAGATAGAATCGGTCTTACCTACGAACAAGGAACCACAACGATGATAATCAAATTATTAGCAACCCGTTGTAAATCAGATATCAACTATAGTGGGAGAGACAGACACCCGCTAGCCACTTATGCAAAACTAGTTGCATGTCAAGCGTGGAACAGGTCTCACATGCGAGGACATGTAAAGTTTGTCGAGGCCGCTTCATCCCACTATGCCGCTAATATCCAAAATACAAGAAGGATGCAATAGCATGATCATCAGCACCCACATATTCATATGTGTTATAACTGTACAAAGTATCTACGCATAGACATAGCTTTGATATCACTGATGGGGTTTGTTGCATAGAAAACAACAACAAAATTCCTACGGTTGCAACCACCAAGATCATATCTTGGAGATACATGTAAAGGTTTCAGATGGACTCACCCTCGAAGACCGTAATGCAGGATAACGTTCTCACAAATAAACATGGTTGTTGTAGAGTGTACATGACCGTCCTCATGGACATGCAGACGATCAGCACCACAAGAGGGAAGCGCCTCCGTAAGTGGTCACACGTACGGTGTGCTGACAACTCTTGAACCCTCGCTCCAGCCGGGCAGCAGAAGTAGTGGATCCCCGGGAATTCCAATAGCACTACTCCATAGTAGAGATGGTGGAGGGGCAGATCTCGAGCAGGGCTTCGCCTAAGCACCTTTTCTAGTAGCAATGGACAAGGCTAGCAAGAGGGAGAAGATGCCAACCAAAGGGAATATGAGAGGAGCGGGCAAGTGTGTGTGGAGGATGAGTTATCCAAATCCTTTTATAGTGGGAGGGGGCAGCCCCCCACCCATGGCTGGTGGCATGAGGGTGCCCCCTCCCCTCCTCTCATTCATCTGGGTAGACACTCCACTCACAAATAATGAAGCTCCAATTTCTCCCATTAAAACACCACTCAAAAAACCAAAGGTCTTTCAATTGAAGCACTTTAATTCTATTGGTTTAATGCAACTCAATTTAATGAACACTTCATTTAATGAACACATTAATGTTGGGTTCGTAGCATAGAAAACAAAAAAATTCCTACGAAGTGAACAACTAAGCACCAAGATATATCTACCTAGATACAATCAACGGGTGAATATACATCCATACATTCCCTTAAAGAGAGACAAAGCATTGTTAATGAGGTTGAACGCATGGATGATGTATTCGTACACTTGTCGATCTCAAGATCGTGATGAAGTCTAGCGAGTCCAGCAGGTCCAGCACCAGCAAGTCTAGCACAGCAAAGCAGCGGTGCATCTGTGATCGCACACACGTACGGTACCCCGACAACCTCCGTGTACTTGCTCTAGCAATGCAGCGGAAGAAGCAACTCCTTTCCATATAAAGCCGGCGGGAACATGTATCTCGCTAATCCGAGACCATAGGGAATAATTTTTAGAGGGGGAGAGAGATCCTTCACGAGGAGGTGTGAGTGTGATGGAGTGAAGGGGGTGCCGTTTATAGGAGGAGGGGGAATCCAAAGGCCATGGCATGGCAGCCATGGTGGGTGCCCCCACCTCTTCCTCATTCATGTGGGTGGAGCACCCACTCACGTAAAAGACCTCCACTCCAAATTCCACTCACACATGCATTAATTTTCCACCAAAATTAATGTATCTCTCATTTAATAAAACTATTTTATTTATTTTATTCAGAATTTTGTTAATTACATTAGTTAACAAACATTCACATAAAACCCCCTGCAACATTTCAATATCACATGTAGAACCAGTTTCTGCAATTTCACTAGAAACAATTTCAGTTTTCATCGAAATGATTCTGGCGCTTTCTTTAAATCTTTATATGAAACATATTTGCTCCAAATGGTGTCGGTATCCATTATGTGTGTCACCCTATGGTTCACGAATAATGTAGACATGTTCGAGACCCCTCTCCGATCAATAATCAGCAGCGAGACCTGGAGATCCATAGTGACTCCCACACATTCAATGATGACTCTAGTGATCGTGTGAACCTTTAACGTCGTAACTAAACCCTTTTGTATCACGATATATATTACATGTCCGAGATTCGATCATCGGTATCTCCATGCCCAGTTTGATCTCGTTACCAACATGCACTCTTTTCGCGTTCCCGTGATATAACATTCTAGTGATCACATCACTTGCTTGCAAGCTATCTCAATGTGATATCACCGAGACAGCCCAGAGTATATCTATCCGTCATAGAGATGGACAAATACCACTCTTAATCCATGAGCCTCAACATAACACCTTCGGAGTATCTGAACCCACCTTTATAGTCACCCTGTTATGGTGTGACGTTTGATGTTATCAAGTTACTCTTCTAGTGTTAGTGATTGACATGAACTCATTGTCTAAGGACTATAATTACTTTGTATAATGTTATAGAAATTTAAACACAATGACTTTGATTGTAATGCTATACTTCAGATGAATGTTCATCACATCATTCCACCAATGTTGTGACCTCGTTATTAACAACATCCAATGTCCATGATCAGGAAACCTTGATCATCTTGTTAATCAACAAGCTAGTTTATATGAGAGGCATAACTAGGAACTCTTTATTTTGTTTATTAAACACACATGTATTAATGTTTCCAATTAATAAAATTATAGCATGCAAAATAAACATTTATCATAAAAATGGAATAAGATAATAACCACTTTATTATTGCCTTTCGGGAATATTCCCTTCAGTTAACATTTTATTCCCTTGCTTTGTTTCGGTACCCTGAAACTATTTTGGCTGATTCGACAGAACAAATTCCTATGATGTCCATTATCTTCTCCTGTGTTCCCTATCAACTCAATTGCATCGACTAATCTTAAGTGTGTATCCCTATGGGTTCAAGAACTATGTAGACATGATCGGGACTTTCTCCGATCAATAATCATTAGCGAGACCTAGAGATCCATAATGATTCCCACTAGCTCCACAAAAATCCAATGATCGTCTGAACCTCTTTCACCGTAATCAAATAACTTTTGTCTCACAATATTTTACTTGTCCAAGATCCGATCATTTGGTATCAACCGTACCTTGTTCAATCTCGTTACCGATAAGTACTATTCTTCTAGTGATAAAATCACTTGCTTGCAAGCTATGTCAATGTGATATCACCGAGAGGGTCCTGAGTATATCTCTCCGTCATTTGGATGGACTAATCCCACTCTTGATCCATGAGCCTCAACTAACATTTTCCAAGTACCCGACGACACCTTTATAATCACCCTGTTACGGTGTGACGTTTGATGGAATTAAAGTACCTTTCCGGTGAAAGTGATTGACGTGATCTCATGGTCTAAGAACATTGAGTTACTACGAATGTGATAGAAATATAAACTTGATGACATGATCGTATTGTTATATCTACTTGAGGGGACTATTCATCATATCATTCTCCAATGGTATGACCTTGTTATTAACAACATCTAATGTTCATGATCAGGAAACCTGTGATCATCAGTTAATCAACAATCTAGTATTAAGAGAGGCATTACTAGGAACCTTTTATGATTATAAATCACACATGTATTAATGTTTTATATTAACAGAATTATATCATGAGGAATAAACATTTATCATAAACATGGAATAAGATAATAACCACTTTATTTTTGCCTCTCGGACATATTCCTTTCACTAGATCCTTTTCTATGGCTCGTCGTGATTCATCACTAAAGTGTCATAGAGGTTGTTTCACTGGTTTTGCTTTAGGATTGATGTTTAAGCTATGCTCGACAAGTTCCCTAGGTACACCTTTCATGCTGGTAGGTTTCCAGGTGAAGATGTCCTTGTTCTCACAGAGGAACTCGACAAGCACGATTTCCTATTTGGGAAAGTCCGTGCCAATGGTAGTGGTCTTGGAGGCATCCCCTTCCACAAGTTTCACTGGCTTAGTCTAGATGGTGGCCTTGAAGGCAGGTTCTGAGTCATAAATCTACTTCTTCGAAGCCGGCTTCTCCGAGGAATCGACTTGGCGTTGGATCTCCTTGAACTCTTCACCATAGAGGACTGCTTCGGCAAAGGAATCTTCACTTAGCTCACACTCCCTTGCCTTGTTGAAGCTTCCGACAACGGTGATGATACTGTTTGGTCCAGGTATCTTGAGCTTATCTTAGACGAAACATGGCCTGGCGTGGAAAGCATGGAATATGTCTCGTCCGAATATGAAGAGATACACGCTCTTGAAGGGAACCACTTCAAAGGTCATGCACTCTTGGCGGTAATTTTTAACATCCCCAAAGGTGATCAAAAGGGTAATGCAGCCAAGGGACTAAGCTTACCGGTCAAGAACAATGCCATGGAACATGGTGTTGCTTCGCCGTAGCTGGGTCTTCATCAAGTTCATCCAGTGCAGCATATCTAGGTACATAATGTTGATGCTGCTTCCACTGTCCACGAGGCACATGGTGAACTCGCTGTCGTCAATCAAAGGGTTGATGACTATGGCATACTGGTTCTCTGTCGGGATGACGTCTGGGTGATCCTCTCTACTCCAAGTAACGGTAATCTCTGACCACTTCACGAACTAGGGAACTAGGGGGAGGGTGTCCATCAATATCCTCAAAGAGGTTTTCTGGGCCCGGATAGTAGGGGTACCAAGGAAGGTGTGGTACACTGGAGCCTTCTTCTCAAAGGGATTTTTACCCTTGCCATCACCCTTGTCAGCGGGTTTGGGGTCCATGTCTTTATACATATCATCTGAATTCTTGGACTCTTCCTCCTTCTCCCCTTTTCCCTTTCTGCATGGTCTATTCTTTAGACTTAGCTTGTAGACAGACTCAAGGTCTTCCTTGAGGTCATTGACAAACTTGCACTGGTGGTTTGTATGAGTGGCTTTACCATTTGCGTCAAGAGAGACGAAACACAGCATATCACAGTAAGCCTCGTATGTCTGAGGAATGCAGGGTGGTGTAGGTGTAGTTTCACTCCGATGTTCGCCATGACTAGCCCCCCTTCCACGACAACGCAGTCCGCTTTCGCCTCTGCCAGCGAAAGTCATGGCGACCATGTCGTCTTATTGCTTGTCTTAGGGCAGATTATTCCACTTGTTATTGTTGTTCTTGTTGGCCTGGGTGGGAATAGCCACTGCAAGTAAGGACCCTGAGCACCATTGTCAATAGCGAAAAATTCGCTAGCCTTGGCAATCATTGAGATGAGATCAAGCTTGCCTTGGCAATCATTGAGTTGAGATCAAGCTTGCCTTTGTCTCGAGTTGAGATCAAGATGGCCATAGCAGTTTGATTGTGTACTCCTGCGCATGAATTTTTATATCAAGCAAATGGGATAGGTAGGCACGAGATGACTCGTCGTTCTCTTGCACACACCACTATAGGTCACCAAACGTGTAGGGACGTTTATACGTACCCTCAAAGTTCTTTGTGAATGCTTCATGCATGTCCAACTAATTACAGATTGATTTTTCTGGCAAGTCGTCGATCCATTGTCGGGTGGTGCCAAAGAGCATTATTGGGAGGTACTTGATGACGACATTGGGGTTTCCCTATGATTTATATCACTTCATATTAGTCCTACAACCACATGGCTGGTCTGGTAGTGTCGTCATAGGGCTTGATTGTCTTGTCAATCTGGAGGCCCCTAGGGTAGGCTGTGGCCCGGATAACCGATCCAAAACAACGTGCCCCCAGGTATGTCTCTTGCCAGGATTCATGGATCTTATCAAGGCGTGAACATGCATCATACGGTTTCGGTTGTTTCTCGTGTTGATTTCTACCATGGGGGGAGTGTTATGGTGCGAGCCATGAGACCTGCACGATCCTCCACCATGATGGTTGCTAGGTGGCGACAGTGACGGTGGCGGCGGTGGGTTAGCTTTCTTGTTGTTACCTCCATGCGAATCCTCATGCCTAATCACGGTTGCTTGTCGAACACGGAGCTTGTTGGGGATATACTTTCAGGATACCCTCACTATGCCTCACTGACCAGGGCAGCCTACTTCAGGTTAGAGCTTTGTTTCAACGGGCAGCCCAGTCAGGGAGAAGAGATGGAGTCCAGTCCGGCTAAGGGAAGGCCTATAAGACTTACCGACATAGGCTTGTTATGTTCCTTGTAGTTCAAGATGTACTCTATAACCGAGTCTTAGTCATAGCCGGATAGGTCTCTCCTATAAACCCTAGGCCGCATATCTATATAAGTCATCCTAGGGTAAGACTTTAGGGGACCTCACAATAGTCTACAATCTCAACTTGCACAGGCGAAACCCTTGTAACCCATATTCCGGCTCTGCCGTATTACTAGATTGTTGGCAGGAGTAGGATCCGTCCAAAGCTGGTGGATTCGAACCTGGGTAAACTTGTGTGCTCACTGTCCCAGAACACCGTACGTCTCACACCCCTCTCTTCCACACGCCTTGAGTATCCCCTCATGGCATACTTGTCATCAATCCGACGACAGTTGGTCCCCACTATGGGGCAAGTGAGCTTCGGATCTGCGTTCCAAGCGGGATCTACAAGAATCAGAATCGGCGAGAGAATCACCGTCGGTCGCGTTATCTACGCCAGCGACGTGCCTCTCATCGTTCTCGACGAGACCTGGATTCCGGCGAGGGAGCTTGTGACTGCCTACACCATCATGTCCTTTGGCGAGATCGATGCTTACATCGGTTTCGCTGAACCTGCCACACCCACCCCAGCGGTGATGATAGAGGCAGAGGAAGTTTCTGGGTCCACTTTGTCCACAGAGGCAGCAGAGTTCCGGATCTTGGAAAACCCTAATCCCACCCAACCCGCACCTATTACAGAGATAGTGGAGAAATCTGATCCTGAAGCAGATCTTGTGGTGCAAGTTGAATCTGGAGTGGATCTCCTTAGCGAGGCCGGATCCCGGATCGATCTGCTCGTCAAGGTCGAAATCCAGGAGGAGAAAGACAATAACTTTGGTTCCGGCTCTGCCAATGCCAGAACAGATCAACCCTTCTTGAGGCACACGTGGATGAGGTTCTTGAGACCATCAGGTGTTTCGAGGAAGCCCACGAGGAATTCCGCAACTACCTAAGGACGCACGTGTTGCACTTTGTCGGATATGTTGGATCCGGATTCGGCTCTGCCGATGTTGGAGACAATAAAGACTCGGTGCTGGAGGTGATCAGAACAAACACCGACCTACTGGCATCTTCAGATGATTCAATGACGTCAGCGGATTTTCGAAAGTTCTCCGCGGAATATGAAGAGGAGTTCAACTCCAAAGCTACAGAAGAAGGAGAAGCCATGGATGAAGGATCCGGAGAAAACTCTCCCAAAGAACAGGATAACATGGATCTCAGAGATAATCCTCACATCCAGATGTCCGAGAGTACCGATCAGAGCTTGACTCCAGGAAATGGACCCAAAGCTGTCTTTGCTAATAGCACTACCAAGAAGGCAAAGAAGAGGAACAAGAAGAACAAGACCCCGACAAAAGATCCTCCAGTGGAGGAAGTGGTTTTCGAGGAATATGAAAAAGACTCGGATAGATAAGTGGTTACCGTTGGTGCCCGTAAACTCATCGATGCTGCGTTAACTACGCCTATCCCTACAGCTGCAGAGCTTACACCTGTAGAATTGGAAGAAAGGGCTCAAGCCCTAGAAGCGCGTCGTCAAGTACTCCTGGATGAGGCTACCAACCTTATGGAAGATAAGAAGCGCATTGCATTTATGGGGCACTTCAACTCCCTACAACATCAGAATACCCGGAACAGCCCTGTGTGGGCTAACAAAAATCCGGAAGTCCACAAGACCCTCTTTGAGGGAGATTACACCGTCAAAGGAGAACCTCGGCTGGATTGCAAGGGAGATCTGGTGTATGGCATGCCAGTGGAAAACATCACTGCAGCTCGAGATATCCTGGCAAATAATCCAAACCTAGATCAAGTCCGATTGGGCGTAAAACTGCTCACCAAAGGTCTGGAGCAACAGAAGGTCGCGAGATCCGAAAGCGGAAAACTGGTCTCTCAATCCGACCAATGTCGCATGGATCCGGCCTGGCATGATATTAGGCCCCAACATGTCCCGGAACACCATCACCATTCCGACCCTCGGCATGATAACTACTCAAGAACCGGATATTCATGGCAATGGCACAAAACCGCACGTGACTGGAGATATGTTTCACCACCCACAGAGCAAGACGCGGTTGTGGCACTGGTTCCGAGACACCCTCCCTGGCGAGAGTCGAACAATCGCAGGGAAGATGACAAAGAGCAACATCGGGAGGAGGACCAACAAAGGATGCGACCTCCTAGACATACAAGCCACCAGGTTGAACCCCACCGCGGTGGGGGGAATGGCGGACACCATGCCGAGTCAAGCCGGTAGGGGACTTGTCATAATGAATACCCTCCCCGAAACAAGAATAATGACGCTCCAGATGGAGGCCAGCGATCAGCCGAAAACAATCCACCTGCACCACCCTCTCCACCAAGCAGCCATCACAACGGCTCTCAAGGAGGCCAAGGAGGGCGTCATGGCGGAGGAGGTGGTGGCAAAAGCAGAAGTCCGGCTCCATGGCACTATAGCCACAACGAACAACCAAGACGGTGTTCCCTGCCACCAAGTGACGCGAGACACCGGATCAACTCTAACATAGAGGCGTGGAGCTACGAGAATGATGATATCTATGTGGGTCCAAAATGCTTCGGACTACGAATTTGACAAACACACTTCCCAGAAGGATTTGCCATCTCAAGACACCTCCAAGCCTATGATGGAGTGGATCGGCCAGATACTTGGCTCCATGATTTTTTTCTAGGCTTGCTGCATCGCCAAAGGCGGAAATAGCTTGGTCGCGACCCGGTATCTCCCACTTATGTTGTGGAAGACGGCACGATCCTGGCTTAATGGACTTCCGGAGAATACCATCCACAACTGGTATGATATGCAAAGCGCGTTCTTTCGGAATTTCGAAGGCACATATCGGAGGCCCTGTATGGTAGGAGACCTACAACATTGCACCTTGAAAGCCGGAGAAACTTGCCGATATTACCTCGGATGATGGATCGACACTAAGAACTCCTGCAAAGGGGTAAATGATGAAACTGCGATTGAAGATTTCATTGTAGGACTCCCAATTGGTTTTACTGCGTCACCGCTTGAAGTGCGACAAGGTCACAGATCTAGGAGAGATGATAGAAACGGAAAGCAAATATGAAGATGCCGATGATGATGTAGAAGAACTACTAAAAATCCTGGCGGTACCACAGCCGGCAAAACAACCAAAGCAACAAGCTCAGAAGCGCAAGAACACCTTGGAAGAAAAGCCCAACGTGGAAAGCGTAGTTTTCACTACTACTTTCGGGTCTGGAGGATGAGGAGGGTGTGGAGGTGGCCGCGGACGCGGTCATGGGATGTCAAGAGTCCAGGGTAGAGGAGACCAACAACCTGCCAAAACCTACTCCTGGGCCGACATTGCCAACAACCCATGTGTGCATCACTTAGATGCCAACGGGGGCTCGTCCCACACAAATGCTAAGTGTTGTTTCAATGATGACATCAAGAAAGATGATTCCACTGGCTACAGGGCTAAGCGGAAGAAGGGAAAGAAGAATCATGAAAAAGAAAAGGAGGCCAAGAAGATTCCGACATGGAGGAAGCTGGCCCTTCAAATCCCAAGTCGGATGGAAAGAAGAACTTCCCAATGAAGAAAGACACTTATGTCACTTTCCCTGGGTCTCAACCAGCTAAGGTCAAGAAGGCATTTTTGCATGAGCTCAACGCAACTGTTCGGGCTGTCCCTCAATTCTTGGACTGGTCGGAAGTGACAATCACCTTTGACCATGCTGATGATCTGCCTAAGTTGCACAGGCGAGAAGAATATGCGATAGTCGTCAATCCCCTCATTGACGGCTATGGTTTCACCAAGACCCTCATGGATGGCGGTAGTAGCATCAACATCCTCTACATCGAAACGCTGCGTTGGATGAGGATCTCGGAAACTCAGCTGAATCATAGCTCTATGATCTTTCACGGAGTCATCCCAAGAAGACAAGCAAATTCCCTGGGAGAGATCACTTTGGATGTTACTTTTGGAACTCCAAAGAATTACTAGACGGAAGCACTTTCCTTTGAAGTAGTCCCGTTCAAGAGCGCATACCATGCTATATTCAGACGTCCGACTTAGTGGGCTTTCATGGCTCGTCCGTGTTACATTTACAATATGATGAAAATTCCAGGTCCAAAGGGCATGATCACCATCAGGGGAGACCCGAAGAAAGCACGAGAGTGTGAGGACGGAAATGCTGCCTTTGTTGAAGTCGTACTGCAAGCCCAGGGGTACCAGGAGATCAAGAAGACAATGGACTCGTTCGAGGTGCCCGAGATGAAGAAGGAGGTGACAAAGCCGACTCCTGAATTCAAGGCATCGGAAGAGACGAAGACGACTCCATTGAAGGATGATGATCCCTCCAAGGTGACCCAGATAGGTGTAGGTTTAGATAGCACATAGGAAAGCATGCTCGTCAAGTTCCTCCAAGCAAATCAAGATATCTTCGCATGGCAACCATCTGACATGACCGGAGTACCTAGGGAACTTGCCGAGCACTCTATAAATGTACACCCAAACGCTAAACCTGTCAAACAGTCTTGACGACATTTCAGCGATGAAAAGCGAAAAGCAATAGCTAAGGAACTAGCTCGACTAGAGTTAGCCAGATTCATAGAAGAGATCATCCACACTGAGTGGTCGGCCAATCCTGTAATGGTCCCTAAAAAGGACAACACTGATTTAAGGATGTGTGTTGATTATACTGCCTTGAACATGGCTTGTCCCAAAGATCCATTCGCTCTGCCTAGAATTGATCAAGTTATTGATTCTATGGCAGGCTCGGAACTCCTATGTTTTCTCGACGCATATTCCGATTATCACCAAATCCGGATGAAGGAATCAGACAAAGTCAAAACTTCATTCATAACCCCCTTCAGAACCTTTTGTTTCGTTACGATACCCTTTGGGCTCAAGAACGCAGGCGCTACGTACCAGTGCAATATGCATCGTTGCCTCCATGATCAAATCAGGCGCAATGTACATGCATACGTGGATGATATAGCGGTGATGTCCAAAAAGAAGCAAACCTTAATTTTCGACTTGGAGGAAATGTCCGTTAATCTATGAAAATACAGCATAATGCTTAACCCGAAGAAATGTTTCTTTAGAATACCAGTTGGCAAATTGTTAGGTTTCATCGTGTCTCATAGAGGCATAGAGGTGAACCGAGACAAAATTAAGGCTATACTCAATATTTCCAGGTTGACTCGCCTGAAAGACGATCAAAGACTAACTGGTTGCATTGCTGCAGTTAGTCGGTTTGTAAGCCGGCTCGGTGAAAGACCCGCACCACTCTAGAAGCTCCTGAAAAAGACTGAAAAGTTCGTTTGGACTGACGAAGCTGAGGCTGCACTACAAGACCTGAAAGCAGTACTCTCATCTGCTCCTATCCTTGTAGCACCGGAACCTCGTCAACCGATATTGCTCTATCTTGCTATGACAAACAGGGTCGTCGGTGTCAGCATGGTGGTGGAGAGACCAGAGGGAAAACAGGAACACCTAGTGCAGCGGCCGACTTATTACCTCAGCGAAGTTCTAACTGAATCAAAGCAGCGGTATCCGCATTATCAAAAGTTGGCTTACAATGTGTTCTTTGCATCTTGAAAGTTACGACATTACTTTCAGGAACATCCAATTACCGTGGTGAGCACATCTCCCATGAGAGATATAATCAACAACAGTGATATTACATGACATGTTGCAAAATGGGGCATAGAGCTTTCAGCTTTCGACATTGAGTACAAACCTCGTACAACAATCAAAACCCAAATCCTTGCTGACTTTGTCACCGATTGGACAGAGACAACAGAAAATATTACCCTCCCAGAGTCAAAATACCAGACCTTACATTTTGACGGGTCTAAGGAGCTCGGGGGCTGGCGTGGTGCTCAAATCACCCCAAGGACATAAGCTCTTCTATGTGTTGTAGATCCACTTCACGGCAACAAATAACATTGCCCAATCTAAAGCATTGCTGCATGGAATCTGGATTGCTAAGGATATCGGCATCCGACAATTAATGTGTTATGGAGATTCGGATCTTGTTGCCCAACAAGTGTCGGATATTTGTAATGCAAAAAAACACATGGAAGCTTATAGAGCTATCGTGGATGAATTATCTAAATCGTTCGAAGGGTTTGAGGTTCAACACATCCCTCGAACAGAAAATGAGGAAGCAGATGCATTATCTCCAATAGGCTCTACATGGAAAAAGGTCCCGGATGGTGCTTTTCTAGAGCACCTCAAAGTTCCCTCTATAAAAGGAGTAGATGAGGAATATCCGACCAAATCTGTCTCACCTTTAGTGGCAGTTATGGATATAATTCCCAGTTGGACTCAACCCTACCTTGATTTCTTGGTAGATAGAAAATTACCCGAAGACAAGGTTCTGAGTCGGCAGATCGTCTGACGAGCAAAAACCTATACAATAATAAATGATGAGCTCTATAAGCGGAGTGTATCTGGGGTCTTTCAGCGCTGCGTATCTCCGGAAGAAGGAGTTGAAATCTTATGAGATATCCACGAAGGTGAATGCGGCCATCACGCTGCAGCCAAATCTTTAGTGCCAAAAGATTTCAGACACGGATTTTTCTGGCTTACAGCCAAGGCAGATGCCGAACGGCTGGTCAAGATGTGCAAAGGCTGCCAAAAGTATGCTAAACAAGCTCATGTTCGAGCTGATCAGCTGCGAACAATACCTATAACATGGCCTTTTGCGGTCTGGGGCCTTGACATGGTAGGACCGTTCAAACAGGCTCCAAGTGGATTTACTCATCTCTTAGTGATGGTGGATAAATTCACAAAATGTATTGAGGCTAAACCCATCACCAATTGTGATGGAGCAATAGCCAGATGATTTGTCGAGGATGTTATAATCCGATACGGTTATCCACATAGCCAGATGATTTGTCGAGGATGTTATAATCCGATGCGATGAACAAAATATCCGGCTTGACATTGCGTCAGTCATGCATCCACAAGCTAATGGACAAGTTGAAAGAGAAAATGGTTTAAGCCTACAAGGCCTCAAACCAAGACTCGAAGCACCACTATGTCATGCTGTGGGGGCTTGGGCAGAGGAATTACCTTCTGTGATATGGAGTTTGCGAATAACTCTGAACAGGTCAACCGGATACACACCTTTCTTCTTAGTCTATGGTGCAGAAGCGATTTTTCCTAGTGATTTGATTCATACTTCTCCCCAAGTTGCTTAGTATAATGAAGAGGATGCTGAAATTTCTCAACAAAATGATCTTGCTTTAATCGAAGAAGTTCACGTCGTTGCTGAGATGAGATCGATAGCCTATTAGCAGAAGTTACGCAAGTATCATAGTCAAAGAGTCAGAAACCGGTCTTTCAATAAGGGCGATTTGGTTTTCTGGCTTGTGCAGAAAAGAAAGCACAAACTTTCCCCACTATGGGAAGAGCCCTTTTTAGTTACCCGAGTATTTCACAATGGTTCTTACTATCTAACTGATATGCGGCTAGTCAAAGAAAGACCTGCTACTAAGAAAACAAAGAGAGCTGGAGGCAGTACAGACCCGGAAGAATTAGACAGACCGTGGAATATTGCTCAGCTACATCCCTTTTATTCTTAAATTTTCTTTCTTTGTAATCATATATGTGTACATGTTCAATCAGAAATAAAGTGTTGGTTGCCTCAAATTATTTTGAGAAGTTCTATATTGCCATCTTATTTCCGAATGATCATGTCACAGTCGAAAATCCCAGAGTACTTGAAAGTACTTTATGCTCATGTTTGTTCTGGTTATGATTTTTGATTTTAAAAATGCTACCTTCGGGTATAAATCTAAATTTTCTAGTTTATACTTTGATTCTTTATCTAATTGCCGGATGCGGGCATTTTCCGAGTTGTGAATTGTTGGAACTGGAAGCCAACTTTGTTTCCGAGTTTAAACTGGTTTAGCAATTGAGCTCCGTTGCTCGGTAAAGATTCCTTTTTGAAGGTTGGCCGGCTCACGAAAGGGATGAGGCAGAAAGCCAGATAAACGATAAGTATAGACAAAAATATAAAGTGCTTATGTAAACATTCCAGGCACATCAAAATAAAGCCAAAAAGTGCTAAATAGAAGTAGAAAATCTTAGCACTAGCAAAAGTATTACACTACCTATTTACAATCTGATTGTTTCAGAATAACACATTGTTTTCTGGCACTTTACGATGCAGGATAAGAGGTAGGAGCTGCCGGATCACTAGAGACATCGACTTCGCCTTGATATCTTTTTGAGACGTTCAAATCCGAAACAATTTGCTCGTCGTCAGAGACTTCGGCTGTTTCTTCGACAGGCGGAGGAGGTGTCTCCACGCGAGTGAAGAAAGGAGTTTCATAGCTGGTCAGATCAGCTACATGACATCCATATACGGCACCGGAGTCCATGATGGCCTTGATGTTTTTCTCCTGTGCGTCTTCATCCACAGTCCAATATCCTCTGGTTACTTGCCAGATTTCCATTCTTCCATGGTGGCTCATAACCATGGTGAGGGCGTTATGTGCTGTGGTTCACGCATAGGACATGTTCTAGTCCTGGATGAGCTAGGGCATCTCCTTGGACTTGTCTCGCACCTCAAAGCCAGACATTTTGTTCATGTCCAGAACCTTGAGTACTTCGCCAATATCCTCCAAAGATTGGCGGAAATCGTGAAGCAAGTCACTGACTTGTGTAAGCCGGCTGGTGCGAGACTCGGTGGAGGAAGAATCCAGTAAATTCAGAGGACCTGCGCATATAAAGCAAAGGTTACAAAATATATCCGTACTCCTAGAGTCAGAAAAGGAGAAAGTCAAAAAATAGGAAACATACCGAAGATGACATCGTCAACTTTGGTCTTCTCCGCCCTAAGACTCTGGATTTCAGCCCGGAGTGCCTCGGTGATGTCCTTCTCTCTGAATAATTCATCATTGATATTCGATATTTTTTTATCCTGGGCCGTGATCCTTCGATCACGTTCTTCGGTGGCCATGGTGGAGGATTCGAGGTCTTGTGCAATGCTACGCTCGTGATCCGCCTTAAGCTTATTCAGGTCTCGATGTAAGTCGGCGTTCTCCACCTCCAGGGTCTTAAGATTCTCGGTCTCTTCAATCATTGCACATGATTGTTTGACCAGTGTTGTAAGCAAAAGAACAACAGTTGAATAGGTAATTCGACTATGAAAGAAAAAAAGAGAAAGGTTAAGGACTGAAATGATAGACTTCAGCCTCATCCCTTGACACCTTTAATTGAGCATTTTCAAGACGGAGAGCTCTGATTTCTCGCCACTAGTTACTATAATCTTCAATAATTCCTGGTTATAAGCATTAACTTTCTGTAATTCAGAATAATACCTAGAGTCAGAAGTCTACTAAAGACTCGAGCTAATATTTTAACTAATATCAGCACGAGCCTTGGGGGCTACACTAGTTCATTCTTTGGCATCCTATGAAAGCATAAATTCGGATTGTCTATCCAACTTCATGCTTGGGGGCTAGAGGATATGAGATGAAATAAAGTAAAAAAAGGTGAGTTGGAAATCCGACTTACATGTTGTTCATGAGTAAGCTTGCTTAAGCTCATGTTCACCTTAGTGGTAACCTTCTCGGCGAGGGTCAGTGGGATTACCTGTGGTGGAGGAGCCACACCGGCTTTCAGCCTCTAGTTATGAAGACGGATTTGCTCAAGAACTTCGGAGTACTTGACGTCCTCTTCTTCTTGTGCCTCTTCCTTGGTGGTGATATTTCGGCTCGAAAGGCACTGGTGATCCAGCGTATCTCTTCTGCAGTTTTTCGAGTAATGCCAAGCTTGGCAATACCCGGATTGCTGAGACGGTTATCAGCAAAAACCTCTGCCGAGGGATCATTACCCTTTGAGGGTTCACCCTTATCAACTACCGAGTCACCCATGGTGATGTCAGTTGATACGTCCATTTTGCATCACTATTCTATGTCTTAATTCACTATTATTCATTGATATATTTCATATTGAGAGGTGATACTTATGTTATTTCATCTATTTTTGCATGGTTGATGACTTTTGGAGCATGGACCGCTGCAGTCAGGATTCTGATGGAAAAGGTGTTGTTTGGAGGCAAAATTCGCGAAGATCAGAAAATCCGGGAAAATATACGGAAAATCCTATTTTTCGAGAAGACTCAGGATGCCAGAAGATGGAGTGGAGGTGGGCCACAGGGGGCCCACACCACCCCATGGCACGGGCAGGCCTAGGCCGCGCCTAGGAGTGCTGTGGCCACCCTGGCCCACTCCAGCCTCTCCCCTCTGGCGTATATCAACCTCCCGAAACCCTAAGACTCGGGGAGTGACCACAGAAAGATTCCGCCGCCTCTGCGGGACGGAAAACTCCAAGAGAGAAAGATCTCTCCGGCAGACAAATTTCTGCCGAGGGAATTCCTTCCCGGAGAGGGGAGATCGTCGCCATCAACACCACCATCAAGCTGGACTTCATCGGGATCATCATCATCATCACCATCAGCACCCTCATCACCATCTCCATATTTCTGTAACAATTGAGTTGAATCTTGCATTAGTTCATAGGGGAAACTTTCCCGGTGTTGATTACTCTTTGTAGTTGATGCTATTGAGTGAACCTTTGAATTATTGTTTATGTTCAGATTTTTATACATCATTATTTCATCTCTTATCATGATCCATATGATGTCATGTGAGTAGTTCATTTTGTTCTTGAGGACATGGGAGAAGTCTTGTTGTTAGTAGTGGAGTTGTGTTGAGAAAGATTCAATAGATTGTTATTTAAGTTGTGGTGTACTTCTTCTAGTGGTGTCATGTGAATGTCGACTACATGACACTTCAACTATATGGGCCTAGGGGAATGCATTGTGTATTTGGCTACTAATCGTAGGGGTTGAGGATGTAAACCTGAACCCCCGTTAGGAAACCATTGCACAAGGGACATAAGGGTCTTAGAGTTTAAAGCTGTGGTTAGGTTTCTACCTTAATTACTTTCTTGTACTTACGGATGTTTGCAAGGGGTTTAATCACAAGTATGTATTAGTCTTGGATGGGGAGGTACATTATCATAGGTTCACCCACACAACACTTAGCAAGCTAGAGAAGATTAATCAGCTATATGAAGCGAAAGCACTTGACAGTCTTCCCATGTGTCCTCGAGAATGTTTGGTCATCTATAGAAATACAACCGGCTTGTTCTTTGCTGCATAAAGGATTGGGCCACTTGCTGCATTTATTCCTACTGTCTTTTATTTACTCGTACTTTGTTTACTTGCTTTATCGAAAACCCCTAAAAATCCGTATGCTAAGTATTTGCAGAGAATTCCTGATCCATACCACTAGCCAGCACCTTCTGCTCCTCGTTGGGTTCGACACTCTTACTTATCGAAAATTCTGCGATACACCCCCTATACTTGTGGGTCATCATTGGTCTGCGAACCAAGGTTCGCTGGCTCAGAATGAAGAGTCAAATCTTCTGCGATGGACGGAGATGGAGTAATCTGCGGTGTTGTAGAAGGTTGCGCGGCAGGAGTCGGAGGCGTTGTGGCAGGAGAAGTCAAATTTAACTATGACTGGTGCAGGGGCTTCGACAATCCTCCTTTCCCCTTGCCCTTGGTGAGGTTTTTAGATCTGAGGAGGTAATAGAACAAAGACTGTTACACTTTAGAAAGAATGAGAAATAAAATACAGTGACTTTGTGAAGAAAGTTACCTCTTCACAATGGGCACTTCCTTTGTGCCAATGGAAACTGTCGGAGCCCTATGCTTTCGGGTAAGTGTCTCCAGCAATGGGACCAATTCTCCATCATCCTGAGAGATCTCAGGAGGATATCCCACGAGAGGAGCAAGCTCCGACTCGGGGAGGTCAACAAGCTGAACATAACAAATATCTCAGCATTGCAGAAAAAACAATAATGTATAGATGAACACATAATTCGAGTTATTGCTGGAAAACTTATTGGTATAATTGGATCATCAGCCGTGTGCATGTCCAAGCACAACTCTGGGATTTTCCTCTCGATCCGCTCCCTTATCAACCACCTGATTTGGGACTCATAGTCCTTTTCCGAGTAAGGACGGGAGCAGATCCAGAGAGAGTCCGACTTGCTTTTAGTGATGGAGTGGATGAGAGGTCACCATGGTGTTGGAGAGGCTGGATCTGGTGTGCCAGCCAGCAGTGGACCAAATTGGATTCTTTTAGACCCTTGTGCTCCATCAGATATTCCATCCACCTATTAGCAAGAAGCATATCTTCAGTGAGAGTCGGAGGATCCGTGTCCCAGGACTCTTGGGGTGTGGCAACACCATCAACAAAAACTGGCAAAGCAGATGCTTTGCCGGGAGCCAGTTTGTTCTTGTGATAGAAGAACATGGACGGCCATTGCTTCACCAACTCACTAGCCTTAATCCTAGGATAGACTTGCTCCCTCCTAACAGAAAAGCTAAGAGTTCCGATAATATAAGGATTATCGATGGTGATAGAATTTCTCCGGGTATGAAAGTAATACCGGAAGAGAATGAAACTCGGCCTAATACCGAGATACCCCTCACACAAAGAGGCATAAGCGCTCATTTCTAAAATAGAGTTTGGGGGAGATGGTGGAGTTGAACTCCATAATGATCTATGACCTCAGGGAAGAAGTCTGAGGGAGGAAATCTCAAACCTCTATCAAGCTGAGTGCCGAAGTGCACTCGCTCATCGGTGTTAGTGGTGGGGATGGTTTATCCATAGCTGCTCCACCAGTCGCCTCACGGAGGAGACCTTCGTTCCCGACGACGTGGAGCTTGGTGTCAACAAGAACACACAGGATCCATACCCCGTGGACGTTCTCCTTCTCCGCCGCAGGTGTTGTCGCCTTCGTTGCCGCTGCAGCAGAAGATGAGGCCTCAGCCATTTTCTAGGCGCCGGTGACCTAGGGTGGGTGGTGCTGAGGGATTCAGGGGAGGCAGAGGAGCTCTGCTCACAGGAGACGTTGAGAGGAAGGATGAGGAACTAGCGCTGGTGAGGAGGAAGGAAGAAATCTCAACCCCTTATATCCTTCACTTGCACCAAGATTCGTGCAAAGTAAACAATAATTGTGCCACGCGTCGTGGAAGGAGTTGGGTAAATCCCTCGTGATGATTACGCCGCCTCGATGTCCGTGCACTCACTAAAATGACGCCTCGGTATCACGAAAGGAATACCCACCAACGGTCATGCTGACAGGAATGTTTGTCAGTGACGTGAGTTGACCTTGACTGATGTCAGGTTACGTCAGATACTAAGTTCCGGCTTAGGTTCAATTTCAAGCTGGAAACCCGAATAACGTATTCATAGGTCTGACTTGTTTTGAGAGCCGGATCCTATCCTTTCTTTTCAAGTTTTAGGAACCCTTCAAGATTCTGCAAGCCGAAGATAGATCAAGATAGATGATGATGAAATCTGACTCTGGATTTTGGAGGCTTTTGGGGGCTGATGTTGGGGATATACTTTTCGGGTATCCTCACTATGCCTCACTGACCAGGGTGGCCCACTTCGGGTTAGAGCTTTGCTTCAACGGGCAGCCCGGTCAAGGAGAAGAGACAAAGTCCAGTCCGGCTACGGGAAGGCCTAGAAGACTTACCGACATAGGCATGTTATGTTACTTGTAGTTCAAGATGTACTCTGTAACCGACTCTTAGTTGTAGCCGGATAGGTCTCTCCTGTGAACCCTAGGCCGGATATCTATATAAGTTGTCCTAGGGTAAGCCTTTAGGGAACCTCACAACAGTCTACAATATCAACTCGCACATGTGAAACCCTTGTAACCCATATTCCAGCTCTGCCGTATTACTGGATTGCTAGCAGGAGTAGGATTCATCCAAAGCCGGCGGATTCGAACCTGGGTAAACTTGTGTGCTCACCGTCCCGGAACACCGTACGTCTCACACACCTCTCTTCCGCATGCCTCGAGGACCCCCTCATGGCGTACTTGTCATCAATCCGATGATAGAGCTTTCTTGTGTGATTTCCTCCTTTGTTCATCATTGCCGCAATGCCCTCCGCCATGTTGAGGCTTCTCTCCCTAGTCGCGTATAATGATGCCGCCTTGAGGGCGTCTAGCAGGTGGCATGCTCGTAAGGTGGCACGATTATGGGTCATCATGATGTTGGGACTATGGGGGAGGTGGTAACGAGTGATTATGGTGATCCTTGTCTCCCTGATCGGAGGATATTGGAATGGCATTAGTCATTTTGCGCACATCCCTCTACTTAGTTCTTTGGAACCTGTGCAAGTTCCAACATCAAGAGGGGATCATGGTCTGCGCTGGTTGTTCAAGCTAGATTGGCAAAACTCTGGGTTGGACTCAAGCCTCTAAGACGTAGCCTTTTCCTGTTGTTTGACAACCTTGGCGATAAGGTCATAGACCTGATCCAGTGCTACAGATGATCTATCCTGCTCGATTAAAGTTTTGGCAGAGGCCATGTTGAGGGCGGGGGTTGGCATGACTTGCTTCCCAGCCTTATCGATGTAGGGGTTAGCTTTTTTCGGTTTGGACAGATCCCACCCCATTTTGCGCCGAATGCTGGGATCACCGATGATGTGCTCTAGAGCTATCTTAGCTTTATGATGCTTGAGCAGCTGCTTGTACTCAGCTTCCGGCGTGTGCCTTGGATATATCCTAGTCCATCTTTGCATCTTGCTCCGTGATGTATTTTGCCTCCACGAGGAGTTCTTGATTTTGTTGTCAAGTTGTGTAATGTCTCAAATGCGAGAGATAGTTATTGTCTCGACGAGGAGTTTGTCATAGATCACCTTGTTAGCTAGAGTAACAAAGGGGTTGACATCCGCTAATGTGGATGGTGGAGGCGGTAGATTTGTTTGGTTTGCACTATTGGGTCCGGTGATGAGTTCCTACGGCTGCTGCGGGGGGGATAGTCGGAGGGGGCATGGCCTTTTCCACATCCGAAGGATCTACATCGCTTTTACCATTGGCCACCATGTTTTTGGCATCGGCCGCTGCTGGCTGAGCTCCTTCGGCTCCCTGATCTTGCTGATCTTCTTGAATCACATTCCCGATGGCCACCAGTACTTGGCAGGAAGTGATAGCTTGCTCAGTTCGCTCCTCGTGCTCGAATTCCTCCTCGATCTACTTCATGGCAGCTTCGAGTTCCTCCGAGTTGACTGACATGCTATCGTAGTCCACGCTGATGTCGGTGTAGAGTATGTCCAACACTGAGTCAGCCGGATCGTTGGTGTTATCGGTGGTAGAGGCTGAGCCGCAGGCAACATAGCTGATGAACTTGAATTTTCTAGCCGTGGCAGCGATGTCGGCCTTGGCTTCCTCCTCAGTAGCATCAAAATTGTTAATAGTCTCGATCGCCTCATTGAGATTAAGTAAACTGGCGTCCTACCGCCTTCTAAGCGTATGCCGGAGAAGGGTGTCTGGCATGAGCCCTTCGACGAAGTGGTACACTACATCATTGGTGCGGTCTCCTTCCACGGAGGCCCTCAGCCATAACCATCTAGCGAGGTACTCAAGCAGGGATTCCCCCGACCTTTGGATGCAGCGATCTAGATCAAAGATGCTGATGAAACCGACAAAGCGTGACCACTGCTTCTTTAACACTTGGGGGAGCCAAGAGGATCTACGTTGGTCTTCCACCACTATATCCTGCACAGGGGCAGTTTGGGTGGGCCTAGATTTGTTCCAATCTAAGCCAGGAAACTCCAAAGAGAGATCTGAGCTTGATCCTTCCGCGAACATGTTCTACCTATAGGCGGTCCATGCGGGCCTTGTCGCATGTCCGACTTCCTGGGATCTTGATTCCGAGCCTGTCTCACGATGAAGAGATGGATGTCCCCGATTGGAACGATGGAGCAGCGGGTGCGGTTCGACTTCGCCGGGATCCAAAACTTGTCTGGTGGGATGATCAGAACGTTGCCAGAGAAGAGAACATGCCCAATGGCTACCATGTTGCCGATTCCCGTGAAGATATTGGACCTTGCCCGGTGTAGAGCTCGAAGCGCCTCTTGCGCCATAGTGGGCGCCAACTGTTGTGGTATTGCCAACGAGTACGCCATGGACGATTCCTCACAGAGTGTGTTTACAGAGGTGGGGGAAGGCAGTGAGTTGGCGGGTACAGGGTGACACAGTTTACCCAGGTTCAGATCCCACAGCGGTGGTGGAATCCTACTCCTGCTATAAATCACTATAATGGCAATACGTTGAATTATAGGGATTGGTTCACTGTGCAAGGTTATGTTATTCACTTGGTCTTGTAATCGTTCTCCTTCTTATCTGTCATACCCTAAAGGCTCCCATAGGTCCATCTTCTAAAGGCACCAGAACCTAGGGTTATAGGGAAATAAATATCCTTGTTGGATAGGGTACAGAGTCCTACACTAATACTAACTAGTCTTTGTGTCTTGCACTCCAAGGCTCCGGGTGAAGGGAATATGCCCGAGAGGCAACAATAAATTTATTGTTATCTTGTTCGAAGTATATGATAGATGTTTATTCTACATGCTATAATTGTGTTAATTGGAAAATTTAATACATGTGTGTTTAATAAACAAATATATAGAGTTTCTAGTTACGCCTCTCATATAAACTAGCTCGTTGATTAACAAGATGATCAAGGTTTCGTGATCATGGACATTGGATGTTGTTAATAATGACATCATAACATTGGTGGAATTACGTGATGAACATTCATCCAAAGTATAGTAATACGATCAAAGTCATTATGTTTACATTTCTATAACATCATGTAAAGTAACTTTAATCCTTGGACCATGAGATCATGTTAATTGCTAACACCATAAGAGTACTTTGATAACATCAAATATCACAACGTAACAGGATAACTATAAAGGTGGGTTTGGGTACTCTGAAAGTGTTATGTTGAGGCTCATAGATCAAGAGTGGGATTTTTCCATCCCGATGATGGAGATATATACTCTGGTCCCTCTCGGTGATATCACATTGACATACCTTCCAAGCAAGTGATGAGATCACTAGAATATTATATCACAAGAACGATACAAGTGTACTTGTCGGTAATGAGATCAAAGTAGGTATGAGGATACCAATGATCGAATCTTGGACATGTAATATATCGCGAGACAAAGGCATTTAGTTACAATGTTAAAGTTTCTCCCGATCATTAGAGTCATCGTTGAATGTGTGGGAGTCAGTATAGATCTCCAGGTCCCGCTGCTGATTGAGAGGGGTCTTAATCATATCTGCATTATTCGCGAACCGTACGGTGACACACTTAAGGGATACTGACACCATTTGGAGCAAATATGATACCATAGATATATTATGAAAGCGTTGGAATTATTTTGATGGACACCGGAATTGTTTCGGGTCAAACTATTGAAATTGGTTTTGCATGTGATATCAAAATGTTGCAAGGGGTTTTATGTGAATGTTTGTTAATTAAAGTTATTAACAAAATTCTGAATAAAATAAATAAAATAGTTTTATTAAATGAGAGATGCATTAAATTTGGTGGAAATTTAATGCATGTGAGTGGAATTTTGAGTGGAGGGTTTTTATGTGAGTGGAGCCTCCACCCACATGAATGAAGGGAGAGGAGGGGGCACCACCTTGGCCACCGGCCATGGGGGGGGCTGTCCCCTCCCCCCTATAAAAGACACCCTCCTCCTCCTCTCACTTTACACCTCCTCGTGAATGATCTCTCTCTCCTCTAGAATATTCCCCATGGCTTCGAACTAGCGAAGGACATGTTACCGGTGCTTTTTTCTGGAAGGATTTGCTGCTTCACTAAAGCAAGGACTCGGAGGTGGTTGGGTACTAGACGTGTGTGTAATCACGGATGCCCTGCTTCTTTGTGGTGCTTGACTTCATCACGATCTTGAGATCAGCAAGTGAACGACTACATCATCTAGAAGATTAAATCTCGTAACGCTTTGTCGCTATTCTAGGGTAAGTTCTCTATGGATGTATATCCACCTGTTGATTGTATGTAAGTAGATAGATCTTGGTGCTTACTTGTTCATATCGTAGGACATTTTTTGTTTTCTATGTTGTGAACCCAAAAGTGGTATCAGAGCCTGACCTATGCGTAGATGCTTTACACAGGTATAACACATATAATTATGTGGGCGTTGATGATCATGTTATTGCATATTCTATGTATTTTGGATATTGGTGGCATAGTAGGATGAAGCGACCCGGATTAACTTTACATATTCTCGCACATGAGACCCGTTCCACGCTTGACATGCAAATAGTTTTGCATAAGCGGCTAGCAGGTGTCTGTCTCTCCTACTGTATCAATATCTGATTTACAACGAGTTGCTAATAATTTGATTATCATCGTTGTGGTTCCATGTTCGTAGGTAAGAACGTTTATATATCCTAAAGCCCTAAGCCACGTAAAAACATGCAAAGGATAAATTAGAAGCGTCTAATTTAGTTGTTGTTGGGCAAGTGTCATGATATGGTAATGTTATAATTTCCAAGAGTATCAAACCATACTACAAATTATAGGAATGATGAAGATCATACCACGATGCACAAGATAGTGATCAAGTGCAAGAACCATATCATATCACTGTTTGCATATTATGTTTGTTTGCATCTTATATTGCTTGTATGGCACTTTAGTAGCATTATAATATGATCCCTCATTTAAATATAAAGATAAATATTTGTTCTTCCTTTAGTATGCATCATTAAGAAAGTTCGTCGTTTCGAGACACCACTTGATGATTGGGTGTGATAGACTCTATGTTCGCATACAATGGGTGTAAGACAGTTTTACACACGCGGGTCCTAAGGTTCTTACTTGGAGAGCCTAGGATATATAGACATGGCCTCGGAACACGAACCGAAAGGTAAAGCATGAGTCATATGGTTGATATTATGACCATATAGATGCTCGCCTTTGAAGCTACACCAATTCACGTGATGACCGGTCTTGGTCTAGTGGATATGGTTCATGTAAGCACCAAAAAGACACGAGGGATGTTGTCTTTGTGTTGGGGATATGCTAAATGGGTACCACCATAGCACGTCTCTAATCCGGCTAACCCGAGTGGCCCACAGTTGGTAGCATGGCCTATGGCCTGCTAGGCGACCCAGTTAGACGGATCCAGAAGGGAGGCCCATGCCGGATAAAGGAAGGCTATGTAGGAGTCACCGACATACTCAGAGCCTTGGAGTGACACAAAGCCTAGTTTGTATTAGTGTAGGACTCTTTACCTTGTCCGGAAAGGTCCTTTACCAATAACCCTAGGTTCTGGTGCCTTTATAAGCCGGACCTGTGGGAGCCATTAGGGAATGATTCATAACACCCTCGCACAGTGAACCAATCTCTGTAACTCGGCGTATTGCCATTATAGTGATTTATAGCAGGAGTAGAGTTCCTCCACTATTGTGGGACTTAAACCTAGGTAAGATGTGTTACCTCGTACCCTCCAACTCACCGCCTTACCCCACATCTCTAAACATGCTCTGTGAGAACCCCTCCATGGCGTACTCGTCGGCAATATCATGACAGTTGGCGCCCATCGTGGTGCAAGAGGCGCTTTGAGATATACACCTGGCGAGGTCCACGCTCTTCGCGGGAATCGGCAAAACCGTAGCCATTGGGCGCTTCCTCTTCTCCGGCAACGTCCCGATCATCCCTCTAGACAAATTCTGCATCCTGGCGAAGAAGAACCCTACCCGCTACTCTGTCGTCCCAGTCGGAGACATCCACATCTTCATCAGACAAACTGACTTGGGTCTTAGCTCCCAGGAAGTCGGAAACTCCTGAAGACCCACACGGACCGCCTACGGGCAGGACACGCTCGCGGAAGAATTTGGGTCATACCTCCCTCTAGAGTATGGCGGCTCAGATTAGGAAAATTCAAGGTCCACCCAAACCGCCCTTGCGCAGGATATAACTGTGGAAGGACCCCGTGAATCTGCTTGGCTTCCCCGAGCGTTAGATATGTGGAGGTCACACTTTGTAGGCGTTGTCACTATCTTCGATCTGGCTAGATGTGCTCAGAGGGAAGGAGAATCTCCCCATGAATACCTTGCTAGATGGATAAGGGTAAAGGAAACACTGAAGGGTAATCGCACTAATGAACTTGTCGACCACTTTGTGGAAGGGCTCACTTCGCGATGATGTCGACCACTTCATGGAACGCTCTTTCTGCGTACACTCCGAAGGCGGTAGGCCGCCGACCCGCTCACCCTTGGTGAGATGGTCACAATCGTCAATGATTACTCAGATGCCGAGGAGAACACCTAGGACATGCCTGGTCCTAAAACTGGAGGAAGCAACAACAACAGCCTGCCACCATCACCCTCTACCTCCGCCATCAACAACACCTAAGCCAACTCTGACTCAGTACTCGACGCACTATATACCGAAATCAACATAGATGGAGGCGGCTCGGATGCTAACTTGGAGGAATACAACACTGTTATGAGGGAGATCGATTAGGAGATCGAGAAGGAGGAGCGCGCCGAGAAAGCCAACACTTCCCGCCAGATGCTAGTTGCCATCGGCAGCATGATGGAAGAAGACGGACATGAACTAGAACCCGAGCGAGCTCCACCCACACCTGCGGTTACCACAGCAGCAGCGGCAAAGAAGGCCGCTATGCCTCCTCCTGCTATCCTCCCACAACAGGCGCGGGAACTCACCACAGGCCACAGCAATGCCAAGCAAACGAATTTTCCGCCACTGCCACTGCCAACGTCTATAGCTGGCAACCCATTGGTTACTCCTACCGACAAGGCGATATACGGTTCACTCCTTGTTGAGCCCATTACTGTCACCCATATTCAGAGCATTACGGAGCTTGATGAGAGCGTGTGGAGATCCTCGCGGAGCCCAAGTGCATTGCAGAATAGGGCACTCAGCTAGACGAAGACATGGCCAGGGAGCAGTAATCCATCAAGGTGGCAAGAGAAATGGAGGCTGAGTACAAGCAGTTGTAGTTAAAGCACAAAGCAAAGAAGGCACCGGCTCATGTCGTTGAAGACCCCGGCGTTTAGCGCAAGTTGGGTTGGTAAGGATCCAAACCTGGAAAGGCCACCCATACATTGATTCAGAGGGGAGGCCAGTAATGCCAACTCCCATCCTCAACATGGCTGTCGCCAAGACCCTCCTCGAATAGGATAGGTCACCAGAAGTGATGGCTCAGGTCTATGACCTCGTAGCCAAGGCTTGCAAGTAACAGGAGAAGGCCACCTCGCAAAGGCTTGAGTCCAATCCGGAGCTTTGACAGTCAATCCTAAACAGCCGCCGAAGGCCAAGATCTCCCCGTGATGAGGGATCCCATATAGGCTCCACAGAGCGAAGATGGAGGGACGCACATAACAGGGCTGACGCCATACCCATATCCTCTGGCAACAGAGAAAAGGCCCACCCTCGTCCATCGCCGCCATCCCGGTGTTACGAGGAACCACAGCCGCACCACCCCACAAGCATGCCACCTCCCAGGCATCCCCAGGTCAGTATTTGTTGGAAATATGCCCTAGAGACATCTAGTTATAGGGACTATGATCATATTTCATATAGTTTATGATTAAGTATTATATCATGTTATAATTGTATTGAGTGGAAACATCAATACACGTGTGATATACAAACAATCAGGGGTTCCCAGTGAAACTCTAGTCACTGGTTCATTGGTAAACAGATGATCATGTTTCCTGATCATGTGGCATTTATGCCAGTTGGAAATGGAGTCAACTCATTCTGAGAATGATGAAACAATACCCAACCTAAACATCGTGACCCGATCATGTCACGAAGTTCAAGTTAGGATGATTAGAAATGGATCCGCGTAGACTATTCCTTAGACTGTGAGGCTATATCAATCACTGTCTCTCGAGAGTGCTTTGACAGCATCAAGCGCCACTAGGTAATACAGTGGTTATAAAGGTGTATTCAGGTACTCGGAGGAAACCGTAGAGGCAATATATGTCAAGAGCGGGATTTGTCCGTCCATGTGACGGGAAGATACTCAAGGGCCCACTCAGAGAGGTTATATCCAATAGCTGTGCAGCATGTGATTTCATCATAGGGATATCACTTGTCGGAACGAGTCAAGTAGCATTGTTCGGTAACGAGATTGAACACGACATGATGATGTCATTGATTAGATCTTGGGAAATGCAAGTATCGAGAGACAAAGGGAATAAGACATGGCTGTCCTGGTTCAAACGACGAAAGATCTTCGTGGAACGCACAGGGGTCACATGGCCATCTAGGTCCCTCTGTCGAGCATTGGTGCGGGAGTGTCCCGACCACGTCTGGAGTGTTCCCGAACCGTGGGGTATCACGCTTAAGGGCTTGATGATGCTTAGAGAGTGTTTATAGGATCAGTAGATTCGCCGAAGAATTGTAGAGAGAAAACTGGAAGGGCTTCGGTAAGTCCGGAGGATGTCCGGAGTGGAGGTGGAAGTGTTCCATAGCCACGGAGGTTGAATAATATGTGAATGAATGTTAAATATTGATTTAATCATTTATTCATAATTATTTAATAAATATAAAATCAATTTAAAAGTTCAGAAGGCTTAATGGGCCAATTCCCGGAGGGGAGAGGGCCCATTAGGGAAAGGAGAGAGGGAGAAGGGGCAAGGGGGTGGCCGGCTGGGCCATGCCCCCCCGCCCCTGCACGGGGCCCACTAGGGCTGGCCGGCGGCCTCCCCTCCCCCTCCTCTCCTTTAGTCCCACCCCGGGACTTTGAGGGAGGTAGTACCTCCCCTCCCCCTATATATAGTGGGGGTATTTGGCCAGATAAATACACACAATAATCAATAAAGGTCTTCTCACTTTTGGGAGGACTTGATATTTTCTCTCTCTCCCTCTCTCTCTGGTGACCGTGGTCCCAAGTTCGGACTGCGCGAACGAGAGACATTTTCACCATGAGCTGTCAAGCTGGGGATTCGGATCGAGAGCTCTACTTCGCAATCGCTGGATCGGGGAAGCGGGAGTCATCGTCAGGCACCGGACGTGTGTAACTCCCCGTGAGGTGTCGCACTTGAGGCACTCAAGTCGTTGGAGCCAAAGGAGCGTAAGGACTTCATCACGACCTTGAGGTCGGCTTTGGCTCGTCTACATCAACCACGCTCTCCTGAGCGTTGACAACACTTTTTGGTCTTCAAGGGTAAGTTTGCGAAAAGCCCCTCCCGTTATTGTATTACTAATAGATAGGTCCTAGCAACTTTAGGGGTTTAGGGGCGTAGGGTAAAAATTTATTGTTTTCATGCGCGGAACCCCTACAGTGGTATCAGAGCTAGATCTATGTGTAGTAATGCTAGTACAGGTAGAACACACGAGATGTAGCGTGTGGGATTTGATCTTTTAGTTCTTAACCTCCCACGTGTACTTGTGTATACCACAGCAATGCTTGATGAAGCGGCCCCCAACCAACTTTACGCGTTCATTCGTGAGACTAGTCTAGGCTTCATATACGGCTTGTACCGTATAAAGTGGCTTAGGTGGGTGTCTGTCTCTCTTGCATTAGTTGGTATGCCATTTGCAACGGAGGGCCCTGGAAGGGGTGTAGTAGAGACAACTACTTGATCACCGTTGTGCTGAAAGTTCGTAGGTAAGAACGGTTCTTGTGCAAAAGCCCATTCAGCCACGTAAAACATGCAAAGATAAAGTAGAGGTGTCTAACTTTGTTTTGCAGGGGGCGTTGCTGTGTGATATGGTTGTGGCAAAGGTAAAGTGATTACCTTTTGTTACGTAGTAGTAGATAGTCACGGAGGTGACGGACTACCACGCCGGAAAGACACCAGTACCCTGGTGTCTACGGTGTCGAAACCCTGGCGCCGGAATCCGGTGACGACGGATGGAGATCACGACATGAAGGACCATATCACATCGCATTTACATTCAATGTGATTGTTTGTATATATTATTGTGTGCTAGTATTAGATACTCGACGGTAGCCTAATAAGATGATCCCTGTTAAAATTACCAATGATTGTGTTCCCCCTTAGTGCGCACCACCAAGAAAGTTCTTCGGTATGAGGCGATCCATGGTACAGGCATGGGTGTCAGACATATCTACGTTCGCATACAGTGGGTGTAAGCCATGTTGCACAGCGAATACACTAAGGTTGAGTTGGCGAGCCTAGCACGCCATAGAACCGTGGCCTCGGAACACGGATGGTCGAAAGATCTAGCACGAGTCGCATGAATGATGTGACCGACGTTTAGCGTCCACCCTTGAACCCACATTGATGGCCGTGACGATCAGAGGAGATGTGGCTGATAGGGGTCGTGTTATCACTAGGAACCCTTATGGGGATAGGTGTTTCTAAGTGGAGTTATTATTAACTCATTTAATTATAAACTTAGTCTAAATTCCTTTTTGCAATTATAAATGTAGAAAATGGTTCTCCCCAAGATTACCTTCCCTATTGACGATTGGTTAAAAGGAGAAAATATCAAGTTAGATGGATCCAACTTTTCTGCATGGGTCATGTGCCTTTTTGATCTCCTTGGTGAGAACAAAGTGGATGACTACATGATCTACGAGATGTACTTGGAGCCACCCTATTCTCATGAGACCCAGGAGCAGCGGGATCTCCGCTGCCGTCGTCGTGTGATGGACACATTCATATCAGTAACAATGCGCCTCGGGATGGAAAATGGGCTATGGCCGATGGTGGGAAGTCTTAATCCCCGAATGGTTATGGCACATATGAGATCGCATTTCGTGGAACAAGTGCGCATATGGGAGTATGAGCTGATGGGGGACTTTCTCTCCATAAAGATGGAGGAAGGCTCCTCACTAGACGATCACTTGTTGAGCATATATGATGCATACATGAGTCTGGCATACTTCCTGGACAACTGGTTCACAAGCTCTTTTGCAATAGGAGTTGTGCTGTGGTCGCTGCCACCAAGCTTCCAAGCACAAGTCAGGATTTGCATTATGGGAGGCGACGTGGAAACACAGGATTCCACAAGTTCATATCACATTTTAGAGATGTGGTGGTTGAACCCGTTGTCACTGAGGTCATCAATGACAAAGGTATATATTTGATATACAATTTTATAAATGTTATAATCTTGCAAACACATTTGAAGTGTTAAGTATATTTGATACTTGTTCTGTTTTGCTGAAAACAGGTCCTTCTGCATGAGAGGTGCTTGCTGGAGAGGAGGTGACGTTGCGTGCTGATGGCGAGCATGATGATGATGGACAACGACGCTCTCCCTCGACCTTTATCATTTAGTTTTTGTTTTGGATAGTTATTGTAATCAAAATATTTATGAACTTCTTTAGTGTGTCTCATACTTTGTGAGATGGTTATTCATATGAGTTTGTAACAATCGGTTGTTCCACTTTTATGAATGATTTCTATTCGTGTTCATATATTGTTTGATTATATGTGAGTTATCCTTATTGATTGAAACTAATTGATAATACATGAACATTTGTAAAATATTGAAATGCCTTAAAAATACCCAACTTAAATGATATTCATTACTGAATGAAACCCATTGTTTAAAATTCAAAGTTATGTGATAATATGTGAAAGTCATGCGATTTCTTATCACATATAAATCATGCCTAAGTTTGGCAAAAATAACTTGAACACCGTGTATTACGTGAATACAAAGTGTTTAATGAATTGTTGAAAGTAAATACATATCCGATGTATTGTGTTTTAACAAAATGGTAATTATCATTATGTGATTGTTTAAAAAGTGTAAAGAAGTTTACCAAAGGAAACATGAATATGAAACTATTTGATTTGATCAAAGTGTTTCATCAACAAAGGGTATAAATATAAAAGAGAATCTAATTACTATGATTTGATCAATAGTAATGAAATTTGACTTTATAAAGAATGGCATAAAAGTAACTGTGAAATTCAAAGCGTTTTGAAACGTCAAAATGCAAAGCATCACAATGTGATGTTAGATATCAAAATGGGTGAATGAATGGCACCAAATAAATCCTTGTAGTGTAGATGTAGAGACCATTAGTTAAGAAATAGTTAGCACTCAATTAGAATATAGAGTGAACCATTTGAATTCGTGAAAGCGGCTCCATATCTAGTATGGATCGTTGTAAAAGTTTTGGGGTTATTCGATATAACCAAAACAATAGTGAATAAGTCCTTATAGAATATTCATTGGAAACTTTGAATACAAAATCCATAGCTGAAACCAAAAGGGAAGCAAACTGGTATTGCTTGGATTTTGGTGCATTCTTGAGAAAGCTCACTTTTAGTGATATTTCTTGATTATGGAGAAAATGGAAGATAGTGAAAAATACGATGAGGATTCAAAACCCTGCATCAGAGTGTTGAGAAGTGCAACAGAAAATGTTCCTGAACGATTCTCTTCACCAAGGAAAGAATCAATGATAATGATCATTGTGTTTTCCCCACTGGTGTTTTCACTACATAAAGTAGGATTCAAAATGTAAACCATATCTTGTATGGAGACATTTGTGAATCATTTGTTGTGATTCTTGGAATATGACATACCTACGAACTACTAAGGAAATAATGGTAAACTAGAATTATGAGAAATCCTAAAAGCAAAATTCACTTGAGATTAGAAAGCAGTTTGTTGTTGAATCTCACAAGTAGAAGGGGTTACTTGGATTTTCCCAAATGACTGCAAAGCCATAGTGGAAAAGGGGTGAATGACAAAAGCACAATTTGTCAATTATTGGACGAATTCAAATGAATTTGATTCATGTGTGCTTAATGTCTAGTGGATTTAAAACTAGTAAAAGTACTAGTGTCTCATAGTAAATCTCTCATTTTGATATTTGATCAAAGGGTTTTGAAATTGTTCAAAATAGTGAGTGGATATGCAATTTGCATGAAATTGAGTGGGACCTATGAAAGTCTTCCTAAAACAATATGTGAATGACATTATTTTGAGTGGGAGCAACATAAGTCTCAAATTCAAATATGTAGGAACATAGTTTGAGTAAGAGTAGTAACTCATACCCAAATATGTTAGGAACATATTTTGAGTGGGAGCTTATAGGAGTAATTCTTAAGTGTGTTAAGAATAAAATCGCAAGTACTTATAAATAATGATTTATGAGGTGTAGAAGTTGATAATAGGTGTATTATGATATTATGTAGTATTCCTTAAGGGATTCTGAAAAGGGTTTCAGAATAGAAGTTAATTAAGGAACTAGTCCTTAATAACTCAAGTTAGGAATAGTATTAAGTTTAACATCAATGGTTGAAAGAAATAAAAGGATGATCATCATCCACTATGTTGAGACATAGGTTCTATCTTAGAAAACCATGATGATAACTTAACATAATGTATGATCCAATAAGGAACGTTTGAAAGTGATTAAGTTCGAATCACAGAATGTTGAGCTAAGTTTGTCCGCAGTGTCTAGTAGAGAACTGCAGACATGTTTTCCAAATCCATAAAGGATGACATATCTTAAAACATAAAGGGTTATGTTATAATGGAATATGTTGGAAACTCCTGTAAATACCGATTAAAGTCAAGTAAGAAGCAAGGTGAACAAAAAAACATCGAAAGTTGCACTGAGTGCACTAGTGTTTCGATGAATACATTTATAATAATAGATAAGGGTACCATCTAAAGTGTTGTATAATGTTATGGCGGGGCTAGTTTGCTTTTAATGTAGAATGATGTGTCCCAGGGCACAATGCCCATGAGAAAGCCCTCGAGGTTGATCTAAAGTCACTGTAGGCTCCTGGAATCAGGCCTCGTTCTACTTCCATAACAACAATGCATACACACAGATGTTATCATGTGATGATAAAGTATTAATGTCAATCAAGGTGACATTAGTAAGTTGCAAAGGATTTGGGACTGTAAAGTACAAGCCCAAGACTCAACCTCTTCCATGAGCAAGCATGTTCAGGTTACTGGATACATGGTGCCAATGATTAAGAACAGATGCAGCTAGTGTATTTGTACTCTAGTGCAAGTGGGAGACTGTTGGAAATATGCCCTAGAGACAAATAGTTATAGGGACTATTATCATATTTCATATAGTTTATGATTAAGTTTTATATCATGCTATAACTGTATTGAGTGGAAACATCAATGCACGTGTGATATACAAACAACCAGGGGTTCCTAGTGAACCTCTAGTCAGTGGTTCAATTGTCAACAGATGATCACGTTTCCTGATCATGTGGCATTTATGCCAGCTAGAAATGGAGTCAACTCATTCCGAGAATGAGATGATGAACTAATACCCAACCTAAACATCGTGACCCGATCCTGTCATGAAGTTCAAGTTACGATGATTAGAAATGGATCCTTGTAGACTATTCCTTAGACTGTGAGGCTATATCAATCACGGTCTCCCGAGAGTGCTTTGATAGCATCAAGCGCCACTTGGTAATACAATGGTTACAAAGGTGTATTCAGGTACTCAGAGGAAACCGTAGAGGCAATATATGTCAAAAGCGGGATTTGTCTGTCCATGTGACGGGAAGATACTCAAGGGCCCACTCGGAGAGGTTATATCCAATAGCTACGCAGTATGTGATTTGATCATAGGGATATCACTTGTCGGAACGAGTCAAGTAGCATTGTTCGGTAACGAGATTGAAAACGACATGATTATGTCATTGATCAAATCTCGGGCAATGCAAGTATCAAGAGACAGAGGGAATAAGACATGGTTGTCCTGGTTCAAACGACAAAAGATCTTCGTGGAACGCACAGGGGTCACATGGCCATCCAGGTCCCTCTGTCGATCATTGGTGCGGGAGTGTCCCGACCATGTCTGGAGTGTTCCTAAGCCGTGGGGTATCACGCTTAAGGGCTTGATGATGCTTAGAGAGTGTTTATAGGATCGGTAGAATCGCCGAAGAATTGTAGAGAGAAAACCGGAAGGGTTTCGGTAAGTCCGGAGGATGTCGGGAGTGGAGGTGGAAGTGTTCCATAGCCACGGAGGTTGAATAATATGTGAATGAATGTTAAATATTGATTTAATTATTTATTCATAAATATTTAATAAATATAAAATCTATTTAAAGGGTCAAAAGGCTTAATGGGCCAATTCTCGGAGGGGAGAGGGCCCATTAGGGAAAGGAGAGAGGGAGAAGGGGCAAGGGGGTGGCCGACTGGGCCAAGCCCCCCCGCGCGGGGCCCACTAGGGTTGGCCGGTAGCCTCCCCTCCCCCTCCTCTCCTTTAGTCCCACCCCGGGACTTTGAGGGAGGTAGTACCTCCCCTCCCCCTATATATAGTGGGGGTATTTGGCCAGATAAATACACACAATAATCAATAAAGGTCTTCTCACTTTTGGGAGGACTTGATATTTTCTCTCTCTCCCTCTCTCTCTGGTGACCGTGGTCCCAAGTTCGGACTGCGCGAACGAGAGACATTTTCACCGCAGAGCACCGTCGCGCTACGGGATTCGGATCCAGGAGCTCTACTTCCGCAACTGCTGCTGGATCGGGGAAGCGGGAGTCATCGTCAGGCACCAGACGTCTGTAACTCCCCGTGAGGTGTCGCACTTGAGGCACTCAAGTCGTTGGAGCCAAAGGAGCGCAAGTACTTCATCACGACCTTGAAGTCGGCTTAAGCTCGTCTACATCAACCACGCTCTCCTGAGCGTTGACAATGCTTTTTGCTCTTCAAGGGTAAGTTCGGGAAAAGCCCCTCCCGTTACTGTATTACTAATAGATAGGTCCTGGCAACTTCAGGGGTTCAGGGGCGTAGGGTAAAAATTTATTGTTTTCATGCGCGGAGCCCCTACAGTATTGTCATACGTGACCAAAGTGAGCAACCTCGGCATGCTGGAGAGCGCAGCGGCAATGAAGGATACAGGAGCATATCCTACAAGCAAGCACCATGTTCGACAAGTAATCGCCACGGGCATGAGGAGTCGCATGGAGGGATCAACAAGAAAGCTAACCCACCACCGCCACCGCCACCGTCGCCACCCAGTAGCCATCATGGCGGAGGACATGGTGGATCCAATAGATCGCACCACAACTCTCCTCCCCATGACGGAAAAGGGAAGCAACCAGAGCCGTATGATGCATGTTCATGGCTGGACAAGATCCAAGAAGCACGGGAGCTCCCATACCTTGGGCCACATTGTTTTGGACCGGTAATACGGGTCACAACTTACCCCAAGGGCCTCCGGATTGAAAAAACCATCAAGCCCTATGAAGGCACTACCAGGCCAGCTACATGGTTACAGGACTACAACGAAGCGATTCATATCGCCAGGGGAAATCCTAATGTCACTGTCAAGTACGTCCCTCGCATTCTCACCGGCACCGCCCGACAATGGATTGATGACTTGCTAGAGAAATCAATCTACAATTGGTTGGACATGCATGAAGCGTTCACTAAGAACTTCGAGGTACGTACAAACGTCCCTATACCGTCAAAGACCTACATCGGTGCATACAAGAAAAGGATGAATCCTCTCGTTCTTACCTTTCCCACTGTTGGATATGAAAAATTCATGCGCGGGGGTGCATGATCAAACTGCTATGGCCGCCTTCATTGATGGCCTAGATAAAGGGACATTGCTCCGACATACGCTGAAGCACAAACAGGAGAACAACAAACACAACCTCAACACGATGATCGCCATGGCTAGCGAATTCTCCGCCGCTGATGATGATGCCCGCGGATCGTTGCCTGCAATCGCCATCCCTACCCAGGCCAGAAACAACAATAACAACAAGCGGAAGACTCCACCTAAAGAGAAGCAAGCAGCTGACATGGTCGCCACAACATTCGCTGGCAGAAGCAGAGGCGGACAACATGGTCATGGCCAGGGGGATATCCATGGATAGCAGAGGAGTGATTCAACACCTTCACCGCCTCGCGTTCCCCAAACGTACGAAGAGTACCGCGATATGTCGTGTTTCGTCCACCTTGACGCAAAGGGCAAGGCCACTGATGACTGCAAGTGCACAGATCGTTTGTAGCTAGTTTTGAAATAAAGATATCGATCCCACATGAAGAAGAGTCTAAAGTCTAATAACTCTTGAATTAAATACTACAATAGAAATGCTAAATAAAGTTCTAAGTAACAAGATAAAATGCGAGTATTGTGTAAAAAGGTGTTTTTGGATTTTTGGTATAAGAGAACAATAAGAAAAGTAAAACAACTGAACACAGAAAGTAAGTATCGTGTATGTAAAAGAGATTGGAACTGCAATAGGGGAAAAGGCGTTCTCAGGAAGTAACGGATACACCTCTAGCATTATAAAGGACTAAAGTAAAGATTGTTATCATGAACATTCTCAACTATGTATGTGTGGAAGGAACTCCGTATTTGGACAAATAGGCAGCAACCACTGCTCACATCATCCTCATAACCAGAGCAGTCAGCAATCGACATCAATCGAATTACTGCGCTATTAATTGACTTAATCCCGTAGGACGTATCCCATGACATGGATAGTGTTCCATGATTTTCCTCGGTTCCCAAGTTGATACGTAAGGGGTGCCAACAGCTTTATAGTCACTTTAAGTGCTAACACACCTCCATCTACTAACAAGTAGTTCCCTCGATCAAGTCCCCATAAGAGGCAATATTGAGAGGTTGACATCTCCCAACATACAGATGAAGACAATCTAACACATGGTCAGAGCGATGAATATCATAATAAACTTTATCTTATTTCAATATCATACTAGGGTTTCTCCAACTCCCTAAGAACTAATGATCTACTCAGACATGGAGGCAATCAACATCATGGAAATAACAATGGAATCTATCATAGATGAATAGTACTTGTATAAATCCACAACGAGTACGGGAATTACAATAAGATCTAGACACGATGTAGATGGGATGGATGGAGATGGTTGTGATGCAGTGATTGATGATGAAGATCGATGCCTTAGCCTCCCGGATATGCACAGGGCAAAGATGGATCCTCGGTGGACGAGTTCCCCCTCCAAATGCCTTCTGGAGGTGAGGTTTTGGCGATTTCTGGTTGTTCTGTATGTCGTCTCCCTGATGCAGTTGCATGGGGTGAAACTATTTGAGGAGGCAGTGGCAGCACCAACTATACGGCGGGAACTATACGGCTGAAAAATTATTCCCATCGTATAGTTGGTCGTCAAACTCTCTGGATGCCTCGATCGCTTCGGTTTTTCTTCTGGTGTTATGATATTTCCCAAATAAGCGATGCATGTTGTTTTTTACTCTTTTTCTCCCCAATACAACTCCTCCAAGAATTGTATCCATCATTTGTCCTGATCCTGGTGAAAATAGACATAAAATGTGCGCGCGAACGCTGTAAAATACCAAGATCCTACAACTACAGTGCAAAATAATAATATAAAACATGATGCAATTATGCACTCATCAACTTCCCCAAGCTTGGACTCTTGCTTGTCCCGAGCAAGTTTAGCTTAATGGATGTGATCCTCATATTCATGAAGCTGAGTCGATAAAATAAATGAGGTACTTGCAGCATGTGTTTATCATATACGATACATAGGAATAAGTTCATGAATATTACCTTACTCAAACCATCCGAATAATATTAGAAGGCTTCCACACCTCAGTGATCAACAGTTCACAAAAGATGAATCTGAATATGATGTAAAGGTATTCGGTTCAACCGAATGAGTTAGCGAGGTAGTCCCAAGTGTTTTAGGATTAACATATTCACTTGGTATTTAAAATCTCAAAACGTCTCTTTGTCTTACTACAGTATAGTGGTGTATGCATATTTGCTCTTTGCACATTCGCTCTTTTTCTTCTCTCTTTTATTCTTCCTTTTTTTCATATATATGCTCACACTTTTGTTTAAGTGTTGTGCAAAGGAGCTAGCCATACATTCCACTTCATGTAGGAATTCAAAGTTTAATGATCTCAATTACCAAATTCCAATTGTATATGAAGCAATCTTTATATCTTGAATATTCTACCTCGTCTTGTTCACACTCTAATTTGATAGCACTTTTAATTTTACTTTGTTCAAGGTTTCTTTTTCAACTTAATTGATTAGATAATTTTTCTTTCTTTGTAAATCAAACCATGTACTTACAATATATTGACCAAATTATCTTTGTATGTTCCATTAACACCAATGGTATGGAAAACTCCTATTTCTATCATCAAGTGCAAGTAAAAATTATACTCAAGCCATTCGTATATCCAATAGGACAAGAACAAAATCAATATTGATCCATATATGATAATAAACTCGGAATTTCATAAAAGGGATCGACTATTCCTGAAGGGAATTCTAATGATGCAAACTTTATTTCTAGTTTGAACTAATGCAAAACTAAAATAGTAATGTAAAACTTATAAGATAGATTACAAGGTCTTAAAGATCTCCCCAAGCTTGGAATCAAGCCAGGCGGGATCAAATAATCCCTTGTGATTATTTGATACCGTGATAATTGTAGATCGCTGTGGCGCCATGGCATGTAACACTGCGGTGCGTTGCTTCTTGTTGTTATCCTCTGGAGCAGTGATGCGGATATAGCACCTGCACAAATCAGATTGCAAAGTGTCCACTTTATCTGTGTGTTTAGTCACTAATGGGAGAAGATCATCCTTCTGCTTTATCTCCTTGAGACGGTGACGGACTTCGACACGATGGAGTATCTCCTGCTTCTGATATATCTCCAGTGCTTGCACGTGGTCCTTGGTCCTGGGAACAGCTTCTTCCTCATCCATATTGATGGATCGTGGAAGTGGAAACCGTTCCTCCACTCTTATCGAGGCTTCACCCTCATACGAGCACCAATGGTAGGCTTCAAGAGTGGCACTGTCGCTCCCTTGCTAGCACCTACACCAGTATTAGGTAATTCCTTACGCTTGTGCGGCCTGGGGTTCGTGGCGATGAACTTGACCATCTCCACACACCCTTTTCCATGCGGCTTGTGACCTTCTCTCTCTTCTTGAGCTCTCTTCATTGTCGCCCAGTTGATCTCTGGGGGATCATAGACATCACGGTAGATATAGATGCCACTCCAATCTTCATCGGGATCGTTGTTGTAGAAGCTTGGCTCGACGTACTCCTTGTACCTTGGGCTAAACCTCTCCACATCCTCGTTGCCGTCCTCCAAGGAAGGAGCAATGAGGCCTAGGGGTTTTCCACGGCCTAGGACGGGATAGCGCATGGTTAGATTGGTTCTTGGTGATTATGATTAGAGAGAAACACAATGGTACTATATAATGGGGGTCAGAGGTCGATAAAACTCACGAGAAACACCAAATTCACGCCCAAGAAAAGAATCTTAACAAAACAAGGAAAGGAATCGCGGATTTGGAGGATTCCTGTCGTGTAACGACCAACTATATGGGAGCGACCCATATAGCTCCGGCCGTATAGTTGGTTCCGGGCAGATATTTCCAAATATCTCGAGTTCAGGTCGATTAAGTTACTGACTTGGAACCGACAAAACCTTTTTTTTAATATCAAAAATGGAAAAGGAAATCAAAGAAAATGTCTGAGAGTTTAACGACCAACTATACGGCGAGAGGATTTTCTCCGGCCGTATAGTTGCAACCATATAGATCCAGACATCGAAAATCAAAAATGTCTGAGAGTTTAACCACCAACTATATGGCGGGTGGATTTTCTCCGGCCGTATAGTTGCGACCGTATAGTTTCCAGACAATTTCGAAAATAGGGTACAAAAGGTTTAACGACCAACTATATGGCCAGAGATTTTTCTTCGATCGGATAGTTGCGACCATATAGTTGGTAAAAACCTTCAGAAACTTCAGAAAAGCACAAGGAATTCAAAGGAAAAAAAATTAGGAGTAATGTTTGTGAAAACAAATCACTTATTTGAGTAAGAACACTTACCTTGCACTTACCGTTTACTTATTCGGGGTTGACAAGCTCCTCCAACAACAAATACTTCTTCTCTTTTGGAGGAATTGACCTTAGTTCCTTTAATAATTCTCGTAAATGGAAATCACTAGGGCTAAAGTTCCTCTCAATAAGATTAGTGTCTTGCTGGGTGAATATGGACACTGCATCCAACATCTTTATTTCTTGCCTCTACATAATCTGCAACTCAAATTCTTGAAGTAAAAGGATCCAACTGATCTATCTTGGCTTATGATTTTCTCTCTCAAGGAGTTCTTTTAAACCATCATGATCCGGATGAACTCTTACTTTTGCATCAACTATATAAGAACAAAATTTATTGCAAGAGAAAATACAGTAAAAAGTTCCCTCTCCTCCTTAGGATAACTCTTTTGAGCACTATTAAGAGTTCTACTAGCATGATGTATAATATTAAATATGTGACCCATAGAGTTACTCCTAGAACATCATCACTAGCTTCACATATTAAGTCAAAAGTCATATCCCAAATAGGTGGTTTAATGATAGGAGCATGGAATAAATCATATTTAAGTTTATCAAAGGATATAAGACATTTGTCATCGAAATTAAATCTTACTCCCTTTTGCAGAAGGTTAGTGAAAGGTTTAGATATTCCAGAGAAATTCCTAATGAACCTTCTATAAAAACCCACATGACCAAGGAAACTTCTTATACCATTTATATCTCTAGGTTGTGGCATTCTCTCTATGGCCTCAACCTTAGCTCTATCCAGTTCAATTCCCTTACCGAATACCTTATGTCCAAGGACTATACCTTCTTTGACAATAAAATGGCACTTCTAACAGTTTAGAACAAGATTAGTTTCTTCACAACGCTGCAAAACTCTTTTGAGATTATCCAAGCAACTAGTAAATGAAGTTCCATAGACAGAAAATTCATCCATAAATACTTCCATTATCAGTTCTATAAAATCCGCAAAAATAGCAGTCATGCATCTTTGAAAAGTAGCTCGAGCATTACATAAACAAAAAGTCATACGACGGTAAGCATGTAAACCATAAGGACTAATGAAAGTTGTTTTAAGTCTGTCATCAGGATGAACAGCTATTTGAGAAAAACCATAGTATCCATCCAAGTAGCAAAAATGAGTGTGGTTTGCTAACCTTTCTAAAGTTTGATCTATAAACGGTAAAGGATAGTGATCTTTCCTAATCTCTTTATTCAATTTCCTAAAATCTATACACATCCTATGTCTAACAATAGTTCTAGTAGGTATCAACTCATTGTTTTAATTAGGAACAATAGCAAAACCGCCCTTCTTAGGGACACAATGAATATGACTTAACCATTCACTTTCTTTTACAGGATAGATTATACCTATCTCCAATAGGTGTACTATTTCTTTTCTTACCACTTCCTTCATTTCGGGCTTCAGTTGTCTATTAAATTGCGTAACTAGTTTAGCACCTTCCTCCATGAATATTCGATGGACGGTTATCATGGGACTAATGCCCTTCAAATCATCCATTGAGTACCCAAAGGCCTTGTGAAGCTCCTTAAGTGTTTTCATGAGTTCTTCTTCTTCATCTCCTGAAAGTTTAGCACTAATAATAATAGGAGATTTATTTGTATCATCTAAAAATCTGTATTTAAGATTATCTGGTAGAGTCTTCAATTCTGGGGGTGGTAATTCCTCGCCCCCTCTCTTTTTTGGCTCTTCAAAAGCCTCATTAGTTGGAGGCCCTATAATGGGAAGTGAATTGAATTCACCTTCTAGTTCTTCTAGGGACTTGTCCTCCATAACTATTTCTTCATAATTTAAGTCTTCATTTATTTCTTCTTTGTTATCACTAAAGAAGAGAGCTGCCATTTCCTCAATAGTTTTATCTTTCTATTCTTCTTGTATTTGTGGAGGTCTATCTTTAAATTTGGAAAAGTGAAATTCTTTTTCCGCTTCCCCAAGCTTAAGAGACACAATCTCCTTTTTGAAATCAACTTTGGCACCTACATCACTCAAAAAGTTTCTTCCAAATACAATTGGGTAAAGAGTGTCAGCTGGCATATCAACAACTACAAAATTGATAGGAAAGTTTTTATTGCCAATTGTGACAGTTGCATATTCAACTACTCCCATTGGAATTCTAAGAGTTTTATTGGCTAACATGATTGTCATATCAATATTTTCAATTGTAGTTGGTTCTATTTCTTCTTTTATTTCTAAATAACAATCATAAGATATAACATTAACTTTTGTGCCAAAATCGCATAAACCATAATGCGAGGTTTCCTTAAATATGCAGGGAAGAATAGGCTTACCCACATCTTTTACCTTTGTTTTACCTTCAACCAATACGGAAGTCTCTTTATCAAGTTCAACTATGTTACAATGTGCATACATAGCCATAATTGCTTCTTTGGTTACCTCTTCATCTTTGGTTTCTTCCAGATGTTCCACAACTTCTAGCATACTTTCCTCTTCCTTCTTCTCATGTACTGCTTTGACCTGTTCATATTCAAAAATATGCTTCTGTGCAGTTGGTTCTAGGGAGGCCAGTGTTGCTTTAACTTCTCTTTTCTTCTCAGGTTCGGGTGGTGGATCATACTTGATCAAAGCCTCTTTTGGAGCTTTGATGTGTTCTGTAAAAGCTTTAACAACATGCAACACAAGATCTGAATCCAAATAAAGTTCTTTAGATAATTCATTAACATGGCCCTTTTTATTATAGTCATGAACACAATCATAAACTATTTCTATGCCTCCTTCGCTTCATAGACTAAAATTCCATGAAACTCTATGACGCGAATTCTATTAAGTAAATATCAAGGTTTAGTTATAGGAAGATTCATAAAAGCTCCTCTCGTGCAAGAGTCTAGTTCAATTTTAGTAGTGGCTTCTGAGGATAGGGATCTATACCATGAGAGAGTTGTACTAGTCAAAGTCTGACTAAAAAGTTTTACCCTTACCTCATTAGTGGTATATCCCGGTAATTGGAAAGTGCCACATATATATTTGAAACATGCAATATGCTCATATGGATCAATATCTTCTTCATCTCCAGTAAATTGCTTCTTGTGTAGAATAACAAGTAGTAGAGGATTTATTTGAAACCCCTTGTCTTCTCGTTAGAGTTGTCTCTTTTATAAATATCATAGGGCTTCCCAAAGTGGCTTAGTGGGTTAGCACTAGACATATGCTCAAACTCCATCATGTTGGTGAAAACATGTAACTCAAAACAAAACTTAGCAAGACAAAAATAAATAACCAAAAACTACAAGACTACAGCGCTTAGCTGCCCGACAACGGCGCCAGAAAATAGCTTGACGACTGCAAGTGCACAGATCGTTTGTAGGTTGTTTACAAATAAAGATATCGATCCCACAGGGAGCAGGAGTCTGAAGTCTAATAACTCTTGAATTAAATAATACAATAGAAATGCTAAATAAAGTTCTAAGTAACAAGATAACATGCGAGTATTGTGTAAAAAGGTGTCTGGGGGTTTTTTGGTATAAGAGAACAATAAGTAAAGTAAAACAACTAAACACAGAAAGTAAGTATCGCGTATGTAAAAGAGATTGGAAGTACAATAGGGGAAAAGGCGTTCTCAGGGAGTAGCAGATACACCTCTAGCATTATAAAGGACTAAGGTAAAGATTATTATGATGAACATTATAAACTATGTATGTGTGGGAGGAACTCCGTATTTGGACAAATAGGAAGCAACCACTGCTCACATCATCCTCATAACCACAAAGTCAGCAATTGACATCAATTGAATTAATGCACTATTAAGGGACTTAATCCCATAGGACGTATCCCATGGCATGGATAGTGTTTCATGAGTTTCCTCGGTTCCCAAGTTGATACATAAGGGGTGCCAACAGCTATATAGTTAATGTAACTGTTAACACACCTCCGTCTATCAACAAGTAGTTCCCTCCATCAAGTCCCCATAAGAGGCAAATATTGACAGGTCGACTTCTCCCAACATCAAGTTGAAGACAATCTAACACATGGTCACAGTGATGAATATCATAATAAACTTTATCTTATTCAGTCTCATACTAGGGTTTCTCCATCCCCCAAGAACTAATGATCTACTGAGACATGGAGGCAATCAACATCATGGCAATAACAATAGAATCTATCATAGATGAATAGTACTTGTATAAATCCACAACGAGTACGGGAATTACAACAAGATCTAGATGGGATGGATGTAGATGGTGGTGATGCAATGGTTGATGATGAAGGTCGATGCCTTAGCCTCCCGGATCTACGCAGGGCGAAGATGGATCCCCGGTGGACGAGTTCCCCCTCCAGATGCCTTCCGGAGGCGAGGTTTTGGTGATTTCTGGTTGTTATGTATGTCGTCTCCCTGATCCAGTTGCAAGGGGTGAAACTATTTGGGAAGGCGGTGGCGGCACCAACTATACAGCGGGAACTATACAGCCGGAAAAATATTCCCATCACATAGTTGGTCGTCAAACTCTCTGATGCCTTGATCGCTTCGGGTTTTCTTCTAGTGTTATTGATATTTCCCAAATAAGCAATTTACGTTGTTTTTGACTCCTTTTCTCCCCAATACAACTGCTCCAAGAATTGTATCCATTGTATCCATCATCTATCTTGATCCTAGTGAAAATAGACATAAATTGTGTGCACGAACACCATAAAATACCAAGATCCTACAACTACAGTGCAAAATAATAATATAAAACATGATGCAATTATGCACTCATCAGCCACCCACACCAACTGCTAATGCAAGTTTGTCAACGACCTCAAGGAAGACCCGGAGTCTAGCTACAAACGAAGTTGGAAGAACAGACCCTACGTAAAGGGTAAAGGGAAGAAGAAGTAAGAGGAGTCCAAGGATTCAAGTGACATGGACGAAGACATGGAACCCAAGTCCACCGACAAGGGCGATGGCAAGGGCAAGAACCCCTTCGAAAAGAAGGCTCCAGTCTACCATACTTTCCTTGGCACTCCCACCGTCCGGGCCTAGAAAACCTCACTGATTATACTGATGTCCACACTCCATCCGGTTCCCTAGTACATCAGGTGGTCGGAGATTCAAATCACTTCGGATTGGAAGGATCATCCAGACCTCATCCAAACGGAGAACTAGTATGCCAAGGTCATCAACCCTTTGATTGACGACACAAACTTCACCATGTGCCTTGTGGACAACGGATGCAGCATCAGCATCATGTACCTAGATACACTATACAAGATGAACTTGAAGGAGACCTAGCTAAGGAAGAGAAACATCGTGTTCCATGGCATTGTCCATGTCCTACAAGCTAATTCCCTGGGTTGCATCACCCTTTCGGTCGCCTTTGGTGATGTCAACAACTACCACCAAGAGCGCATGACCTTTGAAGTGGTGCCCTTCAAGAGCGTATACCACATCATCTTCGGATGTGACATATTCCACTCCTTCCTCACAATGCCATGATTTATCTACAACAAGATCAAGATACCCGGATCAAATGGCATCAACACCGTTGATGGAAGCTTCACCAAGGCACGGGAGTGCGAGCTCAACGAAGCTTCCTTCGCTGAAGCAGTCCTTTATGGTGAGGAGTTCAAGGAGATCTAGAGCCAGGTCAATGCCTTAGAGATGCTGGCTTCGAAGAAGCAAATCACTACTGCCAAACCCGCATTCAAGGCCCCCATCAAGACCAAGCAGGTGGAGCTTATTGAAGGAGATTCCTCCAAGACCATCGCCATTGGCATGGATATGGATCCCAAATAGGAAAGCGCACTCGTTGAGTTCCTCCGTGAGGATAGGGACATCTTTTCCTGGCAACCTGCCAACATGAAAGGTGTACCTAGGGAACTTGCCGAGCACATCTTGAATATTGTTCCTAATTCCAAACTAGTGAAACAACCTCTAGGATGCTTCGGTGACGAAAGATGATGGGCTATAGGGAAAGAAATAGCTAGGTTACTTAAATCTGGATTTATCCGAGAAGTTATTCACACCCGATGGGTGGCAAATCCTGTACTTGTCCCCAAAAATGGAACCAAAGAATTAAGAATGTGTGTTGATTACACCGGATTGAACAAAGCGTGTCTGAAGGATCCATTTGCTTTGCCTCGCATTGACCAAGACATTGACTCGACGGCTGGCTCGGATCTTCTGTGTTTTCTTGATGCTTACTCAGGATACCACCAAATCTGGATGCGAAAGTCAGACTAATTGGCCACTTTGTTTACCACACCCTACGGCACATACTGCTATGTCACAGTGCCCTTTGGGCTGAAAAACGCTGGTGCTACATATCAGCGGACAATGCAGTGTTGCCTACATGACCAGATAGGTCGCAACATACACGCTTATGTGGACGACATTGTGGTAATGTCAAATAAATCAAGACCTCATCGCCTTGCAGGAAACCTTTGACAATCTTCGGAACTACAACATGATGATTAACCCCAAGAAGTGTGTCTTTGGGGTACCATCCGGCAAATTGTTGGGCTTCATCGTTTTGCACCATGGAATTGAGGTCAACCCGGAGAAAATCAAGGCACCCTTGACATCAAACGCCCGACATGCTTGAAGGACATACAGAGGCTCATAGGCTACGTAGCTGGAGTAATCTAGTTCATCAGCCGACTTGGAGAGAAGGCCATGCCGCTCTACAAGTTGCTCAAAATGGCGGACAAATTCATATGGATGGACAAGGCAGACGCAATGCTTCAGGAGTTGAAGAGAATACTCTCCTCTGCACGAATACTCGCAGCATCGGTATCAAGAGAGCCTATGTTAGTGTACATGGCGACAACCAACCGGGTTATATGCATCGTCATCGTGGTGGAGTGCAAGGAACAAATGAAAGAATACATAGTTCAGTGACCAGCTTACTATGTAAGCGAGGTCTTGACGGAATCCAAGCAACGTTACCCGCACTTCCAGAAGATAGCTTATGGAGTTTTCCTTGATTCACAAAAGCTAAGGCATTATTTCCAGCAGCACCCCACCATAGTAGTGAGCAAAGCTCCGTTGTCCGACATCATCAACAATAGCGATGCTACAAGAAGAGTGCAAACATGGGGCATTGAACTTGCCGCCTTTGAAATCACCTACAAAATACGCGACGCTATCAAATCTCAGGCACTGGCAGATTTTATTGCAGATTGCACAGAATTACCGGAAGACACTCTTGTGCCAGAGCTAGAGTTTTGGGTCATTCACTTTGACAAATCCAAGTTACTCAATGGCTCAGGGCTGGTGTATTATTGTAATCACCAACACGAGAGAAGCTACAGTATGTCCTAGAAATCCACTTCAATGCTACAAACAACATGGCGGAGTATGAGGCACTCATTCACAGACTTCGTGTGGCCAAGGATATTGGCATCAAGCGCATTGTTTGCTATGGAGATTCTGACTTGGTTGCCCAGCAAGTGGCTGGCACCTGGATGTGCGGAACCCTATGATATAGGCATATCGAGACAAAGTAGACGAAATAGCCAAGTGCTTCGATGACTACAAAGTCAAGTATGTCAAAAGGGAGGAGAATGAGGCGGTAGATTTTACTATCAAAGATTGGATCAGCTTGTTGACCAATTCCGCCAGGCATTTTCCTAGTGAAATTATGAACCCCATCCGTGAAGAGAGCGGACCTCGACAACCCGGATAGAGTGGACTTAATACAGTAATAGTGACCCATCTGGCTTGGACGAAAGCATTCATGGACTATCTACAAGACGAAACTTTGCCTGCCGACGAAGTCGAAAGCCGGCAAGTAGTACATAGAGCAAAAAGCTATGTCATCATTAACGTCCAGCTATACAAAATAAGTACCACATGAGTTTCCCTATGATGGATCTCCCAACAACAAGGCATCGATATCCTTAGAGAAATACATCTCGGAGATTTCGGGCATCACGCTGCTCCATGATCGTTGGTGGCCAAGGCCTTCCGACAAGGATTCTACTGGTTAACTACCAAGGAGGACGCTGATAAGTTGGTACGAACCTATCTTGGGTGCCAGTTTTATGCAACGCAACCAAATGTTCCAGCTGAAGAATTACAAACTATACCAATAACTCGGCCGTTTGTAGTCTGGGGCTTGACATGGTTGGACCTTTGCAAACGACACCTCATGGATTTACGCATCTGCTAGTAGTAGTTGACAAATTCACAAAATGGATTGAAGCTAAAGACATTAGAAAGCTCGATGGGGGCAACAACCCTAAAATTTGTCTAGGATTTTGTGGTGAGATTTTGTAGAGAAATTTGTCTCTCGGAGAAGTTGAGGAGTACTGTCATGAAAAAGGAATCCGCCTTGACCTAGCATTTGTGGCACATCCACGGTCAAATGGGCAAGTTGAACAGGCCAATGGACTAATTCTGCATGGAATCAAGCCACGCTTAGAGGCACCACTATATAGAGCAGCTGGAGCCTAGGCGGAGGAATTACCATCTGTATTGTGGAGTTTACGAACAACACCCAACAGATCTACAGGCTTGACCCCTTTCTTCGTGGTTTATGGAGCAGAAGCTATCCTACCATCCGACATCCACCACGATGCACCAAGATTCGCCGCCTACAAGGAAGATGACGCTGAAGAATCCAGATGCCTATGTGTGGACCTACTCGAGGAAGAGCACGTGCTGGCATGCCAGTATCTGCCAACTACCAGCAGAAGCTGCGTGGCTACCATAGTTGCCACGTTAGGCATCGCTCATTTAAAGAGGGGGATCTGGTGCTTCAACTCAAGCAGGAAAAGTCAAACAAACTATCCCTGCCTTGGGAAGGACCGTTCGTCATAAGCAAAGCATTACTCAATGGTTCCTATTACCACATCGATATTCGCGAGTTGAAAGATAGGCCAAAAAATCGCAAGCGCAAGCAACGTGACTCCGATGATGATTACCTAGAGACGGATCGGCCATGGAACATAGCACAACTATGTCCCTTTTACACTTAGCATATTTTATATTATGTAATAAGTTTTTTATATGATTAATGAAATAAAGCTTTTGGTTCACTCATATTTTCTGAGTCTTTTACCTCCTTTAGTGTTCATTTTTTGATCATATAAACCCTTTATGTGCAAGTTTGCATTTGCACTTGTGAAGATTCTGCCTAAGGGTGTTAGCTGAAGTTTTTTGGTCTACACATTTTTTGATGTTTTTATGTGGATTTCGAAGTAGTGACTTTTCGGCACTCAAAGCCGATGATTTTGTTCTTAGGTTCTTGACGGTGCTATTAAGAATCATCGCCTGAGAACATGGTTTTGTGCTGAGGGTTTTCCGTCTCATGAAAGGTCAAGCATATGAACCAGAATAATGGATAAGCCAGCACTTGCTTAAAAATATATACAAACTGGAAACAGATAAGTAGCAGGAGGCTTGTAGCCGAGTTTTCCGCCTTACAAACACATAAGTTCTTTCCACATACACACTTCAGAGATACATTTAATACATCAAAGTTTTTATGGCTCTGCTACAGGGGGCTTTGAGACTGCATCAGTAGCAGGCGAGCCAGGCCAAGAAAGCTCATCAAACTCGAAAGGACCAGGGCTGGATTCTGAAGAAGCCAAGTCATCGTCCATCAGCTCGGTAGGCACGAAGACATCCGCCTTGGTCAACTTGGAAACCTTGGTGTTGTAGCCGGCAAGGGAATTCCATATAGCATCACTATCAATTGCATTTCCTTCCTCATCAAGCTTCAGCATGCCGGAGGTTACCAGGTCCAAGTCGGCATTGTCATAGTGTGATTTGACCAAGGACAAGGCAATCCTTAAACCAACCCGAACACAAGAAGCTTTCTAGTCCTTGATTTTCTCGGGGGCTCGGCGCAGGATCTCCGAGTACTTGTCCATAGAATTTCCACCTTGATGGTGAAATCCAGGGGCTGGGCTATCTCCTTGGCTTGCGTGATGGCGGTAGTGGTGAAGTTACCGGTAAGAATCATGCATTTTTTGGATCCAGAGCACCTTCACCCATGTTTTCTAAACCAAGGGGGGTTGCTTTTTCGTTAGACAAAGATCATGAGTACAACAATTCAAATGTTCATCTTACAGAATTGACTAAGTCGGAGGAAAGTTACAGAAGATGCTCATCTCAGCTTGCTTGCAGGTCTCCGCCAAGATGTCACGCTCCTTCTAAACTTTCTTGTACACCACAAAGTTTTTCTCATTCTGCTCTTTGGCATCTTGATTTTGTTCCTTGAACTGCACAATTTCGTTCTTCAGGCACTGCATCTCGGCATCAGCAGATTCTTACAGCACCTTCATCGCCTTCTCATGGCCCTTGATAGCTTCTGACGAGGGTTTAACTCATCAATGCCCATTGTTATGGACCTGGGTTTGGATAAGGAGGGAGCACTAGAAGCATCAATCGGCTAGCAAACAAGCACACAAGGGGACTCGAAGATTTACCCAGGTTCATGCCTCGTAGATGTCCCTACTCCTGCTTGTCTGCTCGTGGAATTAACAGAGGAATCAAAGATTATAGTGGTGCACAGATGCAATCTGGCGAGGGTTGTGGAAACTAGGGTTACGTGTGTCCTCCTCGCCGCCCCCTCCTAGCCTTTATATAGATATGCTAGGTCTCGGGTAGCAGGTCGAGTCGGTTTACAGGTTAGGGTTTCCCTTTAAACTTTCTATCTTTAACTTCTTCTTGTCCCCGCAAGCAATCGAGAGTTCGTAGGTTACTCGAGTTCTCCATTTGGGCCTTGGCGACACCGTGGGGTTCCGCTGTATTCAGGCCGTATATACCAAGCTCGAGTACCTGTAGGGTATACCCATGTCATTAGCCCCCGAGTGCCCAGTGGAGTCGCATATTCGACTGGGGACTTTATGAAGCCTTTCAAGTGCATGACTAAGTATGTTTTTTTCGACTGCTCTGTTTGTGTCATAGGGATTGTTGATGTGCGTGCCTGATTTAACCGATGTATCGGTATCAGTTAACTACCTTAGGGTAAAACAACACAATCTACTCGAACTCGAGTCCCCGGACTTGAATTCGGAAAAGTGCTGGTGTAATTCGACTCAAGCTGAAGAGGTCTTACAGGCGTCGAATTCCAGTATATGGGTGTGAGCACTCGACGCGTCCATCAAGGCGTGTTCATCGTACTTGTAGGCACGGATATATTTCTGGTAGTGCGCAGCGAATGCGAATGCGTTGCACGGATCTTCATGCTGCAAGCGCGGCATCCGAAATTTTTCATCGCGGAGATGATTCGGGTGACCCATGAGACTCAATCTCTTTGTAGGGAAAAATTATGAGGCGGTGTCGCCATAAACTTCGAGTGTGGATGTTGACGACACACAGTACGATGTACAAATAATCATAGGGTGCGCGACCAGCGCTCCCTATGGGAGTAGCCCCCAAGTGCCTAGTTGAGTCGAAGACTCAGGCAGGGACTAAAGAACTTTTGCGATTGCTATCATCTTTTGTTTGCTTGTTTCAGTTGAATTTATTTCTGGCGCTCCCTATGGGAGTAACCCATGTCCATAGTCGAATCGCGGATTCGAGTGATTGGGTATGCTTTGAATGTCCATGTTCCTGCAGAAGAGAAAAAGAAAAAATCATAGGGTGCACGACCAGCGCTCTCTATGGGAGTAGTCCCCGAGTGCTTTGTGGAGTCGAAGACTCGAGCAAGGACTAAAGTAGTCGAAGTCTTCTACTGCTCAATTTTGGATGACATCAGTGCTGACGATGTGATGATCTTAGTTGCCCGCGTGAGTGGGTTTGACGGGACATGACGAGCGGTGGGTCCCATTTTCTGACTCTGACTTGACCGGGCGTGCGTTATCTTAATTTAACTGCGCCTCCTCGATTTCTGCGCGTAATGGGGGTAGTGGGGGACGGTTCGCGCTTCGGGTCCTCCACGTGTCGATCACGATGGACACCACGTGTCTGATAGGGTTTTTGCTGGCCATTGGATTGCATCTTCCAGGGGGTTAAGTAGCAGTGCTGCGACAGTAATTTTCCCATCTGCTCTTTTATCTGCCTTTGCCTCTGTCGCCATTGCTACTGCTCCTCTGCTTCCTAGAGTTCATCTTCCTTGTGGCATTGGACCAGCTCCGCGTATTCCCTAGTTACTTCCTCCGGTCGCATCGCCACCGCAAGATGGGGAAGAAGGAAGGAGGTGTTGCGGCTGAATCTGCCGCCGCCATTATCGCTGCCAAGAAGAAGGGCGGCTCCGCCGTTGCGGGCACCAGCACCACCGTCACCGGGAAGAAGAAGGACGCGGGCACTCGTGTCACCAATGGTGCATGGCGCGCATCTGTGATCATGTCATCTAAGCTCCGTCTCCTGCGCCAAGACGGAGTTCTGTCCTCCGCGGTCGCTGACTCGCGAGTCCCGGGTGGTGAGGTAACCCGTTGTCCTCCTGCCGGTTACCGGGTGATGTTCCTCGCGTTCATCATCCGTGGTCTCTCGCTGCCCCTGCATCCTTTCTTCAGGGGCCTTTTTTGTTTCTATGGGCTCCAGCTGCACCAGCTGTCCCCCAACTCCATCCTTCATGTAGCTTGCTAAATTACACTTTGCGAGTGCTGGCTCGAAATTGAGCCACACTTTGGTCTCTTCAAACGTCTCTTCAAGCTGAAGCGTCAGTCGGCATCTAGCTCCATAGTCTACGATGTAGGAGGTTGCGGTATCCACGTCGACTCCTTCGTCACGTACTTCGACATCAAACTCATGGCGTCTGTCCAAGGGTGGAGGGACAAGTGGTTCTACATCCGCGACTAGAAGGCCGACGGAGACCACTTCAGACTCACTCCTTTCGATCCTGTGACGCCGTGTAAGAGGAGGCACTCCTAGAAGAACGTAGTGATGCCCGGCGAGTCCGTGGAGACAGATGTGTTGTACGAGCGCGTCTGCGATCTCGAGAGTCGCATGGGTAAAGAAGAGGGAGGATGTGCCCTTATTCACACGTGGTTGCGCCATCGCGTCCAACCCCTGCAGGCCAGAGTCCACCCTATGTTCCAATGGGCTAGCGTGGACGATGTCACTCGTGTATCTGCCAATGGAATTTTCGCGAGTGAAGTAGATAAGAGGGTGCGACTGCTCACCAAGTACACCTCCAAGGATGTGCTCCCCAGTGAACTAGTCATACCTCCATTCGATGCTACTAATCCTCCTCCGGAGGTACGGTTGTGCTATGAAGTAGCTTTGTTTGTCGAATGCTTCTTTTTCCTTGACTTCTGCTGACTTGTTTCCCGTATGCAGGATTGGAGGGTGTCACCCTGTATCCCCTCTTCCTGAGGGGGTTATTCCTCGTGAAGCCTTGGAAGAGGACGAGTCGGAGTCGACCGTCCCATCTGATGTGGAGGAGGAAGCCCCCGAGTCGAGCATTCCGGACACTCGCAAGCGTTCGCGCAGTGAGGATTCGGATGCATCATCTCCTTCGACTCCGGAAGGTGCAGCTATTGGTGCAGAGTCGCCGATACCTGCCGTTCCTGTGAGTGATGTGGCGCCATCTTCCCGCAAGAAGATGCGGCTGCCGAAGGAATCGTCGTTGGAGTCGGGGGACCAAACCATCGATTTTGACAAGTTTGATTGGTAAGTATACGAGTCTTCTTTTTGGTTCTTCTTTGGAGTTGCATTCTCTTGATGTTGGTTTTGTTCTGCAGTCAGCCGGCGTCGTCATCTTCTGGCGACGTCCAATTTCTGAAAGAATATAGAGTCACGACCTCCAAGGCCAAGAAAGCGGCTGAGCGGACTCCTTCTCCTCCATTGGCAGCCCACTCCGGGCACAATTCATCAACACTACAAGAAATGTGTTGACTAGTGACCTTTTCTTAACGACCCTAAGTTTTTTGGTCATAGATCTATGACCATTTCGAACCAACTGGTCCTAGGCCATTTGGGAGGGTATAAACCTTAACAAACTATGACCTTTTTTGTTAGGAAGGTCATAATTTGTTTACACCAGTTGGTCATAACATAGGCATCGCTAGTCCATGACCTTAATTTTCAGGGACTACGACCAATTTAAATGGTCGTAGATGCTATTCATGATAACTTAAGAAAGACCGATGCCACCTCAACAGGTTGGTCTAGGTGTCACGTCCATGTGTCAAGTTTCGCTGACGTGTCTGTATATGTGCCATATTCATGTATCAATTTACGCTGACATGTCATATCCACGTGGCGTTTCTACCAATTATACTCCTACCCACTGACATGTGGGGCCTGCTTGTCATGTTGGACAATATTAGACAAAAAATCAAGCTCCTAGAGGCTTGAACTCGCGACCTCACGCGCGAGGACAGTTGAGTCTACGAACTCGGCACCACAACATTCTTGCATATATGCTACTACCACGTGTCTTTAAATAGATGGCCGACCAAATATTCAAATATTAGACAAAAAGACAGCTCCTGAGGGGGCCGAACTCACAACCTCATGCGAGGACAGTAAACCTGTAGGCGGTCTACCAACTCGGCATAGAAACTTTCTTGTATATATACTACTACCACGAATCATTAAACAGACGTTGGCGGACCAAATATTAGACAAAAAGAAAGATCCAGGAGGGGGTCAAACTCGCGACCTCATGCGAGGAAAGTTAGTCTCCACGCGGTCTACCAACTCCACACCTAGACCTTTTTGTATTAAGACTACTACCGCGAGACTTTAAGCAGAAATCAACCTTCTCAACCCATAGAGGCCTCCACCTTGTGGCTTCTTGGGATGCTCCATGGGCTCATCTTGGGCTGACGGATGCAAGCGAGCACGCAAACTTGGCCAGTTTGCCTGGCGGGTTCGTCGGGCTAGCCACATCTAGTTTTTTTTTCTTTTTTTTGAATTTTTTTGTATCTTTTTAATCATAATTTCAAATTGAGTCAAACAAAATTCAGAGAAATTGTAGAATTTTAGAGATTTTTTAGCACATTATGGAACACTTTTACTTTTTGGGTAAAACTACAAGAATATATTTTTCATATAAAACATTAATAGGTGTAAAAAGAGATTTTGAATCATAGTTTTGACAATAGGGACTTTATATTGAAATTATTTGTCTATGGGATGAGCCTCGCAAAACTTGCATTGGATCTCTAAAGAAATATCATATTGTGAGTCTAAAAATGATTTTTTCAAAAAATTATGAGCATTGGATCATCTAGCTGTAGTTCAAATCGGACCCACTTCCTACCGATTTAGCACGAATTTGTCTTTTTCGCCATGGATGGACGAAAGGTTTGAGATATCCTACATGGGATATTGTCCATGTAAGGTCGTCTAGTATTTTTGAAAAATATGGCGGTAGCATTATGAATTAGCCATTTGGTGGTTGCTTCACAAAATGCCCCGTTTTTGGCACTCGGAAAATGGAAAATGTATTTTCCGTGGGACAAAAAGGAAAACTTCCTCCTGCAACATTGTTCTCCATCCCAAGATGCACATGCATGCACAATATGGGCACATTATCAGAAACTATGTCACGATTCTAGAAACGACCTAAAAGCCATGAAACCTCGAACATGATAGATCATTTCTGTGAAGGTTTTTTCGAGATGTTCGCAATATACCAAGTTTGGTATTTTTCCTTGAAAATATGTCACATAATATGACCCCACGCGAAGGTTTTACATTGTTTCGACTATTTTTGAATTTTTCATGCCCGTTTCAAACTATGGTTAAAACGGTGGGCACGGAGGTTCATAGATAGGGGATGATCCTCTCTAAACTTGCATTGGATCTCTGATAAAATAGCATATTGTGAGTCTAAATCAGATCATGTACCTGTAGTTCAAATCGGACCCGCTTCCTACCGATTCGGTAGGAATTTGTCTTTTTTGCCAGGGGTGGACAAAATGGTTTGAGATACCCTACTCAGGACATTGTCCATGTAAGGTTGTATAGTATTTTTGAAAAATATGGTTTTAGCATTTTGAATCAACCATTTGGTGGTTGCTTCACAAAACGCCTCGTTTTTTGCACTCGAAAAATAGAAAATTCATTTTCTGTGCAACGAAAAGGAAAACTTCCTCCTACAACATTGTTAGGCATCCCAATATGCACATGCGTGCACAATATGGGCATATTATCACAAACTATGCCACGATTCTGGCCATAACATTGGTCTTTTGACCCGAAAGCCATGAAACCTCGAACAAGATAGCTCATTTCTGTGAAGGTTTTTTCAAGATGTTCGCAATATACCAAGTTTGGTATTTTTACTTGCAAATATTCACATAATATGACACCACGCGAAGGAGTTACCTCATTTGGACTTTCTTTGAATTTTTTATGCCCATTTCAAACTATGGTCAAAACGATGGGCTTTAAGGTTCATAGATAGGGGATACTCCTCGCTAAAATCTTAATGGATCTCTGAAGAAACATCATAATGAGTCTAAAAATGATTTTTTTCAAAAAACCATGAGCATCAGATCATGTACCTGTAGTTCAAATCGGACCCACATCCTACCGATTCGGCAGGAATTTGTCTTTTTCCCCAGGGGTGGACAAAATGGTTTGAGATATCCTACTCAGGACATTGTCCATGTATGGTTGTATAGTATTTTTAAAAAATATGGTTTTAGCATTTTGAATTAACCATTTGGTGGTTGCTTCACAAAACGCCCCGTTTTTTGCACTCGGAAAATAGAAAATGCATTTTCTGTGCGACGAAAAGGAAAAGTTCCCCCTACAACATTATGAGGCATCCCAAGATGCACATGTGTGCACAATATAGGCACATTATCACAAACTATGCCGCGATTCTGGCCATAACATTGGTCTTTTGACCCGAAAGCCATGAAACCTCGAACAAGATAGCTCATTTCTGTGAAGGTTTTTTCCATATGTTCGCAATATACCAAGTTTGGTATTTTTCCTTGCAAATATATCACATAATATGACACCACGCAAAGGACTTACCTCATTTGGACCGTTTTTCAATTTCTTATGCCCGTTTGAAACTATGGTCAAAACGGCGGGCATGAAGGTTATTAGCTAGGGGATGAGCCTCGCTCAACTTTCATTGGATCTCTGATAAAACAATATGTTGTGAACCTAAAAATTATTTTTGCAAAAATTTACGAGCATTATGTCATGTACTTGTAGTTTAAATCGGACCCATTTCTTACCGATTTGGCGCATATTTATCTTTTTCACCAGGGGTGGACGGAAAGGTTTGAGATACCCTGATTGGGATATTGTCCATGCAAGGTGCTCTACTATTTATGAAAAATATGGTGGTAGTATTTTGAATTGGTACTTTGGTGGTTGCTTCACAAAACGACACGTTTTTGGCATTTTAGAAATTAGAAAAATCCCTTTTTTGCACAACCACTCACATCGTAGCAAACATTTCTCACGGATCAGCCCAATTTATAACCAATCTGAGCCATCCACCGCTCACCCGGCCGATCCAATGAAGCTCCCTCACTAGAAGGAAACACACATGACGCGTCAAGAGACGAGACGCACTCACGCACCCAGTCCCCGCGTGCCAGTGAACGCATCTTTCCCTCCCACCCCTTCCAATCGTATCCCTCGTTAACCCTAGCCTAGCTCGACCCTCGCACCGCCGCCTCCTTTCTAACCCTAGCCTAAGAACTAACACCGCCGCCTCGCTAACCCTAGCGCTAGCTCACCCGCAGGATGACGTCGACAACGACGGGGCCAGGCCTCGGGCGGGTAGTGGTATTCTACCGGTCCTGGACGCCCAGGATCCACGGGGGCCGCGGCTGGCTTTGTCGCTGGCGTGCGCGTGCCTCGCTAGGACGACCTGCGGTGCTCCATTGAGCTTGCCTGCCAGCGTCCGTTGATCAGGGGACGTGCGGCGCTCTACAGGACGCCGACTCCTTGGCGCCGGTGGCCTGGAGATCTGGCGCCCTTTCTCCACGAGGCCGCCCGATGGCCTGAAGATCTGGTGATCCCTCCTGATGAGGGCACACCCTCTCTGGAAGCAAGCAAGAGTAGCAGGAACCCCGACCAGGAATCCACCACCGAATCCGCCTCGTAGAAGAGGAATCGAAAGGTAAACCATCTTCGATTCATCACTGCTTCGCCTGCTCCTAGCTAGGGTCATGTCCCCGTGCACATCGAGTCCGCAGCCTCAGTATTGTCTTCATAATTGGTGACACTACTCTGAATTGCTTGGTAGATATCTCATGCTAGGATCTCGTAATTTTGACTTACATTTCCTTCTACATTGGATATTAATCGAGTGTGTATTTTCTTGTGTTCAACTACTGCATGATGGCGAAGCTTCTGAACAACACATATCAGTATTCAGTACTTGTTCATATCAGTACCTTATGGACCCTTCTTCCTATGAATAGGTTTACTCATCAGTCATTAGTTATGTATAGATAACATAGAGTGTTGACTGATATATTTTAAATTGATAATGCGAGATTTCTTCTTTGTGCCTGTGTTAGTTGGTGTCATCAAGATATGCATGTGCAATGTGTTCCACTATGGTGTAACTTTAATCTTTGGCGGAGTCCTTTTCTTGTTAAACATGGTAAACCTGTTGGAGTCGAATGAGAGAGTAATAACTTCTGTAGATAATCTATATGCTACAGCTTCATAATTCTATACTTCGCCACCATATGTTTTCACGAGCTCATAGTACTGTGTAATATTTATCTAGTTTGATCTAAAAATGTGTTTGTAATAGACCAGCTTTTTTTACTGTCAGGTTCCAGCTTTGTTTGCTTCGCACGTCGATTCTCTATGGTAACTTGATCGGAGTTTCTGTTCACTCATGGCTATGATGATCGGATTGCCCGAGATGCGCCACATGGTGCGGAGGAGGTATTCAGCTATCTTTACCCCGGGAACATATATATTTCTGGGGTTATATATAGCGATTCTTGCTTGCAATCACGGGCTGCAGGCCTGAGTAGGAGCAGTTGAGGAAGCAGTAGTACCATGCTTGTAAGAATTTTACATGCTTGATTTTCACTACACCAGCTGTAGGAAGCAGTTGAGGAAGCACTTGTAGGAAGCAGTAGTACTGTTTAAATGGATGAACCTAATGTATATTAATATTGACTGTCCAAAATCTCACTACTAGGATTTGTAGTTCTATTTTGTGACTACCATACCTGTTGTATCCTCTTTGTTGCTGCTATTAATATGGATCTATTGCCTCTACCGTAAGATATGAATAAAGTTGAGCACTCTTTCAGTTTCTTCTCTAGTCTGCATTGTTGTATGAGCTTCATATCTCAGTGGTGTTGGTCTTGACAGGTAATCACACCAAGATTATTCGGTGCATGGAGTCTAGTGAATTCTGCTACATCACCGACAACGCCTACATAAGCCAGGAGGTGTGTGTTCTTCTCTTGCTTCATTTGTGCTTTATTGTGCAATTATGTCAAGATATGGTGCTGATCTGTATTCTCATATGCATGCATGGCTTCTTAACATGGAGATTGATATTACTAAACATTCTCAAGATAGCATGTCATCTCTGTATTCTTAAAATGAATGATGAATACCCATTTTGGTTCAATGATTAATTGTTGGATACTGTTGGTCATATATTCCTCTTTCACTCATGTTTCTAGGCATGTTTATTTGCTGGCACAAACACATATGTGTGTGATAATAATAGTAATATCTACAAGTTAGATTAGTTAGCCTACACACATGGTAGAATTGGTTACATAGAACATCAGGGTGATTACATAACAGATTGTGGCTAAAACTGTTTGTTGATTGCATAAAGTTGATTAAACATGCATAATGAAGCAACTAACAGATACACATGTTAAAGTAATGAATTCCTACCCATTTGCAAATTAGCTTCTACTTCTTGTGCAAGTTTCATACTGGTCATAAGTAATATTAATAGAGTAGAGTTTCTTGTGCAGGAGTACCTGATGCTAATCTAGAGGAGGACGAAGAACCAGAGGTAGAGGACAAAGGTGCAGTGGCACTTGATGCATCCATCACGACATGGAGGCCCGAAGAAGGAGATGGCTGAAGGCACGGAGGAGGAGCGAGTTCCTGGAGGTCCTGGGGTGTTTATGGAGGTCCTGGAGGCGCTTCAGGCCGGAGGAGGAGCTACATCCTTTGATTGATAATTTCCATTTGTTTTCTATTTTCACTACAATATTGTTTATTAGCTGGAAAAATTACGAAATTGAAACGTGACATGTGGTTAATGAGATCGTGACACTGTTATCTTATATGGGCTTGAATAAGGCTGGCTGTAATGAACATTTGAAGAAATAGCAGAACAAAAAGGCTAAAAAGTAAGAAGCGGTTCTTTAAAAGGCCTAGGTCCAACTAAAAATGTGCGCCTAAAAGTCCTAAAAGCCTCAAAACGAAATAGGCTGTAAATGGAAAAGCCCAAAATAAATTGTACAGTACATAGTATCCATTAAAGGCCAAAATGTTGGGCTCGGCCCATTTAAAAGGCTAAAATGGATCAGGCTGAATTTGATGCCACGTAGGATTCGCTGATGTGCCACGTAGGATCCACTGACATGGACAAGGCAGGTTGCCCATGACCATAATTTTGGTCATCGAGTTTATGACCATCTATAAAAATAAGGTCGTTAGCTGTCTATAGTGACCCTCGGTATGTGACCTACTCGTTTTGGTCATACAAATGTCATAGATAGATTACTATGACCTTTTAGTGACTAATATTTGGGGTCACTAGTTAGTACATTTCTTGTAGTGCAAGTTCTCCACATGATGTGGAGCATCAGATGGTTGTCCGGACGACTGCGCGTCAATCAACTTCGGAGTCACTAGAGGATCACATATGTGTAATATTGCTTCGTCTGATTTTTGCAGTCGAATGTATCATTCATACCATCTGCTGATCCTTTGTTGTTTCTTCTGTCGCAGCTTATTGTGAAGGAAGTTGCTCGCTTGGCAGAGCAGGTTCTTGCGATGGGTCGCCAGCATGCAATGCTGGACAAGCGCCATCGCGTGGTTGAAAGTGAGTGTTTTTTGCTTCTTCTTCTTCATCCTTTGTGATATATTTGACTGACGGTCTATCTTTGTTTGTTTCACAGCTGAGCATAATGCACTCCTTCGCGACACCGCTTCCCTCGAAAAGGCGCTCACCATGGCGGTGAAGAGTCGCGATGAGGCAATCGCAGCACATGACGAATCGCGGAAACGCGAAGAGGATTTGCGTGCCTCCATCGTAGCTAGGGAGAATTTGTTCGAAGAATAGCGTTTCTCGATTGCCAAGGCTCTTTCAGGTATTTCCTCGTCTAGATTTTCATCGTCTCCCTTCTTTCGAATTTGTTGTTGTGCTGGCCTTTGTGCCAATGCTTGATTCTTGTGTAGATGCCAGCGGTCTGAGGTTCGACGCCTAGGCACTCCATCGTGATGATGCCTTGGCAGGTGCCATCTCGGCAGTCGAAAATCGCAGTGCTTCCGTTCAGGGGATGCTCACCAAGGCCAAGGGCGTGCTCAGTCGCCTCCGTGAGGAGATGGCGCCCAAAGCTGAGTTAATCGAAAATGTAGATGATCTGGTGGAGTCCCTTGCCGGAGGCATTCCTGCAAGCTTCAAGAACTCACTCCGTGCATCTAGCGCTTCGATGTCACTCGCGATGGTTCAAGCCCATGGAGTCGAGGTTGATCCTGCTGCGGTCTCCAAGGCAATGCCTGTCAGCGCAGATGGCCAACAGGTAGTCTTTGCTCCTTTTGCAGCTACCTGTGGCAAGTACAGACCGCAGTTAATCAACACAGTTCCAAAGTACTCTGAGGAACTGCAGCGAGCCAAGAAGGCGGCGAAGGCTGCGGCGTCAGGGACTGGCGGGAAGTCTGTGGCATCTGATACTGCCACATACTCGATGAGGCCCCCAAAACCAAAGTCTAAGTCGAAGAAGCCAGTTGCTCCTCAGTAGTCATGTCTGTAATAGTTAATAGCCTGTCTCTTTTGTCTAGAACATGCCTTTGGCGAGTGTATCTATTGATACTTTATTATGCCTGAATGGACTCGAGCCTTTTGTCCATGCATCGCCTTAGTCTTCTTATTATATCTTGCTTGACTTGTGATAGGGCACATCGAGTGGTCCTTCGAGTGAACCTCGGAATATGCCATCTATTGATGATACTTTGGCGTAGTCGCGCTCAAGGGTGGATGAGCTGTCTCTGCTCTCGCGACTCCGTGACCGCGTGAAGCAGTTGGAGCGCGAATTGCCTGTGCTCCGTGGTAACGCGGATGTATGGAAGTTGAGGGCAGAGAAGGTCGTCGCCTGAGAGCAATATCTGCTAGGGGAGGTGACGCAGCTAGGCGACCAATTCAAGTGTTAACTTTCTTCTTCCTTATCTTTTCTTGTAGCCACTCGCAGTAGTTTGTTGTCTTCATACTTTTGCCTTTGCTTGGTACAGTTGTTAGTGCACGCCATCCGCAAGATGAGAAGGACAGGATTGCCATCCGCATGAATGATCTGACCCAAGAGCAGCTTTAGGCGAGTGGGTACTTTTGGGTGCATCATGATCGTGCAATCGCGCTTGCGACCCTGCAGGATTGTTCTTCGCGAGTGCTTCACTTCCTGAAGAAGTCGCAATCGTGCTTCAGGAATATTTATCAAACCATGTTCCTGCTGGACGTCGTTCCATCGAGCCTGCTAGCCCTTCTTGCCAAATTTCAAGACTTGAGTGCAGTCCGCGAGTGTGTACGGCAACAGTTAGTGGCTAGTGGCAAGGCTGCTCTGTCGCTGGTGCGACTGCATAGGCCTGATATGGATGTTGCAGCGGTTCTTGCTGCGGACCTTCATGCCGCCAAGAGTTCGACCTGGAACATGGTTCCTCACTACCAGGCGGTGGATCGCCCAGTAGAGGAAATCGTCGACTTCTTCGAGGAGCAGACAAACGTTCCTTTGTTGCAACAGTAGATTAGTTTGTATCCTGCACATAGTTGCACCAGTGTTGTAAAGTTCATATATATATATATATGTTGTGTATAATTGATTGACATTGATGTATATAAAGAGATTGTTGGCGTGTATGTTTTGCGAGTGCGTTGCACTATGCGATTCCTTTTCGTTAGCCTGACTTGTGTTTATCTCAGCACCTTGCCAACCTATCAGGTGCGTTGCAACTGGGTTGGTGTTTGTCAAGGGTTCGATTAGTGCGTCAGCTACTCAGGATACCGTGTTGGTTCGTAGAACAGATGTGTATAGGGTGGCGCAGCCGCCGAGTGGATAATTTGCAAAAAATAAAAGAACACAGAGTTTTGGGGCACTTAGCTTTATTTATTCACAGGATAGTACGGGGTACAATGTGTGGCTAAGTACCCTTGGCTGAGTAGCCTTATTTGCAATGTAAAAAATAAAAGACGACTAAGGGTAGAACACCGCAGCTGCGTGACATTCCAGGGGTTGGAGTACGCGACTCCTATCTCAAAATATTTAAGGCGATAGGCGCCACCTGGGATTACTTCTGTAATCACGTATGGTCCCTCCCAGGGGGACTCAAGTTTGATATGCCCTTGCTGTTTCAGTCGCAGGACCAGGTCTCCTTCGGCGAAGGACCTAGGGCGTAGCCTTCTGCTGTGGTAGTTGCGTAGGTTCTGCTGGTAGATCGTTGATCTTTCCGTGGTGATTTCCCGTGCCTCGTCAAGGAGGTCGACGGAGTCTTCGAGTGCAAGAGTTGATTCCTTCTCGCTGTAAGCGACCACTCGCGGTGCTTTGTATCGTACCTCTGCGGGTAGCACCGCTTAAGCACCATGCACCATGAAGAACGGAGTATACCCCGTGGCACTGGTTGGAGTTATGCGCATGCTCCAGAGTACCGATTGCAACTCGTCTGGCCAGCAGCCTGCGGCTTGTTCGAGTGGCCTGAGGAGTCGCTTCTTGATGCCGCCACAGACGAGCCTGTTGGCTTTTTCGACCTGACCGTTGGTCTGTGGATGTGCTACGGAGGCATAGCTTACGTTGATTCCCAGATTCTCGCAAAATTCTTGGAACTCCTTGGATGTGAAGTTCATCCCGTCGTCTGTGATGATGTTGTGTGGTACTCCAAAGCGATAGACGATGGACTTGAAGAACTTCACTGCATTGTATCCTGACTGGTTAGTCACTGGCATGGCCTCTATCCACTTGGTTAATTTGTCTACTGCGACTAGGAGGTAAACGTAGCCTCCTCGCGAGGACTTTGGGAGCTTTCTGACCATGTTGATTCCCTATTGCGCGAAGGGCTAGGCCAATGGAATTGGCCGGAGCTCTGTGCCAGGTGTGTGTGGCTTGTCGGTGAATCGCTGGCAAGCGTTGCATTTTTGGACGATGTCCTTGGCGTCACGCATGGCCATAGGCAAGTAGAATCCAGCTCATAGAGCTTGGGCGATGAGGGCGCGATTGCTGGCGTGGTGCCCGCAAGTCTCCTCATGGATGTCGAGGAGAACAACTCTTCCATCGGTGTTGGAGACGCATCGTTGGAGTACTCCTATGATGTTGCGCTTGTATAGTTCGTCATTGATAACAGCGAATGCCTTGGATCACCACGCAATGTGCAGTGCGTCAGTCAGATCATCCGGTAGCCTCTTGCTAAGAAGGTATGTGATGTACGGTTGTGTCCAAGATGGCTCGATCATGATGACACTCATCGGTCCTTCGAGTCTTGTATCAAGCTCTAGGTCATCGAGTGCCATTGGCTCATTGGGGCGGTGCAGCCCCTGAGTCCGTTGTTGTTCATGTTGTCTTTTCTGCAGCCTTTGTCTTGATGGAGCGTTCGCAAATGCGCTCGAGAAATACCCCAGGTGGTATGGGGGCGTAGGTAGGGCCAATGTTGGCGAGTGCGTCTTCCTCTTCATTGCTTTCGCGGCCTATGTGCCACAACTCGCAACCGTCAAAGTCCCCTTCGAGTGTGTCGTAGAGGTCGCGGTAGGTGATCATATTGTCGTTCAGTGCGTCGCACTCGTGCATTGTCTGGTTGACGACCAGCTTGGGGTCGCCGTTTATTATGAGCCTCTTGGCGCCACAGGCTTTTTCCATCCTCATCCCATGTAGCGGGGTCTCGTATTCAGCTTCATTGTTGGAGGCGGTGAACTGCATTCGTAGAATATATTTCAGCTTGTCTCCCTGGGGCGATGTCAGTATGACACCTGCGCCAACTCCATCCTTTCGCTTGGATCCGTCGAAGTGCATTGTCCAGAGGTAGGACATATCTAGTTTTGGAGGGAGCTGGTTCTCCATCCAGTGCACGAGGAAGTCAGGGAGAACTTGCGACTTGATTGCATCGCGTTTTTCATATGTAATGTCTCGTGGAGACAGTTCGATCCCCCAAAGCGCGACTCATCCGGTGGTGTCGGGATTGTTGAGGATATGCCCAAGCGGGGTGTCGTTGACTACCACGATTGGCTGTTCCTGGAAGTAGTGGCGCAGTCGCCGGGCTGTCATGAAGACGCCGTACACCAGCTTCTGGTATTGCGGGTACCGCTGCTTTGTTGGTGTGAGTACCTCGCTGAGGTAGTAGACTGGGCGCTGTACCCCGTGGACCTTGTTTTCCTCAGCTCGTTCTACCACGAGCACCGTGCTGACCACCTGGTTGGTGGCGGAGATGTATAGGAATAGTGGTTCCCTTTCGCGTGGGATCACCAGTACTGGCGAGGTGGACAGTAGGCGCTTGAGGTCTTCGAATGCTTCCTCTGCCTCGTTGGTCCACTCGAACTTGTCAGCTTTGCGGAGAAGTTGGTAGAAGGCTAGTGCCTTTTCGCCCATTCGACTGATGAATCGACTGAGCGCCATGATTCGCCCAGCCAGCTACTGGACACCTCTTATGTTCTTCGGCTTCTCCATGGCCAGTATGTCTTTTATTTTCTTCGGGTTCGCCTCGATCCCTCTCGTGGAGATGAGATACCCGAGTAGTTGCCCAGATGGTACGCCGAAGGCGCACTTGTCCGGATTGAGCTTGATCCGGTAGCTGTCGAGGTTGGCGAAGGTTTCGTGTAAATCATCGATTAGTGAAGCTTCCTCTTTGGTCTTGATTACGATGTCATCAACATAGACTTGGATGTTATGACCAAGTTGGTTCTTGAGGCAAGCCTGCATGCACCGCTGGAAGGTGGCTCCTGCGTTTTTAGCCCGAAGGGCATTGTGTTATAGCAGAACACACCAAAAGGCGTTGTAAATGTCGTTTTCTCTTGATCCTCCTCCTTCATTTGAATCTAATTGTAGCCTGAGTAGGCATCGAGGAAGCAGAGATGCTCACATCCCGCGGTCGAGTCGATGATCTGGTCGATTCGTGGCAGCGGGAAGTGGTCCTTCGGGCAGTGCTTATTCAGAGAGGTGAAATCCACGCACATCCGTAGGTTATCCGTGTCCTTTTTTGGTACTAGCACTGTGTTGGCGAGCCAAGTGCTTTCCTTGATCTCGCGTATGAATTTGGCATCGAGGAGTCTGTTGATCTCCATTCTGACTGCTTTTGCTCTTGGCTAAGACAGTCACCGAATTGTTTGTTTGACTGGCCTTGCGTCTGGGTTGATATTGAGTGCGTGCTCGGCGAATTCCCTGGGAACTCCTAGCATGTCTGCTGGACACCAGGCAAAGATTTCCCATTGCTCATGGAGGAATTCGACGAGCGCGAGTTCCTATGCGGGACTCAAGTTGTTGGAGATGAGGGCCGTCGTGGCGGGATCCGATGGGTGGACCTGAACTTGGCCGGCTCAGGGGAGGCAGACTATTGTCTGTCGACTCCTTCAATCTTGCAAGTTCCTCCTACATGCTGAAGGACTGGGAAATTCTGTTGAATTCCCTGTCGCAACCGTCGGACCTCTCAAAGCTCCTGTTGATTGTGATGACGCCGTTAGGGCTTGCCATTTCCATCTGCAGATAGGTGTAGTGTGTGATACATTGCAAATGTATCTATAATTTTTGATGTTCCATGCTTGGTTTTATCTCCTTTCTTGTGTTTTGTCCACACTTTGGAGTAATTTTCATATGATTTCTTGGACTAACCTATTAACAAGCGCCACGATTGACTACATTTTTCTGCTGTTTTTGGTTACAGGAAAGTCAGAAAATGAATATTCTCGGAATTGGACGGGACAAAAGCCAAAGTGCCTATTTTTCCGGAAGACTCGCGGAGCCAGAATACGAGACGGAGGAGGGCCAGGGGCTGGCCACACCCCCCCCCCCCTAGGCGCGGGTTGGGCCTGGCCGCGCCCGGGCATGGTGTGGGCCCCCCATGCACCCCCTCGGTCTCCCTCTTCGCCTATAAGAAGCCTTCTGACCTAAAACCTCCGGGGGGGGTCGATGTTTTTCCAGAAGGAGTTCTGCTCTACCGCCACCACCAGATTCCACAAAACAGCACCAGAAACTCCGTTCTGGCACCCTATTGGGACGGGGAATTGGAGGAGATCATCGCCATCATCATCACCATCGCTTCTCCATCGACCATCCATGTTTCCCCCATCTATGAGTGAGTAATACCCCGCTGTAGGCTATGGGGATGGTAGGGATTGGATGAGATCGTTCATGTAATGGCATCAGATTGTTAGGGCATGGTGCCTAGTATCTTTTATTAGTGCTTTATGACTTTGTTGCGACTTGTTGTGCTTAATGCTTGTCACTAGGGCCCGAGTGCCATGATTTGAGGTCTAAACATGTTATTGATTCATTATGATAGTATTGTTTATGGTCTTATCTGCAAGTTGTATACACACGTTGTTGTCCGAAACCAATGGCCCCGAAGTGACAGAAATCGGGATAACCGGAGGGAATGGCTTTGATGTGAGGACCACATATGTTCACGGAGTGTTAATGCTTGGCTCTGGTGCTCTATTAAAAGGATCACCTTAATTGCCAGTAGTTCCCTTGAGGCCTTGCTGCAAACGGGCTGGAGGGACAAAATATGTTGTGCAAGTTCTCATTGCGAGCACGTATGACTATATATGGAACACATGCCTAGGATTATCTAGTACTTGGATGCTTTATCTTATTTATCTGCAATTGCCCTATGTTCTGATTGCTATGTGAATTGTCTTGTCCATGCAACGCCCATCCATCCATCCCTATGCCTACCGCACTCGAATCCAACTATTTACTGCTATTGTCACTGCTGTCTTTATTTTACTACTGTTGCTACTTTGCTATTCCTACTAGAAAACTGTTGCTACTGATAAACTACTGTGAGCAAGATTGTTTCTAGGTGCACCTGAATTGACAACTCAGTTGTTAAGGCTTATAAATATTCTTTGGCTCCCCTTGTGTCGAATCAATAAATTGGGTTTCACTTCCCTCGAAAATACTGCGATACACCCCCTATACTTGTGGGTCATCAAGACTAATTTCTGGCGCCGTTGTCGGGGAGCATAGCTTTATTTATCAAGTCCACTTGGAATCACTATTGTTCAAGCTAAGTTTATTTCCGCCTTGTTTGCTTGTTTCTTTATCAAAAATACAAAAAAATAGTTCCTACTCTAGTTGTTATTTTCGCTGGTCGGTTATTGTCTTGCTTTATCATGCTTGTTGTCAATGGTTGGTTTCTTTCAAACTGAATCTTATTGGCAAGGTGGGTTCACGGAAGATCAAAAATATTATTATAAGGAACACCACTTGTCACAAAAAGGGAAACACTTATGGGAACAAATTGATAAATTGTATACCATTGCTAGAAACGTGTGCTCTACTTATAATGTTACTTATTTCTTGGATAAATCTTGTTGCTGTAGGAGGTACAAACACCTCCCTTTTCAATGTGAGTATAATGAAAATGTTACCATATCTTCTTATGTTAAAGGAAATTATGACTTTTATGATGTGTAACAAATTGAAGAATTTATTGCTTGGAAGGGTGCTTTTGAACTTGCTACTTTGCTTGAAAATATTGATGATTCACCTTACAAATATGAGGTTTATGGCATACATAAATTTTTCTTTGATAATTACAAGGATGAAAATGGCTATATTCTTGGATATATTAATAGATGCTTTCCACAAATGGAAGAGACTAATGCCTTGCAGGATCCTATGGAAGAAGAAATTGATGAAACTGAAATCTCATTAGATGAAAAAGAGGAGGAGAGTGATGAACAAAAGGAGGAAGAATGCATTAGCTACCCATGCCTACCTTCTAATGAGAGTAACTCTTTATCCATTACATTATTTGATTGTCCTCCATGCTTACTAAAGGAGGATGAATATTATGTTCCTGAGGATTCTTTTGAATATGTTTATAATAAAGCTCTAGTGCTTGTAGATCATGAAAAGCATGCTTTATGTGATAGTTATATTGTTGAGTTTATTCATGAGGCTACTGAAAATTATTATGAGAGAGGAAAATATGGTTATAAAAGTTTTCATGGTATTGAAACACCTCTCTATGTGCTGAAAGTTTTGAAGTTACTCTTGTCTTATCTTCCTATGCCTGTCACTTTGTTCTTTGTGAATTTATTTGCATACACGATTCCTATGCATAGGAAGTGGGTTAGACTTAAAAGTGTTTTGAATTTGCTTCTTGATGCTCTCTTTTAATTCAACTCATATTTCTTATGTGAGCATCCTCTCAAACTATTATGCTTGCAGATGATAATATGTCTATTATTCTTGGGAGACCTTTTCTTAAATACTGCAGGAGCTGTTATTAATTGTAATCAAGGGAAGGTGACCTTCAATGTTAAATGACAAGGAACATATTGTATATTTCCCCAAGAATATTGAAAGGACTTATGGTTTGAATTCAATTGAACATGTTGAGGGCATTCAAGTTGGAGAAATATATTGTCCCATACCAAGAGAAAAATTTGAAACTATTATGATTGGGACCATTGCTATCAAGGTTGAGGTAACATAATCATTAGTGGAATACAAAGTTTTGTATCATATGAAATTGTTTTGGTAACAAGACCTGATCAACCTTTTTAACAAAAGGATTTAATTGAACAAAACAATGTTTTCACCATGATTATCTCCGCTTACTTCTATTTTATCCATTTTAGTTTTTGCTTATGCCTAACTTAAAGGCGTTAAAGAAAAATACTTATTGGGAGATAACCCAAAAGTTTTAGATGAGTCTTGGAAGTTATTACTTCAGTAATAACCGCTCCTTATCCTTTTTATTTGCTTTTTGTGCCAAGAGTAACCTCTAATGAGAGAGAAGTAATGATTGGGAAAGTTGCTGTCCCAAAACAGATTTCTGTGCTTCACCTTAAAAATTCGTGTAAAATCTCTGAACGTCTTTTTGAGGCGTGAATTTTTTTGCTTCTGCCCCAGGTTGTTATCTAACTTGCGTTAGTTCAACACTTTTTGATTTGAGCAACAGAAGGTCTTCTAAAAAATTCGTCTTTACCTGCTGGTCTGTTTTGACAGATTTCTGCCATTTTTTGCATTTGCTTCTTGTTGGTTCCTTTTTGAGTTCTTTTGGGGAATTGAGCTTTTTGAGGGAAGTGCTACAGTATCTAGTGTTATAATGGAAATTTATTTGGTGTTAGAACTTAACCTTAAGACTTATTATCTTGAGTGCACTAATGTTGCTAATAAAGATTGTGTGAAGTTTTGTATGAAGGAAAAATTTCAGGTGTATGGAAGAAATGAGTAATGTGATGAAGGATGGACTAAAGCTCAAGCTTGGGGATGCCACGCGTGTCACCCCAAGAAATATCCAAGAAGTACAGCGTCAAAGCTTGGGGATGCCCAAGGCATCCCCTTCTTCATCAATAAAAATCCCAGGTTTCTTCCAAACGCTTCATTTTTATTGTTTCATGCACAGTTGTGTTGTTCTTGGAGCGTCTTATTCTTCGTTTTCGTTTTGGTTTTTTGCTTTGTTTTCTTAGTTTTATGAATAAATTGGTTGGACCTCCTCTTTCATACATTGGTTTGCAAATAGTTTGGTTTGGTTTGGAAAAGAGTAGGAAGGTTCATACTTATGTGGTAAAAAGAGCTTGTTTTTGACTGTGGCCTATGCTTTGTCATGACATGCTTGATATTGTTTTGGCTTTATGCTTAGTATTCCTTGCTGTAGCATGACTTGTTATAAACAATTGAGATTGCTTAATGTGCCTTGGATGAATCATGCGTTGTTTTAGCATATTAAAGCATAGTATAGTGGTATTCTCCTTTGATGCTTTATTTGGGTTGACTTGCGCATGCTCACACCATGTTATGACTATCTCAAGTCACCATAGCCTTTATGATCCTTTAGTTTTCAACTTGTAGTATCACTTTATGCTTTGATCAATGATGTTTTGTCACTCTACATGATTATGGCCATTATTGCTCTCTTAGTTTGTCGCTCCCAGTCTTTTGCTAGCCTCCACAACCAAGTATGAGTTACACTCATGCATCCAACTCCCTAAACCAAGTTATTCCAAAGAGTCCACCATACCTACCTACTAGCATATGCTATTCCAAGTATATTCATGCTTTTGTTTACCTTCCAAATTAAACTTGTTATGAGAAAACTAGTGATTAAAGCTATCACAAACTTGATGGCACAATTTACTTTTCTTGCCCTTAATAAACTTGAACCATTGTGTCGTCTATGTTGTATATGCTTGCACTTATTTGTTGGGAATTAGCAGAACCATGTTGTCATGGGGAACGCTTTCAACATTGCACTTGGTACTTGTACCTAGTTGATATCATGCTCTTTTGTATATGGATGTCGTCGGTGTGAAATGAAAGGGGAGCTTGTAAGTCCATGGAGTTATATATATGTGTTAGAGAAAGCCTGTCATTGGTCTAATCCATGCTGACATGGTGGAAACCTGCAGCGTAACCATAATGAGTTGTCTATGAAGCATTCTTCTTATAAAAAAAGAGTCCTATATTGAGAAAAAAAGAGAAAAAGAAAAAAAGAGATTATGAAAAGAGGAAAGAGAGAAAAAAGCACCATATTCCCATGGTAAATAAGAAGATTGCTGAGATGCTCGATGTCTACTTGCCTTGTCATTTTGAGATGGGGATTCTTCCGCATCATCGGGCAAGGGGTACCCCGTTGGCGGTTCTCTATGATACACATGTACTTACAATGACAAGAACTTACCGATGACTAAACTTGAGTAGCATGAGGAGCGACCCTCATATACAAGGGACATGAGATTCCTGACTTATACTTCGTCAAGCATGTACACCATAGTTTGCTCACTTTAACCGTAATCACTTCAAGATGCTTATGATAGGGGCAATGAGAGCTGAAAGCTATAAGTACCATAATTTTTGGAAGCTCTTTATGAAACTTGAATCTCTATTTCCTTCTATGAAGGCCTTTCTTCCACCATTATATTGAGTCTCCACCTTCTATCTTTATGAACCTACTTTGAGAGCATAGTGGCCATTCTTAGTTCTATGTGCATTGTCCCAAGACTAGTTGATTGATGCATACCTTGATATTGCTTGTTTTAAACTATTTGTATCTAGTCACTCTTATGAACTTCAAAGGTGTCCTATGCATTTATATTTGCTACTCTATGAGGGACAAGCTGAATGCCATTATGCTATGTTTTCTTTATGTGAAACAAACTAACGTCTTGCAAAGTATTGTTATTCATGAATCTTTTGTTTGTGCCTTTTCATGTTGCATCATAGTTTCTTTGTCTTAATGCTAGAACTTTGTCTTTCATGTTATGATTGAAGTACTATGATCCCAGCTTTGAATGTTTTACAAATACTTTGATCAAGTTTATGATGGTGCATGTCACCTCAAAAATTATTCTTTCTTTTTATCACTTACCTACTCGAGGACGAGCAGGAGTTAAGCTTGGGGATGTTGATACATTGCAAATGTATCTATAATTTTTGATGTTCCATGCTTGGTTTTATCTCCTTTCTTGTGTTTTGTCCACACTTTGGAGTACTTTTCATATGATTTCTTGGACTAACCTATTAACAAGAGCCACAGTGCCAGCTGCTTCTTTTCTGCTGTTTTTGGTTCCAGGAAAGTCAGAAAATGAATATTCTTGGAATTGGACGGGACAAAAGCCAAAGTGCCTATTTTTCCGAAAGACTCACGGAGCCAGAATACGAGACGGAGGAGGGCCAGGGGCTGGCCACACCCCCCCCCCCAGGCGTGGGCTAGGCCTGGCTGCGCCAGGGCATGATGTGGTCCCCCTAGGCACCCCCTCGGTCTCCCTCTTTGCCTATAAGAAGCCTTCTGACCTAAAAATTCCGGGGGGTTCGACATTTTTCCAGAAGGAGTTCCGCTCCGCCGCCACCACCAGATTCCACAGCTTGACGAAACTCCGTTTGGCACCTATGGACGAGGAATTGGAGGAGATCATCGCCATCATCATCACCATCACTTCTCCATCGACCATCCATGTTTCCCCCATCTATGAGTGAGTAATCCCCCGATGTAGGCTATGGGGATGGTAGGGATTGGATGAGATCGTTCATGTAATGGCATCAGATTGTTAGGGCATGGTGCCTAGTATCTTTTATTAGTGCTTTATGACTTTGTTGCGACTTGTTGTGCTTAATGCTTGTCACTAGGGCCCGAGTGCCATGATTTCAGATCTGAACATGTTATTGATTCATTATGATAGTATTGTTTATGGTCTTATCTGCAAGTTGTATACACACGTTGTTGTCCGGAACCAATGGCCCCGAAGTGACAGAAGTCGGGATAACCAGAGGGAATGGCTTTGATGTGAGGATCACATATGTTCACGGAGTGTTAATGCTTGGCTCCAGTGCTTTATTAAAAGGAGCACCTTAATTGCCAATAGTTCCCTTGAGGCCCTCATCAAGCAACGAATGGCGGGACAAAGATCTTTGTGCAAGTTCTCATTGCGAGCACGTATGACTATATATGGAACACATGCCTAGGATTATCTAGTACTTGGATGCTTTATCTTATTTATCTGCAATTGCCCTATGTTCTGATTGCTATATGAATTTTCTTGTCCATGCAACGCCCGTCCATCCATCCCTATGCCTACCGCACTCGAATCCCACTCTTTACTGCTATTGTCACTTCTGTCTTTATTTTACTACTGTTGCTTCTTTGCTATTCCTACTACAAAACTATTGCTACTGATAAACTATTGTGAGTAAGATTGTTTCCAGGTGCAGCTGAATTGACAACTCAGTTGTTAAGGCTTATAAATATTCTTTGGCTCCCCTTGTGTCGAATCAATAAATTGGGTTTCACTTCCCTCGAAAATACTGCGATACACCCCCTATACTTGTGGGTCATCAGTGTGGCACTGCCATGAACCTAGCGAACGCGACATGTTCGAGGATGCAGTGGTACTGTGAGGTCCAGTCGACGACTTCGAAGTCGATGCGCTCGCGTCGAAAGTTTTTTGGCGTGCCAAAGATGATGTCGAGGTTGATTTTGCCAAGGGGATATACGCCCTTGCCTGGGACGATGCCGTGGAATGTTGTGTCCAAGGCCTCTAGGCAGGTCAGAGGGATCCTCAATGGTCGCAAGGTACTCACGAACATAAGGTTGATGCCACTTCCGCCGTCCATGAAGACGCGGCTCATGTCGAAGCCTCCAATTTGTGCCTCGAGTACGAGTGGACAATGGCCTAGACGAGGTACTTGGCGCGATGGTCGCGCTTGTCGAAGGTGATGTAGGAGTCGCTTCCACTGAGGTACTCAGGGGTGGATGGTGGTGAGTTTGTTGCCAAATTTACTTGGCGAGTGATGGCCTTTTGCACTCGATTAGAGGGGCGGCCCTTTTGGATCATCATGGTACCCATGGCCCGTGGCTACGGCTCGCTTCCGTGGTGCTGGTCAGGCGTAACTACGTTTGGCGATGGTCCGAGTGGTGGTGGAGGAGCTCCATGTGCCACAACGCTTGGGGCGGCTCTGTAGCCCCTGTTGACTGCGTCGTGATTCATCCGAGCCAGACCCTCATGAAGTTTGAGGAACTCGCGGCAGTCCTTGAGGAGGTGGCTGGATTTCTTTTTGCCGTCATGCTTGTCAATGTTGAAGTGCACCGTGCATGGCCTGGATAGCTTATCCTCAATGGATGTTGCGGGTGCCTCGTCGCGAGTGCGGCGCTGCCATAGTAGCGTGGTTTTCCCGGAGTCACGGTGTCCACCGCTGCGGTAGCCGCTGTTGCGGTTGTCGTCGCGTCTGTCGGTGTAGCCGGCTGCGACCATGTTGACGTCATCGCGGTCGTCGTAGATGCGCATTCGATGCTTTCTTCGGCGATCGCGTCTGCACTCGAGTTCTGCTTCATCGTCGGAGTGAACATGGTTTTTCACCGAATCTTCTCCATCTGCCCACCGATTCGTGATTTCCATCAGGTGGTCAATGGTTTTGGGCTTCGAGCAGCCCAGCTCCTCCCTGAGCTCTATGCGGCAAACGCCGCTGTTGAATGCGTCGATTGCACGATCCTCCGAGATATTTTCTGCGGAGTTCTTGATGATGGACCACCTCTGGATGTACGAGCATAGCGATTCGCTCGACCTTTGCTGGCAGCACCTCAGCTCTTCGATTGAAGCGGGCCTTTTGTAGGTGCGCTTGAAGTTGCGCACAAAGCTATAGACTAGCTCTTCCCAACTGCGAATGGATCCGCGTGGGAGGTTGTTGAGCCATGTCCGGGTGGCGCCCTGTAGCTGTAGCTGCAGGCATTGCATGGCCGTGCTTCGACTCCCGCCGTGGAGCCTAACGGAGGAGATATGATCCTCTAACCAGATTTTCGGGTCCTACAGACCGTCAAACTTTGGGTTCTCTGATGGGAGCTTAAACCCCTTGGGCATTCGCTTTTGCCTGATGGCCCTGCTGAAGCATCTAGCGCCACAGAGCTCCACATCTTCGTCTTTTGAGTCAGTCGACCGGGCACGTCGCGCCCTTGACTTGTCAATCTTGCGCTACGTGATGTCATCATGCGCGTCGTAGTCATGGTCGTGTCGCCATGAGCGGCGGAGTCGAGACAGATCGTGACTGTCGTTGCTAGATGAGGGCGAGGAGTAGCGTTTTGCCAGAGCATTGCCTTTCTTCGGCTTCGGTGTCGGCTCTTTGTCGAGAGCGGCCTCTATTAACCCCAAACCTGTGATCGTAGATCGGTGCATGGCAGCTCGAGGATCTCCAGCTGGTGGCTGGTTGTTGAGGAGGTACATGGTGGCCGCCGTTTTCGCAGCTTGCGGCATTTTTGGAAGCATGTTGCCACGCGTATCCACCATCATGGAGCTGAAGTCGAGGACCTTTGCAGCTTCTACACGCTCTTGTTCAGTGAGGTGGGCCAGTCGAGATCACCTCTTGTTAGCGATGTACTCATTGCACTTGGAGGAGGATCCTCCATGGGAGGAGAGCCCAGCTCATTGGAGGCTCGACTTGTCTGCCGCCTTTTTACGCGCCTCGAGTTGCGCGATTGTTTGCAGCTGGCATTTGTATTCCTCTTTCAGGAGCCAATGGTAGCCCATCAACAGTTCTTGCGGGGAGCCAAAGGGCAGAGGGTGGCCTCGTAGGGCTTCTCGGCAGCAGGCCCACTCGAGATCATTGAGCCTGATCACGACGCGTTCGCCAGTTTGCTCATTCACCATGGTGGGGAGTTCGGCTGCCCCTCCGTTATTGACAGGGGTGCCGTTAGTGGGGCCGCCGTTGGGTGGTCCGCCATTGGGTGGTCCGCCATTAGGTATGCCACCGTTTGGCGGGTCGGTTCCATTGCCAGCATTGCCCGTATTGTCGCGATTGGCGGAGGAGTCGCCCATGTTGATGACGGCGCACATGAAGTGGTTGGGGAAGCTGCTGCTCCCACAACTTTCAGATCCGGAATCGTAGGCTCCATCTTCAGTTGTCAGATCGCTCAGATTGGATTCGCGACTGCTGTCGCTATCTGTATTCTCGACTATTGTCAAGGCATTGAGCTCACTGAGGGTGCCGATCGGCGGAGGGAACCACGATGCTGGAGTAATTGATGGTGTTTTCGGCTGCTCAGGCATGCGAAGTGTGCCCATCTGACCAACTTGGAAGCGGAAGCTCCCGATCGCCAGGCTAATTCCATCGCCCACAGACTCGAAAGTCGGGCGAGTGGCCGACGTGTGGATGGTGAAGTCGAACGCGCCGAAGAGCTCGCAAATCTCCACTGTTGCGGAGTTGTAGATCGCAGTTGATGGGGCCGAAGAAGCCACAACATCAGCACTCCCATTTCCCACAGACGGCGCCAATTGACGAGGGTTTAACTCATCAATGCCCATTGTTATGGACTTGGGTTTCGGAGAAGGAGGGAGCGCTGGAAGCATCAATCGGCTAGTAGACAAGCACACAAGGGGACTCAAAGATTTACCCACGTTCAGGCCTCGTAGAGGTCCCTACTCCTGCTTGTCTGCTCGTGGAATTAACAGAGGAATCGAAGATTACAATGGTGCGCAGATGCAATCTGGCGAGGGTTGTGGAAACTAGGGTTGCGTGTGTCCTCCTCGCCGCCCCCTCCTAGCCTTTATATAGATAGGCTAGGTCTCAGGTAGGAGGTCGAGTCGGTTTACAGGTTAGGGTTTCTCTTTAACCTTTCTATCTTTAACTTCTTCTTGTTCCGCAAGCAATCGAGAGTCCGTAGGTTACTCGAGTTCTCCATTTGGGCCTTAGCGACACCGTGGGCTTCCGCTGTATTCAGGTCGTATATACCAAGATCGAGTACCTGTAGGGTATACCCATGTCAGCTTCAGTTAGGTCTTTCTTCAATATTTTGTTTTCATTGTCAAGCTCCTAGATATGCTTAGATTGCTCGACAATGCTCTTGGCTTTGCAATGGCCTCTGTAAGATGGAAAATGGAAAGCATTATGAGAAGTTGGCAGAAATGGGCCCATGAGGAAAATAAAGAGATGTTAAAAGACTCTGGCTATTTTTGATTTGTTGCTTCAGGAAGGCTGTTTTACCCTGTTCAAGGTCCAGTTCCTTTCGTAGTTTGGCAAATATCTCATTGGTGGCCTCTCTCCGACTATTCTCATTCTATAAAGAAAACAAAGTGCTTAGTTTCTCTAGAGCATCTAGTTAGAACTATTCAGTTTCAACTAAACGCTTGGGGGTACAGTATCAGATTTTTTAATTCAGCAAGGTGTTCTCTCTTAGAGTATCTAGTCAGAATTATTCATTCTAAACTAGAAACTCGGGGGCTACACTGACAAGTTATAGTTAGGGCATACATGGAGAGCATATTTCTCGAATATGCTCCTCCCAAAATAGCAAAACGGTGCACTCCTTTTTCCCTTCGTAAGCTGCCCAGAGCTCATGGCGTAAGCCTCTCTAAGCCTCCCGCGTAAGCCTCTGCGGTGCTGCATCATCTGACCAAGAACGGTATGGCGACGTTGCCTTTGTCAGCTAGGACCACCAGTCCTTGCCTTTGTCTTCTGCTCTCACTCTTCAGTGGAGAGAGAAAAGCGCTGACCATGGAAGATTCATTCCTTCTCTTGTAAGCCAAGTTGTAACCCCGCTACTGCCTGGTTAACTCGGCCCTGTGGGTACCTGCACATAAGTAACATTATGGTCATGCCGACATACACTTTATTCCGGCCGAGGTAACATTGGGTAAATAGCTTCCGAGCCGGGTCGACCATAACTCGGCTCGCCTTTAGGTAATTCGGCCAGCTCCCGCTTTGACCTTGTCATACCTCGGCTAACATTGCCTTTATACCCCGTCTTGACCCTACTCGGGGTTATCCACACAACATTAGTCCCTGAAGCTGGTGCGGTCTTAGCAACTTCAGTTGATAAGGCCACAGCAGGTTCATCCCGCCAAATTCTTAATTCTTCATGTAGAGGTATTCTTATGTCGGCACGTTCCGAACTTAACTCGGTTGCTTTCTTTGTGACTTGGTATTTTCTTTAATCTCCCTTGGCTCTTTCTGAGTTACTTCTCGTTGGTCGAGTTATACTCTCGCATCCGGGTTACCCACTTAGATGCTTTCCTTCTCATATACACTTCCTTGTCCTACGTGGCAGGTAATCATTATCTTTGGCTCATTTTAAGGGCCTGCACATCAGTTTACTGTGCATGATGTCAGGAATTACTGCACAACAGTCAAATCATGGGCGCCTCTTTGATAACCGCAATGCCACGCTGCGTCGCATGATCCGCTGCACCATGTGACCCTCTCTATGGCTTGTCGTTGATTAGCTCCTTCATCGAATACATGGCCACACCGTGTGGCCCGCCCCATTGCACGATCCCACTACCCCCACTAGGGGGGTGGTTAAATAGAGGAGCGGGGGCATCCTTAGCCATTTCCCCTGTTCGCTCCCTCTACCTCTACCTCTTCTTCTTCCTCCTTGTAGCGTTGCCGCCACCACCGCCTCCTCTTAGCGGTAGCACCGCCACTTCCGCGCTCTTGCCTTCACTTGTTCCGCCGTAGCAGCGTCCCTCGTTGCCATTATGGGGCCGCACCAGTCAAAGCCCCTCTCCCCCGGTTCATATTACGTTTGCAAGGAAGAGGATCTGGAGATGTCGCACGAGGTTGCTGCCATCAAGGAACACGAAGAGGGCGGCGCCACCCATGACTGTGGTGCTTGGGCCAGTTCCTGGGTGTGCCAGGATGACCTTGATTGGCTTGTCCGGACCCGGCGCGTCCCTACCGGAGTTAGCTGCCGCCTCCCTGGCGAAGAAATTATCCCCGCTCCCGAGCTTGGTGAGTTCGTAGTTTTCCTCTCTCACTTCCAGCGCGGCTTCGGCCTTCCTATCAGCAACTTCTTCCATAAATTCCTCACCACTTTTGTTCTTCAACCCCATCATCTTTCAGCGAATGCCATTGCCTCCCTCTCTGCCTTCGCGTCCGGGGTCGAGGGATACCTCGGCCTGTGGCCCTCTATCCATATTTGGTTCAAGTTCTTCGGCTTCCGAGCCAATGTTATTCCGAATAAGGATGTTCCTCCGGATGACAAATTACTGATACAATGTGGGGCAGCCTCCATTTCACCTTGGCGAGACTCCGTGTTTCCTAGAGTTACCGGCTTGGAGTCCTGCAAAGGGTGGGCCAAGACGTTCTTCTATGTGAAGAACACTACCTTGAAGGATAAGATTCGGTTGCCTCATTTTTCTATCGTCATCCCTGATAGGACTAAATGGGGCCGAATCCCTGTCGTCGAATAGATGACAAGTACGCCATGAGGGGGTCCTCGAGGCGTGCGGAAGAGAGGGGTGTGAGACGTATGGTGTTCCGGGACGGTGAGCACACAAGTTTACCCAGGTTCAAATCTGCCGGCTTTGGACGAATCCTACTCCTGCTAGCAATCCAGTAATACGGCAGAGCTGGAATATGGGTTACAAGGGTTTGCCTGTGTGAGTTGAGATTGTAGACTATTGGGTGCCCTAAAGGCTCTCCCTAGGACGACTTATATAGATATCCGGCCTAGGGTTTACAGGAGATATCTATCCGGCTACGACTAAGAGTCGGTTACAGAGTACATCTTGAACTACAAGTAACACTATGGGCCTAAGTTGGTAAGTCTTCTGGGCCTTCCCGTAGCCGGACTGGACTCCGTTTCTTCTCCCTCACTGGGCCGCCCGTGAAGCAAAGCTCTAACCTAAAGTGGGCCACCCTGGTTAGTGAGGAACTGTGAGGATACCCGGAAAGTATATCCCCAACAGCAGCTCCCAGAAGTCTCCAAGATCCAAAGTCGGATTCATCATCGTCTAGCTTGATCGTCGGCTTGCAAAATCTTGAAGGGTTCCTGAAACTTCAAAACAAAATATACGATCCGGGTCTCAAAAGTAAGTCAGACCTATTAGTACGTTATTCGGATTTTCCAGCTTGATATTCAAACTAAGCCGGAACTTGGTCTCTAACGTCATCTGACACTGGTCATGGTCAAGTCACGTCACTGACAATCATCCTGTCAGCATGACCGTTGGTGGGTCCGTCGTTCGCGGAACCGAGGCGCCATTTCAATGTGTACGTGGAGATCGAGGCGACATAATCATCGTGTGGGACCTTCCCAGTTTCTTCCACGACGCGTGGCGGTTACACTGTGGCTTTTGCACGAATCTTGGCGCGGTTCGGTGGTTATAAGGGGTGAGGATTTCCTTTTCCTCATCTTCACCTATTCCCTTGTCGTTTCCTCTCCTCCACTTCTCCCCCGCGCATAGAGATCCTCTACTTCCCAGATTCCCAGTGTCACCCATCCAAGGTCAGCAACGCACTGGAGAAATGGCTTCCTCTTCATTGTCCAGCTCGGCTGGCTTCGCAGCGGTGGCGACGGCGGCGGCAGCGGCAGAGAAAGAAATCAACCATGGGGTTTGGATCTCGTGTCTCCTCGACGACGAGAAGCTCCACGGCGTGGGGAATGAAGGGCTCCTCCGCGCCGGCGACAGGCAGAGCGGTTTCGGCGAAACCATCCCCCACCCGCATGCCGATGAGCGGGTACACATCGGCACCCACCTCGTCAGAGGTTTGTATTTCCCTCCCTCGGAATTCTTTTCCGAGGTGATAGATCATTACGGTGTTCAACTTCAACATCTTCCTCCCAACTCCATCTTAGAGATGAGCGCTTATGCGACTTTGTGTGAGGGATATATCGGCATTAGGCCGAGTCTCACTTTATTCCGATTCTACTTTCCTGTCCGTAGAAACTCCATCGCTGCCGGTAATCCTTATATTACCGGCACTATTAGCCTTTCAGTTAGACGTGAGCGTACCTATCCTCGCATTTCAGCTAGTGAGTCGGTCAAACAGTGGCCGGCCACCTTCTTTTAACATAAGGATATTCCTACTCCCGACAAAGCTACTGCTTTGCCGGCTTTCATCGACGGAGCTGCCATGGCCCTAGCGTCTTGGGACGAGGCACCTCCGGCTCTCAGTGATGATCTAATCCTCGCCAAGAGGCGGATCAAATATCTGATAAAACACAAGGGCCTGCGAGGGTCCGACTTAGTCCAATCTTGGGTCACACGTCGGATCCAGCCTCTCCAGCACCACGGCAACCATCTGATGCATTCCATCACGGCATCGAAGAATGACTCCCTCCGCATCAGTCCTAAGGCTTTAAAGCCATGGGATTACATAAGCCAGATCAAATGGTTGATCAAGGAGCAGATTGAGAGAAAGATTCTAGACTTGTCTCTAGACATGCACACAGCAGAAGACCCTATAGTGCCGGTAAGCTTTTAACAATAAACCCTTTTTTATGTGTCTCACCTTTAAGTTATTTCGCAATACTGAGATATTTTCTTCTTTTCGGCATGCCGACCTCCCCGAGTCGGAACTGGCTCCTATCAAGGGATATCCTCTAGAGTTTTCTCAGGAGGAGGAACTGGTTCCACTGCCGGACGTTGTGCCCAGGAAGCGCAAGGCTCCGACAGTGGCTGTCGGTACAAAGGAAGTGCCAGTCGTGAAGAGGTAACTTTCCACACAACTTTCGCCTTTGTACTTTACTCGTAATTTCTTCCGAGATGTAATGTTTTCTAGTCTATCACATTCTCAGAGCTAAACAGCTCATCAAGAGCAAGGGGAAGGGAACTTCTTCGAAGCCCCTGCGGCAGACGAAGCTGAGTATGGCTTCTCTTGCCATGGCTCCTCCGACTCCTGCCCCTCAACCTTCCACAACGCCGGTGATTACTCCATCGCTGGTTGTTGCAGAAGATCCAGCTCCCTCCACAGGGCCAGCGACCCTTGAGTCGCAGACTGACGCCACCATGGGTGGCTCAGGTTTTGATAAGGGTGAACCCTCTTCGGGTAATGATCCCTCGGCAGAGACTTTCGCCGAAAACCTCCTAAACAATCCGGGACTTGCCAAATTTGGCTTGTCTCGGAAATCTGCGGAGGAAATCTAGCTGCTGGCCCGGCAATGCCTGGAGAGCCGAAATCTCTCTGCCGAAGAAGAAGCACAAGAACTGGAGGACATCAAGTACTCTGACCTTCTTGAACAAGTCCGCCTTCATGACGAGGGACTAAGAGCTGGTATGCTTCCACCACCTCCGGTTATTCCACTCACCCTCGCCGAGAAGGTTACCAACAAGGTGAACATGTGCCTAAGCAAGCTCACACATGAACATCATGTAAGTCAGAATTCCAACTCACGTTTTTCTTTATTGTACTTTACATCATATCCTCTAGCCCCCAAGCATGAAGTTGGATATACAATCCGGGTTTATGCTTCCTTAGGATGCCAAAGAATGAACCAGTATAGCCCCCAAGGCTCGTGCTGATATTAGCTATAATATTAGCCCGAGTCTTTAGTAGACCTCTAACTCTAGGTATTCTGACTTATAGAAAGTTAATTCATATAACCAGGATTTGTTGAAGAATGTCTGCAATAAGCGGAGGCTGATCAGAGCTCTCCGACTTAAGAATGTTGAGCTGAAGGTTTCCAATGATGAGGCCAATGGTAAACATTCCGAGACTCAAACCTTGTCTTGTGTTTTCGTAGTCGAATATTTTTTGCGGAACTGTTGTTCTTTTTGACTTACAGCACTGATAAAGTAGTCTTGTGCTATGATTGAAGAGGCCGAAAATCTAAAGACCCTAGTGGTGGAAAACAAGGATCTCTGCCGAGAGCTTGACCAGCTTAAGGCGGATCATGAGAAGAGCATAGCTCAAGTTCTCGAATCCTCCTCCATGGCCATCGTGGAGCGTGATCGCAAGATTACACTCCACGAGCAGAAAATTTCGGATCTCAACAACGAGCTTTGCAGAGAGAAGGACCTTTCCGAGGCACTCCGGGCTGATCTCCGGAGTCTTCGGGAAGAGAAGACCAAAGTTGATGACGTCATCTTTGGTGTGTTTCCATCTCTCTGACTTGTCTACATTCTTCGACTCTTTCGATGTCGGATTTACTTAACCGTTTTGTGTTATATGTATATGTCCTCTAAACTTGACGGACTCCACTTCTGCCGAGCCTCGCACCCACTGGCTTACCCAAGTCGGTGATCTGCTTCATGACTTCCTTCAATCCATTGAGGATATTGGTGAAGCTCTCAAGGTTCCGGACATGCATAGCATGTCCGACTTTCAGGTGCAGGACAACGCAAAGGATATGCCACAGCTTGTTCAGGACTAGAACATGTCCTACACGCGATCTGCGACGCAGAATGCTCTCACCATGGTCATGAGCCACCATGGAAGCATGGAGATATGGAAAGCGACCAGAGGGTATTCTACTATGGATGAAGACGGGCATGAGCAAGACATCAAGGCCATCATGGACTCTTGCGCTAGATATGGGTGCCATGTAGCTGACTTAACCAGCTACGACACTCCCTTCTTCACCCGCGTGGACACGCCGCCTCCACCTCCTGAAGAAGCAGCCTAAGTTTTCGACGATGGCCAAACCATATCGGATTTGGACATCTCGGATCGTTATCATGGCGCAGCTGATGTGTCTAGCGAGCCAGAAGCTCCTACCTCCTCTCCTGCATCATAGATTATTAGAAACAAATGTATTATTCTGAAAACATTATGGGTCTGTAAATATGCAGTATGATACTTTTGCTAGTGCCAAGTTTTAATCTATTCAGCACTTTTGGCTTAAATTTTCTGTGCCTGAAATGTTTGCATAAGCACTTATACTTTTTTGTCTATACTTATCGTTTTTCTGGCTTTCTGCCTCGTCCCTTTCGTGGGCCGGCTAAACTTTCTGCACGGAAACTTTGCCGACCAACGGAGCTCAATTGCAAAACCAGTTTAAACTCGGAAACAAAGCCGGCTTCCAGTACCAACAATTCACTACTCGGAAAATGCCCGCATCCGGCAATCAGACAAATAACCAAAGTATAAACTAGAAACTTTTAGAGTTATACCTGAAGGTAGCATTTTTAGAATCGGAAATCTAAACCAGAACAAACATGAGCATAAAGTACTTTCAAGTATTCTGGGATTTTCGACTATGACATGATCATTCGGAAATAACATGGTAAAAACTTCTCAGAAAAAACTTGAGGCAACCAAAACTTTTATTTCTCACAGAACATGTACATATGTATGATTACAAACAAGGATAAACTAAGAATAAAAGGGATGTAGCTGAGAAATATTCCATGGTCTGTCTAATTCATCCGGATTTGTACTACCTCTTCTTAGTAGCAGGTCTTTCTTTGACTGGCCTCATATCAGTTAAGTAGTACGAACCATGGTGCAATACTCGACTAACTAAAAAGGGCCCTTCGCATACTGGGGAAAGTTTGTGCTTTCTTTGTTGCACAAGCCGGAGAACCAAATTGCCTTTATTGAAAGATCTATTTCTGACTCTCTGACTATGATACTTGCGTAACTTCTGCTGATAGGCTATTGATCTCATTTCAGCAACAACGCGAACTTCTTCAACTAAGTCGAGATCATTTTGTCAAGAAATCTCGGCATCCTCTTCGATATACGTGGCCACTCTAGGAGAAGTGTGAATCAAATCACTAGAAAGAACTGCTTCTGTGCCATAGACCAAGAAGAAAGGTGTGTATCCGGTTGACCTGTTCGGAGTTGTTCGTAAACTCCATATTACAGAGGGTAATTCCTCTGCCCAAGCCCCCGCAGGACGTCGTAGTGGTGCTTCGAGTCTCGGTTTTTGGCCTTGCAGGATTAAACCATTTGCTCTTTCGACTTGTCCATTAGCCTGTGGATGTGCGACTGACGCAATGTCAAGCCGTATATTTTGTTCGTTGCAGAATTCAGCCAACTCTCCCATAGAGAAATTACTCCCGTTGTCCGTGATAATACTATGCGGATAACCATACCGGATTATGACATCCTCGACAAATCTTTTGGTTGTTGCTCCATCACAACTAGTGACGGGTTTAGCCTCAATCCATTTGGTGAACTTATCCACCATCACTAAGAGGTGAGTAAATCCACTTGGAGCCCGTCTAAACGGTCCTACCATGTCAAGCCCCCAGACCACGAAAGGCCATGTTATAGGTATTGTTCGCAACTGATCAGCAGGAACATGCGCTTGTTTGGCGTACTTTTGGCAGCCCTCGCACGTTTTGACTAGCCGTTCGGCATCTGCCTTGGCTGTAAGCCAGAAAAAACCGTGTCTAAAAGCTTTTGCCACTAAAGATTTGGCTACAGCATGGTGACCACACTCGCCTTCGTGGATTTCTCTTAAGATTTCCACTCCTTCTTCCGGAGATACGCAGCGCTGAAAGACCCTAGACACACTCCGCTTATAGAGCTCACCTTTAACTATAGTATAGGCTTTCGCTCGTCGGATAATCTGCCGGCTCAGAACCTCGTCTTCGGGTAATTTTCCATCTACCAGATAATCAAGGTAGGGTTGAGTCCAGCTAGGAATTACAGCCAGAATTGCTATTAGAGGTGAGTCGGATTTGGTCGGATATTCCTCATCCACTCCCTTTATTGAGGGAAATTTGAGGTGCTCTAAAAAAGCCCCATCCGGGACCTCTTTCCGTGCAGAGCATATCCAAGATAGTGCATCTGCTTCCTCATTTTCTGCTCGAGGGATGTGTTCAACCTCAAACCCTTCAAACGATTTAGATAAATCATCCACGACGGCTTTATATGCTGCCATGTTTATTTGCATTACAAATATCCGACACTTGCTGAGCAACAAGATCCGAATCTCTGTAACACATCAAACATCGGATGCCGATATCCTTAGCAATCCGGATTCCATGTAGCAGTGCTTCATACTTGGCAATATTATTTGTCGCTGTGAAGTGGATCTGCAACACGTATAGAAGTTTATCTCCTTGGGGTGATTTGAGCACCACGCCAGCCCCTGAGCCCCCGCGAGCCTTAGACTCATCAAAATATAGGGTCCAATATTCCGACTCAGGGAAGGTCATATTCTCCTTCGTCTCTGTCCAATCAGCAACAAAGTCGGCAAGGATTTGGGATTTGATTGTTGTCCGAGGTTTGTACTCAATATCGAAAGCTGAAAGCTCTATGCCCTATTTTGCGACGCGTCCTGTGGCGTCACTATTGTTGATTATATTTCTCATGGGAGTTGTGCTCACCATGGTAATTGGATGCTCCTGAAGATAATGTCGTAGCTTATGAGATGCTAAGAACACACCATAAGCCAGCTTTTGATAGTGCGGATACCGCTATTTTGATTCTGTCCGGACCTCGCTGACAAAGTAAGTCGGACGCTGCACCAAGTGTTCCTAATTTTCCTCCGGTCTATCCACTACCATAATGATACTGGCGACTTTGTTTGTCGCAGCAAGATAGAGCAACATTGGTTCCTGTGGTTCCGGCGTAGCAAGGATAGGAGCAGATGAGAGTACTTTCTTCAGGTCTTGTAGTGTGGCTTCAGCTTCGTCGGTCCACACAAAATCCTTGCTCTTTTTCAGGAGTTTGTATAATGGTGCGGCTCTTTCACCAAGCTGGCTTACAAACCGACTGACTGCAGCGATGCAACCAGTTAGTCTTTGTACGTCCTTCAGGCGAGTTGGCCTGGAAATATTGAGTATAGCCTTGATTTTGTCTCGGTTCACCTCTATGCCTCTTTATGGCACGATGAAACCTAACAATTTTCTGGCTAGAATTCCAAAGAAGCATTTCTTCGGATTAAGCATTATGTTGTATTTTCGTAGATTGGCGAACGTTTCCTCTAAGTCAGAAATCAATGTTTCCTTTTTTGGACATCACCGCAATATCATCCACATATGCATGTACATTGCGTCCGAGTTGGTCGTGGAGGCAACACTGCATTGTGCGCTGGTACGTAGCTCCTGCGTTCTTCAGCCCAAAGGGCATCGTAACAAAATAAAAGGTTCCGAAGGGGATTATGAATGAAGTTTTGACTTTGTCAGATTCCTTCATCCGGATTTGGTGATAACCGGAATATGCGTCGAGAAAACAGAGGAGTTCCGAGCCTGCCGTAGAATCGATAACTTGATCAATCCTAGGCAGAGCGAACGGATCTTTGGGACAAGCCTTGTTCAAGGCGGTATAATCAACACACATCCTTAAATTAGTGGTGTCCTTTTTAGGGATCATTACAGGATTGGCTGACCACTCAATGTGGATGACCTCTTCTAAGAATCCGGCTAACTCGAGCCGTGCTAGTTCCTTAGCTATTGCCTTACGCTTTTCATCACCGAAACATCGTAAGGACTATTTGACGGGTTTAGCGTTTGGGTTTACATTTAAAGAGTGCTCGGAAAGTTCCCTAGGTACTCCGGTCATGTCAGATGGCTGCCATGCGAAGATATCTTGATTTGCTTTGAGGAACTTGACGAGCGCGCTTTCCTATGCGCTACCTAGGCCTACGCCTATATGGTTCACCTTGGAGGGGTCATCATCCTTCAATGGCGTCTTCTTCGTCTCTTCTGATGCTTTGAACTCCAGATTCGGCTTTGTCACCTCCTTCTTTGTTGCGGGCATCTCGGATGGATATATGCTCTTCTTGATCTCCTGGTACTCCTAGGCGTGCAGCACGGCTTCAGCAAAGGCGGCATTTCCATCCTCGCACTCTCGCACTTTTTTTCGGGTCTCCCCTGATGGTGATCATGCCGTTGGGACCTGGAATTTTCATCATATTGTAAATGTAACACGGATGAGCCATAAAAGCGCAGTAAGCCGGACGTCCGAATATAGCGTGGTACGTGCTCTTGAACGGGACCACTTTGAAGGAAAGTGCCTCCGTCCGATAGTTCTTGGAGTTCCAAAGGTAACATCCAAAGTGATTTCTCCCAGGGAATTTGCTTGTCTTCCTGGGACAACCCCGTCAAAGATCACAGAGTTATGGTTCAGCTGGGTCTCCGAGATCTTCATCCGGCATAGTGTTTCGACATACAGAATATTAATACTGCTGCCACCATCCATGAGAGTTTTGGAGAAACCATAGCCGTCAATAAGTGGATTGACGATTAAGGCGTATTTTCCTCGCCTGTGCAACTTAGGCGGATGATCAGCATGGTCAAATGTGATTGCCACTTCCGACCAGTCCAAGAATTGGGGGACAGCCGGAACTGTTGCATTGAGCTCATGTAACACTGCCTTTTTGACCTTTGCTGGTTGAGATCCGAGGAAGGTGACATAAGTGTCTTTCTTGGTCGAATTTTTTTCTTCCCTTCCGGCTTGGGGTTTGAAGCATCAGCTTCCTCAATGTCAGAATCTTCCTTGGTCTCTTTATCTTTTTTGGGATTCTTCTTTCCCTTCTTCCGCTTAGCTTTGTAGCCAGCGGTGTCATCTCTCTTAATGTCGTCATTGAAATGACACTCGGTGTTTGTGTGGGACGAGCCCCCATTGGCATCTAAGTGATGCACACATGGGTTATTGGCAATATCGGCCCAAGAGTAGGTTTTTCCGGGTTGCTGGTCTCCTCTACCCTGGACTCTTGATGTCCCATGACCGCAGCCTCAGCCACCACCACGTCCTCCTCATCCTCCAGACCCGAAAGTAGCAGTGACCACTGCCGTTTCCGCGTTGGGTTTCTCTTCTGAGGTATTCTTGCGCTTCTGAGCTTGTTGCTTTGGTTGTTTTGCCGAATGTGGCACAGCCATGGCGTTGAGTAATCCCTCTGCATCGTCATCAGCATCTGCATACTTTCTCGCTGTTTCTATCATCTCTCCCAAATCAGTGACCTTGTCACACTTCAAACGATGACGCAGTAAACCAATTGGGAGACCTGCAATGAAAGCTTCAATCGCAGTTTGGTCATTTACTCCTTCACAGGAGTTCTTGGTGTCGATCCATCGTCCGAGGTAATCCCGACAAGTTTCTCTGGCTTTCTAGGTGCAACGCTGTAGGTCTCCGATCGTACAGGGCCTCCGGTGTGTGCCTTCGAAATTCCGAAAGAACGCACTTTGCATGTCATACCAGTTGTGGGTGGTGTTCTCCGGAAGTTCATTGAGCCATGATTGTGCCGTCTTCCGCAACATGAGTGGGAGATATCTGGTTGCGACCAGGCTGTTTCCGCCTTTGGAGATGCAGCAAGCTTGGAAGAAATCCTGTAGCCAAGTATCTGGCCAAGCTATACCGTCGTAGGCTTGAATATGTCTTGATATAGCAAATCCTTCCAGGAATCTTGTAGCTCTTATGTGTGGTCCGAAGCACTTTGGGCCCACGTATATGTCATCATTTTCATAGCGTCGGGCCTCTATATTGGAGTTGATCCTGTGCCTTGCATCGTTCGGGGATAGAGATCATCCCGAGTGTCGGCTATGGCTGCGGTGCCTTGGAGCCGGACTTCGGCTTCTGCCACCACCTCCTCCACCACGACGCCCTCCTTGGCCTCCTTGGGAGCCGTTGTGATGGCTACTTGGCGGAGAAGGAGGAGCAGCTGGGTTATTTCCGACTGATCGCCGGCCTCCATCCGGAGCATCATTATTCCGGTTCCGGGGAGGGTCTTCATTGTGACGAGCCCCCTGCCGGCTTGTCTCGGCACGGTGTCCGCCGTTCCTTCGTCCGTCATCCGGACGACTTGCATGTCTAGGAGGTGGCATTCTTTGTCGATCCTCCCCCGATGTTTCTCTTTATCTTCTTCCTTGTGGTCCTTCGACTCTCGCCGGGGAGGGTTCCTCGGGTTTAGTGCAGCGATTGCTTCTTGCTCTGCAACTAGGTTAATGTTACGCCAGTCACGGGCAGATTTGTGGTGCTATCCTAAAGATCCGGTTCTTGAGTGGTTATCTTCCCGACGGTCGGAACGATATTGCTATTCCGGCACACGTTGGGGTCTTACATTAGCCCATGCCGGATCTGAGACTAGTTTTTGACTTCCGGACAGGGCGACCTTTTGTTGCTCTAGTCCTTTGTTGAGTAGTTTGATTCCCAACCGGATCTGCTCCGGGCCTGGATTAGCCGATAGGATTTCCTGAGCCGCAACGGTGTTCTGTACTGGTGTTGGATACACCCAATCCCTGTTGCTGTCGTGTCGAGGCATCCCAAGTTTTCCTCCGAAAAGGACTTTGTAAATCTGCGGAAATTGGTTGTCATCAGTATGACACTTCCTGGTCTTCTGGTGTTGCCTGGAGTTGTACTTCTCCGCAGAAGCCATGCGTTTCTTTTCCTCCTCAATGTTTTTGGCTTCATCGAGGAGTACTTGATGACGCGCTTCTAGGGCATGTGCCCTCTTGTCTAGCTCTTCAGCAGTAAGTTCTGCAGCTGTAGGAATAGGTGTGGTTAATGCAACATCGATGAGTTTACGCGCACCTTCAGTGATCACATGTCCATCCACCGACTCCTCTTTTTTGCGCTCGTCTGGGATAAGCGCTCCATCCGAGTCTTCCTCGTATTCCTCGGCAATCACCTCCTCTACCGGAGGGTCTTTTGCTGGGGTCTTGTTCTTCTTGTTCTTCTTATTTGCCTTCTTGGGAGCGCCGGTAGCAAAGACGGCTTTGGGTCCATTTCCCGGAGTCAAGCTCTGATCGGTACTTTCGGACATCTGGACCTCGGGATTATCTCTAATTTCCATGTCATCCTGCGCTTTGGGAGAGTTTTCCCCGGATCCTTCATCCATGGCTTCTCCTTCCTCTGCAGCTTTGGAGTTATACTCCTCTTCATATTCCACGGAGAACTTTCAGAAATCTACTGACGTCATCGATTCGTCTGAGGATGCGGGTACGTCGGCGTTTGTTCCAATCGCCTCCAGCATAGAGTCGGTGTAGTCTCCAGCATCGGCGGAGCCGGATCCGGATCCCACATATCCAACAAAGTGCAACGTGTGCCTCCTGAGATACTTGCGGCTCTCGCGATCGGCCTCCTCGAAACGCCTAATGGTCTCGAGAATATCGTCTATGCTTGCATCTTGCATCATCATGCGTCTTAGCGTGTACCTCAGGAAAGGCCTGTTTGTCCCGGCGTCATCAGAGCCAGAACCAGAGTCGTTTCTATGCTCCTCCTAGATTTTGACTTCAGCGGGTGGGTTGATCTAGGATTCAGCCTCTCTAGGGAGATCCACTCCAGGTTCAACTTGGACCGCTAGGTCTGCTTTAGGCTCGGATTTCTCCACTACCTCCACAACTGGTGTGGGCTGGGTGGGATTAGGGTTTTCTAAGATCCGGAACTCTGCCGCCTCCGAAGACGAAGGGGATCCAGAGATTTCTTCTGCCTCTATCATCACCGCTGGGGTGGGTGGGGCAGGTGCAGCAAAGCCGATGTAAACATCGATCTCGCCAAAAGACATGATGGTGTAGGCAGTCACAGGCTCCCTAGCCGGAATCCAGGTCTCGTCCAGAACGATGAGAGGGACATCGCTGTCATAGAGGATGTGACCGACGGCAATGGTCTTGCCAATTCCGATTCTTGCAGATTCCGCTCGGAACGCAGATCCGAAGCTCACTTTCCCCATAGTGGGCGCCAACTGTCGTCGGATTGATGACAAGTACGCCATGAGGGGGTCCTCGAGGCGTGCGGAAGAGAGGGGTGTGAGACCTACGGTGTTTAGGGACGATGAGCACACAAGTTTACCTAGGTTTGAATCCGCCGACTTTGGACGGATCCTACTCTTGCTAGCAATCCAGTAATACGGCAGAGCCGGAATATGGGTCACAAGGGTTCGCCTGTGTGAGTTGAGATTGTAGACTATTGGGTGCCCTAAAGGCTCTCCCTAGGATGACTTATATAGATATCTGGCCTAGGGTTTAAAGGAGAGATCTATGTGGCTACGACTAAGAGTCGGTTACAGAGTACATCTTGAACTACAAGTAACACTATGGGCCTAAGTCGATAAGTGCTCTGGGCTTTCCCGTAGCCGGACTGGACTCCGTTTCTTCTCCCTGACTGGGCCGCCCGTGAAGCAAAGCTCTAACCCGAAGTAGGCCACCCTGGTCAGTGAGGAACTGTGAGGATACCCGGAAAGTATATCCCCAACAATCCCGAAGAAGTTCAGCAACTTGGTAGATCCGATCGAGAAGCGCATCATTGATCTGAAACTAGAAGGGATGACTAGCAAGGATCTAATGCTCACTTTCATCCGAAGCTGGATCTGCCCTTTGCAACAGTGTACCCACAAAGTTGGCCACATGAGTGGTCACCTCCACCTGAATCGAGTCTCGTCGTTGGAGCTCTCTGACGCCCAAATGTTCTGTCGGGTTAAGTCTATCTTTAAGACGCCCTTGACCGAGGATTGGGAGTGGGGGCTTGAGCACTTAAGCCGAGATAGGCCAGCTCCCAACGTATGTCTCTTGCATAACTTTCTTCCGAGTTAAGTCTTATATCGGCCAGTATTTTCCATTAGACCCCTTTGCTTTACTCTTTTCAAAAATTACTTCAGCAAACAATAGAGGACACTCCGACCCCGACCCTCAAATGGGTCAAGGATCGGGATGTAACACCCTCGAATTGGCCCTATGCAAGTTTTAGTGATTTCCGCCACACCCGTATAGAAACGATTCAAAGATGCCCACCAGGCACTTGCGTGCAGGTGGAAAATGAAGTAATATCATTACACAATAGTCCACGATGGAACCCACAAAAACATATATATATATACAACAATGACTCCATCAGTCGAGAATATAGATATACAATACAAATATCCAAATCATCTTAAAATGATACAACATCTGAGTACGGATAAGAAGCAAATTAGGCTAAGAGCCCTGAAGAAATAACCAATGGCGTCCATAACCCTGCCTAGGCCAAGCCAGAAGGGTAACCCTGCTAACGATGTTGAACTTATACCTATCAAAACAAAAGGGGTGCTAACAAATGGCAAAGAAAAAAGGGAGCGGTCAGTACTGAGGCCAGTACACGGCGAGTCTAGAATTCGGCGGCTCTCGCATACATAGGTATGGTGGACTGAAGCGGCAGCACAGCATGCACTAAACAACCTATATAGACTCGATACAACTGTCGGCTATTAGAGATGGATAAGAAAGACATATTCGGATTCAACCTGATAATAACACCAAACATACCCATCCTAGTATTTCCCCCTCGAAACCAATCGAGGAAGTCCTGCTAAGGAAACTCACACGGTTGGCAGTTTTATTCATCGTTTCCATGGTGGTTATCCAACTTACTAGTCATATCAGATACAAATCAAAATATAACATTAAACTTTGGTTATACTTGTCTATGATCGAGAAACTGTGCTCCAAGTCGTCCATAACCGCGGACATGGCTTTTAGAAAGATTTACCCTGCAGGGGTGCACAAATAGCAACACACACTCGATCAACCTCGGAAAAACCAAATCAAAACCCAATGAGGCATTCACGACAAAGCAATCACAGGATTCAGAAATGTTTCAGGGGGCCACCCCATTAAGCTACCCGCAACGAAGTTGGTCGGCTCCGAGACGGACCCAAGGTTTGCGCCAATGGCTGTAAACGACTAGGAACCCGAAAGTGTGACTGGTCTTGTCGATACCGCGAAAACACTCCGCAATCCTAAACAGTACAGGTGCTCCTCGCACAATCTTAAATAAAGCAGTAAAACATGGCATAAGTACAGGATAGTAATAAAGCCCCAAACTACTTTGTGACCCCAAGAAATAAGAATGAATCAAGCTCTGGCTCAGGGGTTCCATAAGGCCTCCCGGATGTGGATAGTGCGAATAGTCAAGGAACAGGAATCAAGTACTCGGGGTCCTACAGGACACAAGTGAGCATGAAGAACGAAATAGCAGATATTGCTCACCGGTGCCACTTTCATTAGTTATCCCATTACTACTCAGGTTAAGTTGTTTAGGTACCTCGTTATCCATCAGACTCTCACATACCCTACACATGCTGTTCTACGACCCGCATGGCTCAAACAATTCCTGTAGTAATGGCTCATGGGATGGAGGAACAAGCTTCGGTGGGGTTTAAAAGTAAAGGCTATGCAGTACTTGGGATTCAATTTAATGCAATCGTGACTCAATGATGCAAGAATAAGATAGAGGCAATAGGTACTATATGTATGCAAGCATGTGGTAGTGCTTGCCTGGCAGCTTAGTTGAAGCGGCGGACAGATCTAGGTAGTGCTCCTGGGATTCCTGATATATCCCCTGCTCAGCGTCTATTCGAAGAAGAACCAAACAAACAAGGGCCAACATAAATAGAGTGCACAAGCATATGAATTATAATGCGTTAAGCAAACAATCATGCCATGATGAATGATGCACAATTTGCATGGCAATAATGTAGCATGGCATGGGTGAGGTGTGGGGTACAAGAATAAAGCATTTTATTGAGTTTTAGTCACATTTTATACTCAAATAAGTTGCTATATACTTTATATTTATATGATGCATGCTGCAATTCAGAACATGGAATGTATAGATAGAACGGGCTCGTCGCGCTGATCGATCTAGACATATTGTTTGTCAAGTTTGGAGTTATAAAACTAAAGTTATTAATTAAATGAGAAAAGGGCATTTTATTGTAATTTTAATTACCTCGAAATTTTAAATTGCCCAAATAATATTTTGAATAGCATATTTGAATTCCTCACATTTTTCTGATTCAAAAACATATATCATTTGTATTATTTGGTTTTATATTTGAAAAGTTATTTAAATATGATTTGAATTTGAATTTAAATCAATTTGAAAAAGGTTTAATTAAAATGCAATGTGGGAAAACTTTTGTCACCTGTGCAAACCTAGCCACGCTGGCGGCGGTGATTCTTGTTGGGCGAGAACTGCCATGTGAATTCTTTTTGCTACATGACTTAGCTAGCCACTAGGGCTGACTGGTGGGTCCGATGGTCATGCGCCACGTGATGCTGGGTGATCCCTTGAGGCTGACAGGAGGGGATAGGTTGGACCGCGGGTTTAGGGAATAACAGACTGGGGGGTTTTCTAAGAGATGATCACGGCGGCTGACAGGTGGGGTAGGATGGACCGCGGGTTGAGCGAGAGATAAAAAGAGGGGGCTAATCGTAAAACGACCATGGCCCGTACTGTTCTTCTGTTTCCTCTGTCGATCTGACGGATCGGTGATCGAATCGATGTAGCATGGCGTGATGCAAAGGGGAATCGAACTGGCGACCTAGGGCTCGCGCTAGGCGGCGGTGACCACTGCGGCTGGCTAGGGGAGTTGACAGGAGGGGGTTTGGGGCCTAGCTAAGGCTCGATGCGGCGTGGGAAGCTTGCAGACACGGGCGACCGCTGGCGCACATAGGGTGCTCGCCGAAACAAACAGCGGCGCTAGGGCTCTACGGCGGGGCGGATGTTGTCTAGGAGGTGGAGTGGCTTACCGCGAGGAGGTTGCCGGCGTCAGATCGAGGCGAGGCGCGGTGGATCGTCAGGGTTGCACGCGTCCTGGAGGGTTAGGGTTTCGATGGGACGACGCGGTAATGGCGCTCCTGGGGGGCTTCTCCTCCTCGTCGGCGTGTACAGGGCGGGGTAGAGGGACATCCTCGATCTTCTGGAACACCTCCACTTCGGCTGGCCGGCTGGAACGAGGGGGCGACGCGGTAGACGGTGGCGACCGGCGGCAGGTGCTGGCGACGGTGGAGAAGAAAGGAAGGAGAGGAGGGCAGGCTCGGGCGGATCTGGACGAGCCAGGAGACGTGTGGGAGGAGGAAAAAGTGAGGGAGAGGGAGGAGGGGCAGCCGTGGGGCTCGGGCAGGGAAAAGTAGCCTCGGCCCCTTCTCTCTCTTTCTCGATCACGTGCTTTTCTCGGGCTGGGGGAAGGTAGGCGTGGAGAGGCTGCAGGTGGGGTCGGTGAGGGGTAGTAGCTGGAGCCAGCATGGCAGGTGGAGAGAAAAAGAGAGGAGAGAGGGATCGGGTGCAACTAGGGTTATATTAGAGAGGGGCTCGGGTTAGGGTTTGTTAGGGATGGGGTGGGGTAGCTGAGGTGTGGGGCCGAGGAGAGAGGGTGGCCAGGTGGGGCCAACATGGTAGGGAGAGGGGATATCTCGGCATGGTGAGAGGAGAGGGTGAGGTGAGAGAGGGGGATGGTGTAACCACATGAGCATGAGCAAGCATGAAGGGTAGGAGATGGTCATGGGGATGGTCTTATAAGATCATGCATGGCACTACACAAGAGAGGTGGATGAGGTTTGATGGCACAAGGCAAGAAACAAAGCAAGGTAGAAAGGATTGAGAGAAAGAGAGAGATGAGAAGATGATCCACTCAAAAATCAAATAAAACCAAAGGAGGACAAAAGGTGGTGATGGTTGCATGGCCCATGCAAGTATTTTATGCCATGTGTTTATCTTGTGAAAACAAAATAAAATCTCATGGCATTTATTTATGTGCATCCTCAAAAGATGGAGTAAGGGCCAAGCTAAGGATTGAAGGAATGTTCCAAGTGGAGTGAATGGAGATGACCATATTTGAATATATTTTGGACATGCTAGTGTGTATATTCCACTATGTGCATATTATCCTCAAAATATTCCATCATGAACAACCTTCCCATATCATTCCATATGGAAGCAGGTAGAATAGAAAAGGGTCCATTCCAAACAACATGAGCTAGAGATAAACCCAAATAAAATGCAATGCTCACATATGGTGGAATGGTGGAACTATGGGGTGGTGACAAGAAAGGTGGTGGAGTTAATAAAAGATATGCCCCCAACTCAACTTGGGCATTAAACAATATATCAAGAACCAACTACAATATATCAAGAGGCAAATACAATTATTAATGCATATGAGAGAAGATCCAAATTGAAAAGGGTTTTATATGATGCTCAAATGCAAGGTGGCATGATGACATGAGCATGATATAATTATGATGCAACAATTATATGTAGGAGGTAGCATATATATAGACTAGGCTACTAGCATTGCAATTGTTAGACAATTGGGATGCTACAACTCTCCCCTACTAAACAAGAATCTTGCCCCGAGATTCCTATGAAAAAGAAAACAACACAAGGAGAGGCGGGTGTTTGGAACGAAGGTTACCCTCACGTTCCCAAGGTGATTAACAACAGAGTGGTGCAACCATTACACCTTGCGAAACTTGCTAGACTTGTTGCGAGTCGTGCGTTTGCTTGAGACACAAAGGGTTAGGAGAATTGAAGGGTTGTCATGAGGCAAGAAGGGTAGGATGAACATAGCTCCGGTTTTCTCAAGAAGCATGATAAAAGAATAGAACCACTTGTGAAATAAATAGAAAGGATGATGTATCCTAGATAAAGAAAGGACACACCATTAAGATTAAATTTACAGATACAAGAGAAGATGAATCTTTGTCTCGCCGGAAGAAAAGAGCTAGGTTGGAGAGGTTTTGAACTACTATGACAATAGCATCGTATCTTCTCTCGGATTTGAGAAATGAAGCACGGAAACAATATTGCCTTCAAACAATAGAGTCCCTTGATATCAACAGAAAGATTTAGTTAGACATCATCGGATTAGATTCTTCTTGCGCCGGTAAGAACCAAAGGATCACGCAATTGAGGTGCGCTGATATACTTCCAGAGACGGATGTGAAGCTAGATCATGGTGGAATCCCGAGAAGCAAAGAATATGGAGGATCTGGAGTTTAAAGTAGAGATACTTATTGCTTTCTTTAGCCTTGAGGCTAACGCAATAGATTTACGGCTAATGGCATCAACCATAATTGGCTTTACCACAGAAAAAGAATTGATGACACAAAGAGAGAGATAGTTTCCTTTCATCTTGTTTGGGGATGTCGAGCATCGGTAGAATGACGAGGAAAGAAAATAGTTTGCGACTATTTCCACCAGATAATTGAAGATTTTGCTCCATCTAGAATAGACAGACCACCAACAAGAGATTATTGATTACTTTCTTCGAGAGAGCACTCCGGAAAACAAGGACGGAAGTAAAAGTATCAAGGGATAAAGGCCACTTCTAACTTCCGTGGAATGAGTGAAATCACATTAATTCACCAATTCAATGTACAAGAGCGAATGATAAGAGTAGTGGTATGGTAGCTACTCCATCCCCCACTCAAAGCACTACTCCGCACACGAATAAGAAAACCATGCAACCCAACTACCGAAACAGACTGAAGGTATTGACAATAACTCATGGAACTTCGTTAGAAACAAGGATAGATGCAAACGATTCGCCGGATTCACATATAGATAAAGATGATGATGTTGTCGTCATGTCGGAAGTACCAAGCAACCGGAAAGATATGAAGGAAGATTACGGAGGACAACTGCAAGATTCAACAACTACAGAAAAGATAGCACTAACTTGAACATAAGGAATACAAGATCTGGAAGGTCTTCATGGCCTCCGGTGGATTGAGCATAGACGATAGAGCGAGAGGGTTTCAAGAGATTACTTAACGAGATAGAGGTGAAAAGGACTCCATGTTCTTCTTGAAATGATTGAGAGAGGTTTCGCAGTCTTGAGGAAATCTTCGGCGGAACGACGATGATAACTCGCCAACAAGGAAAACTCTAGGTTTGATTGAAGATGGAAGATGGAATTAACAATGGACTTGCTGATTCTAGTATTGAAGTAATGTATTTAGCAGAAGGACATGGTCGAGATAGGTGACTTCAAGAAGCCAGAATTCGCACTTTGAGAACTTTGCACACAGGCAGTGTTCATGAAGCTTGAGAGAAAGGGACACAGATGATCTTCCATGTTCTTCCATTGATATAGAATAGGCAAGCATATTATCAACATATACCACCATGGATTAACAAGATATTCCCAGAATACCAAGTTCAAAAGGCGAGAGAAACGAACAAATGCTCGAACACTTCCTGAGCTCAACGCTCTTAGAAAGATCAATATTAAGAGCACGGGTTCGTGTTGAAGAAGATGCACTGGCAGAATAGATTATCTGGTCCTTCGGAAGAAAAAGAGATGTCACCTGGTTCACATTGTCGATTGGATTGCCGGTTACAAAGATAAAGAGATCTTGGATAAAGAAACGATGATAGCTCATACCTCAAGCAAAGCTATCAGAGACGAAAAGATGCAATCCCCTCGTCTCAAAGAGAATTTTGCAGATATGGAGTTCAAAAACATGTGCAGCATGATGGACAGAAGATAGACCGCCGTAGTGCCTTGAGAAACTCCGGATTGCCAAAGATGCTTGAATATGCATAGATATGATCACGGTGTACTCAAAATCACAGGAGATAACCGTCACCATTTGGAGGATAGTGTTGATAGCATTTTCCATATTCCACTCATGATAAGTGTCCTATAGCTATGCCGAGAACCAAATTACAATCACCAGCATCGGATCGACACATGTTATGTAATTAGCCCAAGAGAATTGGAGATGCAATAAAACTCCAGGATTAAGCGTCGGTGACAAAAGAATGAGTTAGCATGGACATGCCGATAAAAGGGAGATAGATAATGTTTCACACACGACTGAAAAGGAGTGTGGAAACACAGATGTATCAAAGAAAAATTTTCCGCATTTTTCGGCATTAAAATACCAATATATGCGCAAAATCACTTATCAGGTAGAGATTAGCAACTCCACATTCTGTGAAAGCATGCTGGAAGGAAGAACACCCTTAAGAAGATGGCACCGGTTAACAAGGAGTCAGATAGATCGCGCCGGTTTTCAAAAGCCTGTCAGTATGGAATGTACCAACAGTTGATAACCAAAGGCAGATTGTGATAACAAATTGGATGCAACAGATAGACAAGGAATTACACACACACACACACACTTTCTATGGTACTACAGAAACCCAGAACACGTGAATCCTAGTTTGAATTTTTTAGAAGATGATTGAAAACGTTACACTTCCTTACCAGAAAAGGGTGGGTGGGTGGGTAAGAAGAAAAGTGGAAGCAGTCCTACTCTCGCGTTTTGTTTTTCCCTAGTATACATAGCTACCAAAAATATTTGCTAGACTGACAACGACCATTTGGCTGAGACCCTGAAGGGCGGGATGGCTCTGATACCAATTGTAACTACCTCGGTGAATTACGCTCTTAGTTACAAGCCTGGATGAGCGGAAATGGTTAAAATAGTACGGTGGGGCCAAATGCCACTCATAGGTGAACCTTCGGCCGTCCTAACCATTTCCAAACATCGAACAAGAACGAGCGCGAATCGGCAAAAGGGATCAACTACATACACAAATGAGTATGTATGCAAGCCACATACAACAGTCCTCAGAGCCATTCCATCTAAAAGAAATAGAAATATTGCAAAGCCATACGGCAAGATCCAAATGTCCTAGCTAGATATAATAGTTTAGGATATCTCCTCATACATCAAACATCAGAGTATTAGGCGGAAGCGGAAAACAAGATTCGAGTACGGATAAGAAGCAAATCGGCATAAGATGCCCCATAAATAAACACATCCGCCCAGATCTCACGGTTCCCGTTCCCGGAATCTCTACACCGAGTGGTCGCCAACATCATTTGTCTCTTCCACCTAGTATCCATTTTGCGGGTACACTGTTCATGAATCAAACAATTTATCGTGTGAGACCCTAGGGTTTTCGGCAAGTCTTTATGCCTCTAAAGGGACACAACACAGGGTGACGAATTGCAGCAAAAGATAATACCTAACAATTCTATAGATACTGCTAACCATCCGCCTAACCAAAGATAGATGGATGTCCGTGAATTAATAACAGTGTAATAAGATAATATTAAGATCCATCCTCCTCCTCGCTACCAACGAGGAAGCGGAATGACAACCCCATCTGGCAGTTTTATTATCCATTCCATGAGTGTTACACTATTTACTATTCGTACTTAGTCAAATTAAAAGCGGTACTCTAGTTATACTTGTCTATGATCGAGAAACATGCTCCAAGTCATCCATAATCATGACATGGCTTTGGAAAGATTTACCTGAGGTGCACAAATAGCAACACACACTCGATCAACCTCGGAAAAACCAAATCAAAACCCAACGAGGCATTCACGACAAAGCGATCACAGGATTCAGAAATGTTTTAGGGGGCCACCCCATTAAGCTACCCGCAATGAAGTTGGCCAGCTCTGAGGCGGACCCAAGGTTTGCGCCAATGGCTGTAAACGACTGGGAACCCGAAAGTGTGACTGGGCTTGTCGATACCGTGAAAACACTCCGCAATCCTAAACAGTACAGGTGCTCCTCGCACAATCTTAAATAAAGCAGTAAAACATGGCATAAGTACAGGATAGTAATTAAGCCCCAAACTACTTTGTGGCCCCAAGAAATAAGAATGAATCAAGCTCTAAATCAGGGAGGTCCATAAGGCCTCCTGGATGTGGATAGTGCGAATAGTCAAGGAACAGGAATCAAGTACTCGGGGTCCTACGGGACACAAGTGAGCATGAAGAACCAAATAGCAGATATTTCTCACCGGTGCCACTTTCATTAGTTATCCCATTACTACTCAGGTTAAGTTGTTTAGGTACCTCGTTATCCATCAGACTCTCACATACCCTACACATGTTCTATGACCCGCATGGCTCAAACAACTCCTGTAGTAATGGCTCATGGGATGGAGGAACAAGCTTCGGTGGGGTTTAAAAGTAAAGGCTATGCAGTACTTGGGATTCAATTTAATGCAATCGCGACTCAATGATGCAAGAATAAGATAGAGGCAATAGGTACTATATGTATGCAAGCATGTGGTAGTGCTTGCTTGGCAGCTCAGTTGAAGCGACGGACGGATCTGGGTAGTGCTCCTGGGATTCCTGATATATCCCCTTCTCAGCGTCTATTCGAAGAAGAACCAAAAAACAAGGGCCAACATAAATAGAGTGCACAAGCATATGAATTATAATGCGTTAAGCAAACAATCATGCCATGATGAATGATGCACAATTTGCATGGCAATAATGTAGCATGGCATGGGTGAGGTGTGGGGTACAAGAATAAAGCATTTTATTGAGTTTTAGTCACATTTTATACTCAAATAAGTTGTTGTATACTTTATATTTATATGATGCATGCTGCAATTCAGAACATGGAATGCATAGATAGAACGGGCTCGTCGCTCTGATCGATAGAGACATATTGTTTGTCAAGTTTGGAGTTATAAAACTAAAGTTATTAATTAAATAAGAAAAGGGCATTTTATTGTAATTTTAATTACCTCGAAATTTTAAAGTGCCCAAATAATATTTTGAATAGCATATTTGAATTCCTCACATTTTTCTGATTCAAAAACATATATCATTTGTATTATTTGGTTTTATATTTGAAAAGTTATTTAAATCTGATTTGAATTTGAATTTAAATCAATTTGAAAAAGGTTTAATCAAAACAGACAACAGGGGAAAACTTTTGTCACCCAGGAAAACCTAGCCACAGCCGCTGACGGTGGGCCAGTTGCTGACTGGGCGAGAACTGCTGAATTCTTTTTGCTACGCTGCTTAGCTAGCCATCAATGGTGGAGTCCGATGGTCATGCCCACGTGATGGGGTGATCCCGCAGAGGCTGACAGGAGGGGATAGGCTGGACCACGGATTTAGGGAATAACATACTGGGGGTTTTCTTAGAGATGATCACGGCGGCTGACGGGTGGGGTAGGATGGACCGCGGGTTGAGCGAGAGATAAAAAGAGGGGGCTAATCGTAAAACGACCACGGCCCGTACTGTTCTTCTGTTTCCTCTGTCGATCTGACGGATCGGTGATCGACCGACAGAGCGCGGCGCGCGCGGCGTGGGGAATCGAACTGGCGACCTGGGGCTCGCGCTAGGCGGCGGTGACCAGTGCGGCTGGCTAGGGGAGTTGACAGGAGGGGGTTTGGGGCCTAGCTAAGGCTCGATGCGGCGCGGGAAGCTTGCAGACACCGGCGACCGCTGGCGCACAGAGGGTGCTCGCCGAAACGAACGGCGGCGCTAGGGCTCTACTGCGGGGCGGATGTTGTCTAGGAGGTGGAGTGGCTTACCGCGAGGAGGTTGCCAGCGTCAGATCGAGGCGAGGCGCGGCGGATCGTCGGGGTTGCAGGCGTCCTGGCGGGTTAGGGTTTCGACGGGACGACGCGGTAATGGCGCTCCTAGGGGGCTTCTCCTCGTCGTCGGCGTGTACAGGGCAGGGTAGAGGGACGTCCTCGATCTTCTGGAACACCTCCACGTCGGCTGGCCGGCTGGAACGAGGGGGCGACACGGTAGACGGTGGCGACCGGCGGCAGGTGCTGGTGACGGTGGAGAAGAAAGGGAGGAGAGGAGGGAAGGCTCGGGCGGATCTAGACGAGCCAGGAGACGTGTGGGAGGAGGAAAAAGTGAGGGAGAGGGAGGAGGGGCAGCCGTGGGGCTCGGGCAGGGAAAAGTAGCCTCGGCCCCTTCTCTCTCTTTCTCGATCACGTGCTTTGCTCGGGCTGGGGGAAGGTAGGCGTGGAGAGGCTGCAGGTGGGGTCGGTGAGGGGTAGTAGCTGGAGCCAGCATGGCAGGTGGAGAGAAAAAGAGAGGAGAGAGGGCTCGGGTGCAACTAGGGTTAGATTAGAGAGGGGCTCGGGTTAGGGTTTGTTAGGGATGGGGTGGGGTAGCTGAGGTGTGGGGCCGAGGAGAGAGGGTGGCCAGGTGGGGCCAGCATGGTAGGGAGAGGGGATATCTTGGCATGGTGAGAGGAGAGGGTGAGGTGAGAGAGGGGGATGGTGTAACCACATGAGCATGAGCAAGCATGAAGGGAAGGAGATGGTCATGGGGATGGTCTTATAAGATCATGCATGGCACTACACAAGAGAGGTGGATGAGGTTTGATGGCACAAGGCAAGAAACAAAGCAAGGTAGAAAGGATTGAGAGAAAGAGAGAGATGAGAAGATGATCCACTCAAAAATCAAATAAAACCAAAGGAGGACAAAAGGTGGTGATGGTTGCATGGCCCATGCAAGTATTTTATGCCATGTGTTAATCTTGTGAAAACAAAATAAAATCTCATGGCATTTCTTTATGTGCATCCTGAAAAGATGGAGTAAGGGCCAAGCTAAGGATTGAAGGAATGTTCCATGTGGAGTGAATGGAGATGACCATATTCGAATATATTTTGGACATGCTAGTGTGTATATTCCACTATGTGCATATTATCCTCAAAATATTCCATCATGAACAACCTTCCCATATCATTCCATATGGAAGCAGGTAGAATAGAAAAGGGTCCATTCCAAACAACATGAGCTAGAGATAAACCCAAATAAAATGCAATGCTCACATATGGTGGAATGGTGGAACTATGGGGTGGTGACAAGAAAGGTGGTGGATTTAATAAAAGATATGCCCCCAACTCAACTTGGGCATTAAACAATATATCAAGAACCAACTACAATATATCAAGAGGCAAATACAATTATTAATGCATATGAGAGAAGATCCAAATTGAAAAGGGTTTTATATGATGCTCAAATGCAAGGTGGCATGATGACATGAGCATGATATAATTATGATACAACAATTATATGTAGGAGGTAGCATATATATAGACTAGGCTAGTAGCATTGCAATTGTTAGACAATTGGGATGCTACATTCCGCCTTTGATAAGCAGCTTGCTCTGCATACAAGCCCAGCCGCAGCTCAGTCCGCTCGGAAAACTGCTCACGCCAAGGGATTGGTATTGACTTGGACTCTCAGCAGGGAGAGCTATGGCTCACTCGTTGAGTACGCCGATAATTGGAACAAGGCTGAGTACGTTGAGGTCAGCTCTGGTAACCTGGTGAAGTTTGGCCCCGTGGAGATTGGTGCTCAAATGAATACTGCTGCCAAAGCCATTGGATATGCCAGCAAGATGATGGAGGTAAATCCATCAGCCACCTCTTTACATATGCACAAGTCATTGTAGATATATCCTCCTGTCCCCAAGCCTCCTGTGGGGTAACATGTTACTCGGCTAGATGCTCTTAAGATTGAACTTGTGCATCTTTAAATTCCGAAGTATCTTATCTTAGTTAGTTCAAATATTCACTCACCTAGAACCGGGTTAAGTTCCACTTGGCCCGGATTTTGTGAAGTTTTAAATATTCACTCACCTAGAGCCAGGTTAAGTTCCACTTGGCCCGGGCCTTGAGTAGTTTCAAATATTCACTCACCTAGAGCCGGGTTAGGTTCCACTTGGCCAGGGTCTTGAGTAGCTTCAAATATTCACTCACCCAGAGCCGGGTCAAGTTCCACTTGGCCTGGGTCTTGAGTAACTTCAAATATTCACTCACCTAGAGCTGGGTTAAGTTCCACTTGGCCTGGATCTTGAGTAACTTCAAATATTCCCTATGATTTATAAGATAACACTTTCCTTTTCAGATCACCACCAACCGCCGCACCGTCAAGTTCTAGTGGTTTTGGACTCCCACAAAGATCTTAGTGCACAGCATAAGGCCCTGCTGCCGGAGTTGAAGATGAAAGGAGAAGTTCGTTTCTTGATATTTTCACTTTTAATTATCTTCATCTTTTAACTTGCCAACTTAACCTGTGACTCAGATTTTGTAGCTACGTGGAAGCTGAGAACAAGGCGCTAAGGAAAAAACTGGCTGAATTGAAAGTAAGTTTTCTTTCGCCTCTTATCCTTTGTCCTTTTTCATTTGACTCGGTAGGTAATCATACCTCGGCTCCGCCGGGTCAAAAAATTATTGCAGTGTCTCTTCAAGATAGTGTGCCTCTGCCTGGCATGATGCTTCATTTACTCGAACAACCAGGACAACATCAGGCCAAGTTGAGGAAGAAATATGATGAAATTGCTCAGCTCCGTGGTGAGAACGAGTACCTCAAGCTTTTCCAAAAGAATGAGCTCGAAAAGTTAGATCAAGAGTTTTCTGACGCCAAGGTTCAGCTTGCGGACCAGCTTGAAAAGCATCAAGAACTTTTGAAAGCTGCCGAGTCCAAAGTTAAGTTAGCTAACACTGCCCTTGATGATCTTTGGAAGAAGCATGAGGATTGGCTAGCTCAACTGACCCGGATTCATAGCATTATAGCCAATAAGTTTATATGCTCCAAGTTTGATCTTTGTTGTCAAGGTTACTCTTCTCTTTGCATTTTCTTAGTTGCTTTTTGTTTGTACTTTTAGAGGATTTCCCTCAGTCAAAGGCCTGCTCCAACATTGCCATTCGGAAGATTCGGGATAAAAGAGCTTAGGCCAACCCTCATAAGTGACTACTATTGATGAGTCCTTGGCTGGTCTTGTGGCCTGCCTCGGATCCATGAAGATCTACGGAGTGGGGATTCTCGGTGCTACCATCAACACTTTCCATACTCTGTGTCTGGATGAAACTACTCCCAAGGAGATTGCCGTACTAATCGAGAAACTCCGAGAGAGCATGACCCAGCTCAGCTTATGGCGAGAATCCGCTGCCCGGGCTAGAGATGATACGGCTTTGTCCTTTGTGTTGTCCTGGTACGAAGGCATTGACCTGGAAGTACTGTGTCGCCTACGCACTGGATCGAGATGGGCCAATTATTTGGCCTGCATCGCCTAGCATCAAGCTCGTGCACATGACCTTATCCAATATGCCCATTGTCATCAATGGAATGAGGGACCGAGTTTCCTTGAAGTCATCGAAAATCAATACATTAAAGAAGGTTCATATGAGGAGCAAGAAGGTTCGTACTACGCCGAGGATGCTGAAGATGCTAAGGATGCCGAGGCTAACCCTGATGATGAAGCTGAAACCGAGGCTCCCAATGCCGAGGACAACTTGCCTCCACCTACTGCAGATAGTTCGGCTCCTACGGCTTCTTGAGCAGTAAAACTTTGAAATTTGTTAAATCCTCGGTATGTCGGGTGCAGATGTATGAAACAACATGTTATTTTACTACATCTTAAGTTTTCATGCCGGATTAACTTGGGTGAAGTCCCCGAGTTCCGGTTTCTTGTTCTCCCAATTTGATGACTTGGCTCGTGTCTACCTTGATTTGGCGTTCGACTTACGAGTCCGAGGTTTAAAAAATTGATGTAACAATACTTGAAACTTTTAGGATTATCTCAAAATAGTTCAACATAAAAAAATAAAACAAAGTAAATACAGGGGTTAGTACAAAAAACAAACGTCGGCTCGATTATGTTCCTTTCCTTAGTCGTTTTTCATGTGCCTAGCAATTCCAAAAATGTTCTCTTGCTTGCCATGAAGCCAATTCTTGTTGGACAGTAGCAAGTCAAAGAGTTAGCTTTTGGTGCCTAACTAGGCTAAGGGTGTAAGTAATTTAAGCCAGTCAACCTAAAAAAAGTAAATATAGGACAAAGACAATCATCATTAAGGCAGTCCCCGAGTTTCTGCTCGGGGTGCCGAGGTTTCATTGATAAGCTCATTGCCGACATATAGGCGGACATATGAGAGTTCGAGATACATACAATTTTGATAAGTGTAAAATGGATGAAGTACAGCTACATTCCATGGTCACTTTGATTCCTCGCCGGACATTTCCGCCTTCTTCTTCTCCTGTGGTTGTGCATCAATGAGGTAATAGGCAACATTGTGTAGTGCCTTCCTTACAATGAATGGCCCTTCCCATGGGGGGGCAGCTTATGCATCCCGGCAGTGCGTTGCACCAGCTGAAGTACCAGATCTCCTTCCTAAAAGACCCGGGGGTTCACTTTTCGGCTATGGTAGTGTTAGAGATTTTGCTGATATATGGCGGACCTGGACAATGCCAATTCTCTCGCTTCTTCCAGTAGATCAACATCATTTTTTCGGGCTTCTTGCACTTTGGCTTCTGTGTATTGGGTGACCCTAGGAGAGTCATGCTCTATGTCGACTGGTAATATAGCTTCTTCCCCACATACCAGAAAGAATGACGTGTAGCCTGTTGATCGATTCAGAGTTGTTCTTAAGGTCCATAATACCACTGGTAGTTCCTCAATCCAGCACCCCACTGATCTTTGCAACGGCTCAATGAGCCAGGGTTTTATCCCAGATAGTACTAGTCTGTTGGATATTTCCACTTGCCCATTCGATGCGGGGTGGGCCTGTGATGCAACATCTACCCAGATCTTCTTATCTTGGTAGAACCGGCTAAATGATCCTTTGGCGAAATTGGTGCCATTATCAATTATGATACTGTGTGGATAGCCGTATCTTAGAATAATATCTTTGAGGAATGTCACGGCCGTAGCTCCATCACACTTCCTTACTGGCTTTACTGCAATCCATTTCGTAAACTTGCCCACCATAACCAAGATATGGGTCATATTTTCCTTGGACGGTACAGTACGAACTGGGAAAAGTACTTCATCCACCTACATTGCATCAACTGACATAATCCCCGCCGGATCAAGCTAAATAGTCCTCGGTTTCCACGAGGCAGTCCCTAGGGTTGCCGAGGTAGTCGCTGGGTTTGCCGAGGTAGTCTCCGGGTTTCTGATCCGGGGTAATTTATGATCCGGGGTTTGCCAGGACATAAATTGATTCAGATTCTAGCGAAGGGGTAATAGATGGTTTCCTTAGATGCTCAAGAGCAACTCCTGGCAGGATAGCTTGCCGAGATGAGCCCAACTTAGGCAGCATGTCGTCTGCCTCATTTTCAACTCGGGGTACATGATGGAATTCACATCCCTCGAAGTACTCACATATCTTCTGGACATGAAATCTATAAACAGCCATATTTGCATCTAGCGCGTCCCAATGACTAGACACTTGCTGCATCACTAGATCCGAATCACCGAAGTAGTGTATCCGGCATATCCCAACCTCTTTTGCCACTTTTAGTCCATGCACGAGCGCCTCATACTTGGCCACATTGTTTGATGCTCAAAAATGGAACTGAAGCACATATCGCAGTTGATCTTTCTTGGGCGAGGTAAGTACTACCCCGGCCCCTAATACTTCCTTCAGTTTTGATCCATCAAAGTGCATCCTCCAGTAGTTTGAGTTTGGCAAGGGAGGTTTGCATTGCAGCTCGGCCCAATCCACGAAGAAATCTGCCACTCCTTGAGACTTGATCGCGTCCCTTCTATCAAACTATGGTGCATAAGGGGCTAACTCAATTGCCCATTTTGCAATCCAGCCGCTTCCAACTTTGTTACTCATTATCTCGGATATGGGTGCTTCACTCCTCGAAATAATGCTTGAGCTTTTTTGCCACCATATATACACCGTATGCCATTTTCTGATAGTGAGTATAGTTTTGTTTCGAAGTGGACAATACCTCGCTTAGGTAATATACTGGCCGCTGCACCGACTTACCTTCCTCATCACGGTCCACCACTACCATGGCACTTACGACTCGGTTGGTCGCTGCTATGTAGAGACACATCGGCTCTTTGGATAGTGGTGAGGCTAACACTGGTGCAGAGGCTAACATGTTTTTCAGTTCATGAAATGCGCTATCATCTTGTGGTGTCCATATGAATTTATCTGATTTCTTCATCAGCTGATAGAGAGGCAATGCCTTTTCTCCCAGCCGACATACAGACCGACTTAAGGATGCCAGGCATCCAGTGAACTTCTAAACATCACTAAGACACTTCAGCAGCTCCATTCGCTCTATAGCTCAGATCTTTGTGGGGTTAGCCACGATACCTTTGATGGACACGGGAAAATCGAGTAACTTCCCAGCCGACAAACCAAAAGTACATTTCTCCGGATTAAGATTCATTCGGAACCTCCTTAGGTTCACAAATGTTTGTCTAGGAGTGTTTTGCTTTCCTTTGTTTTTATCACAACATAATCAACATATACTTGGAATTTTTTCCCAATTTGATCATGTAAACATTTTTCCATACACCTCTGATACATTGCTCCTGCATTACGTAAGCCAAATGGCATGGTGCGATAGCAATAAGCCCCGTACGGGATAATGAAAGCAGTATTTATTTGATCATCTAGGTTCAAGGGTATCTAGTGTAAACCAGAATACACATCGACAAATGACAACAACTCAGACCCAGCAGTTGAATCAATGACCTGATCTATCCTAGGTAGTGGGAATGGATCTTTTGGACACGCCTTATTCAGGTTTATGTAATCAATACACATACGCCACGCCACTGCTATATTCGGATCATCCTTCTTCCTTTCCACCAACACTGGATTGGGCAGCCAATCTGGGTAAAGCACTTCCAAGATAAACCCGGCTGCAAGGAGCCGAGTTATCTCATCACCAATGACTTTTCTCCTATATTCGGCGAAGCGGCGAAGAGGTTGCTTCACCGGCTTTTCTCCGGGTCTCACATGCAAAGAGTGCTCAGCCAACTCCCTCGGTACACCTTGCAGATCTTGTGTGGACCAAGCAAAGATATCCCAATTCTCACGGAGGAAGTTGACGAGCTCACTTTCCTTTTTTCGCTTAGCCCGGCACCAATAGTTACGGTGCACTCTGGGAACTGATCATCAATGGGCACCTTCTTGGTATCTTTTGTCGCTTGAAATGAAACACTTCCATGCGGGTTACTTAGGGTCGGCATATTCAGCAGCGCAGACTAAGCTAGTGCTGCAACCTCTTGGATCCTCGTCTCTCTTGTTCTATCATGAGTGACTCGGCCAAGTTTGACCGGGCTGAGGCACATTCCATTGAGTGCCTGAAGTCCCCTGTTATGGTGATCACTCCATTCGGTCATGGCATCTTCATTTTGAGGTAACTAATGTGGCCAATTGCCATGTACTTTGACAGAGCATGCCTGCCGAGTAACGCATGGTAAGCGTTGTCCAAATCCACAACCTCAAATTCTAAGTTCTTAGTCTGGCAGTTGTCCCTCGTGCCAAATAAGATGTGAATCCGGACGATTCCAATAGGCTTACAGGACAAACCCGGAACAATGTCGTGAAAAGTGGTCTTGGTTGCCTGCAACATATTCTCTAAAACTCCTAGCTTGTTCATCGTGTCCTTATACAAGATATTGATGTTGCTGCCATTGTCAATCAACACCTTGAAGAATTTCATGTTGATGTTCAGCCTGATGAAAGTTGGGTCAAGCACCAAGAAGTATGATCCAGGATATGCCTTGAGCCTAGGATGGTCCTTGATACTCCAAGTTATTTCCTGATCAGACCAAGGCATGTACCTCGGCACAGCCGGCATTACCGCGTTGACCTCCATATGCCAGCGCCTCATGCTCTGTCTGTCAGTTTCTTCCATGGTGAACACACAGTAAGCTTGATGATGTTCTCTGTGTTCATTTCTCCCATCATTGCTGGGGTATCTTTGGTTCTGCTGGTTCTAGGTCTCCCCCTGATGCACTGCATACCTTCTCTCATGGTTCTCATACCTAGGGGGAGGGTGGTGGTAACATCATCTGCTACCCATTTTCCCCAGTGAGCTGATATTGCCGAGGTGCATCGTGTCGAGGTGCATCGTGTCGAGGTGCCTGAGCATTCCCCGAGCTACTTTGCTCTATTTTCCTTATCCACTCACATTGTCGAGTCATGTGGTTAGCCGGGTTACTCGGGTTAGGAATGTGAAACTTGCATGGTTGATCCACCATAGCCTCATATGTATACCTCGGTCGGTCCTTCTTTTCTTGCCACTATGTCTTTTGCTCTGGCATCCAAGTTTTCTTGCCGTCATTTCTCGGAGTCCACTGTTGTCCCCTACTCTTTTGTCGCTGGCTATTTCCAGCTCCGGGTTGATCTGGCTCCACTACTGCAACTTGTTGCGAACCATATCTATTATCCGGCCTTCCATCTCTCCTCTTAACCCAGAAATAATTTCGCCGGCATGACCCGACCCCATCTCGGTGGTAATATTCTTCATTGGACTCGTTTAAGATAATTCAAGGTTGAGTTGGATCACCCAACGCATACGGGTCAGCAATTCTGATTGTTTCAGCCAACATAGTTGGCATATCTATTTGCAGCCTTTGCTACAACATACTCGCATACCTACATCCTTGTGCGAACCAAGCAATAGCTTGAGACTTGATCACCCCCTCGCATGAATTACGCACATTGTACCAGCTAGTTAGAAACTCCCGATCTATCTCATTTGGCCTTTGCTTGCACATTGCCAGAGTCTGTGGCCTATTCAGCCTCTTATATGTGCTCGTGAAGTTACTGATAAACATCTTCTCAGAATCTATCCAGCAGTTGATACTTCCTGGCGGCAATTTTTTTAGCCAAACCCTTGCTGGTCCTTCCGGCATCTGAGGTACATATCCCAGAGCCCATCTCAATTTGCCCGTGAATTTCTTTTATTTTAGTCTCAAATCTCTGCTATTCTTCTTTATTTCCTTGTCACTCGAGGGCGAGCAACATCTAAGCTTGGGGGAGTTGATAGTTGTGAGATTAGACACATTTTTTATGGTTTTTTATTGATGGTTTTCTCCTAGATTTGATCGTTTTCAAGCTTTACCTAACACTAATACTTCAGTAGCAAAGAAAACTTGGTTTCTAATGTGTGTTTCAGGTTCTGAACGTCAATAGAGGGTTTTAACCAGAAAAACACAATATTCAGGCGAAAATAAGCAAGTCTCTCTTTGGAAGAAATCGAGGGAAGCGTACAGAGGCTTCAACAAGCAACTATACGACGGGAAAAAAAATTCCGGCCGTATAGCTACCGCCGCCTCCGTCTTGTCAAAAGGGACAACTTCCATGAAGGGACCAAGGACGAAAACACAACACAGTAGCTACCATCCCATCCAGAAGGGAGAAAGAAGAGATCCGAAGAAGAAGGGGAAGACGTTCTTCATCTCGCTCCACGATCTTCAACCTCCTAGCCAATACACCCCCATAGCCATTACTTATACTTGAGAGAGAGAGAGAGAGATCTTCACCTTGCAAGACTAGGGTTTGAGATTGGTTCCTCCCATCTTGAATTGTGTTGGATTACTTTTCTATTCTTATTGTGGATCTCCATGGTAATATCGAGAAGAACTTCCTTTATTTAATTATATTGATGATGCTTTCTTCTCTCATGTGTGAGTAAGTTCCTTGGGTGTGGGAGATGTAAAGGATTGGTGAGATGTGATGTGCCTCTATATATTTTCCATTAGTTTGTGATTTATTCTAATTACTATATTATGTGTGCTTGACTATCTGTGGGATGCCTAATGATTGTTGTCCAATTAAGGGCCCAGACAACATGATGCTTTGTTCTACATAGATAGGATCTTGTTCGCTAGAAGACCGGCGACCCCGAGTGACATGGGGATATCAATGGAAAACTAGTAGACTCGAGGATTACGAGGAACCACCGTGCTTATTGCATTAGTCCGATCCAAGGAGCTTAATCGCTAAGCGACCTGAAGAGTCTTAATCGTCTAGTGTCTGACCATGGTTTTGGTAACAGACTAGTAGGATTATTGAAGTTGGGATGAAATCTACCAAGAGGAGTTCCAGCTAATTATAAGATTATAATTGTTACACTCATTATTCGTCCATCTTGCACAGTCACTATCACCATGAACTGTATCTCCCTGCGCCTCTTTCGCCATCTGCAGAAAACAACCAACAACCAAATCATTCATTACTTTTATGCTTTTTATTTCTGAAGTTTACATTTTAGTTTTATTTAATACAGCCAGTTTAAACCAAATTCCATTCTCATTTTTACACTTGCAGTCAATTCACTCGAAGACTAGTGACAACTTTGGGTGTGGCAGAGACTTCACCATAAACACTTACCTTTGGGTTCCCTGTGGGATCGATATCATACTTCGAAACTAGCTACAAACGATCTGTGCACTTGCAGACATCATCTGCCCAACCGCCAAGAGACGTATCCCGACTTTGTCGATGGGGTTGCCGCAAAAGCTCCCACCTGGAGGTCCCAAGCCTCCCTCCTGTCCGACGAAGAAGGCAATCGCACCGTAAGGCGGATCAATGGCTCATAGATAGAGGTCGGACCGGATTGGACCTAGCCATGTGCTGGTTCACTAGGCGGATACAAATTATGCAGCAATGCACCGAGCTGATGTGCATGTACTCCAAGGAAAGAAAAGATCCCATGCGAATCTCACAGGACAACTGCTCCAACGACTCTATCAAGATCCGGCTTAAGGACATAGTCAAGGTGAAAGACAAGAAGCGTGGCTTCAAGATCACCTATGACATGTTCAAATGCGACAAGTGCCCAGAGGTAGCTTTTGTTTCCTTTGTTGCTCGTTATATATACTATAAGGTTTTTTCATCTTGAAGTCATCAAACAAACACTTCTTTGTCCTACAGTTGGTGACCTTGGTGGCGGATCATATGGCCTCCCAGGTCTATGATCCCAAGCTGAAAGATATCCAGGTGGTGTCCGACGACCATGCCTCCAAGGGTCATCTAGCTCCGGCAGCGCGAAAGCAGAAGAGCTCGACCTCTGACGTTGCTGCCGAGAGCAAGAAGAAGAAAATGGAGAGTGGAGTCTCCAAGAAATCCACTGCCGCCTTAGAGGCAGAGAAGAAAAGGAAGTCCACTAGCATCCCCTTAGCCAAGGCGCCTGCTGTAGTGTAAGTGTTCTCATTCTCTGACTTTAAGTTGTATTGCACGCATTTAATTCTTGCACCTATACAGAGTATGTTTCAGGAATAAGTACGGTGTTGGCCTAAAGCGATCCTCTAAAGATGTTGGGGGGTCCAAAAATATTCGCGATATGTTTTCCAAGTCATCTCCCGCTGCTGCTCCCCGACTCCTACCGCCAAGCCTGTAATAGGCCCCACTGAGCCTTCGTCCCCCGTCATTCCCGAGACCTCTGCCATGGAGATAGATATCAATCCAACAACTGATTTCTCAGGCTCTGCCGGCATGTACATTGCTCCCAGTGGCCAGGCTACACAAGAGAGTACCTCCTCCAAAATGGCTGAAGCTCCGGCTAAGGATCCCATCGAGAAAGGGAAACAAGCAATAGGGGAAGCGGAGGTAGAGGCGGTTATAGCCACGGACGAGGTGGGAGCCTCTGAGCCATCAACTACCATTATCACACAGCAGGCAGCCACGGCGTCATCCATGCCACCGGCTTTGACAACTCGTCTTCCTCTAACTCCTCCGACTCTATGCCTGGACGATCTCATCAAACAGGCAGATGCTATTTATAACAATTCCCGGACCATCCATAATTCATACACTCATTTGGCCAAATTAGTGTCGAAAAGTCACTACTCCAGAATCCACATAAAAACATCAGAAAACATGTAGACCAGAAAACTTAAGCTAACACCCTTAGGAGGAATTTTCACAAGTGCAAATGCAAACTTGCACGTAAAGGGTTTATATGATCCAAAAATGAACACCAAAGGAGGTAAAAGACAAGAACATATGAGTGAACCAAAAGCTTTTTTCATTGATCATATGAGAAACTTATTACATAATATAAAATATGCTAAGTGTGAAAGGGACGCAGCTGTGCTATGTTCCATGGCCAATCTATCTCCGGGTAATCATCATCAGAGTCATGTTTCTTTCGCTTGCGATTTTTTGGCCTATCTTTCAACTCACGAATGTCGACAAGGTAATATGAACCATTGAGCAATGCTTTTATTATGATGAATGTTTCTTCTCAAGGCGGGGATAGTTTGTGTGACTTTCCTTGCATGAGTCGAAGGACCAGATCCCCATCTTTAAATGAGTGATGCCTAACGCAGCGACTATGGTAGCCATGCATCTTCTGCTGGTAGATGGCGGATCTCTGGCATGCCAGTACGTGCTCTTCCTCGAGTAGGTCCATAGATAGGCGTCTAGATTCTTCAGCGTCATCTTCCTTGTAGGTGGCGACTCTTGGCGCATCGTGGAGGATGTCGGATGGTAGGACGGCTTCTGCTCCATAAACCATGAAGAAAGGGGTCAAGCCGGTAAATCTGTTGGGTGTTGTTCGTAAACTCTACAATACAAATGGTAATTCCTCCGCCCAGGCTCCAGCTACTCTATATAGCGGTGCCTCTAAGTGTGGCTTGATTCCATGCAGAATTAGTCCATTGGCCCGTTCAACTTGCCCATTTGACTGTGGATGTGCCACAGATGCTAGGTCAAGGTGGATGCCTTTTTCATGACAGTACTCCTCAACTTCTCTGAGACAAATTTTTGCCATTGTCGGTGATGATGCTATGTGGGAGACCAAATCTCATCACCAAATCCCGGACAAATTTTAGGGTTGTTGCCCCATCGAGCTTTCTAATGGGTTTAGCTTCAATCCATTTTGTGAATTTGTTAACCGCTACTAGCAGATGCATAAATCCACAGGGTGTTGTTTGCAAAGGTCCAACCATGTCAAGCCCCTAGACTGCAAACGGCCAAGTTATTGGTATGGTTTGCAATTCTTCAGCTGGAACATTTGGTTGCCCTGCATAAAACTGGCACCTAAGACAGGTTCGTATCAACTTGTCGGCATTCTCCTTGGCAGTTAACTAGTAGAATCCTTGTTGGAAGGCCTTGGCCACCAATGATCGGGGAGTGGTGTTTCGCAATCTCTGAGATGTATTTCTCTAAGGATATCGATACCTTGTTGCTAGGAGATGCATCGTAGAAAAACTCATGTGGTACTTCTTTTGTATAGCTAGCCATCAATGATGACGTAGCTTTTTTCTCTGTGTACTATTTGCCAGCTTTCGACTTCATCGGCAGGCAAAGTTCCATCTTGTAGATAGTCCATGAACGGTTTCGTCCAAGCCGGAGGGGTCACTGTTACTATATTAACAAATGAATCCACTCTATCTAGGTTGTCGAGGTCCGCTCCCTTCACTGATGGGGTCCGTAAATGCTTTAGGAAAATGCCTGGCGGAATTGGTCGGTGAGCTGATCCAAACTTTGACAGTAGATCTGCCGCTTCATTCTCCTCCCTTTTGACATACTTGACTTCTTAGCCGTCGAAGCACTTGGCTATTTTGTCTACTTCGTCTCGATATGCCGCCATCATAGGGTTCCACGCGTTCTAGGTGCTAGCCACTTGCTGGTAAACCAAGTTAGAATCTCCACAACAAACAATGCACTTGATGCCAATATCCTTGGCCACACGAAGTCCATGAATGAGGGCCTCATACTCCGCCATGTTGTTTGTAGCATTGAAGTGGATCTGCAGGACGTACTGTAGCTTCTCTCATGTTGGTGATTGCAATAATACGACAGCCCCCGAGCCATTGAGTAACTTGGATCCGTCAAAGTGCATGACCCAAAACACTGGCTCTGCACATGAGTGTCTTCTGGTAATTCTATCCAATCTGCAATAAAATCCACCAATACCTTAGATTTGATACGGTCGTGTGTTTTGTAGGTGATTTCAAAGGCGGCAAGTTCAATGCCCCGCTTTTCCACTCTTCCTGTAGCGTCGCTATTGTTGATGATGTCGGACAACGGAGGTTTGCTCACTACCATGATGAGGTGCTCCAGGAAATAATGCCTTAGCTTCCGTGAAGCAAGAAAACTCCATAAGCTATCTTCTGGTAGTGGGGGTAATGCTGCTTGGATTCTGTTAATACCTCACTTACATAGTAAACTGGTCGCTGAACTCCGTATTCGTGCGTTGGTTCCTTGCGCTCCACCATTATGATGATTCTAGTAACCCGGTTGGTTGCCGCCATGTACACTAACATAGGCTCCCATGATACCGGTGATGCAAGTATTGGTGCGGAGGAGAGTAACTTGTAGCGATGCGTATGCCTTGTCTGTCCATTTGAATTTGTCCGCCTTTTTGAGCAACTTGTAGAGCGGCATGGCCTTCTCTCCAAGTCGGCTGATGAACCGGCTTACTGCTGCTATGCAGCCTGTGAGCCTTTGTATGTGCTTCAAGCATGTCGGGTGTTTTATGTCAAGGATGGCCTTGATTTTCTCCGGGTTGACCTCAATTCCGCATTGTGAAAAGATGAAGCCCAACAATTTGCTGGATGGTAACCTGAAGACACACTTCTTGGGGTTAATCATCATGTTTTAGTTCTGAAGATTGTTAAAGGTTTCTTGCAAGTCGGTGATGAGGTCATTTGATTTCTTTGACATTACCACGATGTCGTCCACATAAGCGTGTACGTTGCGACCTATTTGGTCATGTAGGCAATGCTGCATTGTCCGCTGATATGTAGCACCAGCGTTTTTCATCCCAAAGGGCATCGTGACATAGCAGTATGTGTTGTAGGGTGTGGTAAATGAAGTGGCCAATTGGTCCGACATTCGCATCCGGATTTGGCGGTATCCTGAGTAAGCATCGAGAAAACATAGAAGATCCAAGCCAGCCGTCAAGTCAATTACTTGGTCAATGCGAGGCAAAGCAAACGGATCCTTCAGACACACTTTGTTCAGATTTGCCACCCATCGGGTGTGAATAACTTCTCAGCTAAAGCCAGCCTTAATTAACCTAGCTATTTCTTTGCCTATAGCCCGTCATATTTTGTCATCGAAGCATCATAGAGGTTGTTTCACCGGTTTGGCATTAGGATAAATATTCAAGTTGTGCTCGGCAAGTTCCCTAGTTACACCTTTCATGTCGGCAGGTTGCCAGGCAAATATGTCCCTATTCTCACGGAGGAACTCGACGAGCGCGCTTTCCTATTTGGGATCCAGGTCCGTGCCAATGGCGGTGGTCTTGGGGGAATCTCCTTCAACAAGCTCCACCTGCTTGGTCTTGATGGTGGCCTTGAATGCGGGTTCAGCAACAGTGATTTGCTTCTTCGAAGCCGGTATCTCCGAGGCATCAACCTGTCTCGAGATCTCCTTGAACTCCTCACCATAGAGGATTGCTTTGGCGAAGGCAGCTTCGCTGAGCTCGCACTCCCGTGCCTTGGTGAAGCTTTCGTCAATGGTGATGATGTGATTTGGTTCGGGTATCTTGAGCTTGTTGTAGACACAGCATGGACTTGCAAGGAAGGAGTGGAATATGTCACGTCCGAAGATGACGTGGTATACGCTCTTGAAGGGCACCACTTCAAAGGTCATGCGCTCTTGGCGGTAGTTGTTAACATCACCAAAGGAGACCAGAAGGGTGATGCAGCCCAGGGAATTAGCTTGTCGGCCAGGGACAACACCATGGAACACGGTGTTGCTCTTCCTTAGTTGGGTCTCTGTCAAGTTCATCTTGTGCAGTGTATCCAGGTATGATGTTGATGCTGCTTCCACTATCCACGAGGCACTTGGTGAACTCTGTGCCATCAATCAAAGGTTTGATGACCATGGCATACTGGTTCTTCGTTGGGATGAGGTCTGGATGATCCTGCCTATCGCAAGTGATTGGAATCTCCGACCACCTGACGTACTAGGGAACCGGAGGGAGTGTGGCCATCAGTACCTCAGTGAGATTTTCTAGGCCCGGGTGGTGGGAGTGCCAAGGAAAGTATGGTACCAGAGCCTTCTTTTCAAAGGAGTTCTTGCCCTTGCCATCGCCCTTGTCGGCAGACTTGGGTTCCACGTCTTCGGCCATATCAATTGAATACTTGGACTCCTCTTCCTTCTTCTTCCCTTTGCCCTTTCCGCCGGGTCTGTTTTTCCGACTTTGCTTGTAGGCGGACTCAGGGCTTCCTTGAGGTCGTTGGCAAACTTGCATTGGCAGTTGGTGTGGGTGGCCTTGCTGTTTGTGTCAAGGTGGACAAAACACGGCATATCGTGGTACTCTTCATACGTTTGGGGAACGTGGGGCGCCGAGGGTGTTGAATCACTCCTCTGCTGTCCATGGCTAGCCCCGACCACGACCATGTTGTCCGCCTCCGCCTCTGACAGCGAACATTGTGGCGACCATGTCGGCTACTTGCTTCTCTTTAGGCAGAGTCTTCTGCTTGTTATTATTCTATTTTTTGCCTGGGTAGGGATGCCAATTGCCAGAAATGATCAGCGGGCATCATCATCCGCGGCGGCGAATTCGCTATCCATGGATATCATTGCGTTGAGGTTGAGTTCGTTGTTGTCCTGTTTGCACTTCAGTGTATGTCGGAGCAATGTCCCTTTCTCTAGGCCATCTATGAAGGCGGCCATAGCAGTTTGTTCGTGCACCCCCGCGCATGAATTTTTCATATCCAGCCAGCGGGAAAAGTAAGCACAAGAGGATTCATCCTTTTCTTGTACGCACTGCTGTAGGTCTCCGATGGTGACGTTTGTACATACCCTCGAGGTTCTTGGTGAACACTTCATGCATTTCCATCCAATTGCAGATTGATTTCTCCGGCAAGTCATCAATCCATTACCAGGAGGTGCCGATGAGCATGAGAGGGAGGTACTTGATGGTGACATTAGGGTTTCCCTCGGCGATGTGAATCGCTTCGCTGTAGTCCTACAACCATGTAGCTGGCCTGGCAGTGCCATCATAGGGCTTGATGGTTTTGTCAATCTGGAGACCCTTGGGGTAAGTTGTGGCCCGTATTACCAGTCCAAAACAATGTGGCTTGAGGTATGGGAGCTCCCGTGCTTCTTGGATCTTGTCTAGCCATGAACATGCATCGTACGGCTCTGGTTGCTTCCCTTTTCCGTCATGGGGAGGAGAGTTATGGTGCGATCTATTGGATCCTCCATATCCTCCGCCATGATGGCTACTGGATGGCGACGGTGGCAGTGGTGGCGGTGGGTTAGCCTTCTTGCTACTCCCTCCATGTGACTCCTCACGCCTGTCAGGATTGCTTGTCGGACGTGGTGCTTCCTTGTAGGATCTCCTCATGTGTCCTTCATTGTTGTTGTCCTCTCCGACATCTCAAGGTTGCTCACCCTGGTCGCGTATGACAATACCGACCAGGGGACCCCTGGGAGGTGGCATGCTTGTGCGGTGGTGCGGCTGTGGTTCCTCGTGACACCGGGACAGTGGGGGTGGCGGTGATTGTTGAGGGTGAGCCTTTTCTCCGATGCCAGAGGATATGGGTATCGCGTCAACCCTGTTACGTGCATCCCTCCGTCTTTGCTCTGTGGAGCCTATATGGGATCCCTCATCATGGGGAGATCTCGGCCTTTGGAGGATGTTTAGGGTTGACTGACAAAGCTCTGGATTGGACTCAAGCCTTTGAGAGGTGGCCTTCTCCTGCTGCTTGCAAGCCTTGGCTACGAGGTCATAGACCTGAGCCACTGCTTCTGGCGACCTATCTTGTTCGAGGAGGGTCTTGGTGATGGCCATGTTGAGGGCGGGAGTTGGCATTACTTTCATCCCCTCTGAGTCAATGTATGGTGTGGCCTTGGCAGGTTTGGATCCTTCCCATCCCAACTTGGGCCGAATGCTAGGGTCTTCGACGACATGAGCGGGTGCCTTATTTGCTTTGTGCTTTAACACCAAATGCTTGTACTCAACCTCCATTGCTCTTGACGCCTTGATGGATTGCTGCGCTCTGTCCATGTATGTGTCCATCTGAGCGCCCTGTTCTTCAATGCACTTCGCCTCCGCGAGGATCTCCGCACACTTCTCATCAAGCTCCATAACACTCCGAATATGGGCGATGATAATAGGCTCAACGAGGAGTGAACCGTATATTTCCTTGTTAGTGGGAGTAACCAATGGGTTGCCAGCTGCAGACGTTGATGGTGGCGGTGGCGGTAAATTCGTTTGCTTGGCAGTACTGGGGCCTATGGTGAGTTCCTGCGCCTGCTGCGAGAGGATAGCCAGAGGAGGCATGGCAGCTTGTCGATGCCGCTCTAGTAACCACAGGTGTGGGCGGAGCTCGCTCAGGTTCCTATTCATGTCCGTCTTCTTCCATCATGCTCCCGATGGCGACTAGCACCTGGCGGGAAGTGTTGGTTTCTCGGCGGGCTCCTCCTTCTCGATCTCTTGCTCGATCTCCCTCATAACAGCGCCATATTCCTCCGAGTTAGTGTCGCTGCCATCTATGTTGATGTTGGCGTATAGTGCGTCGAGGACTTATTCGGAGTTGGCTTCGGTGTTGTTGATGGAGAAGGTAGAGGGTGATGGCGGCGGGCCGTTGTTGTTGCTTTCTCTAGCTTCAGGACTAGGCATGGCCTGGGTGTTCTCCTTGACGTCCGCATAATCGTTGACGATTGTGACCATGTCACCAAGGGTGAGCGGGCCGGCGGCCTGTCGCCTTCGGAGTGTATGCCGGAGGAGCGTTCCGGGTGTGAGCCCTTCCACGAGGTGGTTGACAAGTTCGTCAGCGTGATCACCCTCCAGGGTTTCCCTTATGCTCATCCATCTGGCAAGGTATTCACGGGGAGATTCTTCTTCCCTATGAATGCATCTGGCCAGATCAAAGATGGTGACAACACCGACAAAGTGTGACCTCCGCATCTCTAATGCTCGGGGAAGCCAAGCGGATCTGCGGGGTCCTTCCACCATCATATCCTGCACATGGGAGGCTTGGGTGGGCCTTGAATTTTCCTGATCTGAGCCGCCATACTCTAGAGAGAGGTACGGCCCAGATTATTCCATGAACGTGTCCTGCCCGTAGATGGTCTGTGTGGGTCTTGACGAGTTTCCGACTTCCTGGGAGCTAGGACCCGAGTCAGTTTCGCCGATAAAGATGTGGATGTCTCTAACTGGGACGACGGAGCAGCGGGTAGGATTCGTCTTCCCCGGGACCTAGAATTCATCTGGGGTGACGAATGGGACGTTGCCGGAGAAGAGGACGGGCCCAATGGCTACGGTGTCGCTGATTCCCGCGAAGAACTTGGAACTCGCCCGGTGTAGAGCTCGAAGCGCCTCTTGACCCACGATGGGCGCCAACTTTCGTGGTATTGCCGACGAGTACGCCATGGAGGAGTCCTCACAGAGCGTGTTTAGAGACGTAGGGTAAGGCGGTGAGTTGGTGGGTACGAGGTAACACAACTTACCCATGTTCAAGTCCCATAACGGTGGCAGAACTCTACTCATGCTATAAATCACTATAATGGCAATACGCGAGGGTGTTATGAATCATGCCCTAAAGGCTCCCACATGTCCGGCTTATAAAGGCACCAGAATCTAGGGTTACAGACAAAGGACCTTGCCGGACAAGGTAAAGAGTCCTACACTAATACAAACTAGGCTTCATATTTGCACTCCAAGGCTCCGAGTATATCAGTGACACCTACGTAGCCTTCCTTTATCCGGCATGGGCCTCCCTTCTGGATCCGTCTAACTGAATCGACCAGTAGGCCATAAGCCATGTTACCAACTGTGGGTCATCCGGGTTAACCGAATTAGGGACGTGCTATTGTGGTGCCCATTTAGCATGTCCATACACTCCACAAATCTGACATGACCACCACTATAGACTGATGGGACTGGCATATGTATTCTATTGGAAAACCCAAGTTCAAATTCCCTTCGTAGCACCAATAAACTCCATCTAATTTTATATATCCCTTTTATCTTAACTTCCGATCTGTACATGCCTTCCTGTGTTCAACGTACGGAGCACCACCGTGGTGGCTTGTTCTTTCGATCGTTAACCAGTTGATTGATCTGTAGATCAAATCTCCAATCTCCACTCTTACACAATATAAACGTCCATTTCTTTTTGTTCTAAGCCCGAAGTACAGGCCCAGTCGTGTCTCATCTCTGCTACTTTTCTTGTATTATTTATTTACTTATTTTGTAATCTGTCTATTTCATATATTGTTCTACAAATTTAAATAATACAAATGATATATCCATTTTGATTAAAAAGGTGAGGATTAATAATATCCCATCTGTTTTGCATTTTGAATAATTAAAATTGCAAATTACAATAAATCTTCTATAAGTACTTAAAACTTGAATAATTAATATCTTGTCAAATATAATTTGAAATCAAAAAATATATTGTATATGAAAGTTTATCAGAAATATATAATGAAGATGAATATGCCACACATGCATTTGTTTTCATCATGTATCATGTAATTATCGTGGTTGTTATGTATTGACACCTAATAATAACATATGAAATATATGGGAGATACTATATCTATTGTTTCCCTTCCATCTAAACTTGTAGTAGATCATCTATACTATACTTTCCATGCTAAGTAACATTTAATATGACGGTCAGAAAAATAACTTGAACCTCTACTTGATTGCTCGGATTCTGGTTCCTCTTAATATTGCTAAGTCTCATCGCATCTTACCATGTCATGCATCATATCATAATTATGCTAGATCTTTTGTTGTGTCATTAAATATTGCACCCGGTGTTTCTTTTTGTGCATTGCTTCTTTCTGGAATAGGATGTTGAGTTGATGCGAGCAATGACAAGTTCTCCTGTGTATATTCGACAATGGTTCCTAGGCAAGCATCCTTCCCCTTTTACCTATTTTCGTTTTATGTCTTTACTTCTCTCTATTGCTATCTGTGTTGCGATACTTTAGTTTTTGTACCATTTATACTCATAGCAGCCTATATTGCCTTGGTCACTTCCTATTTTCCGTTATTTTGGTATATAGTTGATCTTACGAGTCGTAGTTGCTTGCTCATTTGTCAGGTTCGAGTTGTCGAGTTTCATAGTTGTTGGGAGGTTGCCGCATGCTTAATGGTAGAGATAATTATGATTCTAATTACAACTTGATAATTAAAATGTTGGGAGTAGATATAATTAATAAAGCAACACCAGTGGGAAATAGTTGAGATCTGGCTTTTATCCCGTCCACTTGTGTCTACCTAAGACCCGGGTACTTAATACCTATTCTTTGACTATTGCACTATCCATATGTGGGAGACTTTATGGATCCCCTTCGCCTGAGCTTGATTCACATCTAAATTCTTGGGGCCACAAATTAGTTTGGGGATTTATTCGTATCATGTACGTATGTCATGCTTTACTGGTTTATTTACTGTTGTTGCTAGAGGAGAGAGGTTTACTACTTTACTGTTTTGGAAAGCGGAATGTTTTGGCGGTATCGACAAGCGCAGTAACATTTTTGGGTTCTCAGTCATTTACAACCATTGACGCAAATCATGGGTCCGTCTTGGAGTATGTCTGCCTTCGCTGCGGGTAGCTTAGTGGGATGGTCCTCCGAAATCATTTTTGAATCATGTGAATGCTTTGTCGTGATGTCTTGTTGCTTTTTATTTGGTTTTTCCCAAGGTTGATCGTGCATGTGTTGTCATTTGTGCAACCCAAGGTAAATCTTTTGGAAAAGTTGTATTTGCGGTTATGGAATACTTGGAGCATAGTGTCTCGACCATAGACAACTCAAACTAAAGTAGTGCTATAAATTTGACTTTGACATGACTAGTAATCAGCTTCACTATAACTGAATAGTTAATAAAAAGTGCCAACAACTAGTGTTATTGGAATGTCTTATGCTATCTATATCTAAATAGTAAGAGCTCCAACTTTAACTAAATGCTTAAATAAAACTGCCAGCTGTGTGAGTTCCTCGGAAGGACTTCCTCGCTTGGTCTCGAGGGAAAAACTCTAGGATGGGTTATGTTTGGTGTTAGTATCAGGTTGGTTCCGTACAGGTCTCTCTTACCCCGATCTAATAGTCGTAAGTTGTATCGTATTTTTATAGGTTGTTTTAGTGCATGATTTGATGTCGCTAAGCCCACCATACATATGTAGGCGAGAGCCGCCAAATTCTAAAACTCGCCGTGTACTGCCCTCGGTACTAACCATTCTCTTTTTCCTTTGTCCTTTGTTGACACCCCTTTTACGTTGACAAGTATGATTTTGACGATGTTAACAAGGTTATCCTTCTGGCTTGGCCTGGACAGGACTATGGATGTCATTGGTTATTCTTCAGGACTCTTGGTCCAATTTGCATATTATCTATACTCGGATGTTGTATAGTTTTTAATGTGATGTGGATTTTTGTAATGTATATCTGCATTGTTGACTCACAAAGTTGTTGTTGTATATATATGCTCTTGTGGGTTCCATCGTGGACTATTGTGAAATGATATTTTTTTGGTTTTCACCATACGCAAGTGTATGGTGGGCATCTTTGAATCGTTTCAATGCGGGTTTGGCGGGAATCGCTAAAATCTGCGTAGGACTGATTCGAGAGTGTTATAGTGTCATCCGCAGTTTCTCACATTCGTGGGGTTGTACGTAGACGACTTGGCCGTCGAAGCGCCTTGATCCCATGCCGGTTTTGGACTCTCGTGGACATGTGGCCTACTGAAACACGAAGTGGCGTCCATCACACAGTCGGCCGCGTTTTCTCACGGATGTGGGGCCGTCTAGGGCCTACGGGACCATTTAATGCGGTGCCATCTGTCATAGTAGATCGTAGACCACGCGATGCCGGTGGAGGTTGTAACACCCTCGAATCGGCCCTATGCAAGTTTTAGCGCTTCCCGCCAAACCCGCATAGAAACGATTCAAGGACGCCCACCAGGCACTTTCCTGCGGGTGGAAAACAAAGTAATATCATTACACAATAGTCCACGATGGAACCCACAGAATAGATATATATACAGCAACTACTCACTGAGTCAAGAATACAAATATACAGTACAAAGAACCAAATCACCTTGAAAACGATGCAGCATCTGAGTACGGATAAGAAGCAAATTGAGCTAAGAGCCCTGAAGAAAACCAATGGCGTCCATAACCCTGCCCAGGCCAAGCCGGAAGGGTAACCCTGCTAACGACGTCGATCTCAAACCTGCTAAAACAAAAGGGGTGCTGACAAAGCGCAAAGGAAAAAGAGGAGCGTCAGTACTGAGGCCAGTACACGGCGAGGCTAGAATTCGGCGGCTCTCGCCTACATAGGTATGGTGGGATGAAGCGGAAGCAAGCACTAAACAATCTATAGAGACTCGATTCAACTGTCGGCTATTAGAGAGGGATAAGAAAGGCCTATTGGGATCCAACCTGATAGTAACACCAAAACATACCCATCCTGGTATTTCCCCCTCGAGACCACACGAGGAAGTCAAACCGAGGAACTCACACAGTTGTCAATTTTATTTATTCCATTATAGTTGTAGCACTTACTAGTCAGATATAGATAGCATGAGTCATCCCAAACCTAGCAGTTGTTGGCACTTTTATTTCATTCTATTGGAGTTGCGATACTTACTAGGCAGGTATAACATGACACGATACACCCCAGTTCCACCAGTTGTTGGCACTTTTATTATCCATTCCATTGTAGTGAAGCTGATTACTAGTCACATATTAAGTCAAATTTATAGCACTACTTTAGTTATGCTTGTCTATGATCGAGACACTGTGCTCCAAGTAGTCCATAACCGCGGACACGACTTTCAGAAAGATTTACCCTGCAGGGGTGCACAAATAGCAACACACGCACAATCAACCTCGGAAAAACCAAATCAAAACCCAACGAGGCTTTCACGACAAAGCAATCACAGGATTCATAAAATATTTCAGGGGGCCACCCCACTAAGCTACCCGCAACAAAGTTGGCCGGCTCCGGAATGGACCCAGGGTTTGTGATGACGGCTGTAAACGACTGGGAACCCGAAAGTGTGACTGGGCTTGTCGATACCGCGAAAACGTGGCACGATCCAAAACAGTATAGGTGCTCCACGCACAATCTTAAATAAAGCAGTAAACCATGGCATAGGTACAGGATAGTAATAAAACCCCAAACTAGTTTGTGGCCCTAAGAAATAAGAAATGAATCAAGTTCTGGCTAAGGGGATTCATGGTCCCACATGCGGATAGTGCGATAGTCAAGGAACAGTTATCAAGTACTCGGGGTCCTATGGGACACAAGTGAGCGTGGAAGAACCAAACAACATCTATTGTCCACCGATGCCTCTGCATTAGTTATATCTAGCAATTTAATATCAAGTTGTAATTAAAGCCATGATCATCTCCACCATTAAGCATCTCTATCATTAAGCATGTGTCAACCTTTTATCAATGATGGAACGACAACGACGCGAAGCAGCACCTGAGCAAGCAACTACGACTCGCATGGCCGACTGTCTATCAATCAACAGGCAATAGGATGTGTCCAAGGCAATATAGAGGCTACAAGGAATATAAATGGTGCATGGAAACTAAAGCATCGCAACAAGGATAGCAATAGATCAACAGGAGGAAGTAAAGACTATAAACACAAAATAGTTAGAAAGGGGGAGAATGCTCGCCTGGGAAACACTGCCAGAGATACATTATCCGAAGAACTTGTCGATACTCGCATCAACTCAATGGCCTAATCCGCGAAGAACCAAAGCACTAAAAGAAACACCGGATGCACTATTTAATACTACGGCAGAAGATCAGGCATGATGCATGTCATGGCAAAGATGCGATGCAATTAGGCAATATTAAGCGGAACCGGGGTCTTGATAATGAATTAGAAGGTTCAAGTTATTTAGGTACCCCGCAATATAAATGTGGCATTAAAAAGACAAAGCATGGCATCGGTTCATTACACAAATTTAAATGGAGGCGGTATAAGACTAGAAAAGCCCGCATTTAGTCTCCATATTTAGTTATTAAGTGAGTCGACCAAGTACCCCCAAACATGTATGCAATCATGAACAATTTAATATGCAAAAATTTATATAGATGGCATTTATAAAATAGGGGCTCAGATCAGGATCACACATTGGGGGTTCGGATTCGGAGGTCTCGGGGTTCAACGGGAATTGGTCTTCGGATCGAGCTCCGGTTCCGTGTGGGAGATCTTGGCGTCCGAGATTCTTCGGGCCTCGGCCATTGAATCCATGTGGGGGGTCGCGGATCAGTCTTTGTCGACACGAAGATCTTGGCGATGCGGTCACATCCTTCTTGTTGATGATGGCGCGGAGGACATTGAGGTAGGACCTTCAACATGTATCATCGATTTGCTCGCATTATCACCAATTTGTAGTGGTACTGTTCGGATACCCAAATACTACGGCCAAAACAAGAGGAATGGTTGAACACCAGGATCAATAGAACACATACATATGCGAATATCATGAAGCACTATCGAGTTGCTGGTCCAACTTAAATGCTCAGGGCAGGAACAACACGAGGAGGCAGACCTTGGTCTTGGCACTGAACAAACATGAGGCAGGGCTGGAGATGTGGTCGAACGGTGGAGAGGAGCTCGACGAAACCTCCTGGGCGACAAGCAGGACCAGGGTGGCGGCGGCGCAGAGCGACCAGGCGAGGTGGCGGCATCCGCGACGGGCTCGTAGGGGCACGGCCGATGCTAGCGGCGAAGGACGGAGGCGAGGTTTGGAGAGGGGCGGCCCTGGCGGCGGGGCACGCTAGGAGGCAGAGGCGGCGCCTGAGGTGATGCGCAGAGCCAGGGCGGAGGAGCTCGGGCGTGGTCTGAAGGCGACAGGGGCATGCGGCACAGAGGGGCTCGCTGGTCAGGCTCGGCGGGGGACGGGGGCGACGAGGTTGGCCGAGGAAGCGGCCAAAGCAGCGGCCGGGCTCCGGGGTCGCTCGCGGGGTCCTGGAGGTAGGCGAGGTGCCGCTCGGTGCGGAGGACGGCGGAGTCTCGGTCTCCAGTTCTTGGCGGAAGAGGCGGCCACGCGCGGGTCGGGGACGACGGGGAACCGCGATAGGATGGGGTGAGCCGGGTGAGGTGGCCAGCGAACGCGGCAGCGTTGCTCGCGTCGCGGTGCAGAGGCAAGAGCGGGGAGAGGAATGGGGGTCACGCGTTGGGTGGTGTAACACCCTCGAATCGGCCCTATGCAAGTTTTAGCCCTTTCCGCCAAACCCGCATAGAAACGATTCAAGGACGCCCACCAGGCACTTTCGTGCGGGTGGAAAACGAAGTAATACCATTACACAACAGTCCTCGATGGGACCCACAAAATAGATATATATATATAAAACAGCGACTCAACGAGTCAAGAATACAGATATACAATACAAAGATCCAAATCACTTGAAAACGTTACAGTGTCCGAGTACGGACAAGATGAAAATGGGGCTAAGAGCCCTGAAGAATAACCAATGGCGTCCATAACCCTGCCCAGGCCAAGCCGGAACTGTAACCCTGCTAACGACGTCAATCTGAAACCTGCTAGAACAAAAGGGGTGCCGACAAAGGGCAAAGGAAAAAGAGGAGCGTCAGTACTGAGGCCAGTACATGGTGAGGCTAGAATTCGGCGGTCCTCGCCTACACAGGTATGGTGGACTGAAGCGGTAGCGCAGCGACACTAAACAACCTATAGAGACTCTGTAATACTGGCGGCTATCAGAGAGAGATAAGAGAGACCTATTCGGATCCAACCTGACGCTAACACAAAACATACCCATCCTGGTATTCCCCCTCGAGACCAAACGAGGAAGTCAAGCCAAGGAAACTCACACGGTTGGCAGTTTTATTTAATCTTTCCATGGCAGTTATCCAACTTACTAGTCATCTCAGATGTAAGTCAAATTATAACAGTAAACTTTAGTTATAGTTGTCTATGATCGAGAAACTATGCTCCAAGTCGTCCATAACCGTGGACACGGCTTTTCGAAAAGATTTAACCCTGCAGGTGTGCACCAAAGTATCCACACGCACTTCGACCCCTTTTGCCAGTTCAATTAACATACACCCATCGGTATGTCGGCGGGGCCTAAGTCATGACGTTTCCTAGACCCAAAGCAAGTACATGGGGGGCCACCCCACTAAGCTACCCGCAACGAAGTCGGACGGCTCCGAGGCGGACCCAGGTTTTGTGCCAATGGCTGTAAACGACTGGGAACCCGAAAGTGTGACTGGGCTTGTCGATACCACAAAAACATTCCACATCCTAAATAGTACAGGTGCTCCACGCACAATCTTAAATAAAGCAGTAAAGCATGGCATAAGTACGGAATAGTAATAAAGCCCCAAACTACTTGTGGCCCCCGGTACAGTACTTTGAAATCAGGTAGTAAGCCGATAGGGGTGCCCACACACCCCACCTGTGGTTAGCACGCTCGATCTCGGAACAGGTGTCAAGAACTCGGGTCCTAGAGGACACCAGTGAGCGGTTAAGAACCAAATATTTACTATTACCCACCGGTGCCTCTGTATTATATCTACCATCAACATTAATTCATAAACTGTAATTAGAATCATGATCAGCTCCACCATTAAACATCTGCCAACCTCCCAACAACTGTGGAACATCGACGACGCGAAGCAACACCTGAGCAAGAAACTACGATCATAGGCCAACTGCCTAACAAGCTTACGGTAATAGGAGGTGTCCCAGGCAATATAATGGCTGCAGGAATATAACTGGTACGGAACACTAAAGCATCGCGACACGGATAGCAATAGATCAACAGGAGGAAATAAAGACTATAAATGCAAAATAGGTAGAAGGGGAAGGGATGCTCGCCTGGGAAACACTGCCAGAGATTCATCTAGAGAACTTCTCGGTACTCACATCCACTCATTGGCCTAATCCGTGAAGAAGCAAACACTAGAAGAAACACCGGATGGAAGATTTAATACTACGGCAGAAGATCCGGCATGATTATGATATGATGCATGACATGGCAAAGATGTAGTGCAATTAGTCAATATTAAGCGGAACCGGGGTCCCGATAATTAATTACACGGTTCAAGTTATTTAGAAACCTCGCAATTTAAATGTTATCTTAACAAGGCAAAACATGGCATCGGTTCGCTATGCAAATTTAGATGGAGTCCGGAATATAAGTCGAAGATATCCCGCAGATGGACTCCATATTTAATTTAGGCGAATCGACTATAATGCCCCCAAACCCACAGACAGGTATGCATGCATGAACAATTTAATATGCGACAGTTATATGTCATGTTATAAAAATAGAGGTTTAGGTTCACACATCTGGGTTCGGAAGATCTTGGTTCCGGGGGTTCGGGGTTCGACAGGGATCGGTCTCGGCGGGCACGAGGTTCGGACTCCGGGGTTCAGGGTGTTCGGATCTGTGAAGGAGATCATGGCGTTCCGAGGAGAAGATCTTGGCATACCGAGGGTTCGGTCTTCGCATCCTGGGAAGGAGGTCTTGCGGTTTTCCGTGAAGGCGATCTTGACGCTTGGTGCCGGTGAAGTAGATCTTGTCGTTCTGGCACCATCACCTCCGATCTCCGGTTGGAGTCTTGTCGTCCGTCTTTTGTCGGTGGCGAACTTGACCGATGGTCTTCAGGTCACATCCATCCGGTGACGAACTGGTTTAGTACCACGATGACCTTGGCGTCCGTGTTCCGGTGTCTTTGATCGATGGCAAACTTGTTCAGGGTCGATGGTCATGCGCAGTCCTTGAGGTCCCATATCGTGTCGGTCTCGGTCTCACGAAGGGCCGAACATCTTGGAGACGCGAAGACAAAAACGAGCGAAGAGCACACAACCTTCACCAATCATAAGAGGAGGATGTGGCCATCTGCCACCAAGTGCGGTAGTAAACTGAAGCAAACACATGATACAAAGGAATGGCCAACAGCTCCTGGCACGGTACGCACGCGTAGGACGAGGAGAACATGCCATCACCGACAGGGGCAGAGGACATGCGGCTCGAGACGGCACCATGGTGCGGTGCAGACGACAACCGAGGGGGACGCAACCTGCGGTGGTGGAGGACGCGCGAGCGTGCTTGGTACGGCTGGACTCGAGGTGCGGACCACGCGGATCAGAGGCCAGGAAGCGGTGGATGGCTCGAGGCAGTGGGGCATCGGCGCTCGCGGCTGAGGAAGAGATGACGCCGAGGAAACGCGTAGGGTTGGGGCGGAGGAGCTCGCTGACGGCATGACTGGCGGTCTTGTGCGGAGCTTCGGGTGGCGAGCTGAAGGAAATATGCCCTAAGAGGCAATAATAAAGTTGTTATTATGTATTCCTTGTATATGATAGATGTTTATTTTGCATGCTATAATTGTATTGATAGGAAACATCAATACATGTGTGTTTAATAAACAAAAAGTGTTCCTAGTTATGCCTCTCTTATAGACTAGCTTGTTGATTAACAAGATCATCAAGGTTTCCTGATCATGGACATTGGATGTTGTTAATAACAAGGTCACAGCATTTGTGAAATGATGTGATGAACATTCATCCTAAGTATAGCATTACGATCAAGTCATTATGTTTATATTGCTATAACATCATACGAAGTAATCTTTATCCTTAGACCATGAGATCATGTTAATTGCTAACACCGGAAGAGTATCTTGATAACATCAAACGTCACACCGTAACAGGGTGACTATAAAGATGGGTTCAGTACTATGAAGGTGTTATGTTGAGGCTCATGGATCAAGAGTGAAATTTGTCAATCCAGATGACGGATAGATATACTCTGGGCCCTCTCGGTGATATCACATTAGGATAGCTTGCAAGCAAGTGATGTGATCACTAGAATGTTATATCACGGGAACGAGAAAAGAGTGCATGTCTAACGATCAAACTAGGTATGGAGATACCGATGATCGAATCTCGGACATGTAATATATCGAGAGAAAAAGGGATTTAGTTACAAGCGTTAAAGGTTCTCACGATCACAGAGTCATCGTTGAATGTGTAGAGTCAAGACGGATCTCTAGGTCCTGCTGATTATTGATCGAGAAGGGTCTCGATCATGTCTGCATTATTCATGAACCGTAGGGGTGGCACACTTAAGAGTTACGGACACCATTTTGGAGCACATATGTTTCAGACGAAAAGAATTGCAAAGCAGGAATTGTTTCAATAGAAACCAAAATTGTTTGGGTGAAATTGCGTAAGGTGGTTCGCATGTGATATTGAAATATTGCAAGGGCTATATGTGAATGTTTGTTAATTAAAGTAATTAAAAAATTCTTAATGAATTAAATAAAAAGATTTTTATTAAATGAGAGAGCATTAAATTTGGAGAAATTTAATGCATTTAAAGTGGAGACTTTAAAAGGGAATGTGAAGAGGCATTTTAATGTGGAGGAGTTACCACCACATGAATGGGGAGGTGAGGGTCACCCCCATGTGCGCCATGGAGAGAGGGCACCCCTCCTCCTATAAAAGGCCACCCATTCCCTCCTTCATCCACACACCTCCTTGTGAAGGATCTCTCTCCCCTCTAGAATTATTCCCCATGGTCTCGGATTAGCGAGATACATGTTCCCGTGGCATTTCGTCTCGAAGGAGTTGTCGCTCACTGGATCGCTGGAGCGAGGAGGTGGAGGTTGTTCGGTGGCTTGAACGTGTGTGAAAAGCGGATGCGCTGAGTTGCGGCGCCGGACTTGCTCACGATCTTGAGATCGGCAAGTGTACGACTACATCAACCACGAGTTCCTACTGCTAACAAAGCTCGTTGTCACGAGGGTAAATTCTCATTGGATGTATGTCCACCCGCTGTTTTGTACCTAGTAGATAGATCTTGGTGTAGTTCACACCGTAGGAAATTTTTTGTTTTCTATGTCATGACCCAAAAGTGGTATCAGAGCCTGATCTATGCGTAGGTGCTTAGCATGGGTAGTACACATATGGTTGATATGTGGGCGATGATGATCATGTTATTGCATCTTCTATGTATTTTGTATATTGGTGGCATAGTGGGACGGCTACGGACCAACCTTACATGTCATCGTACATGAGACCGGTTCCATGACTGACATGCAACTTGTTTTGCATAAGTGGTTGGCGGGTGTCTGTCTCTCCTACTATCGTCAATATCTGATTTACAACGAGTTGCTAATATCTTAGTTATCCTCGTTGTGGTTCATGTTCGTAGGTGAGAACGGTTCTATCTCCGAAAGCCCTAAGCCACGTAAAATTTGCAATTGATAAATTAGAGGCGTCTAGTTTAGATCGTTGCTGGGCTAGTGTATTGATATGGTATTGTTGTAAGTAGATGTATGGTAGATACTCTTACAACACAGTCAACGTGTAAGTTCCATAGACCTTGGCTTACACACAAAGGAATGATAGAGATCATACCATGATGCAAGTGATAGAGATCAAATGCATGGACCATATCATCTCACTTTACACATTAGATGTTAGCATCTTATACTGCTAGTTTGCGCGCTTTGGTAGCATTATAAGATGATCCTCTTTTAGATATCAAGATAAAAATGTGTTCTTCCTTGAGTATGCACCGTTCTATGGATCGTGTTTCGAGACATCACGTGATGATCGGGTGTACTCGAATCTACGCTTTCATAGGAACGGGTGTAAGACAGTTTTACACACACGAATACTAAGGTTCTTACTTCGCGAGCCTAGCATGTACAGACATGGCCTCGGAACACGGACCGAAAGGTTAAGCATGAGTCATATGGTTGATATGATGCCCATATAGATGCTCGCCTTTGAAGCTATATCAACTCACGTGACGATCGGACTTGATATAGTGGATTTGGTTCATGTAATCACCAAAAGGAAACAAGGGATGTCGTTTTTGAGTGGGAGTTCATTAGTAATTTGGATTAGTTGAACTCAATCTATCATAAACTTAGTCTAAATAAACTTTACAAATTCTGTTGTAGATGACACCACCTGCTTTTAATTTCAATGTGTTCATGGAGAAAGAGAAACTTGCTGCGAATGGTAGCAACTTCACCAACTGGGCTATGAATTTGAGGATTCTCCTCATCACGCACAAAAGCAATATGTGCTAGATGCGCCGCTAGGCCCCCAGCCTCGATGCCCTCGACGAGGAAAAGAATGTCTATGTGACTCGTCAGGAGGACCACAACTTAGTTCATTGCGGCATACAGTATGGGCTAGAGCCAGAACTTCGAAAGCGTTTCGAACATGGTAATGCTTTTGATACCATAGGAGAATTGAAAATGATTTTCGATACCCATGCTGCCATAGAGAGTTATAATGCTACAGAAAAGTTCTTTAGCTGCATGATGGAGGAAAACAACTCTGTTAGTGAGCACGTACTCAAAATGTCTGGGTACGCCGATAAGCTTGTGTCCTTGGGAATAACGATTCACATTGACTTAGGCATACATCATGTTCTCCAATCTCTGGCACCTAGCTACAAGAGCTTCGTGATGAACTATAATATGCAGGGCATGAAGAAGTCTCTTCCCGAGCTTCTGTCAATGCTTAAGACTGCAAAAGTGGAGATTAGGAAAGAACATCAAGTGTTGATGATCAATAATACCACCGGTTTCAAGAAGGATAAGAAAGGCAAGCACAAGGGAAAGAAGGGTGGCAAGTCTGTTGCCACGCCTGAAAAGAAACCCCGGGCTGGCCCTAAGTCTGACACCGAGTGCTACTATTGCAAGGGGACTGGCCATTGGAAGCGCAACTATCCCAAGTATTTGGCGGACAAGAAATCCAGCAAGGCAAACAAAGGTATATGTGATATACATGTTATTGATGTGTACTTGACTAGTACTCGCAGTAGCACCTGGGTATTTGATACCGGATCGGTTGCTAATATATGTAACTCGGTTCAGGGCTACTAATGTTTACAACTAGCAAGGGATGAGGTCAGGATGCGGGTCGGCAATGGATCAAGAGTTGATGTGATCGCCGTTGGGACGCTACCTCTCCATTTGCCATCGGGATTAGTTATAAACCTAAATAATTGTTATTTGGTGCCTGCACTGAGCATGAACATTGTATCTGGATCGTGTTTGATGCAAAGTGGTCATTCCTTTAAATCTGAAAACAATGGTTTTTCGATTTATAAGAATGATATCTTTTATGGTCATGCACCTAAGTTGAATGGTTTATTTCTATTGGATCTCGATAGTAATATTACGCACATACATAATGTTAATGCTAAAAAGATTAAACTTGATGATGATATGTCTACATATATGTGGCACTACCGTCTAGGTCATATTGGCGTTAAACGCATGAAGAAACTCCATTCTGATGGACTTTTGGAATCACTTGATTTTGAATCATTTGATACATGTGAGCCATGCCTTATGGGCAAGATGACTAGAACACCGTTTTCCGGTTCAATGGAACTAAGCATGATCTATTGGAAATCATACATACTGATGTGTGTGGGCCAATGAGTGTGTCGGCGCGAGGTGGATATCGTTATTTTGTTACTTTCACGGATGATTTGAGTAGATATGGGTATATCTATTTGATGAAACACAAGTCTGAAACTTTTGAAAAGTTCAAGGAATTTCAGAATGAAGTGGAAAATCATCGTAATAGAAAGATCAAATTTCTATGGTCTGACCGTGGAGGAGAGTATCTAAGTTACGAGTTTAGCACACACATGAAAGAGTGTGGAATAGTTTCACTACTCACGCCTGCCGGAACACCACAACGTAATGGTGTGTCGGAGCGTTGTAATCGTACCTTATTGGATATGGTTCGATCTATGATGTCTCTGACTGACTTACCTCTATCATTTTGGGGTTATGCACTGGAAACACCTGCATTCACTTTAAATCGGGCACCATCTAAATCCGTTGAAACGACACCGTATGAATTATGGTTTGGAAACAAACCTAAGCTGTCATTTCTTAAGGTTTGGGGATGCGATGTTTATGTGAAGAAACTTCAACTAGATAAACTCGAACCCAAAGCGGGAAAATGCGTCTTCATAGGATACCCTAAGGAAACAATTGGGTATACCTTTTGTCACAGATCCGAGGGCAAGGTTTTTGTTGCCAAGAATGGATCCTTTCTTGAGAAGGAGTTTCTCGTGAAAGGTGTGAGTAGTCGGAAGGTAGAACTCGAAGAGGTTATTGAACCTTATCTTCATGGAATGGTGAGTGGCGCAGCACCGGAAGTTGTTTCAGAGTTGACTTCACCTGATGAAGAGAGAGCTAATGATAATGATCATGAAACTCCGAAAGAGGACACTACCGAACCTCGCAGGTCAAGCAGGACACGTGCAACTCCTGAACTGTATGGCAATCCTGTTGTGAATTTCATGGTTGATGAAATGGATGACCCTGTGAAGTATGAAGAAGCGATGATGAGCCCGGATTCCAACAAATGGCTAGAATCCATGAAATCCGAGATGGAATCCATGTACGAGAACCAAGTTTGGAACTTGGTGTACTTACCTCACGACCGAAAGGCCGTGGAGAATAAATGGATTTTCAAAAGGAAAACTGATGCTGATGGTAATGTGACCATCTATAAGGATCGACTTGTCACAAAGGGGTTTCGACAAATTCAAGGAGTTGACTACGATGAGACATTCTCTCCCGTAGCGATGCTTAAGTCGGTTAGGATTATGTTAGCAATTGCTGCATATTTCGATTATGAAATACGGCAGATGGATGTCAAAACTGCGTTCCTCAATGGTAATATTGAAGAAGAGTTGTATATGATACAACCTAAGGGTTTTGTCGATACTAAGGATGCTGATAAGGTGTGCAAACTTCGGCGATCCATCTATGGACTGAAGCAAGCATCCCGGAGTTGGAATCTCCGCTTTGATGAGGTGATCAAAGAGTTTGGATTTTTCCAAACTTATGGAGAGGCTTGTATTTACAAGAAAGTGAGTGGGAGCAATGTGGCATTTCTGATATTATATGTGGATGACATATTATTGATTGGAAATGATATAGATCTTTTAAATAGTGTTAAAAGTTATCTAAACAAAGAAATTTTCGATGAAGGACCTTGGTGAAGCTTCATATATATTAGGCATTAAAATCTATAGAGATAGATCAAGACGCCTAATTGGGCTATCGCAGAGTACATACCTTGATAAGATATTAAAGAAGTTTAATATGGACGGAAGTAAGAAGGGGTACTTACCTATGTTGCAAGGCAAGACATTGAGTAAGACTCAAAGTCCGGCTATGGCGGAAGAAAGAGAGATAATGGATAAGATCCCCTATGCCTTAGCCATAGGCTCTATAATGTATGCCATGCTATGTACAAGACCGGATGTGGCACATGCTATTAGTTTGACTAGTAGGTACCAATCTGATCCAGGTTCGAACATCGGATAGCGGTCAAGAATATCCTTAAGTACTTGAGAAGAACTAAGGATATGTTTCTTGTATACGGAGGTGAAGAAGAGCTAGTCGCTAAGTGTTATGTCGATGCTAGCTTTGACACTGATCCGGATGACTCTAAGTCTCAATCCGGATACGTATTTCTCTTGAATGGAGCAGCAGTTAGTTGGAGGAGCTCCAAGCAACCTGTGGTGGCTGGATCAACGACGAAGGCAGAATATGTTGTTGCTTCAGAAGCAGCGCAGGAAGCGGTTTGGATGAAGGAGTTCATAACGGAACTAGGTGTGGTTCCTAGTGCGTTGGACCCAATGGTGATCTATTGTGACAATAATGGAGCCATAGCCAACGCCAAGGAACCAAGGTCTCACAAGAATTCCAAGCATATTAAGCGCCAGTTTCACTCCATCCGCGAGCATGTCAAGGATGGAGATATAAAGATTTGTAAAGTACACACGGACCTGAATATAGAGATCCGTTGACTAAAGTACTCCCTAGGGCAAAACATGATCAACACCAGAACTCCATGGGTGTTAGATTTATCACTATATAAACTAGATTATTGTCTCTAGTGCAAGTGGGAGACTGAAGGAAATATGCCCTGAGAGGCAATAATAAAGTTGTTATTATGTATTCCTTGTATATGATAGATGTTTATTTTGCATGCTATAATTGTATTGATAGGAAACATCAATATATGTGTGTTTAATAAACAAAAAGGGTTCCTAGTTATGCCTCTCTTATAGACTAGCTTGTTGATTAACAAGATGATCAAGGTTTCCTGATCATGGACATTGGATGTTGTTAATAACAGGGTCACAGCATTTGTGAAATGATGTGATGAACATTCATCTGAAGTATAGCATTACGATCAAGTCATTATGTTTATATTGCTATAACATCATACAAAGTAATCTTTATCCTTAGACCATGAGATCATGTTAATTGCTAACACCGGAATAGTATCTTGATAACATCAAACGTCACACCGTAACAGGGTGACTATAAAGATGGGTTCAGTACTATGAAGGTGTTATGTTGAGGCTCATGGATCAAGAGTGGAATTTGTCAATCCAGATGACGGATAGATATACTCTGGGCCCTCTCGGTGATATCACATTAGGATAGCTTGCAAGCAAGTGATGTGATCACTAGAATGTTATATCATGGGAACGAGAAAAGAGTGCATGTCGAATCTAGATCAAACTAGGTATGGAGATACCGATGATCGAATCTCGGACATGTAATATATCGTGAGACAAAGGGATTTAGTTACAAGCGTTAAAGGTTCTCACGATCACAGGAGTCATCGTTGAATGTGTAGGAGTCAAGATCGGATCTCCGTGTCCTGCTGATTATTGATCGGAGAAGGGTCTCGATCATGTCTGCATTATTCACGAACCGTAGGGTGGCACACTTAAGAGTTACCGAACACCATTTTGGAGCACATATGTTTCAGACGAAAGAATTGCAAAGCGCAGGAATTGTTTCAATAGAAACCGGAAATTGTTTCGGGTGAAATTGCAGAAGGTGGTTCTGCATGTGATATTGAAATATTGCAAGGGGCTATATGTGAATGTTTGTTAATTAAAGTAATTAACAAAATTCTGAATGAATTTAATAAAAAGAGTTTTATTAAATGAGAGAGCATTAAATTTGGAGAAATTTAATGCATTTAAAGTGGAGACTTTAAAAGGGAATGTGAAGAGGCATTTTAATGTGGAGGAGTTACCACCATAGGAATGGGGGAGGTGAGGGGTCACCCCCCCATGCGCCGGCCATGGAGAGAGGGGGCTCCCCCCTCCTCCTATAAAAGGTCACCCATTCCCTCCTTCATCCACACACCTCCTTGTGAAGGATCTCTCTCCCCCTCTAGAATTATTCCCCCATGGTCTCGGATTAGCGAGATACATGTTCCCGGTGGCATTTCATCTGGAAGGAGTTGTTGCTTCCGCTGGATCGCTGGAGCGAGGAGGTGGAGGTTGTCCGGTGGCTTGAACGCAAAAGTGAAAAGGATGCGCTGAGTTGCGGCGCTCGGACTTCCTCACGATCTTGAGATCGGCAAGTGTACGACTACATCAACCACGAGTTCCTACTCGTTAACAAAGCTCGTTGTCTACGAGGGTAAGTTCTCGTTGGATGTATGTCCACCCGTTGCTTTGTACCTAGTAGATAGATCTTGGCGTGTAGTTCACACCGTAGGAAAATTTTTGTTTTCTATGCTGCGGACCCAAAACGAGCGTGGCCGCGGGGCTTGCTGCCAGAGTTGGGGAAGAGGACCACGACGCGGGTCGCGCGGGGTCGCGGATGCGGCGAGGCGACAGACGCGGGGCTCGGTGGCGAGATCAAGCAAAGGGGTGGGCGCGGTCGCTGTCGGCGGACGAGGATGGCAACACGGGCGCAGCGCTGCTCGCAGAGAAGGTGGCACGATGAGGAACCGCGCGGGACGGCCGGCTCGGGATCTGGCGCAGGGAAAGCTCAGGAGGAGGAGGGATGTCGGGAGAGGTGTCGGGGAGAGACGAGGTCCCGGCGGCGGAGACGGGGACTGGAGGTGGCGGCGAAGGCTGGCGACCTCGGAGCGGGGCTCGGCAGCGGCGCATCTAGCGGCAGGGAGGTCGATGCGGGGGAGGAGGAGGGAGGCCGAGGTGGCGCGGTTGTTGCGGGAGCAGAGCGAGCGGGGGAGGAAGGAGGCGTGCGAGAGAGAGGAAGGCGGGGGCAGAGGAGGCGACAGGTGGGTCCAGGGGGAATCCTGGGGCTAGCAAGTGGTAGGTGGGAGCGGGGGTTGGTGGTTCACGCGGGGTGGACACGGGGCTAGCACGTGGTCGGTGGGGTGGGGCTAGCAGGCGGGAGCGGGGTGTCGTGCACGGGAAGGCGTGCGAGAGAGAGGGTGGGGATCGGTGGTGGAGACCAGGTGGTTGGGGGAGCGTGCAGGAGGCGGTAGGTGGTGGGGATGGCTACAGGGAGGAGGGGGATTAGGGGTAGGTAGGATTTGGGGAGGGTTAGCTGGGGTAGGACTAGATAGGGTTTTGGTTAGGCTAGGATTTTATTTGCAGGTGGCCGGCTAGGTTTTAGGGCCTGGCTGGCTGCCTCCTACAAAAATAATATAAATTTTGTTTATTAAAAAAACGAGGCTTTTGTAATCCATTTTTAGACGAAACAAAATAATCCAGAAGACGGGTGTTTTATAGTTTGAATAAAAGACGGGGTGTTCAGAAAACAAAAACTAGGCTTTTCGAGAATAGTTTTTAAACAAACCATGCATGATGATGACGATGCTCAAATGCAATGTGGCATGATGACATGAGCATGCGGTCATGATGATGCAATGCACAAAAACACAGCGATTTTCTAATAGTGGTTTTAGCGGGATGCCATAGGTGGTGGGGGTTTGACCTGGCGTGGTTCACGAGGTGGGCAACCGCGGGGGTTGCGTGTCATGTGGTTGCCGTGTCACGTACGTGTGCGCTGGTTCTGGGGCGGGTGTGGGTGTGATTGGTGTTGCGTGCTGCGCGCTGCGTGTGGGGCTGGTCGGGTCAGTTAGGCAGGGTCGTGCCGTGCGGTGCGATGCGTGTCCGTGCCTATGTGTGTTTTGTGTGAGAGCGGCAGCGGCAGGTTAGGGTGTGACTGCGTAGGTAGAAAGGTTAGCTAGGGTTAGGGTTTGGTTTAGTTTGGAGGTGGCCGGCTGGGCTTTTGGGCCTGGCTGGCTGCCTCCAAAAAATAATATAACTTTTATTTATTATTTAAAAGACTTTTGTAATTAGTTTTTAGACAAACAAAATATCCAGGTAAACCCGGAGTTTTGAATTTGAATAAAAGAGAGAGGATTATTTTAGAAAACAAACTAGGGCTTTTAGAAAATAGTTTTTGGCAAACAAATGCATGATGACATGACGATGCTCTAATGCAATGTGGCATGATGACATGAGCATGCGGTCATGATGATGCACAAAACAAAAACACAGCGATTTTCTAGTAGTGGTTTTACCGGGGTGCTACAATTCGACACCACTAACAATGGATCTTGCCCTCGAGATCCGCCTCATTGTACGGGGAAGAAGGATGATGATCTGAATCTTCTCGCTTCGTGTAGATCCCCGCGACACCACTAACAACGATTCTTGCTCCATCTTCAAATTGTCGACACCACCAACAAGAGATCGTTGCTTACGTCTGTCGAGAGAACACTCCGTAGAAACAAATACGAAGGTCAAGGTCTCAAAAGATAAGGCCACCTCTAACTTCCGTGGAGGAGTAAAATCGCATTGATCCACCATTCAATATACAAAAGCGAATGATAGGAGTAGTGGTATGGTAGCTACTCCATCCCGCACTCAAAGCATTACTCTGTACATGAACAAAAGGATTGTGCAACCAACTCTCGGAGTTCAGACTGAAGATCTCGACAAGCGATGTTCGGAAACAAAGGAGTGAGGCAGGGTTTCATCGGATCTGATGTAGAAGATATCGTCGCATTGGGAAAACAATGGAAGATACAAAAGAAAGATTTCAGTGGATTTTGATCCACCGAATGGTACAACAGATGAAGGGTTACTCAGATAACACGAAGACCGGATGTGGAGACACCATTGCAAGAGAAAGGAATCAAAACCCTGAAGGTACAACGGAAACCCAACCACGAGAAATCCTAGACTGGAAGAGAAGATAAGAGTAGATTCAAAACACGCGAAGGTAAGAGGAGAATAGCAAAGGGGTAAGGAGTAAAAAAGACCTAGTGAGATCTATCCAACCGATTTTGCAAAAATAGTTTTGACACTCTACATCGACCGTTAGCTAGGTTATCCTATAGGCTTGATCAGAGGGGTATCGCAACTGCTGAGCTCTGATACCACTTTGTAACACCCTCGAATCGGCCCTATGCAAGTTTTAGCGCTTCCCGCCAAACCCGCATAGAAACGATTCAAGGACGCCCACCAGGCACTTTCGTGCGGGTGGAAAACAAAGTAATATCATTACAGAATAGTCCACGATGGAACTCACAGAATAGATATATATACAGCAACGACTCACTGAGTCAAGAATACAGATATACAGTACAAAGATCCAAATCACCATGAAAAAGATGCAGCATCTGAGTACGGATAAGAAGCAAATTGAGCTAAGAGCCCTGAAGAATAACCAATGGCATCCATAACCCTTCCTAGGCCAAGCCGGAAGGGTAACCCTGCTAACGACGTCGATCTCAAACCTGCTAAAACAAAAGGGGTGCCGACAAAGGGCAAAGGAAAAAGAGGAGCGTCAGTACTGAGGCCAGTACACGGCGAGGCTAGAATTCGGAGGCTCTCGCCTACATAGGTATGGTGGGCTAAAGCGGCAGCAAGCATGCACTAAACAATCTATAGAGACTCGATTCAACTGTCGGCTATTAGAGAGGGATAAGAAAGGCCTATTGGGATCCAACCTGATAGTAACACCAAAACATACCCATCCTGGTATTTCCCCCTCGAGACCACACGAGGAAGTCAAACCGAGGAACTCACACAGTTGGCAATTTTATTTATTCCATTATAGTTGTGGCACTTACTAGTCAGATATAGATAGCATGAGTCATCCCAAACCCAGCAGTTGTTGGCACTTTTATTTCATTCCATTGGAGTTGCGATACTTACTAGTCAGGTATAACATGACACGATACACCCCAGTTCCACCAGTTGTTAGCACTTTTATTATCCATTCCATTGTAGTGAAGCTGATTACTAGTCACATATTAAGTCAAATTTATAGCACTACTTTAGTTATGCTTGTCTATGATCAAGATACTATGCTCCAAGTCGTCCATAACCGCGGACACGGCTTTCAGAAAGATTTACCCTGCAGGGGTGCACAAATAGCAACACACGCACGATCAACCTCGGAAAAACGAAATCAAAACCCAATGAGGGTTTCACGACAAAGCAATCATAGGATTCATAAAAGATTTCAGGGGGCCACCCCACTAAGCTACCCGCAACAAAGTTGGCCGGCTCCGAATAGGACCAAGGGTTTGTGACAACGGCTGTAAATGAATGGGAACCCGAAAGTGTGACTGGTCTTGTCGATACCGTGAAAACGTGGCACGATCCAAAACAGTATAGGTGCTCCACGCACAATCTTAAATAAAGCAGTAAACCATGGCATAGGTACAGGATAGTAATAAAACCCCAAACTAGTTTGTGGCCCTAAGAAATAAGAAATGAATCAAGTTCTGGCTAAGGGGATTCATGGTCCCACATGCGGATAGTGCAATAGTCAAGGAACAGTTATCAAGTACTCGGGGTCCTATGGGACACAAGTGAGCGTGGAAGAACCAAATAACATCTATTGCCCACCCATGCCTCTGCATTAGTTATATCTAGCAATTTAATATCAAGTTGTAATTAAAGCCATGATCATCTCCACCATTAAGCATCTCTATCATTAAGCATGTGTCAACCTTTTATCAATGGTGGAACGACAATGACGCGAAGCAGCACCTGAGCAAGCAACTACGACTCGCAAGGCCGACTGTCTATCAATCAACAAGCAATAGGATGTGTCCAAGGCAATATAGAGGCTGCAAGGAATATAAATGGTGCACGGAAACTAAAGCATCGCAACAAGGATAGCAATAGATCAACAAGAGGAAGTAAAGACTATAAACGCAAAATAGGTAGAAAGGGGGAGAATGCTCACATGGGAAACACTGCCGGAGATACATTATCCGAAGAACTTGTCGATACTCGCATCAACTCAATGGCCTAATCCGCGAAGAACCAAATCACTAAAAGAAACACCGGATGCACTATTTAATACTACGGGAGAAGATCAGGCATGGTGCATGCCATGGCAAAGATGCGATGCAATTAGGCAATATTAAGCGGAACCGGGGTCCCGATAATTAATTAGAAGGTTCAAGTTATTTAGGTACCCCGCAATTTAAATGTTGCATTAACAAGACAAAACATGGCATCGGTTCGCTACACAAATTTAAATGGAGGCGGTATAAGAGTAGAAAATCCCGCATTTAGTCTCCATATTTAGTTATTAAGTGAGTCGACCAAGTACCCCCAAACATGTATGCAACCATGAACAATTTAATATGCAACAATTTATATAGATGGCATTTATAAAATAGGGGCTCAGATCAGGGTCACACATTGGGGGTTCGGATCCGAAGGTCTCGGGGTTCGACGGGGATTGGTCTTCGGATCGAGCTCCGGTTCCGTGTGGGAGATCTTGGTGTTCGAGATTCTTCGGGCCTCGGCCATCGAATCCATGTGGGGGTCGCGGCATCCCATGTAGAAGACCATGGGGTGGCATCGAATCAGTCTTTGTCGACGTGAAGATCTTGGCGATGCGGTCACATCCTTCTTGTCGATGATGGCACGGAGGCCGTTGAGGTAGGACCTTCAACATGTATCATCGATTTGCTCGCATTATCACCAATTCGTAGTGGTACTGTTCAGATACCCAAATACTACGGACAAAACAAGAGGAATGGTTGAACACCAGGATCAACAAAACACATACATATACGAATATCATGAAGCACTATCGGGTTGCTGGTCCAACTCAAATGCTCAGGGCAGGAACAACATGAGGAGGCAGACCTTGGTCTTGGCACTGAACAAACAGGAGGCAGGGCTGGCGGTGTGCTCGAACGGTGGAGAGGAGCTCGGCGAAACCTGCTAGGTGACGAGAGGGACCAGGGTGGCGGCGGCGCGGAGCGACTAGGCGAGGTGGCGGCATCCGTGACAGGCTTGCAGGGGCACGACCGGTGCTAGCGGCAAAGGACGGAGGTGAGGTTTGGAGAGGGGCGGCCCTGGCGGCAGGGTGCGCTAGGAGGTAGAGACGGCGCCTGAGGTGACGCACAGAGCCAGGGCGGAGGAGCTCGGGCGCAGTCTGAAGGCGACACGGGCATGCGGCGCAGAGGGGCTCGCCGGCCGGGCTCGGAGGGGGACGAGGTCAACGAGGTTGGCCGAGGAAGCGGCCAAAGCAGCGGCCGGGCTCCGAGGTTGCTCGCGGGGTCCTGGAGGTAGGCGAGGAGTGGCTACGCTGGTCGAGGACGACGGGGAACCGCGACAGGATGGGGTGAGCCGGGTGAGGCAGCCAGCGAACGCGGCGGCGGCGCTCGCGTCGTGGTGCAGAGGCGAGAGCGGGGAGAGGAATGGGGGTCACGCGTTGGGTGGTGGGGGTTTGACCGGGCGTGGTTCACGAGGTGGGCAACCACGGGGGTTGCGTGTCATGTGGTTGTCGTGTCACGTACGTGTGCGCTGGTTCTAGCGCGGATGTGGGTGCGATCGGTGTTGCGTGCTGCGCGCTGCGTGTGGGGCCGGGCGGGTCAGCTAGGCAGGGTCGCGGCGTGCGGTGCGATGTGTGCCCGTGCCTATGTGTGTTTTGTGTGAGAGCGGCGGCGGCAGGTTAGGGTGTGGCTGGGTAGGTAGAAAGGTTAGCTCGGGTTAGGGTTTGGTTTAGTTTGGAGGTGGCCGGCTGGGCTTTTGTGCTGGCTAGCTGCCTCCCAAAAATAATATAACTTTTATTTATTATTTAAAAGACTTTTGTAAGTAGTTTTTAGACAAACAAAATATCCAGGTAAACCCGGAGTTTTGAATTTGAATAAAAGAGAGAGGATTATTTTAGAAAACAAACTAGGGCTTTTAGAAAATAGTTTTTGGCAAACAAATGCATGATGACATGACGATGCTCAAATGCAATGTGGCATGATGACATGAGCATGCGGTCATGATGATGCACAAAACAAAAACACAACGATATTCTAGTAGTGGTTTTACCGGGGTGCTACAGAGGTTTTTCACGGGCGCGGAGCCATTTAGGGCCGACATGGCCAGGTAATGACGTATCATCTCTAATCGTAGACCGCGCAGGGTTTCGCGAGCGGAGAGAAGAATAGGCAGTGTAGGCTCTAGACGTCTTCAGGTCCTCGTGTCATAGAGCGATGGCTTGCACCATAAGCTATAGGTGTGTTCTGTTTATCACGCAAGATCGTGTGGTGGGACCTTTTGTACCCGAGCCGGCATCGTGATGCATCACCACGAATGAGCTGGAAGGCAGCTATGCTCTTATATCGTCCCCATTGCTTATTAGTGCGTCATGTGGTACCTACTCTTTCGTTTTTCTCTAATCATTTTTCGGCTCTCGTACTCCGCCACCCCCTGCCTTCCTCCTCTACGTGACTTGCTGGAGCTACTTTCTACACTTCTTCATGTCCTCGTGCATGGCAAACTTCTTAGATGGTAAGCCTTTAGGCTCTTTTTTCGTGCATGCGCAGCCTTCTCATTTCGTTTGGGGATTTTGTAGTTTTTGCTCTACTCGGTCTTCTTCCTATCATGCGCAACATGTGTACACTTCTTCCTTCTTGTCAAATTTTCATTTTTTTGTAAGCTAACATTCTATTTTATGTATCTCTATTTCAGCGTAGATTCGTGTAGACATTAGGTCGTATGGCCAGTTTCACGTATTCCGTCTTCGTGTCGCACGCCAAAAAGGTATGTGACGCTCTCTTTCTGCTTCCTAGAACCTGCTCCACCGCGCCCGCTGGCCATTTCCTGCTCTTCCGATGTTGTCGATGGAGAACCAACCGAGTATCGTTTCGATAGTCAACGGTAAATCGACTAGACTATGACTCCTTTACCTTTACACTATGTTTAGATGCATAGAAATAGAAGTGGAATTAGAGAATTGTAATTAGAGCCTCTAATTCGGCTGTTTGGAAGGGCTAGTAATTGATGCATGGAAACGGAGACCAATTTCGGGCCGCGCGACCCTGCGTGCAAAAATACACCGCGTCGATTACCGACTTTGGAAACATCATGGAATTGGCAAGTGGTACGTGTGACGTCTGAAGGAAATATGCCCAAGAGGCAATAATAAAGTGGTTATTATCTTATTCCATGTTTATGATAAATGTTTATTTTGCATGCTCTAATTGTATTAATTGGAAAAGTTAATACATGTATGTTTAATAAACAAAATACAAAGTTCCTAGTAATGTCTCTCATATAAACTAGCTCGTTGATTAACAAGATGATCAAGGTTTCCTGATCATGGACATTGGATGTTGTTAATAACAAGGTCACAACATTGGTGGAATAATGTGATGAACATTCATCCGAAGTATAGCATTATGAACAAAGTCATTATGTTTATATTGCTATAACATCATATGAAGTAAGCTTAGTCCTTAGACCATGAGATCATGTTAATTGCTAACACCAGAAGAGTATCTTGATAACACCAAACGTCACACCGTAACAGGGTGACTATAAAGGTGGGTTCAGTACTACGAAGGTGTTATGTTGACGCTCATGGGTCAAGAGTGGAATTTTTCAATCCCGATGACGGATAGATATACTCTAGGCCCTCTCGGTGATATCACATTAAGATAGCTTGCAAGCAAGTGATGTGATCACTAGAATGTTATATCACGGGAACGTGAAAAGAGTGCATGTCGGTAACGAGATCAAACTAGGTATTTGGATACCGATGATCGAATCTCGGACATGTATTATATCATGATACAAAGGGATTTTAGTTACTAGCGTTAAAGGTTCTCACGATCACAGAAGTCATCATTGAATGTGTAGGAGTCAGTATGGATCTCCAGGTCCCGCTTCTAATTATTGATTTGAGAGGGGTCTGGATCATGTTTGCATTATTCGTGAACCGTAGGGTGACACACTTAAGGGATACCGACACCATTTGGAGCAAATATGTTTCAGATAAAGATTTAAAAAAGCGCTGGAATTATTTCAATAGACACCGAAACTGTTTCGAGTGAAATTGCTGAAATTGGTTCTGCATGTAATATTGAAATGTTGCAGGGGGGTATGTGAATATTTTTTAATTAAAGTAATTAACAAAATGCTGAATAAAATTAATAAAATATTTTTATTAAATGAGAGAGCATTAAATTTGGAGAAATTTAATGCATTTAAAATGGGGACTTTAAAAGAGAATGTGTAAGGGGCAAATTTATGTGGAGGGAGTTACCACCATATGAATGAGGAGGTGAGGGGTCACCCCTTGGGCGCCGGGCATGGGGAGGGGCACCCCCCCTCCTCCTATAAAAGGTCCCCCTCACACCCCTTCTTTCTCACACCTCCTCGTGAAGGATCTCTCTCCCCCTCTAGTATTATTTCTCCATGGTCTCGGATTAGCGAGATACATGTTCCCGGTGGCTTTATCTGGAAAGGAGTTGCTGCTTTTGCTGCTTTACTGGAGCGAGGGATGGAGTTTGTCGGGGTACCGGACGTGTGTGTGATCCCGAATACACCGCTTCTTTGCGGTGCTGGACTTGGTGGTGCTGGACTTGCTAGAGCTGGAGCTGGATCTGAAGGACGTGCTGGAGCCGGACCTGCTGGAGTTCATCACGATCTTGAGATCGGCAAGTGTACGACTACATTATCCACGAGTTCCAACTCATTAACAAAACTCGTTGTCTTCGAGGGTAAGTTCTCCATGGATGTATATCCATCCATTGCTCTGTATCTAGTAGATAGATCTTGGCGTATAATTCTCATCGTAGGAATTTTTTTGTTTTCTATGCTGCGAACCCTTCAGTGACATGAGAGCCTGATCTATGCGTAGGTGCTTTGAACGGGTAGTACACATATGTTTATATGTGGGCGATGATGATCATGTTATTGCATCTTCTATGTATTTTGGATATTGGTGGCATAGTGGGATGAAGTGGCCCGGACCAACCTTACATGTCATCGTACATGAGACCGGTTCCAGACTGGCATGCAACTTGTTTTGCATAAGTGGCTAGCGGGTGTCTGTCTGTCCTACTATAGTCAATATCTGATTCACAACGAGTTGCTAATAACTTGGTTATCCTCGTTGTGGTTCATGTTCGTAGGTAAGAATGGTTCTATCTCCAAAAGCCCTAATCCATGTAAAACCTACAATTGATAAATTAGAGGCGTCTAGTTTAGATCGTTGCTGGGCTAGTGTCTTGATATGGTATTATTATAAGTAGATGTATGATAGATACTCTTACAACACACTCAACGTGTAAGTTCCATAGACCTTGGCCTTACACACAAAGGAATGATAGAGATCATACCACGATGCAAATGATAGAGAACAAATGCATGGACCATATCATCTCACTTTACACATTAGATGTTAGCATCTTATACTGCTAGTTTGGCGCTTTTTTGTAGCATTATAAGTTGATCCCTCATTTAGATATCAACATAAAAATGTGTTCTTCCTTAAGTACGCACCGTTCTGTGGATCATGTTTCGAGATATCACGTGATGATCGGGTATACTCGAATCTACGCTTTCATGGGAACGGGTGTAAGACAGTTTTACACACGCAAATACTAAGGGTCTTACTTGGCGAACCTAGCATGTACAGACATGGCCTCGGAACACGGACCGAAAGGTTAAGCATGAGTGATATAGTTGATATGATGCCCATATAGATGCTCGCCTTTGAAGCTACATCAACTCACGTGATGACCGGACTTGGTGTAGTGGATTTGGTTCATGTAATCACCAAAAAGGCACGAGGGATGTCATTTTTGAGTGGGAGTTCATTTCTAATTTGGATTAGTCGAACTCAATTTGTCATAAACTAAATCAAAGTGAATTTGCATAATTTGTTGTAGTCATTGACGTCTGTTCAGTACCTTATGCTTAGTTTTAATTAAGATAATAGAACTATAGAATTCTGTATATTTACTTTACGAACTGGTATCGTATTGTTTTGAATGTCAATTTAGAGTTTATAAGTCCTATTGCAAACTTTCAGCAAACTCTATTTACTCCATGAAGTTTAATAAGTAGTATTAAATCAAGAGTAAGAATTCCAATGTTAGTATCTAAAGTATCATGTTTGCCTCCATGATTATTGATATTCAAAAGTTGTTTTAATATCAAGATTATATAGGAGCTGAAAATTGTTTCAGAAACCATCATGTGTGAAAGATATTGTGATATCTGAAACAATGTTTTTGGTTGCATTATGATAGAGTATAATTTAGCAAAATATATGTTCTCATATTGTATGAGAATTTGTGAAGGATGGAGATGCTAAGCATCCGGGTCTCCCAAAAAGGTTTTGGGAACTAAAATTATACTCGCGATTCTTCCTTACAGGCTATAGTAGTTTGATCATGAAAGTTGTCATGATAAGGATGAATAGAAGATGTAAGTAAAATTTTTACTACACTGATAGATTACTAAAAAATGGATTTTTGAAAGAACACCAAACATTTGATGATGGTGATCCACTTCAAAGTGCAAGTCCAAAGGTATTAGTATTTGAATATACACGCTTTGTACTATGTGTCATGTGAATGACACCACTATTGATGTTGACAGATTCTTTTAAAAGAAAAGGAATTGTTGAAAGAGAATCTAAAAAATATTTGGCAAAAAAGAAAAGGTTGGAGATGTCCAACTTAGGTATATAGAAGATATACATGTTATGGCTGTATTCCTTGCTTGTTAAACAATGTGGTTCTGAGGTATTGGATACCGAATTGGTTGGTATGAAGTGTCATACATGACAATGCAATTCATGAACTGAAATGGCCTAAGTAACTAGCAAGAGAATAAGTGATGATGATCATCAAAAACAAATAAAGTGTTATTGTGCTTTTCGTTGACGTCAAACCTAGTCTTCAAGATTTGTTTTAATAATTGTTATTTTGTTCCCGTATTATGAGAACAATGGTTGTTCAAATAATTATCGTTTTCCATAAAAGATGGATGAACTTTTAGAAGTCTAGTGGGAGAAATCACATCCATAAACACTATTGCTAAAATGTCGCAAGACAAATGATTGAAAGATCACTTATGAAGTGACATCGCTGTTTAAATTATATTGGAAAGAAAACATGAAGAAACTCCATGTTGATGGATTTTTAGAGTCTTTGATTTTGATCAATTGACGCTTGTGAAACTTTCCTCAAGATAATTGAAACTCCGTCCATAGGCCAAAGAGGAACGGATGACTGATTTATTGGATATTATGCATGTTGATGTATATAGTCCATTATGTGTAGCCATATGTGATGGATCTTTTGGCTTCATATGCTTTCTCCGGAAATTTGAGTGAATATATCTATATATTTACTTAATAAGGAAGAAGTATGAAACATTTGAAAATTGTTCAAAGACTTTCAAGATGAAGTGAAAAATCATTGTAACAAGAAAATAAAAGAGTTTATGATTTGATCATAAAGGAAGATATTTGAGTTACATGTTTAGCAAAACACCTAAGATTTGAGAAATTGTTCCATGATTTATGTTTCCCGATAAACCATAGGAGTATAGCATATTCGAGAGATGAAATCAAACCATGTTTGACATGGTAAGATCAAAGGTATCATTTATAAAACTGCCATTATGTTTTAATGATTGAAGCTTTAGAGACTACCGCTTTTACACTAAAAAGAGCACCATCGTGATCCGTTGAAATGACACCATATGAGTTATGGTTTGGGATAAAACCTGAATTGTCTTTTCTTAAATTTTGGTATGCTATGCATAAGTAAAATGTTTACAACCAAAGTCGGATAAGCACGTCTTTGTAGGTTATCCCAAAGAATTTGTTGGGAATTTCTCCATAACACCGAGGACAAAAGAGTTTGTTACTTGGAACGTCAAGTTTCTTGAGAAGAAACTTTTCACGAAAAGTTAAGTGGGAGGACAATAGAACTTTGATAAGGTTGTTGAACCTTAGCTATATGTGCTAAGTAGCGCAGCGCCGGAAAGTGTCCCGGTGGCAGCCACAGTGCTCATGGCTCCCGTGATTACAAAGGTTATGATCTTGGAGATTAGAGTTCCTATTGAACCGTGAGGGTTGGTAAAATCAAATAGTGTGATTTGATAAGCAAGTCGTTATTGTTTTGACAATGATGAACCGACTACATGCAAGGAAGCGATGATGGGCCCGGACTCCATAAAATGACTAGAAGCCATAGAATTCGTGATAGTATCCATACATGAGAAATCAAGTTTCTGAACTTGGAAGACCCTCCGGAAAGGCGTGAAGCCTATCGGTCGTGTTTGGATCTATAAAGAAATAGACATGGATGTTTAACATCTATGAAATAGTCGACATGTCAGAAAGAAGTTTACGGCAATGTTCAAGGAGTTGACTATGACAAGATTTGATCTTTCATAGCGATATTTAGTTTTGACGGATTAATGTAGCAACCACTACATATAATTTGGTATATGGTAGTTGAAAAAACAAAACAAGGTTCTTCTAATAGAATGGTTACCTAGGACGTGTACATGACATGGTTCGAAGGGTTTTGTTAATTCAAAGGATGCTAAAAAGGCATGCAAACTTCAATAGTTGAAGTGAGCATAGCGGAGTTGGAATCTTCACCATGATGAAAAATGTTAAAGGAGTTTAATTTCATAGGAGATGATGAAGATGCTTGCATTTGCAAGAAATTAAGTGGGAGCACTGAGACAAATTTCCAATACATTATGTAGAAGACATATTGTTGATTGGAAATGATGTATCTTGTATTGACACAAGTTAAGAATTTCATTAAAATAAGATTTTGATGAAAGACTTGGGCAAAACCGGAATATTAGGCATCAATATCTATATGATAGATTGAGGCGCTAATATGGTTGTGCCAGACATACATATATGATATATTGAAAGGGTTCAATATGGAAACAACAAGAAAGGTTCTTGCTGCATGGAAAGGATTGTATCAAGATTCAAGTGTTTCAACACTTGGTGAGTAAAATCACATGAAGATTTTGATCGGTTATACCGTGATATGTATATATCCATATATGTCCTATGCTCTAAATGTTATGAGCACATACCAGAATAATTCATAAGATGATCATTGGACGATAGTGAAGATATTATTATGAGCTTTGGAACAACTAAGAATATATCATGTATAAGTGACACATAGTTAAAAGGAGTTCATTGTAAAGTGTTACATTGATACTAGTTTTGTCACAAGATACAAATTAAATTTATCTCAATTTATACTATGGGTGGCACAATGTAATGGAAAGGATGTTCCATGATGAATTTGGATGAGTTCCAAAGTTGAGCCATTGTGACGGATACTACAACGAAAGGATAAGTATATGACTGCTATAGTAGCAGCAAAGAAGGGCATTTGTATTAAGTAGTTTGTTATCAAACTAGGTGTGGTTCAAAGTGGGCTAATACTATGAAGATATATTGTATGACAATAATATCAACATATTTTAACCCAAACGAACTAAAGGTCTCACCAAAGGACCAAATTTATACAATGCCATCTCATTTGAGAATGAGTGATGCGTAGACACGCAAAGACATGCAAATACACACGGACCTAAAAGTGCCAGATCTGGAGATTATGTTAACCACTAGCAACCGCGTATATACAACACCAGAAAGCCATAGGTGTTCAATACGCAAAGTTTTTTAAACTAGATTATTGACTCTAGTGCAAGTGGGAGACTGAAGGGAATATGCCCGAGAGGCAATAATAAAGTGGTTATTATTTTATTCCATGTTTATGATAAATGCTTATTTTGCATGTTATAATTGTATTAATTGAAAACGTTAATACATGTGTGTTTAATAAACAAAATACAAAGTTCCTAGTAATGCCTCTCATATAAACTAGCTCGTTGATTAATAAGATGATCCAGGTTTCCTGATCATGGACATTGGATGTTGTTAATAACGAGGTCACAACATTGGTAGAATGATGTGATGAACATTCATCCGAAGTATAGCATTACGATCAAAGTCATTATGTTTATATTCTATAACATCATACCAAGTAATCTTAGTCCTTAGACCATGAGATCATGTTAATTGCTAACACCAGAAGAGTATCTTGATAACACCAAATGTCACACCGTAACAGGGTGACTATAAAGGTGGGTTTAGTACTACGAAGGTGTTATGTTGAGTCTCATGGATCAAGAGTGGAATTTGTCAATCCCGATGATGGATAGATATACTCTGGGCCCTCTCGGTGATATCACATTAAGATAGCTTGCAAGCAAGTGATGTGATCACTAGAATGTTATATCACGAGAACAAGAAAAGAGTGCATGTCGGTAACGAGATCAAACTAGGTATTTGGATACCAATGATCGAATCTCGGACATGTATTATATCATGAGACAAAGGGATTTTAGTTACTAGCGGTAAAGGTTCTCACGATCACAGAAGTCATCGTTGAATGTGTAGGAGTCAGTATGGATCTCTAGGTCTCGCTTTTGATTATTGATCTGAGAGGGGTCTCGATCATGTCTGCATTATTCACGAACCGTAGGGTGACACACTTAAGGGATACCGACACCATTTGGAGAAAATATGTTTCAGATAAAGATTTAAGAAAGTGCTGGAATGATTTCAATTGACACCGAAACTGTTTCGGGTGAAATTGCTGAAATTGGTTCTGCATGTAATATTGAAATGTTGCCGGGGGTTTTATGTGAATGTTTGTTAATTAAAGTAATTAACAAAATTCTGAATAAAATTAATAAAATGGTTTTATTAAATGAGAGAGCATTAAATTTGGAGAAATTTAATGCATTTAAAGTGGGGACTTTAAAAGAGAATGTGAAGGGGCAAATTTATATAGAGGGAGTTACCACCACATGAATGAGGAGGTGAGGGGTCACCCCTTGGGCGCCGGCCGTGGGGAGGGGCACCCCCCTCCTCCTATAAAAGGCCCCCCTCACACCCCATCTTCCTCACACCTCCTCGTGAAGGATCTCTCTACCCCTCTAGTATTATTTCCCCATGGTATCGGATTAGCGAGATACATGTTCCTGGTGGCTTTATCTGGAAAGGAGTTGCTGCTTCCGCTGCTTTGCTGGAGCGAGGGATGGAGGTTGTCGGGGTACCGGACGTGTGTGCGATCACAGATGCACCGCTGCTTTGAGGTGCTGGACTTGGCGGTGCTGGACTTGCTGGAGCTGGATCTGAAGGACGTGCTGGAGCCGGACCTGCTGGACTTCATCACGATCTTGAGATCGACAAGTGTACGACTACATCATCCACGAGTTCCCACTCGTTAACAAAACTCGTTGTCCTCGAGGGTAAGTTCTCCATGGATGTATATCCACATGTTGCTCTGTATCTAGTAGATAGATCTTGACGTATAGTTCTCATCGTAGGAAATTTTTTGTTTTCTATACTGCGAACCCTTCAACGTCAACCTCGTGGACTCGTGACCGTAGTCTCGTGACTTGGAAGCCTCGCTTGCGCATAGTTCCTAGAGGTGGTGCTTAGGTAAGGCCTCTCCCTTCCATGGCCAACCTTCTCCTGACCTCCCTCTTCCACGGCCGACCTCGTCTTTCCCTATTCCCTCTCATCCCTACCCCAATTTTCCCTACCGACTTGCTCCCGGCCTCTTGGCCTAACCCTAGAACAACCAGTTATGGAGTGGTGATGGGGGTGGGAGGGTCGGAGGGGATCGTCGTCTTGTCCCTGGCCCTCCCCAATCTCGCATCTTCCCTGTCGACGGAGTACTTTGTACTTGGTTTTTTGGTTGGGTGATGTTTCCCTGCCTCTTCGATGTTCCCCATCAGTTCCTGCAAGCTTATGAAGCTGCCGGCGGAGGGCAATCCTGTCTATGTACAACACTGACAACATTATCTCAAGTAAGCTTCCGCTCAGATGCACACATCCTGAATGATGTACTATTTTAAGATCTATATGTATCAGGAGGACTTGAGGGGCAAAACATGGGTGAGCTGCTCGCTAATATTCCGTTGATTAGATGTGAGTGATAGCAACCGCGCTGCAAACTTGTGTCGATGTTGTTTCTTCCTTTTGACATTTTGGGTGCGGTTCGTGTGTGACAGTGGAGCTTCTACTAGACAGTAGGCATGTATGGCACCATACAATAAAAAACACCAGTGGATGTTTTTGAACCTTGTAGTTTTGTATTGTAGTGAATCTAAAGAAATAATTGTTTCGGTATTGCCAGGATGTATACTACTTCTAATGCAAGAAAATTTTAAATACCATGTATCATAACTCTGGTCTGCAAGGAAACATTGAGGCTTCCATCAATGTCAATAGAAATGGTGTTCCTTGAAAGATGGAGCGAGAATGATGTGTAGCACTATTGTAATACTCCAACACAGTAGCTTACTTGTTTACATTGTTCAAATTCAACAAAAATCTAATTCCATAGTTTCTACATTCAAACATGAATTGGACTTGGGTACCACCCTCTGATTCTAGTAACGAAATTCAAGCACACCCAAACAATATAATTCGAATTGGAAGTCATTTTCGTTCCATCTTGAATTTGGAATTTCCCTACAATTCAATTCCAAGCCTTAGTTCAGTGCATCCAAACATATTATTAAACTTTGTACACCTCACGTACTATCTTTCGATTCTAGGATACTCTCGGTCGTACGATATAGATGAAAACGTCTTATCGGGGCCTGAGAGAAAACATATCGGGGTTGAGGTCACTTCGATGTTGCCTGGCAGGTCAAAGATTCCTAGATTACAAAATCGTAGTACATGCTTCTTCTTTAGCAACTTTTTACTCTATTCGCTTTCTGATATATCGTATATGTTGTATAGTTACAAAGATTCGTACTCAAACGGAGGTACGCGTTTGCTCGGAAGTGTTAGTAAATCAGGAGAAGATTGACGTGCTGACGTAAAGCTATATATGGCTGACTTCCTTTGGCTCTTTACTTTTGTTTTTATTTGTAAATGTTTGTTCTATTCGCTTTCTAACGTCTGCGTTTATGTTTTATAGATACAAAGGTTCGGTCTATGGCATGTGAACTCTAGTGTTCATAGTTGGCAGTGAAGCAAGAGAAGACTGACGCCACGGTAGAAAACGATATATCGCTGAGTGGCTTCCCATCTCTCCTTTTGTAATTTCTTTATGTATGCTTACTGGCTTTTTTATGGTGCTAAGTGGCATCTCCTCTGCAGGTTCTAAACCCGTCCAACGGAGTCTGTAGCTCGTCATTGGTCGATGATAATCAATTGGCGTATGTTCAGAAATGGTTGAAGCACAATGTTCGAACTATCTACGCACAGGTTGAGAAGAATCGGAGGTTTCTTTTCGACCTCATGCAGGACGTCAGCGACATTAAGACAACACTTCGACGACCCGACCCTGTGCATGCGAACGTGAAGGAGGATCATGAGATGCTTCTCGACGTTATCACCGACATCTGCGTCCTTAGGAGCTCGGGTAGAGAGAGTAGGCAGGAACATGTCGTTTTACCTTTTGATGGTGAAAATATAGCTTGTCTTACAAGTTTATGTGAACGTTTCGTTTCGCAGGATATGTATTTTTTCGTGGCTTGAGGCTTGAGTGTTCTTTATTGTACGTTATAGGTATTTATCTGTCGGCTTATTTCTTCGGTATTTTTGACTTTTGTCTTTTCGCGTGTTCACTCTTCATAATTATCCTCTCCTTTCATCGACACGCTAAGATAGCATATGAATGAATGTCTGTTTGGCTTTGCAACATATTGTTTACATATCTTCGTTGTACCTGTCCTCCTGTCCGGTACATAATGCTCTTTCTCCTAAACACTTCTCTACACCCACTCGATCGCGTTGGTATGTGCGTGCGTATATCAAGAGCATCATACGACGGAGCGCTTACTCTGTCTCATTGCCCTTTCGCACGTAGGCACAAAAAGTCAAACGTCATGCCTAACAGTCTTGCTCACGGGGCGCATCCAGAGGTCTACTGTGCATCATGATCGTCGTATGAATGAAAACTGCGTTAACCTCTATCGTTAAATCGTTACACGTTCTGACGACCGCGACACGGGGATGCATAGTGTTTTGAGACGTGTTTACTTAATGAAACATGCAGAACCAGCATGTACTATTCTATGTATACTATTGATGTGGACCTACAAATAGCAATCTTTCTCTTCAGCTGGCTCCACATAGCTGCCACATGTTTAGTCCCACATTGATAGCTTAGGATGGTTTCGACTAGCTTATAAATCGGAATCTAATTCCTTTGTCATCCATATCTGAGATTTTTTTTAGGGAATTGGAAGAGCATGACTCCGTTGCGACCGCGCCGTGTGTCCCTATGTTAATATCTCAGATCTAATTTTTATATTAATAGTCACTATATGGGTATGGATCACACTTTGCTTACTTTATTTTGTTAGCTTGATTTGCTTTAGCTTTTTTTATCAGCGTTTTACATCATAGACGTGTCCCGGCGGTGCAAGGAGAAGTCTAGTAAATAAGTAAAACTAAAAGCAATGTATAACTAGGCAAGAAAGTAAAAAATCAGAAGTAAATAATAGCGCTGGATTGTTTCAGCTCAAACTGGTAGCCACGTTGTCCCGATTCTTTTTGGTCGTGGGATGGACGCCGAGGAGGACATGCGGCGATGTCGCAATGGAGCCCTGCTATCCCGTTAGGCTGGTCCCGCTGTGGGCCAGGACGGAAGATTCCATACTGCAAACGACCGCGCTCCGTCGTACGCCGCATCGCTGGAAGGTGGGACATGCACGCGACATGGGCCCGCTGTCAGCATCCGCGGGTTGGAACGCGTGCGATGAGAGGCGTTCCATGCGTGATAACGCTCCGCACCCGCTAGGTTGCAGGGCCCGCTGAAAGCCGACGTGACGCCGTGAGCCCATGCCAACTGCGGTTTATTGCGAATATGGGACCTCTTAACACCGATGTGGTGGTGTAAAGCCATGCCTATCATGGTATCTTGCATGCATCGGTACCGTCCGTAGACAACATGGGGACGTACGCTCTACACGGAGCGGTTCCTCGCGTATCTAGGGCCCGCCCAAAGTCGACATGGCGTGGTAAGGCCGTGATGGGGAGATTTCTCGTGGGCGTGCGGTATGTATTGTGTTGACGTGGTGTCTTAAACCCATGGTAGCTGAGATCGTGGACCGTAGACTACTAGGACTCTCACGGGCGTGCGGTCGAGCTGGTAGGCTAGTCTATAACGTGCGCGGGTTCTCGCGGCGTGATCGTACAGTGGGTCCCCTTCAGATGCAAGCAAATCATATGTGGATAACTATGACATTCCATGTGTGGTGTTATCGTGCGCCACACGACCATCGTGCAATGGAGTGGTTTTTTATGCCAGCGGGACCTACACGCACGTCATAGACGAGAACCTGTGTGTTCTTTGAAAAATGAGTCGTGTCTCGCCTATAAAAGAGCCCTCGTTTTTCGTATTTGTGACATCCATTAATTTTTCTCCTCTATTCTCGCAGCATCGACTCATGCTGTTCTTCGTCCTCGAAGGACCACCACCAAACCGCGTCCAAACGATGGCATAGTCGTATCCTATGCGTTGTGGGGCCCAGTGTGGTTTCTTCTAGGTTCGAGAGTGGGATGAGAACAACACGGTAAAGTATGTTTAGTTTGTAGAGTGGGTCTACGAGCATGTCACCGGAAAATCATCTACGGCCGTTGTTGGCTAGTATGGCTTACTTCCCGTGTTTGTGGCCAGCACCGTCGGCGGCACACGGGGTACACCATAGGCGGGAGAATAGTATAATTAGGCGCCCTACGTATGCCTAATAATACTCTTTTCCCTATAGTTGGTGTTCTCTGCTTTCCTTCACATCTCGAGAAAATGCGATGAGAGGAGCATCCTTCCACTCGTCGACGGCGAGGAGAACCACCAGGCACGACCCACTGCTTGCGAGTCGGTCGGTAGTGGCGACTACGGGCCGTTGTTCTTGTAGTCATCGATGTAGCATCCCAATTATCTAACAATTGTAATACGACTTTCCTAGTCTATATATTGTACTTCCTACATATCGTTCTTGCATTGCATCATTATTATATCATGCTCATGTCATTATGTCACCTTGTATTTGAGTATCATATAAAATCCTTTTAGTTGGTTCTTATCCCATATGCATTTATATTGTACTTGCTTCTTGATATATTGTATCTGACGTTTGATATAATGTTTAGTTCCCAAGTTGAGTTGGGGGCATATCTTTTATTCTCCATCACCTTTCTTTGTCATCACATTATAATCCCATCATCCAACTATATGTGAGCCTTTGTCTTTATGTTGATTCTTACCTCTAGCTCATGTATGTTGGGAAGGATCCAATTCAAAATCTACATGCTTCTATAGTTCTTGTGTTATTGTTTTCACAATAATAACCATGTGGCACCTCATGGCCACCTTTGCATGCCATGAGGATAGAATAACTTATTCGTCTTTTATATGGCTTGTACTTGAGAATGTGATCATGTATGAATGTATGTTTGAGCTATATGATCACCTAGTGGGACTCCCACACTAGCTTGTCCAAATTATATTCATGAGTGGTTATATTCCTTACACTCCATATGGAAAGCAAGCTCTCTTTCTTTGGCATGGCTTTATTCAAATTTGAATGCATATATGCCATATGGAATTATGTTGTTTTCACAAATAAATTGTGGCATCTATTACACATGCATGGCCATGCAAGCCATCCCTCTTCCCTCCTTACTTCTTGTAGTTTTGTGGAGATTCTTCTGACTTTGCTTGAATTTGAATTCAATCAAAGAAGCCAAGTAAAAACCACATGATCATCTAGTCTAGTCTCTTGCATGCATGTCTATTATTGCATGCACATGCAATATAGAATATCTTCCTCTCATCTCACTTTCTTTTGATTCTTTTTGGTATTTGTTTTTGGATCCAAATGAAAGGGTTTGGTTAATACAAATCAGAACAACCTAGCTAAAAACCCTAAGCCTAAACCTCTCTACTAAGCTAGCTAAACCTAGCTACCTCCTCGCTTAACCGAAGCCCTAAGCTAAAGCTGACTAAACCTGGCTTCTGCTAACACTGGCGCACCCAGCGTCATGCACGTCTCTCTCCTTGGACCTAACCAACACCCCTCCCTGGTGCAACCCAACCAGCAAGCCAAGCTAGACCCTGCCCTGTTTCTCTTCCCCTCGCGGCCACGCGATCACCTGCCCCGTGACAACCAGCCCGAGGACAGCAGCACACGCCTCGCTCATGCTTCCCTGTCCCTCCTTTGGCATAAGGCGAGCAGAAGCACCACGCCTCCTCCAACCAGATCGAGATCCCGCCTTTGCTCTTCTTCCCACCCAAAACCCTACCACCAAGCCTCACCCGGTCGCCAGCCACCTCGTGCAGCCGCTGCGCCATCGCTGGAGCTAGGAGACGCGCCAGGGACTGTGCGCGGAGCCTCTGGAACCATATGGAACAGGGAGAGCAGAGGAGAAGTTCTCTGTCGCCACGCACACCATACCTGACGCTGTCGCCACCTACGTCCTCTCCTCTGACCGCGTCCGCAAGCCCTCTCGGTGAGCTCGACCGTCCCCTCCAACACCTTTTCCTTCCTCGCTCTCGCCTGCACAGCACGCACGCGCATGCCCGCGTGCTCACCCCTGCTCGCGCATTACGCCCGCGCACCCGCCGAAGTCGCTTCTTGCCTAGCGACAGCAGTAGCAGCCCTGCGCCTCTTTGTTTCTCTACGTTTTTTGGCGTATATGCTCCATTTCAGCAAGCTAGACCTACTCCGGTGGATAGAGGACACATCCAGATTTCCAACGCACCAAGCCTCACCACAAATGGTGCGCAAAGTCGACCGAAATCATCATCCCAAAACTGCACGTTTTCTCTGTCAGTTCGAACAGTTTGGACAGTCCCAGAGCGCTCATATCCGTCCAAGTTCATCACGTTTCCTACATGATCAAGTCGTTTTCCGGCAAGGTCACAAATACGAAAGTTGTAGCCCTTGACTAGATCTAGAACTTCTGTTTTTGCGGCACATTTAAATTCGCCCTAGTTTCTTTGCCATCATCGTCCAAAAACCGATCCATCTAGCCCGTTTTCACGTTTTCAGATCCATCTGTAACCACATAGCCACCCGAGAACCTTTTTCATTTAGGCCCCTACATTTTTTCTCTCTTTACCCCCAAAGACTTTTTTGCCTGCGTGGGTTGTGGTCCCGCTGGCCCTCGGCCCCGCTAGTCGGTGAGAGTGGGTAGGGTTGCCTAGAGTGAGAAAAGTTCCTAGAATTTCCTAAATTAAATCAAAATCCAGAATATAAACTGTATCTAAATCAATTCATATCTTTTAAAATATTTCGAATTTGAATTTATTTCAAAATGAGAAGTGATTCAAATTCAATTGTGAATTCAAATACAAATTCAAATTTGACCAGAGTCAACTTTAACTAGTCAAACCTTTGACATTTGACCCCTTTTTAATATAACTTTTTTTAAATATGGTTTAAAATTTATATTTTCAAATAATAAAAATGATATATGTTTTCTGATCAGAAAAAAGTAAGGAATTCAAATATAACATCCAAAATAATTTTTTGAGAAATTTAAAATTTCGAAATTATTTAAATGTCAATAAATGCCTTTATCTTAATAAATTCATAACTTTATTTAAATAAATCCAAATTTGACAAATAATATGTCTAAATCGACCAACACGACGAGACCGTTCCGATTATGCATTCCATGATATAAGTTGAAGCATGCATCATGTAAATATTAAATAATCAGAACTCGTTATGAGAGTAAAACATGCATAAATAAATTAATAAAGTGTTGTATTATTGTTTCCACACCTCACCCATGCCATGCTATGTTACACCATGCAATTGTACATCATTCTATCATAGAATACTTTGTTTGCTTGTTGCGTATGAATTATATGATTGTGCAATATATTTGTTTCGACCCTTGTGTGTTTGGTTTTTATCTAGATAGACACCGAGCAAGGAGAATACCAGGAGCCTCAGGAGTATTACCTGGATCCTTCTTATTCCACAACTGAACTGTCAGGAAAGCAATTCCCTATGCTTACAAACATATATACCTATGCTTCTATCTTACTCTTGCATCATTAAGTCGCGATTGTATTAAATTGAATCCCAAGTACTGCATAGTCTTTAGTTTTAAACCACATCAATGCTTGTACCTCAATCCCATGAGAAATTACTGTATGAGTTGTTTGAGCCATCCGAGTCGTAGAATTGCATGTGTATGGTTTGCGCGAGTCTTTGGATAACGAGCTATCTAAACAACTTAACCTGAGTAGTAATGGGATAACTAATGAAAGAGGCATCGGTGAGCATTATTTGTCATGGGATTCCTGTTCCTTGACTATTCGCACTATCCACATACGGGAGACTCTATGGATCCTCCTTCGCCTGAGCTTGATTCACACTTTATTTCTTAGAGCCAAAAAGTAATTTGGGGCTTTATTACTATCATGTACTTATGTCATGATTTACTGCTTTATTTACAATTGCGTGTGGAGCACCTGTACTATTTTGGAATGTTGAGTGTTTTCACGGTATCGACAAGCCCAATCACACTTTTGGGTTCCTAGTGGTGTACAACTATTGACGCAAGCCCGGGGTCCTTCTCGGAGCCGGGTAACTTCATTGCAGGTAGATTAGTAGGGTGGCGCCTGAAATAATTTATAAATCTAGTGATGCATTGTCGTGAGGCCTCGTTGCATTTTATTTGGTTCTTCTTGAGGTTGATCGTGTGTGTGTTGCTATTTTTGCACCCCTGCAGGGTAAATCTTTCTGAAAGCCGTGTCTACGGTTATGGACGAATTGGAGCATAGTTTCTCGATCATAGACAAGCATAACTAAAGTACCGCCTTTAATGTGACTAATACATGACTAGTAAATAGTGCAATACTCATGGAATGGTTAATAAAATTGCCAGCGGTTGGGATGTACTTCCGCCTTCTCGTTGGTAATCGAGAAGGAGGGCGAGCAATATTTATTTATGATTCTTATATAACTATTGTTAATAATTAACGAGCATCCGTCCATCTCTGGTTGGGCAGATGTGTAGCATGTCTCTATAGAACTTTATAGATATTATCTTTCACTGCAATTGCGTCACCCCCAGGTTGTTCCCTTTAGCTGCATTAAGACTTGATGAGTACTCCTATGGTATCACACGATAAATATTTGGTTTAGATGGACAAGTATACTCTCAGGAAAGTTACTAGGTTGAGGAGACAGATGATGGTGTCAACGACTATCGGGTGTAGAGATTCCGGGGATGGAGATCCATGAGATCTATGGGCAAGATGTGCTTATTTTCAGAGCATCTTATGCCACTTTTCTTCTTATCCATACTCGGATCATGTTTTCCACTTCCGCTTGATACTCTATTGCGTGATGTATGAGGATGTATCCTAAACTCTTATATCTATCTAGGATATTTGGATCTTGCCATATGGCGTTGAATATTTTTGTTTCTATTGTTTCTAGATGGTGTGACTCTGATGTTTATTGTAAGTCGCCGACATACATACTCATTTATGTATGTCTTGGTCGCGTTACCTGTCGATTATGCCGCTTGCTCTAGTCTCGATGTTCTAAAAAGTGGGTGGGATGGTTGGCCGGTACCGTGTCCTGCTCCATGAGGTGGGCCTACTGTGTGTGGCTCCACGGCCCCACGGTAGTATGTCCTATCCACTTTTGGTTCATCCAGGCTTAAGTTTATAGCGTAAGGTCTGAGGTATTACAATTGGTATTAGATCCATTCCGTCCTTCAGGGTCTCAACCAAGATGGTCGTTGTCAGTCTAGAAAATATTTTGGTAGCTATGTATACTAGCAAAAAATAAACGTCAGAGTAGGAGTGCTTCCATTTTTCTTCTTACCCACCCACCCACCCTCTTCTGGTAAGGAAGTGTAATGTTTGTCTATCCTCTTCTAAAAATTCAAACTAGGATTCACCTGTTTGGGGTTTTCATAGTACCATAGGATGTGTGTGTAATTATTTGTCTATCGGTTGAATCCAACCTTGTTGTCGCAATCTGCCTTTCAGTATCAACCGTTGATATATTCCATACCGACAGGCTTATTTGTAAACCGACGCGATCTATCCGACTCTTTGTAAATCGATGTGACCTTTCTTACTCTTTGTTAACCGACACAATCTTGTTAAGGGTGTTCTTCCTTCCTGCATGCTTTCACACAATGTGGAGTTGTTAATCTCTATCTGTTTAGTGGATTTGTGCATCTAGTTGGTATTTTAATACCGAAAAATGCGGAATTTTTTCTTTGATACATCTGTGTTTCCACACTCCTTTTCAGTCGTGTGGGATACGCTATCCATCTTATTTTATCAACATGTCCATGCTAACTCGATCTTTTGCTACTGATGCTTCAACCTAGAGTTTTTACTTAATCTTCAATTCTTTTGGGTTAAATACATAACATGTGTCGATTCGATTCTTGTGATTGTAATCTGGCTCTCGGTATAGCTATATGACACCTATCATGAGTGGAATATGGACGATACTATCTATCTAATCCTCCAAATGATGGCGGATATCTCTTGTGATTTTGAGCTATACCGTGATCATATCTATATCCTATTCAAGTATCATAGGCAATCTGGAGGTTTCTTAATGCACTTATGTGGGATTTTCATCCGACTGTCGTGCTTCATATCCTTTTGAACTCCATATCTGCAAGGTTCCCTATGATACGAGAGAATCTCGTCCTCTCATCTTTGTTAGCTTTTCTTAAAGGTATGCGTTATCATCGATTCTTTGTCTAAGATCTCCTTATGTTTCAAACGTTGATCCCATCGACTATGTGAACCGGTCGGTATCTCTTTTCTCATCTAAAGGGCCAGATAATCTATTCTTCCAATGCATCTCTTTTAACACGAAGCCTTGCTCTAATACTGACCTTTCAAAGAAATGTTGATTGTTCGTTCTTCCCGCTCATGGACATGGTATTCTTGGAATATCTCGTTAAATTCATGGTGGTATATCTTTATGATATGCTTGCCTATTCTATATCAATGGAAGAATAGGGAAGAACATCTTCTTCTTTTTCTCTTAAGCTTTGTAAACATCGCCTATGTGCAAAGTTCTCAAGTGTGAATTCTGACTTTTTGAAGTCACCTATCTCGGCCATGCCCTTATGCTAAAGGCATCGCTACAATTCTGGAATCATCAAGTCAATTTTTAATTCCATCCTCCAAAAATTCAACCAACTCTAGAGCCTTATCCTCGGTTTGATAAGTAATTCTCTCTGCTTTGATGAAGACTTCCACAAGACGGCTAAATCTCTCTCAGAAATTCTCAAGAAGGACAAGAAATTCTTTGATTTTACACTCATCAAAGAAACCTTTTGAAACCCTTTTCGCTTATCTTCTATCCTCAATCCGCTGGATGCCGCAAAGACTTTCCAAATCTTTCATAATTGTTATATTCCAGTTTTGGGTGATATCCTTGATCTATTTGTGGAATCCTTCATCTATTTCTGTAATCTTCATTCATATCTTTTCCGATGGCTTGGGACTTCCAACACAACGACAACATCATCATCCTTATCTGCTTGGATCCGATGAATCATTTGCATCAATCTTTGTTTTCTTATGGAGCTTCATGAATTCTATTTCTCAAGATCTTCATTCTAAATTTCTGAGAGTTGGTTGCATAATTTTCTTATTCATGTACGGAGTAATGCTTTGGGTGCACAATGGACTGATCCCCATCCGACTACTCTTATCATTCGCCCTTGTACATTGAATTGGTGGATTAATGCGATTTAACTCATTCCATGGAAGTTAGAAGTGGCCTTTATCCCTTATACATTTACTTCCATCCTTTGTTTCCGGAGTGTTCTCTCAAGAACATAATCAAACAACCTCTTGTTGGTGGTCTCGTATATTGCTTGACGGAGGAAATCTTCAATGATCTGGTGGAAGCAAATGCAAAATCGTCTCTGTCCTCTTCATTGTACCGGTGCTCGACATCTTCAAACAAGAAGGATGGAAGATATATATGTTAGTTCAATTTGTCAATTCTTTTCTCTGGATAAAGCCAATTATGGTTGATGCCATCAATCGCAAAATCTATTGGACTAACCTCTTGGTTAAGGAGAGCAATAGGCATCTCTATAATAACCCCAAATATTCAACATTCAACTTCTTTCACAGGATTCCACCATAAACTCGTGTCACCACTTTCTCGTGAAGATCAATCCACGCACCTCAACGGCGTAATCCTTTTGTTCTTAATGGCACAACAAGAACCTAATCCGAGAGTCCTCAATCCTAATCTTATTCTATTGATATCAAGGAACTCTATTATTTGAAGGCGGTGTTGTTTTTCCAAACTTCATTTCTTAAATTCGAGGGAAGAAACAATGCTATTTTTATAGTGGTTGATAATTTCTCCAAGCCGCTCTTTTTCTTCTGGCGAGAGCAAGAATCATCTTCACATGCATCTGTTGATCTTTAATTCTGACGATGTGTTTTTCTTTCTCTTCTCGATTCATCGCCTTTTAAAGATTCTTTCAACAAGTGGTTCTATTCTTTTATCGTGTTTCTCGAGGGCACCAGAGCTATGTTCATCCTATCTTTCTCGTCTCTCAACAATCTTCCAGGTTCTTCATTCCCTTTGTTTCTAACAAGCAAAACGCAAGAATCGCAACAAGTCCAGCAAGTTTTGCAAGGTGTACTGGTCGCACCATTCCGTTGATGAATCAACTTGCGAACGTGAGGATCACCTTGTTCCGAACACCCGCCTCTCTTTGTGTCTTTTTCTTTTTCCTAGGAATCTTGGGGCAAGATTCTTGTTTAGTGGGGGAGAGTTGTAGCATCTCAATTTTCTAACAATTGTAATGCTACTTCCCTAGTCTATATATTGCTACTTCCTTCCTATCGTTCTTGCATTGCATCATTATTATATCATGCTCATGTCATCATGCCATCTTGCATTTGAGCATCATATAAAACCCTTTTAGTTGGTTCTTATCCCATATGCATTTATATTGTATTTGCTTCTTGATATATTGTATCTGACTTTCGATATAATGTTAAATGCCCAAGTTGAGTTGGGGGCATATCTTTTATTCTCCACCACCTTTCTTTGTCACCACCTTATAATCCCACCATCCAACTATATGTGAGCCTTTGTCTTTATGTTTATCCTTACCTCTAGCTCATGTATGTTGGGATGGATCCAATTCAAAATCTACATGCTTCTATAGTTCTTCTGTTAGTGTTTTCACAATAATAACCATGTGGAACCTCATGGCCACCTTTGCATGCCATGAGGGTAGAATAACTTCTTTGTCTTTTATATGGCTTGTATTTGAGAATGTGATCATGTATCAATGTATGTTTGGGCTATATGATTACCTAGTGGGACTCCCACACTAGCATGTCCAAGTTATATTCATGAGTGGATATATTCCTTACACTCCATATGGAAAGCAAGCTCTCTTTCTTTGGTATGGCCTTATTCAAATTTGAATGCGTGTATGGAAGCATATATGCCATATGGAATTATGTTGTTTTCACAATTAAAATGTGGCATCTATTACACATGCATGGCCCAGCAAGCCATCCCTCTTCCCTCCATGTGTCTTGTGGTTTTGTGGAGATTCTTGTGACCTTGCTTGAATTTGAATTCAATCAAAGAAGCCAAGTAAAAACCACATGATCATCTAATCTAGTGTCTTGCATGCATGTGTATTATTGCATGCACATGCAATATAGAATATTTTCCTATCATTTCACTTTCTTTTGATTCTTTTTGGTGTATGTTTTTGGATCCAAATCAAAGGGTTTGGTTAATAAAAATCAAAACAACCTAGCTAAAAACCCTAAGAGTAAACCTCTCTCTTCCTAAGCTAGCTAAACCTAGCTACCTCCCCTCTTCACTAAAGCCCTAAGCTAAAGCTGACTAAACATGTCTTCTGCTAACACTAGCGCACCCAGCTTCGTGCCCGTCTCTCTCTCCCTAGACCTAACCAGCGCCCCTCCCTGGTGCCACCCAACCAGCAAGACGAGCCAGACCCTGCCCTGTTTCTCTTCCCCTCGCGGCCACGCGATCATGTGCGTCGTGACAACCAGCCCGAGGACAGCAGCTCACGCCTCCTTCGTGCCTCCATGTCCCTCCCTTGGCATAAATCAAGCAGAAGCAACACGCCTCCTCCAACCAGACCGAGATCCCCCCTTTGCTCTTCTTCTTCCCACACAAAACCCTACCACCAAGCCTCGCCCGGTCGCCAGCCACCTCGTGCAGCCACTGCGCCATCGCTAGATCTAGGAGACGCACCAGGAGCTGCACGCGGGGCCTCTGGAATCATACAGAATAGGGAGCATGGAGGAAAAGTTATCAATCGCCCCGCACAACGTATTTGACGCCATCGCAGTCTACGTCCACTCCTCCGGCCGTGACCGCAATCCCTCTCGGTGAGCTCGACCATCCCCTGTAACACCTTGCCCTGCCTTGCTCTCGCCTACATAGCGTGGATGCGCATGCCCATGCGCTCACCGCCGCTCGCGCGTTACGCTCGCGCGCCCGCCGAAGTCGCCGCCTTCCTAGCGACAATAGTAGCAGGCACGCGCCTCTCTGTTTCTCTATGTTTTCCAGTGTATATGCTCCACTTCAGCAAACAAGACCTACTACGGTGGATAGAGGACACATCTAGCTTTCCGACGGACCAAACCTCGCCGCAAACGGTGCCCAAAGTCGACCAGAATCATTATCCCAGAACTGCACGTTTTCTCTGTCTGTTCGAAACATTTTCGACAGTCGCAGAGCGCTCATATCCGTCCATGTTCATCATGTTTTCCTATATGATCTAGTCGTTTTCCGGTGAGGTCACAAATATGAAAGTTGTAGCCCTTTACTAGATATATAACTTTCATTTTTGCGGCGCATTCAAACTCGTCCTAGTTTCTTCACCATCATCGTCCATAGATCGATCCAGCTAGCACGTTTTCACGATTCGTTTTCAGATCAGTTAGTAACCACACAGCCACCCCGAGAACCTTTTTCACTTAGGCCCCTACACTTTTTCTCTCTTCACCCCTGCCGCCCTCTCCTGGCCACGTGTTTGCGCCATGTTTGCGTGCGTGTGTTGTGGTCCCGCTAGCCCTCGGCCCCGCTAGTCGGTGAGAGTGGGTTGGGTTGTCCAGAGTGAGAAAAGTTCCTAGAATTTCCTAAATTAAATAAAAATCTAGAATATAAACTATATCTAAATCAATTCATATCTTTTAAAATATTTCGAATTTGACAAAATTTCCAAAATGAAAAGTGACAAATTCAATTGTGAATTCAAATACGAATTTAGATTTGACCAGAGTCAACTCTAACTAGTCAAACCTTTAACATTTGACCCTTTTTAATATAACTTGATTTAAATATGGTTTAAAATTTATATTTTTAAATAATACAAATGATATATGTTTTCTGATCATAAAAATTTGAGGAATTAAAATATGCCATCCAAAATAATTTTTGAGCAATTTAAAATTTCGAAATTATTTAAGTGCTAATAAATGCTTTTATCTTAATAAATTTATAACTTTGTTTCCCTAAATCGATTTCAAAAATAATATGTCTAAATCGATCAGCGTGATGAGCCTGTTCCGATTATGCATTCCATGATATGAATAGAAGCATCCATCATGTAAATATTAAATAATCAGAACTAGTTATGTGAGTAAACATGCATAAATAAATAAATAAATAAAGTGCTTTATTATTGTTTCTACACCTCACCCATACCATGCTATGTTATACCATGCAATTATGCATCATTCCATCATAGAATACTTTGTTTGCTTGTTGCATATGAATTATATGATTGTGCAATGTATTTATTTTGGCCCTTGTGTGTTTGGTTTTTATCCAGATAGACACTAAGCAAGGAGAATATCAGGAGCCTCAGAAGTATTATCCATATCCTTCTTATTCCACAACTAAACTACCATGCAAGCAATTCCCCATGCTTGCATATATATAGTGCCTATGCTTCTATCTTACACTTGCATCATTGAGTCGCGATTGTATTAAATTGAATCCCAAGTACTGCATAGGCTTTACTTTTAAACCCCACTGAAGCTTGTACCTCAATTCCATGAGCCATTACTATAGGAGTTGCTTGAGCCATGCGAGTCGTAGAATTGCATGTGTAGAGCTTGTGCGAGTCTTTAGATAACGAGGTACCTAAACGACTTAACCTGAGTAGTAATAGGATAACTAATGAAAGAGGCATCAGTGAGCATTATCTGTCATTTGGTTCTTTAAGCTCACTTGTGTCCCGTAAGACCCCGAGTACTTGATTCATGTTCCTTGACTATTCGCACTATCCACACATGGGAGACTCTATGGATCCCCCTTCGTGAGCTTGATTCACACTTTATTTCTTGGGGCCAAAAAGTAGTTTGGTGCTTTATTATTATCATGTACTTATGCCATATTTCACTGTTTTATTTATGATTCCACGTGGAGAGCCTATACTATTTTGGAATGCCGAGTGTTTTCGTGGTATCGACAAGCTTAGTCAAACTTTTGGGTTCCCAGTCATTTATAGCCATGGACGCAAACCCTGGGTCCGTCTCGGAGCCGGTCAACTTTGTTACGGGTATCTTAGTGCGGTGGGCCCTTGAAATAATTTATGAATCCTATAAATGTATTATCGTGAGGCCTCGTTGCGTTTTATTTGGTTCTTCCCGAGGTTGATCGTGTGTGTGTTGCTATTTGTGCACCCCTGCAGGGTAAATCTTTATGAAAGTCATGTTCGCGGTTATGGATGACTTGGAGCATACAGAAGCATAACTAAAGTACTGCCTTTAACGTGACTAAGACATGACTAGTAAATAGTGCAACACTCATGGAATAGTAAATAAAATTGCCAATGGTTGGGATGTTCTTCCACCTTCTCGTCGGTAAGAGAGAAGGAGGGCGAGCGATGTTTATTTACGATGCTTATATAACTGTTGTTAATAATTAACGAGTGTTCGTCCATCTTTGGTTGGGCGGATGTATAGTATGTCTCTATAGAACTTTGTAGATATTATCTTTCGCTGCAACTGCGTCACCCCTAAGTTGTTCCATTTAGCTGCATTAAGACTTGTTGAGTACCTTTAGGGTCTTACACGATAAATATTTTCTTCAGATGGATAGTTATACTCTCAGTAAGGTTACTGGGTTGAGGAGAGGGATGATGGTTGCAATGACTGTCCGGTGTAAAGATTCCGGGAATGGAGATCCATGAGAGCTGTGGGCGGGATATGCTTATTTTTAGGCCATCTTATGCCAATTTTCTTTCTATACTCGGATCATATTTTCCTCTTCCGCTTGATACTCTGTTGCGTGATGTATGAGAATGTATCCTAAACTATTATATCTATCTAGGATATTTGGATCTTGCCGTATGACGTTGAATATTTCTATTTCTATTTCTATTGTTTCTAGATGGTGTGACTCTGATGTCTATTGTAAGTCGCTGACATACATAATCATTTATGTATATCTTGGTCGCGTTACCTGTCGATTACATCGCTCGCTCTAGTCCCAATATTCTAAAAAGTGGGTAGGATGGTTGGCCGGTAAAGTGCCCTGCTCCACGAGGTGGGCCTGCTTCGTTTGACTGCGCGGCCGCACGGTAGTATGTCCTATCCATTTTTGGTTCATCAAGGCTTGAGCTTAGAGCGTAAGGTCCGAGGTATTACAGTCGGCAGACGGAGCAGTGGACGTGGCTGTGAAGATCGTCATCGGTCGGTTCTTCGGGCTCGTGTTCCAACAATTTCATCACAAACATTGTTCCTTTCTCACTAGCGGTCGGAAGCCGGAGCACCTTGACATGACTGTGACGATCTTTATCAGGCGCTTCTTCGGGATGGTATTCCAACGATTTCTTCACCGACGGTCTTCCTTTATTTACATGTATTGGAAGCTTTTCCTGTAGAGTTAGCGAGCGGTTCGTGTCGTTGTTAGCCCTTTCGCGTATTTTTATTATTTTATAGACTTTATTATGCATAGCTACGTTTCCTTCTTTCGTGTTCCAGTTAATGGTTATATGTCTGCATTATTTGCGAATGCGTGCTCAAAACTTAAAGCGTTCAGTTTACAGCTTCCTTTTCTGTGTTCGTGTTCCCTTGTGTCGACACAATTTTGCTCGAAGCAGTACTCTCAGTGCATAATAAGTATCTAACGTGTTGCCTTACTACATCGTTATATGGAAATCTTTCTCTTCTGTTCTCTTCTACGAACGTGAACAAGATTGTCTGTTGGGGGGATGAGCTCTGGATACCCCAACCGGACAAGAAATATGGTAGTCGGATCGCGTTCGGCTGGTCGAGCGCAGCCGGACAGGGTAAGTCAAGCCGGCTACTGTGAGGTAGCCGGAGCAGCGAGAAGCAGCCGACTACAGCAGCGTAGCCGGAACCAATCAAGGACTAGCAACTACTCAGCCATACCGAAGACTTTGTGGGGATGACGCGGGAATAGTGGCCCAATGCTGACGACAGGCTCGCACGGCGTTCACTGTGCCCACGACAGCCATACCGCTCATACTCTGATGGGACATGGTTGTACCGGATACTGTAGATGACCAGCCGGCTGGGACCCACCTATAGGGCCCGCCAGTCGGATTGGCTAGTGAGACCGTTGCCTCTCTACCTATATAAGGAGAGACAAGGCCTCAGTAGAAAGGGTTGGTCTCAGTGCATTTAAGACAGTAGCTAGAGAATACAGCTCAAGGAGCACTTGTAGTTCGTATATCGCTCATAGTCAGATCAGCAGGAGTAGGAGTTTTACCTCACCACGAGGGCTCCGAACCTGGGTAATTCCTGCGTCCAGCTATGCTTGCTTGTATCCAATCCTGCCTGTGGACACCGTCGATAGCTTCCTTGCTAGTCCCCACACCTCTATCTAACCTTCTTAGGTACTATCGTTCCCAGCACAACGATAGTTGGCGCCCACCGTGGGGCTCATGGCTTCGACCGGAGTCACGTTCCACACGGGACCCTGCACTTCAGCCGGTGAGCGCGTGGCCTCCGGCCTGGCGCTCACGCTCAGCAAGTTCGACCGCGTCATCGACAACGCTTCCTGCTTTGCCGGAACCACCTTCCCGGCGAACGGCTCCATCCTGCTCTTCGGTGACCGCCCCGTCTACGTCGCCACTGTTCTGGAGCATTTCCCTAGGGAGATCGTCTCTGTCGTGGAGCTACCGCATCTGGGTGGCAGCGCCTCCATCGCTTCCTGCGGTGTTGAGGTCATGATGGCCGGCTCCAGTTCTCATCCCCGCTAGCCGCGGGAGCGAGGCGCGGACGAGGGCAGAACCTCCGCCCCACCGCAACCTCGGAATCAGGTGGAGGAGGCCATTGATCGGCTCCTGATGCCGGTTAACCTCGGGGACAACCCGGAGGAGGCGGAAGCCAACTTCTCCATGGAGAGACAACTTCTCCTCCAGGAGGCCATGGAGTTGGCGGAAACCCGCAAGCAACTCGAGATCACCCAGCGCGAATACGACCGCGCGCACGGCTTCACTCCGGCTACCGTGGAGCCAAGCCGGCGCGGCCAGGTGCGGCGCCGGGGCGGCGAGCTAGGCGGAAGGATGGAAAAGGATGGGGAGCCAGATCCCGCGCCCGCCCTCATCCGGCCCACCTATAGCACGCCCATCAAGAATCTGCGTGCGGCGCGAGCCGTAGCAGACAAACTTCCCAACCTGGAGGGCGAGGAGCGAGCCCGCCAGCACGCTCGCGTGCAGGAGCTCCTCCGGATCGCGGACGAGCAGGCGGATGCTAACCGGCAGATGCAGGAGGACCCCAGCTACTCCAAGGGGAGCAAGCCACCTGTCAACAGCAAGGGGGCGCCTCGCGACACCCAACAGGCGTCCTCCCCTCAGCCGGCTAAGGCCCACAGTAAGCGTCGCAGCTCTGGCAACAAGGGCTAGCCGCACCAAGAGCAAATGGTGAACAGCAACCCACCGCCTCCCCCTCCACCAACCAGAGCACCAAGACCCGCCGGTTCCCGTCTCTCGGGCCGGTTGGGAGCGCCCAACCCGGATCGTCCGGATGCCCGTGACCGCATTGAGCTCCTCGCTCAAGCGCGCGTCACGGAGGAAGAAGACTCCACCGGACTGGTTTGTTTCGGACCCCACATCCGGAACAAGCCGTTTCCAGATAAGTTCACCCTGCCTAGGGACACCCCCAAGTATGACAGCGGTATGAAGCCGGAAGATTGGCTGACCGACTATGCTATGGCAGTCGACATCGCCCATGGGAACAAGCGCACAGCTGTGCGCTACGTCCCCCTTATGCTAACCGGGTCGGCAAGGACATGGCTCAATAGCCTTGCGCCCAACAGCATCAACGCCTGGCCAGACTTCGAGAAGGTGTTCCTCCGCAATTTCAATGGCACATACAAGCATCCGGGACGCCCACGCGACCTGGCCTTGTGCATCCAGGGCGACCGCGAGACCGACCACGAGTACCTCGCCAAGTGGACGGAGCTACGCAACACTTGCGAGGGCATCCTGGAGAGCCAGGCCATCAGCTTCTTCATCGAGGAATGCCGAGAAGGCACCATGCTTCGCCACCGGCTACTGTGTGACGAGCCAAAAACCATGGTGGAGCTCATGACGGTAGCAGACTAGTACGCCACGGCGGATGCCGCCATGAAGAAGCCCCTCCGAGTAAATGCTGACGGTCGTCCGACTCCTATGGAGCCGGCTCACGACCGTCCGAGCAATCCGGCTGGAGAAGCCGGATCCTTCAGGCGCATCGGCAATGACAACCGGTTCCATGGGGACCGCCAAGCCGGACAGTAGAAGCCCCGCTACCATGCGCGGCAGGTCAATGATGTGGAGGGCGCGCCCGACGGACCGCCTAACGATGCAAGAAGGCAGAAGTCGCGGCTCACCTTCGACCAGATGTTTGATGGCCCGTGCAAGTGGCATAGCGGTCCCTTCAAACCGGCTACGCACACCACCCGGAATTGCAGCTGGACTCGCCAGCTAAAAGACCAGGGCAACCAACAACGTCTCCCCCCGCCCCCTCCTAGTGGACCACCACCACCGGCTAGGGGAGCCGACAATGATGGCAACGGCGGCAACGGTGGCAACAGCAACAACGGCTACCCCCAGCCGCACGCCGCCTACCACATCTTCGAGATGGAGCTGGACGACAAGCACAGCCGCAGGCAACGCTCCAAGGAGGTCAACGCCATCGTCTCTCCGGTCCCCCAGTACCTGAACTGGTCGGAAACCCCCATCACCTAGAGCCGAGAAGACCAGCCGGAGCAGCTGCCGACTCCCGGGGGCTACGCCATGGTACTCGACCCCCTCATCGTCTCCAACGAGCGCACGTGCCGTTTCTCGCGCATCCTCATCGACGGAGGCAGCAGCCTCAACTTCCTCTATCGGTCATCGCTGGAGAAGCTAGGCATTCGTGAATGCGACCTGCGCCCGACTACCACAACGTTCCATGGCGTACTGCCAGGACCGTCTTGCACCCCGCTGGGTAAATTCCAGCTGGACGTCATTTTCGGGACCGAGGAGAACTTCCGCCGCGAACCAATCTGGTTCGAGGTGGTAAACCTGACGAGCTCCTACCACGCTCTCCTCGGTCACCCTGCCCTTGCCAAATTCATGGTCGTCTCCCACTACGCATACCTCAAGATGAAGATGCGGGGACCCAACGGCGTGATCACCGTAGCCGGCTGCTTCAGGCGGTCAATGGAGTGCGCCTCAGCCGGTTCCAAACTGGCAGAGGCCCTCATCATAGCCGAGGAGAAGCGCGTGATCATGCGTAATGTGGCCATGGCCCAGGAAGAAATACCGGCTAGCAGCAAGCCGGCTGGAGAAGGGGCTTTCCATCCGGCAAAGGAGAAGAAGAGGATCCGGCTCGACCCCTCCGACCCGACCAAGTTCGTCACCATTGGTGCCAACTTGGATAGCAAATAGGAAGGCGCGATCATCAACTTCCTCCGTGAGAATCGGGACAGCTTTGCATGGTCACCCAAGGACATGCCAGGTGTACCGAGGGAGTTCGCCGAGCACTCACTTCATGTGCTGCCGGATGCCAAGCCGGTCAAGCAACCTCAGCACCAGTTCACAGAGGAGACGAGGAAGATTATCGGTGACGAGATCACACGGCTCCTTGCAGCCGGGTTCATCATGGAAGTGTACCACCCGGACTGGCTGGCGAACCCAGTCCTGGTGTTGAAGACGAACAAGACCTGGCGCATGTGTATCGACTACACCAGCCTGAACAAGGCGTGCCCAAAAGATCCATTCGCATTGCCCCGTATCAATCAAGTCATCGATTCCACAGCCGGCTACGATTTGTTGTCTTTTTTAGATTGCTATTCCGGTTACAATCAGATCCGGTTAAACCCGGCTGACCAGATAAAGACATCATTTATCACCCCCTACGGGGCTTTCTGCTATGTAACCATACCATCCGGTCTGAAGAATGCAGGCGCTACCTATCAGCGCTGCATGCAGAAGAGCTTGCACTCGCAGATCAGCCGAAACGTGCACGCCTATGTGGATGATGTGGTCATCAAGACCAAGGAGAAGCGCACCCTCCTCGAAGATCTGGGAGAGACATTTGGCAACCTCTGGCAGTAACAGATGAAGCTGAACCCGGAGAAATGCATCTTCGGAATCCCATCCAGCCAACTACTCGGTTTCCTCGTATCGCAACGAGGGATCGAGGCGAATCTGGAGAAGATCATGGCCATCGAGAGGATGCAGCCGCCCAGGAGCCTGCTTGGAGTCCAAAAGTTCACCGGATGTCTGGCCTCCCTTAGTCGTTTCGTCAGCCGGCTGGGGGAGAAGGCACTCCCGTTGTACCAGCTAATGAAGAAGACGGACAAGTTCTCCTGGACCTTGCAAGCTGACGCCGCCTTTCATGACCTCAAGCACATGCTGTCCACAGCGCCGGTTCTAGCCACGCCGGCTAGCAAGGAGCCGATGTTGCTCTATATAGCAGCCATCAGCTGGGTCATCAGCGTCGTCCTGGTGGTGGAGCGCCCCGAGGAAGGAAAGGCTCAACCAGTTCAGAGGCCTGTCTACTACCTCAGCGAGGTTCTTTCCCTCTCCAAGGTAAACTACCCCTACTACCAGAAGATGTGTTATGGCGTGTACCTGGCATGCAAGAAGCTCAATCATTACTTCTAGGAGCATCCGATTAAGGTCGTGTGCACTGCACCCCTTTCGAAAATCATTGGCAACAAGGACGCCACCGGCCGAGTCGCCAAGTGGGCCATCGAGCTCGCCGCCTACTCCATCCAGTACGAGCCCCGGCTCACGATCAAGTCGCAGGCGCTGGCGGACTTCCTCGTCGACTAGGCCGAGACCCAGTACCTCCCACCGATTCCGGATTCGGGCCATTGGAGGATGCACTTCGACGGATCGAAGATGCTCGGGGGCTTGGGAGCCGGCATCATGCTCACCTCTCCCAAGGGAGACGGGCTGGAGTACGTCCTATAGATCCACTTCAAGGCTTCCAACAACATAGACAAATACGAGGCACTGGCACACAGCCTCCGGCTAGCCAGAGAAATTGGTGTCAACCGGATCCTTTGCTTCGGTGATTCGGATCTGGTGGTGCAGCAAGTATCCAGAGAGTGGGACGCCCGCGATGCAAACATGGCTCTCTACCGGTTCCACATACAGAAGCTCAGTGCCTCCTTCGACGGATGCGAATTTCATCACGTCCCTCGCGCCAACAACGAGGTAGCCGATTCGCTCGCACGAATCGGATCCACCAGGCAGGCGATCCCACCCGGGGTCTCCTTGGAGCACCTGCGCAAGCCCTCCATCAACCCGTCCCCCGAGTCGGATTCGATTATATGGGCAGGGAGCGCTCCGGTTGACGGGGCGGCAGACGCAGAGCCGGCAGAACCTCCAAAGAAGAAGTCACGTGCCAACTCTGGCAAGTTCGTACCCTCCGGCTCGCAAGACCCGGGGGCTGCCGACTCATCAAGTGGCCCGGGGGCTGCCGTTCCGGGTACCTCATCCGGATGACCCCTCGACGACCATCAACCGGAGAGCGAAAGCGTCCTCGTCATCCGGGAAATATCATCCTGGGCACAGCCCTTCATGAACTACATCGCCAACGGCGAGCTTCCGGATGACGAGGTGGAGGCTAGGCAAATCCGACGCCGCACGCACACGTACACCATCATCAACAAAGAACTGTACAAGCGCAGCGTATCCGGCATCTTCCAAAGGTGTGTCGATGTGGACATAGGCTACCGGCTACTCAAGGACATCCACCAGGGCGAGTGCGGGCACCATGCTTCGTCAAGGGCGATAGTAGCCAAGGCGTTTCGCCATGGTTTCTATTGGCCCACCACCCTCGAGGATGCCGAACAGCTAGTCCGCGCGTGCAATTGTTGCCAGCACTTTGGACAGCTCAGGCATATGCCGACTTTGGTGCTCAAGACCATACCGATCACCTGGCCCTTCGCTGTTTGGGGCCTCGACATGGTCGGTCCCTTCAAGCGGGCGCGCATAGGCATGACCCATTTGCTGGTGACGGTGGACAAATTTACAAAGTGGATCGAGGCCAAGCCCATCCGGAAGCTAGACGGGGCGACAGTCATCACCTTCTTCACCGATGTCATCAACCAGTTCGGCTACCCCCATAGCATCATCACCGACAACGACACGAACTTCACCAAGGGGGCCTTCGCCCGATTCTGCAGCAACAAGGGCATCCGGCTGGACCTCGCGTCCGTCGCGCACCCGCAGTCCTACGGGCAAGTCGAAAGGGCAAACGGCTTAGTGCGAGCCGGCATCAAGCCACACCTCATCGAGCCTTTGGAGCGGTCGCCCGGATGCTGGCTCGAGGAGCTTCCGGCTGTGCTATGGAGCCTCCGTACCACGCCGAATAGATCAACTGGCTACACCCCGTTCTTCTTGGTCTACGGATCGGAAGCCATCCTCTCCACGGATATCGAGTTCGACTCTCCGCGCAAGATCCTCTATGATGAAAACGCCAACCAAGAGGCATGGGAAGATGGTGTGGACCTCCTCGAGGAGGCCCGCGAACTGGCATTGTCCAGATCGGCCTTGTACCAGCAACGCTTACGCCGCTACCATTTAGGCCGGGTCCGCCTTATCGCGTTCTGCGAGGGCGACCTGGTCCTATGGCTGGTGCAGGACACGAAGGGCATGCACAAGCTGTCGCCACCCTGGGAGGGTCCCTTCATCGTCAGTCAGGCGCTTCCCAACGACTCATATTACCTCATCGATGCACAACAGCCGCGCAAGAACAAGATGGATAAGTCGGATGAGGAGACCGAGCGTCCCTGGAACGCGGCCTTGTTGTGCCCGTTTTACACCTAGTCACCAGACAGTGTATGTATCCCGCAAACCCTATGAATGAAAATGCGGACCCCTACGAGATGCTCGGGGGCTCCTTGCTAGAAATGTGTATGCATCTGTTTTTCGGTTCAGATTTTCCGGCTCCGGCAACCCCTACCCGGGAGCTTGCCAGCTGGCCCGACCTGCTAAGTCAACAAACCGGCTGAGTATTGTGTGACGATGTTAGAGGCCCATTCTTCGTCTCAGCTACAGGCCGCAACCCGGCTATCTGGCTAGCAAGAGTAAAAGCTCGAGCCATCCCACATGAAAAACAGGGAGGAGATGCGACAGATCGGGCATCCCGGCCTCGCAACTAGCTTAAGACAATCCGGCTGCTAAGCTGTTAGTACCGTGCGCAATGTACTGTCAGCTCCCTTTGATTCTGGCTGCAGACCGCAACCTGGCTGCCCGGCAAGGACGTAGCGAAAACAGTAGAGCACACGGGAAAACGACTAAGTGTCTAGAAAGGCACAAGCTAGTTTTCAAAAAACAAATCCGCCTTCTGGCTATAGTTTAGCAGACTAACCTATTAACGGTTAAGAATGTATGTGTATGTATATATTTTTGTACGACTACCTCGAGTCGGAATTCAGGAAGAAAAGAAGAAGATTCGAAGTACTTGCCTTCACCAAGCGCTCCAAATCTCGGGGGATACACCCACTGGGTGCGCTCGTGCGCCCCCAGTGGAATCTTGTAGTTTCCCGACCGGCTAAGGGCATTTACCCGGATATTTGGAGCCCAGGTGAGGGCAAGGGCGGGAGCAAGAGAAGAAAAAGATTCGTAGTACCTGGCTACGCCAGCTACTCCGAATCTCGGGGGCTACACCCAGTGGGTGCGCTTGCGTGCCCCCACTGGAATGATAGTTCCCCCGGCTGCAGGCGTTCAACCAGCGAAAGCAACCGACTAAGATGCGTCTAGTCGGATGAAGGTAGAGGACTTAAGAAAAGAAAGAAGATTCGAAGTACCTGGCTACGCCAGCTACTCTGAATCTCGAGGGCTACACCTAGTGGGTGCGCTGGTGTGCCCCCACTAGAATTGCAGTTCCCCTGGCTAAAGGCGTTCAGCTGAGAGAAGTCAGCCGGCAAAATATTGAAAAGACATAAAAACAACACAAGTTGAAAGCAAGCCAAGACGAGCCAAACTAGCATTAAAAAGGGAGACGAAGCTCCCATGAGTTTACCTGGCACCAGAAGCAGCCGGTACAGATAGACAAGTTTCAAACAAGACAGAATAAACAAATACACCCGTCATCCCGAGGTTATAGCTAAGCGGCGGGGCCCTTGCTGTGCGGAGTGCCTTGGCTGGCAGCAGTCTCAGGCGGCGGAGGAGGCGCAGCAGTCAACCCGGTTCCAGCGTCACCATCAGCCGGCTGCGTCGAGGCTTCCGCATCCGGAGTGCCAACGGACTCCGAGTCGGCGAGCACCTCGTCGGGATCCACGTAGTCCGCAATCTTGATGGTGGAGGCCCGGAGCTCTGGATGGGCCTGGCGGATGGTGGCGAGGTCGGCGCTGGCGCGGAAACCTCTGTCGATCTTCTCGACGTGGGCGTCCTTGTACCACGAGAGCATGAGGACCAGGGCCATCTCCGCTCCGGCTCGCGCCGCCAAGTCTCACAGCCGGTCCACGGCAGCCGGCACTTCTCCCACCTTAGCGGCTAGCTACGCCATCGTCTCCGGGACCGGAGTGTCTGGCCACAGAAAGGAGAAGATGGCCTGCGCCGCCTGGCGAAGCTTGGCAGCTTCCTCGCCGAGAAGGACGATGAGCTCCTAGGCTGTCGGCTGAGCTCCCGGACAGTTCTCCTGTAGCCGGTTGTAGGCCAGCAGGTCTATGCCGGGATAAAAAGCTGTTAGAGAAAAGATAGATAGATCTGGCTACCGGATCCGGAAAGACAAGAAGAGACGGAAAAGGGATCTTACCCTTAGCCATATGACCGACTTGCATCCGCTCTTCCACCAAGGCCTTTTCCTTCGCCGCCAGCCGCTTGATTTCCTTCTCTTAGTCCTTGTTCTGGGCCTCGAGAAGGTTGAAGGCGTCGATCCGGCTGGCGAGCGAGGCGTCGCGCTCCTTAACGGTGGCCTCCAAAGCATCCACCTTAGCGTGCCAATCCTTGTTCTGCAGTCGCAGCGTGGAGTTGGACTTGCTCAGCCGGTCGTTCGCCTTCTTCAAGCGATCAATCTCGCGCTGAGCACACACAAGGATAGCTGCAACAAAACCGGCTATCGTCAAAAAAAGGGATGGTTCCAGATGAAGCAAACTTACTCTAGGAGGTTCCGTTGGCAGCAGCAAGCTTCTGCTCCAAGGACCGATTCCCGCCGGCTACGGCCTCGAGCAGCCGAATCTCCTTCACCGCTAGTTCGAGGGTGGCGGCGAGATCCGTCAGTGAGGCAGCAAAGGAGGCATCGTCATCCACGGCATTGGCGGCTAGAGACTCTTTCGCCGCAACCACCGCCGTCCTCCATTCCTCCCCTGGCTCGTCCTAGGAGTTGTCATCACCGACAACCACGAGTTCTTTGCCGGTGGCTGCTCTCCGCGTCCCCGCGGAGGAGCCATCCCTGCTCTGCGAGGTGGTCTCAACTGTTTCCGGCTAGACCACCACGTCTGGCTGAGGACACCCCGCTCCGGCTGACGTAGCCGGCTCAGCTCGAGGCGGCGGCGGAGGTGGTGCCTCGGAGAAAGGAGGGGCAGAGGCAGACGTGGACGACACGTGGGGTGGTGACCCGGTCGGCGCTCACGCCGGGATCGCGGCCCCAAAGGAGACCAACATGCTGAAGCAACAAAAAGAAAGAAAAGAGAGAAAGAAGCAAATAAGCCAAAGGCAAACAGAAGAAAACGAAAGAAACAGAAGGCGGTAAAGGCACCCGGAGAAAGACGTACCCCTGTACCACCGGGGGCGGCCCTTTCTTCCGGCCAAGACGGCTCAGGGGAAGGGCGCCGGTCCAGCTCCTCTTAGGAGCCGGCTCCTCCACGGCAGGCCAGCTGGCGCCAGAACGGCTGGAGCCACTCCCGCCAGCACCAGACCGGCTGGAGTCGCCATCCGTCGCAAGCCGCCGTGCCAGATCGGGGCCGGCATGGCCTCTTCCTCCTCGTCGACCTCCGTGTGGGGATCGGTGGCCGGCTCGTCATTCCGGCTAGCGAAGGCGTCCCCGTCCCCGTCCGACTCCTCTCCAGACCGCCGAGCGCGCGACTCCGGCAAGTCAGGCGCGAATGTCTCAAGAGGGGTGTCGCCCTCCTCACGAAGGATGCAAGGTAAGATCTTCCAAATACAAAAGATAAGTCGGATAAAATAAAAAAGAAGGGCAAGAGATACAAAAGAAAATTCTAGCTAGAAGTACCTACCCCCGACGCGCGGTTGTCACGGCTGTAAGGGGCCAGCTCGAAGGTCCAGCCTTCCGGTAGGCGCTCCTTGGTGATTGTCCACACCCACTCCTTCAGATTGTGGTAGCGGGGGTCGGCGAGATAGACAGGTCTGGTCCAGCCGGCCGGAGTAGAAGCACATCTTGTGCGCTCGCTGCTGAAGCGGCATCACCAGCCGGGACATCCAGCTGAGAGTGATGTCTAGGCCGGTTAGCCGGCAGGTGAAGAGGGAGCGCATGCATTGGAGCATCGCATCCGACTCCACCTTCTCACCATAGATCTTCAAGTCCCAGTGCTACCGGCTGGACTCCACGTCCTGGAACGCCAAAAGGTTGATCCGGTCCACGTCGGTGAGGTTCCGGACATAGAAGTACGACTGCTGCCACAGTCGTACCGTGTCGTGCAGCCGGAACTTCAGGTAGCCGGTCTGCGCACGGGAGTAGATGGAGGCGCCGCCGCAGACGACCAGCAGCCCCTTCGTGAACTGGACCTGTGACCGGACTCGGAAGAGCCAGCAGAAGAGCCCGAGATCCGGCTGGATCCCGAGGTAGCTCTCGCAGAATGCTACGAAGTGCGCCAGCATGCCGATTGCGTTGGCGCCGAGATGGTGGAGGCAGAGTTCGAAGAAGGCGAGGAAGGTGAGGAAGAACAGGTGCACCGGCAGCGCGAACCCGCGCGCCAGGTGCGGGTGGCGCGATACTTTTGGATGTGTTCCTCCATCACAGAGGAGCCACACTAGGCTCCACGCTCGGCAGCCATTTCCGGCTCACATGGAGACGCGGCGGAGGATGAGTGGCGGTGGCCTGTACTGCCGACGATGATGAACGGGCGGCGCGACGGGCTACATCAGCAACGGCGACGAGGTGCGGAAGGCAGGAGCGCAGAGGAGAAAGGAAGGCAACTGGGAGCGGGGGAAGTGAAGGAGAGGAACTGCCCTCCCCAGGCGCCCCCTTTAAAGGCCCGGAAGGGCAACCGTCCACGGCGCCACGCGGCGTCCATCGAGGCGCTTCCCACCCCAACCGCCGTCCCAGATCCCGTGTGCAGACGCAGGGTGCGCAGAAGATCCCAGAGTAAGAACTGAAGCGTCAGGCGGCAGTTTCCCAAGGCGACGTGCGACGGAACGTGTCACTGCCCACCGCAGAGCAATGATGGCGCGTGCGCGCGTGGCCGGCGTGAGCACTGACGTCACGGGTAGTGCAACCGCCAGGCGTAGCCAGTCAGAAATTCAAAACAAAGAGGGAGCGCGCACACATTTCACCTAAGGGCGAAATCTACACGTGCTCGGGGGCTAGTGTCGGGGGGATGACCTCCGGATACCCCAACCGGACAAGAAATATGGCAGTCGGATCGCGTCCGGCTAGTCGAGCGCAGCCGAACAGGGCAAGTCAAGCTGGCTACTGTGAGGTAGCCGGAGCAGTGAGAAGCAGCCGGCTACAGCAACGTAGCCAGAACCAATCAAGGAGACATGGCGACGCATGAACGGGCGCTGCACGCCTGCATTTACGACAAGACTGGCAACTACCCGGCCATACCGAAGACTTCACGGGGATGCCGCGGGAACAGTGGCCCAATGCCGATGACATGCTCACACGGCGTTCACTGTGCCCATGACAGTCATACCGCTCGTACTCTGATGGTACATGGTTACCGGATACTGTAGATGACCAGCCGGCTGGGACCCACCTATGGGGCCCGCCAGTCGGATTGGCTAGTGAGACCGTTGCCTCTCTGCCTATATAAGGAGAGACAAGGCCTCAGTAGAAAGGGTTGGTTTCAGTGCATTTAAGATAGTAGCTAGAGAATACAGCTCGAGGAGCACTTGTAGTTCGTATATTGCTCATAGTCAGATCGGTAGGAGTAGCAGTTTTATCTCACCACGAGGGCTCCGAACCTGGGTACTTCCTGCGTCCAGCTCCGCTTGCTTGTATCCAATCCCGCCTGCGGACGCCGTCGATAGCTTCCCTGCTAGTCCCCACACCTCTATCTAACCTTCTTAGGTACTACCGTTCCCAACACAACGACATTGTCCGTCCGCCCTTATGATTTTTTTAGAAAGATAGATTTCTTCACTTATCTTACGTAGGAAAACACGAACGTGTAGGCGGAACACTATGTATGCTACACAAATCTAGAAATGTGCCTACACGCGTCATGTTAATACCCTTAGCAGATAGCAGGCCTGAGGTTCATGTTGTCTCCTATCGCGTGTATACGCTTCTAAAGCGAGCTGACACATTTGTCCACAACGTGTGAAGCTAACCTTTCTATTTCGTCTCACTTTATGCCCATACCGGTGACCAGACACACACACAAGTCCTCCAGGCTCCGCTCGCTTCAGACGCATTTAGTCCCTCCCATGTTGAAAGCAAATGACATGCGACCAAGGATTTTCATGTTTGACCGCAGCACATGAAGGTGTCTTTTTTGTTTCCTCTTGCGTTTAATGCACGTACCATCAACCATATGCGTACAGAAAGGTCCGCTAGGTGCCGCTCACGTCATATATGTTGAGTCCCTTCCATCTTGAAAGCAAATCGCACACAAACCAATGATCTTCTTTCACACACGACATGACCATAGCGCTAACCACTAGATGTGTGATGTTACTATGATGTCGTTCTACTATAATAATAGAATTTTTGTTCTATTACCATCTACCCTCCTTCTCCTTGCCTTGCCACTCTTCAGTCCATGTCCACACTTTGGATGACTCTGAGACGATAACATGCAGGTAGACTTTTTCCAGTCCATGTCGATGTAGGATGATCCTCAGTGGCTATGCAGGAACCGATAGCTCTGTTTCCTTTGTCATCTCATAGTTATGAAGGATTCGTCATGCATGTGCGGGCATTCGTGGATGCGTCGCTTCCTGGAACATGCTGTGAATGTCGGTCGGATGTCGCTTGCCAAGCAAGTCCACATGTGCGTACTGACGCCACGACTTGCTCTGCCGCCTACGTTTTAGGGCCTCTCCTTCACCCTAACGAAACCAAGTTTCTCGCCGAGCCAGATGGCCTGGATCCAGGACCATGCTGACATAGCCCTCGAAAGAAGCCGCCTACCGACGTTAGTTTCATTCAAGCTATTTACCATGGCGATCCAGAAGACCTTGTGTGGATTCAGGCTAACGCTCGTGGACCACGTCTCGAATGAAGACGTCGTCCACCATGTTGACCTATGTTATTGTCTGGGTTGAGGTCGCTCGGTACAAGCCTTCCTAAACGCGCCACGATGAAAACATGCGCGCCTAAGCACGACGAGAGCCTGCGCCTACATGCATCGTCTGCAAAATCGGCGTGGATCATAAGCTAACGAGGGATCTTATTACAACTGGTGGAGAGATGTTGCCTTCAATGGAGAGGTTCAACACCGACAAAAAATATGTTGCATGCATCAGCGTCTAAAAGGATTGTTCGTACGAGCTGGACGTCTACGACAACGAGTGTGATAACAAGAAAATAATTTCCCTAGTTTTGTTGATCGTAGTAGTAGGCACGGTTATGTCCTCTTTAGTTTTATTTAGTAACTTTTTAGACGTATCATCAGAGGTGTGCGTAAACTATGTGTAAACCGTGTAACCAGTACTCTACAAGTCAAATGGATGTGCTTCATAGTTTTCATCAAAGTTATGCACAAAGATAAGTCGCTATTTATACTGAACTGTCTATCCGCCGCTCCCTATGGGGCGTAGACAAATCATACCCATTGTACGCGTTTTTTGGGTCGTGGAAACGGGACATATCCAGTTTTAGCGGCTACATGTTTAGTCCCACCTCGATAGCTTAGCATGGTTTCCACTAGCTTATAAACTGGAAGATGCTTCCCGGGTCATCCACTTCTTAGATTTTTCCATGGGAAATTGGAATTCCTATGGGAATGTCTTGAAATTGTTTTTTTGTAACATCCACTATATGAATAATATGGATTAGATTTTCCTTACTTTATTTTGTCAGCTTGATTTGCTTCATATTTTTATCAGCGTTTTACATCATAGTCGTGCCCCGGGGCGCAGAGAGAAGTCTAGTAATAAAGTAATAGTTTTTGTTTATGTTTGCTAATAGTAAAAGTGTTTTTGTTGTTTTAAGATTTAATAGGTGCAACAATTATAAACGCAAGAAAAGTAAATTGAAGGTTAAATTTTATTATGATAAAAGTTGGACCGAGGTTTTATGGGTTTACTTGTCTATTCTCTTGTAAAGTGTAGTGACATATAATAATTAATAAAAAATACCATATTGATAAGAAATTAATTTTGTGTATGATAAGCATTCATATGGGCATCACGTCCTATCATAAATATGATGCAACACATCTCACTTATACTCCTCTAGAAAGGGATACTCCAAGCAATGTAGAATTATGAACAAACCGAGTATAAGCTTAGATACTTTAACAATAGGCTACCTTGAACAAATAAGATCATCTAGGTTATCACTAGATGATAATAATATATGTATTCAATTTATCCCTAGTGGGGTAACAAAAGAAAGATAAAAACCATAATAGATATTGAATTTCTTGTTACTATTCAATCACTACTACCATGTTACTCCATCTAATACACATGGTCCCCCACACTTTGCAATAGAGATTATAATTCTGGCAAGCATGGGTATCTAGATCTACATAAATAATAAAATATTCAAGAGCCAAAAATGAAGCATTGAAGTATGGGAAGCTATATTTCATCAAGAGCTAAGATGGATTAGCTACAGAATGAAGAAGAAACATGCCCAAGCCTTTGACGCTTGGCTACAAGAACAATTCTAATGGAAAATGGCTAGTCTAAAAATCTGTAATTCTATACTAGTGTGTACCATGTTGTAACATACTTTAGTCCTTTATTATCTGCAGTAAATAATATTGCTAGATTGTTTTGGCTTAAACTATTATCCACGTCATCCTGATTCTTATCGGTAATGGGATGGACACGGAAAAAGACACACGATGATGTCGCAGTGGAGCCCTGCTATCCCGTGAGGCGAGACCCACTGCGGGTCAGGGTGAACGATTCCCTACCGCATACATGTGTTGTGCGCGCCGTCGTACCTCGCATCGCTAGACGGTGGACCGCACATGTGACATGGGCCTGCCGTCAGTGCATGCGGGGAGGAACAGGCTATGTGAGAGGTGTTACCAACGCGACTCCGCACCCGCCAAGTGGCGGGACCCACCAAGAGCCATCAGCCCACATGGGTCCGCGAGAGAACCTACGTGGCAACATAGATCGTAGACTGGCTTATATTCTCATGTGCACGGGGCCTGCCTAGAGAGGATGTGGAGGCGTAAAGTATGGTCGGACATACGTCATCACGACAATGGGGGCCCGCACGAAGCTGTCGTGGCTCCATATGCCCATGTAGATCGCGTTTTGTCGCGGACGTGGGGCAGTTCAGTCAGGACGTGGCATCATAAGGCCATGCCTTCTGCCGTTTCTCGCGGGCGTGGTGTCGGCCAGAACCGGGGACGTAAAGCCTTGGCGTATGTCATCGTAGAGTGTAGATGACGTGGGTTATCGCAACCATATCGTGCTGTGATACGTTGCAAACGTATCCATAATTTTTGATGTTCCATGCTTGGTTTTATCTACTTTCTTATGTTTTGTCTATATTTTGGAGTACTTTTCATATGATTTCTTGGACTAACCTATTAACAAGAGCCACAGTGCCAGCTTTCTGTTTTCTGCTATTTTTGGTTCCAGGAAAGTCAGAAAATGAATATTCTCGAAATTGAACGGGACAAAAGCCAAAGTCAGTTTTTCACCGAGGGACACCTGGAGCCCGAGTACGAGACGGAGAGGGGCTGGGGCCCGGCCACACCACCTGGCCGCGCGGCCAGGCCTGGCCTGTGCCAGGGGTGGTCTGGCCGCCCCAGGCACCCCCTCGGCCTCTCCTTCCGCCTATATATTTCCTCTGATACGGAAACCCTAAGTACCCGATCAAAAATCTACGAAAGAGTCTCTAGCCGCCGTCATATCCATTCCTAGATCGGGAGGGATCTGAAGCTCTTCCCGGCACCCTGCCGGAGAGGGGAATTCACCCTGGAGGCCTTCTTCATCACCATGCAAGTCTCCGGTGTGATGCGTGAGTAGTTCATCTCTGGACTACGGGTCCATGTAGTAGCTAGATGGCTAGTTCTCCTCCTTTGTGCTATCATGTTTAGATCTTGTGAGCTCCGTTCATGATTAAGATTTGTAATTCTGCATGTTGTCTTTGCGGGGATCCGATGGATATTGAGATGCTATTTCAGATTAATTATTGATTCTATCATGTCTTTGTTATTTGTGATCTTGCATGCTTTCCGTTGTTAGTAGCTATCTTGGTCAAGTAGATGCTAGCAACTCCAAGAGTTAGTATTTATGCTCGATAGTGGGCTCATGCCTCTGGTAATCTGGGGAAGTGACAGAAATCTCTAAGGTACTAAATGTGTTGTTGCTACTAGGGAGAAAACAACAATCTTTTGTTCACAGAATAATCGTATTGTTTATTTTACACGCAATTCGTAATTCAATTATCCGTTGCTTGCAACTTAATACTAGAGGGGGTTCGGATGATAACCTGAAGGTGGATTATTAGTCATAGATGCAGTTGGATTACTGTCTATGTATAATGTTGTAATGCCCAATCAAATATCAAAGGATTCAAGATGATTAGTATATGCTTATATGATTTCTCGATGTTTGTCAATGGCCCCGCTATAATTTGTTCACCCAACATGTCATCTATCTTAAGGAGAGCCACCTAGTGAAGTATGGACCCCGGTCTTTTCTTTTACTATCAATCTACAATCAATTGTCTACTGCTTTGTGTTTACTTTCTGCAAACTATTACTTTCTTCCACTCGATACGTTTAATCCTTTATTTTTAACAAAACTGGTGAGATTGACAACCTCATCGTAAGTTGGGGACAGATTTCTATGGTTGTGTTGTGCAGGTCTCCACGGTGCTGCTGACACCGGTAGTGCACCCTGCCAAAGTTCAGCTAGCTACATCTTTGGGTGTTTCCTTGCTCCAACTGGATTGATAACCTTAGTTTCATAACTGAGGGAAAACTTACTGCCGTGCTCATCATACCTTCCTATTGGGGTTCCCCAACAAGCTCGTTAATACACGAGTCAACATGCTATGTGACCCTTTAGTAGCTGGTTTGTTAGTGTAGGCTGTAGACATCCACGAGTTGTCATGGTGGGATCATGCACTGGAAGTGATAACGATATGTAGGTTTGATATGCGCTGGAGGTACGCTCCTTCATGCGTAAGCCAGCTTTGTGACTTAACCTATGGCTTCGGCTTTGTACAAGTACTGCCTCACAGTCGAATCACTAATGCATTATATTAATTATTCTTTTCTCCCTCTACGTTTTCTTCAGCTAGCTCTGGGTCAAATTTTACTCTAGCTTAGCATGCGCGCCCTATCGATAAGCAAGCTTTGTCTTCTCCTCTTGGAGTGTGTGCGAGAGCTATCCGCCGAAATGTTTGTTCTTCTTCTTGGCTAATGTTTCTTTCCTCAATTTTTATGCAGATTTACTAATCTCTCATTTGTTTTCTTTGTTTTTTCAGAGGGTGCGCCTATACGTGAGATCCTACTCGGTGATATGCTTCTGCAATAAAGTTGTGAAAGGGACCAAAGACCAAAGGTAACCCATAGTTTGATCTTTACGTGTTTTTCCTTCTCACTGTCGTTTTACTGTTCGTTTTTCGTTAGGTTTATGATCGCTTATACATCTGCTTGTTTTTTTTCAGAAAATGTGTCATACACGCTTGCGCTATCGCCGAGGGGATTCTGCGTATAAAGGACCCACAGGTATCCCGTTCTTATTTACAAGAATTTCTTTCTCATTGCTCTTTTTCCTGTTTTTTAGCAAATCTACTAATCGCTAATACATCTTATTGGTTTTTAATTTTTGCAGCCAATGCGCGTGTACACGGTTTCTATTGGTCAAGAGGCTTCTATGTCTATAGGCGACTTAAGGTGTAGAGTAGTTATTTAAGTTAGATGTGTTGTTGTAGTCTAGGTGTGTTGTACGTAATATGTGTTTTATGTGTGCGTATGAACGTGTTGGATGCAATCATTAAGAAATAAGAAATAACTTCCTTTTTCATTCTTTTTGTCCATGATGCTATCATTTGTACTTCCCGTAATAAATGAGGGATGGTTTTCTCATTTTTCTTCTCTATGCGATGTTTTATAGATCATGCAGCTTCAGAGTTGGCTTTGTTGTGTGTCTATTTTATGTTCAGCTGGGCTGCAAGTCTTATTCAGTTGTAGCCTCTGAGTATCATTGTTCTTCCCGCCGTGTACCGTAAATACCCCTTAGGTAGCATTCTTCGTACGCTATTCTTCGAATACTTATACGTGCTTTCCTAGCGGATATCGATGTATCATATAAGGATCTTGCGTTTCCTCTCCTCCACTCTCTTCGGTTTGCTCGGCTTTGCAAGAGCATCCTCTTCCAAGGCCTACTTGCGTGCCATACATAGGCGTCGGCGCCTCAGAGGAACCGCTAGATCTTAGCGGTCTTTTCGTACTCGTGTATGTGCCTCTTTGTTGGTTCAAGAGCCTTTTTCTGTAGCATTTACGGTAAGTCGTCGCCGTCGGAGAGTTCGCTCGCATCTACCTCTCGAGAAATGGGACGAGGAGGTTCTGGTGCGTCTCTGGCTTTTTGCTCACTAGCATTTTTGCATCCCGTCGGCTACTAACAAGATGGGGATAGACGACATACGTCGTAACATGAGCTTTAGCGAGGTCACGGGTGTCAATGGGGCGTTCATGAGCACCAATGACAAGACCGAGAACGGGAGCTGGTCCAATGCCGACGACGCTCCTCAAGAATAGTCCATCTAGGAAAACATCGTGAAAAATTAGGTAGACGTGGTGGACTACTGTGTTTATGTTCTTATGCGTGTAGGATCGTGACTCTTTTTTCGTTTCAAATAAATTATATGTTGTCCTGTCTGAAACGGTTTGTACGTTTTCATATTTTAGAACAGTTTGTATATTGGTCCGTGTAAAAGCGAGTATGAAATGCTCTGACTTATGTATGGGTTTCAGCGTGCATAGAAGAAGTAGGTTTTGTCTGTTTTTCCTATTTCCAGTGTTTTAGATTTGTATGTATGCGAGAACACGTATGGCCTGCGGCCTTTCCCTAGGGACTCTCCGATACCGAGTATAGAACACTGTAGCACCCCGGATAACTAGTACTAGAAAATCGCGTGTTATTTTTATTTTGTGCATCATTATGATAGCATGCTCATGTCAGCATGCCACATAGCATTTATGCATCATCATCATCATCATGCATATGTTTGCCTAATTTTTTTCTAAAAGCCTATTTTTATTTTCTAAATATCTCTGTCTTTATCTGAAATTAAAATCCAAATCTACCTAGATATTTTATCTAAAAACTATCTACAAAAGTCTTTTAAATAAATAAATGAAACTTATATTATTTTTGGAACGTAGCCAGCCAGACCCAAAAGCCCGGTCAGCCACCTCCAAACTAAACTCTAATCCAAGACCCATCTATCCTACTTTAGCCTGTATAAATAGTCTATTCCCCTTCTTCTTTCTCCGCAAACCCTAGCCTCCAAATTCCCTACATCTGAGATCTAAAAATTCAGGTTTGATCGCCTCTTTGCTCATCGTCGCAGCCGACGCGTTTATTTTTCTTTTTCTTGAGGTCGGTCGTTGCTCACTTCTTATCCAATCAGTAGCAGCTACTCCCTCCGTTTATAATATTAGATGTTTTAGCTTTATAAATAGAGTGTATCTAGATTTCTTTTAGTGTGTAGGTTCATTTAGATTTGGAGTAAACCTACACACTAAAAATGGTCTAGATATATTTTTTTTACAAAATTAAAACATCTTATATTATTGAACAGAGGGAGTACGTACTACTCCAGAGCAACTTCTTACACGAGCATGCACATATGTCCAAGGATCGGTTGTCGTGCCATTTCTTTTTTCTTTGTCCATGCTTATGTTTCTCTTCAATTCCCCGCACCACGATCACCAGATCCCACGCCGTTGCCTTCCGTCGCGTCAACAGCAGCATCAGACTGCAGATCCACCCTGTCATGTGATCAGTACATGCTTGAGACGAGCAACACCAACTCCACATGCCCCAACTCCATCAGATCCCCATGCGCCTGCCCCAATTTGCAGCCAGCCCCAAATCGCTGAACACCACCACATGCTCCCCTTGTTTCTACGTAGCAAACAGCAGTGGCACCTGCAGCTGCACGCACCACCCTCTGCTTGTGCCCCACGTCGGTGGATCAGCAGCCACACCAACGCATGCAGCAGCCGCGTCCCTTCGCGTCTCCAAGATCCACCGACAGCAGCAAGCCGACTCCACCGTGGCTGCCTTGTTACCAGCACCAGGAGAGGAATCCAGTTCTAGGGACTCCCGCCACCAGCGGGCCATGCGGCCACCTCCCACCACCAGGTCAGCGCCTGGATACGACGCAATCAGATCGGGAATCTTGGTTGCAGCGTATCAGGTAGTTCGGTTGTCAGTAAAGAAGTGTCTCTGCTCTACTCTATCCGAGGTCGCCAGGTCCATAACTTGTTCGATAAAATTCCTACAGGAACTCTGACCGTGGTTTCTTCCTGCCGGTGTTCGTTTCGTCTACTTCGCGCTACTTCACTTCGATCCAAAGTCTGCCCCTTCACCTGTCCGATCTGAACCGTGAGACCCTACCCTTATATTAAATAAACGCTATATATCTTATTGCATATAAATCATTCATGTTGTATACATAATTTGTAGGTTGGATGCATTATGCAGATTCACCTAAATTAAATAAGCGACCATATGCGGGTTTTCTAGTCTTATATTGGCCCCATTTAAATTTGTATAGAGAACCGTCATATTTTGTCTTGTTAAGCTAACATTTAATATGCGGGATACCTAAATAACATGAACCCTCTAATTTAATTGTCGGGACCCCGGTTCAGCTTAATATTGCCTAGTTGCATCGCATCCTTGCCATGTCATATATCATACATCCATCATGCCGAATCTTATGCCATAGTATTAAATAGTGCATCCGATGTTTCTTTTAGTGCTTTGGTTCTTCGAGGATTAGGCCATGGAATTGATACGAGTATCGACAAGTTCTTCGGATAATGTATCTTCGACAGTGTTTTCCAGGCAAGTATTCTCCCAGTTTCTACCTGTTTTGCATTTATATTCTTTACTTCCTCCTGTTGATCTATTGCTATCGGTGTTGCGATGCTTTATTTTCGTGTACCATTTATATTCCTTCCAGCCTAGGATATTGTCTTTGGCACATCCTATTGCCCATTGTTTGATAGACAGTCGGCCTTGCGAGTCGTAGTTGCTTGCTCAGGTGCTGCTTCGTGTCATTGTCCTGCCACCGTTGATGGAAGGTTGGTACATGCTTAATGGTGGAGATGATCATGGCTTTTATTATAACTTGTCAATAAAATTGTTGGAAATAGATATAATGCATAGGCACCGGTGGATAATAGTCAATATTTGGTTTTAACCACCCACTTGTGTCCACCTAGGACCCGAGATCTTGACACATATTCTGAGATCGAGCGCGCTAACCACAGGTGGGTGTGTGGGCACCCCATCGGCTTACTACCTAATTTCAAAGTACTGTGCTAAGGGCCAAAAAATAGTTTGGGGCTTTATTACTATCTTGTACTTATGCCATGCTTTACTATTTTATTTACGATTGCGCGTAGAGTGCCTGTACTGTTGAGGAATGCAGAATGTTTTCATGGTATCGGCAAGCCTAGTCATACTTTTAGGTTCCCAGACGTTTACAACCATTGTCGCAAACCCTGGGTCCGTCTCGGAGCCAGTCGACTTTGTTGCGGGTAGCTTAGTGGGGTGGCCTCCATGTACTTGCTTTGGTTCTAGGAAACGTCATGTCCGAGGCCCCATCGCATACTGTTGGGTGTATGTTAGGATTGTGCTCATATTCAGATCTAACAATAAGGGTTGAAGTGCGTGTGGATACCTTGGTGTACCCTTGTAGGATTAAATCTTTTCAAAAAACCATGTCCGCGGTTATGGACGACTTGGATCATAGTTTCTCAATCATATACAACTATAACTAAAGAATTGATGTTATAATATGACTTGTATCTGATGTGACTAGTAAGTTGGATAACCACCATGGTCAAATGAATAAAACTGCCAAGTGTGTGAGTTTCCTCGGCAGGACTTCCTTGTTTGGTCTCGAGGGAGAAATACCAGGATGGGTATATTTGGTGTTAGTATCAGGTTGGTTTCCGAATAGGTCTTTCTTATCCCTCTCTGATAGCCGACAGTTGTATCGAGTCTCTATAGTTATATACTGCATGCTTCGCTGCCGCTTCCACCATACCTATGTAGGCGAGAGCCGCCAAATTTTAGTCTCGCCGTGTACTGGCCTCATTACTGACCGCTCTTTTTTTCCTTTTCCTTTTGTAGGCACCCCTTTTGGTTTAGCGGGATTGGGATTAACGTCGTTAGCAGGGTTATCCTTTCGGCTTAGCCTGGGAAGGGTTATAGATGCCATTGGTTATTTTTTAGGGCTCTTAGCCCCATTTGCATCTTATCCGTACTCGGATGTTGTATCGTATTCAAGGTGATTTGGATCTTTGTACTATATATCTATATTCTTGACTCGTTGAGTCGTTGTTGTATATATATGTTCTGTGGGTTCCATCGTGGACTATTGTGCAATGATATTACTTTGTTTTCCACCCGCACGTAAGTTCTTGGTGGGTATCTTTGAATCGTTTCTATGCGGGTTTGACAGGAATCGCTAAAACTTGCATATGGCGGATTTGAGGGTGTTACAAACACTCCTATGTGCGAGTGAAGACATTGCACGGCATTTTCACGTTTCTCGGTATTGTAATCCATTTGTCTAAGTTATCGATTTTCCTCTTTAAGTGTTGAACCTACCAGCCGCACCCCGGCAGGCGCAGAGATAAGTCTAGTTAATATATAAAAATTGCAGTGGGGGCTTCCCCTCACTATTCACCCCTAAAAAACTAGTTGGATCAAAACAAGTTCTCTCTCCGTTTAGAAATATAAGACGTTTTAGCTTTGTGAATCGAATGGATCTAGACGTCTTTTAGTGTATAGGTTCGTAGAGATTCGGAGTGAACCTATACACTAAAAGCGTCTAGATACATTCATTTCACAAAGCTAAAATGTCTTATATTTCCAAACAAAGTAGTGATAAAGAACAAGGTATATAATTTGCATCTACTAATATATCTCCTAAATAATAGAAATCAGATCTCAAATATCAACTCATATAATAAAGATCCACAACTTAGGAATTACATAGATGACCATAATCATGTCGGGCAGCTCATATGATACTAGAATAATGATAGATCAAGAGAGAAATAGATCAAGCTACTTCCACATCCATAGTCCAAGGGTGGACTACTCCCTCTTCACCATGGTGATGAATCTAGAGATGTTGGAGAAGGTAGATATCCCACTAGAGGCGTTTTCAGTGGCGTTTCCCCCTCCAATCTTTGTTGGTTTTGTATCTATTTTGGTGTTTCTATGTTTATACGCCGTCTCCTTCGGGGTCGTCCCAGGGGTATTTTTATAGGTGTTTTTAGGTCAAGACTTCGCATCTGATATGAAGATGGATGGATGCGGAGGCTTGAGGAGGGAACGAGCATAGGTGGCATGACCCATGGTGGGGCCCACACCACCTGGGCTCATTTAGGCCTCAGGCCTCCCCTCTCGTGGTTCTTATGCTCTAGGTGCTTCTCCTCGTGAAAAATACCCCTCCAAAAATCTCAGGTCCATTTAACTTTGTTTAGGTCCCTCAAACTTAAAAATGCGCAAAACAGGGTTTCCTGTCCTATGGAGTTATAAACCAAATAAAGGGGATTATTGGTAAATCCCCATAAGTCAATGTAAAACATGAATATGACATAATATAAGTTGTAGATATGTGGGAACAAGTATCAATAAACTACAATGATCATGTATGTATTTCACATGCATCAACACCCCAAGCTTAACCTAAGCTCGTCCTCGAGCATAAAGGTGATAAAGCTAACATGGAATTTGGAGTTTGTTCATATCATAAAACATAAGTCATGATCTTACTATGTAAAGTTACATGTTTCATTCTTTTTAAAGAACAACAATAAACAAATAAGCTATGAAGTGATACCTCTTATGAACTAACATGTATGATTAACAATATGTTAGTCATATAATAGCAAAGGAAAGTACTATGGACCATTAAGGATATAAACAGAAGGGGTAAATCCTATGTTTGGTATTTCAGGCTCATTTTTCTTTCTTTCTCTTTTTCATTCTTTTCATTTTACCTTCCTTCTTTTTCATGGTAACAGATAGTAAGTAGGGAATACATGCGCTAGACCTTTGATGAAAGATTATAAGAGAAAGTAAAATAAAGTTCTTTTAGGATATGTACATCATGTCAACAGTAATCATAAGTGCGGGTTTCCATGCATCTTTTGTATATTATGGATAAAGTGATGATAACTATGGTTCATGTGCTTGACCCCTTACAAGTTGATTGTCTCATGCTCGTTGACCATCAGCATCAATTCCATATGTTTACTCAACTTGGACCCTAAATAATTTTGTAATTGTTATGCATATAGTTCCAAATAAGGGTGGAAACCGAGGTACCTCTTACCCCATTGTACAAGGATTACCTTTGTGAGGAGCTACCCATACTCAGATGACGAGATAAATAGACAAATGAACCCCTTTGTGTCTCTTTTTATTTACCATTTGCCTGGATTTTATTTAAAGGGATTTCTATTTTTGTGCCCTCAGTTCGTTAGTTGTACTCAGTTTTCCCCAGCCGCTTAGTTTTTCCTCACTTTTGCCCATCTCCTTGTACGAAACTCTCACATGGTCTGAAACTTACCGTCCGTCAGCCTTGCCGTTACATGCTGACAAGTGGGGCTGCGTTCAGTCGGGTCCTGTAGTGGACCCTCGCCGTTATGTGCTAACGAGTAGATCCACGTTATGTTGGGTCCCGTAGTGTACCCTTGTTGTTACATGCTGACAAGTGGGGCCACGTTCAGTCAATTGCCGTAGTGGACACCTCTATCAACTTATCCAGATCAGCATCAGACCCACAGCTTATTCACGTGAGCGTCGGGCCCACAGCTTATCCACGTTAGCGCCAGACCCACAGCTTATCCAGGTTGGCGTTGCAAGATGGAACCCCGAGCCAGCCCCGCGCCCGCGCCCTTTTTCTAGCTTCAGTTTCATATAGTTAAATGTAATGCATATACGAAAATTATACACCTTTTAACTCTTTTAAATCACACTTAGGACATGATAACGTTGTGCTAATAAAATCCTGATCATTTATCATTTCCATGGAGTGAAATATAATGCATAAACTTGCGTATACAAAATTTATACACCTTTGAACTCTTTGAAATCGCACTTAATACGTGATAATGTCGTGCTAACAAAATCTTGAGAGATTATCATTTTCATAGAGTGAAATGTAATGCACGAACTTGCATATGTGGAAATTATAAACCTTTGAACACTTTTAAATCCCACTTAATACATGATAATGATGTGCTAACAAAATTTGGAGAGATTATTATTTTCTCCCCCATTTTCATAGAGTGGAATGTAATGCATAAACTTGCATATACGAAGTTTATACACCTTTGAACTCTTTGAAATCGCACTTAATACAGGATAATGTTGTGCTAAGAAAATCTTGAGAGATTATTATTTTCATAGAGTGGAATGTAATGCATAAACTTGCATATACGAAGTTTATACACATTTGAACCCTTTGAAATCGCACTTAATACATGATAATGTTGTGCTAAGAAAATCTTTGAAGGATTATTATTTTCATAGAGTGGAATGTAATGCATAAATTTGCATATACGAAAATTATACACCTTTGAACTCTTTGAAATCGCACTTAATACAGATAATGTTGTGCTAAGAAAATCTTGAGAGATTATCATTTTCATATAGTGGAATATAATGCATAAACTGGCATATACGAAAATTATACACCTTTGGACTCTTTGAAATCGCACTTAGGTCATGATAATGTTGTGCTAATAAAATCCTGATCATTTATCATTTCCATGGAGTAAAATATAATGCATAAACTTGCGTATATGAAAATTTTAAACCTTTGAACACTGTGAAATTGCACTTAATAATGAGATAATGATTTTAAACTTGCGTATAGCAAATTTTTGAGAGATTATCATTTTCTCCCCCCATTTTCATAGAGTTAAATGTAATGCATAAACTTGCATATACGGAAATTATACACATTTGAACTATTTGATATCGCACTTAATACGTGATAATATCGTGCTAAGAAAATCTTGAGAGATTATCATTTTCATAGAGTGGAATGTAATGCACAAATTATACACCTTCGAACATGTTCCCTTCAAATTATATTCAAGTTAATTTGTTAATGGAGTTAAAGTACCGGTGGCAAACTCATTATTTTGCATGGATAGAGGGGTGCCCCCAACAGATATAGGGGTTATCCTATCTGCTAGATCACAGAGGATCAACGGTTGGTGGGCACGATACACGTGACAACTGTCTCAACAAATCAGAGCGTAGTAGCGAAGATGAGCATAGGTGCGAGAGATTGATACTAAGAGAGGGGAAAACTCAGTAGCACTTAAGAACCAAGGGCGAAACTGAGTAGAACTTAAAAACCAATGGCAAGACTTACAAAGGGATTGAAATAGAAAATAGAAAAAGATATAAAAAATGGAAAATGCATCTTTTATACAATAAAATATATCTTGGCATACATCAAACTATTTGCAATTCAAATATACACCAGTTTAACAATTATTGCCTCATTCAGACAAACTATGTTTTGGGGAGGGATGTTTTGGGAAGAGGCTTGAGTAGAAAGCCATGAACCTTCATAGATAGTAGGTTATTTGAGAAGTGATGATTTAGGTTAAAACTTGGTTTATATACATTTCTTATGGTGGCATGTCACATAATAAGACTTCCTAGATAGATGCCACTATGTTTTGCTCTTTTTGAATTTGTTGTGCATAAAATGACTCAATTAGCTAGCTAAAACCTATTCGTCGACTCTCTGTTGACCAGCCACCAGAGGGTAAAACTGAGTATATTGCGCACGACAGTGTTAGTAATGGAGGGCAAAACTAAGTACAACCAAACTGCCAGTGTTACACTCAAGGGCAAAACTGAGCACAACTAAGTCGCCAGGGTTAGACACGAGGGAAAAAACGTGACTCATGGTACGCGTGTGCGGTGCACAGGGCGGTAGCGGACACATATGGCCGTGCATGGTGTAGTAGAGTATGTGGTTACATGGTGCACGGTGGTGCAACGAAACGTCGATTCGCTTCTCCTTTAATAGAGGCCTCCTCAGTCTCACTCATCACCCACTCGCTCACTCAATCGTGTCCATTGTCCCATCACCTTCCGCAAACCCCCAAGAAAACCCCAACCATGCCGGCGATGGAGAAGAATAGCACGGTGGCCATCAGCGCCTCCAAGGCCGCCGGCGAGGAGGCCCTCGTCCCCGTACAGGCCCCTGTTCAGGCATTGAAGGCAGCCTCCGTACCCATCTCTGCATCCGCTGTAGCCACCGGCGAGGAGGCCCCCGCCGGTCTCGGGAAGATCCTGCTCGACTGGGACCCCTATGAGGCGGTTGATTACATAAGGCCAGAGAACCCCTACTGTTGGGGGGATACCCCCGGGTAGGGTCACTCCAGGGTATAAGGGCCGAGTTAGCCGAGGTTTGGCAAGGTCAAAGCGGATGCTGGCCGAGTCACCTCAAGGCAGGCCGGATCACGGAGTAACCCGGATCAGGGGGTCGCCTAACATTGTCTCGTCCGACTTAAGGAGTAAGTCGGAAATGCTTGTCTAACTTATATGCAGGAACAGGTGTGGCCGGATCAACTGTGATCCGGATCCTCGCTTGGCTTCTAGGAGAAGGAAGGAATCTCTCTGGTCAAAAAAGAAGGTCCGGTGCGTACTGGATGAGCGAATAAAGCAAGGGCAGGACCATCGGATCGTGTCCGACAAGGGTGACGACGCTCACGTCGGCTGACGCGGGCGCCGCAGAGGCTACGTCGCTAAAGCAAGTGTGACGTGGGGGAAAAGCTCCCCTGTCGGGTTACTACTTTGGGCGGGGGCATATTCTTAGGAATATGCCTCCACGTATTCCCTAGGCCAGGACCGAACCACCTCTATATAAGGGGGGTTGGGGTTCTGGTAGAGGGGTTGGGTTTTTTCTGAGACAGAGTAGGGAGAATTCTAGTTGGTTGAGCACTAGTGGATCTAGGGTTGTTGGGCTGGTTGGTAGGCAAGAGTAAGAGAGTTTCTTCTTCCTCCTCTTGTCAATACAGCTCAAGGAGCACTTGTAATCTTTGAGATTGAACATCAATACAAAGCTTCTGTGTAGAGAATCACTCTACTATCCCTCCCTGGATTCCCCTAGTGCATATTAGTGCCCACCTTCAGCCTATCCATGGCATCTGCCGTGACACCACCATGACAGTTGGCGCCCACCGTGGGGCTAGCGGCGCTAGCAGGGGTGAAGATCCGGACGGGAAACCTTATCGGCACCGGTGAACGCATCGTCTCCGGGCTCGTTCAGTGCTTTGGAGCTGGACTACGCCAGCGACGCTGGCCCTTTGCCCACGCGCTTCGTACAGCAGCATCCTTCAAGCTCGGTGCACACAAGGTCTACGTTGCTGTGGACGTGTCTTGTGTTCATCCGCGTCGAGTCATAGATGCGGGAGAACCACCCCTCACTGTGGCTCGCGGGGCGCGTATCGCTCGCTCCCCGGACCATGCAGAGGTGATGTTGACTGCGCCAGGCGCGGGCATGAGCAAGGATCCAGCGCCAGACCCGGAGGTAACACCTAAGGCACCGAGGAAAGCTAGGGGTCCTCCGCTAGAGGCCTGAACGTCTTGAGGAGGCTATGGATAGCTTGGCAAACCCGGTGGCAGCAGTGGTAGATCTGGCTCAGGCACAGGCCGAGCTAGAGGAGACCCGGCAAAAGATACTGGAGGGCGCAAAGAAAATAGCAGCGACTCAGCAGTCGTTGAACATGACGCTGCGTGAGTACGCGAAGGCAAACAAGGTTGATGCAGTAAGGGTAAAAGGGAAAAATCTCATGAGTGAGATGAACAGAGAAGGTGATGATGGACCAGAAGGGTCGGAAAACTATCTGTCCGTGGGGTTGCCGAAGTATAGTACCCCGGCGAAGAACCTCAGAGCAGCAGATGCCACGGGTGAAGCCCGTCAAAGACAGCAAGACCGGGTTAACGAGCTGGTTCGGATCGCGAACAGGCAGAACAAGAAGCTGCTGAGAGGTAACCCGGAGAGAGTTGGAGCTTCTAAGATCGTCCATTCGGTGATGGGTAACCCGGAGAAATCCGCTGGAGCCGCATCGTCGCCTCATGGTGGCCCAAGGAGAGAAGAGGTAGTAACCTCGGCCAGACGGAACAAGCAGATCATTCCGTACGACCCAACGCGTGCCGGAAAAGAAAAAGAGATGCGGAGAAACGACGATCGATGAAGTGTGAGCCGAGGTGAAGCTGGCCGAGGTAATCACGACCAAGGCAATGCCGGTCAAGGGAATGCTGCCAACGGCAATGCCGGACAGCGAAACTCGGCAGGAGCAGGTCAACCGCAGCAGCGGAATATACCAAGGCAAGAGCAAAGTGCCGGCCGTGGTATGCAACAGAGAGGAGCACAACAAGAGCAAGAACGATACAATGACGGATACTCGGAGATGATGAATGCAGGATACGCAAGACTGGACTATCATGTGATAGGGTCGAGATTGGGAAGCAAGGATTTGATGCCGGATGACGCCAGGTTAAAGCTGGATCGCCTATATAGGTCGGAACAAATCGAATGTCAAGGTCCTCCGGGTCCAGCGTGCTTTGGACCCTGGATCATGAAGGAACTGCTAGTACCCAATTTCCAATTACCTAGGGGCACGAAGACGTATGACGGCAGTACAAAGCCAGAGGATTGACTGATAAACTACGCAAAAGCTGTGAAAATTGCAACTGGCAACTTGAGATGGGTTGTATGATACATACCCCAAATGTTGGAAGGTCCGGCTAGGGTATGGCTGAATAATTTGCCACCCGGAAGCATCAATTGCTGGATAGATTTTGAAGAAATGTTTATCAGCAACTTCTCAAGTACATATCAGAGACCGAATAGACCAGACCTGGCGATGTGCAAGCAGAGATCTAACGAAACGGATCGTGAATTCTTGACCCGGTGGTGTACCGTGAGAAACTCGTGTGAGGGAGTCATAGAGTCACAGGCTATAGCATGGTTCGCACAAGGGTGCAGATATGGCAGCGAGTTGTGGATGAAATTGCAAAGGAAAATGCCAGTCACGTTGGCAGAGATGATCCAGATTGCGGATTCTTATGCTTTGGGTGATCTGACTCAACCTAGGATCGCGTCAAACAAGTCAAATGAGGAGTACTATCCGAGGGACGGAGCCGGGTCATCCCGGAGGAACGATTACAGGGGAAGAAGGAGAGACGATAGACCGGATCATCGGTATAGTTCGCAACAAGTTGCAGCTATGAATCAAGACCAGCCTGGAGCAGGGAGCAACCAATGCCAGAAAACGGGAGGGCAATGGACTCCTCGAAACGATAGAAAGAAAACGTGGACTCCGTAGCAGAAGAAGCAATGGCAAGAAAAGAAAGATCGTCCGAGGTATACCTATGAGTCAATGTTGGACCAGCCGTGTAAATTTCACACACCAAATCCGAACAACCCGGCGGGTCACACAACGAGGCAATGTGAGTGGATGCGTAAGATAGAACAAGGTGGTTCGGGGAATGCTCAGGCACCCCGGAATGACCAACCTCGGCAGGAGTTACCCCGGCAGCAATTGCTCTCCGGAGCAAACACGCAACAACTAATGTTGCCTCCCCCTCCGCCGAGGTATGACAACAGTGAGAGAAGGGATGCAGTGTATCAGGTGGAAAACCAGCAACAACCGGATCAGAGGTACTTCGGAAACGAGGAAAGGAATGAGTACAGGGAACATCACCAGAGCTATTGTGTGTTTACAACAGAGGAAACAGATAGGAAGAGCTTGCAGCGCCGACATATGGAGGTTAACATGGTTATGCCTGCAGTGACGAGGTACATGTCTTGGTCGGACCAGGAAATCACTTGGAGCGTCAAAGATCATCCCAAGATTATGCCAAGTCCGGGCTCGTATGCACTAGTGTTAGATCCGACGTTCATTGGACCAAACATTAATGTGAGGTTCTCCAAGGTACTGATCGACAATGGCAGTAGCATTAACATCATGTATGCGGATACGATGCGCAAGTTGGGCATCTCGAAGAACATGCTCCAGGCTACAAGAACAACTTTCCATTGTATCGTACCAGGCGTATCCTGTGAGCCCATAGGCAAAGTCCGGGTCGACGTGCTATTCGGTACGAGGGATAACTGCCGAACTGAGAATCTGGAGTTTGAGGTGGTGAACTTGGAGAGCGCGTATCATGCATTACTCGGGAGACCAGCATTGAGCAAATTCATGGCAAGTTGCCACGTTAGATATCTGAAGATGAAGTTCCCCGGGCCAAATGGAGCAATTACTATCGCTGGGGATTTCCGATGTTCTATTGAGTGCGCCTCAGCCGGGTCTAACCTAGCCGAGTCACTCGTGATTGCGCAAGAGAAAAGAAAAATCCAAGAGGTGGCGGCATTAGCTCGGTCACAGCAGATATATGCGGTGTTAAGCAACCCGCATGGAAGCGTTTCGTTTCAAGCCGCGAAGGACACCAAGAAGATTCCAGTGGATAACATGTTTCCGGAGCGAAGCGTAACAATTGGTGCCGGGTTAACTGACAAATAGGAAAGCGAGCTCGTCAACTTCCTCCATGAGAATCGGGATATTTTTGCTTGGTCCACACAGGACTTGCAAGGTGTTCCGAGGGAGTTGGCCGAGCACTCTTTGAACGTAAGACCCGAAGCAAGGCCGGTGAAGCAACCTCTCCGATGCTTCGCCGAGGATAGGAGAAAGGTCATTGGTGACGAGATAGCTCGGTTGCTAGCAGCAGGATTTATCATGGAAGTACTGTATCCGGATTGGCTCTCTAATCCGGTGCTGGTAGAAAAGAAGAAGGATGATCCGAACGTGGCAGTGGTTTGGCGTATGTGTATCGATTACACGAACCTGAACAAGGCGTGTCCAAAAGATCCATTTCCACTGCCGAGGATAAATCAAGTCATCGACTCTACCGCGGGATGTGAACTGTTGTCATTCATTGATGCCTATTCTGGTTTCCACCAGATACCTCTGAACCCGGATGATCAAATAAAAACTGCCTTTATTACCCCGTACGGGGCTTATTGCTATCGCACTATGCCGTTTGGTTTATGAAATGCAGGTGCAACGTACCAAAGGTGTATGCAAAAATGCTTGCACGATCAAATAGGTCAAAACGTACAAGTCTACGTGGATGATGTGGTTATTAAGACCAAGGAAAGCGCAACGCTCCTTGACGACATAAGGCAAACATTCGCGAACTTGAGGAGGTTCCGGATGAAACTTAACCCGGAGAAATGTACCTTCGGTGTCCCGACTGGAAAATTACTCGGATTTCTCGTCTCCAGCCAAGGTATCGAGGTTAATCCAACTAAGATCCAAGCCATCAAACGAATGGAGCTGCCGAAGTGTCTCAACGATGTCCAGAAGTTCACTGGATGCCTAGCATCGTTGAGTCGGTTTGTATGTCGGTTAGGGGAAAAGGCACTCCCTTTCTACCAACTCATGAAAAAGTCAGATAAATTCGTTTGGACGCCGCAGGCCGATGAGGCTTTTGCCCATTTAAAAAAGATGTTGACCCTTTGCACGGTGTTAGCTTCTCCACCGTCAAAGGAGCCAATGTTGCTCTACATAGCCGCAACCAACGAGTTGTAAGTCAGTGATTGTAGTGGGCGTGATGAAGAGGGTAAGTCGGTCGAGAGGCGATGTATTACTTGAGCGAGGTATTGTCTGCCTCAAAACAGAACTACCCGCATTTTCAAAAGGTGGCATACGGTGTTTATATGGCGGCAAAGAAGTTAAAGCACTACTTTGAGGAGCATCCCATCAAAGTGATACGCGAAGCCCCCATATCCGAGATAATGGGTAACAAAGATGCGAATGGCAGAATTGTGAAATGGGCAATTGAGCTAGCACCTTACGCACCCCAGTATGATAGAAGAGAAGCAATCAAGTCTCAGGCTATGGCGGACTTTTTCATGGATTGGGCCGAGGTGCAATATGAACCACCGCCACCTGATCCGAACTACTGGAGAATGCACTTTGACAGATCAAAAACCAAAACCGGGTTAGGTGCCGGGGTTGTGCTTACCTCGCCAAAGAAGGATCAGCTCAAGTACGTATTACAAATCCATTTCACGGCATCGAACAATGTCGCCGGGTATGAGGCTCTTGTGCATGGTCTCAAAGTGGCAAAGGAGATTCGCATACGTCGGATAATATGCTTTGGCGACTCGGATCTAGTAATACAGCAAGTGTCCGGAGTGTGGGACGCCCTGGATCCAAACATGGCACTATACAGATTTCATGTGCAGAAGATCTCGGGGTACTTTGAGGGATGCGAATTTCACCATGTACCTCGCGTGGAAAACGAAGCTGCCGACATGCTGTCAAAGCTCGGATCGACCCGACAGGCAATTCCACCGGGCGTAGCATTGGAGCACCTCAGAAAACCATCTATCAGGCCATCCCTAGGAACCGACTCAATCTATGTCCTGGAAAACACGGAATCCAGAGCTGAGCCCATGGACATTGATATGGGAGGTAGCACGCCGAACCCGGGGACTACCTCGGCAAACCCGGGGACTACCTCGCTAGACCCGGGGACTGTTCAGCGTGATCCGGCTGAAGTTATGCCGGTGGATCGGATGGAAATTGATGAGGAGATGTTCCCTACGCGAGCGATACCAGCTTGGGCACTGCCTATATACCAGTTCTTGAAAGATGGAACGTTACCCACTGAGGAAGTGCTAGCCAGGCAAACTCAGAGGAGAGCCAAAGCTTACACAATCATCAATTCCGAGCTGTACAAACAGAGTGTAACCAATGTCCTCCAGCGGTGTGTTGACCCGGAAGAAGGACTTAACATCCTCCGATATATACACCAAGGAGAATGCGGGCATCATGCCTCATCCCGGGCCTTAGTGGCAAAGGCGTTCCGGCATGGATTCTACTGGCCAAGTGCCTTGGACCAAGCAAAAGATTTCGTGAGAAAATGCAATGGTTGTCAAAGATACACCACCAAGACACATATGCCTATGTCGAAACTCAAAACCATACCAATTACATGGCCATTTGCTGTGTGGTGCTTGGATATGGTTGGCCCGTTCAAACCAGCAAGAGGAAACATGACACACATTCTGGTCATGGTGGACAAGTTTACAAAATGGATCGAAGTGAAGCCTATAAGAAAATGTGATGGAGCTACAGCCGTGACATTTCTCAAAGACATCATCTTGAGGTACGGTTATCCACACAACATTATAACTGACAATGGAACGAATTTCACGGAAGGAGCATTTGCGCGCTTTTGCCGAGACAAGAAAATCTGACTCGACGTAGCCTCGGTAGCCCATCCCGCATCGAACGGACAAGTGGAAAGATCCAACGGATTACTGCTATCCGGGATAAAACCTCGGCTCATTGAGCCGCTACAAAGATCAGCGGGGTGCTGGATAGAAGAACTACCAGCGGTATTGTGGAGTTTAAGAACAACTCTGAATCGATCAACAGGCTACACGCCATTCTTTCTGGTATATGGGGCAGAAGCTGTATTACCAGCTGACATAGAGCATGATTCACCTAGGGTCACCCAATACACAGAAGCTTAAGTGCAAGAAGCCCGGCAAAATGATGTTGATCTGCTGGAAGAAGCGTGAGAACTGGAACTATCCAGATCCGCCATATATTAGCAAAATCTCCGACGCTATCATAGCCGGAAAGTGTGCCCCCGAGTCTTCCGGGAAGGCGATCTGGTGCTCCGGTTGGTACATCGTACCACTGGCATGCATAAATTATCCCCCCCATGGGAAGGACCATTTATTGTGAGCAAAGCATTGCACAATGATTTCTACTATCTTATAGATGCGAAGCCACAGGAAAAGAACAAGGCAGACAGGTCCGGAGAGGAATCGAAGCGACCATGGAATGTAGCACTACTTCGTCCCTTCTACACTTAGCTAAGAAGTGTATGTATCCGAGTCATCTCATATGTCGGTAGGTATGTCGGCAATGAGCTTATCAATGAAATAGCGGAGCCTCGAGCAATAACTCGGGGACTGCCTTAATAAACAATTGTTGTTACTTTTTATGCGCTAGATGGAATGACTCGTTTCGCTTAACCCGGATTAGTAATGTGTGAGCACCAGAAACCCAACCCTTCGACTTGCTGCTGTCCAACAAGAATTGGCTTCATGGCAAGCAAGGGGACGAGTTTGGAATTGCGTAGCACATGAAAAACCACTAAGGAAACGATCTTATTCCAGCTAACGTTTGCTTTTTCGGACTAACCCCGTATTTACTTTCAAGTTATTATGTTGCATTATTTTGAGCCAAGCCTCAAAGTTTCTCAGTATTGTTAAAACGATTCTTGAGGCTCGAATTCGCAAGTCGTAAAACCGAATCAAGGTAGACACGGATCGAGCCGGAGAATTGGACGAACAAGAAAATGAAACTCGGGGACTACGCCCAAGTTAATCCGGCATACAAGCATAGTAGCAAAATATCATGTATTTAGCATACAATGGCACCCGGCATACCGGGGATCTGATAAATTTTCAAGTTTTTTCCACTAAGGAGCGGCAGGAGGAGGAAGTTCGGCATCGTCATCACTGTCTTCAATATCTGAAGCAGCGTCTTTCTCCATCCTCGCCCGACCCATCCTCCATGTTCTCCATCTGCTCCTCCTCGCCGGACTCCAGAAAGCTCGGCCCCTCAACCTAGTCATGGATGGGAGAATATTCGACAAGGCTATAGGCGCAAGCCTGGCGCCGATCTACCCACTCTGGATCATCGGTCCATTTGGATCCAGTGCACCGGCATGTGAGGAGGGTCAGGTCGATCTTCTCGTACCATGTAAGCATATGATGGAGGAGGGTATCTGCTGCGGCATGCCCGGCAGATTCTCTCCAGAGATCAAGCTGTGTCTCGATTTCCAATAGCTTTTCGGCAAGGAGTGTGATCCTTTTCGGAGCGCTCTCGCTTGGCCAGAAAGTGTTGAAGATCCGGACCGCAACGTCGAGGAGATCTTTCCCATAGTTCTTGATGGTTTCCACCTGAGCTGACACGCTGACCAACAGGTCCTCCATGTCTAAGGGGATGCTCTCACCATCAAGAGCGACGGGAGTACCCCTCTCTCGGCGGAATTTGGCAACGGCAGCACTGGCGGTGGGAGTACCCTCCGGAAAGTTATCTGAAAATAAGGAAAGGGAAAATGCTAAAGCAAAGGCATATGAGCTAACCCAGAAAACCATGTAGGACAAGGGGAAGAAACTTACGTGAGATATGACGATGGATCCGGGTCAACTCCTTGATACAACTGTCGCGTCTCTGGTGAAGTTGTTCAAGCTCAGCAAGCGCCGACCCAAGCTGGACCTCGGATTCCTTAAGCAGGTCCTGGTCCTTGGAGATCTGAAGGGTAAAGCGCTCACGCTCTTCGGTGAAGTTCTGGCCAACTTTTTGGAGTTCGGTTTTGTGTTGGGCCTTCATCTTCTCCATCTCGGCCCTGAGTTTGGCTATTTCGTCGTCCTTGGTCCGGAGGAGGGCAAGCTCATCGTTCTTCTTCTTCAGCTCGGCTTGATGCTGTCCTTCTTGTTCGAGAAAATGCAGCATCATATCAGGCACGGGCACACTATCCTCAAGCAATGCTGAAATAGTGTGTTGACCCGGCAAAGCCGAGGAGTGAATGTTTGCCGAGCCAAGGAGAAGAAGGAATTGAAAACACAACAACGTTGGTCGAAAGAGGACATACCTCGGATTTCCTCCAAGTTCTTCCGCATAATTTTGTTTTCAGCCTCCACCCCAGCTGTAAAAAACCGAATAAGGAGGTTAGTCCGGCAGAAACAAATGAAACGGAGAGGTGTCGAGACAGGAAATTACCCCTCTTTTCATGCTCCGCGCCAAGTGCAACATGTTTTATGCAAGATCTTGTGGGTATCAGCGGTAGCTGAAATTCGGCGCTCCGGCGATTGGTAGTTACCTGACAAAGGTACAGGAGTGTAAAGTTAGTTCGTTGCATATTCGAAGTATACAAGATCCGGGCCAAGCGGAACTTAACACGGCTCTAGGTGTGTGCATATTCGAAGTATACAAGATCCGGGCCAAGCGGAACTTAACCCGGCTCTAGGTGTGTGCATATTCGAAGTATACAAGATCCGGGCCAAGCGGAACTTAACCCGGCTCTAGGTGTGTGCATATTCGAAGTGTGCAAGATCCGGGCCAAGTGGAACTTAACCCGGCTCTAGGTGTGTGCATATTTGAAGTTTACATGCAGCTACGTTGATCTTCTAATGAGCATCCGGCCGAGTAACAAGTTACTCCGCCGGAGGCTCGGGGACTAATGGTTATTATCTACAGCATGTAAAGAAGAAATGACGTACCTCCATCATTCGCCCAGCAAGGTTAATGGCCTTGGCGCCGGTATTCATCTGAGCGGAAAATTCAGCGAGGCCGAACTTTTCCGGGAGATTGTCGTTGTAGACGAACTCCGCCTTATTCCAGTTCATAACGAACTTGATAAGGCTCGGAGGGTACCGTTCGCCAGTGGTCATGTGGGGTGCCACCAAGCCCTTTGCGTGAGCTTCCTTCCTCTCAATCAGGGCAAGAGCTGGGATGGTGTGCAGAACCATCTGCTGCGAATCGGCTGGCTCGGCAGGAGGATCCGTCACTGCTGGTGACTTCTTTGGAAGCATTGACGACAAGGTTCGCTGCCCGGCCTCGACGGAGGTAGACTTGCCTTTGGCTTGCTGAGAGGATGTGACCACAGTGGATTTGCCTTGAAGCCATCGAGTGGTTCCTCGCCGAGCTTGGGATGACTCGGACGAGGCAGACGAACTTGGCACAGGAGCTTTGGTGGCAAGACTGGGAGCTGCTGTTGGCTTCTTCAGAGCCGGGACAGGCGCTGGTTCAGTGGCTGGTGCTGGAGTTGCGGTAGACTTGGTGGTTATTGGTTGCGGCAATGCCGAAGTGACGGACGCTGTTGCCTCGGCCGATCCGACCCCTCCCGATCCAAGGTCGCGTTCCTCTGAAGGAGGTACTGCGGAACCCGGAGCGGCTGCAGAGCCCTCCGGAATAGGGCTCAGCGGGCGTGACTCGTCGTCACGAGGAGGGGAAGGACCGGACCGAAGGGGAGAAGATATGCTCGATCCGCTCTGAGGGACCTCCACAGGAGCCCTGCAAAAGAAAATAATGTCAGGAGTGAAATTACCCCGATGCAGGGAGAAGTGTGTTACGCAGTGAAAAATGACTTGCGCATCCGAGGTCTCAGCCTCCTTAGGTTTCTGGGCCCTCCGTGCCGGGGCTTTGCCTGCCCGTTTGGAGGCAGTCTTGTCTCCGGCCTTCTTTTGCCTTTTGGTAGGCTGAGAAGGTTCGGAAGAAGAACTTGACGCGGATCCGCGCTTCTTCTTCGACGCCACCGGAACAGGCTCGCCCGTGGCAAGTGGAGGATCCTCGTGGATGTGCCCACCGGGGTTAGCTGATGCCGGGAAGGCAAAAGAAAGAGGGACAGCCTCAACGGGTTCAATCATGTCGATATCCGAGTCATCCTCATCGTCGAGCCAATCTCTAAGAGAAGAGAATTTACCGCTGGGTCGTTTGGTGGCGTCGGTTGTGGGGAGGAACATCTCCTGGTCCAGCTCCTCCTCATCCGGGATTTCTCGGTCCGGGGCCCACTTAAGGGTCAGATCAGTACCATCCTCGAGGGTTTGCTGGAGAAACAACTGAGAAAAAAGCACAAGGAGCAGAGTCAAAAATATGATAAGAACTGACACATAATTGATCCGAAATAAGTTTACCCCATGAAGCTTACCGCGGGAGGGATACTGTCACGACAGTAATGCTCGATTCCCCACGTCCATTCGGCGGAAAAATCCTTATGGGTGGTGAAAAGAGCCTTGACCCGGCGGAAGATCTCCGTATTGCTCAACTCGAACGAGGAGGTTCGGTTGGGGTCGCGGCTGAAGCTCATATGGCACAACTTGTGAGTGCGCCGCTGGAGGGGAGAGATTCGGTTGCGCACGAATGTGATCATGGCATCTTCGTTGCGCAATCCGAGCTTCTTCAGCTCCGCGAACCTTTTGTGGAGTTGGTTGGCCAGAGCTGTAGGTTTTTTGGCGACCTCCTCCCAGAAATCCTTGTCCAGGGGACCCGGAGCGTAGGGCAGCAACCGGATCAAGTCTTCGGTGCCTTCGTTCCGGACATAGAAGAAGGTCCGGGCCCATCCTTTGCAGGAGTCAAGCCCAGTGACCCGGGGAAAGATTGAAAATCTCCGGGGAGAGATCGAGGCAGCTCCGAACTGAGTGAGCTGCTTGTCCTCCGACTCGACGTGGATGTTGGGTACGACGTTGCGACGGAGGCCGAAGAACCGGATCCATAGCTCCTTCATGGGCCATAGTCTGGTGTAGCCCTCGATCAAAGAGACGAAAGCGGACAGAGAGGTGATGGCGTTCACCGGGAGATGATGTGGTTGCAGGTGATAGGTCCGGACCCAGTCCCAGAAGAAATCACTCACCAGAAGACCAAATCCCTGTTGGAAATGGGATAGGAAAACAACAAACTCACCCGGATTGGGTGAGGGGGCCAATTCCGAGGAGAAGAGACGAGCGGCGATGCCGGCGGGAATACGCCGGGTCTGGTAGAGCCAGTCGATGTCGTCCTGGCAGACCCACGAACCGGCCCACGCACCACGGTCCGCCGCGCAGGCGTCCTCCTCCATCTCCCGCTCGACGATGATGAGCTCCTCCTCCGTCATCTCAAATCCGCTTTCCTCGCTAGAGCTGGCGGCGGCAGGGCTCTGCGGTCTAGATTGACGAGGACCTGTGGCTAAGCAGTTGTGCAGCAGGGGCTGCGGTGCGGAGGCACGGTGAAGGTGCGGCGGCGGCGCTGCTGCAACGGGCACTGGCGGCGGCGCGGTCGTGAGGAAGAAGAAGAGGAACGGGCGAAGGGGCGCGGAGATGGAAAAGTGCTAAGGGGCGCGCCCCTCCCCTATTTAACTTCCCCCAGTAATCGATAAGTGGGATCGCGCTACACCGGAGAGCCACACGCTGTGGCCGTGTATCACCGGCATTAGCCAATCAGAGAGAAGCCACAGCGGAGGCCACAGAGTAAATATGATCCCATGACACGACGTGCAGTTGCGGTAAACGAGGAGACATGCGTGACGTAACCCACGCACAGTAATCACTGATAGTTACTGCGACAGTTATAGTTCAGGCCCTTAAAATGAGGCAGCGTAATGATTAACCTTTACGTGGGTTGTCGTATGAGAGAAGGAAGCAAGGCCCGGATCCGAGCCTCCATGGTAACCCGGCCGACAAGTGAAAACTTGAAATGTGCAGAGGGAAAGTAGAACCATAGGATCCGAGCTACAATGGTAACCCGGCCGGCAAGTGAAAACTTGGAACGTGCGAAGGGAACGTAAATCCATATAATCTGAGACAAGAAGTTAACTCGGAACTAAACGTCCGAGGCTCGAATACGGATGAACCTGATGTGGCCTCAGCGACTAAGGCCTCTAAGGCCGCACCAGCTTCGGGGACTAATGTTGGGGGGATACCCCCGGGTAGGGTCACTCCGGGGTATAAGGGCCGAGTTAGCCGAGGTTCGGCAAGGTCAAAGCGGATGCTGGCCGAGTCACCTCAAGGCAGGCCGGATCACGGAGTAACCCGGATCAGGGGGTCGCCTAACATTGTCTCGTCCGACTTAAGGAGTAAGTCAGAAATGCTTGTCTAACTTATATGCAGGAACAGGTGTGGTCGGATCAACTGTGATCCGGATCCTCGCTTGGCTTCTAGGAGAAGGAAGGAATCTCTCTGGTCAAAAAAGAAGGTCCGGTGCGTACTGGATGAGCGAATAAAGCAAGGGTAGGACCACCGGATCGTGGCCGACAAGGGTGACGACGCTCACGTCGGCTGACGCGGGCGCCGCAGAGGCTACGTCGCTAAAGCAAGTGTGACGCGGGGGAAAAGCACCCCTATCGGGTTACTACTTTGGGCGGGGGCATATTCTTAGGAATATGCCTCCAGTATGCCCTAGGCCAGGACCGAACCACCTCTATATAAGGGGGGGTTGGGGTTCTGGTAGAGGGGTTGGGTTTTTTCTGAGACAGAGTGGGGAGAATTCTAGTTGGTTGAGCACTAGTGGATCTAGGGCTGTTGGGCTGGTTGGTAGGCAAGAGTAAGAGAGTTTCTTCTTCCTCCTCTTGTCAATACAGCTCAAGGAGCACTTGTAATCTTTGAGATTAAACATCAATACAAAGCTTCTATGTAGAGAATCACTCTACTATCCCTCCCTGGATTCCCCTAGCGCATATTAGTCCCTACCTTCAGCCTATCCATGGCATCTGCCGTGACACCACCACGACACCTACGACACTAGCATCACCGACCCATGGTCGGAGGTAACCAAGGTTTTCTCCCCTTCCCTTGTTCTTCCCCCGTTCGCATCGTTGGATGCTAGATCGTATGTTATTAGGGCTCGGTTGTTCGTATTTTTATAGTAGGTAATCCTCTTGTGTTAGATCTCGTATTTCGATGAATCCCCCTATTCGTATTTGAACCCCCATGTTCGTAGTTGGGATCATTATTCGATTTGGTTTGAGATTTGGAGAATAATCAGGAGACCTCAATTGGTTAATTTATGAAATAATCAATCCCGATAATCAAAGTATCTCAATCATGTCCTTATTGCACTCTACTGTTTTGTCCAACAGGAGGATAGCAGCGACGTCCGCAGCGATGACGAGTCCAAGGACACCAAGACTCGTCATGTGCTAAGGAGGCTGAAGTCTGGCCAGTACAACAACTTCTTCGACGGCAACATGTACATGTGTGCCTTCTGCCTCACTAGGAGGCTCCGCACCATGGACTTCAACTCCCTCGTGAAGCATGCCGAGGACGTGAGGACCTACGGCGAGTCTGTGAATGTCCACGGCTTCATATCCAAGCACTAGGCTCTCGGTCTTCACCTCCGCAACCTCCATAAGGTGGCTACCGAGGAGGGTCGCATGCCCCCGATCAAGCCCAAGGCGCCCTAGGTCAAGGGACTGGGTAGTAAGAAGTGGAGGAGGTGCCAGAGGGAGGAGGCGGAGGCCCTCCTGGCAGAGGCCATGAGGGGTCACTGATCTGCTGATGCTGCTGTAAAGCAGCTTCTTTTGTCTTGTCTGTGTTGAACTTGTCCGCTGCTGCTGCTGAGCAACCTAGTTGTTGAACCTCGTTAAGTACCGTACTATATAACCTATATTAGCTGCTTTATCTACATTTGCTCTGTTTACTTAATTTATTTACGGTGCTAGTTAGATTTTCTACTCTAGATTTTCTACCAGATTGGGGAAAAATGAGGGCAAAAGGAAAAATGAATGAAGAGAGAAGCTGATCTAGATTTTCTACCTTTTTAGGCAAAAAACACAACTGTTACCGAGAGAGAGGGGAAAAGATGCACTTAAAAAGGCCAATCATAAAAATAACAAAAAAGAAACCTTCCAATTTAGGCGATAGGACGCACGTAACCACCAAACGTGCCCACATGGTCCCACACCATGTCCCCCATTATCAGCGAGAGATGGATGGTTGGTCCGTTGTGTATCCTAGCCCCACCTGTCAGCATGTAATGGTCGAGGCGACGTAACGTAATGCTCAACGCACGACCCGCCCTAACGTGGTCCCACCGGTCAGCATGTAACAGTCAAGCCTTTGACCTGACGGCATCCCCCCGTCCGAGCGCATGTGAGGGTTTCAGAATTGAGGGAGGGAAAAGGTTAGAGAAAACTAAGTACAACTAACGAACGAGGGGCACGAAAATAGAAATACCTTATTTAAAATGCCTCATTGGGGCCCATGCTGTAAATTCCCACCATGATACATGGGTTAGGTTGGTAGCTCAAGCATCCCTCTCAAACACATGCAATCCTCTAGAAATCATTAGGGTGGTTCCCCCTTATTTTTCATCGAAGGTACCCACAGCCAAAAGAATACATGATATAATCAAAAAGTAGTGCAATAATGAAAGTGTGCACCATATCAGCATGGTTCTGCTAATGCTCAATGCATAAGTTGTCAAACCCATAACATACATAATTGTGTCCACAATGGTTTAAGTTTAAATATTTCTGCTTTACTTTAAGGAGTTGTGCACTAGTGGTTTTACCCCACATCTTACTTTCCCATGATCTCTCAACTAAAATAGATGTTCTTGAAATACTCAAATATGTAGCATGTATAATATAGTTGGAATAACAAGTGGTATAGAGGTGTGTATGGTGTACACTATTGGAGTAATAAGGTCTAAGGGATTTGGATACAAGTCTTAGCTTGTTTGGGATTTTTCTTTTGGGTTGGCTGATAGGAAGGTTGACATCTACAAGCATGCAAATGTGTCCATAGTACTACCCACTCTCTACTAGACAAAGTAACTTAAATCTAATCAAACATGTGTGCAAATAAAGGCAGTACTACATAAGGCACTTGTAAATTATCATTCGTTAAGGTGTATGAAACATACAACAACATGCATGGATTGTATCTCAACTTCTACTTCCCCTTTTCCTTTTTTAAATAGCATACAACCTAATCTTTCTTTTTATTCTAGTAGCTATTTCATACTTATTTAACATAACTTCAAGTGGTGGTCTCATTATTCAAAATACAAACATGCAAAACAAACCATAAAACTAGATAAAGACGATCCAAGTTTATGCGTAAATCTTATGTTGCTCGAAAAACAAAGTTTAGAGGTTTGCAAACTAGGAGTGTAATAGGTCCAGTGGGGTAGTTTGGGAATCCCCAATCTTATGGTATTCACCCTTCTTGGATAACTCATTGTAAAGTATTCCTCGATCACTACAACAGAATCAGCTTCTAGCAATGGTTTTCCACCATGGGCGGGCGACGGTTTTGGCTTCCTACTCCTGGCAACTATTGCTGATAAATCGACTTTTTTCGAAGCGGTTGGCTGAACCGTCTCAAGAAGTTCTCGTCATACGGTTCATGTTAACAACCACCTCCATTAATACGAGTTCTGGTGACGGTCAAAACTATGAACCTACAATGCGCTGGGAGATGGGCACCCATATGAACCGGCTCCAGTAGGCCGGACAGTCCGCAATTGTCTAGACCGCTCGAGAAACTTGGAGATGATTTACAGGACGAACCTACTCCAAGAGATAGGAGACGATTTCTAAGACGAACCTACTCCAATGGGTTAGGGGATAGTTAAAAATATAAACCACCTCAGATATAATGGGATGTCCGGGTTTGTCCGTTTGATCTGAGTTTTTGTTTTCATGCCCAGAGCATCGGGTATAAAACCCGGAGACTCCAGGTGTCTTTTGCATAGGTGCTTCATTTCATCCAATTACTCATGAAACCGCATTATAAAGACCACATATTTCAAGTATAGAGCACTCAATTAAGCACAACCATAGTTCAACTCCCACATTATTACACCAGCTCATAAAATGAGTAAACCATTGGATATACCAATGTGAAAGTATTGGATCAGAATACAGACTCATGGCAATCTAGCTAAAAGAGTACTTTGCAAATAATGGGACTCTCACATCACCGTCTTGGAGGCCTTCGGCGTCATCAACACATGATTAACGATAAACTCAGACACTCCCGCACGAATCAGAGACATCTACTTGTCCGACAGGGCCTTCACGTCAATGCAAGGATCCTGTAAATAATAATAATTACCAGGTACAAATCTAAAAGACTATGTTCGTGTAATAATAGAAGTTGTTATAATACCTTCTTCGATAATTCCTGCGACGAAATCCAAGCCATCATTAATTTAATATGGTACACAATATAGAACACACACAAGCTGGTTAGAATAGGTTGTTGATGGCATTGTGGAAAATAGAGTACAAAATACTTTCAGTATGTGCTTAAGGGGAATACGTTTAACGTTATTGGAGGTTCCCTGTTATTGCACGAAACTAACTGGATAACCAATGCGGTGGGTTAAATTTTCATAACATGGGACCTGCTTCTTAGTTTGACTTTGTGCTTGCTTGTTAAGTACTACTTGGAAACATATGTAAAGGCAATAACAATAACACATGTATGTATATCATGTACAATGATGTTTCCTTTGTGAACACATAAATATATCTAACGTACATGACAATAATCACTCACCTGTCAAGAAGCTTAATTACATCCATGTAATCTATCTTTCAGCTTAATTTAGAATCAAGATAATAGACATCACCATTCGCAATTGACATGCAGCCAAGAACCCAGTGATAACTACAAAGAGTGAATCGATGTCTTGTCAAACTTTGAGAATGAACAAATTAGTTCCTAACTTATATAATACAACATTAGTTTACCATACACTATAAGGCCATATGACTAGATCCTTGGTTGTGCTCTTCATCATTAGGAAAATGATGTAATCCTCAACACTCCTCATGTCTCTTCCCATGAGTTGCTAAGAAGCATACTGAGGGTTGCATAAGATTACATTTTCTTTAGCATGTGCAGAAAAACCATATTTTTTACATAAGCAGATGCATATATTGTGAGACGTAGAATTTGAACTGCTAGAAAGGCCTATATTTTGGAACGAAGGTAGTATATCGGAAGCTGTAAGGATAAATACTCAAACGATGAGGCATTTTATGATGTTGTCACCGATGGAAGACAGTTTGAACAACTCTTGCAACTCTGTATAAGCGACTTCGAAATGGATGGAAGTGTTTAACTTACCACTAGGTATGTACTTAACCATGATCCTTGTGGACTTGCTCTTCACATTCACATTAACATGACTCTTCAATTTTCCAAAACACCGAACCGCTGATTGACCATGCCTAAAGTTTAACATAGGCCTTGACAAAAACTTTTCCTTGTTGGAAGTCTTTTCTAGCAATGGCACACTCTTTGGGGTTATTCCTGCAGTGGGTTTGACATATTGCTACCGGGTGCCTCCATCCACTCTTTTTCCCCGGCATGCTGTGATGGGCTCTTTCTGCTCTCTCACGGAGGTAATTCCCTTCAGGTTTTCATCATATTGTGGTACAATGGGTGCTTCAGATATATTCGTGGCCATTTGTACCACCCTCAAAATGGCCCTATGCAAGTTTTAGCGATTCCTGCCAAACCCACATAGAAATGATTCAAAGATGCCCACCAGGAACTTGCATGTGGGTGGAAAACGAAGTTATATCATTACACAATCATCCACCATGGAACCCATAGAACATATATATACAACAACGACTCAAAGAGTAAAGAATATAGATATATAGTACAAAGATCCAAATCACCTTGAAAACGATACAACATCCAAGTATGGACAAGATGCAAATGGGGCTAAGAGCGCTGAAGAATAATCAATGGCATCCATAACCCTGCCCAGGCCAAGCCGGAAGGGTAACCCTGCTAACGACGTCGAACTTATACCTTTCAAACAAAAGGGGGTGCCACCAAAGGGCAAAGGAAAAAAGGGAGCGGTCAGTACTGAGGCCAATACACGACGAGTCTAGAATTCGGCGACTCTCACCTACATAGGTATGGTGGACTAAAGTGGTAGTGCAACATGCAATAAACAACCTATAGAGACCAAATGAGGAAGTAATTCCAAGGAAACTCACACAGTTGGTAGTTTTATTCATTCATCCTACAGTGGTTATCCATCTTTACTAGTCATATTAGATCCAAGTCATATTATATCAACAACTCTTTAGTTGTAGTTGTCTATGATCGACAAACTGTGTTCCAAGTCGTCCATAACCGTGGACACGACTTTTCAAAAAGATTTAACCCTGTAGGGGTGCACCAAAGTATCCATACTCACTTCAACCCTTATTGTCAAATCCGAATATGAGATAGATCCTGAACATACACCCAACAGTATGCGACGGGGCTTCGGACATGATGTTTCCTAGAACCCAAAGAAAGTACATGGGGGCCACCCCACTAAGCTACCCGCAACGAAGTCGGCCAGGTCCGAGACGAACCTAGGGTTTGTGATGATGGTTGTAAACGACTGGGAACCTGAAAGTGTTACTGGTCTTGTTGATACAGCGAAAATGTGGCACGGGGTTCCTAAACAGTATAGGCGCACCACACGCAATCATTAAAAAAGTAGTAAAGCATGGCATAAGTATAGGATAGTAATAATGCTCCGAACTACTTTGTGGCCCCCAGCATAGTACTCTGAAATCAAGTAATAAGCCGATGGGAAGCTCACACACCTACCTGTGGTTAGCGCGCTCGATCTTGGAACATGTGTCAAGAACTTGGGTCCTAGGTGGACGCAAGTGGGCGGTTAAAAACCAAATATTGACTATTACCCACCGGTGCCTTGGCATTATATCTATTTCCAGCATTTTAATTAACAAGTTATAATGAAAGCCATGATAATCTCCACCATTAAGCATGTGCCAACCTCCCAACAACGGTGGGACAACAACGACACAACACAACACCTGAGCAAGCAACTACGACTCGTAGGGCTGACTGTCTATCAAACAATAGGCAATAGGATGTGTCCAAGGCAATATAGAGGCTTCAAGGAATATAAATGGTGCACAGAAACTAAAGCATCACAACAGGGATAACAATAGATTAACAGGAGGAAATAAAGACTATAAACGCAAAATAAGTAGAAAGGGGGAGATTTCTCACCTAGGAAACACTACCAAAGGTTCATTATCCGAAGGACTTGTCGATACTCGCATCCACTCAACGGCGTAATCCGTGAAGAAGCAAACCACTAAAAGAAACACGCAATGCACTATTTAATACTACGAAAGAAGATCCGTCATGTTTACAATATGATGTATGACATGGCAAGGATGTGGTGCAACTAGGCCATATTAAGGGGAATCGGGATCCCAAAAATTAATTATATGGTTCAAGTTGTTTAGATACCCTGCAATTTAAATGTTGAATTATCAAGGCAAAACATGGCATATGTGAGCTACACAATTTAAATGGAGCCCACATAAGAAAAGAATAACCTGCATATTGTCTCCATATTTAGTTATTAGGTGAATCGGCATAATGCCCCCAAAACACCAAGTATGTATGCAAGTAGGAATAATTATATGCAACAAGTGATAAAGTTATATTATAGAAATAGGGGTCTCGGGAAAAGGGGTCACACATCAGGGTTCGGCGATCTTGGGGTTCTGAGGTTTTGACGGGGTTCAGGCTCGACGGGATCGGTCTTCGGGGTTTGGTCTTTGGATCTTTGGTTAGGGGATGGGGATTTGGATTATGTGAAGAAGAACTTGAGGTTCCATCTTGTGCGGTTCCATGAAGGAGGTCTCCAGGTCATCGGATACATGACAAGCTCGTGGTTGGTGACAAACTTGGATCACCGCCTATGGTTCATCGGATTCGTCCAGGTCGGTGTCGATCTTGGATGCGCGCCTCTTTAGCCTTATTGACGAGAAGACCTTGACATCTTAGGGAACACTCAGGTGAGCGGAGATCTTCGGGGTCTTGATCTTGTAGCTACAAGCATCGGTAGTGCAACGACACGAGAGATGCTCAAAGGAGAAAGTATTAGAGTTGATGCCACAAAACTTGTTAAAGAGGCCTTGGGGCCACACAGGTCCTCAACTTCTGTCTTGAGCAGCACCATAACATGGCAAGACACGTGAACGAAGACCACGACGAGAACCTTGCACTACAAGAAAAGTTGTCTTTTACAACGGGCGATTTTTGTGGTTGAAGGCCCGTTTTTCATGGCTAAAAAGTCTTCTATGATGGATGCCCTTCATGGTAAAAGCCCCGTCACAAAAGAATATACCACGGTTTTTTCCCGACGGTGGTGGATTGCATCCTTCAGCCACGAAAACTTGTTCTGTTGTAGATCTGTTCGCCAGCCGTGTTGACTGTTGATGTCATGCAAACTGCCACGTGGCAAACACCGTTAACACCTAGTTACCACTGTTAACAGCCGCAGAAACCATGGTAGAAGCCAGGCCTAGCCAAGGCTTGCTAATAATTAAGTGGGCTGGCCCATTAGGAGAGCCCAATAAGATTATGGACCGTTAATATTTTGTCCGGCACTGTTTGAAATGGGCCCAAAAGATGCGGTCAGTAGCGGCCCATGAATGTCAGGCCCGTTACTGTTTTGGCCTACAAAAGCCCACATTGTTCGAATACTGTGCGGCCCGTTAACATCCTGCGTCAAGTAGGCCCGATACTATTAAGGCCTATGGCCAGCCCGTCACTGTCCTCATAGCTCGTCCCGGGCCGCCTACGAGCGACCTACTTTTGAGAAGGTCTGATACTGTTCTGGCCTTTTACTATACGGTCCGTTAACCTTTCAGGCCCACCGGTGTCCTGCAACTGTTCTGATCTGGTACTGTTCTGGCCTGGCAATATGTTCGGCATGTTACTGTTTTTGTCTGGTACAATTTTCGGCATGTTATTGTTCTGGCTTGTTACTATTCTAGCCATTTATTGTTCAGATCCGTACTGTTGTGGACCTTTACTATTCTGGCCTACCACTTTTCTAGTCCGTTACTGTTCTGTCCCATTACTGTGCTGGGTTGCCTCTGTTCTGGCCTGTTGGTGTTTTGGTCTTTTACTGTTTTGGCCTTTTACTCTTTTGGCCTATTATTGTTTTGGTCTGTTACTGTTCTAGCCTATTACTGTTACTAGTTGCCACCTAAGGGTAGGCCCGTTATGGTCACGGACACCTAGAGTTTCTTCCTTTCTAAAGCCAACGAAAATATCATAAAAGTAGTATAATTAGCGAGCATCTTTTACTGTTCATGGTAGGCCTAATACAATAACGACAAATAACAAAGACCTAAACTCTTACCTGATCGATAATTTTAGCGAGCATCTTTTAGTGAACATCTTTTACTGTTCATGGTACTCTAATAAGGGCGTAGTTATGATACGATGCATGGACGGCATCAACTAAATGCCTACATGGCCCAGCTCAAAAAAATGCCTGTGTGGCCTATGCAAGTTATCTAGATATTACATCAACTGCAAACTTCTTAAAACTATTACATAATATCAACGCCCAGGAAAGAAATTTCAGCATTTCAGTTAACAATCAAGTTGATAGCATTGTCCTCAATTTTCTTTCTCAATCCATCAACTACATCTCCCTTTGAGTATGACAACTACATTGGAAAACCACATTTAGACATGATGTTGTAGCCCCCTCTTTGGTGGTAATAGCAATAATTGAAGTATGAAACTAAGTAATAAAAAGTTAATACAACAAACAAGACAAACTACTCATAGCTAAGAATGAACCAGATAGAAATTATAATCGCATCATATGAGAACTTGTATAGCAGGAATGCAAACGAGGAATGAACTATATATTGTAGAGGATAGTCATGTCGTTGCTTAGGACGAACGAGAAAGAGATGCAAGATATAGTAGCGTCGCACATGAACCTATAGAACAAGACAAACAATCATTAGACATGTGTGCTTACAATGAAATGAGCAATCAAACAAAGTGTTTTTTAGAATTTCAGCAAATATAAACTAGGCAGGTCATATAAGCAAATATATATAGAAGCAGTGGTATTTCCTACAATGCAAGAGACGTACGGTGACTCAGAATTTACGGTGAGCTACACAATGTCATGTAATTTCTGTCATAGCTAAGAATATAAACCAGATAGAAATATAATGGCATCATAAGAGAACTTCTAGAGCAAGAATGCAAACCACGAGTGACCTACATAGTAGAGGATAGTTATGCCATTGCTTAGGACGAACCAGCACCAGATAATGGTGTCGCTTGTGAACTTGTAGAAGAGGCTATGCAAACTATCATGTTCATTGTTCCATTCTAGGCTCTGTGAAAGAAAAAGGAAATAGTTAGTGTTGCAGCTTTTGAAGAACCAGATGTCAACAACAAAATTATAATCGTATTAGTATGAATAGTCTAAACGGGTACTACAGGACAACATAATGATGCCAAGGAGGAAACAATAACATGAACTTATCTTATGACGAACCAGATAGATTCAGTAACTGTGGAGTAGGGAATCCAAACTAATATTTTCCACTGATTTTACATTTTGCAAGAACTACACGATATCATGCAATTACTGTTGTTCAGAGTAGCTAAGAACATGTGCATGACTTCAAAATTTGTAGAGCAACGAATGCAAACCAACATGTCTAGTGACCTACTCCATAGTATCTAGCACGAAGAATGGGCGTGCGCTTTGACTGGGTGTACAACACGATTAGAAAAATATGGTTCACTGCGATAGGCTTGAACCAACTGTACTGCTGACAAAACAAAAAAAAGAGTTAGATATTTGGTTACCATGGTCGGATAGGCTTCTAAGCATCATCCGTACTGGCACGGGTAACATCCTTGTCACCCAGGGTGCTACGGTTGCGACTGTTGTTTGCATCGGGGAAGAAGATCTTGGGCGCTCGATGCCGGCTTGAGCATAGTGGACGAGGGAGAATCGGTGCACTGCACGGCGGTTCAGGTAAGGTACAGGTGGGGAGGATGCCAGCGGCGTTGATGCAGATCTTGGGCAGTCGTGGATGGATTCGGCGCCGTGGACAGAAAGTGGGAAAAGGAAATCTTGTGCGGTGGACGACGACAGACTCGGTGACCAAGGTCGGGTGCGGTGGACGTCGGTGAAGCGGAAATGATGCTTTGGATGAGACTGCAACTGATGCAGCTCCGATATACTATTGGGTGAGGAGTGCATGGTGTCAAGTTCCGGTGGGCAAAGCCAGCCAGAAGCGCTGCGGGAGGTTCCGGGCGCGAGAAATTCCGCAGTGTTTGAAATGGAGGGGCACGAGGGAGTGGGTACCACGTGATTTTAGTAGCGTTTGAAATGGAGGGGCGCGAGAAATTTTGCAGTGTTTGAAATGGAGGGGCGCGAGGGAGTGGGAACTACGTGATTTTGGAATCATTTGAAACAGAGGGGCGCCAGAAATTTCACAGTGTTCGAAATGGAGGGGCGCAAGAGAGTGGGGGACCACATGATTTTGGTATTGTTTGAAACAGAGGGGTGCGAGAAATTTTGCAGTGTTTGAAATGGAGGAGCATGAGGGAGTATGGACCACGTGATTTTGGTATCATTTGAAATAGAGGGGCGCTAGAAATTTCACAGTGTTTGAAATGGAGGGGCGCGAGGGAGTGGGGACCATGTGATTTTGGCCATCTAGCAATCTTGTCCGTCCATCCCAAATCAACCGGCCATAGGGGATACCTTCCCTTCGAAGGCTCTAGCATGGACGCGTATGCAAGCAATCCCTAGGTGTCCCAGAGTAGACTATAGGGGTAGATGTGTAGGTTACTGTAGTAGCAGACCGTTAATCGGGCTAGCTGGAGCGATGTCATTTTGGTGCTCCGCGAGTTCAAACTTTTACTTATGGTGTTCTGGAGTGAATGCATGCAGGTCAAAAAGGTACTTATGTGATTACGTGTATGATATTATTAGGATACTAAGTTGCATGCATCGTGTAGTAATGAGTGGATTCTATTGGGTTGATCATTGTATTACTCATATTCTCTCTCCGTATATACATTGATCATAGTCCAGATACTGAGTTGCATGGATGTGAGCAGAATTGATTGAGTGACAAACTTTTTTTTGTGCGGTCGAGGCCCCCGTCCGCTGATGACCCTCGCTAATCAACATAGCTCACCCATACTGTAGTTTGCAGTCATAACCAGACTTCTAATGAAATTAGACTAGTAACTCATAAGCATAGTTACATTTGTTGTTTTAGAAGTGTATTTTACGTACTCCCTCCAACCCATATTTGTTGACTTAGATTCATCTAGATTTGAATGTATCTACTCAAGTTTTAGTGCTAGATATATCCGTATCTAGACAAATTTGAGTCAACTAATATGGGTCATAGGGAGTAGTAGTAGTAGGAATATCATCCAAGGAGACAGAGTTCAGCGTCTAGCAATCTTGTCTGTCCAATCCAAAATCAACGGGTCAAAGCGGATACCTTCCCTACGAAGGCTCTGGCAGGAATGCCTATGCAAGGAATCGTTGGGTGTCCGTGGATACATTATAGGGGTAGCTATGCTTGTGACCTAAAGTACTCCAGACAATAGCTGGCTGTCCATGACGCTAATGGTGCATTTACTTTTCTAGATAGACAACGCGGTTCCTGATAGTATATACTACTACTCTCTAAACGGTGGAGCGCAGTTGAGTAAGAAAGATTCCCTAAGGTGAGTCTATTAGTACTACACAATGTCTACTGCAATAAAGAAATGAAAAAGGAGCCAGAGAAGAGAACAAGGTTGAACAAAACTTGTAAGTTAAACATAGACTATAACATGCATAAGTTATTAGTCTATGTTAATACAGGAATAGACTAATTATTAGGTAATAGACTAATTTTAGCTTGGTAAGTGTGAATAACTCACTGCCACATAAGCAATTTTACTGAGTAGGACCCTTAGTTACTCATGAAGTTATTTGCGCTATGAGTAGCCTAAAAGGATTCTTCCCCTAATTTTGCTTATCTCCAGTAGTAACCCTATATTATCTCACCTATATCATAACCACAATATTTTAATAGGAAGAGCAAAAAAATCACCCAATAACTCAATCAACGACGTAGGGGCCATGTAAAGTGAAGACAGAACAGTTGATAAGTATACTAGACACTAGATCCCTACACATCTGACAAAGTAGAAAGCATGACCAGATTTAAAGATCACTCATTGACGATTTAATTATTTTGATTTATCATACATACTCTCCCTCCATCCTACTTTTTTCTAAAAATGTCCTCCAACCTAATTAAAAAGGATGTCACATATTTGACTAAATTTGAATGTATATATACACTAAACAGTGACTACCATACGACAAGTATATCATTACAAAAGCTCCACATAGTGCATTCGAATGCTAAAGAGTGCAATATAATTATGCGAAGACGGATGAGAAAAAAATGATCCATGGACCCAAAATGAGAAAAAAGGAGGGCCACGCCGGCAAGTCATCCCCCTTCCTAGTTCCTACTCCAAGATTCAACGATTGCAATACTATGGTCGCCCTGCAGAGGCAGGGCCTCGACAACCTCCATAATAGTCATGACCTCGACGGCCAACATGAGATGGATTCTCTCTTCCTACTTAGCGGGTCATGACCTGGACGATCTCCGCAATGGTAGCTGCTAGTTGCGGAGCTCCGTGACTTTTTTCTTCAAATTTTCGCACTCAGCACGAAGCATGGAGGAGTCACACGTTTAAGATCGTGTGAGCTTCATTTGAAAAGCCAAATCGGCTCGGAGGCGATCACACTCTAGGTTGAGCTCGAAGTTTTTCTGAAAAATGTTGATGTTATGGCTGTAGATTTCATCTACTTTGGCCGAGATTCTCGCCCTGACTTCCTGCATGGAAAATGCATCATCAGTAAGAGAGCATGGAGTGCATGTAGAGAAGAACATAAAATGCCAATACATGTAGAGTGACTACAGTACCTCTCTTCTTCGACCGAGAGAGGACATGAGGGCAACGCACATGTCAGAGATATCCGTCGTGCTATCGACCCCTGGGGTGGAAAATTCGACGCTCCAGCCGCCTGCCCTTGAAGATGTACAGAGACGGTTCAATAGTAGGAGAAGACAACCCAGGAATCAATGGAAGTACAAACCTACCTAGACTCTTGGTCCCCATGATAGCCGCTCTTCGGATACATGCACGAAGACGAGCCCTCCCCCATGGCTGGTCTCCTTTCTCGGTCCGAGCCTGCAGGTCACCCTGCCGGCGGGATTTATCCATGGGTCTAACCACCTCCATCTTGATGTTCTTCTGATGAGACAGGATATTTTGTGACATCACTGGATGAACAAGTGGAGAAGAAAGGGAGGAGAAGTGGAAGAAAATGGTTTCTGCGAAGGCGGAGCGAGGTATGACTAGTAGGAGGAAGAGGAGAGTGAATAGTCGAAGCAAAACGACAAGTACTGGGGCTCGTCGCCGGCCTTCAAGCAATCTCGTTTGTTCATCAAGCGATCGAGCTACTAGCTACAAATATTTACGACCCACCCAAAGTTTATGGAGAAATTTGGCTATAGATACATAGTGCTACAATCAATTGGCTTATGCTGTACTAAGTGGGTCCCATCTTTAGGATTGGTTTTGCCGGCCAGTCTAGTAAATTTCTAGTAGATTCAGAAAAAAGTCTAGCACATACATTTCTTAGCCACGTCTAGGAACGGATCATGCTGTGCTTTCTCATAGTAGTAGTACTCCCTCCAATCCATATTACTTGTCGCTGAATTGGACGTATATAGTAATGGATCAGAGGGCGTAATTGTAGTAGTAGTAGTAGTAGTAGTCACATTGAATATACTTAGGGCTTGATGCATGAGCATCACAAACAGTCGTCAAAAGATCGAACGACAAACTTAAAGATAACTTATGGCTTTTTTGGATAACAGGATTTAAAAACACAGGAATTTGACTCGCTCACATATACAAAACAATGGATTGCAAAACAGAGGAAATAGCTTTCTTTGGATCACAGAATTTCAAAACAAAGGATAACAGGGTCAGAGGTACAAAATAGAGGAAATCTGCAGGCTTAAAGTCATTTCAATGAAACACAGTAAACATGGAGGAAAATTGCCTCAATACTATGTGAATGAGTGTAAAAAAGTGGATGTTGAGATTCCTATGGGATTGGGGGTGTATAAATGCAATCTATATCAATTTTGGAGGTATAATTCCTTTCATCCAAAGGGCTTCCTTATGAAAAAAATCCTATGGGTCAAATTCCTCTAAAATTCCTTTGAAAATCCTTCGATCCAAATTGGCACTTAATCAAGATGTGCATGCTCATGACAGATGAACACCCTCTGGCAGCAGGTGATGCGGTCATAGATTTTCATCTTAAACTCGTCTGCGGTGACCTTGAACATAAGGCAGTTACTCCTTCAACTCACGGAAAGCAGCAAAGGTAGCCCACTCTTTGTCCAGGATGATATGGTCTTTGTTGCGATTGGCATGGACAACCACTCGCATTTCTTGCATGCTTGGACCACCACTAGTTGTGGGTAGGGGCATCCCTTCAAGTAAGGCTTGAAGTAAGTTGGGATGATAAGCATATACAAGTCATGCTGGACTAACTAGATGTAGAAGCGCCTAGGACGATGCGCCATGGCATGGTGTCCAACCGACCTAGGGCGTCTTCTCGGTTTGGCAGAACTAGCGATCAACCTAGTAGCACTTGCCCTTGCCAAAGCCTGCACTCTCCTGCCTGGTAGCTTCAACTCCCTTGGTATGATGAGGAGAGCATCTTCATAGCCACCTAGAGCTGGAGCAGTTCAGTCAAGAATGTAGTCTAAGTTCGGCATTACAACTGGGCCGTCCTACATGGAAATTACCATTGCGTCAGTCCTTTGGAATTACCAAAACACCACAATGCATTGTATAGATTGACTAAAGATCATAATGCGTCATTGCACCATCAAAATTACCTAAACAACACAAGGTATCAGGTAAATTAAATTGCCTACAGAGCACAATGCATCATCAGAATGACCTAACCCGATGGTCCTCAAAATTATCTAAACAACTACTAGAAGGCATAACATTTAATTAGATTGATTAAACAACACAATGCATAATATGAATGGCTAAAACAGACAATGCATTATCTGGATAGACAAAACATCATATATGCAGTGCATCATCAAAAATACCAAAAAAGCACAAGGTATCATGTAATTAAATTTAATAAACTGTGTCTGCACAATCAAAATTACCTAAACTGATGGGTCATTGAAATAATCTGAACATCTAGAAGGCATACCATTTAATCATAAACACCAGAACGCAGATCAAAATGGACGAAACAACACAGTGAGGAGACAAGACACAATGCATCATAGAAAATACCAAAACAGCACAATGCGTCATGGAAAATTCCTAAATAGCACAATGCGTCATCTAAGTACCAAAACAGAACCCTGGATCATCATCATCAAGAATATTCCATAACTAAGCAGAACAACACAAAAGACAAATATAGATACATTCGAATCTAGGCAAAGTCAAGTCAGTTATTTCTGGACGGATGGAGTATAAAGAACATCACAAAATATAATTATCAAGAATATGACATACAACGAAGCAGTTCAACAAAGGACCTGCAGTACACGTTACAAAAATCTGAATAGATGCACGTCGGATTTGGGTTAAATCCCCAATCCTCCAGATCTAACCTCGTTGCAGTTGGGGGGCGGGCGCGAACTTGCACAAGGGTCGATGGGTTGAGCAGATGAACAACCACTGACGAAGAACCAACCACATACACCGAAGAAGCACAGACAATCGCTGATGAAGGGGGCTACCGATAGGGGTTTCACCGTGTACACTCTGTAATTAGGCACATTGGGAATGAGAGTCCAACCTGTAGATGAAAAGGATGCGTTCGCCACCTCACGAGCATTCAGTTCCAATGCACGCGGCGCTAGAGGCTTGGACGATTGCTCGGCTGGCGATGAGGGTTTCGATGCGACCGGACGAAACCCTAAGGGTGACGGACGCCTCACCTTGGGCACGATTCGCACACCTGCGAAATTTGCATATCAACATCACACTTTATGTTGAGGATGATCTCATATCCAAGAATTTGCATGCCACCAAATTTGGCCATATATTTTGAAAACAAACGAACATGAAGTAGCAGTATGAAGAGTATGGCTCGATCAGGTGCTCTCTCGAGAATGAGGCGAACCCGACTGTTTTATTTCTTTGCTTAATTTTTGGGTACTTCATGCTAAATGTAAGGATTTTGATGTAATTTCCCCCCCATTTAAGGTCCTTGATGTAAGTTGTACGCCCACCGTCCGTGTAAAATTCAAACCTAAATGCAAGTGGTAAAATTTTCAACATATTTAAGATTATGAGTTGTCGATGAGTATGAACATTCTTGGATTTCAAGCCGAACAACCAAGGTCATGGCCATATCTACATCATACTTTATGTTGATGATTCGTGATCCCATATCCAAGAATTTGCATGCTCCCAAATTTGGCCATATTTTAAAAACAAATGAAGAGGAAGTAGTATGAAGATTATGGCTCGATCAGCTTCTCTCATGAGAAGGAGAAAACATGACAGTTTCCCCTGCTTAAGTTTAGGGTGCTTCGTGCTAAATGTATGAACCTCGATGTAATTTTACCTTTTTTAAACATATTTAAGATTATTTGTTATTGATGCGTATGAATATTCTTGGATTTCAAGACGAATGACCAAGGTCATGGCCATATCTCCATCATACTTTATGCTGATGATGATCAAATATCCAAGAATTTTCATGCCGCCAAATTTGGCCATATTTTGAAAATAAACAAAGAGGAAGTAGTACGAAGAGTATGGCTCAATTAGCTTCTCTCTCGAGAAGGAGCCAAACATGATTGTTTTCCCTGCTTAATTTTAGGGTGCTTTGTGCTAAAATTATGGACCTCGATGTAATTTTACCCCTTTTTAGGTCCTTGCTATAAAATGTACTCCCACCTTCCGTGTAAAATTCGAAGATAAAAGCAAGTGGTAAAATTTAAATGTATTTGGGCTTAGTTGTGAATGAGTTTGAACAATCTTGGTTTTCAAGCCGAACAACCAAGGTCATGGCCATATCTACATCATACTTTATATCAATGATTCATGATCCCATATCCAAGAATTTGCATGCCGCCAAATTGGGCCATATTTTGAAAACAAACAAAGAGGAAGTAGTATGATGAAGAGTATGGCTCGACCAGCTTCTCTCTCGAGAAGGAGCTGAGCCCGACTGTTTTCCCTGCTTAATTTTAAGGTGCTTCATGCTAAATGTATGGATCTCAATTTTATTTTACCTTTTTTAGGTCCTTGATATAAAATGTACTCCCACCATCCATGTGAAATTCAAACATAAAATCAAGTGGTAAAGTTTAAACGTATTTAAGCTTATTAGTTGTCAATGAATATGAACATTCTCGCATTTCAAGCCGAACGACCAGGGTCATGGACATATCTACATCATACTTTATGTTGATGGTTCGTGATCCCATATTGAAGAATTTGCATGCCGCCAAATTTATCCATATTTGGTAAACAAACAAAGAGGGAGTAGTATGAAGAGTATGGCTCGATCAACTTTTCTCCCGAGAAGGAGCAAAACATGACTGTTTTCCCTGCTTAATTTTAGGGTGCTTCGTGCTAAATGTATGGACCTCGATGTTATTTTACCTTTTTAAGTCCTTGATTTAAAGTGTACTCCCATCGTCCGTGTAAAATTCAAACATAAAATCAAGTGTTAAAATTTAAATGTATTTAAGCTTATTAGGTGTCAATGAATATGAACATTCTTACATTTCAAGCCAAACGACCAGGGTCATGGACATATCTACATCATACTTTATGTTGATGATTCATGATCCAATATCGAAGAACTTGCATGCTGCCAAATTTGGCTAGATTTTGAAAACAAACAAAGAGGGAGTGGTATGAAGAGTATGGCTCGATCAACTTTTCTCTCGAGAAGGAGCAAAACATGACTATTTTCCCTGCTTAATTTTAGGGTGATTCGTGCTAAATGTATGGACCTCGATATAATTTTACCCTTTTTAGGTCCTTGATGTAAAATGTACCTCCACCGTTCGTACGTGTAAAATTCGTACCTAAAAGCAAGTGGTAAAATTTAAACGTACTTAAGATTATTAGTTGTCGATGAGTATGAACATTCTTGGATTTTAAGACGAATGACCAAGGTCATTTCCATATCTACATCATACTCTATATCGATGATTCATGATCCCATATTAAAGAATTTGCATGCCACCAAATTGGGTCGTATTTTGAAAACAAACAAAGAGGAAGTAGTGTGAAGAGTATGCCTCGACCAGCTCCTATCTCAAGAAGGAGCCGCACCCGACTATTTCCATTACATAATTTTAGGATGCTTCGTGCTAAATGTAAGGACCTTTATGCAATTTTTTCCATTTTTAGGTCCTTGATGTAAATTGTACTCCCATCGTCCATGATGGTCCCATATTTGGGCATAAAATGGGTGTGAATCATGGCATGGTAACAATGTTGCCACTCGGAGTTTCCAAACATGAGGAAATGAAAAAAATCAATTTCCAAGTGACATGAGTGTATTTTATGTAAAGCAAGTAGGAAGAATATGTATTTCTGTAGAAAAGAAAAAAAGAGAAAGAAGAGAAACTATGGGCACAGAGGAAGCAGCTCAAAAGAGCAACAGAGAGGAGTTGAAGGTGGTGCGATATGAGAGAAAAGTTGTGATGGCTTCCTGACATGAGGCACATGATATAGTAACCTAGTAGTACTAGTAGTACAAAAATAGTACTAGTAAATTTCAGGACCTTTACTATATACTGTATGCACGGAAAACAAATTGTGATTTATCTCTCCTTCACTGCCTGATCACCATCCACACACCCCGGCTAGGTGAACTCTCCCTCATCGAAAACGTGGCACTGCGCACGTATGTCAACCTGCCTTGTCGTCGGCTCCGTGTCAGTATCAGGAATGTTGCGTAGAAGGAACCATTTTGGGGCTTGGCAAAAAAGGTACAGTACTCATACTATTATTAGAGTCAGAGTTTAAACTTTTGTAGTTTCGAAATTTTCACTTCCTTCCCAAACATCCGGAGGGAAGGTTATTCAAAAGATTCAAATAAATTTTCACTTCCTTCCCAAACATCCGGAGGGAAGGTTATTCAAAAGATTCAAAAGATTGTGGTGCACAAGGGATTGTTTATACTGTCTATAGTACGTCCCATCGCATTCGATGCACTTCATTATGATCTGACCAGCTTTACCACTACTCCATAGTACTCCCTTGTCGTTCCATTTCACACCCTGCGAAGAGGAGGCCACCAAGCACACCCGCGGCACGCTAGATCGAAAGTACAATAGGAGTAGTACGAAGGGTATGGCTCAGCCGCTTGCTCGAGAAGGACCCGAACCTGACTGCTTTTCATTGCTTCATTTTAGCGCCCTTTGTGCTCAATGTATGGACCTCTATGCAATTTTCTATTTTTTGAGGTCTTCGATGTAAACTGTACTCCCATCGACCTTCTCAAATTTTAACTAAATGTAAGGGTGATAGGTTGGTCTTAAAATTTTCCCAAAATCTTTTGAAGCTAAGCAGGAATTTGGTAAATCGAAAAACCACCGAAAGTTCTGAAAAATTCATGTTCTTGCTATGCATCCGCATCCCGAAAAAGTTGACACGGTTTTCATAACATTTCAAAAAAAAATAAGAAGTATAATATTTTTTTGTGGCATCATGTAACGTGTATCCGGAAACACGCGTTATAAAAAGTATAATACAAGCATTATTAATTATTCTTTGGTTTCGATAATACTTTATGTTGATGATCCCATATCCAATAATAGGTAAATTAGAAAAAAAATTGATCAGCATCTATAAAGTATGAGTGTATATTTGGTTCTTGTACTTTGTATATCATGTAGAAGTCAATGATTATTAGGTATCTAAAACTTGAAAATTTTGCTAACATGGTCTAGAGAAACGAGGGAAAAGATTCTAGAATGATGGAGAAGTGTGTTTTGAGTTTTGTGAATAGCATTCATTGTGACAAAGACTATCAATAGAATCTTCTAGATGCTAGAACGGAAAAGAAGATCCAACAGCTGGAAATAGTGTGATTCGCGAGTCTTGATCATTTGGTCAATGTTCAAAGTTATTCGTACAATATATAGAGGTAAGAAATTGTAGGTTGCTTTGAAAGTTCTACGAAAAAGCTTTTGGGGTACCCATCAGGGGGTCATAATTAATATAACAGAAACCACTGAGAGTTTTGACAATAGTTTTAACTTCTTGCTAAGATTTTGCATCTTGACAATTTAACAGAATTAGATCAAACTTGAGCTACAAGCAAGTAAGCGCGATTGATTTATCTTGAATTAAATGTCTTTTTGGAGGTAGATGGGTGCATCTTCTTGTAGTAAACAATGTTGTCAGTGTGAGTTTCCAACTATCAGTAAAGAACATTCTCAATTTTCCTAGTGATGACGAGATTGTTCTTTTAGGTAAAGAAAGTCTGAAGAATATGGATTTGAATGCCACAAGCCAAGTTTTCACACATATATGGTGGAGCAATATGCCGTACTTATGATTTCCCATGTTTTATGAGTTCTCAAATTTTCTAGCTTACTTCTCCCACTTGAATGACTTTGTGCAGATTTATTGAAATTAGGTAAAATTTGAACTACTACAAGTAAACAGTGTAGGTTGCTTTGAAAGTTTTATGAAAAAGCTCTTGGAGGTACCCATCAGAGTGGGGGTCAATTAATATACTATCAGAAACCACAGAGAGTTCTGACGACAGGTTCATCTTCTTGCTAAGATTTTGCATCTTGACAGTTTAATGAAATTAGGTCAAACTTGAGCTACAACTAAGTGCGATAGATTTCTCTTGAATTTAATGAAATTAGGTCAAACTTGAACTACAAGTAATAAATTGTAGGTTGCTTTGAAAGTTTTATAAAAAAAAGCTTTTGGAGGTACATATCGAGTGGTTAATTAATATATCAGAAACCACAGAGAGTTTTGACGAGTTGTTTAACTTCTAGCTAAGATTTTGCATCATGAAAACTTTGAACACCTTTTGAAAACGATCACATGAAATAGGGAGAGAGGGAAAATTATTTTTCTATTCCCTATGAGCAACCCACAAGCTTGAGGTGCACCTGAGGCTTAAAGATACAAACTTTATTTCTGCACAAAGTACTCCCTCTGTTTCAATTTACTCCGCCAGCATGCTTATGTAGGTGGGTTAGTACTCCTTTATTTTTCATTTAAAAACATCCTGTGATTTTTGAAATAGATAGTATGAAATGTGTACTACGTATAACAAAAATCCCAGGAATTTCGTGGATGAAAATAAGAGAGTACTAGTCCACCTAGGTAAGCGTGCGCACAGGGCAATTTGAAACAGAGGGATTATATGGTGAACCTTAGTGGATGCCACATACTAGGCCTTAAGGTGTGCTTTTCTACACATTGTTGATGCCCTTATTAGGGAAGAAGCAAATAGTATATTAGTAGTACAATAGTAGTACTCATTTCTTTGCTTAGACATATGCTCACCTCTGTCCATGCATTGTACATGCTGAGAGAATAAAACGTAGGCAGGATAAGAGGGCAACAACGAAGAGGAGTTGAAGGCGGTTCAATGTCAGAGGAAAGTTATGATGGGTTCCTAACACGAGATACTCCTGCGGCCACTCTACTAGTAGTAAATTTCAGGACCTGTGCACGAAAAACAAATTGTGTGTTTTCTCTCTCCTTCGATGCCTCTCACCATCCATCCTCCCTCTCTCCTCCCCTTTCCCCTCGCGCACCAGCCCGATTGATCTCTACCTTGTCCATAGCATCATGCTGCGCACGTGTGCCTTGGTACGGCAGCTCTGTGTCTCTAGCGTGTTCGGCAACAGCGTTCGTGTGGAGTAGGGATGAGGAGTACATAGGAAGGAAACCACTTTGGTCCTTGGCGGCAAAATAATTCAAACTTTTCCAGTTTTTGAAATTTTCACTTGCTTCCCAAACACCGGGAGGGAAGGTTACTCAAAAGATCGGCCATTCACAATAGTTCTTATCTTATGTTTATCTTGTCTTATCTCTTACAATACCATAACATACCACTGTATAGTGTACGGATAACTTCGAACATTGACCGTTGGATCAAGACCGACAAATCCAAACATTGCTAACCGTTGGATCTTCTTTTCCATTCTTAACATCTACAAAGATTCTACGGATAGTCTTTAGCACGATGAATGCTAGTATGCGCAAACCTCAAAACACACACTTCAGTGCTCAACTTCAGGGTCCTTGTGCTAAATGCATGGACTTGGGTGTAATTTTCATTTTTATGAGATCCTTCATGTAACTTGTACTTCCACCAACCGTGTTAACTCTCAAGCACCTCGCTCCTATGAGACCTACCATGATAAAAGAAAATGAAACCGCCCCAATTATCACACAAATTGGACCACAATTTCTTATACGTAATACCCAAGTTTTTAGTACTAGGCTTTTTCAAGCTTCCTAGCTAACTTCGCACACTTCAGTGACTTCTTGGTGATTAACGAAATTAGGTCAAACTTGAGTTACAAGTAAGCGTGATAGATTTCTCATGAATTAAGTGTATTTGTAGAGGTAGATGGGTGCATCTTCTTGTAGTAAAAAATGTCGTCAGTGTGAGTTTCCATCTATCAGGAAATAAAATTCTTAGTTTTCCGAGTGATGACGAGATGGTTCTTTTCCGTAAAGAAAGACCAGCGAATATGGATCTCAATGCCATAAGCCAAGCTTCTAGACATATTAAGTGGACCAACGTGTTTTACTTATGATTCCCATATTTTTTTGAGTTTTCAAACTCCCAAGCTAATTAACTCTACCCACTTGAATGACTACATGCCGATTTATCGAAATTAGGTCAAACTTGAACTATAACTAAATTGTAGGTTGCTCTAGAAGTTTTACGAAAAATATTTGGGATGTATCGTGCCAACCGGGGTGGGGTGTCATAATCAATACATGAGAAACAACCGAGAGTTTGACAACAAGTTTGACTCTTGCTAAGATTTTGCATCGCATGACACTATTTAACGAAATTGGGTCAAACTTGAGCTACAAGTAAGCGAGATAAATTGCTGTTGAAATATATGAATTTTCATAGAGGTAGATGGGTGCATTTTCTTGTAGTAAATAGTGTCGTCGGTGTGATTTTACAACTATATCAGAAAAGAACATTCAATTATTCTCAATTTTCCGAGTGATGATGAGCGAGGTTGTTCTTTTCTGTAAAGAAATGCCCAAAGAATATTGGATCTGAATGCTAGAAGCCAAGTTTACCGACATATATAGTGGACCAACATGTTGTACCAACGATTCTTATGTTTTATTTATGAGTTTTCAAACTTCCTAGGTAACTCTACCCATTTGACCGAATGAATTTATATCGATTTATCGAAATTAGGTAAAATTTGAAACTACAAGTAAATTGTAGGTTGCTTTGAAAGTTTTACGAAAACCCTTTTTGAGGTACCCATCGAGGGGTCACAATTAATATATCATAAAACACCAAGAGTTTTGACGATAGGTTTAACTTCTTACTAAGACTTTGCATCTTGACAATTTAACGAAATGAGGTCAAACATGAGCTACAAGTAAGCGCAATAGATAGCTCTTGAATTAAATGTCATTTTAGAGGTAGATGGGTGCATTTTCTAGTAGTAAGCAGTGCCGTGGGTGTGAGTGTCCAACTACCAGGAAAGAACATTCAATTCTACATATTCCGAGTGAAGACGAGCGAGGTTAGTTGTTATTTTCTATAAAGAGAAGTCCAAAAAATATTGGATGTGGATGCCACAAGCCAAGTTGACAAACATATATAGTGGATCGACAACATGTTGTACTTGCGATTCCCATGTTTTATGAGTTTTCAAGCTTCCTAGCTAACCCTGCCCATTTGAATAACTTTATGTCAATATCTCTGAATTAGGTCAAATTTGAAACTATAAGTAAATTGTAGGTTTTGCTTTGATAGTTTTACGAAAAAGCTTTTGTAGGTACCCATAAGGGGTCAAAATTAATATATCAGAAACCCGCGAGAGTTTCAACGATAGGTTCAACTTCTTGCTAAGACATTGCATCTTGACAATTTAACGAAATTAGGTCAAACTTGAGTTAGCTACAAGTAAACAACATAGTTTGGTCTTGAATTAAATGTCTTTTGAGAGGTAGATCATCGCTGCATCTTCTTGTAGTAAACAATGTCGTCGGTGTAAGTTTCCAACTATCAAGAAAGAACATTCAATTCTACATTTTCTGAGTGAAGAATACGAGCGAGTTTGTTCTTTTCCTAAAGAAAAGTCCAAAGAATATTGGATCTGAATGCCACAAGCCAAGTTTACATACATATATATTGGACCAACATGTTGTACCAACAATTCCCATGTTTTATGAGTTTTCAAATTTCCCAGCTAACTCTACCCATTAGAATGACTTTATGTTGATTTATCGAAATTAGGTCAAATTTGAAACTACAAGTACTAGTAAATTGCATATGGCCTGCACATGAGACTCAGATAATAGACATCTGGCATATCATCACTATATAAAATTATAATATGTAAAGCAGAAAAAATATAATAGGTAAAATTTGAACTAATACAAGTAAACTGTGTAGGTTACTTTGAAAGTTTTATGAAAAAGTTCTTAGAGGTACCCATCTGAGGGGGCGGGGTGGTCAATTAATATATTATTAGAAACCACAGAGAGTTCTGATGACAGGTTCATCTTCTTGCTAAGATTTTGCATCTTGACAGTTTAATGAAATTAGGTCAAACTTGAGCTACAACTAAGTGCGATAAATTTCTCTTGAATTTAATGAAATTAGGTCAAACTTGAACTACATGTTATAAATTGTAGGTTGCTTTGAATGTTTTATCAAAAAGCTTTTGGATGTACCCATCGAGCGGTTCATTAATATATCAGAAACCACAGAGAGTTTTACGAGTGGTTCGACTTCTAGCTAAGATTTTACATCATGAAAATTTTGAACACCTTTTGAAAACAATCACATGAAATAGGAGGAGACAGGAAATGATTTTTCTATTCTCTATGGGCAACCCACAAGCTTGAGGTGCACATTAGGCTTAAAGATACAAAATTTATTTTCTCCACAATGTACTCCCTCTATTTCAAATTACTCCACCGGCACGCTTATGTAGGTGGGCTAGTACTCCTTTATTTTTCATTCAAAAAAATCCTGAGATATTTGAAATAGATAGTATGAAATGTGTACTATGTATACCAAAAATCTCAGATTTTTTTTGGATGAAAAATAAGAGAGTACTAGTCCACCTAGGTAAGCGTGCGTCCGGAGTAATTTGAAATAGAGGGAGTATATGGTGAACCTTATCGTATGCCACATGCTAGGCCTTAAGGTGTTCTTTTGTACACATTGTTGATGCCCTTATTAGGGAAAAAGCAAATAGAATATTAGTAGTACACTAGTAGTAGAACTCATTTCTTTGCTTAGACATATGCTCACCTCTTTCCACGCGTTGTACATGCTAAGAATAAAACATAGGCACGGTAAGAGGGCAGCAGCGAAGAGGAGTTGAAGGCGGTTCGATGTCAGAGGAAAGTTATGATGGGTTGCTGATACGAGGTACTCCTGCGACCACTTTACTAGTAGTAAATTTCAGGATCTATGCATGCAAAACAAATCATGTGTTTTCTCTCTGCTTCGCTGCCTCTCACCATCCATCCTCCCTCTCTCCTCCCCTTTCCCCACGCGCACTGGCCTGGTTGATCTCTCCCTCGTCCACAGCGTGGTGCTACGCACACGTGCCTTTGTACGGCGGCTTTGTGTCTCTGGCGTGTTCGGTAGCCATGTTGGTGTGGACTCTGGACGAGGAGTACATAGGAAGGAAACCACTTTGGACGTTGGCGATAAAAAATTCAAACTTTTCCGGTTTTCGAAATTTTTACTTGCTTCCCAAAAATCAGGAGGGAAGCTTACTCAAAAGATCAGCCATTCGCAATACTTCTTATCTTATCTTTATCTTGTCTTATCTCTTACAATACCATACCATACCACTATATAGTATACGGATAACTTCGAACATTGACCGTTTAATCAAGACCGGCAAATCCAAACATTGTTAACCGTTGGATCTTCTTTCCCATTCTTAGCATCTACACAAGTAAGGGCAATTAAATGTATTTCTAGAGGTAGATGGGTGCATCTTCATGTTGTAAACTATGTCGTCAGTGTTAGTTTCCAACTATCACGAAAGAACTTTTAATTCTCAATTTTTCGAATGATGACAAGATTGTTCTTTTACGTAAAGAAACTCCAAAGAATATGGATCTAAGTACCACAAGACAAGTTTTTAGACATAAATGTATGGACATCAATGTAATTTTACCTTTTTTTAGATCCTTGATGTAAAATGTACTCACACCGTCTGTGTAAAATTCGAACCTAAAAGCAGGTGGTAACATTTAAACATATTTAAGATTATTAGTTGTCGATGAGTATGAACATTCTTGGATTTCAAGCCGAACGACCAAGGTCATGGCCATATCTACATCATACTTTATGCTGATGATGATCCCATGTCCATGAATTTTTATGCCGCCAACTCTGGCCATATATTGTGAAAACAAACAAAGATAAAGTAGTTTGAAGAGTATGGCTCGATCATCTACTCTCTCGAGAAGGAGGCAAACATGACTGTTTATGCTACTTAATTTTAAGGTGGTTCGTGCTAAATGTATGGACCTCGATGTAATTTTACCCCTTTTTAGGTCCTTGATGTAAAATGTACTCCCACCGTCCGTGTAAAATTCGAACACAAAAGCAAGTGGTAAAATTTAAACATATTTAAGCTTATTAGGTGTCAATGAGTATCAACATTCTTGCATTTCAAGCCAAACGACCAGGGTCATGGACATATGTACATCATACTTTATGCTGATGATTCATGATCTCATATCGAAGAATTTGCATCATGCAAAATTTGGCCATATTTTGAAAACAAACGAAGAGGAAGTAGTACGAAGAGTATGGCTTGGTCAGGTTCTTTCTCGAGAAGGAGCCGAACCCGACTATTTTCCTTCGCTTAATTTTAAGGCATGCTTAGTGCAAAATTTATGTACCTCGTTGTAATTTTCCCCTTGTAGGTCCTTGATGAAAACAAACAAAGGGGAAGTACTATGAAGGGTATGGCTTGATCAGCTGCTCTCTCGAGAAGGAGCCAAACCAGACTGTTTTATTTGCTTAATTTTAGGGTAATTCATGCTAAATGTATGGACCTCGATGTAATTTCCCCCTTTTTAGGTCCTTGATGTAAAATGTACTCCTACCATCCGTGTAAAATTCAAACCTAAAAGTTAGTGGTAAAAGTTAAAAGAATTTAAGGTTAGTTGTGAATGAGTATGAACAATCTTGGATTTCAAGCCGAAACGCTATGGTCATGGCCATATCTACATCATACTTTACATCGATGATTCATGATCCCATATCCAAGAATTGCATGCCGCCAAATTGGGCCATTGAAAAACAAACGAAGAGGGAAGTAGTACGAAGAGTATGGCTCGACCAGCTGCTCTCTTGAGAAGGAGTCGAATCCGACTATTTTCCCTGCTTAATTTTAGGGTGCTTCGTGCTAATTAAATGTATAGACCTCGATGTAATTTTACCTTTTTTAGGTCCTTGCTGTAAAATGTACTCCCACCGTCCGTGTAAAATTTGAACATAAAAGCAAGTGGTAAAATTTATACGTATTTAAGCTTATTAGTTATCAATAAATATGAAAATTCTTGCATTTCATGCCGAACGACCAGGGTCATACATATCTACATCATACTTTATGCTGATGATTCATGATCCCATAGCGAAGAATTTGCATGCCACCAAATTTGGCCATATTTTGAAAACAAACAAAGAGGAAGTAGTATGAAGAGTATGGATCAGTCAGCTTCGCTCTCTAGAAGGAGCAAAATATGACTGTTTTCCCTGCTTAATTTTAGGGTGCTTCGTGCTAAATGTATGGACCTCGATGTAATTTTACCTTTTTTTAGGTCATTGATGTAAAATGTACTCCGATCGTCCGTGTAAAATTCAAACCTAAAAGCAAGTTGTAAAATTTAAACATATTTAAGATTATTATTTGTCGATGAGTATGAACATTCTTGGATTTTAAGATGAACAACAAAGGTCATGGCCATATCTACATCATACTTTATGCCGATGATTCGTGATCCCATATCCAAGAATTTGCATGCCCCCAAATTTGGCCATATTTTGAAAACAAACAAAGAGGAAGTAGTATGAGGAGTATGGCTCGATCAGCTTCTCTCACGAGAAGGAGCAAAACATGACTATTATTTTTCGTGCTAGTTTTAGGGTGCTTCGTGCTAAATGTATGGACCTCGATGTAATTTTACCTTTTTAGGTCCTTGGTGTAAAATGTACTCCCGCCGTTTGTACGTGTAAAATTCGAACCGAAAAGCAAGTGGTAAAATTTTAACATATTTAATATTATCAGTTGTCAATGAGTATGAACATTCTTGGATTTCAAGATGAACGACCAAGGTCATGGACAAATCTACATCATATATATGCTGATGATTCATGATCCCATATCCAAAAATTTGCATGCGGCCAAATTTTGCCATATTTTGAGAACAAATGAAGAGGAAGTAGTATGAAAAGTATGGCTCGGTCAGCTTTTCTCTCGAGAAGGAGCAAACCATGACTGTTTTCCCTACTTAATTTTAGGGTGCTTCGTGCTAAATGTATGGACGTCGATGTAATTTTACCTTTTTAGGTCCTTGATGTAAAATATACTCCCATCATCCGTACGTGTAAAATTATAACCTAAAAGCAACCGTAAAAATTTAAACGTATTTAAGATTATTAGTTGTAGATAAGTATGAACATTTTTGGATTTCAAGATGAACGACCAAGGTCGTGGCCATATCTACATCATACTTTATGCTGATGATTCATGATCTCATATCCAAGAATTTGCAAGACGCCAAATATGGTCGTAATTTGAAAACAAACAAAGAGGAAGTAGTATGAAGAGTATGGATCGATCAACTTTTCTCTCGAGAAGGAGCAAAACATGGCTATTTTCCTTGCTTAATTCTAGGGTGGTTCGTGCTAAATGTATGGACCTCGGTAAAATTTTACCTTTTTAGGTCCTTGATTTAAAATGTAATCCCACCATCCGTACGTGTAAAATTCGAACCTAAAAGCAACTGTAAAAATTTAAATGTATTTAATATTATTAGTTGTGGATAAGTATGAATATTCTTGGATTTCAAGACAACGGACCAAGGTCATGGCCATATCTACATCATACTTTATGCTGATGATTCATGATCCCATATCCAAAAATTTGCAAGACACCAAATTTGGCCATATTTTGGAATCAAACGAAGAGGAAGTAGTATGAAGAGTATGGCTCGATCAACCTTTCTCTCGTGAAGGAGCAAAACATGACTATTTTCCCTGCTTAATTTCAGGGTGCTTCATGCTAAATGTATCAACCTCGATAAAATTTTACATTTTTAGGTCCTTGATTTAAAATGTAATCCCTCTGTCCTTACGTGTAAAATTCAAACCTAAAAGCACGTGGTAAAATTTAAACGTATTTAACTTTATTAGTTGTCGATAAGTATGAACATTCTTGGATTTCAAGACGAATGACCAAGGTGATGGCCATATCTACATCATACTTTATGCTGATGATGATCCCATGTCCAGGAATTTTCATGCCACCAAATTTGGCCATATATTTTGAAAACAAACAAAGAGAAAGTAGTATGAAGAGTATGGATCTGCTCTCTTGAGAAGGAGCCAGACCCGACTATTTCCCTTGCTTAATTTTAGGGTGCTTTGTGCTAAATGTAAGGACCTCTATGTAATTTTCTCCATTTTTAGGTCCTTGATATAAATTGTGCTCCCACCATCCATGATGTTCCCCTATTTCTGAGTAAATGGGTGAATCATGTCATGGTAACAATGTTGCCACTCGGAGTTTCCAACCATTAGATAAATCTAGCACGAAAACATGACTATATACATTCTAATCTAGATAAATCTGAGAACATTATATGGATCGGAGGGAGTAGTATATGTGCATTCAAAACAAATTGTTTTCTCTCACCTTTAGTGCGGCATCACCATCCCTATACGCAAAACAAATTTGAGGACATTTAGAAATTTTTTTCTTCGGCACGGTGTGATTTGCTATCCCTAGCTACCTACTGGAAAAAATTGTAGCGCCTCAAACTAGGGGCCAGCGTTGCCGGCTGGAACGTTTAAGAAATATATCTAATTTTTTGTTATTATTCCATTTTTGCATAAGAGTCTATGTTAACGTCCCGCGTTAGTTTTGCCCTAATATACCGGGTCAGAGTAGTCGATTCGACAACCGGAGGAGAACCGCCCCACGCCCATCATCGTCTTCCTCTGCCGCTCCGGCCGCTTGTGCACCATTGTAGAACTTCTCCACCCTTGCAGAAACGTAGAAACCGCCAACCCATCTCGACTAATCTTCCAAAGTACTCTTCCCTAGAACAACATATGGAGCGATGAAGCATAAGATATCTGAGCGCTACAGCCAGACAATCGGATTTGGCAACCTCCACTACGGACCGCTGAGCAACATCACCAGTCATGCCGATCTTCTAAGCACCGCTCGCCTGGCTCGTGGCATGGTTGGCATGCATCGAGGGATTGCGGAAGATCCTGGTCTCTCATTTGGTTTGCCCTGCCTACTTCACTCTGACCCACAGACATGGCCACTAGACCGTGACGAGCAGGTAAAAATCAGTTTTGCATGATTTTTGTAGGATTTGAATCCTTAGATTGTTTCCTATGGATTGCATTTGGATCAAAGAATTGTGGTATGCAAATTCTTTTGAACTGTAACCCCCCACCCATGCTTAAATCCCATAGGAATTGGAACATCTACTTGAGTCTCAACTCTCATCGTGCCATTCACGCAGGTAGTTTTCCTATGTTTTATAATTGCCTATTTTTCATCGGCAAACCTGTGTTATTCATGTGTTCAGAATCCTATGATCAAAAGATGCCCAAGACTTTTGCTTCAGTGTCCCCCCTCTCCTCCAAACATACTAATCTGAAAACACAAGAACGACCAGGATTCTTGATACCCGTAACAGAAGGTGTATTGGCTAATCATGACTGGCATTACATTTTAAGTTTGATGTGTTTTACAAACACAAGATTTCTGTAAAAAGTTGGCTGTTTGGTTTACATGAATACAAAAACATAGGATCACTTTAAAACATGGTAAAATCAAAGTCGAACCTCACGGGAGAGTATATTTATGATGTTATCATGTCTCTTGGGACCTCATTCTTGTTCTTTGCGCACGTAGGAATTTGAAAATGAGGTCCAAGTTGGATATGAAGAATTACATATGAGTTTTGGAGGATTCTAACCCATAGGATTTTGGAAGATATCAAATTCCTATGGAGTCACTTCTTAGTTCCTATGCCCTCCATTCCATAAGAATCTAAACATGATCTCCAACCTCATTCTATTTCTCCTTTGAGAAGTCCAATGCGGTCACACTATATTCCTACAAAACTCCTGTGTTTGTTTCCTATTCACCATTCAAAGACACATGTTACAAAATTCCTGTGTTTTAATTCCTAATATGAATTTACTATACCTACCATGTCAATCCTGTATTTTTCCTATTCCTACGTTTTTAAAAACCATTGATCGAAAGAGGCCCTTAATATTGCTAATCAATCATAGGAAAATTGCCTACGTTTTTTCCTCTGGTCCATTCCTTTGAATAGTGCCAGCATAGGAAACTTAACTATTCCTACACTCTTTCTTTAATGCAAACAAGACCTTATTCTTTGGTGTGTTTGTCTGCATGCATTCATGATTTATTCATCATGTTTATGCATCTTTCAGATAGTAGTTTTTCCTCAAAGTGATGGCTCAAAATATATTCGAGCTCGTTGGGGAACCCCAAGAGGAAGGTATGATGAGCACAGCAACAAGTTTTCCCTCAGTTATGAAACCAAGATTATCGAACCAGTAGGAGGAAGTAAACACCTCCAAGGTGTTGTTTCCAACATGTAATCCTGCACAACACAACCACAGAACTTTGCCCCCAACGTATAGTGAGGTTGTCGATCTCACCGGTTTTGCTGAAAACAAAGGATTAAACGTATTGTGTGGAAGATAGTAATAGCTTTCAGAAAGTAAAGAGAAAGCAGTAAATAGTTGTAGATTGATGGTAAAAGTATGGACCAGGGTCCATAGTTCACTAGAGGTGATTCTCCTTAAGATAGATGACATGTTGGGTGAACAAATTACAGCGGGGCAATTGACAGACTCGAGAAAGCATACCATGCATATACTAGTCATCTTGACTCCTATGAGATTTGATTGGGCATTATGACATTATACATAGACCATAATCCAACTGCATCTATGACTAATAATCCACCTTCAGGTTATCATCTGAACCCACTCCAGTATTAAGTTGCAAGCAACAGATATTTGCATTAAGCAAAGTGTGTAAAGTAAACAATATGACTGTTCTATGAACAAAGGATTGCTGTTTTATCCTTAGTAGCAACAGCACATCTAGTACCTTAGAGATTTCTGTCACTTCCCCAGATTAGAGGCATGAACCCACTATCGAGCATAAATACTCCCCCTTGGTGATGAAGAAGGCCTCCAGGGTGATCTCTCCCCTCCGGCAGGATTTCCGGGAAGAGCTTCAGATCCCTCCCGATCTAGGGATGGAGATGGCGGCGGCTACAAACTCTTTCGTGGAATTTTGATCGGGTACTTAGGGTTTCTACATCGTTAGCTTCTTATACGCGAAAGAGGAGGCCGGGGGTCCAGGCTGCCTCAAGTGAGCTAGCAGGCCTGGCCTGCTGAGCTAGGTGGTGTGGCCCCCTCGAGGCCCTTCTCCGTCTCGTCTTCTGGCTCCATGTTCCCCTCGGTGAAATATTGAATATGGATTTTGTCCCATCCAATTCCGAGAATATTCATTTTCTGGCTTTTCTGGAACAAAAAACAGCAGAAAACAGGGAACTCACACTATGGCATCTTGTTAATAGGTTAGTTCCAGAAAATGAGTAAAAAATACTCCAAAGTGTGGACAAAACATAAGAAAGTAGATATAAAACAAGCATGGAACATCAAACATTATAGATACGTTTGCAACGTATCAACATCCCCAAGCTTAACTCCTGCTCGTCCTCGAGTAGGTAAGTGATAAAAAGAAAGAACAATTTTTGCGGTGACATGCACCATCATAATCTTGATCAAAGTATTTGTAGAACATTGATAGCTGGGATCATAGTACTTTAACATAGCATGAAAGATATAGTTCTAACAATAAGACATAGCAACTATGTTGTAACATGAAAAGGTACAAACAAAAGATTCATGAATAACAATGCTTTGCAAGACGTTTGTTTGTTTCACATAAAGAAAACATAATAAGAATGGTATTCAGCTTGTCCCTCATAGTGTAGCAAAACATAAATGCATAGGACACCTTCAAAGTTCATAAGGGTGACTAGATACAAATAGTTTAAGAACAAGAAATATCAAAGTTATGCATCAATCAACAAGTCTTGGGAAAATGCACATTAAACTAAGAATGGCCACTATGCTCTCTTAATAGGTGCATGAAGATAGAAGATGGAGACTCAACATAAAAGTAAAAGAAAGGCCCTCATAGAAGGAAGCATGGATTCAAGTCTCATAAAGAGCTTCCAAAAATTATGATACTTATTAGCTTTCAGCTCTCATTGCCCCTATTATAAGCATCTTGAAGTGATTAAGGTTAAAGTGTACAAACTATGGAGTATATGCTTGACAAAGTATAAGTTGGCAATCTCATGTCCCTTGAATACGAGGGCCACTCCTCATGCTACTCAAGTTTAGTTACCGGTAAGTTCTTGTCATAGTAAGTATATGTGTATCATAGAAAACCGCCAAAGGGGTACCCCTTGCCCGATGATACGGAAGAATCCCCACATCAAAATGACAAGGCAAGCAGACAATAAGCATCTCAGCATCTTCTTATTTACCATGGGAAAATGGTGCTTTTTCTCTCTTTCCTCTTTTCTCATCTTTTTTTCTTTTTTCTCAATCTATATCTCTTTTTTATAAGAAGAATGTTTCATAGATTGCTCATTATGGTTACGCTGCAGGTTTCCACCATGATTAGGCATGGATTAGACCAGCCGCCTAGGTGTTTCTCTAACACACATACATAACTCCATGGACTTACAAGCTCCCCTTTCATTTCACACTGACGACATCCATAAACAAAAGAGCATGATATCAACTGGGTACAATGTACAAGTGCAATGTTGAAAGCGTTCCCCATGACATCATGGTTCTGTTAATCCCCAACGTATAAGTGCAAGCATATACAACAAAGATGACACAATGGTTCAAGTTTATTAGGGGCAAGAAAAGTAAAGTGTGCCATCAAGTTCGTGAGAGCTTTAATCAGTAATTTTCACATAACAAGTTTAATTTGGAAGGTAGATAAAATCATGAATATACTTGGAATAGCAAATGCTAGGTTGGTATGGTGGACTCTTTGGAATAACTTGGTTTTATTTGGAGTTGGATGCATGAGTGGAACTCATACTTGGTTATGGAGGCTAGCCAAAGACTGGGAGCGACCAACTAAGAGAGCAATAATGACCATAATCATGCAAAGCGACAAAACATCATTAATTAAAGCAGAAAGTGATATTACAAGTTGAAAACTAAAGGATCATAGAGGCTATGGTGACTTGGGATAGTCTTAACATGGTGTGGGCATGCGCCAAGTCAACCCAAATAAAGCATCAATGGAGAATACCACAATATTATGCTTTAATATGCTAAAACAACGCATGATTCTTTCAAGGCACATTAAGCAATCTCAATTGTTTATAACATGTCATGCTACATAAATATCACTAAGCATAAAGCCAAAACAATATCAAGAATGACATGACAAAGCATAGGCCACAGTTAAAAACAAGCTCCTTTTTACCAATTAAGCATGAACTTTTCCTACTCTTTTCCAATCCAAACCAACTTATTTGAAAACTAATGTATGAACGAGGGGGTCCAACCAATTTATTCAAGTGAACTAAGCAAACTAAGCAAACAAAAACCAAAAATGAAAACAAAGACGCTCCAAGAACCAACACAACTGTGCATGAAACAATAAAAATGATGTGTTTGGAAGAAACCTGAGATTTTTATTGATGAAGAAGGGGATGCCTTGGGCATCCCCAAGCTTTGACGCTTGTACTTCTTGGATATTTATTGGGATGACACGAGTGGCATACCCAAGCTTGAGCATTTGTCCATTCTTCATCTTATTCCATTACTCTTCCCTACACTTTAAAATTTCCTTCATACAAAACTTCACACAATCTTCATTAGCAACATTAGTGTACTCAAGATAATAAGTCTTTTCGTTCAGTCTGAACACAAGTAAAACTTTCATTAAAACAAAAGCTATTGTAGCACTTCATTGAAAAAGTTCAAATGATCAAAGAGAACTCAAAGAGAAAGAGATTAAGAGGCAAATGCAAATAATGGCAGGAATCTAGCAAAACATACCAGCAGCTAAAAACCAATTTTTTCGAAGACCTTCTATTGCTAAAATTGAAAAGTGTTGAACTAATGAAAGTTGGGTAACAACCTAGGGCAGAAGCACAAAAAATTATAGCTCAAACCGACGTACAGAGATTTTTCACGAATGTTTACAGCGAAGCACAAAAATCTGTTTCAGGACAGCAACTTTCCCAAGCATTACTTCTCTCTCATTAGAGGTTACTCTTGGCAAAAAACCACACAAAAATGATAAGGAGAGGTTATTACTGAAGCAATAACTTCCAAGACTCAACTAAAACTTTTGGGTTATCTTCCAATAAGTACTTTTCTTTAACGCCTTTAAGTTAGGCATAAGAAGCAAGAAAAGAATCAAGTATTCTCAAATGAAGAAGCATTAAGAGCAAATTTTGTTTTAATAGGAGAGGCAAAATGAATCTTCTCTCTCTTCTTAGGGAAGTGTTCTATACCTTTCTTGAGTGTAAATTGATATTTAATGGTGCCTACTTACATATCAATAATGGCACCAATAGTTCTAAGAAAAGGTCTTCCCAAAGTAATAGGACAAGAAGCATTGCATTCAACATCCAAAACATACAAATCAACGGGGACATAGATATTGTTAACCATAATAAGAACATCATTAATACTCCCCATGAGTTTGTTTTTAGCATTATCATCAAGTTGGACATTTAAATAACAATCTTCCAATGGTGGCAAATCAAGCATTTCATAAATCCTTCTAGGCATAATAGAAACACTACTATCAAGATCACATAAAGCTTTAAGATTAAAATCATTTACTTTCATATTAATGATGGGTTCCCAACCATATTCTAATTTCATATGAATAGAAGCTTTATGTTTCATCTTTTCTTCTTTAAATTTTATGAGAGCATCAGTAATGTGTTTTGTAAAGGCCATATCCATAGCACTACCATTAGGACTTTTAGCAAGCTTTTGTAGGAACATAATTACTTCAGATATATTGCAACCATCAAGATCAAAACCATAATTATCATCTAAAGTAGTAAAGCTATTGTTTCCCATGTTTTGAAGAATTCCAGCATTTTTATTAGAAAAGGTTCCATTGGGTTTACTAGCTTCAACATTAGTGGTAGTTATAGTAGAAATACTAATATTTGTAGCACTTTCATCTTCTCTTTCCCACTTAGCATGCAATTCAGCTAATAGTCTAACATTTTCATCAATTCTAACTTGTATGGCATTAGTGGCAACAAAGGGATTTTCAATAGTTTCAGGTTTGGCAACCATTTTATTCAAAGAAGATTGTGCTTCAGACAATGATGCTATATTGCTTTTAGCATTAGAGAGTTTTTCCTCAATAGTTTTATTGAAAGCAGTTTGTTTTCTAATAAAATATTTAAGTGTGACTTCAAGTTCAGAGGGTGCACTCCTGTTATTGTTGTAGGAATTTCCATAAGCATTACCGTTATTGGGAGGACATGGCCTATGATTATTATTACCAAAATTGTTCTTGTAGGCATTGTTTCTTAAATTTATTATTTCTTATAAAGTTCACATCAACTTGGTCTTCTTGAGAAACCAAAGAAGCTCAAGGAACATGATTTGGATCAATATGAGCTTTCCCATTAACAAGCATAGACATAATAACATCAATTTTATCACTCAAGGAGGAGGTTTATTTAACAGAATTTACCTTCTTACCTTGTGGAGATCTCTCAGTGTGCCATTCAGAATAGTTAACCATCATATTATCTAGAAGTTTTGTTTGTAGCTCCCAAAGTAATGGTCATAAAGGTACCTCCAGCAGCAGAATCAAGTAGATTTCTTGAAGAATAATTCAATCTTGCATAAAAGGTTTGGATAATCATCCAAGCAGTCAGTTCATTACCAAATTGTTTAAATTTCATTATTTCACTTCTCATAGATATAATCTTAGCAGGAGGGTAGTATTTTCCAATGAAAGAATCTTTGCATTTAGTCCAAGAATCAATACTATTTCTAGTTAGGGATTGCAACCATTCTTCAGCTTTTCCTCTCAAAGAGAAAGGAAACAATTTAAGCTTAATAATATCCCCATCTATATCCCTATGTTTTTGCATCTCACAAAGTTCAACAAAGTTATTAAGATGAGAAGCAGCATCTTCAGTACCAATACCAGAAAATTGTTCTCTCATAACAAGATTGAGTAAAGAAGGTTTAATTTCAAAGAAAATAGCTTCAGTAACAGGTGGAGCAATAGGTGTGCACATGAAATCAATGTTGTTAGTGCTAGTGAAGTCACACAACATAGGGTTTTCAAGAGTAGTAATTTTTTTGTGTTTTTAATAAAGAAAGCAACTAGTACAACTAATTTTTTTGTGTTTTTGATAAAGAAACAAGCAAACAAAGTAGAAATAAACTAAGCAAAACAAATAAAACAAAGTAAAGCGATTGGTTATGAGAGAGTCCCCTTATGAAGATGTCCTTGACTCCCCGACAACTGTGCCAAAAAAAGAGCTTGATGGCTCAAAATATATTCGAGCTCATTGGGGAACCCCAAGAGGAAGGTATGATGAGAACAGCAGCAAGTTTTCCCTCAGTTATGAAACCAAGGATTTCGAACCAGTAGGAGCAAGGAAACACCTCCAAGGTGTTGTTTCCAACTTGGAATCCTGCACAACACAACCACAGAACTTTGCCCCCAACTTACAGTGAGGTTGTCAATCTCACCGGTTTTGCTGAAAACAAAGGATTAAACGTATTGTGTGGAAGATAGTAATAGCTTGGAGAAAGTAAAGAGAAAGCAGTAAATAGTTGTAGATTGATGGTAAAAGAATGGACCGGGGTCCATAGTTCATTAGAGGTGATTCTCCTTAAGATAGATGACATGTTGGGTTAACAAATTACAACGGGGCAATTGAAAGACTCGAGAAAGCATACCATGCATATACTAGTCATCTTGACTCCTATGAGATTTGATTGGGCATTAAAACATTATACATAGACCGTAATCCAACAACATCTATGACTAATAATCCACCTTCAGGTTATCATCCGAACCCCCTCCAGTATTAAGTTGCAAGCAACAGATAATTGCATTAAGCAAAGTGTGTAAAGTAAACAATACGATTGTTCTATGAACAAAGGATTGCTGTTTTATCCCTAGTAGCAACAACACATCTAGTACCTTAGAGATTTCTGTCACTTCCCCAGATTACTAGAGGCATGAACCCACTATCTAGCATAAATACTCCCTCTTGGAGTTGCTAGCATCTACTCGGCCAAGATGGCTAGTAACAACGGAGAGCATGCAAGATCACAAATAACAAAGACACGATAGAATTAATATTCAATCTGAAATAGCATCTCAATATCCATCAGATCCCTGCAAACACAACATGCAGATTACAAATAGATGATCTTGATCATGAACGGAGCTCACAAGATCTAAACATGGTGGCACAAAGGAGGAGAACCAACCATCTAGCTACTACATGGACCCGTAGTCCAGGGATGAACTACTCACGCATCACATCGGAGGCAAGCATGGTGATGAAGAAGGCCTCCAGGGTGATCTCTCTCCTCCGGCAGGGTGGCGGGAAGAGCTTCAGATCCCTCCCGATCTAGGGATGGAGATTGCGGAGGCTACATACTCTTTCGTGGAATTTTGATTGGGTACTTAGGGTTTCTACATCGGAGGCTTCTTATAGGCGAAAGGAGAGGCCGAGGGGTTTCCCGAGGTGGCTGCACCATCCCTAGGCGCGGGCCAGGCCTAGCCACGCGGCCAGGTGGTGAGGCCCCCTTGAGGCCCTTCTCCGTCTCGTTTTCTGGCTCCGTGTTCCCCTCGGTGAAATATTGACTTTGGTTTTGTCCCGTCCAATTCCGAGAATATTCATTTTCTGGCTTTTCTGGACAAAAACAGCAGAAAACAGGCAATTGGCACTATGGCATCTTGTTAATAGGTTAGTTCCAGAAAATGTGTAAAAAATACTCCAAAGTGTGGACAAAACATAAGAAAGTAAATATAAAACAAGCATGGAAAATAAAAATTATAGATACGTTTGCAACGTATCAACAAAGCTAGCTAGCACTTCCCCCTTTGTCAAACACCTTGCATGCCCCTAGATATGAAGAAAATATGTTGTAGTGCATTGACGTGTTGCGGATGCCACTAGACAATCCAATAGTAGAAGCATTTGTGCCCGGAACATGGGATGATGGATTGTGATTGTAAAGCACCCGGGGTGCTGGTACCTCGAAAATGTCTACAGTATGGCACGTATCGAGCTGCCACGTGTGCAGTGTGTTGATATTTATCCATCGGGTAACCAGTGTTTCCCCGGCAGCCCATGCACTTACCTCTACAAGCACACGAATATCGATCTTCTGAAGATACAAATAGCAAAGAAACCGTATAGATTTGACAACTAATGGCACTGCAGTGCGATGGCGGTGTTTGACAAATTCATTGCTACCACAGATTTTCCTTATGACAGGGACTAGATTATCCTTCGAAACGACTATCTTGCACCAGCAGCGTATGTCGATGCCATTTCCACGTGTCTAATCAGTGGTTCTATTGATCACATATACGCGGTGACAAAACCGCGAGGAGATGTTCTTGTCTGGGAACCAAACAACTGGAGTGAGTCCTGTTATTTAAAAATAAAATTTATAAATTACTTACAACTGCATTGTTCGTGATAATTTTTCTAACTGAAATGCACATAGAGGTATGCTTGAAGGCCCGTGTGTCATACAAGCTCTAGTAATTGAAGAGCCGGCAAACGTCCAAGCCGATGACGATACCGAGGCTGAAGATATTGCATTACGCAGCTAGTACTTGGTAGAGCTTGGTTGGGATATCCTGTGGATTCACACCGGGGGTTGCATGAACCAGTAGCCATGGTAATCCTGTATCATACATGGGTAGAGAACTTCTCTCTTATCCCTCGGTCCGCTGCCACGTTTTCCAGAGGGCCCTTAATTTGGATGACCATGTAGCACCGGACTAGATTAGAAGGGATAATCTTGAAGGGAGGTCAGTGTTTGTGGGAATCAACCATCGATTCATCCTCGAGCCCCCTACAAACCCTGAACCTGGTGCTGCCAATGTTGATGAAGATCTGCCAGTGTTCAAAGGAGACTGTGTGTTTGCTACACACGTGCGCTGCGACATTGCCCAAAGCCAGTTCTAGATTGGAGCTGCATGCACGTCAATGGGGGGGGGGCTTCCATAGGTTCATCACTTAACTACACTGGAGCGGAACATATGGAGCAAATGTTTGAGGCGCCAATGTGGTTCATGCCAATCCTGCCTCGTTAGAACTATGTGAAGTTTGACCAAAATACCGAAAAGCTGATTATGAACACTCGCAACATCATTTCTGTAGCTAGTACTTGTCACATGTAATGTACAGTACTATGTACGTAATACTTTCATACTGTATTGTTGTATCAGTACTTGCAACATCGTTTCCACTATTTCTTGTATTAGGCACCATGTACGTAATAATATACTTTCATACTGTATTATAGTATCAGTACTTGCAACATCGTTTCCACTATTGCTTGTACTAGGCACCATGTACATAATAATATACTTTCATAATATGTGTTTGATGTTTCCCTATTCAAGCACTCAAGCTGCCGTGCCCAATTTTCCAGGCTATTAATTTTGGCATGATAATTAGTAGTAATGTATTGGTGGCAAGGTCTGCTTGGTCCACAACATTCGTCTAACCTCACCGCATTTATTCCCTCACCAGCCCTAGACCTAGCCCCAGCCCTCTCTCGCACAACACTCCTTAATCGCCATAGCGCTTCCCTCTATTAACGACCACCATCGCCGCAACTTACCCATCTTAGGCTGGTCGGCTGCAGGCGGCGGGCCCTACAACTTCATCTATAGAGCTGTCGCATCCATGAGACACCGCGGTGGCAGTGCGGTATGTACATAATCCCTGAAACCCTTGATCTTGGTGATGAGATTTGGTCAAGCTTTTATTAGCGCTTAGTTAACATTAGGTTGGTGTTGAGTATAGTTCTCATCTAGTGCATTTAACCCGTTTGTATACTATAGTTCAGTTTTACACATGCAAGCTAGTTCCGGGGCTAGATCTACGGTGAACTATAATAATAAGTTCAAATTTTGTATTGATTGATCCATGACTGGTGATGATTTGGGAGGCCACTCAGCATGTTTTGCTTTAGATTGGTCTCAGGGGCTGAGGTCCCTTTAATTTGGGAAAGTTAGGGAAGCTGCTGCCCCACCCTGATTTTTGCCAAAATTTCAAGTATATGTATGCATCTCTAGGATCAGCAGCAGATAGAGCTCATCATGTTCGTCCGTTCGTCTATTCCTAGGTGTTCGGTATCTGTACTACTCGATAAAGAACTGCACTAATGTGATGCCTAGACCTTGGAAGTAGTACTAATACAACTGACGTTCATGCTAGCTAGAGTTAAGACTTGAATTTGTGTACTTCGATAAGAAAATTGCTCCACTTTACTTTGTTAGTTGATCTTGTATTGTACTCTATCAGCTAATACTATACTATTTTACAATTATTGACAGCTGGTAGAGATATTATCTATCCACGGGATTTTTTTTGCAGTGTTCGGGCAAAAATCTCAAGCTTGGATAGACTCATCATCGAAGAAGACAAGAGAGCCCTGTGTAGTCTGGATGGAGGGGAGAGCCAGGAACACCCACGTCGAGAACACCTGTGACGAGTTATGCAAGATGTTGTTAATACCGGGAGGATTAGACGTGCGGAGCTTACCCATATCCTTTTTGCCAATGTTTGGCGGTGAGTATCTAGAGGCCATCAAGCTGAAGATATGCAAATCCTATAGCTGGGACGTCAAGCTGAAGAAGCAAGATGGCAAGGTAATCCTTGACGAAGGATGGCTAGATTTTGTCAAAGCACATGACTTGAAGGTAGAATACTTTTTGGTATTCAAGAAGCTTGCCATCACCTCCTTTAAGGTGATAGTATTTGATCATGATAACTGCGAGAAGGTGATCAGATGTGTAGGTTATCGCACATCATTTGATGGACAATTTACTATATTGTAGGTGTATTAATGTAGTGACTGTTCGCTTCTAATTATAACTATTTTGTAAAGAGGTGCTTGAACACCTTCCATTATCATGCATCGTGTTGGAACACCGTGGTACTTGATTGCGCTAGACTCCAATGTGGAGGTATTTACTCTACTATGTTTGCAGCAAAACTGCAAAACAAACATCTAGTGTACTACTGCTACTATTGTACGGGCATCCACTATGTTCAGAAAACTACACCATAAGTTCTATGTGGCAATGCTTGTAGTCTGCCTTATACATAGTGGAAGAAATAAGAGTTGTCCATAAGCTTGTAGATGACCTTAAGCTTGTGGGTTGTCCACAAGCAATAAAAAGTAATTTACTCTCTCTTCCCTCTCATGCATGAGTGTATAGGGTGAGACATGTGGGTCCTAGCTTATGGCTAAATTTCAGTTTATACATAGTGGAAGATTTTACAAGAGAATTGGGTCCCGTCGTATGGCTAAAGTTCACCTCATACAGATGCCTTACTACCTCCTGTTCCATAGTATAATCCTTTTTAGTAAACTGAACAATCATCTTGTTAGTTACACTGCATACAAGAGTTATGCCATGTTGGTGTACCTAACAATCAAGTGGGTAGGTGTAGTACAACTCATGTATGCAGCGGAACTAACGAGATGATTGTTCGTTGTACTCTACTGCTAGTAGCAATACATATTGTACTAGTACAAGTGTATTGCTACTAGGTAGGAGTACTATTTTTAGGAAAATAGAAGCTGTAAATAAACATCATTTGGTCAAACATGACAACAGTAGTAACTCTAATCGGCATACATGGCAGTGTGTCGGCCTAGCTCTAATGGCCCAGGTTGTGACATGTTTAATTTAGCGCACGATAGCATGCTGGCCTAGCTATAAAATGCGCCAGGATTTCAGATGGTTAATTTAGTGCACTGCAGCGTGCTAGCCAAGCCAATCGGCGTCCTGGATGCAGCTCCAGAGGCCTTGCAAATAAAACCTCGTTCAAAGAGCCATCCCATCTTCCCCATCTCGGTTATTTTTATCCCCACTCGCCAACGCCGCCTGGCCCCGGATTTTGGATCATCCCTAGTGCGCGCTTTGCACATTTTCCTTGCCATCTCGCCTGCTGCATCGGATCTTGCAGGCCGCACCACCCCTCTCCAAAAGTCCCATGATAGTCATACTCTGGTCTGACCTCTTCCCTCAATCCATCCCAATGTCGCAATTAACGCACAACCCACTGCACGGCTTCTGGAGCAAGGTCGGCAATGACATTTTCAACGAAATCTCTATGCGTCTAGACACTACCAGCGTCGCCCGGTTGGCTGCATGCTCCAAGGAGCTGTACCACCAAGTCACTGGCGGAAAAGGTAGCTGATGCCCCAACGACAACTGCCGGACATTTGTCCCCTACAACGACGTCTATGACCACATAATATGGTGCTTTCACTGCCAGCAAGTCTGTACAGAGCCTGGATGCGAGTTCATCACCTCATCGGTAGAGCTAACACCTATGGTAGAGAATGTCCGCCACCTTAGAGTTTCCCACTCTAGGACTGCGCCCATAATGCCCTATAGCCACAAACATTGGGAGCCGTCTAAGCTGGTGCCCATAGGAGGCTCGCGGAGAGCGGATATCATCGGGATCGGGAAAGAGGGCACCATGTTCGTCACCCAAATTGATGGCTACACCACAAACATCGTCATATCCCCCAGGTTTGTCAGTTCAGGGGCATGCGATTCGCCGCGGTTCCAGGTGAAGCTTTGGTCGTTGTCTCTATGGCATGAGCTCCATATGGTCGAAATGGTGGCGACATCTGAGTTGACGAGCAGGCCATCATCGGCCAAAGTCGCCCTCGAAGGGCTCAGGTCGTACCTGTCGCAGCCGCGGTGTTACCTAGAAGCTTCTAAACCGTTCATCGGAATTCCCTATGGATTAGGAGTATTGCATCGACAAGTTTCAAAAGTGAGCTAAAACATCTAAATATTCTTTGTGATGATCCTAATGTTAAGATATGTAACGTCGTACTAATTAATTACTACTTTATGTTGGTGATAGATTCAATTTGTATGGGGAGAGGTGGAACAAGTTTGCGGAAATGTATACCTATTTCCAATGTACGTTGCTGACATAGTGGGCCCACAGGCGACGGTGTGACAAGGAAAGCATAATAGGCAGGAAAAAAAGCGCTACCCGGCCAGCACTTGACACGCTGTTGCGTTATGCCGAGTATTTTGTATGGAGATCTTAACTTGCTACTGCTGATCTATTTTGTAGTAATACATATGTACTGGTACTTGTTCAGATCGACCGATCAAGTGCTGAATATGGACTCTCTTTTCTTTTGAGTCATGGCCTTGCTACAACTATTGAATTTCAATGTCTGCATTGCTGAATCTGTCATTTATTTTGGCCATTGTTTGTACTGCTGAATCGGTCACTTTGAAATGCTACTGAATCTATCAAGTGGTGATGAATATAAACTAGGAATCTGTAGATATTTTTTCTGTCTTATTCTGTACTACTCAATCTTCAAATGCTACTCAATTGGTCAAGTGTTATGTCGTTACTATTACTAAGGTATTTTCTAGAACTAATATTGATGTACAGGTACTTATTTAGATCAAGTGCGGTAGATGGTCTTGCTTTCCTTTTTAAACTTGGCTTTGTCACAATCTAGATGAGGCTTGGGCATTTTGGGATGCATATATGGGGGTCACACTGGTATTGATGTGAAGAGGAGGTATGCACACAAAATCATACTTGATCGTCAGTTTTGCTTGCTCCAATGATCGAGTGTGTTTGGAGAAAAGGGCAAATTGATCGTGCGACATGGTTTTTAGAGATGAAACATGAACGGGTTCTCTTTGTACTGCTATTGAGTTTTAGTGTCTGTATAGCTGAAACAGTCACTTTGGAATGCTGCAGAATCGGTCAAGTGCTACTGAATATGAACTAGGAATCTGTCGATGTTTTTTTCTCTTATTTTGTACTACTGGATCTTTCAAATGCTACTAAATTTGTAAAAAAGTTTTGTCGATGCTGCTAGGCTGCTTGCACTAGACCTTTTGCCTGTGTGTCATCGGAATCGTTGGATGTGTTTTGGACAGAAATGAGAGGGTACCCACTGAAGTCATTGGATACTAGTCCAGTTTTGGATAATAGTCCCTTGTTCTTTAGATATTTTTACATAAATATATGTCAAAAGGATTATCATTTTTTCCTTCGGTAGTGAGGTCTGTGTTTCGAATCCGGCCGAGCAACAACATAATGCAAATTTTACTAAAGAGGAGGTAAAATCTAGCCCATTCGGCCCCTCTTTAGCCTAGAACAATTTAATTTGGCCTTGTAGGGGTCAAGAGACTTGCTGACGACAACCCATTTAAATATTTATTAAGGAGCCCATGGAGAATAGCGCATGGAGTATAGACCATTGAGTATAGTAGATGTAGAATATCCCAAAATGTTTAATTCGGTGTTTTTGGAATTGCCCTTTAAAAAAAAACTGCCTACCCATGTTTTTAAGAAACTACTCCATTATCTAGCATTTAATAAATTGAGATACCAGGATCACTTCCCTTTTATTTTAATAAGAGAGATAACATGGACACATAAAATCATTTTAAGAAGGCTAATATATAAGTTATAGGTACTATAAAGCTTTTTAATGAGAATGTTCATCTTATTTGTTTGTCGTAGTGGCAATGCACATGGTTTATATGTGTTTTGAAGTCTCGAGTTTGATTCTCTGTGCTTGTCATAAACTTATCTTGGGTTTACATTTTTCTTCTAGCAATATTGCTTTATGGAGAGGCTGACATCACGGACCCACCAGCCTACAACATCCCTCGAGTTTAATGGTCGGGTTTGAAAAAACGTTAAATACTTGTACAGAGAGGCTGGAATTAGGGACCCACCTGCCAGAACATACGAGGATCCATCTGGGACCCACATGCAAGAACGTACCAGAGAGGCTGACATGGGGGCCTCAACACCAAAACCATACAGGACTGCCACATCGAGCAGTGTTGCCAAGGTTAAAACAACGGACGTGACCGAAAATAAAGTCCATCATACGCAGGTGGGACCCAGTAGTGCGGCCTTATACAGGTTATTCCTCGAGCGACATTGCCAAGTTCAAAACAGGGAGGCACGAGCGAGAAAAAGTCTAGCATGCACACGTTTCTTCTAATGAAAGGCTCACATGGGGGACCCAACAGCCTGGAATAACGGCTGATGCATCGATCAACACTATCAAGTTTGAAACACGGAGGCATGCCCGAGAGCAAAAATTCCATCATACACATGTTGCTTCTAATGAGTGGATGACATATGGGGCCTTGCATCATGATTAAACGGTAGATGCAGCAAGCAATGCTATCAAGTTCCGGATACCGAGGCGTGACCGAGGAAAAAAATTCTATCATACACAAGTTTTTTCTAATGAGAGGATGACATGTGGGGTCTAGGAGTTTGATTAAACGGTAGATGCATTGAACATCACTATCAAGTTCGAAACAGGGTAGCACGAGCGAACAAAAAAATTCCATCATACACAAGATTCTTATAATGTGAGGCTAACATGGAGGACCCAGCAGCGTGACTAGACGGCAGATAGATCGAGCAACGTTATCGAGTTGAAATCAAGGAGGCAATAGCCAAGGGAAAAATTCCATTATACACACGTTTCTTCTAATGAGAAGATGACATGTGGGTCCTAAGAGATTGATTAAAAGGTAGATGCATCGAGTAGTGCTATCAACTTCGGAATAGGTTAGCGTGAGCGATGGAAAAAAATTCCATCATACACACAATCCTTCTAATGAGAGGCTGACATGTGGAACCTAGAAGCCTGACTAAACGGCTAACGCATCGAGCAACATTATGGAGTTCAAATCAGGGAGGCACGACCGAAAATTATGGTCCCCTAGAGACACTGATGTCCGGGACCCACACGCCTCAAAAGACTTCGGCGAGTCAACATCACGTGAGGAAACGAAAATCTTGCTTCTGCCACGCGCCAGCCGAGCTTCCTCCATGTTTTTAGCGGTTCCATCGTAGTAGAGGGCCAAGAAACCAGAAAATAAAAGTTTTCCAACGGCCACGGCCGAGCCAAGAATTTCGTCGCGAAAGACGCGCTTTCTACGACGACCGTCGGGCCAAGTCGTTGCGGAAGGTAACTTTTCTTGCAGTGTTGGCAAGACCCTGGCAGCGGGAAAAGCTTGAGCGATGGCCAGACGAAAAAGTGCATGCGGCGATGCTCGTGGAAGGTGTGCGGGGCGACACTTGGTCGATGACGGCAGACTCAAGGAAGCTCCCAATAGAGGATGGCGGGAGACGAGCTTGGCGTTGGTCCTAACAGCAAGGTCGGCAACACGGTGGCAGGGGCTCATGGTCTCGTAGGTGTCTAGTGGAAGAGGCCATGGCGAGGTGGCGGCCGGCGACAATGGGACGCGTGGCTGGAGCGGTCGAGGAGGGACAGGACGGGCCACAGGTGGCCATGGCAGCGACAGATGATGGTGAGGAGGAGTTCGGTCGAGCCTCTACAGCAGAGACCAGACAGGCGACATCGAGGTGGCCGGCTCCTAGTGGCGGTGCAGAGGAAAGCTAGCGCAGATGGCGAAAGGCGAGTAGGCAAGCCGGAAAGGGGAAGTTGGCAGCGACCAGGAGGATGCGGCTCTATTGAGGTCTCACGCAGGGCTTGGGGATCAAGCTCGTCTGCTGCAGTGGCATGGCGATGAAGTGGCCCAGGTAGGCGGCGACTCGGGAGAGAGGGCACATGGTGGATAGGCAGCGCACACATGAGGAGACACTGATAGCTGAGCTCTGCATCGAGGAAGGAGGACACGTTTGTGATGGGGTTGGTGGCCTCGATCCTAGGGAGTAGCAGACGGGTGAGGAGCTCGGGGTTGGAGACGAGTGGGGCGAGTGGCGTGGGACAGGGGAGGGTTGTGTGGAGAGGACGCGGGCCTAGGGTGGGGCCGGGCTCGCGTGAGGAGGCATGCGGGAGGGTGCGTGTAGGCAACGGGTCAGGTGGTGCTGTGGTCAGCAGTGGCGACACGATGTGGATTAGGTGGGGGCTGGGTAGCTAGGGTTTGGCTAGATCTAGTTTAGGGTTTGTTTCGGTCAGGGTTGTAGACTGCTAGTTGTTGGGCTTTGGGCCTGGCGGCTACCTCCCTAAATAAAAATAAACTTTAAAGTTATTATTTAAAAGACTTTTGTAATTAGTTTTTAGACAAATAAAATATCCATAACGACCGATTTTATAATTTGAATTAAAAAGGGGATACTCAGAAAACAAAGATAGGATTTTTAGAAAGTTTTAGGCAAACAAATGCATGATGACACTATGATGCCCAACTACAATGTGGCATGATGACATGAGCATGCGGTCATGATGATGCAAAAAATAAAACAACACACAATTTTCTAGTACTGGTTTTACCGGGGTGCTACACCGTCATCTCCAACTCATTTCACTCGCTTTGGACGGTACTTTATTTGGTCTTGTCCGGGCTCATGACTTCAGTCTCTTCACCATGGCATTCAAGTTGTGGTGCAGAGGGAGGTGCTGTCGATATCTATAGGATTTGCACAATCGGGGGCGGGTTACTGCTTCAAAGCATGGCACCAGGACAACCTTGGTTGGATCCGACGCTTCAACACATATATCTGACTTTGGTCACTAGATGAAGGTGACTCTCGCTTCGTAGAGGGTGGTGACTTCGTCGTGATGGGAATCGGGAGAAGGTGGCCATGGTAAGTGTAACATCCCAGGATTAGCACCCAGAAATAGAGAGGCCACATTTGTGTGCATTGCATTCATGCATAAGGAAATTTTCGCGCAAAACTAAAAGAGTGGAGGGATCAAGATCTCTCTTGTTCTAGTGGAAACATTGGGGCAAGTGCGATAGATTTCGACATGACCTCTATTGAAACTTTGTATTTTGAAGGGGAAAGTTATTCAAACATGAATTTTAATTTCAAATTTATTCAAATGAAGTTAGAAAATTCACAAATTGCATTAGGGAATATTTAAATACTTGGAGAAAATGGAATGTAAATTCTTGAATAAAGTAATATGATATGATAATAGATAATTAATAATTAAGAAATTAGAATAAATTAAGGAAATAATAAATTATAACTTTATTACATTAATACATATATTACAATGGTCTTACAATAAGTGAAAGAAAGGTTACTTTTATTACAATAATAAATATTACCTAAATATAAATTCAAGAAAACTACAAGTAACAAATTTCACAAGAAAGAACATTTAACTTTATTAATTAAATACAATATTATAAAGTCATATATAGTTGTCCAAGTTACAACAATAAGAAAACAGAAAAAGCCTAAACTAAAAGCTATGTTATTTCTTCATCTTGTATATCTTCATTCTTCACTTTGATTCCCGCCAAACATAACAAAAAGAAAACAGAACAAATATGAAAGAGGAAAGGTTTTGATTAGGATACTCTTAGGTTTTTGCAATGTAATGCATTGCTTTGCCTCATCATTGAGTTAAGAAAAGGGCAAGGTAGTAATCTGTTCTTATAATAAAAATTGCCTCAGTCCAGCATCATCGGCAGGGGAAAGTTTCATTAGATCAGTAAAAGGGAAAAGGTAAGAAACCCCAAGAAATAACATGATGTGCTTGATCTGATCCACAACCCACCACAGGCAAGCAGGCAGCTTACACACAGCTGCGTGTAAATGTGCCGTCGACACCAGGAGAGGGTTTACAGATAGTAAAATGGGAACAACCAGCACATGAAGTGCACAACGAAGGTACAGCCGTAGCTACTTGTCCAACATCAGTTTCTCCATAAAAATATGTTCCTACCTCTAGAGCACCACAAGATATCACTGGTTTCCACCAGTCCAACATCAGATCCATTATACCAACGTACCACATCACCAATAGATCCAATTCTTTCTCCACAACCAACTTGGCCATCTAGCAGATCTTGGAACAAGGAGGGAGAGTTTGAGAGGAATAAACTTACGCTATGTAGCTCAGGGAAGAACAAACCAAGATCACCAGGAGGGGGAGGTTCATAAGCCCAAGAAAGGTGTGATCAAGATCAACATCAGGAACTTAAGGAAGAGGAGGTCCATGTGCAGAAAAGGGCAGCAACAGCTGCACTAGAAGGAGACAGAGGAGAAGGCCACATATATTCATAATAGCTGGCAAGGATCAACCACTCAGACATCAACAAACCATCATCTTCCCAAGTCTACTCTGCAAAAGCAGGTTGACCATCCAACTCATGTATATCCGTTGTAAGTTATGAGCATGAGTGTTGTGTGAGGAGGAAAATCCTCAGAACTGCACCCAAATGGAGTGCAAGTTCATCACTGGATGAATTGAGGCTAACACAATATATGTATTATCCATAATATGGCTTCAGCATGTGCATCCTTAGTAGGGATAGACAGCTTAGCAATAGATCATACCATTTAAAATCTACTGTTGTGCACACTCCACATGGGAGGCACCACAACATCAGATCTAATAGCAGTAGCCACTAAGTTGTTCACCACCAAACATCAAGTACCAAATCTATTCTTATCAGACTTGTTTGAAATATACTATGGTGGAAGAGTACCCTCAAAGTTGTATACAAATGGTATACAGAATCATCCTAGGGTTTAAGGAAAAAAGGAGGCAACAATAGTATTTAATCCAAATATTAGTGGCCTTAGCCTTAGCATCATTGGCAGCCAATTAGAGTTCCTAGGAAGTTAATCCCAGCAGCCAGGGCAACAGATGCCACTAGTGCCTCAGTTTCCACATCACTGGCAAGGAAATAATCCACCTTGCTTTTCCTCATGGAATCATCAGGTGTATGATCTTAATAAATAAAGCCATTAGCACATCAGATCATGCTAAATAGGGTACCATTATGCACACTCCAATTGAGGCACCACAATGGTATCTACTGAGCAGAAGCCATACTACAGAGAAAACACCATCCCAAATAAAAACAACATCATCTTCCTAGCCAAATCATAGGAATCATTTCGATTAGATTCCTTCATCAGATAAACTGTATGAAATGATAGGAAATACTAAGTACAAGATCTAGGTAAGCATATATGGGTACAATAGAGCTGTAGCACAAAAAGTTAAGTCAAGTCACTATGTTCCATGAAGCAATAGTAAATTGCTAATGCAAGGAAGCATTATACTATACACAAATCAAAACAAGATTGGAATAAGTAAGGCAATTATACAGAAGCATGTTTTTAGGATATATCAATGCACCTATAGCTACACAACCCTACCACCATTGGCAGTAGACCCAACAACCTAAGTCAGTGTCATAAGGGCACTTAATCATTGAAATCAAATTAACAGTAGATGATGCCTTAGCAGCATCACATCCTCTCCACCAAAATACCACATACACCAGCAGAGTCATCGGCTCGATGGCCGGTCACATAAACATTACCTAGACCACAAGTAGACAAGAAAGCCAATGTCGGGGTTGTGGACAATACCATTTCACCAGTATCGAAGAGAGAAGTAATCCCGTACCATCACCAGAATCCACCATTACCTCAGCCAAATCCAAAAGCAGCAAACCATGGTTGTCGGGGTTGCAGGTATCCCTGCCATCCCACCGGAACCAAGGACAAAGTAGACAAGAGGAGGAGACCGAACGGGAGCACCAAAGACCGAGGATGATGGCCCATGGCCATCCTCAAACATCATCAGTAAGAATGAGAGCTAGAAGACCATGCCAATAAGCCTAGCCGAGGCTAGGGTTCCATAGGAAACAGAGAGGAGGCACCCAAGTGCGAAGGAAAGGGAATCAACAGTAGGAGGCAATGGAGAAGGGCTAGAGAGCTTGTGTCGGGGAGCAACAATGTCAGCGAGGGCCGGAGCCGACCGGATCAACGCTAGCGGTAACGCCAGGCCTGAACAGAAACGCATTGGGGCCGAACTCGATAGTGCCTCAAAGACAAATCAAATTGTAGGGCCAGATCGGCCAGTCGATGGTGGAGCTTCAGCATCAGGTGGCGGCGGCCACAACATATTGGTTCCACCGGAATCAAGTAGACGGTGGAGGCGGTGCGGTGTGTGGCGGGGACATGAGAGGGGAGTTGAGGTTGGGGTGTGGTGTCCGTGCATGTAAGTGAGATGAGAGAGGATAGGGGTTGGGCTGGTGAGGGGTTTGACCCTAGGCCCAACTGGGCCGGGTTGGGCTTAACCAGCCCATGGGTCAAAAGTAATTTTATATACCCTTAAATCCTTTATAACTAAATACTAAGTCCAAATCCATAACTTGGATCTATAATAAAACATAAGTGTAACTTATAAAACTGTTTTAAAATCACAAATCCAAACTAAACCAACAATTTTAAGTAAATTTAAAACATCATTCACTTATAATAAAAGTGAATATGTTTTATAACCATTCTTAAACATGATTTCAAACCCTAACAATTTAATAAGATCATCTAAAATTGCTTTCTTTAATAAGTCACATCAATTTCATAATAGCAAATTGCATTTAAACTCATCATGCACTTTAATTGGAAGTGAATGATCTCACACTCTTAAATATACTTCTTACAAAATTTAGAACTTATTAATAACACTTATATTCCACCTTTATGAAATAATAAGAAATGAACCACTTATATTGCGATGCCATACCCAAAACCTATAAGTTTCCACAACAAGTGTCATGATGGTTGAAATTTAATAATGAATTGCTCCTGGATAATTATAGTTAATAAGAAACCCTAAAAATATAACTTTAAGTTTAAATGCTTTTACTTTGTAAAGTAATCTTTTACTCAAAAGTGATTCTTCTAAAGTAAATACAAATGAACTCCACATTTGTCTATAACCCTCTAAATTGTAATAGAAAGCTTGGATAGAAGAAACTCTGAATCATTCACCAACACTTGAGTGCTCTAGTATTGAATATTACTTGTTACTTTTACATATTGTTTCACAGACTCTCACAAGCCTTAACAAGAAGCACAAGTGTGAAACTAGTATAAAAGTGCAACACATTCCAAAGAACTCATCATGAACTCCAAACACTAGATCAGATACGACTATTCTAGGGATTCGCGTTTATCAAACTTCATTACATTACTTATGCATAATTACATCCTGCTTCTTTAAACATTAGTCCTTACCGGACCAATGATGCTATTTATAGATTTTTGGATTTATATTGTTTCGAAGACCGTGATCGCATATTCTTGCAATCACAAAAGGCAAGTTCGCACTTGCTCATGTCCTTTGGTTATTTTCTATCAAATACTTGTAACTCAAATGTTGTCATCACCTGCATTTCAAAAAGGTCAAAAACACTATTTTCATATTTATATGATTATGGATTATTTACCAAGTGGTAATAATCTACTGATATAGTTCCAGTGGTAAAGGAACATAATATCCACTACAAGAAAAGTTGGCTTTTACAATGGATGATTTTCGTGGCTGAAGGCCCTTTTTCGTGGCTAAAAAGTCTTCTACGACGGATGCCCTTCGTGGTAAAAGCCCCGTCACAAAAGAATATACCACGTTTTTTTTCCTGATCGTGGTGGATCGCAACCTTCAGCCACGAAAACTTATTCCGTCGTAGATCTATTTGCCAGCCACGTTGACTGTTGATGTCATGCAAACTACCACGTGGGAGCCGCCATTAGCGGCCAGTTTCCGCCGTTAACAGGCATAGAAACCGTGGCGAAAGCCAGACCCAGTCAAGGCCTGCTAAATACTAACTGGGCCGGCCCATTAGGAGAGCCCAATAAGAAGATGGCCCATTACTATTTTGTCCTGCACTGTTTGAAATGGGCCCAAAGTTGCAGCCAACAGTGGCCCGCGAACTTTCTAGCCCAATTCTGTTTTGGCCTAAAGAAGGCCCATGATGGTCCAACACTCTGGGGCCCATTAGCAGCCTGCACCAAGTCGCTCCTGTACATTTAAGGCTTGCGGGTGGCCCATCACTATTTATCACAGCCCATCGTGGGCCGCCTACTAATGACCCTTGTCTGAAATGGCCCGTTACTGTTCAGGCATGTTACTGTCTGGGCCTTTCACTGTTCTAGGCTTTACCTGTTTAGGCCCACAAACGGCCCTTTACTATTCTAGTCTTGTAAATATGTCGGTCTGTTAATGCCCTTGCCTGGAAATTTCTCGGGCCATTACTGTTTTGGCTTGTCACTATTCTGGCCTTTCACTGTTGCGGCCCTTTACTGTTGAGGTCGGCTACTATTTTGGCCTGTTACTGTTCTGGGCTTTCAGGGTTTCTTGCCTATTACTGCGATGGGCTGTTTCTGTTACGGCATGCTACTGTTAAGGCCTATTACTGTTATGGCATGTTACTATTATGACCTGTTACTCTTACGTCCTGTTACCATTATGGCCGGTTATCATTATGGCCTGTTACTGTTACGTCTAGTTACAACTTGTAGGTCGGCCCACTATGTTTATGGCCTTTTACGGTTTCAGACTTTTTTGAAACCCATGCCAATATCATAAAACGTCTATATAATCCAGCATTTTTTACTGTTCATCATCGGCCGAATACACGACAGGCCAATAACAAAGCACGGTACTATTCCTTAATCGACCTGCCTGGCGTAGTTACCGTAACGACTACTGCAATGTGTGGACAGTGTCAACTAAATGCATATATGGCCTACGCGAGTTATCTAGATATTACATCAGATGCAAACTTCTTAAAATTATTACATATTATCAAATCAAGGGAAAGAAAAATCGGCAATTCAGTTGACAATCAAGTTGATAGCAGAGTCCTTAATTGATCACCTACATCTTCCTTTGAGTGTAACAGCTACATTGGAGGAGACATGATCTTGCAGCCCCCTCTTTGGTGGCGATAGCAATAATTGCAGCCTAAAACTAAGTACTAACATGTTAATACATCAAACAAAACAAACTACTCATTTGACTAATATGACAGGAGCTATGATCTGGAGTTTAAAAATGGTCAATGGTTCAATTATTGACCAACACGTCAAATAAACAAGATAAGCAAGCTTGCATTAAACAAGTGTGCCTACCATGAAACGAGCAATCAAAAAATGTGTGTGTGTGGCTTCGAATTTCAGCAAAAATAAACTAGCCAGGTCATTTCAACAATATATATGGAAGCAGTTCTATACCCTAAAATGCAAGAGATGTCGGGTGACTCAGAATTTGCGCTGAGACACAAAATGGCATGGAGTTACTATCATAGCGAAGAATGAACCAGATAGAAATTATAACCGCATCATACGAGAACATGTAGAGCAGGAATGCAAACAACGAATGAACTATATATTGTAGAGGATAGTTATGTCGTGACTTAGGACGAACCAGACCCAGAACCAGATGCAAGATATAATGGCGTCGCTCGTGAACCTATAGAGCAGGATAAACAAGCATTAGAAAAGTGTGCCTAGAATGAAATGAGCAATCAAACAAAGTGTTTCTTAGAATTTTAGCAAATATAAACAAGCGAGGTCATTTCAGCAAATATATATGGAAGAAGTGGCATCTCCTGGAATGCATAATCATTGGGTGACTTAGAATTTGTGGTGAGCTACACAATGGCATGTAGTTACTATCATAGCTAAGAATCAACTAGATAGAAATTATAATGGCATCATAAGAGAACTTCTAGAGCAGGTATGCAAACCACGAGTGAACTACATAGTAGAGGACAGTTATGCCGTTGTCAGGATGAACCAGCACCAATAAGGAATTAATGGCATCCCTTGTGAACCTATAGAATAGGCTATGCAAACTAACATGTTCATTGTTCCATTTTGAGCTATATGCAAGAAAAAGGAAATAGTTAGTGATGCAGCTTTTAAAGAAGCAGATGGCAACAACAAAATTATAATCGAATTAGTATGAAGAGTTTAAACAGCTACTACATGAATAGCAAAACGATGCCAAGGAGGAAGTAATAGCAGGAACTGATCTTAGGACGAACCAAATAGATTTAGCAATTGTAGAGAAAGGAATCCACACTAATATTTTCCGCTGACTTCAGATTTTGCAAGAATTACACGGTAGCAGGCAATTACTGTTGTATGGAGTAGCTAAGAACATGTGTATGAAAAAATAACAGGCATGTCCATGACTTGAAATTTGTAGAGCAGCAAATGAAAACCAACATTTCTAATGACCTTATATGTACTAGCACGAAGAACAGGCATGCCCACTGACTTCTATGTACGAGCACGATGACAAAAATGCAGTTCACTGCGACAGGCTTGAACCTGCTATACTGCTGACAAAACAAAAACGGGTTGCATATTTGGTTAACCTTGGTCAGAGAGGCGTTTAAGCATCGTCGGTACCGTGCGGGTGACGTCCAGGTCACCGAGGGTGCTGCGGTTGTGGTGGTTGTTAGCGTCGGGGAAGCAGATCTTGTGTTGTCGATGCCGGCTTGAGCGTGGTGGACGAGAGTGTTGCTGAGGCAGATCCAATGTAGTGAATGGAGACGGCCGAACAGCTGGTCTAGAGCGGTGGACATGGAACTCCCTGAACTAGATCACATCTGGTGTACACCGGTGAAGCGGATCTGGTACGGTTGGGTAGCTTTTGGTGACCGGGAAGTAGAGCTTGGGCGGTCGATGACTCCATCGGCATGGTGAACGACACCGCAGCTCCGGTGCAGTAGCAGAGAGACCCAGTGAACCAGATGCGGTGGGTGAGCATCGGTGAAGCGGCTCCGCGGCAGTGTATGAGACCGCTGCTCAAGCGGGTCCGGCCACCGTGGAATTGCCGTCGGCTGGTGCGCGTCATCATCGTGGAGGTGAGGGGGTAGGAGAGAGGGGGCTGGGATTTTTGGAAGGACCAACGGGAAATTTTGGGCGAATCCGGACTAAGGAGGTGATAATAAACGGAAATTACGATTGTGCGCCCCAAGATACTAACTTTAGCTTGCCCATAGGGCGTCAAAACAATGGGTAGAATCGGAATTTTGAAGTCAAAAGTTTTTGAAACTGAGGGGCGGGAAATGCTTCAAGATTGGTGTGTGATTTTGTTGCTTGATTGAGATATTGAATTTGGCGACCGTCCATCTAATAACAATATAAAAATGGTACTGCCTCGGTGGGATATTTTGCCTCAAAGTTTTTGAAACTGAGGGGCGGGAAATGCTTCAAAGTCAGTGTATGGTTTAGCCGCTCGATTGAGATTTTAAATTTGACAAGCACCCATCTGATAATAATACAAAAATGGTACTGCCCTGGTGGGAGATTTTGCCTCAAAGTTTTTGAAACGGAGGGCAGGAAATGCTTCAAAGTTGGTCTGCGGTTTTGCCGCTTTATTGAGATTTTGAATTTGACTAGCACCCATCTTCTGATAATAATACAAAAATGATACTCCTCCGGTGGGATATTGTGCCTCAAAGTTTTTGAAACAGAGGGGCGGGAAATGCTTCAAAGTGGGTGTGCAGTTTTGAGATTTTGAATTTTGCTAGCGTCCATGTACTACTAGTAGTAGTAAAAAAAGGTGGTAGAACGTACAACTATATGGTCAGGAATTCATGGCCGAGAGTCACATCAACTGATCATCCATATAACCACATTTGAGGTACTCCCTGTGTTTGGTATTACTAGGCTGGAGTAGTACTAGTTTAGAGAATTAACTTCACCTACTCGCTTTATAGCTAGTTATTGCATGCAGTAGTAATCCTAAAATCCAGCCAATGCATTTGGCCACCGCATCTAATTGAAAACATGCAAGCCAATGAATGCACTCCCGTTTTAACAACATGATCGACCAGGAGCATTACACGATGTGGTGGTTCACATTTTATGGTCAACTAGAGGAGTAATTGAGAAAAACTAGGAGCATTAATTGGTCCTCCGGCCTAGCAATTGAGGCTGTAGAATAATTAAGAGGTATATACACCTTTAGTCCCACATCTTGCATCGTGAGAGCGTTTTAGTCCCACATATTGAAAAATGAGCAATACTAGTCCCTCAACTTATATCTCGAGAGCATTTTAGTCCAATTTAATGGAATTATAGTGAATTTGACTTAATTTGTCCACAAATGATGTTGATTTTTTTTAAATGACCCCTCTATCATTTTTATGTCATTTGTGTCCCTATGCGGACTGATAAGTGGGCCACCTATTAGTAGACGGACAAATAAAATAGTTAAATCTCTAAGAGGAGAATGGATTCGAACTTAACACTTTTGTACAACAACACACACCCACAAGCCACTATGTAGGTAGATGCCCACGACTACTCATGTAAGACGAGGAGTACTTGAGAGGACATAATTATGCCAGACGAGGAGTACTTGGGGGAAAGTAATTATTTATACAATAAAAAAGCACAGACGAATGCAACAAATGCTCACGTCTATGTTGGCACAGTCCATAATATCAATTGTATAGCTTTGTCGTTAACCTAGTAGCTAGCTGTAGTGTCTAGAATAAACTTGAGTTTTTTCTTATTCGCAAAAATGAAAAGGAATAAAGTTGAGTATTTATTCTAGCCCAGAACGCATATTTTTGAATATCCAAAATAAAGAACACATCAGCCAGAGCGCTCTTCAGTTAATCACTTTTGTGTGCATGTTGTAGTGGCAAGGTTGATTTCTTCAGTAGCGCATGTAATCAGTTCGATACCCTACAATGCATTGGTAGTTTTTATTATTTGTTTTCTTATTCATATCCTCCTATCAAGTCATACCAAGGTCACAACTGGTAGGCAGAAAATACACAGGGGTCATTTTGCAAAAATTATGATGCCATATGTCACTTCTAGAATTAGTTACGACGAATTCAGACAAAATCACAGAAATTTGATTGAATTGGACTAAAAATATTCCTGGTTACAAGTTGTGGTGCTAGTGTTGCTCACTTTGCAAGATGTGGGACAAAAACGCTCCCGTGGTGCAAGTTGTGGGACTAAAAACGTATATACCTCAATAATTATGACGGTGCCATTGAAAGAACATGAGGTTTTTAGCTTCACGGAGCATATAGCCGATCCGGCTACATGGTGAGCATCCAAGGGCATAGCCAAAAAGCGAAATTGAAGAATGGAAAATGCCATGCAAAAAATGGAAAATGTCCTACGTTTGTGTGTGCCCTGAGGGACCAGGGAGCGCAGGTTTTCTTCTTAGATTTTGGGATAATTAAATATAATGAGGTTATGATACTACTACTACTAGTATCATCCTACACCTACACACTCGCATGCTCCCAGGAGTCGTAAGATAGTGTGCACGACCGTTGTACCATAATTAGTGCGTGTGCGCATGCGCGTGCCCGTGCCAGTTTGATGAAACGTGCTTGCGGTTGCTGTGTGCATGCCGTCGTCTCGTTTCCACACGATTCGCTTGGCTTTCCCAGGCCTTTGTTTAAATGTGTGTCTCTGGAACCGCTTCCTGAGCCAGTCGGTGGGACCGAGACCACACGAACGCCATCATCCATGACCGGCAAGAAGCAGGAGGACTCGCCATGGGCTGGTCTCCCTGAGGGACTCGTCTCGAAGATAGGTGACATCTTCCTTTTGACGAACGACTTTGACTACTATGCCGCCTTTCAGGTAGTCTGCAGCGCCTGGCGCGGCTTCATGGATGATCGCTTTATGCCGGCCAACTGGATTGTTCTAGAGCACCAGTTGTCGGAGGAGTATCGGGTAGAAGACGCCGCCATCACGTTGCTGAACATGAGAACTAGCCACCACCTTGAGAAGAAGATTAGCCGGGTTATTCCCAGGTGCTTTCTTTATATTCATCTGTATATATGTGATCCTTATTTTGCATTCACATCCTATACTATCTGTTTTTCAACTTTTGTTTCTTTGTCCACTTGTTGCCCAGGGTTTTGCTCCATGGTTTACCTTGATTGAATTTCAATCTTTTTACCTTGACTGAATCTCTGTTTCTACTCCCTCTATCTCTTGAAGGTACTTTTATGTCGGTAGCATAACCGACGGCCTCCTTGTGATTGGACAGATGGTGCAGCCGTACAAGACCCGGTTGTACAACCCCTTCTCAGGCGCTATCAAGCGCCTGAGGGTGGAGATACCGACCGAGCAGGTGGCTTCTGTCGTTGTGACGATGTTCCCGTCGTTGATGGTGTTTACATCAAACCATCAGAACACCACCATTCGGTGGGCGGATGAGAGCACGGAGGAAGGGAGTTGCCCGGTCTTTGGTGAAAGGTGGTACTCGCCGTATGACTTTGCAGAACTCCAGAGCATGACTTCTTACGCGGGTGATGTTTTTGTTGTAGATAGATACGGGTCTGTCCTCTCGACTATGTGTGATGCTGCTCATGGAGATGTCCAGCTGCAGTGCTCCGCATGAACCCTGGAGATGCATCCCACCATTATAGGCCTTGTTTTGGGCTGCCAGTTCCTAGAGAATCATTTTTACCTCGTCGAGTCCGACGGGGAGTTGTTGTTCGTTGTGAGTGGACCGGTCTATGGCGGTAGGCCGGTTGTTTACCGGGTTGATACCCAGAACCGTGTCCTTCAGCCGGTCAGAGGCATCGAAAGCCGTGCTCTCTTCGTTGCTGACAATCGGTGCGACTGTGTCGACAGTGCCAGGGTACCCACGGTGCAGGCCGGCAGCATATCCTACGCAGACCTATCCGAGATTAGATCTTACAACTTTGAGGCTCTTGCGTGGGAAGAGGAGCCAAGTGTTGTATATGGGTATGGAGTAGGAGGATTATGGATAAATGACCGTTCATTTGAACTCGATCGATTGCTGGCAGAGTATTGCAGAATCGTCGATCATTCTGAGCTGTAGATGGTGCCGCCTTATGGCGAGGATGGTACCACCCACTACGATTACTAAGACGGCTATCCATCAAATTGATGGATTGTGTGGGTATTCTCCTGATGTATTCTCTTTAGGTCAGCTCTTTATGTGTTCACTTTGTTGAGTGAATGTCTATGAATTTTGCAAGTTCTATGGTGCCCGTGTAATACAATGGACGTTCTCCTTGTTCTGGTAGATCGTGTGTTGTACCTCTTACAATTTCACTGTTTTTTCATGTGTGCATCCCGAGACATGTAGTAATTCTGATAAATGCTTAGTTTGTAACAATCCTCAAAGAACTTACAACTGCAAATTACAGTAGATTATTACAATCCTCAGTAAACTTGATAGTAATAAAATGAAGCATAAAAGTTGCATCAGAGTCCAGACAACTAAAGAAACACCATAACTGGTGTTATAGAAAAGGTCTCTATGGAGCTTGCATCCCGAGACATGTAACAACTAGCTTCCCATGAGAGCTACAGATGAGATTATTAAGTATGTTCTATGTTAAAGCTTGAATATTTTTCAATTCATAAAAGTCTTTGCGTGCTATGGTGATTACTAAATTGTTTTGTTGGCTTCTTTCTCAACAATATAACGGGTATCTTGGAGGGCATCCTCAAATAATGTTTTGGCTGAAAAACGAGGAGCAGTCGAAGCTGTGTGCAATGAGCAATAGGTATTGTCACTGCTGCTGTGTGAAACAAAATCTAAACTTGGAGAAGCGGGTCTTTGTTCGGCATTCAGTGGGTCATTTGCAGCCTGAATAAACACAAAACAAGTTATAACAGCATTACCATGCAATCACACCACCATGAATTTTAAATGTGTCAATGCGGTAATATATAAGGAAGGAAGCAATTAACAGTGGTGGCTCATACATCTATTTCTTCTTGAATAAGTGGACCAACTGGCGCCATGGAGCGATGCGAGCATGTGCTGCTCCGTGAAATGACTGCTCTACTTGAAGATGGCTGAGACCAAGACAAAACAAGTTACTTAAACAACAGACTTGGGAAACAAACTACAAGTTCATTTTGAATAACAATGCGAGCAATCAACCAAAGTACCTGATGCAGACTGCTCAAACTAGAATGTGCAGAACATGAATAAAACGAATATTAAAACTAAGCCATTATGTTTCTCATATATAAACTAGCCAGGAACTACACAACCAAATCTTCCACTGATTTAATCCTGAACAAAAAAAGAGTAACTCAGCCAATAAAAACACATCAATTGTGAGCCTCGAATATGCTAGCCAGTTAATTTCAGACAAACAATGAATCAAGCAATCATACATTGAATTATTCATGAATAGCCAGATAATTTCAACGCTTCGGTGGCCTGAGAACAACAAACTAAACCATCAAGTGCCTCTTAATAAAATAGCCAATTGATGTAATTATGATACACAGTAGATACAAGAGTGAGATGAACTGCACATAGTTCCTTATGATACATGTGTGGATCTTATCGCTAGTGTGGTCTTGTTCTTATTATCAAACAACTCATATGCAATACACCCGGCCTCTCCATATCTAGGAAATTGAACTAAGCACATGGAACAAAATCAGACCCTAGTGGGGCTAAAATGTTTGACACTAATTTTTGGCAAAAAAATGAAAACAAGAAAGACAAATGGTAAATTTAAGCAAACAAAAAATGTGGCAAGGACCAAACTTTGGGTGGGGGGCCTTACGGTAGGTGTTACACGAGATCTACGGCGGCTCGTGTGGACGGGCGGAGTTTGTACTCCATTGTTCCTCCTCTGCATAAAGGTAAGGCCAACTGTAAATACAAACAGGTTCCAACATGATATACGTTGACATGAAGTGAAACAAAAGTGATGGGGTCTTACGAGATTATAGGATCCATTCACTCTATGATATTGTATGCAAACTGAGGCTGCTCCTTGCATAATAACAACAAACAGTTTGAGCCACAGGTTAAGAGGGATCAAATCGATAGTACATAATAGTCAAATAGTATGATGTGTGTAAACATGTAGTATAGGATAGCAGGACAATAGCATGATGGAAATACTATAGTTCGTTAATTGGCGAATGAGAGAGATATTATATAATCATATCTCATGTGGACAGGTACAGCAGAGAAGGTAAACAAATATGTTAAGTGACTAATAATTCACAAAGAAATAGTACAGTACATAAAAACAGTTGAATGCATGGATTTTAAGCATAACCACAACGGGTTAATTTAGTACTCCCTCCGTTTCAAAATATAAGATGTTTTAGCTTTGTGAAAAGAGTGCATCTAAACCTCTTTTAGTGTGTAGGTTCATCTAGGTTTGACAAAGCTAAAGCATCTTATATTTTGAAATAGAGGGAGTACATAACAGGTGTATATCAACTAAAGAACCTGTTAGTTAGGAAATTTAGCACGAATACAGTACATTGCCAACAAACAAATCGTGCAGGGAGATCTAGTTTTACCTCAGTCAGGGCAGCGTCCAGGCCTCCTCCGCATCCTCCCAGGTCATGTCGAGGCCGCTGAAGGTGCTACGGTCGTAGTGGGTGTCGATGACGGGGAAGCAGATCTTGGGTGGGCGAGGATACAAGCAGAACGCTGGACCACGGCATCCATGGAGAAGATCCTAGGCTGTCGATGATGTGCTCAGCACGGCGGACAAGAGGGTTCATTGAGCATATCAGGTGTGCGGGTATGTCGGCTAAAGTGCAGCGAGGATGTTCCGGCCGGTGATGTATTCCTGGAGGAGAGAGAGGGGGAGGGCGTGAGGTGGGGTTGGGTTTAGGTATTGCTAGCACTATACTGGGAAAATTACAAGAGAAGCCCCCCACCCACCGAATTTAATTGGGGTCAAATGGGAATTTCGAAGTATCTGAAATTTTGGGGCACGAACTATGTCCGGATACGCGGGATCGTTTTCAAAAGGTGTTCAAAATTTTCATGATGCAATGTCTTAGCTAGAAGTCGAACCACTTGTCAAAAATCTCTGTGGTTTTTGGTATATTAATTAACCGCTCGATGGGTACCTCCAAAACCTTTTTTCATAAAACTTTTGAGGCAACCTACAATTTATTACTTTAGTTCAAATTTGACCTAATTTCATTAAATTCAAGAGTAATCTATCGCACTTAGTTGTAGCTCAAGTTTGACCTAATTTCATTAAACTGTCAATATGCAAAATCTTAGCAAGTAAGATGAACCTATCGTCAGAACTCTCTTTTGGTTTCTGATAGTATATTAATTGACCCCCCACGCGCCCCCTCCGATGGGTACCTCTAAGAGCTTTTTCGTAAAACTTTCAAAGAAACCTACATAGTTTACTTGTAGTAGTTCAAATTTTACCTATTATATTTTTTTTTCTTTTCCTATTATAATTTTATATAGTGATGATATGCCATATGTCTATTATCTGAGTCTCACGTGCAGGGCATGTGCAATTTACTAGTACTTGTAGTTTCAAATTTGACCTAATTTCGAAAAATCGACATAAAGTCATTCTAATGGGCGGAGTTAGCTGGGAACTTTGAAAACTCATAAAACATGGGAATCGTTGATACAACATGTTGGTCCAATATATATGTATGTAAACCGGGCTTGTGGCATTCAGATCCAATATTCTTCGGACTTTTCTATAGGAAAAAGAACAACCTCGCTCGTATTCTTCACTCGGAAAATGAAGAATTGAATGTTCTTTCTTGATAGTTGGAAACTCACACCGACGACACTGTTTACTACAAGAAGATGCACCGATGATCTACCTATGAAAAGACATTTAATTCAAGAGCAATCTATGGCGTTTACTTGTAGCTAGCTCAAGTTTGACCTAATTTTGATAAATTATCAATATCCAAAGTCTTAGCAAGAAGTTGAACCTATCATCGAAACTCTCGCTGGTTTCTGGTATATTAATTTTGAACCCTCGATGGTACGTCCAGAAGCTTTTTTGTAAATCTATCAAAGAAAAACCTACAATTTACTTGTAGTTTCAAATTTGACCTAATTCCGAGATATCGACATAAAGTTATTCAAATGTGCAAGGTTAGCTATAGGAAGCTTAAAAACCCATAAAACATGGAAATCGCAAGTACAACATGTTGTCGATCCACTATATATATATATGTCTGTCAGCTTGGCTTATGGAATCCACATCTTACGAAAAACAACAACTAACCTCGTTCGTCTTCACTCGGAAAACGTAGAATTCAATGTTCTTTCCTAGTAGTTGGACACTCACTCCCACGACACTGCTTACTACTAGAAAATGCACCCATCTACCTTTGAAATGACAATTAATTCAAGACCTATCTATCGCGCTTACTTGTAGCTCAAGTTTGACCTAATTAATTTTGTTAAATTGTCAAGATGCAAAATCTTAGCAAGAAGTTGAACCTATCGTCAAAACTCTCGTTGTTTTCAGATATATTAATGGTAACCCCTCAATTGGTACCTCCAAGTTAAAAGCTTTTTTGTAAAAATTACAAAGAAAAACCTACAATTTACTTGTAGTTTAAAATTTGACCTAATTTCGATAAATCGACTTAAAGTCACTAAAATGCGCAGAGTTAGCTAGGAAGTTTGAAAGCTCATAAAATATGGGAATCACAAGTACAACATGTTGTCGATCGACTATAAATGTCTGCCAACTTGGCTTGTCGCATCCACATCCAATATTCTTTGGACTTTGCTTTACGGAAAATAACAACTCGCCTCGCTCGTCTTCACTCGGAAAATGTAGAATTGAATGTTCTTTCCTGATAGTTGGAAAATCACACTGACGGTATTGTTTACTACAACAAGGTGCATCGATCTACCTCTCAAAATACATTTAATTCAAGAGAAATCTATTGCGCTTACTTGTAGCTCAAGTTTGACCTAATTTCGTTAAATTGTCAAGATGCAAAATCTTAGCAAGAAGTTGAACATATCGTCAAAACTCTCGGTCTTTTATGATATATTAATTGTGACCCCTTGATGGGTAACTCCAAAAGATTTTTTGTAAAACTTTCAAAGCAACCTACAATTTACTTGTAGTTTCAAATTTGACCTAATTTCGATAAATCCATATAAAGTCATCTGGTCAAATGGGCAGACTTAGCTAGGAAGTTTGAAAATTCATAAATAAAACATGCGAATCGTTGGTACAACATGTTGGTCCACTATATATGTCGGTAAACTTGGCTTCTTGCATTTAGATCCAATATTATTCTTCGAACATTTCTTGATGGAAAAGAACAACCTTGCTCGTCATCACTCAGAAAATTGAGAATAATGAAATCTTATTTCCGGATATAGTTCAAAAATCACACAGTACCAACGACACTATTTACTACAAGAAAATGCACCCATCTACCTCTCTGAAAAGTCATATATATCAACAGCAATCTATCGCGCTTACTTGTAGCTCAAGTTTGACCCAATTTCGTTAGATAGTGTCATGCGATGCAAAATCTTAGCAATAAGTTAAACCTGTTGTCAAAACTCTCAGTTGTTTCTCTTATATTGATTATGACACCCCCTGATCAGTACTGTACCTCCAAAAGCTTTTTCGTAAAACTTTTAGATCAACCTACAATTTAGTTATAGTTCAAGTTTGACCTAATTTTGATAAATCAACATATAGTCATTCAAGTGGGCGGAGTTAATTAGCTAGGGAGTTTGAAAACTCAAAAAACATATGGGAATCGTAAGTAAAACACGTTGGTCTACTTAATAGATCCATATTCTACTTCGAGCTTTCTTTACGGCAAAGAACCATCTCATCATCACTCGGAAAACTGAGAATTTTATTTCCTGATAGTTGTAAACTCACACTGATGACATTGTTTACTACAAGAAGATGCACCCATCTACCTCCAAAAATACATTTAATTCAAGAGCAATCTATCACGCTTACTTGTACCTCAAGTTTGACCTAATTTCATTAATCGACAAGAAGTCACTAAAGTGTGCGAAGTTAGCTAGGAAGCTTGAAAAATCCTAGTACTAAAAACTTGGGTATTACGTATAAGAAACTATGGTCTAGTTTGTTTGATAATTGGGATAGTTGCATTTTCTTTTAACTGTGGTAGGTCTCGTAGGAGCGAGGTGCTTGAGAGTTAACACGGTCGGTGGAAGTACAAGTTACATCAAGGAACTCATAAAAATGAAAATTGCACCCAAGTCCATGCATTTAGCACAAGGACCCTGAAACTGAGCACGCATACTAGCGTTCATCGTGCTAAAGACTATTAGTAGAATCTTTGTAGATGCTAAGAATGGAAAAGAAGATCCAACGGTTAGCAATGTTTGGATTTGCCGGTCTTGATCCAATGGTCAATGTTTCAAGTTATCCGTACACTATATAGTGGTATGGTATGGTATTGTAAGAGATAAGATAAGATAAAGATAAGATAAGAAGTATTGCGAATGGCCATGGACCAAAGTGTTTTGAGTAACCTTTCCTCCCGATATTTGGGAAGCAAGTAAAAATTTCGAAAACTAGAAAAGTTTGAATTATTTTGCCGCCACAGACCATAGTGGTTTCCTTCCTATGTACTCCTCGTCCGTACTCCACACCAACGCGGCTGCCGAACACGCTAGAGACATAAAGCTGTCGTACCAAGGCACACGTGCACAACACCATGCTATGAACGAGGGAGATCAGCCGGGCCAGTGCGCGAGGGGAAACGGTAGGAGAGAGGGAGGATGGATGGTGAGAGGCAGCGAAGGAGAGAGAAAACACACAATTTGTTTTGCGTGCATAGGTCCTGAAATTTACTAGTACTAGCATAGTGTAGTACACTGTAAGGACGCAGGAGTACCTCGTGTCAGAAACCCATTGATACATTGCAAAAGTATCTATAATTTTTTATGTTCCATGTTTGTTTTATATCTACTTTCTTATATTTTGTCCATACTTTGGAGTACTTTTACACATTTTCTGGAACTAAACTATTAACAAGATGCCATAGTGCCAGTTGCATATTTTCTTCTGTTTTTTGGTTCCAGAAAAGCCAGAAAATGAATATTCTCGGAATTGGACGTGACAAAAGCCAAATTCGATATTTTACCGGAAGACTCACGGAGCCAGAAGACGAGGCGGAGAGGGGCCAGGGGCTGGCCACACCATGTAGTGGCGCGGGTCCCCTGGCCACGCCAACAGGTGGTGGGGGCCCTTGGTACACCCTCTGACATCGCCCCTTCGCCTATAAGAAGCCTCCCGATGAGAAAACCCTAAATAATCTAGGAGAAAGCAACGGAAACCTCCACAGCATCGCCGCCACCGAAGGGGAGATTCGGGGAACAGAAACTCTCTGTTCCGAAACCCTGCCAGGACGGGGAATTTCCCCCGGAGCCATCTCCATCAATCTCCACCACGATCTCCATCACCATTGCTGATTCCGATGATGATGAGGGAGTAGTTCTTCCTCAAGGCTAAGGGTTCTACCGGTAGCTATGTGTTCATCTCTCTCTATGTGTGATCATATTGTGATCATGAGCTTTGTAATCAAGTAGATCAAGCTTGCTACTCAAGTGCTTTAATAGATCTCTAGCTCTCCTCACGTGTGTTAAACTGATAGCGTGCACATCATGGTGGCACTTAGGCTAGAGATAACAAATACTTGCTATGAGTTATATTTGGATTTGGATGTCTCTATGAAATTGTGGTGTTTGTCGGAACCATCTAGCGTTCAAAGTGATAGTGAGGGGTTATCTAGATGGGGAAGCGAACTTGGAGGAGTGCTGTTATAGCCCTACCATGGATTAGAGTGTCCAAACGGAGAGTACTTCAGAGTAGTATCATGAAGAGAAGATATTTATATGAGAGTGTTCACTAGTGAAAGTATGATCCATAGGCCTTGTTTCTAAGCATTGAAACACCGTTTGCAACTAGATTTGTTACATGTTTGCCTACTTCCATCTTTATTTCAGATTGCCTTTAGTCTCTTCCTACCCGTCAAGCTCTTTTCTGGCACCGTTACCACTTATAATTATCCATACCACTTGTATTTCACTATCTCTTCGCCGAACTAGTGCACCTATACACCTGACAAGTGTATTGGGTGTATTGGGGACACAAGAGACTTCTTGTATCGTGATTGCAGGTTTGCTTGAGAGGGATACCTTTGACCACTTCCACCCTGCGTTCGATAAACCTTGGGTAATCCACTTAAGGGAAACTTGCTGCTGTTCTTGTTTTTATTCTCACTAGTTAGGCTTAATGGAAAACAACAACAAAATTAGAGAGCTTTATAGTATTTATCTTGAGTTAGGACATGAAGTGTTTGAAGAGAAAATTAAAAAACCTATGGAACTTTATTTGCATGCTAATAGCAATGTTATTAGTATGAATTATTTGAACACCATTATTGCTAATGATATGGAAAAGTCTAAGCTTGGGGAAGCTGGTTTTGATGAGCATGATATTTTTAGTTCCCCAAGCACAGAGGAGAAAATTTACTTTGATGATACTATGCCTCCGATATATGATGATTACAATGATGAGTATGATATTTTCAGTCCACCTACTATTGAGGAGAAAATTAATTATGATTACAATATGCCTCCTATATTTGATGATTATGGTGATGAGAATAATAATGACAGCTATTTTGTTGAATTTACTCCCACTAAAATTAATAAAAATGACTATGTTTATGTGGGGAGTATTAATTCTTTTATGCATGTGGCTCATGATAAGAATGTTTCATATGATTATTATATTGTTAATTTTATTCATGATGCTACTGAAAGTTACTATGAGAGAGGGAAACATGGTTTTATGTATCTCAACAATATTAAGTTTCCCCTCTTTATGTTGAAAATTTTGAAGTTGCACTTGTTTTGCTTTCCTATGCTTGTTACTTTGTGCTTTCATGACTTATTTATTTACAAGATTATTTTTTATAGAAAGTGGGTTAGACTTAAATTTACTACATATTTTCTTCTTGATGCTCTCTTTTACTTCAATTCATATTTCTTATGTGAGCATCATCGAAATTATCATGCCTAGCTCAAAGGCGTTAAAGAAAAGCACTTATTGGGAGATAATCCAAATTTCATTAGGAATCTTTTGTTGAGTCTTGGAAGTTATTGCCTCTGTAATAGGCTCTCCTTATCCTTTTTTTGTGGTTTTTGTGCCAAAAATATCCTCTAATGAGAGAGAAGTAAGACTTGGGAAAGTTGCTGTCCCGAAACAGATTTTTGTGCTTCACTGTAAAAATTCGTGAAAAATCTCTGTACGTCGGTTCGAGGTGTAATGTTTTGTGCTTCTGCCCCAGGTTGTTACCCAACTTTCGTTAGTTCAACACTTTCGGATTTGAGCAACCGAAGTTCTTTGAAAAAAATGGTTTTTACCTTCTGGTCTGTTTTGACAGATTTCTGCCATTATTTGCATTTGCCTCTTAAATCTCTTTATCTTTGAGTTCTTGCCAAAATTATTGAATTTTTTAAAGAAAGTGCTACAGTAACTTTTGTTTTAATGAAAGTTTTACTTGTGTTGAAACTGAACCGAAAGACTTATTATCTTGAGTACACTAATGTTGCTAATGAAGATTGTGTGAAGTTTTGTATGAAGGAAATTTTAAAGTGTAGGGAAGAGTAATGTGATAAGATGAAGTATGGAAAAAAGCTCAAGCTTGGGGATGCCACCAGTGTCACCCCAAGAAATATTCAAGAAGTACAAGCGTCAAAGCTTGGGGATGCCCAAGGCATCCCCTTCTTCATCAATAAAAATCTCAGGTTTCTTCCAAACACTTCATTTTTATTGTTTCATGCACAGTTGTGTTGTTCTTGGAGCGTCTTCGTTTTTGTTTTTGGTTTTCATTTTCTTAGTTTGCTTGAATAAATTTCTTGGATCCCCTCATTCATACATTAGTTTTCAAATAAGTTGGTTTGGATTGGAAAAGAGTAGGAAAAGTTCATGCTTAAGTGGTATAAAAGGAGTTTGTTTTTGACAATGACTTAGACTTTATCATGCCATGCTTGATATTGTTTTGGCTTTATGCTTAGTGATTTTTTCTGTAGCATGACATGTTATAAACAATTGATATTGCTTAATGTGCCTTGAAAGAATCATGCATTGTTTTAGCATATTAAAGCATAATATTGTGGTATTCTCCTTTGATTCTTTATTTGGGTTGACTTGGCGCATGCTCACACCATGTTAAGACTATACCAAGTCACCATAGCTTCTGTGATCCTTTAGGTTTCGACTTGTAATATTACTTTATGCTTTAATTAATGATGTTTTGTCGCTTTGCATGATTATGGCCATTATTGCTCTCTTAGTTGGTCGCTCCTAGTCTTTTTCTAGCCTCCATAACCAAGTGTGAGTTCCACTCATGCATCCAACTCCAAATAAAACCAAGTTATTCAAAAGGGTCCACCATACCTACCTACTAGCATTTGCTATTCCATGTATATTCATGTTTTTATCAACCTTCCGAATTAAACTTGTTATGTGAAAATTAGTGATTAAAGCTCTCACAAACTTGATGGCACACTTTACTTTTCTTGCTCCTAATAAACTGGAACCATTGTGTCATCTATGTTGTATATGCTTGCACTTATACGTTGGGGATTAGCAGAACCATGCTGTCATGGGGAACGCTTTCAACATTGCACTTGTACATTGTACGCAGTTGATATCATGCTCTTTTGTTTATGGATGTCGTCGGTGTGAAATGAAAGGGGAGCTTGTAAGTCCATGGAGTTATGCATGTGTGTTAGAGAAACGCCTGTGCCGCTAGCCTAAGCCATGCCTAGTCATGGTGGAAACTTGCAGCATCACCATAGTGAGCAATCTATGAAGCATTCTTCTTATAAAAAAAGAGATAGATATTGAGAAAAGGAAAAAAAAGGATGAGAAAAGAGGAAAGGGAGAAAAAAGAACCATTTTCCCATGGTAAATAAGAAGATGCTAAGATGCTTATTGTCATTTTGATATGGGGATTCTTCCGTATCATCGGGCAAGGGGTACCCCGTTGGCGGTTCTCTATGATACACATGTACTTACTATGACAAGAACTTACCGGTAACTAAACTTGAGTAGCATGAGGAGCGGCCCTCGTATTCAAGGGACATGAGATTGCCAACTTATACTTTGTCAAGCATATACTCAAGATGCTTATGATAGGGGCAATGAGAGCTGAAAGCTAATAAGTACCATAATTTTTGGAAGCTCTTTATGAGACTTGAATCCCTGCTTCCTTCTATGAAGGCCTTTCTTCCACTTTTATATTGAGTCTCCACCTTCTATCCTTAGGCACCAACTAAGTGAGCATAGTTGTAATTCTTAGTTCTATGTGCATTGTCCCAAAACTTATTGATTGATTCATAATGTTGAGATTGCTCGTTCTTGAACTATTTGTATCTAGTCACCCTTATGAACTTTGAAGGTGTCCTATGCATTTCTGTTTTGCTACTCCATGAGGGACAAGCTGAATGCCACTATGCTATGTTTTCTAATTGTAAAACAAACAAATGTATTTCAATGCATTGTTATTCATGATCTTTGTTTGTATCCTTTCATGTTGCATGCATAGTTACTATGTCTTATTGTTAGAACTTCATCTTTCATGCTCATGTTTAGAGTACTTTGATCCCAGCTTTCAATGCTTGCAAATGGTTTGATCTTGATTGTGATGGTGCATGTCACCTCAAAAATTGTTCTTTTTATCACTTACCTACTCGAGGACAAGCATGAGTTAAGCTTGGGGATAATGATACATTGCAAACATATCTATAATTTTTTATGTTCCATACTTGTTTTATATCTACTTTCTTATTGTTTGTCCACACTTTGGAGTACTTTTACACATTTTTTGGAACTAACCTATTAACAAGATGCCACAGTGCCAATTGCCCGTTTTCTTCTATTTTTGGTTCCAGAAAAGCCAGAAAATGAATATTATCGGAATTGGACCGGACAAAAGCCAAAGTAGATATTTTACCGGAAGACTCACGGAGCTAGAAGACGATACAGAGAGGGGCCAGGGGCTGGCCACACCATGTGGTCACGCCGGTCCCCCTGGCCGTGTCACCAGGTGGTGTGGGCCCCTGGTCCACCCTCTGGCATCGCCCCTTCGCCTATAAGAAGCCTCCCGATGAGAGAACCAGAAATAATCCAGGAGAAAGCCACGAAAACCTCCACAGTGCCACCGCCACCGAAGGGGAGATTCGGGGGACATAAAGTCTCTGTTCCGACACCCTGCCGGGAAGGAGAATTGCCCCCGGAGTCACTTCCATCGATCTCTACCACCATCTCCATCGCTGTTGTTGATTCCCATGATGATGAGGGAGTAGTTCTTCCTCGAGGATAAGGGTTCTGCCGGTAGCTATGTGTTCATCTCTCTCTCTCTCTATGTGTGATATATTGTGATCATGAGCTTTGTAATCAAGTAGATCGACCTTGCTACTTAAGTGCTTTAATAGATCTCTAGCTCTCACCACGTGTGTGAAAGTGATAACATGCACACCATGGTGGCACTTAGGCTAGAGATTACAAATACTTGTTATGAGTTATATTTGGAGTTGGATGTCTCTATGAAATTGTGGTGTTTGTTGGAACCATCTAGCGCTCAAAGTGATAGTGAGGGGTTATCTAGATGGGGAAAGCGAACTTTGAGGAGTGTTGTTATAGCCAACCATGGATTAGAGTGTCCAACCGGAGAGTAGTTCAGAGTAGTATCATTAAGAGAAGATATTTATATCAGAGTGTTCACTAGTGAAATTTGGATCCTTAGGCCTTGTTTCTAAGCATTGAAACACCGTTTGCAACTAGATCTGTTACATGTTTGCCTGCTTCCATCTTTATTTCAGATTGCCTTTAGTCTCTTCCTACCCGTAATGCTCTTTTCTGGCACCGTTACCACTTATAATTATCCATACCACTTGTATTTCACTATCTCATCGCCGAACTAGTGTACCTATACACCTGACAATTGTATTGGGTGTGTTGGGGCCACAAGAGACTTCTTGTATCTTGATTGCAGGGTTTCTTGAGAGGGATACCTTTGACCACTTCCTCCCTGAGTTTGATAAACCTTGGGTAATCCACTTAAGGGAAACTTGTTGCTGTTCTACAAACCTCTGCACTTGGAGGCCCAACAGCGGTCTACAAGAATAGAAGTGCGTAGACATCACCCATCATAACTTTGCTCTGACATGGAACTGCCTTCAACTTCTCTTTGTTGCTGCCCTCTTCCCCTGCCAACGTTTTATTCTCTCAGCATGTAAAGCGCATGGACAGAGGTGACCATATTTCTAAGCAAAGAAATATACTACTACCACGTTATGTAAAAGATCACACCTTAATATGGCCTACTACCCATCCAAAAAAAATATGGCCTACTTTGTGGCATCCGCTAAGGTTCACCTTATACATAGTGGAAAAAATAAAGTTATCTTTAAGCCTAAGGTGCACCTCAAGCTTGTGGGTTGCCCATAGAGAATAGAAATATCATTTCCCCTCTCTCCCTATTTCAGTGATCGTTTTCAAAAGGTGTTCAAAAAATTTCATGATGCAAAATCTTAGCTAGAAGTCGAACCACTCGTCAAAACTCTTTGTGGTTTCTGATATATTAATTAACCGCTCGATGGGTACTGCCAAAAGCTTTTTTCATAAAACTTTCAAAGAAGCCTACAATTTATTACTTGTAGTTCAAGTTTGACCTAATTTCATTAAATTCAAGAGCAATCTATCGCACTTACTTGTAGCTCAAGTTTGACCTAATTTCATTAAACTAACAAGACACAAAATCTTAGCAAGAAGATGAACCTGTCGTCAGAACTCTGTTTTGGTTTCTAATAGTATATTAATTGACCCCCCCCTCGCCCTCTCTGATGGGTACCTCTAAGAGATTTTCCGTAAAACTTTCAAAGCAACCTACATAGTTTACTTGTAGTAGTTCAAATTTTACCTATTATATTTTTTTCGCTTTACCTATTATAATTTTATATAGTGATGATATGCCAGATGTTTATTATCTAAGTCTCACGTTCACGTGCAATTTACTAGTACTTGTAGTTTCAAATTTGACATAATTTCGATAAATTGACATAAAGTCATTCTAATGGGCAGAGTTAGCTGGGAAGTTTGAAAACTCATAAAACATGGGAATCATTGGTACAACATGTTGGTCCAATATATATGTATGTAAACTTGGCATGTGGCATTCAGATCCAATATTCTTCAGACTTTTCTTTAGGAAAAAGAACAACCTCACTCGTATTCTTCACTCGGAAAATGTAGAATTGAATGTTCTTTCTTGATAGTTGGAAACTCACACCGATGACACTGTTTACTACAAGAAGATGCACCGATGATCTACCTATGAAAATACATTTAATTCAAGAGCAATCTTTGGCATTTACTTGTAGCTAGCTCAAATTTGACCTAATTTCGGTAAATTATCAATATGCAAAGTCTTAGCAAGAAGTTGAATCTATCATCGAAACTCTCGCTAGTTTCTGGTATATTAATTTTGAACTCTCAATGGGTATGTCCAAAAGCTTTTTCGTAAATCTATCAAAGCAAAACCTACAATTTACTTGTAGTTTCAAATTTGACCTAATTCCGAGATATCGATATAAAGTTATTAAAATGTGCAGGGTTAGCTATAGGATGCTTCAAAACCCATAAAACATGGGAATCGTAAGTACAACATGTTTTTGATCCACTATATATATATATTTCTATCAACTTGGCTTGCGGCATCCACATCCAATATTCTTTGGACTTTTCTTTACGTAAAAGACCAACTAAGCTCGTTCGTCTTCACTCGAAAAACATAGAATTCAATTTTCGTTCCTGGTAGTTGGACACTCACACCCACGGCAATGCTTACTACTAGAAAATGAACCCATCTACCTCTGAAATGGCACTTAATTTAAGAGCTATCTATCGCGCTTACTTGTAGCTCAAGTTTGACATAATTAATTTTGTTAAATTGTCAAGATGCAAAATCTTAGCAATAAGTTGAAACTATCGTCAAAACTCTCATTGTTTTCAGATATATTAATTGTGACCCCTCGATGGGTACCTCCAAATTAAAATCTTTTTCATAAAAATTACAAAGAAAAGCCTACAATTTACTTGTAGTTTCGAATTTGATCTAATTTCGATAAATCGACTTAAAGTCATTAAAATGAGCAGACTTAGCTAGGAAGTTTGAAAGCTCATCAAACATGGGAATCGCAAGTACAAAATGTTGTCGATCGACTATATATGTTTGTCAACTTGGCTTGTGGCATCCACATCCAATATTCTTTGGACTTGTCTTTATGGAAAATAACAACTAGCCTCGCTTGTCTTCACTCGAAAAATGTAGAATTGGATGTTCTTTCCTGATAGTTGGAAACTCACACTGATGGCATTATTTACTACAACAAGGTGCATCGATCTATCTCTGAAAATACATTTAATTCAAGAGCAATCTATCGCGCTTACTTGTAGCTCAAGTTTGACCTAATTTCATTAAATTTTTAAGATGCAAATCTTACCAAGAAGTTGAACATATCATCAAAACTCTCGATGTTTTATGATATATTAATTGTGACCCCTCGATGGGTACCTCCAAAAGATTTTTCGTAAAACTTTCAAAGCAACCTACAATTTACTTGTAGTTTCAAATTTGACCTAATTTCGATAAATCGACATAAAGTCATCCAGTCAAATGGGCAGAGTTAGCTAGGAAGTTTGAAAACTCATAAATAAAACATGGGAATCATTGGTACAACATGGTGGTCCACTATATATGTCGGTAAACTTGGATTCTAACATTCAAATCCAATGTTATTCTTCGGACATTTCTTTATGAAAAAGAACAACCTCGCTCGTCATCACTCAGAAAATTGAGAATAATTGAATCTTCTTTCCTGATATAGTTCGAAAATCACACCGTACCAACAACACTGTTTACTACAAGAAAATGCACCCATCTACCTCTCTGAAAAGTCATATATTTCAATAGCAATCTATCGCGCTTACTTGTAGCTCAAGTTTGACCCAATTTCGTTAAATAGTGTCATGTGATGCAAAATCTTAGCAAGAAGTCAAACCTGTTGTCAAAACTCTCGGTTGTTTCTCATATATTGATTGTGACACCCCCCGATCGGAACGATACCTCCAAAAGATTTTTCATTAAACTTTCAGAGCAACCTACAATTTAGTTATAGTTCAAGTTTGACCTAATTTCAATAAATCGACATGTAGTCATTCAAGTGGGTGGAGTTAATTAGCTAGGGAGTTTGAAAATTCAACAACATATGGGAATCGTAAGTAAAACACGTTGGTCTACTTAATATGTCTAGAAGCTTGGCTTATGGCATTGAGATCCATATTCTGCTTCGAGTTTTCTTTACGGAAAAGAACCATCTCGTCATCACTCGGAAAACTGAGAAATTTATTTCCTGATAGTTGGACACTCACACTGACGACATTGTTTACTACAAGAAGATGCACCCATCTACCTCTAAAAATACATTTAATTCAAGAGCAATCTATTGCGCTTACTTGTAGCTCAAGTTTGACCGAATTTCGTTAATCGACAAGAAGTCACTGAAGTGTGCGAAGTTAGCTAGGAATCTTGAAAAATCCTAGTACTAAAAACTTGGGTATGACATATAAGAAACTGTGGTCCAGTTTGTTTGATAATTGGGGCAGTTGCATTTACTTTTAACTGTGGTAGGTCTCATAGGAGCGAGATGCTTGAGAGTTAACACGGTCAATGGAAGTCCAAGTTACATCAAGGACCTCATAAAAATGAAAATTGCACCCAAGTCCATGCATTTAGCACAAGGACCCTAGAACTTAGCAATGAGGTGTGTGTTTTGAGGTTTGCGCATACTAGCGTTCATCGTGCTAAAGACTATCAGTAGAATCTTTGTAGATGCTAAGAATGGAAAACAAGATCCAACCATTAGCAATGTTTGGATTTGCCGGTCTTGATCCAACTGTCAATGTTCGAAGTTATCTATACACTATATAGTGGTATGGTATGGTATTGTAAGAGATAAGACAAGATACAGATAAGATAAGAAGTACTGCGAATGGCGGATCTTTTGAGTAACCTTCCCTCCCGATGTTTGGAAAGCAAGTGAAAATTTTGAAAACCGGAAAAGTTTGAATTTTCTCCCACCAAGGAACAAAGTGGTTTCCTTCCTATGTACTCATCGTCCCTACTCCACACCAACGCGGCTGAGGAACACGCCAGAGACACAGAGCCGTCGTACCAAGGCACACGTGCGCAACACCATGCTATGGACGAGGGAGAGATCAGCTCGGCCGGTGCATGAGGGGAAAGGGTAGGAGAGAGGGAGGATCGATGGTGAGAGGCAGCAAAGGAGAGGGAAAACATACAATTTTTTTTGCGTCCATAGGTCCTAAAATTTACTAGTACTAGCATAGTGTAGTACTCTGTAAGGCCGCAAGAGTACCACGTGTCAGAAACCCATCATCACTTTGCTCTGACATGGAACCGCCGTCAACTTCTTCGCTGCTTCCCTCTTCCCCTACCAACATTTTATTCTCACAAGATGTACAACGCATGGCCATAGGTGACCATATGTCAAAGAAAATAAATATACTACTCCCGCATTGTGTAAAAAAGCACACCTTAATATGGCCTAATACCCATTGAAAAAAATATGGCCTACTATGTGGCATCCGCTAAGGTTCACCTTATACATAGTGGAAAAAATAAAGTTATGTTTAAGCCTATGGTGCACCTCAAGCTTGTGGGTTGCCCATAGAGAATAGAAATATCATTTCCCCTCTCTCCCAATTTTATGTGATCATTTTCAAAAGGTGTTCAAAATTTTCATGATACAAAATCTTAGCTAGAAGTCGAACCACTCGTCAAAACTCTCTGTGGTTTCTGATATATTAATTAACGGCTCGATGGGTCCCTCCAAATTTTTTTTCATAAAACTTTTCAGAGAAACCTACAATTTATTACTTGTAATTCAAGTTTGACCTAATTTTATTAAATTCAAGAGCAATCTATCGCACTTAGTTGTAGCTCAAGTTTGACCTAATTTCATTAATCTATCAAGACGCAAAATATTAGCAAGAAGATGAACCTATCGTTAGAACTCTCTTTTGGTTTCTGATAGTATATTAATTTACCCCCCCTCGATGGGTACCTCTAAGAGATTTTTCGTAAAACTTTTAAAGCAACCTACACAGTTTACTTGTAGTATTTCAAATTTTACTTATTAATTTTTTTTCCGCTTTACCTATTATAATTTTATATAGTGATGATAGTCCACATGTCTATTTTCCGAGTCTCACGTGCCCTGCACGTGCAACTTACTAGTACTAGTAGTTTCAAATTTGACCTAATTTCGATAAATCGACATAAAGTCAATCTAATGGGCAGAGTTAGCTGGGGAGTTTGAAAACTCATAAAACATGGGAATCGTTGGTACAACATGCTGGTCCAATATATATGTATGTAAACTTCGCATGTGTCCTTCAGATCCAATATTCTTCGGACTTTTCTTTAGGAAAAATAACAACCTGGGTCGTATTCTTCACTCGGAAAATGTAGAATTGAATGTTCTTTCTTGATAGTCGGAAACTCACACCGACAACACTGTTTACTACAAGAAGATGCACCGATGATCTACCTATGAAAAGAAATTTAATTCAAGAGCAATTTATGGCATTTACTTATAGCTAGCTCAAGTTTGACCTAATTTTTTAAATTATCAATATGCAAAGTCTTAGCAAGAAGTTGAACCTATGGTCAAAATTCTCGCTGGTTTCTGGTATATTAATTTTGAACCCTCGATGGGTACGTCTAAAATCTTTTTCGTAAATCTATCAAAGCAAAACCTACAATATACTTATAGTTTCTAATTTGACCTAATTCCGAGATATCAATATAAAGTTATTCAAATGTGCGGGGTTAGATATAGGAAGCTTCAAAACCCATAAAACATGGGAATCGCAAGTACAACATGTTGTCGATCCACTATATATATATATATGTCTGTCAACTTGTGTTTATGCATCCACATCCAATATTGTTTGGACTTCTCTTTACGGAAAAGAACAACTAACCTCGTTCGTCTTCACTCGGAAAACGTATAATTCAATGTTTTTTCCTGGTAGTTGGACACTCACACCCACGGCACTGCTTACTACTAGAAAATGCACCCATCTACCACTGAAATGACATTTAATTCAAGAGATATCTATCGCGCTTACTTGTAGCTCAAGTTTGACCTAATTTCGTTAAATTGTCAATATGCAAAATCTTAGCAAGAAGTTGAACCTATCGTCAAAACTCTCGTTCTTTTCAGATATATTAATTGTGACCCCTCGATGGGTACCTCCAAAAGATTTTTCTTAAAACTTTCAAAGCAACCTACAATTTACTTGTAGTTTCAAATTTGACTTAATTTCGATAAATCAACATATAGTCATTCGGTCAAATGGGAAAAGTTAGCTAGGAAGTTTGAAAACTCATAAATAAAACATGGGAATCGTTGGTACAATACGTTGGTCCACTATATATGTTTGTAAACTTGGCGTGGCATTCACATCCAATATTCTTTGGACTTTTTACAAAAAGAACAACCTCGCTCGTCTTCACTTGGAAAATGTATAATTGAATGTTCTTTTCTGATAGTTGGAAACTCACATTGACGGCATTGCTTACTACAACAAGATGCACTGATCTACCTCTGAAAATACATTTAATTTCAAGAGCAATCTATTGCGCTTAATTACTTGTAGCTCAGGTTTGACCTAATTTCATTAAATTGTCAAGATGCAAAATCTTAGCAAGAAGTTGAACCTATCGTCAAAACTCTCGGTGTTTTATCGTATATTAATTGTGACCCATCGATGGGTACCTCCAAAAGTTTTTTTTTAAAACTTCCAAAGAAACCTATAATGTACTTGAAGTTTCAAATTTGACCTAATTTTGATAAATTGACATAAAGTCATTCGGTCAAATGGGCAGAGTTAGCTAGGAAGTTTGAAAACTCATAAAACATGGGAATCGTTGGTACAAGATGTTGGTCCACTATATATGTCGGTAAACTTGGCTTCTAGCATTCAGATCCAATATTCTTCGGACATTTCTTTACGGAAAAGAACCACCTCACTCGTCATCACTCAAAAAATTGAGAATTGAATGTTCTTTCCTGATAGTTGGAAAATCACACTAACGACACTATGTACTACAAGAAAATACACCCATCTACCTCTGAAAAGTCAGATATTTCAAGAGCAATCTATCGCGCTTACTTTGTAGCTCAAGTTTGACCCAATTTTGTTAAATAGTGTCATGATGCAAAATCTTAGCATAAAGTCAAACCAGTTGTCAAAACTCTTGGTCATTTCTCATATATTGATTGTGACCCCCTGATGGGTACCTCCAAAAGCTTTTTCGTATAACTTTCAGAGCAACCTACAAAACTTGTAGTATATAGTTCAATTTTGACCTAATTTTGATTAATAGGCATATAAAGTCATTCACGTGGGCAGAGCGATAAGCTATAGGAAGTTTGAGAACTCATAAAACACGGGAAATCATAAGTACAATATGTTGGTCCACTATATATGTGTGAAAACTTCGCTTGTGGCATTTAGATCCTTATTCTTCGGACTTCCTTTATAGGAGAGAATAATCTTGATATCACTCGAAAAATTGAGAATGTTCTTTCCTGATAGTTGGAAACTCATACCGAGAGCATTGTTTACTACAAGAAGATGCACCCATCTACCCTTCAAAAGACATTTAATTCAAGAGAAATCTATCGCGCTTACTTGCTTGTAGCTCAAGTTTGACCTAATTTCGTTAAATAGTCAGGATGCAAAATCTTAGCAAGAAGTTGAAACTATCGTCAAAACTCTCGGTGGTTTCTGGCATATTGATTGTCACCCCTCGATGGGTGCCCCCAAAAGCTTTTTCGTAGAACTTTCAAAGCAACTACAATTTACTTTGTAGTTTCAAATTTGACCTAATTTCTATAAATCGACATAAAGTCATTCAAATGGGCAGAGTTAGCTAGGAAGTCATTCAAATATCGACAAACATTTAATTCAAGAGCGATCTTTCGCGCTTACTTATAGCTCAAGATTGACCTAATTTTATTAAACTATTAAGATGTAAAATCTTAGCATGAAGTTGAATGTGTCGTCAAAACTCTCGGTGGTTTATGATATATTAATTGTCCCCTAAATAGGTACCTCCAGAAGAATTTTCATAAAACTTTCAAAGCAACCTACAATTTACTTGTAGTTCAAATTTTACCTAAATTCGATAAATAATTGGCGTAAAGTCATTCAACTTGGTGGAGTTAGCTTGGAAGTTTGAAAGCTCATAAAACTTGGGTATCGTCAGTACAACATGTTGGTCCACTCTTGATGTCTGAAAACTTGTCTTGTGGTATTCAGATCCATATTCTTTTGGAGTTTCTTTATGTAACAGAACAATCTCGTCATCACTCGAAAAATTGAGAATTAAATGTTCTTTCGTGATAGTTGGAAACTAACACCGATGACATTGTTTACTACATCACCCATCTACCTCTAAAAATACATTTAATTCAATAGCAATCAATTTCCCTTACTTATGTAGCAAATGTTTGACCTATTTTCGTTAAATCAGCAAAAAGTCACTAAAGTGTGCAAAGTTAGCTGGTAAGCTTGAAACATCCTATTTATATTTTTTGGAATTATAAGAACCCATGTTCCAGTTTGTCTGATAATCGGGACAGTATAATTATTTTTTAATTGTGGTAGGTCCTGTAGGAGCGAGGTGCTTTATTAGTTAACACGTGGTCGGTGGAAGTACAAGTTACATCAAGGAACTCATAAAAATGAAAATTACATCCAAGTCAATGCATTTAGCACAAGATCCCTGAAACTAAGCAATGAAGTGTCTTTTGAGGTTTGCGTGTATGCTAGATATTGTAGAGCCGACATTTTTTCTGAAATAATCTACATTCTAACTTTTACTACTAGTACGTATATTAAACAAGAATCCATAAAACAGAGTGATCGTACTCTCTATTGGAGTAGTAACTTGGATTGGTTTTTCATATATCTAAGTACTACTACTAATTATAATTTCTCAAAAAAAGTACCACTAATAAATGCAGTACTAGTTTGTCTGATTTATTCTAAGATGTAGTACTACTACTATTACTAGTACTCCCTCTATCTGGATTATTAAGGCTATTTAAATTTGATAAGACCAAAAAAGTTAATTACAGGTTGGTGTCGAAGACATGCATGCAGTCCTCGGTATCTCCCCTACAGCACTGTATACCCTGTAGCAGGCCTCAGGCTTTTCGTCTCTACAGGAGTAGATCTTCTTGCCTCTCACTCACCTGGATCTTCTTGCCTCGGTAGCTCCCTCTGTCTGTACTGTACTGTCTGATACAGTACATCGTGACACCTGCTTTATTACTCACCTGTCAACTTTCTGCAGCCTTTTTGTTTTGATGAAGCATGTACAGCGTGTGGACACTGTCTAAGAAAAAAGTGGCCATGTATAGCTGCCACAGGTGCGCCCATGCCTAGCGTATTCCTGTACAATCGTACCAGTACAGTACGAAACTCAATCAGTATACTCTTCAGTATACCCACCCAACCTGGGTTTCAAGCCGCCAGGTACTACGTCGGCGAGCCGATCTTCCCTCTGTAACCACTCCCACAAGTTCGTGTACCGTGTTGGCGGATTCGACCGTGAGCCGGCTGCTATGGACGTCGTCTTGTCTGAGGCGATGATTGAGTGCCTCTAGAACGGCTGCTTTAGCTTGGTCGCCTTCGACAAGATCGACGAGCACAAGACCGCGTGCCCACACGGCCTGTGCTCCTGCATTGATTCCGCCTGTGATTTCATTGCCTCGCCGGCAGGGCTCCTTCCCCACATGAAGGAGGTTCACGAGGTCGTAGTAACCAGGGCCATCTATGGCAGCGCCTTCTTTTGCCTCATCCCGACTCCGCCACCAACAAGCACGAGGGGATTCACGCGCTTCCTCTACAGGGATGACGGTGCCGTGTTCGGCCTGACCATCAGCCCGCTCGGCCCGGCCACCGTCGTGTCCTTTGTGTGCATCAGGCAGGACAGGTGCTTGTGGCCGCGGTACATGGTGAAACTGTGTGCGCCTGGCCTGCCGGGGTCAGCGGACTTGTCGATGGTCGAGAGTCTTAATGCAGTATTCGAACTGACGAGCAGCTCGTCGGTGGCCAACTTCCCGTCTGACAAGCTCAGGACGTACCTCGAGGTGTCGCCGCGGTTCCTGATGAAGGTTGGATAGTCCACCCATGTATCTTTCTAGATTTGCATCAACAGGAAAAATGATCTTAAACTACGGTTGATGATCAAGACTATAATGGCGTATTAGCAGATAAATAGTACTACTAGTAGTACTATTTTACTACTCTAGTTTACTAGTAGTAGTCGCAAGTAGGTTCTCTTTTGATACTAGGAAGGATGCATTTTGGATGTAAACTAAGTTTGCTGCTAATGTTATCACGGAGTATTTAGGGGTTTAGTACAACTTTTATGTAATTGTTCACTTCTACGACATGGACCAGAGATAAACACACTAACCGTTCTTACGGTGCTTCGATTTTAGTCATCTAACTCAGTGATTACAGAATTTATGCCCAGAATTATCAATTTGACTTGATTTAAGTCTTGAACCAAGATTGCCGTCGAGATTGCGCTGGTGTGGACGACGCATTGACGTGGGTCCAGCGTGCGGGATAGACTTCCCTGGAATTTTGCCTAAATATCTAGAAAATAATATGGACATCTACGACATCAACTCAATGTTATCAGAATCATCACGAATCATGTTTTTATATTATATGTGTTTAACATTATGTAAGTTAGTATGTTTGTACATATAGTTGGTCAAACTTTATAAATATTGACTTCGACAAAACCTAATATGCTTTCTAATTTGGAAATGAGGGAGCATCTAAGTACTAAAATGCGTCGAAATACATACGTATATAGACAAAGCCAAGTCAGTAATTACTATTTTAGGATAGAGGGAGTAATTATTTATGAGTAATCTTTTTTTCAAAAAAAAATTACTACTATGGCACGTGCCCACGACTAGAGCATGGACCAATGCATAATAATCATGCGACCATGCGGTGGTGATCTACTCCATACTAGATTACCCTACGTGCGGAGACGCACTAGTGGAGCACACGCTCGTGCCGTTCCTGAGTACGTAGTAGTACTACTAGTATACGCAAATAGGAGTACAAAAATAGATAGAACTTGTTGCTCATCGTATTATTTTTTCCCTGTAAGGCAACATGGACGTGAGTACTACTGTACTATATTGGCACAACTTCTGCTTTTGGTGCTACAAGATGAATGTGGAACTCTCTGTGTCCGTTAAAAAAATCTCTGTGTAACATTACTGTACTCCCTAGTTTTTCGGACGCGCAATAAAGTAGTGAAGTAAGTCTGTTTGGTCAAGATGCATGCAACGAGCATTGGTTTGATAGGACAATTCAGGTTTTTAGATATCCAAATTTCTACTCAAACTCGATGGCTCAAGACACGAAGCAGCTAGTACTCCTCTATTCTCCAGCTATCGCCTAGTTCAAAATGAACAAGCAAAAGATTGTGTATCTTGGAAACTGCCATGGCCATTTATTACCTGCAAAGCTTTATTTTATTTCCTTCGAGCCTCCTGCAAAGACTGATATTGTACTAGTATACTACTAGTAAATAACGTGCTACGGTTGGGCCCTATAGCTAGTACTAGACATAGACTTTAGTAGCTACTCTCGTCACCGTGAATTGTCCAAGAGTTGGAGTTCCTTTTTTTCTCCAAGAGGTGGAGTTCCTTTTTTTCCTGAGAGAGGAAACCTTTTTTAATTCCTTCTTTGATTCAAAGAAAATTCAAAGATTTTGTGAAGAATCTTGTCCCTTAGGAAATAATCCTATGCTGTTTTGTTTGATTCATAGGATTCCAATATGTAGGAATTATGTCCCGTTTGGAATGCAGGATAGGAAAAATATAGGAATAGGAAAAACACAGGAATCGAGATTCCTTCAAAGTATTTCTTTGCCCTCTATTTTTAGGAAAATTTCCGTCCACTCCAACCTTATGGTATAATTTCTTTGCTTTCCCTGTGATTCAAACACATACTTGATCCAAAATCCTGTAGTTTCCTCTTCTTATGTTTTGAGAATCCTGCAAATCAAACGAGCCCTGAGAGATGGTCTTTTTTTTGTCTTTGATCAATTTTTTTGTTTGAACATAGGGTCATAGAACTTCCTCGAAACACGAAGAGGGTGGAAATTGCACAAACCTCCAACAATTGGATTCGAAATTGCAGGGAACTCCAGATAATCTAGATAGTCTAGTTGCAAGAAACTACTGTACTACAATTACTTTTGGGTACAAATGCTGCACATAGCATAAAATTCTCGATTAGCCCTATTAACATTATTTCTTACATACCCGGGGCTCAACAGTTGGAGCTCTTTGCAACTACCGCTCTAATTGTTGGAGGTTTGTGCAACTAGCCTCAATTGGATCCCCACCCCCCACCCGTCCACCTTCTGCAGTACTACTAGTAGTAGAGTACTACTATGCACCATCAGCCTTTGTCTTGTCCATCACACCCGGCCGCCAGCTCACGCCAATGATCTTCCCTCCCTCCCCCACCCCACCCCACCCCACCCCAACGAAAGCCCCCAAAACACCATCCGCAGCCTCCTTCCATGGTGAGATCGAGCAAGGTCCGTAAAGATCCTGAGCAGTTTTAGAAGGTGTTCACCGAAGGCCCTCTTCAAGTACTCATCAACCATTGTGAAGCCACCACTGCCGCGAGCCTCGTCGGTTCGTCCAAACATATTCTTCAATCAGCAAAAAAGAGCGGAACTACGCCTTCTTCTCATCCATTTGGCCTCCCATGTGTTCTTCATTCTCACCCGATGGTGAGACCGTAGAATCAAAGATCGCCCAGTGGCAGGAAGCCCGTGCAAGCTGACGCTGTTGGACAGGTTCTCCTTCGATGCTGTGATGCCAAATGGTTTTGATGAGCAGCGAGCAAGTGGAAATGGAGAATGGATTGTCACAGTTGGGCCCTATTTCATGTGGTACCTTGTCAACGTGTACACTCGTTGCAAGATTGTTATTCCGCAAGTGTCGGGGTTTGAACCGACCATAGGTTCTTCACTTACATGTCAGGATGATGCTGAAGAAGTTCGACGTACTAAACTGCAGAAGATAGTCATTTGCCAAGTTCCGACAACTGCTGGGGGATACAAAGATTTCTCTCTAGTCGCCATTTTCAAATTCAAGATTGTTGTCATCAACGAGAATGATAGTCATGGATGGTCAGTTTGTGTGAACGAGTTCCAGGGCTACTTCAGATACTACGATGCTATTATCCAACACGATCCTGTGTTTGCCGTGACCGAGAACGGCTGTGTTTATGGATGGAAGTCTCTAGAACTTGGTAAATTATCCTCTCTACGTATTTTATTAGCTTTGTTCCTGAATCGATGCAAACTATTTTTTATGAACTTTCATTGGTTAGTAGGAATTCCATTAAAATTTTAGTTTCTTTGATTTGAAGGAATTCCCTAGGAATTTTAGAGGAATGCAATCTTTAGGAGGTCTTCTTACATATAAGTAGTTTGTTTCATATGATTGATATCTGCTGATAGTATTGCTTTATCTCCTAGTACATCCCATGGAAAATATGGTATCTACGTAGTAGTAGTAAGTACTTATGTGAGACCCATATATTATTCCTGAATCAATGTAAGTTATTTTTTCTGAAGTTTCTTTGGTTAGTAGGAATTTTATAGGAATTTTAGCCTCTTTGATTCGTACGAATTCCGTAGGAATTTGAGAGGAATATAATCCTTACTAAGTTTTCTTACATATAAGTAATTTTTTTTAGGGTGAAACAGTAAGAGAAGTCCCCCACTGCAATTTTTTCATTATATATTTTGCTGCTAACTACAAAGTATAAGTTACAAGAAGATTAACTACTAAAGTAACTACATATAAGTAATTTGATTCATAGGATTGAGTTCTGCTGATAGTATTACCTTGTCTCCTTGTACTAGTACATCCATGGAAAATATGGTATCTACTAGTAGTATTTACGCGAGACCCAGATACTAGACATATGACATATCGTAATTATATAGAATTATAATACTAGGTAAAGCTCAAAAAATTAGAAATTTGATCGGCATCTATAAATTATGTGCGCATATTTAGTTCTTGTATTTTCTATCATGTAGAAGTCAATGTTTATTAGGTACTAGTACTTGTAAATTTTGTTAACATGGTCTTGAGAAATGAAAGAGAAGATTCTAGAATGATGGAGAAGTGTGTTTTGAGGATTGTGCATAGCATTCATTGTGCTAAATACTATCAATAGAATCTTCAAATAGATGCTAGAATGGAAAAGAAGATCCAACTATTGGCAATGTTGGGATTCGCAAGTCCTGATCCAACAGTGAATATTCAAAGTTATTCATACACCACATAGTGGTAAGATAAGATAAGATATTAAACCTCCTATAAATAATCCTTGTTGGTTTTCCTTTGGTATATAACACACCAAAGTCTTGTAGGATCCAACCTTGCTTTTTTCCCTATGAACTTTACATTCAAGATCCTATAGGATTATTTCCTATTTCATTTGATCCCATGAATCAAACCATGTCTCTAGGAGAATTTCCATAGCATATCCCCATTTCGAAATGAATTAGAATTTCCATAGCATCTCCCTAGGTTGGCATTTTTTACGCAATCAAACATCTTAAGTACAATCAAGATTTTTGAAAATAGTACTGTATATCAACTTCTACAATGTCAGATCAATATCAATATTATTTCCATGTTACATTTCCTTTCCCTTTGAAGGTCATATCCTTATCCTGTCGCCACGCGATATACTGTACCTAACACATGGGTTTGTTCAGGATGATGAGGAGAATGATACTGGTAGGTGGTGGGTAGCAAGATCTGCCGGTGGTTCAAGACTTCTTCTGGTCTATACATATGTTGTCTCAGGGAATGCAATTGCTGATGATACTACTGTTGTTCACTATAGTCGTGCCGTTCGCACCTATCCTTTTGGGTTTGAGTGCATGGTGTTCTCGATGGACACAAGCCAGTTAACTGCAGCTAACCGATGGAAAAGGGTTACTGACCTTGGATCATATTCTCTTTTCCTTGGCGTGAACTATCCAATTATCATTGCAGTAGGCGATGCAAATGATCTGCCAAGACATCTGACAAGAAGGAACTGTGTTTACGCATCACACCAAGAAATTGGCTACAAGTACAAGCCACGTCTTGAAATTTGCCGCTTCAGTCTGAATGGTCGCGCAGCTGTTGGTTTCCACACCAACACTCGCTAGACATGGTCAGAGACTCCATTTTGGTTCAGCCCAAGCTTCTCAAATGCCTTGGAGTGGAACGAGCCTTTTCAAGCATAGCTCATTTGGTCTCGGCCTTCTGTTGAACTCTTTCTTTTGGCTGGTTTTTAGCTGACGTACGAGTACTCAACATTTAGTTTCGCACCCACTCCGGCTTGTAAGATGCTCCGTATGACCAAAAACCCCTTTTGTACACTTGGTAGTTTCGCTAGTATATATATTTCACCAATCTTGTAAAAGAACCTTATTAGGAGTACAGTTGTACTCTACTACTACTATTCCATACATAATTTCTTCCAGAATGTTGTATAATAGTAGTACTATTAGTATTACTCCTTGTAGGTCCATAGTTTTGTTTCTATTTCCTTTTCACTGCAGTTTGGGTCCTGTAAGCCTAAGTTGGACGTGTTGGTAAGTTCTTCGCTAAGAAACTACACGCGGTGGAAGGAACATGATGTTTCCAGTTTTACTAGTAAAAACATGTCGCTCATCATGGCATCACCAGTACGATGGTAATACTGTACGATGGTGTGCTAGTCTAGGTTTTTCTTCTTCTGAACAAGTACTCCTTGTCTACCTAATAGTAGTAGTAAAGGTCTACTAGTAGGAGTACCAGAGAACTCGATGAAGCTAGCTGGAGTACTACTGTCAGTAGCTTCCGCGGAAGAGAGAGGGAGGGAGTTTTGCACATGCTGATGCACATGGCAGTGCCTTCCTTCCGATACAAGCTGGATTTAACTCCATCACCGGCCTCCCCCCATGCACACACAGCCTCTTTTACTCAGTCCCTTCTTCCCATCCACTACCTCCCCCTGGCCTCTCGCTCCATATTGTTGCCGACCAGATCCTCGGCTCCGTCCTCTACAGGTGGCGGCGAGATCGGCACAGCAACCTTCTGTAGGGCGGTGGAGCATCCGTCATATCTGTCCCGCGGCAGCAATGGCGGATTGTGAACTACTAGAACACTCGTACATATTCTCTCTGTTTCATAATATAAGATGTTTAAGCTTATGTGAAACGAGTGTATCTAGATTCACTCCGAACTTACATGATAGATTTGATGATGCGGTTAAATTTTTATTGTTGATTGCGCAACCTTGTCATGTGTAGAGTAGTTCTTATCATGGGTATGCATCCTTTTTTGTAGACTAGGATTCCATAGAAGCTTGTTTTCTGGCTAGATCCCATAACTAAGAATAGTGGGGATCTGTTCGAAGTTGGTAGTTCGACAGTGCAAACTTTTGAACATTTGAATATATTTGGCAATCAACATCATGTAATCAATATTACAACTCGTTGCTGAAGGAGATAGGGGAAGGAGCAAAAAAGAGGATTCTCGATGAAATAGGTTCCAATCCTGTGACTTCTACTATCCCAGATGGCAAGGTAAATCAATAGAATGACATATGTTCTTGTTGTTGCGCGTAGATACTTCTGCTGTAATCTCTGTTTATCTTGTAACCACAGAAGCACAAAGTTGAAGAAGACTCTTAGTTTCCTGATGATGGAGTACAAAATGGATGTCAGATCGCTACACCTAAGACGCCTCCTTGTTTACCTTCTGTGGAGACTGATGCAGTTATAGCTGCAGCTGGTACTGATGAGCCTGCACCTGCCATCGTCATGCCAAATGATGGAGGTGGTGGATTGGTTTTACCATCCGCGGAGAGTTGTGCGGCTAGAGCTGGTAGTGAAGAGCCTTCAGAGGACATTGTGGTGCTCGATGGTTCACCTATTCTAGAGGCTCATGCTAACGGTGCTGGCGGTGTTGTTGGTGCTGCTGATCCCGCTCCCGAAATTATCGTGCCACCTGAAGGAGGCGGTGATTTGGGTTTACAATCTGTAGAAACCGTCGCACCTGAAGGTTGTGAACTGTGATGCGGAGCTTTCTTTCTTATGATGTGTATGCTTTTCTCTTGAACATGTATTATGGAGCTACCTAACGCATTTCTTACACTTTTGCCTGTTGAACTGTAGTATGGAACTGGAACTACTCCTAGTATGTAATCATAATATTCGGATGCTTGAGTATTATCGATGATAAACCAATGCTTCCTGAGCTGCATGAGAATTGGCGTCTGCCACTTGCGGGCGTGGTTCCTGGCTCATCTCCTTTTCATAATCAGAGTGAAAAGATGGTTATGTTCCTTTTATTGCAATGTCATTATGCTTGTGTTATTGATCTGGCAATTTTATGCTGATTTTGTCACCCAATCCGCATTTATGTCTCTACATACAAACATATTTGTTCACATGACTTGAACAGAAAATAATATCTTCTTTGCATCGACTAACACAAGGAGACATGCAAATATTTATTTATTTTTGAAACAAGGTAAATGATATGCCATTTTCATTGATAGAGAGGGACATGCAATTCAATTAAACTACGATAACTACTCATACAAGTCATAGAATGGTGGGGATTTCCATAGGAAATCATCACCTCTAGCATCTTGTTCTACAGAAGGCGTTATTACCAGATCACAACCTTCTTTTCCTTGGGACGACAATGTCAAGTGCAGGATTTCGAATCTAAACGCAATCTAGTGCAGGTTCATCAGGACAACCTCCAGCTACGTCAGTCTCCACAGAAAGTACATCAATGTTATTGCAGACACCGTTGGAAATACAAGCTGAATCTATTGTTGTACTCCTATCACGACCATAAATAAGGGCCAAAAATTCAAGCTCCAAAATCTAGCGTTACAAAATAGAAAAGAGGTTATCCCATCTGGACAATTCATAGACAATTCACAGGGCAATTTGAGCGTCTTACATGATCCTTAGATCTTAGTCCATCCGGTCTTTTTATTGGTGGAACGAAATTTGCTGGTACTTTTATTTTTGCGAAGAACCTACAAAACATAGCCAAGTCAGACATCTGAATATATCTAACTTTTCTACAGTCTTATATGTGAAGATATCTTTGCATAACACTCACTTATCAAACTCTCTACGGATATCTTCCCGCTCCTTGGAAATGCGAAGTCGACGTTCTATAGGGTGCATCAATCTATACCGTACTGTACCTCTAAGTACTTCCTCATCAGGTACATCAACAGCCAAATTCTCCATCGTATCAAAGAAGGATGAGGAATATATCAGGTCAAAATATTGCATAGGATCTCTGCCAAGTCCTTTTTAAGATGTTTTCGAACTCTTCTGTCTAGAGCTTTACTATAGATTTACCTAAAAAACGTACCTACCCAAAATCTGCAAGCACCTTGTAAATATAGATGGTCACAAGCTTTAACTATTTCTAGGAGAGGTGGAGAACAAACCAAAGCCAAGAAGAATGTCAAGTGCCTGAATCTAGCAGGCGAAGCATGGGGATTGCCCAGCTGACCACCGGCCGGTGTGTCTCGTGAAGAACAGAGTGGCCAATGGTGGTAGGCCAACACTGTTGATAGAAAGGCGTCGCGAAGTTTTTTTAAGGCGTCGAGAAGTTTGCGGTCTGGTTCTAATCCGGTGCATCTCCCATAGGAATGGCGCAAAATTTGAAGAGACAGGGGCTGGTCGCTCGATTGAGGGCGGGCTTAGGAAAGATTGGGGTCTCGGAGGAAAGGTTTGGCGGGCACGGGTGTTTGTCCACAATTTTCACAGAAATATCTGTGAATATTTTATCGGATTTGTCAATTCTCAAGACTCACCTCTCTCGCCATTGGATTTACCTCGCGATTGGTGCAACGTGAGGGTTACACATTTTTTGCAACATCTTGTAACTGGGAATTTAATGAGTTACAACTACTAGGTTACACTGAGTATTAGCACAATTAGTAGGGTGACCTCCGCTCCTTAACATAACAAGTTCTCAGGCGCCTGGGATCTAGGCGCTCATATTTTATACCTTTTTTCCCTTGTTGACGGCTTTGTTTCGAATCCGGTCGAGCCCTAGCACGTACCTTGGGATTTGAACTATCGCGCCCAAGAAATTAGCCCATCTGGCCTCATTATAGCCCAAGACCTTCTAACTCGGCCATCTTTTGGGTCATTAGGCCACACAAAAATCCCAGTTAGATTAGGCGAGAGCCCATGAAAAATAGCCCATCAATCCCTGCTTGGACCATTTTTCTTCAATTCGGACTTTTTGGGCACCGTCCACCCACCCCCAAAAAAACTCCGCCTATCCATATTTTTAAGTACTACCTACTACTTTATTTATACTTAACATTTTTTAGTTGAGCTGCTAGCAATCACGCGTAGCAGATGGACAAGCAATTTTTTAAGAAGAAAAATAAATAAGTTATATACGATGTTAGTATACATTTTTTACGTTTAATAAAAGGATAACAATTTTCTTGTGTACTGGCAAGGCATGTAGTTTATCTGTAGCAATATTTTTGTACTGCGAGGCTGACATGGCCGACCCACCTGCCTGCAGCTAGCGCCCATCAACCTTACCATACAAGAGATCAAGTTTAACGAGTGTGTTTAAAAAGTACTTGTACAATAGTCACGACCGGAAAAAAGAAGACCAAGATCGACGCGTTTCTTGTCGAGAGAGGCTGACACGTGGGCCCCAGCAGCAAGACCATACACGCCTGTCGCATGGAACAACGTTACCAAGGTCAAACCAGCGGACAAAACCAAAAAAATGTCCAACATACACATGTTTCCTCTACATAGGCGGCTAACATGTGGACCCAGCAGGGAGACATTATACAGGTGCTATATCGAGCAACATTGCCAAGTTCCAAACAGGGAGGGACAAGAGAAGAAAAAAAGTCTAGCATGCACACGTTTCCTACACAGAGAAGGCTGACATGTCGGGCCCATCAGCCTGTATAAACGGCTGAAGCAGTGAGCAACGCTATCAAGTTCGAAACACGAAGGCGCGACAGAGGGTAAAAAATCCATCATACACATGTTTCTTCTAATGAGAGGATGACATGTGGGGCCCAGCATCATATTTAAAAGGTAGATGCATCGAACATCGCTAACAAGTTCGGAACAGGGTAGCGCGAGTGAAGGAAAAAATCCATCATACGCACGTTTGTTCTAATGAGAGGATGACATGTGGGGCTCAGGAGGTTGGTTAAACGATAGATGCGTCGAGCAACGCTATCAACTTCGGAACGGGCTAGCGCCAGCGAAGAAAAAAATTCCATCATACACACATTTCTTCTAATGAGAGGATGACATGTGGGTCCCAAGAGGTTGATTAAACGGTAGATGCATGGAGCAGTGCTATCAACTTCGGAACAGGGTAGCGCGAGCGAAGGAAAAAAATTCCATCATACACATGATCCTTCTAATGAGAGGCTGACATGTGGGACCTAGCAGCCTGACTAAACGGCAAACGCCTCGAGCAATGTTACCGAGTTCAAATCAGGGAGGCACGACCGAAAAGTATGGTCTACTAGAGACACTGATGTCCGGGACCCACACGCCTAAAAAAGACTTCGGCGAGTCAACATCGCACAAGGAAACAAAAATCTTGCTTCCGCCACGCGCTGGCCGAGCTTCCTCCATGTTTTTAGTAGATCCGCCATAGTAGAGGGCCGTGAAACCAGAAAAAAAGTTTTCCATCGGCCACGGCCGAGCCGAGAATTTTGTCGCAGAAGACGTGCCTTCTATGATGACCGTCGGGCCAAGTCGTTGCGGAAGGAAACTTTTCTTGTAGTGATCTAGGACTTAATCAACCAATGTCGCCAGTAATTCTAGCACCGTATATTACCCGTTAACCATGAGATTCGGAATGGAACAGAGAAGTTAGCTGCATCTTCTTCCTCTCGTATGTAGGCAAGACGACCTTAACGTGACGCTATGATTCCTTGTGCGGATCCATCATATGGTTGGGCACCCTTAGGCCCCCCGATTTTGGAGTCTAGATTATCTGTGAGCGGCTGCCGGAGGTATAGTTAAACCTTTATGGAGCTTGCCAGGGGCATAACCGACTCATAGAGTCTTCGGGAACTCATCAGGGTTGTAGCTTAATCGAAAGGGGGCTTAACGGAGATGTAGCTCAGCCCGAATGATCATGCAGACATATGGGGTCACGGAGGGGAACATTGATTAGGTTGGATCATCTACTGGGCCCCACATCACGGAATTGTGGAAGGGTAAGCTTCCTGTTTGTGCAACAAGGATTTGGTCTCTCATGGGTAAAGTAACGCACCTCTGCAGAGTGTAAGAATTGTGACATGTTACTCCCTGTTCCGGGAAGGAGCTTCGAACGCGACAGGAAAGGAACTCCACGAAAGTTCTGGTCAACCTGTGAAGGCTGCCGAACATAGTTTTCAGAATAAAAGCAACCTTTGAAGAAATGTTTATGAAAACCTGCATTGCCTATGACCTTTGGTCTATGGCTGTAGAGATAGTGCATCATACACTCCTTTTTAGTGAACTTGCTGACTATGCTCGTACTCAACCGTACCTTCTCAACCCTTGCTAGGTTCTAAGCCGTTGAAGACGATGTCAACAAAACTTATGCTCAAGAAACCATCATCGATAGCTCAAGTTCTTTAATAAAGTCAATGAAGTCAACATATACATCAACCGAGTGAAGACAAAGTCCTTGAGTAGATAGGAGTAGATTCTCTAGCCATGAAACCTACTTCTATAGAGCATTGCAATAGCAGCAATTGCAAGCCCATTAGTTCAGATGCTAGTCTTAGTCACTAGATAGTTGTGAGTTGTTATTTCTAGTTCTTCTATGTAAAGAGTTGTTTTCTTCCTCTTTAACCTAGTTGCTCTCTGGATCTTTTGTAAAGATTCGAGTTGTAATCTATAGTCATGTCTTGGACCTGCTGTGTTTCTGTTGTACCACTCTGAGGGATGTAATACTAGTGAATGGTGTTTCATTGGTATTATATCAATGACTATAGTGTACTACATCATGAAGTGGTATATTGGGTCACCGTAGTTGGTATCAGAGCATATGCTTTGACCTTAGGATTAAAACCCTTTTAGGAGATCTGTAGGTTGGATAGTGACTATAGGAGCCATCTTATCTAAACCAATAATTGTGATGGGCATCCACTTAAGGATAGCCTTGTCACCTTTAAGTCGGATGCTTTTGTCATCTTTATTAAGGATTAGTTACCTATCTTCCCTAGAGAAATGTCATTTTAGAGTAACTCTAAATTGGTATAACACCACTAAGATGTCTTAAGTAAGTTAAAATATCAAAGAAGATTACGACTAAGTTTAGGATATAATGTGGAGTAGTATTAGTGATGGAGTCTATAGTTAGAATCCCTATGAAGCAGCAGAATCTTATCACTAGTTGATACCACTATACCACGTAAGGTAGACCATTAGAGTATGTATAGTTATGATGGGAAGTAAATCATGTGGCATTCACTTGAGAATCCCATGTGATGGAGTTGAACTTTGTTTAGAATCAACTATATTCAGATAAAAAACAGGAGATATCATAACTCCAAGACCATGATAAGTTTGCAATTAGGACAAATACTCAGTAACAAATCTTGTAATAAAAGTAAGTAAAGAACAGTGTAGGTCTATGATAGAAGTCATAGGTATTATAACATTATGATAATTTTTGGATTAAGCTAGTAACTATCATTTTGTTAGTAGTTTTGAGAGATCATGTGAGGATAGTTTACGATATAATGAAAATTTGGTAGTATTTAGTAGTCCCGAAAGAAAGGTAAGAAGTTAGTCAGAACCAAAGTGAGACCACTTTGCTCCAAATTATCCAATTGCAGTTGAGCAATTTGGTAAGTATTGAGACAGAGTAGTATGCCCAATATGTTCTAAGTATCGCGATGTAAACCTATACTAGGAGGTATCATATAGTACACACTAAGCCTAAATTCTAGAGATGCTTTTTTTTATCAAAAATAGTAGGAGAGGCTCCTACTGTGCTATATTAATTTTAAATATTTACAACAATATGCTGCATAAAGAAGCATAGTACAAAGAATAGTTCTTGAATAAACTATAATCTATCTATGAACAAGTTGATTGTGTTTTCCAGGTTTTGCCTAACCCTGAACTTCAATAGCTGCAAATCTACTCTAACTCTAGCCCCCCAGGCTTCAATTGAATGTCTCACCCCTTGGAATATAAGGTTATTTCTTTCTTTCCAAATTCCCAGGATGCAATGATGAAGATTTCAAAGAATAAATGATCATGGAAATTTGTTCTTGCTTGGGATAATAGACTGAACCTGCATGTGCTTCCTGCCCAGGTCATATTTAATCTTGTCCAACAAGTTGTACTAAAAGGACAAAAGAAGAAAAGGTGTTCTAATGTTTCCTACACTCCCGGATTACAAAGAGTGCAAGTAAGATCATGACCTTGACCTAAATTAAAATGTTGTTTATTCAAAATGTTCTTTGTATTCAGCCTGTCTGACAGCAGCAACCATGCAAACACTTTTAATTTAGGCCACAACTTCGAAGACTAGATCCATTTAAATTGCACAGGAGGTTTAATCAATCTGAATCGGAATTTATAAAACTGTCTCGGTGTATATTTTCCCCCATTTGAAGATCCATCTGCCAGGCACATCTTCTTGTAATTCCGAAGGCTCAAAATTACTCTCAATTTGATGAAGTTATAGTAAAGCTTCAGAAGATCGTGGGCAATGAAACAAATCCTCAATTCCATCTGCTGCACAAAACTCGCTGACTGTGATATCTTCATTCAAAGCAAAAGAAAACAATCTTGGATATTTTTCCTGTTGCACCTCATTTTTCCATTCATCCTTCCAGAATAAGACATTATTCCCTTGTCCAATTAAACCTGTGGAAATACCTCTAAATAAGGGAGATAATTTTATCAATGATTTCCACCAAAAGGAACCTTCGATGTACCTACTATCAACATACTATACCTCATTCTGGAAATGCTTTACTCAACTACTATGTACCTCATCTGGTCAACCTACTATCAACATACTGTACCTCATTCTAGAGATGCTTTACTCAACTACTATATTATGGGCTTAGAATAATGTGTGTTATATGTACCACATTTGGATTTCTTGGTTTTTCTTGAATCTTCTTGATTGACTAGATCTGTGCATGAAGTTTGACTTGATGTGCAAATGCATGTTGCATCATCAAGTTATTACTTGATGCTATAGACCTAGATAGAAAAAGGATTTCGTGTAAGGGAGTGACGAGTTCTAGATGCCAAGATGAAGAATTGCATGAATAGTGAAGCCAAATATAAGGAGTATCAACAATATTTTGAAGGATGGATCAATCCGAACTCATTATTAGCTGGCAATAAGAAGGAATATTAGTGCAGAAAAGGTGTGGAGCAACATGAAGGAATGATAGTAAGTTCACTTAAAGTGGGTGATGTTGCTCAGAAGCTAAGGAAGTAATTGTACCAAGTTCATGTAAGTAACTTGAAAGGGTGCAAATAAGAAGTCTTGGAACGAAAGTGGTATTCAAGCTCTGACAATTCAGAGAGAATACCAGTAGTAAGTCAAAAACTGATAGAATAATCCATACACCTAGGAGGATCCGCAGCTGGTATCCTGTCGGTTTAGCTAATTAGGTCATCTTTTTATAATTTAAAGAGCATAAAACTTGGCCTAAGTTAAGTTAGACCTAAGGAAGTATGAGATCAAGGCGATTGTCTTCGAAAACGGTTCACGAGGTCGGGCTTGTAAACAGAGCAATGTCCGAACCATGGACACCAAATAGTGGTATGTTTAGGAGTTGGAAAGTATTAGAACACCCTAAGGGTGATAGTAAACAAGAAGTAAGTATCGAGATTCGATATCTGGAGTTAAGGAGAAATCCTAAATTGTGACAACATTAAGCCTTACTTTCATAAGGTTATGTCGGGGGGATGACCCCCGGATAGGCCAAGCCAGCACTAAATGGATGGCTCCAGGGGAAGCTGGCCGGATGGCCGCAAGACAAAGAGCCTCAACAGGGTGATTCGCTTCACCCGGTCCGCATCAAGATCCCCCAGCTGGCCCGTCTAGCCAGGGCCAGGATCACCGGCTGGGTAACCCCCTCTTCCTGGCCGCCTTAGATCCGTTGGCCAAAGGTACGGGAGGGGATGACGCTCCTTTCTGAGCGCATCCTTGACCGAACAGGCTGGCACTACCAGACAAGGGCGCCAAATCTCGAAGGCTTGGGAGGTGACGGACAAAGCTCCGACTGACGGATAAAGATCCAAGCTAATCATTAAAGCGTCGGGTGATGCCCAAAGCGGATGCACCAAGATGTTGTGGTACTGCCCCCACCTGTACTGAAGCTTGACTGGGCCTTGGACCACCGGCTTGACCCGGTAAGTCGGCCTGTTTTGTAAACTAAAAGCCCAAAACAGTAAACCCTAGAACCCACGTTGTAACCTACCCTTCTACCAGTATATAAGGATGGGTAGTTCTAGGGTTCTAGGTAGGCAATCACAAGTTACAAGTTATCCAGAATCTCAAGGTGGTGTAATCCATCTTCTTCTAGCTTCCAAGAGTAGCTAGGGAAACAGCTCAAGGAGCATTTGTGTTGAGCACTCGCTCGCCCATAGTGGATCCTTGCAGGAGTAGGAGATTTACCTCGACGAGAGGGCTCCGAACCAGGGTACATTGTTGTGTCTACCGTATCTGTGCCCAACCCACTGTGAGTATCCACCAATTGCATCCTAATTGTCCCCTCTCATCACGCGTCTTCAAGAGCAATAGTGGCATAGGCATTTCGTCATGGATTATACTGGCCCACGGCATTGGAGGACACCGAGTAGCTCGTGAAGGCTTGCAACGGATGTCAACGATTCACTCAGCAGAAGCACACTCTGTCATCAGCACTCAAAACGATCCCCATCACCTAGCCGTTTGCCGTCTGGGGCCTGGATATGGTAGGTCCGTTCAAAACAGCGCGATCCGGCATGACACACTTGCTGGTGGTCGTGGACAAGTTCACCAAGTGGATCGAGGCAAAGACAATCAAGAAACTAGATGGGCCGAGTGTGGTCAATTTCTTCACCGACATCATCACAAGGTTTGGCTACCCCAACAGCATCATCACAGACAATGGCACCAACTTCTCCAAAGGGGCCTTCACGTGTTTCTGTGGTGACAAAGGCATCTTCCTGGACCTGGCCTCTGTTGCACATCCTTAGTACAATGGACAGTGCGAGCGAGCAAACGGCCTGGTCCTAGCCGGAATCAAGCCAAGGCTGATTGAGCCGCTGATGAGGAAACCCGGTTGCTGGATAGAGGAACTGCCGGCTGTACTATGGAGCCTGCACACAACTCCTAAGCGCTCCACCGGCTTCATACCATTCTTACTCGTCTATGGGGCAGAGGTAGTCCTGCCAACCAACATCGAATTTGACACACCGTGGAAGCTGTTGTACATAGAGCAGGAAGCACAGGAAGTACAGGAAGCATGAGAAGACACCATCGATCTCCTTGAGGAGGCTCAAGAGCTAGCCTTATCCAGATCTGCCATTTACCAGCAGAGCCTGCGACGCTATCACGCCAGCCAGATCCGCAACGTCTCGTTCCGCGAAGGTGACCTCGTCCTCCGGGTGGTACAAGACACCAAGGGGATGCACAAGCTATCTCCGCCTTGGGAAGGACCATTCATCATCAGCTGGGCGCTGCATAACAACTCATACTACCTGAACGACGCCCGCCTGCCGGCAAAGAACAAGATGGACCACTTCGGTGAAGAAACTGAGCGCCCATGGAATGCGAACCTGCTTCATCCATTCTACACCTGAGTAAAGGGCAAATGTATCTTACTTTTATGTAATTAACAACATAAGGGGCCTCGACATAGTCTCAGGGACTCCATAATAATTTGGCATTTTCTGCTAAACTCACAAATTTTCCGGCTACATTCTTTTTAACCCCGGAAGCTCACCGGATAGCCAAGAAGGCCGCCAAACTCCGAAGGGACGAAGTACTGTATGCAGCTCCAAGAGACCCCTCTTCGATTTCGGTTGCAGACCGCAAGCCGGCTGATAGACACGACAAGAGCGGACAAACTCGGAGGCTTGTACAAGAAAAATCTCAAGGGAAACCAGACGTCTGGACGCTCCGGCTACGCCCGCTCGCCTAAATCCGGTAGTGGAAGACCAAAGTATTGCTAAAGTACGCCACCTAAGTGAACCCTTGCATCTGGCCAAGTGCTGACAAGGGCGCAACTTCAAAGGCCAATGCTCGCTAATAAAAGGACTAAGCTGCCATCCTTGCACGAAACGGCAAAATTTTCGAACAAAAGAGAAGTTAAAAGGCTATTATTCGTTCTACACATCCCTAACACACAATCTACTGCTTATGTTTCATTTCTACATGAGCCGAAGTGCTAAAGCCATAGGACAACTCCTAGACGGCAAAGAAAGAGCATCGGCCCGCCTGGACCATCTAGCCGGTCCGAACCTCGGGGACTACACCCTGTGGGTGCACTCACGCGCCCCCACATAGGAAACCTACAACAAGCAAACAATCAAAGGAGCTTCGACCCGCCTGGATTCTCTAGCCGGCCCGAACCTCGGGGCTACACCCTGTGGATGTGCTTGCATGCCCCCACACAGGAAACCTGCAACAAGTAATCAATCAAAAGAGTTTCGGCCCGCCTGGATTCTCCAGCCGGCCTGAACCTCGAGGACTACACCATGTGGGTGCGCTCACGCTTCCCCACATAGGAAACCTGCAACAAGCAAACAATCAAAGGAGCTTCGGCCCGCCTGGATTCTCTAGCTAACCCGATCCTCGGGGACTACACCCTGTGGGTGTGCTCGCGTGCCCCCACGCAGAAGAAAACACACAGCAAGTGCAATAGAAAGATAACATCGCAAAAGGAGACAAAGCCCCAAAAAGAATTTGCCAAATGGCAAAGGTCAAATGTTTCCACAAACAGTATCACAAGTGAACAAAGCTTCCAGCCAAAATAGAAATACACCTAGTATTATGGGGATCAGGCATGAGGGTCATTAGAAGGGGGAGAGGCACCGACTGAAGCATGGTTGCTGGACGCATGGTCGGCAGGGTCAGAGCTTGCCACAGCCGGGGCATCACCGCGCAGCGGGCTGAAGTGATACCCATCCGCGCCAGATGGGTCGGCAAAGTCCCTGTCCAGTTTGACGAAGATCCCAATCTTCACACCGCAGGAGCGAATGTCAGGAACATCAGCCCGAAGCTGGTCGTAGCTGGTCCCTTGGCGAAACCCTCTAGAGAGACTCCACAGGTCTACGTCTGGGTACCAGGACTTCAGAAGCGCCAAGACCATCTCGGCACCGCTGCGTGTAGCCTAGTCCCATGCCATGTCCATGAGCTCCGGGGATCCATCGAGCGTCCTGGCCAAAGCGGCCATTGTGCCCAGGCGGTCAACTTTAGGCCAGACATAGTCGAAGACCTCAAGGGAAGAGACGCGCAGCTGGCTGGCCTTCTTGTTGATGACAGTCACCAGATTGAATGGATGTAGGGTGCATCCAACGTCCGCCTCAGGGACGCGCGCCAGGGCTTGGTCGGTCACCTCAGGATACTGAGATGCACGAGGAAGAGGAAAAATGTCAACTCTCAGGCTAAAGCAAGTAAATGAGCAAGCTAGCCAGGCGGATCACTTACTGACGACCATCTTGGCGATTTGGCACAACTCCCTAGAGCCGCCTTCTCCCGCTCCTGAATGGTCTTTAGATCCTCTGCCTAACGAGCCTGGATCTGCTCAAGGTTCTTCAACGCGTCGGCCTGGATCTCAATGGTCTTCTTCGCCTAGCCCGCCTTAACTTCCATCTGTTGTTGGTGCGACAACAGCTAGTTGATATGTTCCTGGCGTGCCGCGTTAGACCCCTCAAGCTGGGCAACGTCCGCCTTCAGCCTCTCCATCTCGTGGTCCCTTTCTGCCAACAGAGCTACACGCGGGTACCCAATGGTCAACAAGAAGCACGAAAACTCGCGCAGACGGGAAGACAAAGCAGAGAAAACAATCTTACGCCCCAGGTCCTGCGAGGTCTTATTGGCTTCGGCAAAGGCTTTCTGCATAAGATAGCAGAAGGACTAAGAAGAGAATAGCAAGAGGGGCAGTGAAATAACCACGAAGGAATCACTTACCTCAAGAGACGTCCCAAGCGCCCTGGCTTCGCCAAGCCCCTGCTTCATCACGCCAACCAGGTGGCGAACCTAGCCAAGCGCAATGGGCGTTGACTCAGAGACTTGCGCTAGGACGACTTCCGACGGCAGCGCCGCTAGAGTGGAGCGGCTGCCGGTGATTTGTAGCTCGTCGTCATCATCGGTGGTAACACGAGACACCTCTGGAGCCCCCAAGCCGGCAACCACCTCCCCACCTCCGTCTCTAGCCGCGGCTGCACGGGGCCCTCCGTTGCCATAGGTTCCTCCACTTGATAAGCGGTAGAACCTGCCTAGGCCCGGCCTGGAGCAAGGAGCAGATTGGTGGCACGGGTCGCGATAGAGGCCCGGTGCAGGACCATCGAGCCAGCCGGCACCATCGTCCCTGCCGCATCCGCGTAGTCGTGGCCGGATTGGTAGCAGAGGCTATAGCCTCAGCCGCCTTGGCAGCAGAGGCAGCAGCCTCAGCCACCTTGGCGGAAGAGGCATCAACCTTAACCGTCTTCACAGTAGAGGCAGCAGCCGACCCCTCGGCCCGAGCCGGGGCAGGGTCGGACGCGGTGGCGATGGTCGTGGAGATGGTAAGGGACATCGCGTCACTAAGAGAAGGGAAATCAGAACGCAATAAGTATAGACAAGAAGAAACAAGCTCGCTAGGAAAGGACGAGAAGGGCACATACCCGATGACGCTCGGCACGACGGTCGCGACCCTTCGGCGGCGGCTCCTCTTCCCCCTCCCTCGGCTGGAGTGGTGTTGGTCGTGGCAGCCCGCTCCCCGCGAGCTTTCGACGTGGTGGCCTCAGCCAGATCCGCGTCCACGCCATGGGCAACTTTGCCAAGACATGGATACAACGTCAAGCGCGTGACATAAGAAGAACACGCACAACTCCAAGTATGACAAGCAACTCACCGGGTGGAAACTTGCAGACCTCATTGGCCCGAGTGGGGAACCGCTCCGACTCCATCGTCGAAAACCTCGGCGGCTTGCAGTCGGCGGTGATCTCGGGAATATCATCCTCCCCCATGCCGTATTCCGCTAGCTACGCCATAAAAAGCTACTCAACAAGGAACATAAGAAGCAAGGAGAAAAAGTTCTTCATGAAAGGATCTGCCCGGAGAAAAGGAAAAGAGCCTGAAGACCCAGTCCTCCATGAGCGTCTCCTTCGAGATTTTGGTGAGCTATTCTCGAAGGGCCACGAACGGCACCTCCAGCTGGGACACACGGGTGGGATCCAGCAGCCCGGACAAGTGGCAGATCTTGTGCGACCGCTGTTGCAGTGGAAGCACGCGGTTTGTCATCCAGGACAACAGGATGTCCTGGGCGACAAGACGCTCCTTCTCCACCAGCACCATCACTCGGGCGGCCATCTGCACCATGTCAGCCTGGGCGCCCATGTTCAAGACGGACCAAGCCTTCCGGTGAGGGGACATTGGCGAACACTGGCTCCTTGATCTAGTCAACCTCAGTGTTGTTGCGCACATAGAAGTATGAGCGCTACCATAGCTTGGCGGTGTCGGGCATCTCCAGCCACGGCATTAGCGATAACGGCCTCGGGTAGACGGCGTAGTAGCCAGTCTCCATTAGGGGGCAACCCTTCCCCAACACCTAGACCTTGAAGTTGAAGAACTTCAAGAAGTTCGCAGCGTCTAGGTGAAGCCCCAGGAAGGACTCACAATAGGCCACATGATGCGACAGCTGTGCGACGGTGTTAGCACCGAGGTGGTGGAGATAGAGGTCAAAGGAGACCATCAACTCTAGGACAAACCTGCTCAGAGGCAGGTCGAACCCATGGGCAAAGTAGGGAGGAAGACGACGGCCTCCCTAGGCCGTAGATTATGGACAGGCTCCCCCTCCGGTGCTGGCGATGTTTCACCAGGCGCTCTGACGGGACGAGCTTCCCCCACCGGTACTTCTGCACCAGGTCATCGGTGACATAGGAGCCGCACTAGCCCCCCGCCTGATCAAGAAGCATCTCGGTGGGCGCGGTGACCGTGTTGGAGAAGCGAGGCCCCCTCATCGCAGCGGAGGAGTGGCGACACTAGCGTTCAAGGAAAGTGGTGGCGATGAGGAAGCGGTAGTGCATGACGATAGCGAGGAGGCTGAAGCACAAGGGGCAAGGGGCGCAGGAAGAAGGCAAGGTAAGGGAGAAGCACTCCCTGGCGCCCCTATTTATCAAGGCAGGGCAATTGCGCCTCCTTCACTCCCCAACGCCACGTGGCGCAAGAACTACCCCACTACCCCCACGACGCTTTGGTGCCGGATCTTCTGTGCCAAAGGAAATGCCATAGAAGATCCAGCGGGCGTTACCGCAAAGGCCAAGCGTGTGCACGATCCCGAGAAACCGCTATGATGAAGGCGTGGGCGCGGTTACCAAAATTGCAGTGGCAGGCCAAGAAGTCACACTAACGCAACGCGCGACAGAGGTAGCAGGCACGCCTAGAGACAACACTGACGTCATCATCTGAATGATTCGCCTCCCAAAGCCGAGCGTAGCGGCCAGGAGACGCATTCACCACTCACACCCTGTGGGTGGGCCACTAGACCTGTGGCCGGTGAACTCTAGCCGGGAAAATGGGCATCTCGAGTCAGAAAAGGACAAGTACTATAATACAAATTCGTGATATAGTCTTCACCAGTGATCATTTCAAGAGCAGCCAATGAGCACGTAGGCACTTTTCCACAAGGCCAAGCCCCAACACTCTCAGGGACTAGTGTCGGGGGGATGACCCCCGAATAGGCCAAGCCAATGCTAACTGGCTGACTCCAGTGGAAGCTAACCAGATGGCCTTAATACAAAGAGCCTCAACCAGGTGATTCGCTTCACCCGGTCCGCACCAAGATCCCCTGGCTGGCCCGTCTAGCCGGGGTCGGGATCGCTGGCTGGGTAACCCCCTCTACCCGGCCGGCTCGGATCCGTTGGCCAAAGGTACAGAGGGGAAGATGCTCCTTGCTGAATGCATCCTTGACCGAACAGGCTGGCACTACCAGACAAGGGAGCCAAAGCACTAAGGCTGGGGAGGTGGCGGACAAAGCTTCGGCTGACGGATAAAGCTCTAAGATGATGATTAAAGTGATGGGTGATGCCCAAAGCGGAGGCACCAAGACGCTGTGGCACTGCCCCCACCTGTACTGAAGCTTGACTGGGCCCTCGACCACCGGCTGGACCCGGTAATCCGGCCCGCATTGTAAACCCAAATCCCAAAACAGTAAACCCTAGAACCAACATTGTAACCTACCCTTCGACTAATATATAAGGATGGGTATGCTAGGGTTCTAGGTAGGCAATCACAAGTTACAAGTTAGCCAGATTCTCCGAGTGGTGTAATCCATCTTCTTCTAGCTTCCAAGAGTAGCTAGGGAAACAACTCAAGGAGCATTTGTATTGAGCATTCGCTCCCCCATAGTGGATCCTTGCAGGAGTAGGAGCTTTACCTCAACGAGAGGGCTCCGAACTTGGGTACATCACTATGTCTGCAGTATCTATGCCCAACCAATTGCGAGTAGCCACCGATAGCATCCCGATTGTCCACTCTCATGCCATCCCCGATGGCATTGCAGTGTTCCACACCACGACAGGTTATAAGAAGCCATCATTATAAAAGTACTCCTGAGAGTATGTAAGATGGAAGATTGAAGAAGGTAAAATAGGTTCACCGAACATCCTAGTTCTATAGGGGAATAACTCTTAAGTTTTCTCTAAGAAGGTAAGGAGTATGACCTTATGGAAATTGAGATTTAGACCTTAAGATAGTAAGAGGAGGGCCTTATGCTTAGCAATAAAAGGAACTTGGAGGAGTAATAAAGATGTTTCTAAGGAACCTATGCCGTCTTCAATACGATTAAAAGCCTGAATACGTTAAGGTAGTGTAACATTGAAACCCAAATAGAAGGTAACCACAAGTCAAAATACTCTTAGTTCGGATGCGGAATGCCAAAACAAACCTTTAGTAAGAAATAGGAAACTGTGTGGTTTGGACTAATGACTCCAAAACATTCTTAGTAGCCATAAGGACTAAGTATACCATAAATAGGTAAATATGAGAGCCAAGGTTATAGTTAGCCGAAGTTTAAACCTAGGTATTGTTCTAGAAAAAGATTTTTTAGAACTCAAACCTTTCTCAAATAGATGTCCTAATTCTTGGACATTGAAAGCTACCTGATTAGTGTAGCAGTGTTGAGCTTAAAGAAATCCATGTTTCAAGAAGAATTGACAATTTCCCATTGACAATATAAAAGAGGATTCAAGGAAAAAGCTTGAATGAGGATACAACAATTATCTTCATCATGGATTTATAGAACTACCAGGGTCTGAAGAAGTCAGTCTTATCTTCCAAAATGTAAGAGAGTACGAACTTTGAGGACAAAGTTTATTTTAAGGGGGAGAGATTGTAACATCCCAGGATTAGCACCTAGAAATAGAGAGGACACACGTGTGTGCATTGCATTCATACATAAGAAAATCTGGGAAATTTTCGCGCAAAACTAAAAGAGTGGAGGGATCGAGATCTCTCTTGTTCTAGTGGAAACATTGGGGCAAGTGCGATAGATTTCGACATCACCTCTATTGAATCTTTGTATTTTGAGGGGGAAAGTTATTCAAACATGAATTTGAATTCAAATGAAGTTAGAAAATTCACAAATTGAATTAGGGAATGGTTAAATACTTAGGGAAAATGGAATGTAAATTCTTGAATTAAGTAATATGATATGAAAATGGATAATTAATAATGAAGAAATTAGAAGAAATTAAGGAAAGAATAAAGAAAAACTTTATTAATTAATACAAATATTACAATGGTCTTACAATAAGTAAAAGAAAGGTTACTTTTATTACAATAATAAATATTGCCTAAATATAAATTTAAGAAAACTGCAAGTAACAAATTTCACAATAAAGAACATTTAACTTTATTAATTAAATACAATATTATAAAGTCATATACAGTTATCCAAGTTACAACAATTGGAAAACAGAAAAACCTAAACTAAAATCTATGTTATTTCTTCATCTTGTATATCTTCATTCTTCACTTTGATTCCTGCCAAACATAACAAAAAGAAAACATAAAAAATATGAAAGAGGGAAGGTTTTGATTAGGATACTCTTAGGTTTTAGCAATGTAATGCATTGATTTGCCTCATTATTGAGTTAAGAAAAGGGTAATGTAGTAATCTATTCTTATCAAAAAAATCGCCTCAGTCCAGCATCATCGGCAGGGGAAAGTTTCATCAGATCAGTAAAAGGAAAAAGGTAAAAAAAACCCAAGAAATATCATGATGTGCTTGATGTGATCCACAACCCACCATAGGCAAGCAGGCAGCTTACACATAACTGCATGTAGATGTGTTGTTGACACCAGGAGAGGGACAACAAATAGTAAAATGGGAACAGCCAGCACAGGAAGTGCACAAGGAAGGGACAGCCGTAGGCTACTTGTCCAACATCATTTTCTCCACAGCAATATGTTCCTACCTCTAGAGCACCACAAGATATCACTGGTTTCCACCAGTCCAACATCAGATCCATTAGACCACCATACCACATCACCAATAGATCCAATTCTTTCTCCACAACCAACATGGCAATCTAGCAGATCTTGGAATAAGGAGGGGGAGTTTGAGAGGAAAAAACTTACCATCAGTAGCTCAGGGAAGAACAAACCAAGATCACCAGGAGGGGAAGGTTCACAAGCCCAAGCAAGGTGTGATCAAGATCAACATCAGGAACTTAAGGAAGAGGAGGTCCATGTGCAGAAAAGGGCAGCAACGGCTGAACTAGAAGGAGACAGAGGAGCATGCCACAAATATTCATAATACCTAGCCATGATCAACCACTGAGACATCAACAAATCATCATCTTCCCTAGTCTACTCTGCAAAAGCAGGTTGACCATCCAACTCATGTATATCCGTTGTTCTTATCAAGTTATGAGCATGAGTGTTGTGTGAGGACGAAAATCCTCAAAACTGCACCCAAATGGAGTGCAAGTTCATCACTGGATGAATTGAGGCTAACACGGTATATGTATTATCCATAATATGGCTTTGGCATGTGCATCCTTAATAGGGACTGACAGCTTAGCAACAGATCATACCATTTAAAATCTACTGTTGTGCACACTCCACATGGGAGGCACCACAACAACAAATTTAATAGCAGTAGCAACTAAGTTGTTCAACACCAAACATCAAGTACCAAATCTATTCTTATTAGAATTTTTTGAAATATACTGTGGTGGAAGAGTACCCTCAAACTTGTATACAAATGGTATACAGAATCATCCTAGGGTTTAAGAAAAAAGAACGCAACAATAGTATTTGATCCAAATATTAGTGGCCCTTACCCTTAGCATCATTGGCAGCCAATTAGAGTTCCTAGGAAGTTAATCCTAGCAACCAGGGCAACAAATGCCACTTGTGCCTTAGTTTCCACATCACTGGCAAGGAAATAATCCACCATGCTTTTCCTCATGGAATCATCAGGTGTATGATCTTCATAAATAAAGCCATTAGCACAGCTGATCATACTAAATAGGGTACCATTATGCACACTCCAATTGAGGCACCACAATGGTATCTATTGAGCAGAAGCCATACTACAGAGAAAACACTGGCCCAAATAAAAAGAACATCATCTTCCTAGCTAAATCATAGGAATCATTTCTATTAGATTCCTTCAACAGATAAACTGTACCAAATGATAGGAAATACTGAGTACAAGATTCAGTTAAGCATATAAGGGTACAATAGAGCTGTAGCACAAAATGTTAAGTCAGGTCACTATGTTCCATGAAGCCAACAGATTGCTAATGCAAGGAAGCATTATACTATACACAAATCCAAACAAGATTGGAATAAATAAGGCAATTATACAGAAGCATTATTTTAGGATATATCAATGCACTTGCAGCTACACAACCCTACCACCATTGGCAGTAGAACCAATAACCTAAGTCAGTGTCATAAGGGCACTTAATCATTGAAATCAAATTAATAGTAGATGATACCTTAGCAGCATCACATCCTCTCCACCAAAATACCACATACACCAGCAGAGTCATCGGATCGATGGACGGTCACATAAACATTACCTGGACCGCAAGTAGACAAGAAAGCCAACGTCAGGGTTGTGGACAATACCATTTCATCGGTATCGAAGAGAGAAGTAATCCCTGTACCATCACCACAATCCACCATAACCTCAGTCAAATCCAGAAGTAGCAAACCATGGTTGTCGGGGTTGCAGGTATCCTTGCCATCCCGCCGAAACCAAGGACGAAGTAGACAAGAGGAGGAGACCAAACCGGAGCACTAGAGACCAAGGATGATGGCCCATGGCCATCCTCAAACATCATCAGTAAGCACGAGAGCTAGAAGACCATGCCAATGAGCCTAGTCGAGGATAGGGTTCCATAGGAACCAGAGAGGATGCAACCAAGTGCGAAGGAAATGGAATCAACGGTAGGAGCCAATGGAGAAGGGCTAGAGAGCTTGTGTCGGGGAGCAACAATGTCAGCGAGGGCCAGAGCCGGCCGGATCAACGCTGGCGGTAACGCCAGGCCTGAACAGAAACGCGTTGGGGCCGAACTCGATACGGCCTCAAAGCCAAATCAAATTGGAGGGCTAGATCGGCCAGTCGATGGTGGAGCTTCAACATCAGGTTATGGCGGCCGCAACATCTTGGTTCCGCCGGAATCAAGCAGACGGTAGAGGCAGTGCGATGTGTGGAAGGGATGCGAGAGGGGAGTTGAGGTCGGGGTGTGGTGTGCGTGTGTGTAAGTGAGATGAGAGAGGAGAGGGGTTGGGCTAGGGTGGGGTTTAACCCCAGGCCCAACTGGGTTGGGTTGGGCTTAACCAGCCCGCGGGCTAGAAGTAATTTTATAGGAAAGAGAAAAATAAATATTGTAAAAGAAATAATAAACCAAATGTAAAATTCCAAAAATAACCATGAGAGTATATCAACTCTAAAAGAATGTACAAAAATCCTAAAAATACATATGATATAACCAAAATGATCACAAAAATAATCTCTACGTAATAAAAATATTGATCCACTTATTTAGTTTAAATAAAATACATCCAAATATTAAGGCTACTTAAATCTTAAGTGAAATTTCTTAAAATAAATAAAAATTCTAAAAAGCAATAAAAAAATCATTTTTGTATATAAAAATAAATCTAATATTTTATAAAAATAGTCACTCAATTTGTTTTACAAATAAAACTTGAAGAAATTTTTTAAAGACATATAATCCTTTATTGAATTTTATAAAAATAAGAAAAACAATTGAAAATAAATAAAAGTAATTTCTAAGACCTTGAATAAATATATTTTACTAGAAAAATTCTAAAAGTATTTTCCTAAAGATTTTTAAGATTGTAAGGAAATAAATCCTTACCTATTTTATAAAAGACCTAGTTTGTAAATCCTTTTAAAAAAATCTCTTAAATAAGAAATAATCACAGTTCTGTATATAAACCCTTAAATCCTTTATAACTAAATACTATGTCCAAAGCCATAACATGGATCTATAATAAAACTTAAGTGTAACTTATAAAACTCTTTTAAAATCATAAATCTAAACTAAACCAACAATTTTAAGTAAATTTCAAACATCATTCACTTATAATAGAAGTGAATATTGTTTACTTCTTAACCATTCTTAAACATGATTTCAAACCCTAACAATTTAATAAGATCATCTAAAATTACTTTCTTTAATAAGTCACATCAATTTCATAATAGCAAATTGCATTTAAACTCATCATGCACTTAAATTGAAAGTGAATGATCTCACACTCTTAAATATACTTGTTACAAAATTTAAAACTTATCAATAACACTTATATTCCACCTTTATAAATAATAAGAAATGAACCACTTATATTGTGATGACATACCCAAAACCTATAAGTTTCCACAACAAGTGTCATGACGGTTGAAATTTAATAATGAATTGCTCCTGGATAATTATATTTAATAAGAAACCCTAAAAATATAACTTGAAGTTTAAATGCTTTTACTTTGTAAAGTAATCTTTTGCTCAAAAGTGATTCTTCTAAAGTAAATACAAATGAACTCCACATTTGTGTATAACTCTCTAAATTGTAATAGAAAGCTTGGATAGAAGAAACTCTGAATCATTCACGAACACTTGAATGCTCAAGTATTGAATACTACTTGTTACTTTTAACAAGAAGCACAAGTGTGAAACTAGTATAAAAGTGCAACACATTCCAAAGAACTCATCATGAACTCCAAACACTAGATCAGATACGACTATTCCAGGGATTCGCGTTTATCAAACTACATTACATTACTTATGCATAATTGCATCATGCTTCTTTAAACATTAGTCCTTACCGGACCAATGATGTTATTTATAGATTTTTGGATCTTATAACGTATCGAAGACCGTGATCGCATATTCTTGCAATCACAAAAGGCAAGTTCACACTTGCTCATGTCCTTTGGTTATTTTCTATCAAATACTTGTAACTCAAATGTTGTCATCACATGCATTTCAAAAAGGTCAGAAAACACTATTTTCATAATAATATGATTATGCATTATTTACCAAATGGTAATAATCTACTGATACAGTTCTAGTGGTAAAGGAACATAATATCTAGGACTTAATCAACCAATGTTGCTAGTGATTCTAGCGCTGTATATTACGTGTTAACCATGAGATTCGGAATGGGACGAAGAAGTCAGCTGGATCTCTTCCTCTCGTATGTAGGCAAGACGACCTTAACGTTACGCTATGATTCCTTGTGCAGATCCAGCATATGGGTGGGCATGCTTAGGCCCCACGATTTTGGTGTCTAGAGTATTTGTCAGCGGCTAGCGGAGGTATAGTCAGACATTTATGGAGCTTGTCAGGGGCATAACCAACTCATAGAGTCTTCAGGAACTCATCAGGGTTGTAGCTTTCCCAAAAGGGGGCTTAACAGAGATGTAGCTCGGCCCGAAGGATTGTGCAGACATATGGGGTCGCGGATGGGAACAATGATTAGCTTGGATCATCTACTGGGCCCCACATCACGGAATTGTGGACGGGTAAGATGCCCGGTTGTTCAACAAGGATTTGGTCTCTCATGGGTAAAGTAACGCACGTCTGTAGAGTGTAAGAATTGTGACATGTTACTCCCTGTTCTGGGAAGGAGCTTCGAACGCAGCAGGAAAGGAAAGTTCTGGTCGACCTGTGAAGGCTGTCGGACATAGTTTTTAGAATAAAAGCAACCTTTGAAGAAATGTTTACAAAAACCTGCATTGCCTATGACCTTTGGTATGTGGCTATAGAGATAGTGCATCATACACTCCTTTTTAGTGAACTTGCTGAGTACGCTCGTACTCGCCCGTACCTTCTTAACCCTTGTTAGGTTCTAAGCCATTGAAGATGATGTCAACACCAACTTATGCTCAAGAAACCATCATCGACAACTCAAGTTCTTCAATAAAGTCAATGAAGTCAACATATACATCAACCGAAGTGAAGACGAAGTCCTTGAGTAGATAGGAGTAGATTCTCTAGCCATAAAACCTACTTCTGTAGAGCATTGCAATAGCAGCAATTGCAAGCCCATTAGTTCAGATGCTAGTCTTAGTCACTAGATAGTTGTGATTTATTATTTCTGGTTCTTCTTTGTAAAGAGTTGTTTTCTTCCTCTTTAACCTAGTTGCTCTCTAGATATTTTGTAAAGAGTCAAATTGTAATCTATAGTCATGTCTTGGACCTGCTGTGTTTCTGTTGTACCACTCTGAGGGATGTAATACTAGTGAATGGTGTTTCATTGGTGTTATGTCAATGACTATAGTGTACTACATCATGAAGTGGTATGCTGGGTCACCGCAGTAAGGAGCTAAAACACTATGAACTTGTACCTTAGCATATAGAGAGATAAAGGAAACATTGTGTATGACATGCACTTCACTTGCAGGATACACGATGTCGAACGCAGCATCCACGGGGTCCCCTGAGTTGGTGTCCATCACTGTTAGCCGGCAATTTGTGGGAACCTACATGACAAGTCCATGTAAGATAGGATTTTCATAATTAGATGTTTTAAAAGATGAAACATAATTTGGTAGTTTACCTTTAGGACATCACATGGGCACACACCCGTGTCATTGACATCGACGACGCTAGAGCCACAACTACTCGGACATGTATCAATGGTTAGTGGTGGAGAGGGGGAACTTGATGCTAGAGGCTAGTAACTCTTCTCTTGACTCCACCAGTATTTCATATTTAAGAGCAACCCTTGCCAGTAAATTCTGAAGTCTTTTGTGGTCCCCCTTGTCGTCCAAAGTCCGGTAGTGGCCATATTTCCATTCCGCATAGCCACCTACTCCTGTCGTGTGACTTGGATGCTCCAGATTCCCCAATGCCTTTACGAGCACATCTATCTCTAAGATGCCATGCAGATACTCCTCATCGTACTAGACCTATATAAAACAAGATAATGGGCATCAATGATAAGAAAGGTAAACATAGTTATGAAGTGATGGATAAATTTAGCATGTGAAGTCTCACCACTTTCTTATATTTCATGACAGTCTCTAGATGAATGAATTTTAGCGTCCCTGTACTCTCATCATATGAGACCACTCTAGCTCTAGTCCAACTTGTTTCCCTGGAGTCTCTAATGTGAGATAATACTGGTGTGCGTCCTTCCAACACCGCCTTTGCATCCTCTACCGCCCATATCTTGGACATGTCGGCATACCTATTAGTCCCCATGTTGTGGGGGATCTTGAAAATATTGGCTCGCTCTCTTACAACATCACTCTTAGCTTTAAACTCGTCGGTGGTGTCGGAGATTCGTCTCGCAAAAGAACTAGGGTCCAATGATCCCTGGGTTCATGAGGGGGATGAACACGCGGTTCTGGAGGAACTCGGTGATGGTGGAGACAGTGGAGCAAGCACACGACAGAGAGGTGACATGGCTTTTTTACCTTGGTTCGGGACACTCGTGAGGAGCTAAAGCCCCTACTCCTATTTAGTTATATTGCTCGCGTGCTTAGTGAGGGTACAATGGAGGACGAAAACCTAGGGTTTTACATCTCAAGGATCGAACCCTTCAAAGGTAGGAGAAGGGATCCTTATATAGGGCGGTGTCGGGCCCCTTGGTCCATGGGTGGGAATGGTCACCATAGTGTCGTTCCCTGAGGTCCTAGTCTACAGGGCTGCTTTTTGGTGGATCGAGTCTTGGATGCCGAGCGCTTCTCCATCCGCTGGTAAAGTAGCCTTCCCTTTCCTCGTTTGTCCTTATCTGGTGTTGCCAGTTCTCTCTCTTGCACCAAATCGTCAACGTGGTGGACCTGCCACACTGATGTCATATGTCCTTCTGCTGCTGAAAAGGGGGGTCGACCAGACCTCCCTTTACCGAGGCGAACGGTGGGCGCATGCCGACCATGCCCCTTGTTAGGACTTGCCCCGCCTGCTGGCCGCCTGGTAGAGTTACCGATAAGCCCTGGAGTATGCTCCAGGGCAGCCGAAGTTGGGTTTTGCGGTGGCGCCTTCCGGGGGACGAGTCCCCCTCGGGAAAGCGCCCCCTCGCGAAGTGGACCCTCGCGACTGTTCAGCTGGTGGTGATTTCCTCCTGAGGTATTGTAGCCTCTCGAAGGCACGTCGCTTCGAGGCGTTGGGGACTGCTAACTGTTAGGACATGGCACCCCGGTTGCCAAGGTCCCGACAGTAGCCCCCAGGCATTTGGCCTGCACGTGCCCCTCGATGGGCTCGAAGGGGCAAGTGACCTAGAACGGTTGGTGTGCCCTAGTGCCTGCTCGGACAACATGGACCTGCCACACCCCCATCCTGACCGTATATTTGAAATGTCTGTGAGTTCTTAACCACGAATCTTGGGCCTGCCGCCTCTGCCCCGGGAGTTGTTCCCATGTTGCGACAACGCGTGGGGCCTTATAGTTAATCGCGTGCCCAGGGCAGAGATACGTCTTTTCAACTGGCCATGTTTATATTGGGGCGTGAGCGCCTGAGCCCCTCACTCCTGACATCTATTCCCCTTCTTTTCCACTGTACATTTGTGCGAAGACCCTGTCCTCCTTGATGGCGTCCCCTTCTCTCCCCATTGTTGTAATTGGCAAGGCCGCCATGGTCGAGGGCTCCATTTCCTTCATTTCACCGGAGGCAGAGGTGGCGCCCCCCATGAAGCGTGGCCATAGACGCCCGCGTGGGAGCGTTAGAGGAAAGTGCGAGGGTCCTGGCGCAAGTCTAGCCGTCGTGCCACCCTTAGTAGCGGAGGCACCGGACGGCGAGGCTCTAGTGAGAAGCGGGCTCGGCCGCCCCGCGGGAGCGGTTGTCGCTGGCGTGAGGGGCATGGCAGAAGGTTCGGCACCGAGCCAGAGCTTCTAGTGCTAGTTGCCGTACTACCCCCTTTGGTGGTGATCAAGATAGAAGATGACCCCGAGCTTTCCCGGGTGATCGACTTTGTCGTCATTCTCGGGAGATCCGACTGGTTCATCAAGGTGAGGCTCCCTTCACGCTTCACCCTCGGGGTCATGGCGGATCTTTCCAGAGGAGGTGGAGTTGCGGCACTCTAGCGGGCACGAGAGGGGGCGGGTGAGCGTCGATACCTTTTTGCCTGATGAGATGTACCTCTGTGATGAATGGAATCAATTCCTCGTTGCTCACCGGATCCGACGCGGTTCCGTGCTACGGTTCCACTATGCCGACGGGAGGGACTTCTCTGTCACAGTGTTTGACACCCTATTGTGTCAGTTTGCCTACCTGGCTTTCCTCCCTTGAGGAGACAAGGCCAGGTCTGCGCCACGTCCGTTACCTTGCCCACGAGGCCGCGGGTCTTTTGCTAGCATTGGTGTAACATCTTTTAGTATCATATTTCCCCGCTAGGTCTGTAAGGGAGACTTTCCATGGAAGTCTGTAAGTGCACTTGTCATTTCTCCCTTTGCATGTTTTCAGTGTGATGCTTGGAGTTTTGGTGTTCATGATGCGGAGCCGGTTTGGCGACGCTGGGAATAGCCGGTGGGCCTGCGACCCTGCCCGTGGTTTTGCGTCAGGAGGTGAGGCCTCGCGAGGAGGGGCCTTGCGGAGGCCGCTCCCATTCAGGTGACCTTCAGAAGTGGTGTCAGGAGACAGTATCCTCATCGGGCACGTCTAGCCAATGGTCCCACTTGCTATACCGAGGGTCATGTGTGGCGACTTACTAGGAGCCTCTACGTGTCTCCGGGCCCGAATGCTTGGGCGGTGCTCACCTCTAGAGGCTTGCGTGTGTTGTTACCTTGCTTCCCGGGGGGTTTTACCGCTGGTAAGGCGACTCATCGCTGGGCCCTCTCTAGGCCGCCAGTCCAGCGATCAAGGCTCTATAGAGTTTTGCCTTGTGGGTCCCTCATGGAGCCTCATTAAGAGGTGACCGTAGAGGAGGATACATGTGCTGCGGGGAAGGCCCTATAGTGAACTTATCTGTCTAGTTATGGGCGTCAAGAGCCGTGTGTGAGATAACTTAACATCGCGGTAGGGCGACAAGTTCAGGGCTCAGCGCACTAGGCCCTACAATTTCATGGCCGCCTGAGGAGTAGGTGCCTTACGAGCTACGCCACAAACCTCACGAGGAGAAGGTCTCAGGTTAGCACAAGGATTTTTGGTTTTGTAAAGGTCGGGGACTATGGGTGAGGTAACTTTCGGCCGGAGAGCGGGCCGAAAGTTCATAGCTTGACCCTTAGTTCCTAGAGAAGTTAGGCCGCGGAGGGGCGGTGCCTCTTCGAGTTGTCGTGATGATAATAGTTTGGGTCAGGATCCAATGGGTGAGGTAACTCATAGCTGAGGAACGGGCCATGAGTTTAGAGCTCAACACTTTAGGTCCTGATGAGCTTAGGTCGTGGAGGGGCAGTGCCTCACGAGCCATCATGATGATAGAAACTAGGTCAGGAACCATGGGTGAGGTAACTCACAGACGAGGAATGTGCCGTGAGTTCAAATCTCGATACTTTAGGTCCTGACGAGCTCAGGCCACAGTGGGGTAGTGCCTCACGAGCCTTCACAACGAAAAAACTGGGTCAGGAACCATGGGTGAGGTAACTCACAGCCAAGGAATGGGCTATGAGTCTAGAGATTGACAGTTTAGGTCCTAACGAGCTTAGGTCGTGGAGGGCCAGTGCCTCACGAGCCGTCGCGACAATAAAAACTGGGTCAGGAACTGTGGGTGAGGTAACTCATAGCCGAGGAACGGGCCGTGAGTTTAGAGGTCGACACTTTAGGTCTTGACAAGCTCGGGCCGCGGAGGGGCAGTACCTCACGAGCCGTCGCGACGATAAAAACTGGGTCAGGAACCATGGGTGAGGTAACTAACAGTCGAGGAACGGGTCGTGAGTTTAGAGCTCGACACTTTAGGTCATGACGTTGTCAAGCCGTGGAGGGGCAGTGCCTCACGAGCCGTCGCAACGATAAAAACTGGTTCAGGAATCGTGGGTGAGGTAACTCACAGCCGATGAATGGGCCGTGAGTTTAGTGCTCGACACATTAGGTCCTAACAAGCTCAGGCCGCAAAGGGGTTGTGCCTCACGAGCCGGTCCATAGACCTTACCAGGAGAGGGTCGCAGTGAAAAAAGCATGCACCGCTAGAGGACCATACATGCGCCATGCGAGGGTCTCAAGCACCAAGAACCGTGGTTGAGGTGACTTATGGCCGGGACTAGCCCGCAAGTTCAGAGCTCAACCATTTGGGCTCTGATGTTAATGGGGGAGTGGCCCTATGATGAGCACCGTCCCTAGCCCCGCTCGTGCAGTGTATGTGAGGGAAAACTGGCTGCACAGTTTTGGGAGAAATACCTTTTCGAGGAAAAAACCAAATAACAAAACATGCGTGAAGCAAAAGATCCAAAAAAGCGCCAGTAGTTCAAGCTTATTACAATGCCACCATGGCCCACACGGGTGTTACAAGAGATGAGGCTGCAATGTATGAGGGTTTTTCGAGGGTCACCTTCAAAAAGTCGTGGAGTCAGGCGCGTCGTTCGGAGAGGTTTGTCCACCTTCCAGTAGCCTGATCCGCTTGCTCATCCGGTAGTTCAGTCGCCACCGTGGGGGCGGGTGGCATCGTACGCGCGCTGGGTGCAGTCCATCAGGAAGTCCGGAGCCCTCGGACCTTCGCCATCCTTGGGAGCCTCCCTTTTTGTCGTGAGGACGGGAGGGACTGATCCCGTGTTTGTCTTGAGGGTGTGGGCACCGGCCGAACTCTGCCCCTCGTGAGGAGGGAACAGAGAGGTTGATGCCCTCTTCGCCGTGGCATTCTCTTGAGCCATCATCTGCTTCCTCCTTGTGGAGCCTCCAACATAGTCCAGGGAATCCATGTCCTAAGGTTAGGTGGCAGCTGCAGTCTTGTAGGTGTGCTCGAGGGAGTGCAAGGCCTCTACCTCATCACAACAAACCGTGATAACTCCGCCGTTTTCGCCAAGCATGTTGATCATGTTGTAGGCATGGTGAGTGGCATCCATGAACTTGGCCAGCACAAGGTAGCCGAGGATGATGTTGTACGGGAGGTTGAAGTCGATGATCTCAGTGCGGTAGTTGTCGCGTGTCCCGAATGTTACGTAGAGGTGAACCTGCTCGATGGGTATGGTGAATCCGCTAGGGCCTGTTCGTCTGCGGTACCAAAGTTTGCAGGCCAACGCATGGCGGTACCTAAGTTGCCTGAAATTGCCGCGTTTCAAAAAGTTGGGCTACCAACTACTTAGAGGGGCCATTTCGAGGCAAACTCATCTCACCCCTACCAAATTCAAACATTCCGTTAAACTGCCCCGTGAAGTAGACGGTCTGGACCCTCATGTCAGTCATCTGTCCGTGACGCGAGCGCCAACGTGGCAACCTCTTAGGCAAATCGAGTAGATAAGTGGATTGGATGCATTGACCAATTTCACAAATCCATTCCCACCTTTCTCCTAGCACCGGCGGCATCGGAATCCACCCTCCAGGCAGGACGATCCCTTTGGACATTTGACTTCCGGCGCCAAGTTGATGCCCCCAGTTGCTGCGCCCAGTCGCTGATCCCAAGCTCCAATGGCGCATGCCGTAGCCGCCGTTGTGAGGCTCTAGTCCGCCTCCGCCACTGATGAGCCGAGCAGCTCGGAGGATGGCAGATCCTACTATCAAGGAAGAAGAAGTTCTAGCTACAAGCAGGTGAGCTACCCTTCTCTTTGCTATTCGCACTAATTATAACTGCTAGCTGGCTACTGAACCTCAAATTGTTTGTTAGCCCAACACTGACAAACATATTTCGCCCATAGTTTTCTGTCAAGTGGGATCTCCGCGGACCACCATTACCTGGTTACGGTAAGCCTCTTCAGGTACGACTCTAAGGGAAAGTGGTATGGAGAACATTGTATCATGATGGAAGAAGCGCCTGCGCAGATCTGCACTATATCTGGTATGGTTGCTGCTCTACGTAATCATGATGAATTATGGCCGAAGTAGACTGCAATGTTCAGATTCATGGATGAACGTGGCATCATGGTTCCTCTAACGTGTGACAGTCAGCTAATTGGGTTGATGAAAAGGTATGCTTCGGCTTGCATGTTTAAGCTGAAATGTGATTTACTGGATGTGGAAGCTACTGTAACTGGGAGTCGCCCTTCTATTCTTGGACAGGGTGGTTGCTCGAACCCAATTAGCTCCTGGTAAGCAAAGTCTCTTGGGGTTCGCATGTTTGTGCTGAATTGTAATTTTTGTTTTATTTACTCTGTAGATATTGGACAGTTATGCAATAGTCCAGTTTCTTTGATAGGAAGCGCCGCAAGGTTAGAAAAATGACTGCCGGGTCAGTCATTTTGCTACCCGAAGAAGGTAAAAACGAGTGGAAAGATGATGCTGGACACGATTCTAGTGCCTATTGTCCCGGTGATGCAGAGTATATGAAGCTAAGAAAATTGGCACTGAGGAAGAGGAAGAAGGCAAGAACTGAAGAAGCCAGTGGACGTGAAGGCTTGGCACCCAGGCTGCGGAAGAAGGCTGCTAGCAATGAAGATGCATAGTAATGTGTTGAACTTGAACCTGTATATGTAATTATGTTAAATTCTGGAGCTCTATGTGTGGCACTTTGCTGGGTGAAACAATCTACCCACGTTCTCTGAGTAAAATGTACCGCGACTTAGGGTTTGGAAACGCCCGAGTCAGTAGTTGAATCCGAAATTGTGATTGTGCCACTGCTATCTGAAAACACGCAGCACCAGTTCCACGATTGCTGAGGGGCATGAGGTCTCCAAATACAATGGAATGTAAGTGGCATAGAAAGAAATTATATAAGATGCCACACTCCACAAAGCAGCAACTTATTTCAGATGTTGCACAACGACGTGGCAACATAAACAGCAATGGCAACCGATAATGCCCAGACGCTTGAGCCCGTCTATCTCACCGCCTCCCTGCTCCTGCATCCCCTGCGTCTGGCGAAGCTCCCGGATCTCCATTAACCGGGTGTATGTGCTTCCACTTTATAAATTGTGGTTGTGCCATTTGCATGTGTCACAATCCATGTAGATTACGTTTAAACAAACCACCAATTTCAGAATACCACCATGATCAGACAAAAGGAAGTGATGCAGGGTTAAGACAGACTAACAGGAGAGCAATTTTTTCCTCCCAGGACTCCGGGACCACTAGTTCAGACCGCTAGGTCAACATGTACTACTATTACAACTTAAAAATACACAGAGCTCAAGCTAAATACTAGAACTAGTTATCAAACATCTCCTTGATCTTCCTAATCTTAGCCCGATGCGCATCTTCCTGCGAGAGCAAGGATCGAATCATCTGCTCCTTCCTTTTAGCATCTTCCTTGCACAGCTTCAATTGTTTATCTGTATTTTTCCTCATGAACTTGTCAATACTTGGAGTTGTGAACTGCAGGACTTTGGCCTGGTGAAGATCATTCCTTGCTTGAGTCAGTTCTTGCTCTGCTTTTGCCTTCAGGGCCAACACCACGTCCCTCTCCTTCTTGACTTTGCTAACCTTGTCTTGCACCCTCCTGAGATCTCGGTTAAGCTTGGTCGTGTCAACTGGGTCCCATAGCTTCATCTCAACACTATCAAGAAGTGAGCTGACTATGGATTCATTCAACTCAATAGTGATATCCCATAGTTTGTCCAGCGTTTTCTGCATCGATTTGGGCCACTCTAGGTCTACCCATTTGACAACACCGCAACTTCCGCCTTGCATCATTGCACGATGTCCTTCACACCGTAGAAACCTCCTACCTGTGTTTCGGGTCCTTCCAATGCTACAAATTTAGCGGGCACATGTCCATGTTTACATAGCAGAGGACTGTCTTCATCCACTAAACCGTGATAGTCAGAGTCATACATTGTCTGGTTGGCCTAACACATCATATGCGCATGAGTAAACAGAGTAGATCTAGCTCAAAAAATAGATAACTGGCCACAGATGATAGAGATAGAGATGAGACGACTCACATCGGAATCACCATCCCTGTCGTCACGACGCGTTTCCTCGCTATCTCCCCTTGAACCCATGGCAAGAGGGGAAGGGGGTGGCTGCCGGAGAGGGGATTGGGATGGAGGCGTCGTCGGCTTGCGGCTATGGCAGGATGGGAATGAAGTGGAGAAAGTGGCTTCAAGGGGAAGGAAGATAAGTACGGGGAGGAAGAGAAGTAATGGGGACGTGACACTGGGATGTGGCCCACTAAACTTGTGAGTCGTGACACTCGCAACAGGGGAGCACCCGGTGTTGCCAGTTTAACCAAAGGAAGCGTGGCCAATCATGCCGCAGAACAGCCTACTCGCAGATCGCTCTCACGAAGACCATCGCAATCGTCCAAGCGCCCCGATCGAACGGTATGTAACAATCGTCAAGCAGAACAACTGTGTTAGGGCGTGCCTTCTAGAAGACTCGGTCTAACGCTAAGGTTAGGGATCTCCTAAGGTTAATTAGTATCCATATGCGGTTTATGAAAAGAGAAGACATGCAATGACACTAGTGGATCCATATGTGGTTTGTGAAAAGAACAAACATGCAATCACACTGGGTGGATCCATGTGTGGTTCATGAGAACAACACACATGCAATGACACTGGTGGATCCATGTGTGGTTTGTGAGAAGAACACACATCCAATGACACTAGGTTTGGTTCATGAAAAGAACACACATCCAATGGCACTAGGTGTGGTTCATGAAAAGAACACACATCCAATGACACTAGATGTGGTTCAAGAAAAGAACAGACTGCAATGACACTGGTGGATCCATATGTGGTTTGTGGAAAGAACGAACATGCAATGACTCTTGTTGTGGTTCATGAAAAGAACAGACATGCAATGACACTAGTGTATACATGTGTGGTTCATGAGAATAACACACATGCAATGACACTGGTGGATCCATGTGTAGTTTGTGAAAAGAACAGACATGCGATCACACTAGGTGGATCCATGTGTGGTTTGTTAGAGGAATAGACATGCAATCACACTAGGTGGATCCATGTGTGGTTTGTTTAGAAGAACACACATGCAATGACTCTAGTTGTGGTTCATGAAAACAACATGCATGCAATGACACGGGTGGATCCATGTGTGGTTTGTGAAAAGAACAAACATGCAATCACACTAGGTGGATCCATGTGTGGTTTGTTTAGAGGAACAGACATGCAATGACACTGGGTGGATCCATGTGTTGTTTGTTTAGAAGAACACACATGCAATGACTCTAGTTGTGGTTCATGAGAAGAACACAAATGCAATGACACTGGTGGATCCATGTGTGGTTTGTGAGAAGAACCGACATGCGATCACACTAGGTGGATCCATGTGTGGTTTGTTTATAGGAACATACATGCAATGACACTGGGTGGATCCATGTGTGGTTTGTTCAGAGGAACAAACATGCAATGGCACTAGTTGTGGTTCATGAAAAGAACACACATGCAATGACACTAGTGGATCCATGTGTGGTTTGTGAAAATAACACACATGCAATGACTCTAGGTGGATCCATGTGTGGTTTGTTTAGAGGAACAGACATGCAATGACACTGGGTGGATCCATGTGTGGTTTGTTTAGAAGAACATACATGCAATGACTCTAGTTGTGGTTCATGAAAAGAACACACATGCAATGACACTTGTGGATCCATGTGTGGTTCATGAAAAGAATAGACATGCAATGACACTGGGTGGATCCATGTGTGGTTTGTTTAGAGGAACAGACATGCAATGACACTGGGTGGATCCATGTGTGGTTTGTTCAGAGGAACAGACATGCAATGACACTAGTTGTGGTTCACTAAAAGAATACACATGCAATGACACTGGTGGATGCATGTGTGGTTTGTGAAAAGAAGACACATGCAATGACTCTAGGTGGATCCACGTGTGGTTTGTTTAGACGAACACACATGCAATGACACTGGGTGGATCCATGTGTGGTTTGTTTAGAAGAACAGACATGCAATGACTCCAGTTGTGGTTCATGAAAAGAACATACATGCAATGACACTAGTGGATCCATGTGTGGTTTGTGAAAAGAACAGACATGCAATGACACTGGGTGGATCCATGTGTAGTTTGTTTAGAGGAAGAGACATGCAATGACACTGGGTGGATCCATGTGTGGTTTGTTTAGAAGAACATACATGCAATGACTCTAGTTGTGGTTCATGAAAAGAACACACATGCAATGACACTGGTGGATCCATGTGTGGTTTGTGAAAAGAACAGACATGCAATCACACTAGGTGGATCCATGTTTTGTTTGTTTAGAGGAACAGACATGAAATGACACTGGGTGGATCCAGGTGTGGTTTGTTTATAAGAATCTACAAGAAATGACTCTAGTTATGGTTCATGAAAAGAACACACATGCAATGACACTGGTGGATCCATGTGTGGTTTGTGAAAAGAACAGACATGCAATCACACTAGGTGGATCCATGTGTGGTTTGTTTAGAGGAACATACATGCAATCACACTAGGTGTGGTTCCATGTGTGGTTTGTTTAGAAGAACAGACATGCAATGACTCTAGTTGTGGTTCATGAAAAGAACACACATGCAATGACACTGGTGGATCCATGTGTGGTTTGTGAAAAGAACATACATGCAATCATACTAGGTGGATCCATGTGTGGTTTGTTTAGAGGAACATACATGCAATGACACTATGGGTGGATCCATGTGTGGTTTGTTTAGAAGAACATACATGCAATGACTCTAGTTGTGGTTCATGAAAAGAACACACCTGCAATGACACTGGTGGATCCATGTGTGGTTTGTGAAAAGACCAGACATGCAATCACACTAGGTGGATCCATGTGTGGTTTGTTTAGAGGAACAGACATGCAATCACACTGGGTGTGGTTCATGAAAAGAATAGACATGCAATGACACTGGGTGGATCCATGTGTGGTTTGTTTAGAGGAACAGACATGCAATCACACTGGGTGTGGTTCATGAGAAGAACAGACATGCAATCACACTAGGTGGATCCATGTGTGGTTTGTTTAGAAGAACAGACATGCAATGACTCTACCTATGGTTCATGAAGAGAACACACGTGCAATGACACTGGTGGATCCATGTGTGGTTTGTTTAGAAGAACATACATGCAATGACACTGGTTGTGGTTCCATGTGTGGTTTGTGAAAAGAACAGACATGCAATCACACTAGGTGGATCCATGTGTGGTTTGTGAAAAGAACAGACATGCAATTACACTAGGTGGATCCATATGTGGTTTGTTTAGAGGAATAGACATGCAATGACACTGGGTATGGTTCATGACAAGAACACACATGCAATGACACTAGTGGATCCTTGTGTGGTTTGTTTAGAAGAACACACAAGCAATGATTCTAGTTGTGGTTCATGAAAAGAACACGAATGCAATGACACGGGTGGATACATGTGTGGTTTGTGAAAAGAATAGACATGCAATCACACTAGGTGGATCCATGTGTGGTTTGTTTAGAGGAACAGACATGCAATGACACTGGGTGGATCCATGTGTGGTTTGTTTAGAAGAACAGACATGCAATGACTCTAGTTGTGGTTCATGAGAAGAACACACATGCAATGACACTAGTGGATCCATGTGTGGTTTGTGAGAAGAACCGATATGCGATCACACTAGGTGGATCGATGTGTGGTTTGTTTAGAGGAACATACATGCAATGACACTGGGTGGATCCATGTGTGCTTTGTTCAGAGGAACAAACATGCAATGGCACTAGTTGTGGTTCATGAAAAGAACACACATGCAATGACACTACTGGATCCATGTGTCGTTTGTGAAAATAACAGACATGCAATGACTCTAGGTGGATCCATGTGTGGTTTGTTTAGAGGAACATACATGCAATGACACTGGGTGGATCCATGTGTGGTTTGTTTAGAAGAACATACATGAAATGACTCTAGTTGTGGTTCATGAAAAGAACACACATGCAATGACACTTGTGGATCCATGTGTGGTTCATGAAAAGAACAGACATGCAATGACACTGGGAGGATCCATGTGTTGTTTGTTTAGAGGAACAGACATGCAATGACACTAGGTGGATCCATGTGTGGTTTGTTGAGAGGAACAGACAAGCAATGCCACTAGTTGTGGTTCATTAAAAGAACACACATGCAATGACACTGGTGGATGCATGTGTGGTTTGTGAAACGAACACACATGCAATGACTCTAGGTGGATCCATGTGTGGTTTGTTTAGAGGAACACACATGCAATGACACTGGGTGGATCCATGTGTGGTTTGTTTAGAAGAACAGACATGCAATGACTCTAGTTGTGGTTCATGAAAAGAACACACATGCAATGACACTGGTGGATCCATGTGTGGTTTGCGAAAAGAACAGACATGCAATAACACTAGGTGGATCCATGTGTGGTTTGTTTAGTGGAACAGACATGCAATGACACTGGGTGGATCCATGTGTGGTTTGTTTAGAAGAACAGACATACAATGACTCTAGTTGTGGTTCATGAAAATAACACACATGCAATGACACTGATGGATCCATGTGTGGTTTGTGAAAAGAACAGACATGCAATCACACTAGGTGGATCCATGTGTGGTTTGTTTAGAGGAACATACATGTAATGACACTGGGTGGATCCATGTGTGGTTTGTTTAGAATAACAGACATGCAATGACTCTAGTTATGGTTCATGAAAAGAACACACATGCAATGACACTGGTGGATCCATGTGTGGTTTGTGAAAAGAACAGACATGCAATCACACTAGGTGGATCCATGTGTGGTTTGTTTAGAGGAATAGACATGCAATCACACTGGGTGTGGTTCCATGTGTGGTTTGTTTAGAAGAACAGACATGCAATGACTCTAGTTGTGGTTCATGAAAAGAACACACATGCAATGACACTGGTGGATCCATGTGTGCTTTGTGAAAAGAACAGACATGCAATCACACTAGGTGGATCCATGTGTGGTTTGTTTAGAGGAACAAACATGCAATGACACTGTGGGTGGATCCATGTGTGGTTTGTTTAGAAGAACAGACATGCAATGACTCTAGATGTGGTTCATGAAAAGAACACACATGCAATGACACTGGTGGGTCCATGTGTGGTTTGTGGAAAGACCAGACATGCAATCACACTAGGTGGATCCATGTGTGGTTTGTTTAGAGGAACAGACATGCAATCACACTGGGTGTGGTTCATGAAAAGAATAGACATGCAATGACACTGGGTGGATCCATGTGTGGTTTGTTTAGAGGAACAGACATGCAACGACACTGGGTGTGGTTCATGAAAAGAACAGACATGCAATCACACTAGGTGGATCCATGTGTGGTTTGTTTAGAAGAATAGACATGCAATGAGTCTAGCTGTGGTTCATGAAAGAACACACATGCAATGACACTAGTGGATCCATGTGTAGTTTGTTTAGAAGAACATACATGCAATGACACTGGTTGTAGTTCCATGTGTGGTTTGTGAAAAGAACAGACATGCAATCACACTAGGTGGATCCATATGTGGTTTGTTTAGAGGAATAGACATGCAATGACACCGGGCGTGGTTCATGAGAAGAACACACATGCAATGACACTAGTGGATCCTTGTGTGGTTTCTGAGAAGAACATACATGCAATGACACTGGCTGTGGTTCATGAGAAGAACACACATGCAATGACACTGGTGGATCCATGTGTGGTTTGTTTAGAGGAACAGACATGCAATCACACTAGGTGTGGTTCATGAGAAGAACAGACATGCAATGACACTGGTGGATCCATATGTGGTTTGCGGAAGGAACACACACGCAATGACTCTAGCTGTGGTTCATGAAAAGAACACACATGCAATGACACTGGTGGATCCATGTGTGGTTTGTTTAGAAGAACATACATGCAATGACACTGGTTGTGGTTCCATGTGTGGTTTGTGAAAAGAACAGACATGTAATCACACTAGGTGGATCCATGTGTGGTTTGTGAAAAGAACAGGCATGCAATCACACTAGGTGGATCCATATGTGGTTTGTTTAGAGGAATAGACATGCAATGACACTGGGTGTGGTTCATGAGAAGAACACACATGCAATGACACTAGTGGATCCTTGTGTGGTTTGTGAGAAGAACATACATGCAATGACACTGGTTGTGGTTCATGAGAAGAACACACATGCAATGACACTGGTGGATCCATGTGTGGTTTGTTTAGAGGAACAGACATGCAATCACACTGGGTGTGGTTCATGAGAAGAACAGACATGCAATGACACTGGTGGATCCATATGTGGTTTGTGGAAGGAACACACGCAATGACTCTAGCTGTGGTTCATGAAAAGAACAGACACGCAATCACACTAGTTGGATCCATGTGTGGTTCATGAAAATAACAGACATACAATGACACTAGGTGGATCCATGTGTGGTTTGTGAAAAGAACAGACATGTGATCACACTAGGTGGATCCATGTGTGGTTTGTTAGAGGAACAGACATGCCATCACACTAGGAGGATCCATGTGTGGTTTATTTAGAAGAACACACATGCAATGACTCTAGTTGTGGTTCATGAGAAGAACACACATGCAATGACACTGGTGGATCCATGTGTGGTTCATGAAAAGAACAGACATGCAATCACACTAGGTGTATCCATGTGTGGTTTGTTTAGAGGAACAGACATGCAATGACACTGGGTGGATCCATGTGTGGTTTGTTTAGAAGAACAGACATGAAATGACTCTAGTTTTGGTTCATGAAAAGTACACACATGCAATGACACTGGTGGATCCATGTGTGGTTTATTAAAAGAAAAGACATGCAATCACACTAGGTGGATCCATGTGTGGTTTATTTAGAAGAACAGACATGCAATGACTCTAGTTGTGATTCATGAAAACAACACGCATGCAATGACACTGGTGGATCCATGTGTGGTTTGTGAAAAGAACAGACATGCAATCACACTAGGTGGATCCATGTTTGGTTTGTTTAGAGGAACAAACATGCAATCACACTAGGTGTGGTTCCATGTGTGGTTTGTTTAGAAGAACATGCATGCAATGACTCTAGTTGTGGTTCATGAAAAGAACACACATGCAATGACACTGGTGCATCCATGTGTGGTTTGTGAAAAGAACAAACATGCAAACACACTAGGTGGATCCATGGGTGGTTTGTTTAGAGGAACAGACATGCAATGACACTGTGGGTGGATCCATGTGTGGTTTGTTTAGAAGAACAGACATGCAATGACTCTAGTTGTGGTTCATGAAAAGAACACACATGGAATGACACTAGTGGATCCATGTGTGGTTTGTGAAAAGACCAGACATGCAATCACACTAGGTGGATGCATGTGTGGTTTGTTTAGAGGAACAGACATGCAATGACACTGGGTGTGATTCATGAGAAGAACACACATGCAATTACACTGGTGAATCCTTGCGTGGTTTGTGAGAAGAACACACATGCAATGACACTGGTGGATCCATGTGTGGTTTGCTTAGAGGAACAGACATGCAATCACACTAGGTGTGGTTCATGAGAAGAATAGACATGCAATGACACTGGTGGATCCATATGTGGTTTGTGGAAGGAACACACACGCAATCACTCTAGTTGTGGTTCATTAAAAGAACACACATGCAATCACACTAGGTGGATCCATGTGTGGTTCATGAAAAGAACAGACATGCAATGACACTAGGTGGATCCTTGTGTGGTTTGTGAAAAGAAGAGACATGCGATCACACTAGGTGGATCCATGTGTGGTTTGTTTGAGGAACAGACATGCAATCACACTAGGTGGATCCATGTGTGGTTTGTTTAGAAGAACAGACATGCAATGACTTTAGTTATGGTTCATGAGAAGAACACACATGCAATGACACTGGTGGATCCATGTGTGGTTCATGAAAAGAACAGACATGCAATCACACTAGGTGGATCCACGTGTGGTTTGTTTAGAGGAACAGACATGCAATGACACTGGATGGATCCATGTGTGGTTTGTTTATAAGAACAGACATGAAATGACTCTAGCTGTGGTTCATGAAAAGAACATACATGCAATGACACTGGTAGATCCATGTGTGGTTTGTGAAAAGAACAGACATGCAATCACACTAGATGGATCCATGTGTTTTTATGGAGGAATAGACATGCAATGACACTGGGTGGATCCATGTGTGGTTTGTTTATAAGAACACACATGCAATGACACTAGTTTTAGTTCATGAGAAGAACACACATGCAATCATACTGGTGTATCCATGTGTGGTTTGTAAAAAGAACAGACATGCAATCACACTAGGTGGATCCATGTGTGGTTTGTTTAGAGAAGCAGACATGCAATGACACTAGTGGTGGTTAATGAAAAGAACACACATGCCATGACACTGTTGGATCAATGTGTGGTTTGTGAAAAGAAAAGACATGCAATGACTATAGGTGGATCCATGTGTGGTTTGTTTAGAGGAACAGACATGCAATGACACTAGATGGATCCGTGTGTGGTTTGTTTAGAAGAACAGACATGCAATGACTCTAGTTGTGGTTCATGAGAAGAACACACATGCAATGACACTGGTGGATCCATGTGTGGTTCATGAAAAGAACAGACATGCAATAACACTAGGTGGATCCATGTGTGGTTTGTTTAGAGGAACAGACATGCAATGACACTGGTGGATCCATGTGTGGTTTGTTTATTAGAACAAACATGAAATGACTCTAGTTGTGGTTCATGAAAAGAACATACATGCAATGACACTGGTGGATCCATGTGTGGTTTGTGCAAAGAACAGACATGCAATCACACTAGATGGATCCATGTGTGGTTTGTTTGGAGGAACAGACATGCAATGACACTAGGTGGATCCATGTGTGGTTTGTTTATAATAACACACATGCAATGACACTAGTTGTGGTTCATGAAAAGAACACACATGCAATGACACTGGTGGATCCATGTGTGGTTTGTGAAAAGAACAGACATGCAATCACACTAGGTGGATCCATGTGTGGTTTGTTCAGAGGAACAGACATGCAATGACACTAGTTGTGGTTAATGAAAAGAACACGCATGCCATGACACTGTTGGATCAATGTGTGGTTTGTGAAAAGAACAGACATGCAATGACTCTAGGTGGATCCATGTGTGGTTTGTTTAGAGGAACAGACATGCAATGACACTAGGTGGATCCATGTGTGGTTTGTTTAGAAGAACAGACATGCAATGACGCTAGTTGTGGTTCATGATAAGAACACACATGCAATGACACTGGTGGATCCATGTGTGGTTCATGAAAAGAATAGACATGCAATCACACTAGGTGGATCCATGTGTGGTTTGTTTAGAGGAACAGACATGCAATGACACTGGGTGGATCCATGTGTGGTTTGTTTATAAGAACAGACATGCAATGACTCTACTTGTGGTTCATGAAAAGAACACACATGCAATGACACTGGTGGATCCATGTGTGGTTTGTGAAAAGAACAGACATGTAATCACACTATCTGGATCCATGTGTGGTTTGTTTAGAGGAACAAACATGCAATCACACTGGGCGTGGTTCCATGTGTGGTTTGTTTAGAAGAACAGACATGCAATGACTCTAGTTGTGGTTCATGAAAAGAACACACATGAAATGACACTGGTGGATTGATGCGTGGTTTGTGAAAAGAACAGACATGCAATCACAATAGGTGGATCCATGTGTGGTTTATTTAGAGGAACAGACATGCAATGACACTGGGTGGATCCATGTGTGGTTTGTTTAGAAGAACAAACATTCAATGACTCTAGTTGACATGGGTATACCCTACAGGTACTCGAACTTGGTATATACGGTCCAGATACATATAGGCCCACCGTGTCGCCAAGGCCTAGATAGAAGGACTCGAGTAACCTGTGGACTCTCGATTGCTTGAAGGTCAAGAGAAAGCTGAAGATAGAAAGTTTGAAGGGGGGAAACCCTAACTTGTAACCGACTCGGCCTGCTACCCGAGACCTAGCCTATCTATATAAGGGCTAGGAGGGGGAGGCGAGGAGGACACACGCAACCCTAGCTTCCACAAACCTTTGCCAGATTGCATTTGCGCACCATTGTACCTTTTCGACTCCCTCAATAATTCCACGAGCAGACAAGCAGGAGTAGGGACCTCTACGAGGCCTGAACCTGGGTAAATCCTTTGTCCCCTGTGTGCTTGTTTGCTAGCCGATAGATGTCTCCAGCGCTCCCTCCTTCTCCAAAACCCAAGTCCATAACAATGGGCATTGATGAGTTAAACCCTCGTCAATTGGCGTCGTCCGTGGGGATTGGGAGTGCTGATGTTGTGGCTTCTTCGGCCCCATCAAACGCGATCTACAACTGTGAAACAGCGGAGATTCGCCAGCTTTTCGCCACCTTCGACTTCACTGTCCACGCGCCGGCTACTCGCCTGGCCTTCGAGTCCGTGGGCGACGGAATCAGCCTGGCAATTGGAAGCTTCCACTTCCAAGTTGGTCAGATGGGCATGCTTTGCATGCCCGATCAGCCGACGGCACCGGCGATTGCCCCAGCATCATGGTTCCCTCCATCGATCGGAACCCTTAGTGAGCTCAATGCTCCGGCGGCAGTTGGGAACATGGTCAGCGACAACAGTCGCGACTCCGATCTAAGCGATATGGCCACTGAAGATGGAACCTATAGTTCCGGATCTGAAAGTTGTGGAAGCAACAACTTCTCAAATCACTTCATGTGCGCCGTCATCAACGCGGGCGACACCTCCGCCAACCGCGGTAACGGTGGCAACACCGGCAACGGCACCGATCCACCCAATCGCGGCAACGGTGGTAACACCGGCAACGGCACCGACCCGCCCAACGCCGGCAATGGCGGTAACGGTGGCAACGGAGGAGCAGTCGAACCTCCTAGCATAATAAACGAGCAAACCGGCAAACGCGTCGTGATCAGGCTCAACGATCAAGAGTGGGAACGCTGCCGCAAAGCCCTACGAGGTGCACCTCTATCCTTCGGGTCCCCGCAGGAACTACTGATGGGCTACCACTGGCTCCTAAAAGAGGAATTCAAGCGCCAAAAACAAGCAATCGCGCAACTTGAGGCATGTAAAAAGGCAGCGGACGAGTCGAGCCTTCATCGCGCTAGGCTCTCCTCCTACGGAGGATCCTCCTCAAGAGGCAACGAGCACCTCGCCAGGAAAAGGCAATCGCGGATGGCTCACCTCACCGAACAAGAACGCATAGACGCCGCGAAAATCCTCGACTTCGGCTCTATGATGGTCGACACGAGAGGCAATGTGGTTCCAAGGACACCGCAGGCCGCGGTGACAGCGGCCACCATGTACCTTCTCAATAACCAGCCACCAGCTGGAGATCCCCGAACGGCCATGCACCGATCTACGATCGCGGGCCTGGGGCTAATCGAGGCCTCCCTCGACAAGGAACCGGTACCAGACCCAAAAAAGGGCAAAGCGTTAGCACAGCGCTACTCCTCGCCCTCGTCCAACGATGACAGTCACGACCTGTCTTGGCGCTGCCGCTCATGGCGACACGATTGCGACTACGATGCACGCGATGAACTCACGCAGCGCAAGATCGACAAGTCAAGGGCACGACGTGCTCGATCGACTGACTCGGAAGAAGAAGATGGGGATCTCTGTGGCGCCAGGTGCTTCAGCAGATCCATCAGGCAAAAGGGAATGCCTAAAGGGTTCAAACTCCCATCAGAGAACCCGAAATTTGACGGTCTGCAGGACCCCGAGATCTGGCTGGAGGATCACATCTCCTCCGTCAGGCTACATGGAGGCAATAAGCATCGCCATGCAATGCTTGCAGCCATAGCCGCAGGCGCCGCCTCGCATGGCTCAATAACCTCCCACGCGGATCCATTCGCAGCTAGGATGAGCTGGTCTATAGCTTCGTGCGCAACTTTAAGGGCACGTACAAACGCCCCGCCTCAATCGAAGAACTGAGATGCTGCCACCAAAGATCTGGCGAATCGCTGTGCTCTTACATCCAAAGGTGGTCCATCATCAAGAACTCCATGGAGAACATCTTAGAAGACTGCGCGATTGATGCATTCAACGGTGGTGTCCGCCTCATGGAACTCAGGGAGGAGCTAGGCCGCTCAAAGCCCCAGACCATCGACCACCTGATGGAGATCGTGAATCGGTGGGCCGATGGAGAAGATTTGGTGAAGAATCGTGTTCACTCTGATGAGGAGGCAGAAGTCGAATGAAGACGTGACCGTCGGAGTAAGCATCGCATGCGCGTCTACAACGATCGCGATGACGTCAACATGGTCGCAGCCGGCTATGCCGATAGACGCGACGATAACCGCAATAGCGGATACCGTAGCGGCGGATACCGCGACTCCGGGAAAACCACGCAAGTGTGGCAACGCCGCACTCGCGATGAAGCACCCGCGACCTCCATCGAGGATAAACTGTCCGGGCCATGCACGGTACACTTCTACATCGACAAGCATGATGGCAAGAGAAAAAGTCTAGCCACCTCCTCAAGGACTGCCGCGAGTTCCTCAAGCTACATGAGGGATTGGTTCGGATGAACCGCAATGCAGTAGAAAGAGGCTACGGAGCCGCTCCAGGCGCCGTGGCACATGGCGCACCACCACCACCACCTGGGCCACCCCCGAACGGAGCTGCACCGGACCAGCACCACGGAGGCGAACCATACCCACGGACCATGGGTACCATGATGATCCAAAAGGGGCGCCCCTCCAATAGGGTGCAGAAGGCCATCACTCGCCAAGTTAACTTGGCCATGCACTCGCCACCATCCACCACTGAGTACCTCAGTGGCAGTGAGTCGTGCATTACCTTCGACAAACGCGACCACCCGCCTCAAGTACCTCGCCCAGGTCATTGCCCCCTCGTACTCGAGGTGCAAATTGGAGGCTTCGACTTGAGTCGCGTCTTCATGGATGGCGGAAGCGGCATCAACCTCATATTCACGAGTACCTTGCGAGCAATGAGGATCCCTCTAACCTGCTTGGAGGCATCGGACACAATGTTCCACGGCATCGTCCCAGGGAAAGGCCTATACCCCTAGGCAAAATCAACCTCGACGTCATATTCGGCACGCCAAGCAACTTCTGGCGTGAGCGCATCGACTTTGAGGTCGTCGACTGGCCCTCACAATACCACTGCATCCTCGGACGCGTCGCGTTCGCTAGGTTCATGGCGGTACCCCACTACGCCTACCTATAGATGAAAATGCCAGGTCCCAACGGCATCATCACGATCAACGGGAGCTTCGAGCGATCTGACAGTTGCGATGGGGAATTCAACAGAATCTCCCAGTCCTTCGGCATGCAAGAGGAGCTCGCGCGATTGAAGGAAACGACAGACAATAGTCTGCCCCCCCTGAGTAGGCCAAGCTCACCTGACCTCTCCTTCGACTCATCTGTGCACACAAAGAAGCTGCAGGTCCATCCATCAGATCTCGCTAAAACGGCCCTCATCGCCAACAACTTGAGTCCCGCATAGGAACTCGCGCTCGTCGAATTCCTCCGTGAGCACTGGGAACTTTTCGCCTGGTGTCCTGCGGACATGCCAGGAGTTCCCAGGGAATTCGCCGAGCACGCACTCAACATCAACCCCGACGCAAGGCCAGTCAAGCAAACAACCAGGCGACTGTCTGAGCCACGAGCGCAGGCAGTTGAAATGGAGATCAACAGACTCCTCGAGGCCAAATTCATACGCGAGATCAAGGAAAGCACTTGGCTCGCCAATACGGTGCTGGTACCAAAAAAGGACACGGATATCCTACGGATGTGCGTGGACTTCACTTCTTTAAACAAGCACTGCCCAAAAGATCACTTCCCGCTACCACGGATCAATCAAATCATCGACTCCACCGCTGGATGCGAGCGCCTCTGCTTCCTCGATGCCTACTCAGGCTATAACCAAATTCGAATGAAGGAGGAAGACCATGAGAAGACCAAGCATAACGCCTTCTGTGTTCACATAACACAATGCCCTTCGGGCTAAAAAACGCGGGAGCCACATACCAGCGGTGCATGCAGGCTTGCCTCAAGGAGCAACTAGGTCCCAACATCCAAGTCTATGTCGACGACATACTAATCAAAACCAAGGAAGAAGCCTCTCTAATCGACGACTTGCGCGAAACCTTCGCCAATCTCGATCGCTATCGGATAAAGCTCAATCCGGACAAATGCGCCTTCGGCGTACCATCTAGGCAGCTGCTCGGGTATCTCATCTCCGCGAGAGGGATTGAGGCAAACCTGAAAACGATAAAGGCCATACTGGCCATGGAGAAGCCTAAGAACATAAGAGGCGTCCAGCAACTAGCCGGACGAATCGCGGCCCTCAGTCGATTTATCAGTCGAATGGGAGAAAAGGCGCTGCCCTTCTATCAGCTCCTCCGCAAAGCTGACAAATTCGAGTGGACCAATGAAGCGCAAGAAGCATTCGAAGACATCAAGCGCCTGCTATCCACCTCGCCAGTATTGGTGACTCCACGAGAAATGGAACCACTGCTGTTGTACATCTCCGCTACCAACCAAGTGGTTAACACAGTGCTCGTCATCGAGCGGGCCGAGGAAAACAAGGTCCATGGCGTACAACACCGGGTATACTACCTCAGCGAGGTCCTCACACCAAAAAAACAGCGGTACCCGCACTACCAGAAGCTGGCGTACGGCGTCATTATGACCGCTTGGCGACTGCGCCATTACTTCCAGGAACACCCAATCGTGGTAGTCAACGACGCCCCATTGGGACATATCCTCAATAACCCGGACGCCACGGGGCGAGTCACGCTTTGGGGAATCGAACTGTCTCCACGAGACATCACATACGAAAAGCGCGACGCAGTCAAGTCGCAAGTTCCCTGACTTCCTCGTGCATTGGATGGAAAACCAACTCCCGGACAAGCCAGATATGTCCTACCTTTGGACAATGCACTTCGATGGGTCCAAGAGGAAAGACGGAGCAGGAGCAGGTGTCATACTGACATCACCTCAAGGGGACAAGCTGAAATACATCCTGCGAATGCAGTTCACAGCCTCAAACAACGAGGCTGAATACGAGGCCCTGTTGCATGGGATGAGGATGGCAAAAGCCTGCAGCGCAAAGAGGCTAATCATATATGGCGACTCCAAGCTGGTCGTCAACCAAACAATGCACGAGTGCGACGCACTGAATGACAACATGATCGCATACCGCAACCTCTACGACACACTTGAAGGAGACTTTGATGGTTGCGAGTTGCGACACATAGGTCGCGAAAGCAATGAGGAGGCGGACGCACTCGCCAACATAGGCTCCACCTGCGCACCCATACGACCTGGGGTATTTCTCGAGCGCATATGTGAACGCTCCATCAAGCCAAAGACCGTAGAGAAGAAAACAAGCGCAGCAACAGACTCAGGGGCTACGCCACCCAATGAGCCAATGACACTCGATGACTTGGATCTCGACACAGGAATCGAGAGACTAATGAGCGTCATGATGATCGAACAATCCTGGACACAGCCGTACATTACGTACCTCCTCATCAAGCGCCTATCGGACGACCCGACAGACGCACGACACATCGCACGACGCTCCAAGGCATTCGCCGTTATCAACGGCGAACTGTATAAACGCAGCATCACAAGCGTGTTACAACGATGCGTCTCCCTAGCCGATGGAAGAGCAGCCCTCCTCGACATCCATGAAGGGACATGCGGGCACCACGCCAGCAGTCGCGCCCTCGTTGCCAAAGCTCTACAAGCTGGATTTTACTAGCCCACGGCCATGCGCGACGCCAAGGATATAGTCCAAAAGTGCAACGCTTGTCAGCGATTCGCGGACAAGCCACACGCACCAGGCGCAGAACTACGGCCCATTCCATTGGCCTGACCCTTCGCACAATGGGGGCTTGACATGGTGGGCAAACTCCCAAGGTCCTCGCAAGGAGGCTACGTCTACCTCTTGGTCGCAGTCGACAAGTTCACAAAATGGATCGAGGCCATGCCAGTGACCAAGCAATCAAGGCACAACGCGGTCAAGTTCTTCGAATCCATTGTCTACCTCTTCGGCGTGCCGCACAACATCATCACTGACAACGGGACAAACTTCACATCCAAGGAGTTCCATGAATTCTGCGGAAACCTGGGGATCAACATCGCCACGCCATCGTGCATCCACGCACCAACGGTCAGTGGAAAAGCAAACGGGCTCGTCTCAGCAGCATCAAGAAGCGACTCCTTCGACCACTCGAGCAAGCCGCGGTTGCTGGCCGATGAGCTCCAACTCAGGAGTCTACGAACAACCCCAAACAGCGCCACGGGCTACACACCATTCTTTATGGTGCACGGAGCGTATAAAGATTACCCACGGCGCGATACAAGGCGCCGCATGTAGTCGCTACAGCGAACAAGAGTCATCTCTAGCACTCAAGACTCACGATCTCCTCGACGAGGCAAGAGAAATCGCCACAAGAAGATCCACGATCTACCAATGTAACTCACAAGAACTACCACAGAGAAGGCTTCGCCTGCATCCTTCGTCGAAGGTGACCTGGTCTTGCGACTGAAGCAGCAGGGGCATCTCAAGCTCGAATCCCCCTGGGAAGGACCGTACATGATTATAGAAGTAATCCCAGGTGGCGCCTATCGCCTTCAAGATTTAGAGACAGGAGTCGCACACTCCAACCCTTGGAATGTCCAACAATTGCGACGCTTCTACCCTTAGTCGTTTTTTCTTTACTTATACATCACAAATAAGGCTATTCACCCAAGGCTACTTAGCCGCACATTGTACCTCGTACTATTCTTCGAATAAATAAAAGCTAAGTGCCCCGAAACTCTGTGCCCTCCTTTACTTTGTCAATTTTCAGACTCGGGGGCTACGCCACCCTATACACATATGTTCTTCGAACAAAAACGCGACATCCTGAGTAGCTGGCACATCAATCGAACCCTTAACACAAACTCAACCCAGCTGCAACGCACCTGACAGGTTGACAAGGGAACGAGATACAAAGATGGCCAGGCTAACAAAAAGGACTCGCATAAGTGCAACGCACCCCACGCTTATAAAGCTATTTGTACACATTCAACAGTAAATTATCTACAAATATATATGATCCTTACAACACTAGTACACTTATGTGCAGGATACATATTTGGCTACCCTTGCAACAGAAGAACATTAGTCTGTTCCTCGAAGAAGTCGACGACCTCCTCGGCTGGACGGTCCACCGCCTGATAGTGCGGCACCATGTTCCAGGAAGATCTTGCTGGTGGCACCGGTGGCCCAGAGGAAATGGCGGCGACATCCATGTCAGGCCTGTGCAAACGCACCATGGAGAGGGCAGCCTTGGCACCAACCACCAACTGCTGCCACACGCACTCGCGAACTGCGGACATATCTTGAAATTTAGTCAGGAGAGCCAGCAGGCTTGATGGAGTATCATCCAGCGGGAACAAATCGCCTGATAGATGTTCCTCAAACACGACTGCGACTTCTTCAGAAAGAGCAGCACTCGCGAGGCGCGATCCTGCAGGGTCGCCAATGCAGTTGCACGATCATGATCTACCCAGAAGTATCCACTCTCCTGAAGTTGCTCTTGGGTGAGATCATGAAGGCGGATGGGGATCCTATCCCTCTCCTCCTACGGATGGCGTGCGCTAACAACTACACGAAGCAGCATCAACAGCATGAGTACAACGTACCATTGCGATTAACTACAAAGGAAAAGACGAGGATGAGCAAACTAACATTTAAACTGGTCGCTCAGCTGCGTCACCTCGCCAAAGCAGATATTGCTCGCGGGCGGTGGCTTTTTCAGCCTTTGACTTCCACACATCCACGCTACCGCGGATCACGGGCAACTCACGCTCCAGTTGCTTAACGCGATCACGAAGTTGCGAAAGCAAGGACAACTCCTCTACCCTGGAGCATGGTGGTGCCATCGTATCCTCAAGAGATGGCGAGTCCGGGGTTCCCCCCATAGGACCACTTGATGTACCCTACCAAAAATCAAGCCAGAGGCAAATAAGGCGACCAACTCAAAAGTCAAAGGTAATAGATGCATTCAGGATCAGCATAAAATATCCACAAACACACTCGCCAACAGGCATGTTCTCCAATCAAAAGGGCAATTCATCAACTGTTACTATAAACTAACTACGAAGCAGCTGGCTTCTTCGACTTCGATGACCTCGGGGGCTTCATCAAGTTCGTGGCAGTATCAGATGCCACTGACTTTCCGCCGGCCCCTGAGGCCGAAGGTTTCGCCGCCTTCTTCGCACGATTGAGATCCTCCGAATACTTGGCAACAGTATTTATCAAGGAATGGCCATATTTGGCACAGGCAGTCGCAAAGGGAGCGAATACTACCTGCTGACCATCCGCGCCAATAGGCATCGTCTTCGACACCGCAGAAGGATCTACTTCGACTCCGTGGGCTTGCACCATGGCAAGTGACATGGTCGCACCAGCTGCGCGGAGGGAGTTCTTGTACGTGGCAGGCACACCCCCAGCGAGTGACTCCACCAGCTCTTCCACATTGTCGACCAGCTCCGCCTTCGGCATCAACTCCTCCCGGAGGCGACTCAGGGTAACCTTGGCCTTGGACAACGTATTTTGGACAGCGACGCTACGATCGTCGACCGTAGACACCGCGTCCGCCAGAGCGTCATCGCGACAAAGGGCTTGCGGATCAAAACTCAAGTCACCAGCATCTACACCAAAATACACACATGGATCAAACTTCTAGTTCCACCGGCACTCTAGATGCAGAGAAGAACATCAATAAAATATCTACCAGTAAAGGTACCTGAGAGGGCCTTGGCGACTGAGAACAGTTGCTCTTCGAACAACTTCTCCCTGGCCGCAAAGGAGGCGCGCAGATCCTCTTCGCGCTTCTGGACATCATCACGAGCCGTGATTGCCTCGTCGCGCCCCTTCACAGCTGCGGCTAGTGTCTTCTCCAACGTGGCGACGTCGCGCAGTAAAGCGTTATGCTCAGCTACATGGCAGTCAATAATTGGCTGTCAGTCGATTATACCAAAATAGAGAGAAGACGAAAAGAATAAGTATAGAACACTCACTCTCGACCACGCGGTGGCGCGTCTCCAGCATCGCATGCTGGCGACCCATCGCCATCACCTGCTCTGCCACCTGCGCGGCTTCCTTACAAGGAGCTGTCGCACAAAACAAGGAGTCAACAGTGGGCAGCAGAAGGCGTTGACTACCACATTAAAAAAGTAGGAAAGATATACTTACATGGTCCTCCAGCGACTCTGAAGAAGTTTGTTGAACCGTCATCCGAGCAACTACTCGATTCTCCCCTACGTGAGGAGAGCTCGAAGAATTGTGCCCGGAGTGGGCCGCCGCCGGAGGAGAAGGAGCGCGCTCGACCTCTACCTTGGCCCTTGAAGTCGCGACTCCAGATTCCTTCAAAAACTCGACGTCATCGGAAGATGACGATGCCTCTTGACTACAAGACAAAGTCCACAATGAGAAAAGGGCAAACTCCAGGGCAAAAACCAACAAGAAGAAAACAGAAAAGAATGAATGACCCAGTAAACTTACTAGTTAAAATTGTCAAGATCAAATGTAGCAGCCGTCGATTCTGACGAAGACTCCTTGGGCAATCGCATCTTCTTGCGAGAAGACGGTGCCACAGCCCTCACAGGAACAACTAGAATTGGTAACTCCGCACCAACAGCCGCGCCTCCTGGAGTTGAAGGAGTCGACGCGTCAAAGTCCTTGCTACGCGAATGCTTGCGAGTATCCGGGCTCTCAGACTCGGGGGCTTCCTCTTCAACATCAGAAGGGACAGTTGACTCAGACTCGTCCTCTTCCAAAGCTTCACGAGGAATAATCCCTCAGGGAGGGGAGGCATACAAGGCGACACCGCCCAATCCTGCATACAAACAGTAAAGACCAGCAAACATAACAGGTAAGCAACAGAAAACGCAATCGCGAAAATAAGCTACTGCGTAGCACAACTGTACCTCAGGAGGAGGATTTGAAGCATCAAAAGGAGGAATGACTGGCTCGTTCGGAAGCACATCCTTGAGGGTGTACTTCGTGACCAGTCGCACCCTCTTATCTATCTCACTCGGGGACATGCCATCAGCAGACACGTGAGTGGCATCATCAGCGCCACCCCATTGAAACATGGGATGGACCCTGGCCTGGAGAGGCTGGACGCAATGACGCAGCCAAGTCCTGACAAGGGCGCAACCTCCCTCTTCTGCGCCTAGGTGACTCTCGAGGTCGCAGACGCGTTGATATAGCACATCTGTCTCCGCGTGTTCGGAAGGCATGATCACTTTCTTCCAAGAACGCATCTTCTTGCAGGGAGTCGCGGGATCGAAAGGCGCGAGTCCAAAGTGCTCGTCCTTGGCCTTCTGGTCGCGAACATAGAACCATTTGTCCCTCCATCCCTGGACGGACTTGGTAAGCTTGATGTCGAAGTAGGTGGCGGATGTGTCGACATGGATACCGCAACCACCTACGTCGTAAACTAAAGAGCCAGAGGCGGACTGACGCTTCAATTTAAACAGGCGCTTGAAAAGACCAAAGTGTGGCTCGGTTCCGAGCCAGCACTCGCAAAGAGTAATGAAACAGGTGATGTGGAGAATCGAATTTGGGGACAGCTGATGGTGCTGGAGCCCGTAGAAGCAAAGAAGACCCCTAAGAAAGGGGTGGAGAGGCAAGGAGAGACCACGAATGACGAATGCAAGAAACATCACTCGAAAACTAGCGGGAGGCACAGGAATGGTCTCACCACTAGGGGCGCGTGCATCGGCGACTGCCGCAGAGATAACTCCATCTTGGCGAAGAAGACGGAGATCCGACACCTTGATGATAGAGGGGCGCCATGCGCCATTGGTCACGCGGGTGCCCGCGACCTTCTTCTTCCCGCCGGCGGCAGCACTGGTGCCCGCAGCAGCGGGGACACCCTTCTTCTTCGTCGCGGTGACGATGGCCGCGGAATCAGCGCCATCACCTCCTTTCTTTTTCCCCATTGCGCGACGGCGATGAGAGCGCAGAAAGTAACTTGGAAACGAATGGAGGTGGTCCAGCGCTGTGAAGGAGACGAGCGCAGGGAAGCAGAAGAACAACAGTAATGGCAATGGCAGCGAGGACGAAAAAGTGCAGACGAAAAATTACCACTGTAGCGCCGCTATTTAACCCCTAGAAGATGCAATCCAACGGTTGACAAAAACCCTATTAGACGCGTGGCGCGCATCGCGTTGGACACGTGGAGAAGAGGAAGCACAAACCGTCCCCCCACTACTACCATTACGTGCGGAAATCGAGGAGGCGCAGTTAAAAATAAGATTACGCACGCCCAGTCAAATCAAAGTCAGAAAGTGGGACCCACCGCTCGTCACATCCCGTCAAACTCGCTCACGCTGGCAACCAAGGTCATACAAACGTCAGCACTGATGTCACCAAGGCTACACAGTGGAAAGCTTCAACTATTTTTAGTCCTTGCTGGAGTCTTCGACTCCACCAAGCACTCGGGGGCTACTTCCATAGGGAGCGCTAGCCGCGCACCCTACGACTTTTCTTTTTCTTGCTGCGGGAACATGGACAATCACAAAAGCAAACCCAACCACTCGAAACACAGTTCGATTATGGACAGGGGTTACTCCCATAGGGAGCGCCGGAAACAAATTCGACTGAAACAAGCAGGCAAAAGACGACAGTAGTCATGAAAGTTCTTTGGTCACTGCCTGAGTCATCGACAGAAACAAGTAAGCAAAAAGACGCAAAGAATGATTTTAGTCCTTGCATGAGTCTTCGACTCAACCAGGCACTCGGGGGCTACTCCCATAGGGAGCACTGGTCGCACACCCTATGATTATTTGCACAAAAACTGTGTATTGATGACATCCACACTCGCAACCTTTGGCGACACCGCCTCACAAATTTTCCCTACAAAGAGACTACGTCTCGACGCCTTGAATCGTCTCCGCGATGATAAAATTCGGATGTCGCGCTACGGCGTGAAGGTAAGACCTGAATAAGGCCTGCAACGCATTTAACTACGCACTACCGAAACATATCCGCGCTACAGGCACGATGAACATGCCTTGACGGACGTGTCAAGTGCTCACACCCATATAACTGAATTTGACTCTGTAAGACCTCCGCGGCCGAGTAATTACACCAAGATTTTTTCCGATTCGAGTCCGGGACTCAATTTGAGTAGATTATGTTGTTTCACCCTAAGGTTGTTAATCGATACCGACATACTCGTTATATCGTGCACGATATCAACAATCCCTATGACATAAATAAAGGCAATAAAATGTGCTCATTCAGCACTCGAAGACTTCAAAAGTCTCCAAATGAATCAGGATTCCACTGGACACTCGGGGGCTACTGACATGGGTATACCCTGCAGGTACTCGAACTTGGTATATACGGTCCAGATATGTATAGGCCCACGGTGTCGCCAAGGCCCAGATAGAAGGACTCGAGTAACCTTCGGACTCTCGATTGCTTGAAGATCAAGAGAAAGTTGAAGATAGAAAGTTTGAAAGGGGAAAACCCTAACTTGTAACCGACTCGACCTGCTACCCGAGACCTAGCCTATCTATATAAGGGCTAGGAGGGAGCGGCGAGGAGGACACACGCAACCCTAGCTTCCACAAACCTTCGCCAGATTGCATCTGCGCACCATTGTAACTTTCGACTCCCTCAATAATTCCACGAGCAGACAAGCAGGAGTAGGGACCTTTACGAGGCCTGAACCTGGGTAAATCCTTTGTCCCCTGTGTGCTTGTTTGCTAGCCGATAGATGTCTCTAGCGCTCCCTCCTTCTCCAAAACCCAAGTCCATAACAATGGGCATTGATGAGTTAAACCCTCGTCACTAGTTATGGTTCATGAAAAGAACACACATGCAATGACACTGGTGGATCCATGTGTGGTTTGTGAAAAGAACAGACATGCAATCAGACTAGGTGGATCCATGTGTGGTTTGTTTAGAGGAACAGACATGCAATTACACTGCGTGTGGTTGAAGAAAAGAACAGACATGCAATGACACTGGTGGATCCATGTGTGGTTTGTTTATAAGAACACACATGCAATGACACTAGTTTTGGTTCATGAAAAGAACACACATGCAATCACACTGGTGTATCCATGCATGGTTCATGAAAAGAACAGACATGCAATAACACTGGGTGGATCCATGTGTGGTTTGTTTAGAGAAACAGACATGCAATGATACTTGGTTTGGTTCATGAGAAGAACGGACATGCAATCACACTAGGTGGATCCATGTGTGGTTTGTTTAGAAGAATAGACATGCAATGACTCTAGCTGTGGTTCATGAAAAGAACACACATGCAATAACACTGGTGGATCCATGTGTAGTTTGTTTAGAAGAACATACATGCAATGACACTGGCTGTGGTTCCATGTGTGGTTTGTGAAAAGAACAGACATGCAATCACACTAGGTGGATCCATGTGTGGTTTGTGAAAAGAACAGACATGCAATTACACTAGGTGGATCCATGTGTGGTTTGTTTAGAGGAACGGACATGCAATGACACTGGGTGTGGTTCATGAGAAGAACACACATGCAATGAGACTGGTGGATCCTTGTGTGGTCTGTGAGAAGAACATACATGCAATGACACTGGTTGTGGTTCATGAGAAGAACACACATGCAATGACACTGGTGGATCCATGTGTGGTTTGTTTAGAGGAACAGACATGCAATCACACCGGGTGTGGTTCATGAGAAGAACAGACATGCAATGACACTGGTGGATCCATATGTGGTTTGTGGAAGGAACACACACAATGACTCTAGCTATGGTTCATGAATAGAACAGACATGCAATCACACTAGGTGGATCCATGTGTGGTTCATGAAAATAATAGACATGCAATGACACTGGGTGGATCCATGTGTGGTTTCTGAAAAGAACACACATGCGATCACACTAGGTGGATCCATGTGTGGTTTCTTAGAGGAACAAACATGCAATCACACTAGGTCAATCCATGTGTGGTTTGTTTAGAAGAACACACATGCAATGACTCTAGTTGTGGTTCATGAGAAGAACACACATACAATAACACTGGTGGATCCATGTGTGGTTCATGAAAATAACAGACATGCAATCACACTAGGTGGATCCATGTGTTGTTTGTTTGGAGGAACAGACATTCAATGACACTGGGCGGATCCATGTGTGGTTTGTTTAGAAGAACAGACATGCAATGACTCTAGTTGTGGTTCATGAAAAGAACACACATGCACTGACACTGGTGGATCCATGTGTGGTTTGTGAAAAGAACAGGCATGCAATCACACTAGGTGGATCCATGTGTGGTTTGTTTAGAGGAATAGACATGCAATCACACTAGGTGTGGTTCCATGTGTGGTTTGTTTAGAAGAACAGACATGCAATGACTCTAGTTGTGGTTCATGAAAAGAACACACATGCAATGACACTGGTGGATCCATGTGTGGTTTGTGAAAAGAACAGACATGCAATCACACTAGGTGGATCCATGTGTGGTTTATTTAGAGGAACAGACATGCAATGACACTGGGTGGATCCATGTGTGGTTTGTTTAGAAGAACAGACATGCAATGACTCTAGTTGGGGTTCATGAAAAGAACACACATGCAATGGCACTGGTGGATCCATGTGTGGTTTGTGAAAAGAATAGACATGCAATCACACTAGGTGGATCCATGTGTTGTTTGTTTAGAGGAACAGACATGCAACCACACTGGGTGTGGTTCAAGAAAAGAACAGGCATGCAATGACACTGGGTGGATCCATGTGTGGTTTGATTAGAAGAACACACATGCAATGACTCTAGTTGCGGTTCATGAGAAGAACACACATGCAATCACACTGGTGGATCCATGCATGGTTCATGAAAAGAACAGACATGCAATCACATTGGGTGGATCCATGTGTGGTTTGTTTAGAGGAACAGACATGCAATGACACTGGTTGTGGTTCATGAGAAGAACGGACATGCAATCACACTAGGTGGATCCATGTGTGGTTTGTTTAGAAGAATAGACATGCAATGACTCTAGCTGTGGTTCATGAAAAGAACACACATGCAATGACACAGGTGGATCCATGTGTGGTTTGTTTAGAAGAACATACATGCAATAACACTGGCTGTGGTTCATGTGTGGTTTGTTTAGAGGAAAAGACATGCAATGACACTGGGTGTGGTTCATGTGTGGTTTGTTTAGAGAAACATACATGCAATGACACTAGTTGTGGTTTATGAAAAGAACACACATGCAATCACACTAGGTGGATCCATGTGTGGTTTGTTTAGAGGAACAAACATGCAATGACACTGGGTGGATCCATGTGTGGTTTGTTTAGAGGAACAGACATGCAATGACACTGGGTGGATCCATGTGTGGTTTGTTTAGAAGAACACACATGCAATGAATCTAGTTGTGGTTCATGAAAAGAACACACATGCAATGATACTGGTGTATCCATGTGTGGTCCATGAAAAGAACAGACATGCAATGACACTGGGTGTATCCATGTGTGGTTTGTTTAGAGGAACAGACATGCAATGACACTAGGTGGATCCATGTGTGGTTTGTTTAGAAGAGCAAACATGCAATGACTCTAGTTGTGGTTCATGAAAAGAACACACATGCATTGACACTAGTGGATCCATGTGTGGTTTGTGAAAAGAACAGACATGCAATGACACTGGGTGGATCCATGTGTGGTTTGTTTAGAGGAACAGGCATGCAATGACACTGGGTGGATCCATGTGTTGTTTGTTTAGAAGAACACACATGCAATGACACTAGGTTTGGTTCATGAAAAGAACACACATGCAATCACACTGGTGAATCCATGCATGGTTCATGAAAAGAACAGACATGCAATGACACTGGGTGGATCCATGTGTGGTTTGTTTAGAGGAACAGACATGCAATGACACTGGGTGTGGTTCATGAGAAGAACAGACATGCAATCACAGTAGGTGGATCCATGTGTGGTTTGTTTAGAAGAATAGACATGCAATGACTCTAGTTGTGGTTTATGAAAAGAACACACATGCAATAACACTGTTGGATCCATGTGTGGTTTGTTTAGAAGAACATACATGCAATGACACTAGCTGTTGTTCCATGTGTGGATTATGAAAAGAACAGGCATGCAATCACACTAGGTGGATCCATGTGTGGTTTGTGAAAAGAACAGACCTGCAATCACACTAGGTGGATCCATGTGTGGTTTGTTTAGAGGAACAGACATGCAATGACACTGGGTGTGGTTCATGAGAAGAACACACATGCAATGACACTGGTGGATCCTTGTGTGGTTTGTGAGAAGAACATACATGCGACACTGGCTATGGTTCATGAGAAGAACACACATGCAATGACACTAGTGGATCCATGTGTGGTTTGTTTAGAGGAATAGACATGCAATCACACTGAGGTGGACTAGATCAAGGTCCTGGCCTTCGCCAACGTCCCCTCCACCCGGAAGGCCTGGAGGGTCCAGCACTTGGGCGCCCAGGGCGACATCGACCGGATGGGCGCCCAGTTGGTGGTCCTCGTGGAGAAGGAGCGGCTCACTGCCCGGGACATTCTGCTGTCCTGGATGGCGAATCATGTGCTCCCGCTGCAGCACCGGTCGCACAAGATGTGCCACCTCTCTGGCCATCTGGATCCCACCTGGGTATCCCGGCTGGACGTGGCGTACGCCACCCTCCGCGAGTGGCTCGCCACCATCTTGAAGGAGGCGCTGGAGGAGGACTAGGTGTTCTCCTGTCGGCTGTACCACTGCAGCCGGTTTCCGCCGAAGGTATGTCTTTCCTCCTCTTTTCCGGGTGGATTTTCCCGAGGGACTCCCGCTTCATGCCTCTTATCTTCCCTTGTTGAGTAGCTTTTCACGGCGCAGCTAGCGGAGGACGGCATGGGGGACAATGAGCTCCCCAACTTTGTCGCAGACTTCAAGCCGGCAAAGGCTCCGCCGGTGGAGCTGGAGCGGTTCCCTATGCGAGCCGATGAGGGCTGCAAGTTTCCACCCGGTGAGAGTTTTTCCTTCGTCCTTGCCTGCTTTGCTCTTGCTGCACTCTTAGCCACGAACTTGATGTTTTGCTTGCATTGGAATAGCCGCTCATGGCGAGGATGTGGACTTGGCCGAGGTCGCCGCACCCAAGGGCAGGGGGAAGCGTGCCGCCCCGACCAGCGTTGCGCCAGCCAGAGGCGGTGCCAAGAAGACCCGTGGCCCCAGACCCGCAGCTGCCATGCCGAGCGTTGCCGGGTAGGTGTTCATTTCCTTCTGATACTTGTATTGATTTGCTCACACTTGCTTTGTTCAGCCTTGTCTTTTCCGCAGCGAGGCGATGACCTTGCTCGGCTCCACGACTGTCGCCACCGTGCCCGCCCCTCTGCCTTCCGGGGAGGGAAGTGCGTCGGCTCCGGAGCCCGAGGTCACGCTGGCTCCGGCCCTCGAGGCGGCATCTGCTCCACCGGCTGGGGCCAGTGCGGATGCGACGGAGGTGGTGCCGCCGGCTGCGCCCACGATGCTTCACCGGGCCAGGGCCGTCTCTCAGCTTGCCGAGGGTCTTCTGCTTGGGCGCGCCAGCACGGCCGCGCCTTCCTCTGGCTCGACGGTGGGTGCTGACTCTAGTGCCTACCAGCTGGAGGAGCCGGTGGAGGTGCCGCAGCTGGAGGTCCCTGTCCAGCCGGCGAGTGGGCCCTCCGTGGCTCCGGTGAGCGATGACGACCTCCAGGTCACCGGCTGGATGCCGGCTCGGGCTGCACCACCGCTGGACGCCGTCTTGGCGCAGTTGTCGGAGGTGGTGCCCCTGGCCATACGCTAGGCCCGCCAGCTGGTGGAGGCGCTGGAGCAGGAGCTTGGCCAGGCCAAGGCGCTGGGGGCCTCCGTCGAGGTATGCGTCATGTTGCCAATCTTGATGATTGTTCGCCGTCTTGCACCGCGGCTTGTTCTTACTTCTCTTTTTACGCAGAGGGCTCTTGTCGATGCCGCCAATACCTCATGGGAACTGGGCCATAAGATTGCTTGCTCCGCCGTATCTTCTCGATTGCACGATTTCTCGCGCTTCTTGTTGAATATTGGTTACCCTCTTGCAGCTCTGCTGGCGGACCGTGACCGCGAGGTGGCCCGGCTAAAGGGAGAGGTTGCCTGGCTGGAGGAGTCCAACAAGACTCGCCAGGACCAGATCACCCAGCTGACTGCGCATCAGCAGCAGATGGAGATCAAGGCTAGCAAGGCCAAGAAGGTGGAGGACACCCGGACCAAGGCGCTGAAGAATCTGGAGGTGCTCTACGCCACCCAGAAACATGCCCTCAAAGCTTCCAAGGCCAAGGAGGACGTGGCGCTGGGAGAGCTTTGCCAGATCGCCGAGATCATTGTCAGTAAGTGCCCTCAACTTAGGCCAGTTTTGCCATTTTTCCTTTTGCAGTCAATATTGATTATTGTCTCTTTTCCTGGCTACAGCTCAGTATCCTAAGGCGACAGATCAGGCGCTTGGCCGGATTCCTAAGACGGATACAGAGCGGGATCTCCACCCGGGGGAGCTGGTGGCGGTCGTTAGTGAGGAGGCGAACCGACTTCATGCCGCCGCTCTCGAGGTCTACGACTACGTCTGGCCTGACACCGCCAAGCCGGCCACCATGGACGCCTTGGCCGAGCGGCTTTGGCCAGACCTCATGAACATGGCCCGGGAGTGGGCGGCTTGTGGCGGCGCGGAGATGGTGATGGCGTTGCTGAAGTCCTGGTACCCGGTTGTGGATCTACGGAGCCTTTCCCGCGGATTTCGCTAAGGGACCAGCTTTGCACCGAGGTTCCTGACATCCGCTCCTGTGGCGTGAATATTGGGAGCTTCGTCGCGCTAGACAGGGACTTCAGCGACCCGGCTAGCACGGAGCGGTACTTCCACAGTCCGGATGCACCGTGCACTAAGGCCCCGGTTGCGCCCCAGACCGCCTCGGCCGACGTCGCCTCCAACAGCCAAGCCCCAGCCCATGTTTCAGGCCCTTCTGCTCATCAGTCAGCTTGATCCCCGGTATGTCGGGAGTATTTGTGAATGAAGAACTTGTGTTTTGCGTGTGCTGAACAATTGTCTGTTGGTTATTGAACCTTGTGGGAGCATCACCTCCCTTTGGGTATTTGCTCGTGCTTTTTCATTTGCACTTTCTGTTCTGCATTTGTTGCATGATTGTTTCTGTGTGGGGGCGCGCGAGCGCACCCACAGGGTGTAGTCCCTGAGGTTTGGGTCGGCTGGAGAATACAGCTGGGTCGAAGCTCCTTTATGTTGTTGTTTGTTTGCTGGTTTCTGTGTGGAGGCGCGCAAGCGCACCCATAGGGTGTAGTCCCCGAGGTTCGCGCCGGCTAGAGGATATAGCCGGGTCGAATCTCCTTGACCTGCTCTACTGCCGCCTGGGAGCTACTAGCCTCCAACTTGGGTGTTCATCATGGAACCTTGGTTCATGCAAACATAGAAACAAATAAGTTGTTTGCCTGGTTAAGCATATACAAGTTAAACTGTAATCTTAGATTTACTAGTTTTGAAATTTTTCTATTTCGCGCAAATCCAATGTCTTTGCCCTTTTCTCAGTGAGCATTGGCCAGTTTTGATGCTATTCCCTTGTTGGCTTCTAGACGGAGTCGAAGGGTTAGCTTAGTAGGCGTACTGCACGATACTTTGGGTTTGGGTCATTGGCCTTGGGCGAGCAAGCGCAGTCGGGACGTCTAGACGTTTTTGTTTTCCTCATGGCTTTTTCGTGTAGGGGCCTTCGAGCATTCTGCTCTTGCCGGATCTGTCAGCCGGCTTGCGGTCTATAGCCGGGACCAAAGAGGAAGCCCTAGGAACCGCATACAATACTTTGCCGTGTAGGTTGCGCAGCCGTCTAGGCCAACCAGCGAGTCCCCGAGACGGATCGCCGGCTCCGGGGTTAGAGCAATGCAGCCAGAAAATCAAATTGTGTAGCATGACTTGTAAATTTATTGCGGAGTCCCCGAGACTGTGTCGAGGCTCCCATGCTTTTTCATTACATGAAAGTAAGATACTACACTTCTTGTTCAAGTGTAAAAGGGGCGAAGCAGTCTTGCGTTCCATGGGCGTTCAGTTTCTTCGCTTGAGCGATCCATCTTGTTCTTTTCCGGCTGGCGGGCGTCAATGAGGTAGTATGAGTTGTTCTGCAGTGCAAGGCTGATAATGAATGGGCCCTCCCAAGGCGGAGATAGCTTGTGCATCCCCTTGGTGTGTTGTACCAGTCTTAGTACCAGGTCGCCCTCGCGGAACGAGATGTTGTGGATCTGGTTGGCGTGGTAGCGGCGCAAGTTTTGCTAGTAGATGGCGGATCTGGACAAGGCCAGTTCGCGTGCCTCTTCGAGAAGGTCGACGATGGCTTCCCACGCTTCTTTGGCTTGTTGTTCTATGTAGAGCAGTTTGCGGGGTGCATCGAACTCGATGTCTGTGGACAAAACCGCCTCCGCACCATAGATGAGGAAGAAAGGAGTGTAGGCGGTGGACCGGTTTGGCATGGTGCGAAGGCTCCAAATCACAGCCGGCAACTCCTCAATCCAGCAGCCGGGGGATCACATCAGTGGTTCGATCAGCCCGGGCTTTATTCCGGCTAGGCCTAGGCCACTTGCTCGCCAAGACCGCCTGCTCGACTGGGTGTGCCATGATGAAGGTCCAGGCGGATACCCTTGTCTCCGCAGAATCGTGCGAAAGCTCCCTTGGCGAAATTTGTGCCATTGTCAGTTATGATGTTGTTGGGGCAGCCAAAGCGTGTGATTATGTCTGTGAAGAACTTGACCACCGTTGGTCCATCCAACTTCTTTATTGGCTTTTCCTTTATCCACTTATTGAACTTGTCCACCGCCACCAGCAAGTGTGTCATGTTGGATCTGGCTGTTTTGAAAGGGCCCACCATGTCCAGCCCCCAGACGGCAAACAACCAGGTGATGGGAATTGTCTTGAGTGCTACGGACGGAGTGTGTTTCTACTGCCTAAACCGTTGACATCCGTTGCATGCTTTGACGATCTTCTCAGTGTCTTCCAGTGCAGTGGGCTAGTAGAACCCATGGCGGAATGCCTTTGCCACTATGGCTCGTGACGAGGTGTGGTGTCCGCATTCTCCTTGGTGGATGTCAACCAGCAGCCGGATTCCATCCTCCTGGCTCGCACATCGCGGATAAATGCCCCCAACACTGTGATTGTAGAGCTCGTTGTTGATGATAGTGTATGCGTTGGCTATGCGCTTCACCTTCCTTGCCTCTACCTCTTCTTCGGGCAGCTCTCCTCTGGCCAAGAAATCGATGAACAGCTTGGCCCATGTTGGGGTTTCCCGGATGACACATACCGCCTGCATCAGCAGATTCACTTCTACCCGGATAGCCAGGTCGGGCTCGTCTGGAGGCCGACCGGGTGGAGTAGTGGAGCCGGCAGACTCTAGGCTGAATGTGGCAACTCTCGGGTGCAGCGAAGCCATCGCGAAGGTCTTGGAGCCGGCAGTCCCCGGGTGCGGCGAAGCAGTCCCCAGGTGCGGTGAAGCTGTCGTGGAGGTCTTGGAGCCAGCAGTCCCCGGATCCGCGTCCAATATTATGGAGTCGGATTCGGGAGACGGCGTGATTGCCGGCTTGTGCAGGTGCTCAAGGGAGACTCCAAGCGAAATTGCTTGTCTTATTGACCCGATGCGGGCGAGCGTGTCCGCGGCCTTGTTGTTTGCCCTGGGAACATGGTGAAACTCGCACCCTTCAAAACAGGCAGATAGCTATTGTAAGAAGAAACGGTATAGAGCCATGTTTGCGTCCCTGGCATCCCAATCACCCGACACTTGCTGTACCACCAGATCAGAGTCGTCGAAGCATAGGATGCGTCGAATGCCTATTTCCTTTGCCATCTTGAGGTCGTGGACGAGCGCCTCATACTCAGCGATGTTGTTGGACGCGCGGAAGTGGATCTGCAGCACGTATTCTAGTCGGTCTCCTTTTGGAGAGGTGATGACCACTCCGGCTCCGACCCCTCCATACATCTTGGAGCGGTCGAAATGCAGCTTCCAATGCGTGGCGTCAGGGCAAGGCGGCAGGTACTGCGTTTCTGCCCAATCAACGAGGAAATCCGCCAAGGCCTGAGACTTGATTGCCGTTCTTGGCTCGTACTGTATGTTGTGGGCGGCGATCTCTATGGCCCATTTCGCCACCCGGCCTGTGGCGTCTCTATTGCGATGATCTCCGAGAGCGCCGCTAGCGCCACTGCCTAGATGAAATGTTCTTGGAAGTAGTGCTTCAATTTCTTGGCGGCCATGTACACGCCGTACACCAGCTTCTAGTAATGAGGGCAATTCTCGCCCAGCCGGCTGATGAACCGGCTGAGGGAGGCCAGGCATCCAGTGAATTTCTGGACATCTCGTAAGTTCTTGGGCGGTTGCATGCGCTCGATTGCACCGATCTTCTCCGGGTTCGCCTTGATTCCTCGCTCAGATACAAGAAAACCGAGGAGTTGGCCGGCTAGGACACCAAACACGCACTTCTCCGGGTTCAGCTTCATCTAGAACCGGCGGAGGTTTGTGAATGTTTCCTTCAAATCTTCAAGGAGTGTTTGGCGCTCCTTGGTCTTGACTACCACATCATCGACGTAGGCGTGTACATTTCTGCCGATCTGAGTCTACGAGCACTTTTGCTTACAGCGTTGGTATGTTGCTCCAGCATTCTTCAGTCCAAACGGCATTGTGGTGTAGCAGTAGGATCCGTAAGGAGTGATGAATGTTGTCTTTATTTGATCAGCAGGGTCCAGCTAGATCTGGTGGTAGCCAGAGTACACGTCCAGGAACGACAACAGCTCGCAGTCGGCCGTGGAATCGATCACTTGGTGTATCCTTGGCAGGGTGAATGGATCTTTGGGGCATGCTTTATTCAGGATGGTGTAGTCAACACACATGCGCCAAGTCTTGTTCTTCTTTAGCAGGAGTACGGGGTTTGCCAGCCATTCCGGGTGGAAAACCTCCATGATGAATCCGGCTGCGAGCAGCCGGGTGATCTCCTCACTAATGGTTCTTCTTTTTTCTTCCATGAAGCGGCGTAGTGACTGTTTGACCGGGTTTGCATCCGGCCTGACATGTAAAGAGTGCTCGGCGAGCTCCCTCGGAACACCTGTGATGTCCTTGGGGGACCATCCGAAGATATCCTGATTCTCATGGAGGAAGTCGACGAGCGCGCTTTCCTATTTGCTGTCGAGGCCGTCTCCGACTAGGACGAACTTGTTCGGCTCGACCTCGTTCAACAGGATCTTTCTCGTGCCCTTGGATGGCTTGAACTGCGCTTCTCCGATCGGCTTGGGCTCGCTAGCCGGCATGCCCTTCTACAGGGACGCCACATTCTACATGATTATGCGCTTCTCTTCCGTGATGATCATGGCTTCCGCTATCTTGGACCCGTCTGTGGCGCACTCCACAGACCGTCTGTAGCAACCAGCCACGATGATGACGCCCTTGGGCCCTGGTAGCTTCATCTTGAGGTACGCATAATGTGGTACCACCATGAACTTGGTGAGCGCCGGGCGCCCCAGGATTTCCTGGTACGTGCTACAGAGGTTGACCACCTCGAACCAGATGGGCTCGCGGTGGAAGTTATCCTCCGTGCCGAAGATGACATCCAGCCAGATCTTTCTGATGGGCGAGTGCGACAGGCCCGGGACGGCTCCGTGCAAGGAGGTTCTTGACGGCTCCAGCTTCGACTCGCTGATACCAAGCCGGTCTAGCGAGCTGCGGTACAGGAGGTTGATGTTGCTCCCTCCGTAGCGAGCTGCGGTACAGGAGGACGCGGGAGAACCTGTAGGAATGCTTCTGGGAGACAATGATAGGATCCAAAACCATCGCGTAGGTTCCTGGGTGAGGCAGCTCAGCTGGCTAGTCCCTCCGGCTCCATGCAACTTCTGTTCACCGGCCAGGTACCGGGAACGGAGGAACGATTGCATTCACTTCTGCCTCGCGACGCCTCTTGTTGTGCTTGGTCTCCGGCTCCGTGGTGAAGATGTGGTAGTTTCCCACCTAGCGAGGGTAGTTGTTATCATCATCTTCCCTTCTATGTTGGTTACTACGAAAGCCTGGCGGCCCACCGGCTGGAGGAGGCGGCGCCTGTGCAGCCGGTGTTCTAGCGATCTCTTCCATCTTCTTCATCTAGGTGCACTGGCGTGTGGTATGCGTAGCCGGTTTGTTGCCTCCGCTATGGAACTTGCATGTCCCATCAAGCATCGACTCGATGGTGTACTTGGGCCTCGGTGGCCGGTCATCGGGCTTCTGTCTCCAGCTTCCGCCTATAGTCAGATCCTCCTGCACTGCTTCTACCTGCCTGGAACCATACTAGTTATCTGGTTGGTCGTCCTTTCTTTTGCCATGGAGGTTGTCGTGCCGCCTGGAATTGTGGCCATTTCCTTCTGGCTGGCACCGATCTATGACGACATCGACGATTATTTGCCCTTGGTCGTCCACCTGAACAGATATTTTCATTGCCGCGTCGGCCGTGGCGTACTTGTCCGCGATGGCTATGGTCTGTGCCATGGTTGTGGGATCTACCCAGCGAAACTTATGCCTTAGCATAGTGCCGTCTCTACAGCCGTTGACGAAGAAGTCAACCGCCTGGTGCTCGCGTACCCCTCGCAGGAGTTGTGCATGCTCATCCACCGGGTGATGTAGGAGCGGTCAGATTCATCCGGACCCTGTACGCAAAGAGCGAGCTCACCGGGTCGTCCTGGGAGCTTGTAGGTACCCGTGAAGTTGCGGACGAATGCCTGCTCGAAATCGATCCATGCGTTGATACTGTTGTCGGGGAGGCTGTTGAGCCACGTCCTGGCTGAGTCGAGGAGCATGCACATACTGCCACCCGGCGGTTGCCGTTTGCAATGCACACCGTGGTGGTGTAGTCCACCAGCCAGTCCTCTGGCTTGACCGAGCCATTGTATTTTGGCGTATCCCTTGGGAGCGAAAATCCCTTTGGAAATGGCTCATTCCGGATGCGTGGTCCGGAACATCTTGGACCGGCCGGACTTTCTTCTTCCAACACGCGTGATTGGACCAATAGGTCGATTCGTGCACGCGCGTCTTGCTGTTCCTCTGGCTCGAGCGGTCCCAGCCAGCCGGATAGGCGGGATTTAGGCAGCGTTTGGCCTTTTCCGGCTTTGTCAGCCAGCTCACGGTTTTTGCTGGTAATAGCTACCACGTCGCGGTCATTGTTCCTACGGCCTATAGATACACCACGTGGGAGGTTGCTCGGCCTTGCTCCATTTGGGGAAGATGCCTTGCTGCCGCCTGCAGCCAGATCTGCCATCCGGCGAGCTGGTTGGGTTTTGCTATTGCCGGCCATGCTGAGTTCTGCCTCAGCATGTTGTTTGTTCGCCGTGACCACGAGGAGCTGGACACGTGCCTGCTGACGGAGTAGTTCCTCGCCCTCCAAGTGGCTTAGCTCTGCAACTACCGCCTCCATGGCCCTCATGTTTTGGCGGGGGTGCTTAGACCGGCTATACCGCGGGCGTACGAGGATCAGCGGTGCGATCCATCTCCGAACCGAGGTTTCGGCCTTGTGGCTGGGCCAGGCGGCTAGTGTCGGGCAAGCGTGCGAAGCCATGCATGATGTTGTACTTCCACATGGTCGCGTTCATCCGCCGTTTGGAGGCTGCTACTTTGCCAGCTTCCTCTAGAAGGTTCTGACGAGTAGCCTCCAAGCCTACCGCAGCTGCACCTGGATTCCGCCTCGATGGGGTTGCGGAGGTGCTTGATGGACACTTTGAGCAGGTCTTGGTTCGGGAGGCGTGAGTTGGTGGCGTGGCCGTCCACATTGCGCTCCAGAGGTGGGCGACGGTTCTCCATCGAGCCCGCCATCATGACCTCGACGCTGCCGCTGGTGACGCGTGAGGCGGAGAAACCAGGGGGCGCGCCGGAGATGGTGACGACCTCACGAGGGAAAGCCTCACCGACGGTGGCGACATAGACGCGGTGCTCGACAAAGTGCATGATGGAGCCTCCGCTTGGGAAGATCCCCCCAGCGAAACAGGATGCATTGTCGAGGACGCAGTCGAAGGAGCCGGGAGTGAGGACGAGGCCAGAGGTGACTCACTCACCGGCGACAAGTGGAAGTCCCGTGCCAAAGATGATCCCAGCCGAAGCGCTGTGCCCCACGATGGGCGCCAACTATCGTGGTGTGGAACACGGCACTACCATTGGGGATGGCTTGAAGGTGACAATCAGGATGCTATTGGTGGCTACTCGCAACGGGTTGGGCACAGATACTGCAAACACAGCGATGTACCCAGGTTCGGAGCCCTCTTGGCGAGGTGAAGCTCCTACTCCTGCAAGGATCTACTATCAAAGGGGGGAACGCCCAATACAGATGCTCCTTGAGCTGTTTCCTTAGCTACTCCTTGCTAGAAGGAACTACTGAACTTGTCCAATGTGGAGAACTTCTAACTTGCACTTGTCTACTACTTCCTCTTGTGTCTCTACCTAGAACCTTCGCACCACCCCCCTTATATACTGGTTGCCGAGGTAGTTTACAAGGTGGGTTTTAGGGTTTACTGTTTGGATCTGGGCCTTACAAAGTGGGCCGGCTGGACAGGGCCAAACGGTAGGCCTGGGTCCAGTCAAGCCTCCAGTACAGGGGAGGACCACGCTATAGTGTCTAGCACCCCTGCTTTACTCGTCAGCCGGCTCTTTATCCATAAGCCGAAGCTTTCCTCGTCATCCCTTGCTTTGCTCGTCAGCCTCCAGCTTTGGCACAGTTGTCCGGTAGCACCGGCTAGGCTAGCCAGCCTGTCCGGTCAAAGGTGCGCTCAGCAGGTAGCGACATTCCCATCGTACTAGCACCAGCGGATCCGAGGCGACCGGATAGGAGCGACCTCCGAGCTGGTTCTTCTAGCTACTCGGCTAGACGGGCCAGTAGGGGAAACTCGAATGCGGACCGAGTGGGGAATTCCACCCGGCTGTGGTTCCTTGATTTGGGTCCAGATGGCATGAGCTCCTTGGAGCCGGCCGGTTGGTCCCGTCTTGGCTTACCCGGGGGTTATCCCCCTGACAGCTCCCGGCAAAGCAACTGCTTTGCCGGCTTGCATTGATGGTGCCACCACGCCCCAGGAATCCTAGGACGCGGATCCTCCGGCTCTCACTAACGGTCGTCTTCTTGCTAAGAGGCAGATCTAATATTTGATGAAGCACAAGGGTCTGAAAGGATCCGATTTGGTCCACTTATAGCTGGCGCGTCGGATTCAGCCTCTCCAACATCATGGCGACTGGCTTATGCACTCCGTAACCAAGAGCAAGACGGACTCTCTTCGGATCTACTCCCGGCCTTACTCGGAAAAGGACTATGAGTCCCAAATCAATTGGTTGATAAGGGAGCGGATCGAGAGGAAAATCCCGGAGTTGTCCTTGGACATGCATACGGCTGATGATCCTGTGACACCAGTAAGTTTTCCAGCAATAACTCGAATTAAGTGTTCATCTATATATTATTGTTTATTTTTGCAATACTAAGATATTTCTTCTTTTCAGCTTGTTGACCTCCCCGAGTCGGAGCTTTCTCCTCTCGAGGGATAGCCTCCTAAGCTCTCTCAGGATGATGGAGAACTGGTTCCATTGCCGGAGACTTAACCGAAAGCGTAAGACTCCGACAGTTTCCATTGGCACAAAGGAAGTACCCGTTGTGAAGAGGTAACTTTCCTCACAAGGTCTTTGTATTTTATTTCTCATTCCTTCTGAAGTGTAATGATCTTTGTTCTATTGCCTCCTTAGAGCTAAACAGCTCACCAAGGGCAAGTGTAATGATCTTTGTAATCATCAAAGCCCCTACGCTAATCAAAGCTAAATTTGACTTATCCTGCCATAGCGCCTCCGACTCTTGCCCACAACCTTCTACAACGCCAGAGATTACTCCATCTCCGTCCATTGCAGAAGATCTGGATCAACATTCTGAGCCGGCGAACCTTGGCTCGCAAACCGATGTCACCATGGGTGACTCAATAGTTGATAAGGGTGAAGCCGTAAAGGGTAATGATCCCTCGGCAGAGGTCTTTGCCGATAATCTTCTCAGCAATCCGGGTATTGCCAAGCTTGGCATTACTCGAAAAACTGCAGAAGAGATTCGAAGGCTAGCTCAGCAATGCTTGGAGAGCCGGAACATCACCACCGAGGAAGAAACACAAGAAGCCGAGGACGTCAAGTACTCCAAGCTTCTTGAACAGATTCGTCTTCACGACGAGAAGCTGAAAGACGGTGTGGCTCCGCCACCACCAGTAATCCCGCTGACCCTCACCGAGAAGGTTACCACCAAGGTGAACATGAGCCTAAGCAAGCTTACTCATGAACAACATGTAAGTCGGAATTCCAACTCACCTTTTTTTACTTTATCATATCCTCTAGCCCCCAAGCATGAAGTTGGATAGACAATCCGGATTTATGCTTTCATAGGATGCCAAAGAATGAACTAGTGTAGCCCCCAAGGCCCGTGCTGATATTAGTTAAAATGTTAGCCCGAGTATTTAGTAGACTTCTGACTCTGGGTATTATTCTGACTTTATAACCAGGAATTATTGAAGAATATTTGCAATAAGCGAAGAGAGATCAGATCTCTCCGACTTCAAAATGATCAATTAAAGGTATCAAAGGATGAGGCTGAAGGTAATCATTTTAGTCCTTAACCTTGCTATTTTTTGCTTTCATAGTCGAATTTCTTATTCAACTGTTGTCTTTTGTTTGCAGCACTAGTCAAACAATCATATGCAATGATTCAAGAGGCCGAGAATTTGAAGACCCTGGAGGTGGAGAATGCTGACTTACTAGAGAGCTGAACCAGCTTAAGGCGGATCACGACCGCAACATTGCTAGCATTCTCGAATCCTCCTCCATGGCCACCGTAGAACGCGATCGAAGGATCGCAGCCCAGGATCAAAAAATCTCGGACATCAATGATGCATTATTCAGGGAAAAGGACATCACCGAGGCACTCCGGGCTGAACTCCAGAGCCTTAGGGCGGAGAAGACCAAAGTTGACGATGTCATATTTGGTATATTTCCTATCTTCTGACTTTTCGTTCTTCCGACTCTAGGAGTTCGGATATATTTTCTCTCACCTTTGCCTTATATACTCAGGTCCTCTGAACTTGCTGGATTCTTCCTCCACCGAGTCTCACACCAACCGGCTTTCAGAAGTCGGTGATTTGCTTCACAATTTCTGCCAGTCATTGGAGGATATTGGCAAAGTTCTTAAAGTGCCGGACATCAACAAAATGTTCGCCTTTGAGGTGCAAGACAAGGCAAAGGAGATGCCTCAGCTCATCCAGGATTGGAACATGTCCTATGCGCGAATAGCAGCACAGAACGCCCTCACCATGGTTATGAGCCACCATGGAAGCATGGAGATCTGGCAAGTAACCAGAGGATATTCAACTGTGGATGAAGAAGGCAAGGAGCAAGATATCAAGGCCATCATGGACTCTTGTGCCGGATATGGATGTCATGTAGCTGATATGACCAGCCATGACACTCCATTCTTCACTCGTGTGGAGACGCCTCCTCCGCCTGCCGAAGAAACAACCGAAGTTTCCGACGACGAACAAACCGTATCGGATTTGAATGTCTCAGAAAGATATCAGGTTGAAGGCGATGTCTCCAGTGCGCTGGCAGCTCCTACATCTCCTCCTGCATCATAGAGGATCAGAACAAACAATGTATCATTCTGAAACAATCGGGTTGTAAATAAGTAGTATAACATTTTGGTAGTGCTAAGATTTGATGCTTCTATTTAACACTTTTGGCTTTATTTTGTCGTTCCCGATATGTTTACATAAGCACTTTTTGGTTTGCCTATACTTATCGCTTATCTGGCATTCCACCTAGTCCCTTTCGTGAGCCGGCCAACCTTTAACATGGAAACTTTGCCGAGCAATGGAGCTCAATTGCTAAACCACTTTAAACTTGGAAACAAAGCCGGCTTCCAGTACCAATAGTTCACTACTCGAAAAAATGCCTGCATCCGGCAATCAGATAAGAAATCAAAGTATAAACTAGAAAATTTGGATTTATACCCAAAGGTAGCATTTTTAGAATCGGAAATCTTAACCATAAAAAACATGAGCATAAAGTACTTTCAAGTATTCTAGGATTTTTGATTGTGTCATGATCATTCAGAAATAAGATGGTAATGTAAAACTTCTCATAAAAAATTAAGACAACCAATACTTTATTTCTCGTTTAACATGTACACATATATGATTACAAACAAAGAAAAATTGAATAATAAAAGGGACATAGCTGAGCAATATTCCACGTCCTGTCTAATTCTTTCAGGTCTGTACTGCCTCCAGTTCTCTTTCTTTTCTTCAGAGTGTCTTTCTTTGATCGTCGTGATATCGCTTAGATAGTAAGAACCATTGTCAAATGCTCGGCTAACTAAAATCGGCCCTTCCCATACTGGGGAAAGTTTGTGCTTTCTTTTCTGCACAAGCCCGATAACCAAATCGCCTTTATTGAAAGACCGGTTTCTAACTCTCTGGCTATGATACTTGTGTAACTTCTGCTGATAGGCTGTTGATGTCATCTCAACAACGACGAGAACTTCTTCGATTAAATCGAGATCATTTTGTCGAGAAATTTTGGCATCCTCTTCGATATACGCAGCAACTCGGGGAGAAGTATGAATCAAATCACTAGGAAGAATAGCTTCAACACCATAGACCAAGAAGCAATGTGTGTATCCGGTTGACCTATTCGGAGTTGTTCGCAAGCTCCATATCACAGATGGTAATTCATCTGCCCAAGCCCCCGCAGCACGACGTAGTGGTGCTTTGAGTCTTGGTTTGAGGCCTTGTTGGATTAAACCATTTTCTCTTTCAACTTGTCCATTAGCTTGTGGATGTGTGACTGATGCAATGTCAAGCCGGATATTTTGTTCATCACAGAATTCGGCAAGTTCTCTCATAGAAAAATTGATCCTGTTGTCCGTGATAATGCTAAGCGGATAACCATATCAGATTATAACATCCTCGAAAAATCTTCTAGCTGTTGCTCCATCACAACTTATGACAGGTTTAGCCTCAATCCATTTTGTGAATTTATCCACCATCACTAAGAGGTGAGTAAATCCACTTGGAGCCCGCTTAAACGGTCCTACCATGTCAAGCCCCCAGACCGCGAAAGGCCATGTTATAGTTATTTAGCTGATCAACCAGAACATGAGCTTGTTTGGCGTACTTTTGGAAACCTTTGCACGTCTTGACCATCCTTTCGGCATCTGCCTTGGCTGTAAGCCAGAAAACTCCGTGTCTAAAATCTTTTGCCACTAAAGATTTGGCTGCAGCATGATGGCCGCATTCGCCTTCATAGATCTCTCGTAAGATTTCCACTCCTTCTTCCGGAGATATGCAGCGCTGAAAGACCCCAGATACACTCTGCTTATAGAGCTCATCATTTATTATTGTATAGGTTTTTGCTCGTCGGACGATCTGCCAGCTCAGAACCTCGTCTTTGGGTAATTTTCCATCTACCAAGAAATCAAGGTAGGGTTGAGTCCAGAAGGGAATTACAGCCATAACTATCACTAAAGGCAAGTCGGATTTGGTCGGATATTCCTCATCTACTCCTTTTATAGAGGGAACTTTGAGGTGCTCTAGAAAAGCGCCATCCGGGACCTTTTTCTGTGCAGAATCTATACGAGATAACGCATCTGCTTCCTCATTTTCTGTTCGAGGGATGTGTTGAACCTCAAATCCTTCGAACAATTTAAATAGGTCATCCACGACATCTCTATATGCTGCCATGTGTTTATTTGCATTACAAATATCCGACACCTATTGAGCAACAAGATCCGAATCTCCATAACACATTAATTGTCGGATGACGATATCCTTAGCGATCTGGATTCCATGCAGCAGTGCTTCATATTTGCAATGTTGTTTGTTGTCGTGAAGTGGATCTGCAACACGTAGAAAAGCTTATCTCCTTGGGGTGATTTGAGCACCACGCTAGCCCCCGAGCCCCCAAGCGCCTTAGACCCGTCAAAATGCAAGGTCCAGTATTCTGACTCTAGGAGGGTCATATTTTCCGTTGTCTCTATCCAATCAGCGACAAAGTCAGCGAGGATTTGGGATTTGATTGTTGTACGAGGTTTGTACTCAATGTCGAAAGCTGAAAGCTCTACGCCCCATTTTACGACACGTCCTGTAGCATCGCTATTGTTGATTATATCTCTGATGGGAGCTGTGCTCACCACGGTAATAAGATATTCCTGAAAGTAATCCGTAACTTCCGGGATGCGAAGAACACACCGTAAGCCAGCTTTTGATAGTGTGGATACCATTGCTTTGATTCAGTTAGGACTTAGCTGAGGTAGTAAGTCAGACGCTGCACCAAGTGTTCCTGTTTTTCCTCTGGTCTCTCCACCACCATGACGACACTGACGACTCTGTTTGTCGCAGCGAGATAGAGCAACATCGGTTCACGAGGTTCCGGTGCTGCAAGGATTGGAGCAGATGAGAGTACTGCTTTCAGGTCTTGTAGTGTGGCTTTAGCTTCGTCAGTCCAAACAAATTTTTTGATCTTTTCAGGAGCTTGTAAAGTGGTGCGGCTCTTTCACCGAGCCGGCTTACAAACCGACTGACTACAGCAATGCAACCAGTTAGTCTTTGAACGTCCTTGAGGCGAGTTGGCCTGGAAATATTGAGTATAGCCTTAATTTTGTCTCAGTTCACCTCTATACCTCTTTCAGACACGATGAAACCTAAAAAAATCTGGCTGGTATTCCAAAGAAACATTTCTTCGGGTTAAGCATTATGTTGTATTTTCCTAGATTAGCGAATGTTTCGTCCAAGTCGGAAATTAAGGTATTCTTCTTTTTGGACATCACCGCTATGTCATCCACATATCATGTACATTGCGTCCGATTTGATCGTGGAGGCAACACTGCATAGTGCGTTGGTACATAGCTCCTGCATTCTTGATCCCAAAAGGCATCATAGCGAAACAGAAGGTTCCGAAGGGGGTTATGAATGAGGTTTTAACTTTGTCTGTTTCCTTCATCCGGATTTGGTGATAACTGAAATATGCGTCGAGAAAACATAGGAGCTCCGAGCATGCCGTAGAATCGATTACTTGATCAATTCTAGGCAGAGCGAACGGATCTTTGGGACAAGCCTTATTCAAGGCAGTATAATCAACACGCATCCTTAAATCAGTGGTGTCCTTTTTAGGGACCATTACAGGAATTGTCGACCACTCAGTGTGGATGACCTCTTCTATGAATCCGGCTAACTCGAGCCGGGATAGTTCTTTAGCTATTGCTTTTTGCTTTTCATCGCCGAAACATCATAAGGACTGTTTGACGGGTTTAGTGTTTGGGTGTACATTTAGAGAGTGCTCGGCAAGTTCCCTAGGTACTTCGTTCATGTCAGATGGCTGCCATGCAAAGATATCTTGATTTGCTTGGAGGAACTTGATGAGCGCGCAACTTAGGCGTATGATCAGCATGGTCAAAGGTGATTGTCACTTCCGACCAATCCAAGAATTCGGGGAAAGCCAAAACAGTTGCGTTGAGTTCGTGCAAGACTGCTTTCTTGACCTTAGCTGGTTGAGCCCCAAGGAAAGTGACATAAGTGTATTTCTTCGTTGGGAAGTTCTTCTTTCCATCCAACTTGGGGTTAGAAGGCTCAGCTTCCTCCATGTCGGAATCTTCCTTGGTCTCTATTTCCTTTTCGGTATTCTTATTTCCCTTCTTCCACTTAGCCCTGTAGCCAGCGGAATCGTCTTTCTTGCTGTCGTCATTGAAACGACAGTTGGCATTTGTGTGGGACGATCCCCCGTTGGCATCTAAGTGATGCACACACATTGCTGGCAATGTCGGCCCAGGAGTAGGTTTTTCCAGGTTGTTGGTATCCTCAACCCTGGATTCTTGATGTCCCACGACCGTGTCCACGGTCGCCTCCGCGCCCTCCTCGTCCTCCAGACCCGAAAGTAGTAGTGACAACTGCGGTTTCCGTGTTGGGATTTTCTTCCGAGGTGCTCTTGCGCTTTTGAGCTTGTTGCTTTAGCTGTTTTGCCAACTGTGGTACCGCTAGGACATTCAGTAGTCCTTCTGCATCATCATCAGCATCTGCGTATTTGCTTGCCGTTTCTATCATTTCTCCTAGATCAGTAACTTTGTCGCACTTCAAACGGTGACGTAGTAAACCAATTGGGAGTCCTGCAATGAAAGCTTCAATCGCAGTTTGATCATTTACTCCTTCATAGGAGTTCTTGGTGTCGATCCATCATCCGTGATAATCTTGGCAAGTTTCTCCGGCTTTCTGGGTGCAACGCTACAGGTCTCCTACCATATAGGGCCTCAGTTATGTGCCTTCGAAATTCCGAAAGAACGCGCTTTGCATGTCATACCAGTTGTGGATGGTGTTTTCCGAAAGTTCATTAAGCCATGGTCGTGCCGTCTTCCGCAACATAAGTGGGAGATATCGGGTCATGACCAAGCTATTTCCCGCTTTGGTGGTGCAGCAAGCCTGGAAAAAATCCTGGAGCCAAGTATTTGGAAGGGCCAAAACATCATAGGCTTGGATATGTCTCGAGATAGCAAATCCTTCTAAGAAGTGTGTTTGTCGAATCCGTGGTCCGAAGCATTTTGGACCCACATAGATATTGTCATTCTCGTAGCACCACACCTCTCTGTTAGAGTTGATCCGGTGTCTCGTGTCACTTGGTGACAGGGAACACCGTCTTGGTTGTTCGCTATGACTACGGTGCCTTAGAGCCGGACTTCTACTTCCACCACCACCTCCTCCGCCACAACACCCTCCTTGGCCTCCTCGAGAGTCTCTATGATGGCTACTTGGTGGAGAGGGTGGTGCAGGTGGATTGTTCCCGGCTAAATGTCGGCCTCCATCCGGAGAATCGTTATTCTGGTTCCGGGGAGGGTCTTCATTACCACGAGCCCCCTGCCGGCTTGACTCAGCACGGTGTTTGTCGTTCCTTCGTCCGTCATTTTCCCCATTGAGATGAGGTTCTGCCGGACAGCTTGTGTGTCTAGGAGGTGGCTTCCTTTGTCGGTCCTCCTCCCGACGTTGATCTTTGTTGTCTTCCTTGCGATTGTTCGACTCTCGCCGGGGAGGGTGTCTCGGAACCAGTGTCGCAACTGCGTCTCGCTCTACGACTGGAGCAACATTGCTCCAGTCATGTGTGACTCTGTGCCGTTTCCCTAAAGATCTAGTTCTCGAATAGTTGTCTTCCCGACGGTCAGGACGGTGATGCTGTGATGGATCTTGTTGGGGCCTAATATCATCCCAAGCCAGATCCGTGCAACATTGGTTAGACTTGGAGACCAGTTTTCTGCTTCCGGATTTTGCGGCCTTTTGTTGCTCCAAACCCTTAGTAAGTAGCTTTACGCCCAACCGAACTTGATCTGGGCTTGGGTTGTTCGCCAGGATATCTTGAGCTGCAGCAACAGTTTCCACTGGTGTTCCATACACTAGATCTCCCTTGCTATCCAGCCGAGGTTCTCCCTTGACGGTGTCATCTCCCTCAAAGAGGGTCTTGTGCACTTCTTGATTTTTATTAGCACGCACGATGCCATTTCGGGTCTTCTGATGCTGCAGGGAATTGAACTGCCCCGCAGATGCAACGCGCTTCTTCTCTTCCATAAGGTTATTAGCCTCATACAGGAGTACTTGACGACGCGCTTCTAGGGCTTGGGCCCTTTCTTCCAATTCTATAGGTGTAAGCTCTGCAGAAGTAGGGATTGACGTAGTTAATGCAGCATCGATGAGTTTACGGGCACTAGAAGTAACCATGAATCCATCCACCGGAGTTTCCTTAGGCTCGTCTGGGATTAGGGATCCATCCGAGTCTTCTTCGTATTCTCCAGCAACCACTTCCTCTCCTGGAGGATCTTTTGCCGGAGTCTTGTTCTTCTTCTTATTCTTTGCCTTCTTGGCAGCACCGGTAGCAAAGACAGCTTTGGGTCCATTTCTAAGAGTCAAGATCTGATCGATACTTTTGGACATCGAGTTGTCGGGTTCATCTACGAGATCCATGTCATCTTGTGCTTTGGGAGAGTTTTCTCTGGATCCTTCGTCCATGGCTTCTCCTTCTTCTGCAGCTTTGGAGTTGAACTCCACTTCATATTCCGCGGAGAACTTCTGTAAATCCACCACGTCATGGAATCATCCAAGGATGCCGGTAAGTCGGTGTTTGTTCCGATCGCCTCCGTTACCGAGTCTTTGTTGTCTCCAGCATCGGCAGAGCCGGATCCGGATCCAACATATCAAACAAAGTGCGATGCATGCATCATGAGGTAGTTGCAGCTTTCTTCGTGGGCTTCCTCGAAATGTATGATGGTCTCGAGAACCTCATCCATGCTTGCACCTTGCAGCATTATGCGCCTCAATGTATGCCTCAGGAAAGGTTGATTTGTTCCGGCGTTAGCAGAGCCGGAAAACCAAAGTTGTTGTCTTTCTCCTCCTAGATTTTGACCTCAATGGGCAGATCGATTTGGGATTCGGCCTCCCTAGGAAGATCCACTCTAGATTCGACTTGCACCGCAAGATCTGCTTCAGGCTCAGCTTTCTCCAGTATCTCCGTGATAGGTGTTGGCTAGGTGGGTTTATGGTTTTCCGAGATCCAGAACTCTGCCGCCTCTGCGGACAAAGTGGACCCAGAAACTCCTTCTGCCTCTATCATCACCGTCGAAGTGGGTGGCGCAGGTTTGGCAAAACCGATGTAAACATGGATCTCAGCAAAAGACATGATGGTGTAGGTAGTGACGACCTCCCTAGCCGGAATCCATGTCTCGTCGAGAACAACGAGAGGGACGTCGCTGACGTAGAGACCACGACAAACGGTGATGGTTTCACCGATTTCGATTTTCGTAGATTCCACGCAGAATGCAGATCTGAAGCTCACTTTCCCCACGGTGGGCACAAAATGTTGTCGGATTGATGACAAGTATGCCATGAGGGGGTCCTCGAGGCGTGCAGAAGAGAGGGGTGTGAGATGTATGGTGTTCTGGGACGGTGAGAACACAAGTTTACCCAGGTATGAATCCGCCGGCTTTGGACAGATCCTACTCCTGCTAGCAATCTAGTAATACGGCAGAGCCGGAATATGGGTTACAAGGGTTTCGCCTATGCGAGTTGAGATTGTAGACTATTGTGGGGTTCCCTAAAGACTTGTCCCTAGGGTTTATAGGAGAGACCTATCCGGCTACGACTAAGAGTCGGTTACAGAGTACATCTTGAACTACAAGTAACCCTATAGGCATATGTCGGTAAGTCTTCTAGGCCTTCCCGTAGCTGGACTAGACTCCGTCTCTTCTCCCTAACTGGGCCGCCCGTGAAGCAAAGCTCTAACCCGAAGTGAGCCACCCTGGTCAGTGAGGCACAGTGAAGATACCTAGAAAGTATATCCCCAACACTCCCTCATATTGACGTCCTTCACTCCCTTGGAGAAAGCGGTGATGACGTTGGAGTCCGAGATCTTGGGGATCTTGTTGTGGACTTGGTTGAACCTCTGTAGGAACTTGAAGAGGGTCTGTCCAGGCTACTAGCATACCTGACTGAGGTCGTAGTAGGTGAGCGGGCGCTCGTAGGTCCCCCTTGAAGTTAGCGATGAAGACGGAGCTGAGCTCCTCCCATGAGTCGAGTGACTCCTCGGGGAGGTTCATCAGCTAGGTGATGGCCACCTCCTTCAGGAAAAGGGGGAACTAGTTGATGGGGTTCATTGCATAGAAAACAAAAAATATCCTATGATTGCAATCACCAAGATCATATCTAGGAGATACATTTAATAGTTTCAGATGGACTCACCCTCGAAGACCATAATGCGGGATAACATTCCCACCAAAAAACATGGATGGTGTAGAGCGTACACGACCATCCTCAAGGACGCGCAGACGATCAGTGCCACAAGTGCAGCGCCTCCGTAATCGGTCACACGTACGGTGCGTCGACAACTCCTGAACCCTCGCTCCAGCCGGGCAGCAGAAGTAGTGGATCCCCGGGAACTCCGCCAACACTACGACATGGTGGTGGATAATATCTTTAGCAGGGATTTGCCTAAGAACCTCGCTCGTGGCAATGGACAAGGCTAGAATGGGAGGAAGGTGCTAACCAAAGGGCATATGAGAGGAAGGGTGAATGGTGTGAGATGAGAGGGGAGGAGGGGCCTTTTATATGTGAGGGGGGCAGACCAAGGGGCATGGAGCATAACCATGGTGCTTCCCCCACCTCTCCCCCAATTATGTGGGTGGACACTCCACTCACATCAATATAGCTCCACTAATCTTCCATTTAATTTCCACTCAAAAATCAAAGGTCTTCCATTAAAAGCACTTTAATTCTTTTATTTTAATGCAACTCAATTTAATGAACACGTCATTTAATAAACACATTAACATTTTATTCCCCGATGATATCCCGATACACCGAACCATTCTGGCATATTTATTAGAACAAATGCATGTGATGTCCATTATCTTCTCCTGTGTTCCGTATCCACTGAATTGCGTCAAATAACTTTAAGTGTGTCTCCCTACGGGTTCGTGAACTATGTAGACATGATCGAGACTTTCTTCGATCAATAATCATTAGCGGGATCTAGAGATCCATAATGACTCCCACTAGTTCCACAAAATCCAATGATCGTTTGAACCTTTTTTGCTGTAATCAAACTCCTTTTGTCTCGCGATATTTTACTTGTCCGAGATTCGATCACTCAGTATCATCCATACCTTGTTTACTCTCGTTCCTGACAAGTACTATTTTTCTCGTTCCTGTGATATAACATTCTAGTGATCAAATCACTTGCTTGCAAGCTATGTCAATGTGATATCACTGAGAGGTTGCTGAGTATATCTCTCTGTCATCTAGATGGAAAAATCTCACTCTTGATCCATGATCCTCAATTAACACTTTCCAAGTACCCGACGATGCCTTTATAATCACCCAGTTATGAAGTGACGTTTGATGTAATCAAAGTACCTTTCTGGTGAAAGTGATTGACGTGATCTCATTGTCCAAGGACATTGAGTTACTACGAATAATGATAGCAATATAAACTTGAGGATATGATCATATTGATACATTTACTTTGGGTGACTATTCATCATATCATTCTCCAATGATATGACCATGTTATTAACAACATCCAATGTTCATGTTCAGGAAACCTTTGATCATATGTTAATCAACAAGCTAGTATTAAGAGAGGCATTACTAGGAACCTTTTATTTTGTTTATAAATCACACATGTATTAACGTTTCCGGTTAACACAATTAAAGCATGAGAAATAAAAATTTATCATAAACACGGAATAACATAATAACTACTTTATTATTGCCTCTCGGGCATATTCCTTTCAGTCTCCCACTTGCACTAGAGTCAATAATCTAGTTTGAAAAAACTTGTGTATTCAACACCTATGGCACTTTGGTGTTGTATATACGCGTTTTCTAGTGGTAAACATAATCCCCATATCTAACACTTTCATGTCTATGTGTTTTGCATGTCTTTGCGTCTCTACGCATCACTCATTCTCTAATAAGATAGCTTTATATAAGTTTGGTGAGACCTTAGTTCCTTGGGGTTCAAAACATGTTGATATAATTGTCATACAATATATCTTCATAGCCCATCGAACCACACCTATTTTCTTTGTTGCTACCATAGCAATCTTATACTTAGCCTTTCGTTGCATTATTCGTCACAATGTCCATAACTTTGGAACTCATCCAAATCCATCATGGAACTTTCTTCCATTACACTGTGCCACCTTAACCTATATCCTAAATTGAAATAAACTTAATTTGTATCTTGCGATGAAACTAGTACCAATGTAAAACTTTACAATGAACTATTTGTATAGTGCCAATGTAACACCTTACAATGAACTATTTGTATAGTGTCAATGTAACAACTTACAATGAACTATCTATATAGTATTAATGTAACATCTTACAATGAACTATCTATCACTTCTACATACAGAATATATTATTAGTTCTTCCAAAGATCATAAGAATATCCTTACTATCGTCTAATTATCATCTTATGAGTCACCCTAGTATATGATCATAACATTTAGAGTATAGGACATATATGGATATGTACATATCACAGAATGATTCATGTGATTCCACTCACCAAGTGTCAAAACATTTGAATCTCGTTTATCAAGATATCCATGTGATTTTACTCACCAAGTGTCAAAACACTTGAATCTTGATTATCAAGATATCCATGTGATTTTACTCACCAAGTGTCAAAACACTTGAATCTTGATTCAACCTTATCCATGAGGCAATAACCTTTCTCGTTGTTTCCATATTAAACTCATTCAATATTTTATCTATGTACATTTGGCATAACCATATTAGTATCTTAATCTATCCATATAGACATTGATGCCTAATATTCGGGTTTTCTCCAAATCTTTCATCCAAATCTAATTTCAATGAAATTCTTAACCCGTGTCAAATAAAATATACATCATTTCCAATCAACAAAATGTCTTATACACAATGTATTAGAAATATGTCTCAGCACTCCCACTTAATTTCTTGCAAATGCGATCATCTTCATCATCCTTGATGAAATTAAACATTTTAACATTTTCATCACGGTGAAGATTCCAACTCCGCTGTGCTTACTTCAACTATTGAAGTTTGTATGCCCTTTTAGCATCCTTTGATTTAGCAAAACCCTTCGGACCATGTCACGTACACGTCCTCGGTAACCATTCTTTCAGGGGAATGTTGTTTTGTTTGTTCAACTAGCATATACAACAATTGACATATGTAGTGGTCGCTACATTAACCCGTCCAGACAAAATATCGCTACAAAAGATCGAACCTTGTCGTATTAAGCTCCTTGAACATTGTCGTAAACTCTTTATCGACATGTCGACTATTTCATAGCTGTGAAACATCCATGTCTATTTCTTTATAGGTCCAAATATGACTGATAGGCTTCATGCCTTCCAGAGGGTGTTCCAAGTTCAGTAACTTGGTTTGCGTATGGAAATATCACGGATTTTATGGCTTCAATCCATTTGATAGAGTTAGGGCCCATCATCGCCTATTTCCATATAGTCGGTTCATCATTATTAAACAATAATGATTTAATCTCAAATCTTACTATTTGAGTATATTACCCGACTAACTATGGTTCAATAGAAACATAGATCTCCGTGACCACAACCTTTGAGGCACGCGAGCCATGTGCATTATGGCTGTCTCCGGAACATTTTTCGGCGCTGCGCAACTCAGCACATATAGCTTAGATTCAATAACCTTATCAAAGTTTTATTGTCCTCCCACTTAACTTTTCACTAAAAATTCCTTCTCAAGAAACTTGACGTTCTAAGCGACAAACACTTTTGTGTTTGGTGTTATGGAGGAACACCCAACGATTGTATTGGGATAACCTACAAAGACATGCTCATCCGATTTTGGTTGTAAACATTTTACTTATGCCTGGCATACCAAAATTTAAGAGAAAGACAACTTGGGTTTATCCCAAACCATAACACATATGGTGGCATTTCAAAGGATCATGATGGATCTCTTTTCAGTGTAAAAGCGGTAGTCACTAAAGCTTAATCTTTAAAATATAATGGCAATTTTATAAATAACACAGTTGATCCTACCATGTTAAACACGGTTTGATCACATTTCACGAACACTCCATACTCCTATGATGTTTTGAGAACACAAGTCAACGAAACAATTCCTCAAATCATAGGTGTTTTGCTAAACATGTAACTCAAATATCTTCCTCTATGATCCAATCATAAATTCTTTATTTTCTTATTACAATGATTTTCCACTTCATCCTGATATCATTTGAACATTTTCAAATGTTTCATACTTCTCCCTTATTAAGTAAATATACACATGTATTTACTCAAATTTCGGAGAAAGCATATGAAGTTTAAATCCATCGCTAACGACTACACATAATGGACAATGTACATCAACATGCATTATGTCCAATAGGTTAGTCGTTCGTTCTTCTTTGGCCCATGAACGAGGTTTTAATTATCTCCAGGAAAGTTTCGCAAGCATCATTTGATCAAAATCAAAAGACTACAAAAATCAATTAATATGGAATTTTCTTCTTGTTTTCTTTCCAATATAATTTAAACGGCGATGTCACTCAAAAGTGATATTCCAATCATTCATCTTGCGACTTTTTAGCATCAGTGTTTATAGACATGATTTATCCAACTAGATTTGTAAAAGTTCATCCATATTCTATGAAATACGGTAATTATTTGAATAACCATTATTCTCATAATACCGGAACAAAATAACAATTATTAATACAAATCTGGAAAGCAAGCTTTGATGTCAACGAGAAACACAATAACACATTATTTGTTTTCGATGAACATCATGACATATTCTTTTGTTAGTTACTTAGGCCATTGCAGTTCATGAATTGTGTTGTTCTATATGATACTTCATACCCACAAATTCGGTATCTAATACCGAAGAACCACATTGTTTAACAAGCAAAGAATACACCCATAACGTGTATATCATCTATATACCTAAGCTGGATTTTTCCAATCTTTTTTTTCCTTTCTGTCAAATATTTACCAGATTCTCTTTCAGCATTACCTTTCCTTCTTAAAATAATCTATCAACTTCAATAGTGGTGCCATACATATGACACATAGTCCAAAGCATGTATAGTTAAATACTAATACCTTTGGACTTGCACTTTAAAGTTGATCACCATCATCAAATGTTTGGCGTTCTTTCAAATTTCATTCCTTTTAGTAATCCTTTTAATGTACTAACATTTTACCTACGTCTTTTATCCACCCTTATTATGACAACTTTCATGATCAAGCTATTATAGCTTATAAAGGTGAATCAAGAATATAATGTTAGTTCCCAAAACCTTTTTGGGAGATCAGAATGCCTAGCGTCTCCAACCTTCACAAATTTTCATACTATATGAGAACATGTATCTTACTAAAATTATATTCTAGCATATTGTAACCAAACATTGTTTCAGATATCACAATATCTTTGATGCATGATGGTTTTGAAACAATTCTTTCAGCTCCTAGATAACCTTGATGTTAAAACAATTTTCAGTATCTAAAATCAAGAAGGGAAGCATGATACTTTGATACTAACGCTAGAATTTGTTACTCTTGATTCAGTACTACTTACTGAATTTCACAGAGTAAGTGAGCTTTTGCTGAAAGTTTGGAATAGTACTTTAAACTTTAGAAATGATACTCATAAAACAATATGATGCCAGTTTGTAAAGTAAAAAAATCCAGAATCCTATAGTTATATTATCTCAATCATAGCTAAACACAAGATAGTAAACAAATGCCAATAACTTCAACCAACTATACAAATTCATTTCGATTCAGTTTATGATAAATTGAGTTCCACTTTAATAATATTACTATGAGAACTCCCACTCAAAACAACATCTCTCGAGTTATTTTGGTAATCACACGAACCAAATTCACTATGCCACGACCGATCATCACGAGTGGTGGCGCAGCTCCAATGGCGAGCATCGTATGGGCATCATATCATCCATATGACTCGTGCTTTACCTTTCGGTTCATGTTTTGAGGCCATGTATGTACATGCTAGGCTCACCAAGAAAAAACCTTAGTACCCGCATATGTAAAACTGTCTTACACCCGTTGTATGCGAACGTAGAGTCTACAACGCCCGATCATCACATGGTGTTTCGAAACGACGAACTTTCTTAAAGGTGCATACTAAGGAAAAACATTTTATTATATTGATATTTAGTATGAGGGATTATCTTATAATTCTACCGCCAAGTTATAAGCTAGACATAATGTAGCATCCTGGTAAAACCACTACTAGAAAATCACATGTTGTTTTTATTTTGTGCATCATCATGATCGCATGCTCATGTCATCATGCCACATTGCATTTTACCATCTTCATGATTGTATGCATCTTTTGACAAAAACTATTTTCTAAAAGCCCACCTTTGTTTTCTAAACACCCCGTCTTAATTTAAATCAAACCTTGGTTCTCTCTAGATCTTTATTTGTCTAAAAACTATTTACAAAAGTCTTTTAAATTAAAATGGTTAAATAAAATTTTGTACCGAGAGACAGCCAAACCCGTAGGCCAGGCCACCTACTACCCGGCAGATCCGGCCCAACCAAACCTAGACCTAATCGGCCAGGCCTTAAGGACCCAACCGGTGGACCTAAACCTAAACCCACCTAAGGCAAACCCTAACCTACCTACCCCACCTACTGTTACCACACACCACACCCGCCAGCTTCGGCCGCGCATAACCGAACCGAAACCGAAAATCGAACCGAGAAAAACCTAACTGTAACCGAAATTATGGTTTTTTCAGTTTGTTGTTAAGGTTACAGTTAGCAAAAGTACTAACCATTTGACCCTCAGTTAATTCAGTTTTAAACTAAAAAACCGCAGTTTTTACTGAAACTAACCGAACAGTCTTTTTGAATTCTCCTAGTATGGCATTCTGACTTCGCCGAAACTGGTCATATAGTGTCTAAAGTGGTGCAAGTAATGAAAACATCTTGTATCCTACTTGTTAGTGCGTGCAAACTTTTCTTTCCTGGCAAAGGTCGTGAGCTCAAGTCCTTGCGCAAGCTCCATTTTTTATTTTTCTAAATTTTGTGCTCATGTGGTTAGTGCGTGCAGACTTCTTTTTATTTCTCTCTGGCAATATACCCAGTTCGGTGATATAAAATACTAAACTACTTTATGTTAGCCAAAATTTATTATTTTTTTATTAATCTCTTACAACAAATCTAGTACGGAAATATAAAATGCTAAACTGATACGTACGACCATACAAGTTACACGTTATTAACAAAATCGCGTCAACTATGGTTAGTTTGGTTATTACCGAGACCAAACCGATATTTAATGGTTATTATCGAAATCGAATCCTATTTTCGTATAAAACCGTATTTATCGAAGTATTAAAACCTTTTTACCGTACAACCATATTAATCGAACAGAATTAATCATGTTAACCGAACACGCAGCCGGACCGTTAGCCGCCGCCGCAACAGCATACACACGCAAGCGCACTCACCCGCGTTACACCGACACGTCAACCACCCCGAACCACCCCGCGCGCACGCTCCTCGCACCATGTGAGGAAATTGCACAAACCACCACCTTTTGTCATCGACATTGCGTAAAATACCAACTTTTGATGTTTTTTGCACAAACCACCAACTATTGGTGTAATAGACTGTACATAGGTCCAAATCTCATATTAACTGCAATCCTGACCCGTGACAGAAGGATCCGTGTCCATGTGTTATCTAGTGTGTTTTTTAATCTTAAAAAAAATAAAAAATCCAGCTATTGAAACTATTCTTTCAAACTTTTCCAGAGTCAGTTTAGGATTGTTTATATTATTTCAATTACCGAATGTTTTTTATTTTTTAAATTATTAAAATCAAATCACTAGATAATGACAGATTGACACCACATCATCACTGTATTGTGGGCCCCAATCATCAGATTTCAATTAATCAACCTGCAACATTTTACATCAATAGTTGGTGATCCGTGTAAAAAACAGGTAAATTGGTGTTTTACGCAATGACGGCAGCAATACGTTGTGGTTTGTGCAATTTGCTCCGCACGCGTTCGACGCCTCGCGGTCAATCCTGCATCTCCCGTGACCCCTAGCCCACCTGACCGCGAGATCTCTCTCTCCCCACCCCATCTCCACCTTCCTCAACCCCGCGATTCCCCACGCCCGCGCTGCTGGCTTGCGCCCCTCTCCCACGACCACGACCACGGCCTCGCCTCCTCGGAGCCTCTGCGCGCCGCCGAGCTCTGCGGACCTCGCCGCCCCGGAACTACCTCTCGGCCTCCCTCTCCCGCAAGTCGCCGCCAACCTCCCCTTCTACGAGCGCCGCCTCTCCCTATGCCTGCTGCGTGCGGCTGCGCCCTGGAACCGCGCCATCTTCCTCACCAGTGAGCTCCGCCGCGGCCGGCGCCCCGCACGCCGTCTCTGCCGCCTCCCTACTCGCTGGGAGCCGCGACTATGTGACCTGCGCGGCGCCCGTCGATGGATTGGCGGAAGTCATGAAGTAAATCACCGACTTGAGGCTCGGTGGAGGCAGAATCCGTCAAGTTAAGAGGACCTATACATATAACACAAAAATGGTTAATAAAATCCGACATCAAAAGAGTCCAAGAATATACACAAGTCAGAAAGATGGAAACATACCAAAGATGACGTCGTCAACTTTGGTCTTCTCTTCTCGAAGACTCCGGAGTTCAGCCCGGAGCGCCTCGGAAAGGTCCTTCTCTCTGCAAAGCTCATTGTTGAGATCCGAGATTCTCTGATCTTGAGCTGTAATCTTACAATCACGCTCATCAGTAGCCATGGAGGAGGATTCGAGAACTTGAGCAATGCTCTTCTCATGATCCGCCTTGAGCTTATTCAGCTCTTGGCGAAGTTCTTTGTTCTCCACCACCAAGGTTTTAAGGTTGTCGGCCTCTTCAATCATAGCGCAAGACTGTTTTACCAGTGCTGTAAGTCAAAAAGAACAATAGTTCAGTAAAAAATATTCGACTATGAAAACACAAAGGCAAGATTTGAGTCTCGGAATGTTTACCTTCGGCCTCATCCTTGGAGACCTTCAGCTCAACATTTTCAAGCCGGAGAGCTCTGATCTCTCTCCGCTTGTTGTAGATGTTCTTCAACAAATCCTGGTTATATGAATTAACTTCGTAAGTCGAATACCCAGTCGAAAGTTCATCAAGACTCGGGCTAATATTTTTACTAATATCAGCACGAGCCTTGGGGGTTACACTAGTTTATTCTTTGGCATCCTAAGGAAGCATAAACCCGGATCGTATATCCTACTTCATGCTTGGGGGCTAGAGGATATGATATGAAATGCAATAAAGAAAATCGTGACTTGGAATTCCGACTTACATGATGTTCATGTGCGAGTTTGCTCAAACACATGTTCACCTCGGTGGTAACCTTCTCGGCGAGGGTGAGTGGAATAACCGGAGGTGGTGGAAGCACACCAGCTCTAAGTCCCTCGTCACGAAGGCGAACTTGTTCAAGAAGGTCGGAGTATTTGATGTCCTCCGCCTCTTCTGCTTCTTCTTCGGCAGAGAGATTTCTCTTCTCCAGGCATTGCCGGGCCAAAAGCTGGATTTCTTCTACAGATTTCCGAGACAAGCCAAATTTGGCAAGTCCCGAATTGTTCAGGAGGTTTTCGGCAAAGGTCTCTACCGAGGGATCATTACCCAAAAAGGGTTCACCTTTATCTAAACCTGAGCCACCCGTGGTGGCGTCAGTCTGCGACTCAAGGGTCGCTGGCCCCGTATGAGGAGTCGGATCTTCTGCGACAACCGGCGAAGGAATGATCACCGGTGTTGCAGAGGGTTGTGGGGCAGGAGTAGGAGGAATTCCCTTCCCCTTGTCCTTGATGAGCTGCTTAGCTCTGGGAATGTAATAGAGTAAAAAAACATTACATCTCGAAAGCAGAATTCGAGTAAAGTACAAAGGCGGAAGTTGTGTTGAAAGTTACCTCTTCACAACTGGCACCTCCTTTGTGCCGACGGCCACTGTCGGAGCCTTGCGCTTCCTGGGCACTATGTCCGGCAGTGGGACCAGTTCCGCCTCCTAAGAAAACTCTAGAGGATATCCCTCGAGTGGAGCAAATTCAGACTCGGGGAGGTCGGCAAGCTTAAAAGAAAAAAGATATCTCAGCATTGCGAAATAATTTAAAGGGTGAAACACATAAAGGGATTAATCCTTGAAGCTTATCTGAACCACAGGGTCTTCCGCTGTATGCATATCCAGAGACAAGTCTGGAATCTTCCTTTCAATCCGCTCCTTGATCAGCTATTTAATCTGGCTTATGTAATCCTGTGGCTTTAAAGCCTTAGGACTGATGCAGAGGGAATCATTATTTGATGCCATGATGGAATGCATCAGAAGGTCACCGTGATGTTGGAGAGGCTGGATCCGGCGTGCGACCCAGCATTGTACTAGGTCGGATCCTTTCAAGCCCTTGTGTTTTATTAGATATTCGATCCGCCTCTTGGCGAGGATCAGATCGTCACTGAGAGCCAGAGGAGCCTCGTCCCAAGACGGTTGGGCCGTGGCGGCTCCGTCAATGAAAGCCGGCAAAGCAGTAGCTTTGCCGGGAGCAGGAATATCCATATGGTAGAAAAAAGTGGCTGTCCATTGCTTGACCGAGTCACTGGCGGAAATGCGAGGATAACTACGCTCGCGTCTAACAAAAAGGCTAATAGTGCCAGTAATATAAGGATTACCGGCAGTGATGGAGTTTCTACGGACATGGAAGTAGAAACGAAACAAAGTGAGACTCGGCCTAATGCCGAGATACCCCTCGCACAAAGTTTCGTAAGAACTCATCTCTAAGAGGGAGTTCGGGGGAAGATGGTGGAGTTGTACACCATAGTGATCAATCACCCCGGAAAAGAATTCCAAGGGACGAAAGGACAAACCTCTGTCGAGGTGGGTGCCGAAGTGGACCCACTGCTTGCTGGTGGGGATGGTTTCACGGGCCGCCAGTCGCCAGCGCGAAGGAGGCCTTCATTCTCCACACCTTGGAGTTTCTCGTTGTCGAGCAGGCATGGGATCCAGACACCCCGGTTGCTCCCCTTCTCTGTCGCAGCCATTGCCACCGCCACCGCCGCTGCCAAGCCGGAAGAGGAAGAGGAAGCCATTTCTCTGGTGCGCCAGTGACCTTAGGTGGGCGGCGCTAGGAAATCTGGGAGGAGGGAGAGCTCTGTGCGCTGGGGAGATGTGGAGGAGAAGAAACGGCAAAGGGAACAGGTGAAGAGAGGAGAAGGAAAATCCTCACCCCTTATAACCACCTACCTGCGCCAAGATTCGTGCAAATAGCACTGTGTAAATGCCACACATCCTGGAAGGAACTGGGAAGGACCCACGTGATGATTACGTCACCTCGATCTCCACGTATGCATTAAAACGACGCCTCGATTCCGTGAACAGCGGACCCACCAGACGGTCGTGCTGACAGGATGTTTGTCAGATGACGTGACTTGACCATGACGAGTGTCAGATGATGTCAGAGACCAAGTTCCGGCTTAGTTTGAAATCAAGCTGGAAAGTCCGAGTAACATGTTGATAGGTCCGACTTATTTTTAAGACCCAGCTCGTATTTTTTGTTGTAAAGTTTCAGGAACCCTTCAAGATTCTGCAAGCCGAAGATCAAGCTAGACGATGATGAATCCGACTTTGGATCTTGGAGACTTCCGGGGGCTGCTGTTGGGGATATACTTTCCGGGTATCCTCACAGTTCCTCACTGACTAGGGTGGCCCACTTCAGGTTAGAGCTTTGCTTCATGGGCAGCCTAGTCAGGGAAAAGAGACGGAGTCCAATCCAGCTACGGGAAGGCCCAGAAGACTTACCAACTTAGGCCCATAGTGTTACTTGTAGTTCAAGATGTACTCTATAACCGACTCTTAGTCGTAGCCGGACAGATCTCTCCTATAAACCCTAGGCCGGATATCTATATAAGTCGTCCTAGGGAGAGCCTTTAGGGCACCCTCAATAGTCTACAATCTCAACTCGCACAGGCGAACCCTTGTAACCCATATTCCGGCTCTGCCGTATTACTAGATTGCTAGCAGGAGTAGGATCCATCCAAAGCCAGCGGATTCAAACCTGGGTAAACTTGTGTGCTCACCGGCCCGGAACACCGTATGTCTCACACCCCTCTCTTCTGCACGCCTCGAGGACCCCCTCATGGTGTACTTGTCATCAATCCGACGACAGCTGGATCATTCACTCACATGGAAGAAGAAGCTAAATGGGATCTTCTAGACCGTATTCAACATAATGCTAAAGCATGGGAGAATGACAAAGGAAGAAAGTCATGTATAAATTATGATTATGAATGCATTGAATCTTTTATGGGAACTGATGACTTTCAAAATATAAAAAATGCTTATGGTCTAGACTCTCAAGCTATTGCAACTTATTTTAAGGCTTTTGCTTCCTACATTGAAGTTCCTAAAAAGAAGTGAAATAAGTATCATGAATCTTATAAAGATATTGCTAATAGTGTTCCTGCAAGAAATACTGCAGTTTATACTGCTAATCATGTTTTACCCGAAACTTACATTGATAAAATGCCTTTCCCAGTTAAGATAAAGGAACATTCTATGATAGCTAGTATGGGTAATGAAAGTACAAATAAAGCTGTTGAACTTGATGAACAAAATGTTGAACCTATAATAGCAAATGTGAAAGACTTTGTCACTAAATATGTAGAAGAGGGACACACTATCCTTTGTAAGGATACCTCTAATATTGTTTCACAAAGTAGTGTTACGAGAGCTAGTGTCCCTGTGTTTTCTGTTAGGATAAGTGATCATTGCTACCATGGTTCTTGTTATAGCTATATCATTAAGTTTATGCATGATACGGAAAATTATTATGAGAGAGGAAAGATTGTTCTAATGCATCTCAATAATATCAAGTTTCCTCGTTTTATGCTTAAAGTCTTTATGTTGCACTTGTTTTGCCTTCCTATGCTTATAGCCTCTGGTTTCAACAACTTGTTTGTTTACAAAATTACCTTGCATAGGAAGTGGGTTAGACTTAAACATGTATATTTTTGCTTCTTAATGCTCTCTTTCACTTCAATTCATATTCCTATGTGAGCTTCATTGAAATTATCATGCCCATCTTAATGGCTATAAAGAAAGCGCTTTTTCGGAGACAACCCAATATATTCTTGCTCTTAGTTTGTTTTTGTTTCTTTGAGTCTTGGAAGTTATTGTTTCGGCAATAACCTCTAATTATCCTTTTCTTTGGTTTTCGTGTCAAGATCAACCTCTAATGAGAGAGAACTAAGATTTGGGGAAGTTGCTGTCCCGAAACAAATTTTTGTGTTTCACCATAAAAATTCGTGAGAGATCTCTGTATGTCATATTGAGCTGTAATTTTTTGTGCTTCTGCCACAGGTTATTATTTAACTTTGCACTTTTTGATTTGAGAAACGGAAGATTTTTGAAAAGATTGATCTTTACCTGCTGGTCTGTTTTGACAGATTTTGCCACTCTTGATTTGCTTCTTAAATCGATTTCCTTTTTGAATCTTTTTGGGTTTTCAGAAGGAGTTGCTACAGTAGCTTCTGTTTTGATGGATGTCAGTTGAATTTGAACCTAGAAGGTTTATTACCTCGCTTATACTAATGTTGCTAATGAGAATTGTGTGAAGTTCTGTGTGAAAGAAATTTCTAGGTTAGTGGAGAAAATGGTGTAATAAGAAAGTGAAAGGTTTCATGACTCAAGAAATATGTGTATGAAGATGAAGATATTGATGTTATTCAAGTGGTGACTCCGGAAGAATCTCCTAAAGACCAAATTCAGAGACCTGCAGAGTCCGTTTTCGAATAGGTAACAGTTCTGGTAAGAAAAGTTCCGTGAAAATTCTGTCCAATTATATTTTTGCAGTTTTTATCCAACAAGGAAAGTTACGAAGTGAAAGATGGATGGAAACGGAGCCAGGGTGGCTCACACCACCCCCTGGTGCGGCCCCCTGGTCACGCCAGCAGGTGGTGTGGCCACCTCGGACTCCGTCTCCGACCCATTTTCTCCTAGTACCTTCATTTTGTTATAAAACTTCGTAATATATAATCCCCCGGATCCTCCGAGGTTTGTATATCATGTTCTCGTCGTGTTTTCGTTTCGATCTGCTTTTGACAGGTAGAGCCCCAGATCTGGAGCCACAATGTCTTCCTCTGGATCAGCCAAGGAAGATTCCTCAGTGGATATCATCAACCCATACATGAGAGAATTGAAGATTCATCCCAAGGAGTTGCTGCTTGAAGATGGGGAGGTACGGATAAAAGAGGTTTGTAACAGCCCAAAACTTCAATCCAAGTGTATCAAAGATCAAATCATCCAAATTTAGGATTAACAAAAACTTTTCCATATTTAAAATGAAAGCATTCATATATGTGTGCATTTAAAATAGGAATTGTTTGGAATTGCCATGATTGTGTGATCCTTTGCTTCTAAAATGTTTCTTAGGCGATTTAAACATCATCTACATCATTCCCAAACTTTTCCTAAAAGAAATCAAATAAAAAAGAATTAAAATGAAGGAATGGTCATTTGGACAAATTTAACTCTCATGCCTACTTTGGCTATTCCTAGTACTCAATTCTTAACAGAAAAAATTCTTGATCTTTGCACCCCTTGCTAGTACACATAATGAGGTACCAAGGCCCACCCTTTGATCTTCTAAAAACATTCTGGAAACTATTTTAAATGGCAGTTCAAAATTGAATCTAATGCATATGCATAGATCACCCCTATTTCAAAAACCATGTATTTGAGCTCCATTTTCAAAACCCTTGCAACCAGAGACTACCAAGCACTAGTGGAGATCACTCAAAAATTTTGAACTCAAAATTCAAAACTTTTTCTCTTGCGGCCATTTCATCAAACACTTGGCAGGCAGAATCATACCTCTAATCCTAGCTCACTGTTTGGAACAGGGTTTTGCCCCCATTTGATCTCCATTTAATCTCTCTGACCCCCTTTGATCAAACCATGCCAATTGCATCCCATCCCCTACGCCCTAGTGGCAATGCCATGCCATGCCGAGCACCACCCTTGCCGGCCAACCTTGCAATCGCCGCAGCAGACCACTCCCCCTTCCCTCGCCATGTCTAGGAGGTAGCCAACGCCGCACCGCCCCTCTCTGTCCCTTGCCCGAGCAAAGAGCAGATGTGGACCACCGAGGAGAAACCGCGCCCAGTGCCACCGAACCATGCCGACGCCGCCCGCGGAGCGTGCACTGCCCCCGCGTGCACAAGCCACCACTCGACACCAGCCCGCACCCACCGCTCCGCCTCGACCTAGAGAACACCCCAGACACCTCCGTTCGCCGCCCAAAGCCCCACAGTCACCGCTCGCCGTGGACACAGCCGCTTCTGCCGCGCAGAGCGCCACCTCACCCTGACCGCATGCCACCGCCCCTACGTCCGCATTGAAGCGCTAGAGCACCGCCAGGGGATCGCCCATCGGTCGCCATCCCCAGCCATGCCGCTAGCTCGCCATAGCCATGTCGCCACCGTCGACCGCCCATCTCGCTCGGTCTCACTATCGAGCCTATAAAAGGAGCCCTCCCCAGCACCAAAGACTCACACCATTCCACTCCCCTCACCTCTCTGAACCTCACCCACCCCTCGTCGGAGCAAGTGGAGCAGCAGCTCGCCAGAATTGGAGCCGGAGCCGCCGCCTCTGGAGAAGAAGGGTGTCGTTGATTCCGGCCACCCCAAGCTCCGCCGCAACCACGCCTCGCCTCGCCGTCATCTTCCACTTTGTTCGCTCAAGATCGCCCTGCTGGAGCCCTGGTACGCCCTAGTAGACCCCATCGAGGCGCTTAGGTTCGAGTCGCCGGCGACCCGTCTGCACATCGACGACGATGACCCTCAGCCGTAGATCTAGCCTCTACTCGCACGGCCCACAACGCGCGGACCGCTTCGCGTTTTAAGTGCCGCCGACCAGTGGGACCCCCTGTCATTGAGAGCCTGTGCCGTGAGCTGCCACCGTGCGGCCCATTTCTTTCCCTGCAAGCCCGTAGATTCAAATCTAGGTTTTTCTTTTTAGTTAGAATATAGTTTTTGTCCAGTGTTTCAAAATTCAATTCTGTGAGTTTGACAAATCCAAATTACATGAAACTAATTTTGTCTGGAAGGTATTGAAAGGCTCTATCCAAGACCATTGGATTTAATTCATTTAGAGTTATAGATTTCTCCTAATAAAAATAAGAAGACAGAAGCTTTTGCAACTTGAAACATTTTTGTAAAATCAACCAAGTTAGCTTTTGAGTTGATTCCAACTCTCAAAAATCACATTTCATCATATCTATCCAAATATGTAATAATATTAAGGTTTACAGGCAGTGACTTTGGACTAGTACCAAAATAATGCTATATAGGCATTTCTAGTCACTTTAAATCATTAAATAATAAACTTAAACCAAAGTAATATTGATCCAACCTTTAAATCTCATTCCCACATGTTAGAATATGTGGTGAGGACATGGGTCCACATGATCCCATATTTTGGTGGTGAATATTAAATTTTAGTTAATATTTCAATGAGTAGAAATTACTTTTCCAAAATAAAAAGGTTGAAACTACTGAATTAAACTTGTGATGCTTGTGATGATAATGGATCATCAATTGTGTGGTTTAGAATAATACTTAGCCTAGTTAAGTATTGCTTGGTGATTGTGCACTCCCTATGTATTTCTAGACGCTAGTACCGACCAAGCCTTCGAGGAGGAGGAGTTCTACCAAGAAGAAGAAGAAGAAGACAACTTCAACTACTGCACCAACCAAGGCAAGCTATTAGTGGCAAGCTACCCCTTGCAAACATGCTTTAGTAAGCTATTGTAGCAAGCTAGAATAAAACTAGATAGTTTAGTAAAGATGCCTTAAGCATACTTTGATCACACCCCCTTAGTTTACACAAAGTTCTTTAATTAATTTTTGAAGGTAGCATAAAGAGTATAAAACTTGACCTAATTAGAAACCCTTAGATGTCATTCTATGGCATGAGATTGATCCCACCTTCCCACCTTAGTGAACATTCTTAACCTAGTGTTTTAGAATAGATCAAACTTGAGTCATTTTAGATGGGAACACTTGGTGAAAATGAGTTATGAAAACCTTGGAATGATGAGTCATTCTATTGAGATGTTTTGACATGTGTTGAGAAACACAATTGGTTTATGATGATGAAATTGATGAGGCATGAGCCTTAACTTTTTTTATAAAACTGATGGTTGGATTCGGATGCGATACCATTCCAAATTTACCGTACAACCACATTACCTGAATTGGGTAAGGCTTAGCTGGAAATTTATATGCATTAGTATTAGTTCCCTCACGGGAGAGGTTTGAGCTGAGGCTACCTCTCAATGTTGTCCACCTATGCAGTGCCCAAGATGACTGATGGTCATGGTTGGGAGGCCATGCTCATAGGAGAGGTGCTTGTACTAGGGTGTGTAAAGGGAAGGTTATGTTTGATTATCTGCATACCAAGTATGATGATTCAGGGTTATCCCTGACAGATGTATCGAATCTTGTGGTGAAAGTGTACCACCTCTGTAGAGTGTCAAACTATTCTAATAGCCGCGTCCGCGGTTATGGACAATTGGAATGGCCATACTGTTTCGTTGTCAGATGTTTTCTAAATGACTTGAAATGAATGATGAACCTTGACTTGACCACAACAGGGTTGTGTAGATGAAAATAGCTTCCCAGCTTAAGTGATTCTAGACTTTTATTTTATCTTTTCTTGTTTCAGAACTCAGCTTAGGTTTCAAACTTAACTTGATAGTTATTCTTTAGATTCCGTACTTTAACTTAGAATTATAACCCTTGCTAGTAGTATTTTGCGAGTACTTAAAGAGTACTCATGGCTTTTGTCCCTGGCTATTATCATGGCCAGACTATGAAGGAGATTATCAAGATGATGGTCAGCAGGACGGCTATGATAACTAGGACTATCTCACGCCAAGATTGCCTGTGCCCCTGAAGATGGACCCCACCGCTACGCTATCGTTTATTTCCGCTGCTTGTTGTATTAAAGACTGGATCATGAGATCCTTATTTGTGTAAAACCTTATGTATGGTTTGTAATGGATGATGTACTGTGATATCCAATCCGTTATCTCTCGCAAAAATGGTAATCCTGGGATTGCGAGGTATGGCATAACGGGCATCTGGGATTAAAAATCCGGGTGTTGACAAGTTGGTATCAGAGCCATCCTGACCATAGGAGACCCTAGTTAGAATGGACGTCCAAACCAAAAACTTAGCTTCAAAACCAAAGTGAGTATTTATGAAAAACTAGTTCCCCTCTTACCCTTGTGAACTCATTCTTTCTCAAAAATACATGTTCCTCAAAATTCTTACATTTCTACTTAAAATTTGACACACTTGATCACTTCACTAATTTCCTCATCCTAAATTCTTGTAGATGGAGACTCAGTTTAGCAAGTTTTACCAGTTGGGAAACGGAGGTCAGCTGATCTTCGAGAGGGATCTGGATTCACTGTCAGAATTACTGGGACGCCCACATCCGGAGTTTCTTGGAGCTCAACTTCCAGCACCCCCAGGAGGAGACCTACAATGGCTAGTCACCGCAGATCTTCGAGGAAGCATTGAAGCACCAACTTTTGGGAGAATTCAGTTCTCTGTGAGAGAGAACAACTGGCTAGATGGATTAGCCAGGGCAATGCATGAAGCCCTCGCACGTCTATGTGCCCTCAGCGTCAACAAGATTCAAGGAACCCGTTTTGCCCACTATGCAAGACGTGACTTCATGGGAATGCCGATGGAGATGCCAAGTCACCCAGAGTTGAGGCGCCAAGTGGAGAACCTTGACTTCTTGCTTCATGACCGACAGCAGGAAATGGACAATGCCAGAGAGTTAGCCAACCAGAACCGTGCAATTGCCGACCAGAAGGCCCAGACTTTCACACTGCTCGTCCAAGATCGCCAGTCTCTTTGTCGCCAGCGTGCAAAGAAGGATCACACCATCGCCCGTCTTCGCAAGAAGGTGGCCGACCTCGAGAAGACCGTCAAGGAGCAGCAAGCTCAGCTTGCCGCCAAGGAAGAAGATGATGAAGGAGAAGACATTCAGGGAGATATGGATTTGTACCTCAGCAACGACGATGATTTTCTGGCAGAGGATGTTGTGGACTTCTACACTGATGATGAAGACTCCGACTTCATCGACGATGAGTAGATGCACTAGAGCACTGTCGTAGCATGAGATGTATCATCTCATTGTATCGTAGTTTGCAGAATGGTTCTTCAAACCATCTGTTTTCCCTTTGATTGTTGTGGTGTGTGTTGTATCGTGTGCTTGCTTGCATGAATGAGAATGAAGTTAGTTGAAAAACCCGAGTCTAACTCAAAGTTGTAGCTTTGAAAACCCAAAACCATGAACCTTAGAATTTCCCTCTTACCCCTATATCTATCTCAATCTTCAGATGACTCGTGGAAACCAAGGAGGGAGCAGCTCATCGCAGGACCCAATGCTGCAGATCTTTCAGAATCTCATCGCGGACCGTGAAGCAAGCAGGGCCAAGCGTCAAGCCAACTTGGCGACATTGCAACATATTGCCCAAATGGCTCTCAACAACCAAGGACATGGAAATCAGGATCACCATGTATCTAAACTCAAAAAATTTCAGATCACCAATCCCCCAATCTTCAACCAATCTGAAAACCCATTAGATGCTGATGACTGGTTACAGACCATGGAAAACAACCTAGAAGTTGCAGGAGTTGATGAGAATGAGAAAGTTCTCTTCGCCACTCACTATCTGGTGGGAGATGCAAGAGCTTGGTCGAATAGCGTCCGCAACATGAACCATGGCCAGGTGATGACCTGGGAAGCATTCAAGGTCAAGTTCAGCCGCACCCACGTGCTGCAAGGTCTTGTCAACAGGATGAGAGATGAATTCCGTGAACTGAAGCAAGGAAGATTGACTGTAGTAGAGTACCGTGACAAATTCTTGTCACTTGCCAGATATGCACCGGATGAAATCAACACGGAGGCCAAGAAGAAGGAGAGATTCTTAAACGGACTACATGATGAGATGCAGACTGTCCTCGTCAACATCCGTTTCCAGGATCTTGAAGAGCTAGTCGACTCTGCCATTCAGATGGAAGGGAAGATTAACCAGGCAAACGACAACCGCAAGCGTCATATGATGCAGCATCGATCCAAGAGTCACCAAGTACCGCCCTAACCCTCACTAGGATATGCACCAAGGAACAACCGACCCACAAATTCTCGCCCAAGCTACCCCAACTGTAGCGGAGGAAATGTGAAGCCCGGAGGAAACAATGACAACTCCGTCAACACCAACAACTTCAACTGTGCCCCTCCCAAGAGCAACAACAACAACACTGCCCCCAGAACTGGCAGCAATGCTGTACCTGTTGCAGTCAAGGACAAGTCCCAGATCACTTGTTTCGAGTGTGGAGTGAAGGGTCACTACTCCAATGAGTGTCCCAAGAAGACTGCCGCCAATGCCCCTGTGAATGCCCCAGCTCAACAGCAGCGTCGTGTTCAATCAGGAAGGAGATTTGCCCGTGGAACCCGCAGACAACCAAGAACGGTCGTCTCTTCCACATGAACGCAAAAGAAGCCTGAAGCACTAGATGTAGTCTGGGTATGTTTTCTCAACTCAGTTTTAGCAAGAGTATTGTTTGATTCTGGAGCATCGCATTCATTTGTCACCGAAGAATTTGTATGCACTAGTAAGATTCGCCCAACCAACCTGAAGCATGTCATGATAGTTCAAATCCCCGGTTCAACTACAAAAGCTAGAAAAATTTGCAAAGTTGTACCTATCAGAATACATGGGATAGATTTTTATGCCAACCTAATTGTACTTGGAACCAAAGGTTTGGAAGTAGTACTAGGTATGGACTAGATGTCAAGGCATAAAGGACTGATAGACTGTGCTAAGAAAGCCATCACCATGACCAGTAGTTCTGGAATAACAGTAGAACATATCTCTGAAACCTTACCCCGTCAATTCAAATGCAACAAAAGTGTAGCCCTGCCTACCATTGACCAAGTCAGAGTAGTCTGTGAATACCCCGACGTATTCCCAGATGAATTGCCAGGTATGCCCCCGGATAGGGATATAGAGTTCATTATCGAACTAATCCCCGGAACCGGACCTATAGCCCAGAGACCCTATACCATGAACCCCTCAGAGTTAGTAGAACTGAAGAAGCAGTTGGATGCCATGTTAGCAACCGGCTTGATTCAACCAAGTGCATCGCCATGGAGATCACCAGTGTTATTCGTAGACAAGAAAGATGGAGGCAACCGTCTGTGTACAGACTACAGAAAGTTGAATGATGTCACCATCAAGAAAAAGTACCCCTTGCCAAAGATAGAGGATCTATTTGATCAGTTGACTGGAGCTCAGGTATTCTCAAAGATTGATCTTAGGACTGGTTATCACCAACTTAAGATTCGTGCAACGGATATTCCGAAGACCGCCTTTACTACTCGCTATGGTTTATACGAGTATACGGTTATGTCTTTTGGATTAACCAATGCCCCTGCTTATTTCATGAATCTCATGAATAAGATCTTTATGAATTTCTTAGATAAGTTTGTAGTTGTGTTTATCGATGACATCCTTATCTACTCCAAGTCAGAAGAAGAGCATGAGAAACATCTGAGAATCATCCTAGAAACCCTGAGAGAGCATCAGTTATATGCCAAGTTCAGCAAGTGTGAGTTTTGGCTAAAAGAAGTAGGATTCCTAGGACATATTGTGTCCGCTTGAGGAGTCTCTTGATCCCAAAGAAGATCAAAGATGTCGAAGAATGGGAAGCCCCAACCAATCAAACCCAAGTTCGTTCATTTCTCAGATTAGCGGGATATTACCGCAAATTCGTAGAAGGATTCTCGAGCATAGCCCGACCAATGACCCAATTATTGAAGAAGGACAAGAAGTTTGAATGGACAGACAAGTGTGAAGCCAGTTTCCAGGAGCTGAAGAAGAGATTGATATCAGCCCCAATTTTGATCATGCCAGATATCAAGAAGCCGTTTGATGTGTCTTGTGATGCATCCAAGATTGGTCTAGGATGTGTATTGATGCAAGAAGGCAAAGTCATCGCGTATCTGTCTCGACAACTGAAGCAGCATGAGCAGAACTATCCGACCCATGATCTTGAGTTAGCAGCGGTGGTTCTAGCGTTGAAGACATGGCGTCATTATTTGATGGGTAATCACTGTGAGATTTACTCAGATCATAAGATCTTGAAGTATATCTTCACCCAGAAGGAGTTGAATATGAGGCAAAGAAGATGGATAGAGTTAATCAAGGATTATGACCTTGACATTCACTATCACCCCGGCAAAGCCAATGTGGTAGCGGATGCTCTTAGCAGATTGCCGTGTAGGCTTAACACCATGATCAAAGAGAAGCAACCAAGTTTGTATGAGGAGTTGGAGCAGTTCAGGACTGAGTTAGTTAGCAAAGAATTCCTAGATAGCATTGAACTTCAACCCACGTTGATTAGCCAAATCAAGGAAGCCCAGAAGGGGAATGAAAGTATCGACGGAATCAAACGTCGTATTGGTACAGGCAAAGTACCTGGATTCACCGAAGACGAAGAAGGTGTACTGTGGTACAAGGGACGTATCTGTGTACCAGCAGATTCGGAGCTGAAGGAAATTATCATGAAGGAAGCTCATGATACTCTTTATTCTATCCACCCCGGAGGAACAAAGATGTATCAAGATTTGAAAGAGCAATTTTGGTGGCACAAGATGAAGAGAGAGATCGGAAGCTACATCGCCAAATGTGACATTTGTCAAAGAGTCAAGGAAGAGCATCAGAGACCTGCAGGATTGTTGCAACCATTGTAGATTCCGGAATGGAAATGGGGTTCCGTCGGAATGGACTTTATCACCGGTTTACCTACTTCTAGTAGGGGAAATGACTCAATCTGGGTCATAGTTGATAGACTATCCAAGGTAGCCCACTTCATACCAGTCAAGACAACCTACCAGAGTGCAAAACTAGCAGAGATGTACATTGCTAGAATTGTTAGTCTGCATGGAACCCCCAAGACCATCGTATCAGATCGAGGAACCCAGTTTACTTCAAGATTTTGGCAGAAAGTTCAGGAAGGTTTAGGAACCAAGTTGAATTTCAGTACCGCTTATCACCCGCAAACCGATGGACAAACAGAAAGAGTCAACCAGATCTTGGAGGATATGCTTAGAGCTTGTGTGTTGGAATACGGATCAAAATGGGAAGACTGCCTGCCCTTCGTAGAATTCTCATATAACAACATTTATCAAGCTAGTTTGCAGATGGCGCCATTTGAATTCCTATACGGAAGAAAGTGTTGTACCCCTTTGAATTGGTCGCAAGTAGGAGAGAGTCAGATCTTTGGACTCGAGATTCTCCGAGAAGCATAAGAGAAAGTTCACAAAGTTCGTGAGCACCTCAAGACCACCCAATCCAGACAGAAGAGCTATGCTGACAAGAGAAGGAGAGACCTGACTTTCAATGTCGGAGATTTCGTATATCTCAAGGTTTCACCATTGAAGGGAACTCAATGCTTTAGTCTGAAGGGAAAGTTAGCTCCCAGATATATCGGACCTTTCAAGTTTCTAAACCGCCGAGGAGAAGTATCGTATCAACTGGAATTGCCTGAAGAGATGTCAGCCATCCAAAATGTGTTCCATATCTCGTTACTTCGCAAATGCTTGGAAGTGCCTAAGAAGACTGAAGTTTTCAAGAATATCGATCACAGAGCAGTGGAAATCAACAATGACCTGACCTATCGGGAAGTGCCCATTCGTATCTTAGAAGAAGCCTACAGAACCACCAGGACCAGGAGTATCAAGTTTCTCAAGATTCAGTGGAGCAACCATACCGAGGAGGAAGCTACTTGGGAACGCGAGGATTACATTAGGACAGAGTTCCCCGATCTCTTTAGTTCCTAGTTTTCTTGTAAATCTCGGGATGAGATTTTATTTAAGGAGGGAAGGTTTGTAATAGCCCAAAACTTCAATCCAAGTGTATCAAAGATCAAATCATCCAAATTTAGGATTAACAAAAACTTTTCCATATTTAAAATGAAAGCATTCATATATGTGTGCATTTAAAATAGGAATTGTTTGGAATTGCCATGATTGTGTGATCCTTTGCTTCTAAAATGTTTCTTAGGTGATTTAAACATCATCTACATCATTCCCAAACTTTTCCTAAAAGAAATCAAATCAAAAAGAATTAAAATGAGGGAATGGTCATTTGGACAAATTTAACTCTCATGCCTACTTTGGCTATTCCTAGTACTCAATTCTTAACAGAAACAATTCTTGATCTTTGCACCCCTTGCTAGTACACATAATGAGGTACCAAGGCCCACCCTTTGATCTTCTAAAAACATTCTGGAAACTATTTTAAATGGCAGTTCAAAATTGAATCTAATGCATATGCATAGATCACCCCTATTTCAAAAACCATGTATTTGAGCTCCATTTTCAAAACCCTTGCAACCAGAGACTACCTAGCACTAGTGGAGATCACTCAAAAATTTTGAACTCAAAATTCAAATTTTTTTCTCTTGCGGCCATTTCATCAAACACTTGGCAGGCAGAATCATACCTCTAATCCTAGCTCACTGTTTGGAACAGGGTTTTGCCCCCATTTGATCTCCATTTAATCTCTCTGTCCCCCTTTGATCAAACCATGCCAATTGCAGCCCATCCCCTACGCCCTAGTGGCAATGCCATGCCATGTCGAGCACCACCCTTGCCGGCCAACCTTGCAACCACCGCAGCAGACCACTCCCCCTTCCCTCGCCATGTCTAGAGGTAGCCAACACCGCACCGCCCCTCTCTGTCCCTTGCCCGAGCAAAGAGCAGCCGTGGACCACCGAGGAGAAACCGCGCCTAGTGCCACCGAACCATGCCGACGCCGCCCGCAGAGCGTGCACTGCCCCCGCGTGCACAAGCCACCACTCAACACCAGCCCGCGCCCACCGCTCCACCTCGACCTAGAGAACACCCCAGACACCTCCGTTCGCTGCACAGAGCCCCACAGTCACCGCTCGCCGTGGACACAGCCGCTTCGGCCGCGCAAAGCGCCACCTCACCCCGACCACATGCCACCACCCCTACGGCAGCATTGAAGCGCTAGAGCACCGCCAGGGGACCGCCCATCGATCGCCATCCCCAGCCATGCCGCTAGCTCGCCGTAGCCATGTCGCCACCGTCGACCGCCCATCCCGCTCGGTCTTACCGTCGAGCCTATAAAAGGAGCCCTCCCCAGCACCAAAGACTCACACCATTCCACTCCCCTCACCTCTCTGAACCTCACCCACCCCTCGCCGGAGCAAGTGGAGCAGCAGCTCCCCAGAATTGGAGCCAGAGCCGCCGCCTCTCGAGAAGAAGGGTGCCGTTGATTCCGGCCACCCCAAGCTCCGCCGCGACCACGCCTCGCCTCGCCGTCGTCTTCCACTTTGTTCGCCAAGACGCCGACCCAGCTGGAGCCCTGGTACGCCCCAAGAGACCCCACCGAGCCGCTTAGGGTTCGAGTCACGGCTGACGACCCTCACCGTAGATCTAGCCTCTAATCGCACGGCCCACGGTAGCATCAGCTTCACGTTTAAGTGCCGCTGACCAATGGGACCCCAGTCAGCAGAGCCACTTGGTGCTGCGCCACCTGGGCGGCCCATTTCCTTTCCGCAAGCCGTAGATTCAAATCTAGGTTTTTCTTTTTAGTTAGAATATAGTTTCTGTCCAGTGTTTCAAAATTCAATTCTGTGAGTTTGACAAATCCAAATTACATGAAACTAATTTTGTCTGGAAGGTATTGAAAGGCTCTATCCAAGGCCGTTGGATTTAATTCATTTAGAGTTATAGATTTCTCCTAATAAAAATAAGAAGACAGAAGCTTTTGCAACTTGAAACATTTTTGTAAAATCAACCAAGTTAGATTTTGAGTTGATTCCAACTCTCAAAAATCACATTTCATCATATCTATCCAAATATGTAATAATATTAAGGTTTACAGGCAGTGACTTTGGACTAGTACCAAAATAATGCTATATAGGCATTTCTAGTCACTTTAAATCATTAAATAATAAACTTAAACCAAAGTAATATTGATCCAACCTTTAAATCTCATTCCCACATGTTAGAATATGTGGTGAGGACATGGGTCCACATGATCCCATATTTTGGTGGTGAATATTAAATTTTAGTTAATATTTCAATGAGTAGAAATTACTTTTCCAAAATAAAAAGGTTGAAACTACTGAATTAAACTTGTGATGCTTGTGATGATAATGGATCATCAATTGTGTGGTTTAGAATAATACTTAGCCTAGTTAAGTATTGCTTGGTGATTGTGCACTCCCTATGTATTTCTAGACGCTAGTACCGACCAAGCCTTCGAGGAGGAGGAGTTCTACCAAGAAGAAGAAGAAGAAGAAGAAGACAACTTCAACCACTTCACCAATCAAGGAAAGCTATTAGTGGCAAGCTAACCCTTGCAAACATGCTTTAGTAAGCTATTGTAGCAAGCTAGAATAAAACTAGATAGTTTAGTAAAGATGCCTTAAGCATACTTTGATCACACCCCCTTAGTTTACACAAAGTTCTTTAATTAATTTTTGAAGGTAGCATAAAGAGTATAAAACTTGACCTAATTAGAAACCCTTAGATGTCATTCTATGGCATGAGATTGATCCCACCTTCCCACCTTAGTGAACATTCTTAACCTAGTGTTTTAGAATAGATCAAACTTGAGTCATTTTAGATGGGAACACTTGGTGAAAATGAGTTATGAAAACCTTGGAATGATGAGTCATTCTATTGAGATGTTTTGACATGTGTTGAGAAACACAATTGGTTTATGATGATGAAATTGATGAGGCATGAGCCTTAACTTTTTTTAAAAACTGATGGTTGGATTCGGATGCGATACCATTCCAAATTTACCGTACAACCACATTACCTGAATTGGGTAAGGCTTAGCTGGAAATTTATATGCATTAGTATTAGTTCCCTCACGCGAGAAGTTTGAGCTAAGGCTACCTCTCAATGTTGTCCACCTATGCAGTGCCCAAGATGACTAATGGTCATGGTTGGGAGGCCATGCTCATAGGAGAGGTGCTTGTACTAGGGTGTGTAAAGGGAAGGTTATGTTTGATTATCTGCATACCAAGTATGATGATTCGGGGTTATCCCTGACAGATGTATCGAATCTTGTGGTGAAAGTGTACCACCTCTGCAGAGTGTCAAACTATTCGAATAGCCGCGTCCGCGGTTATGGACAGTTGGAATGGCCATACTGTTTCGTTGTCAGATGTTTTGTAAATGACTTGAAATGAATGATGAACCTTGACTTGACCACAATAGGGTTGTGTAGATGAAAATAGCTTCCCAACTTAAGTGATTCTAGACTTTTATTTTATCTTTTCTTGTTTCAGAACTCAGCTTAGGTTTCAAACTTAACTTGATAGTTATTCTTTAGATTTCGTACTTTAACTTAGAATTATAACCCTTGCTAGTAGTAGTTTGCGAGTACTTAAAGAGTACTCATGGCTTTTTTCCCTGGCTATTATCATGGCCAGACTATGAAGGAGATTATCAAGATGATGGTCAGCAGGACGGCTATGATAACTAGGACTATCTACCTTCGTCAGCATTGCCTATGCCCCTGAAGATGGACCCCACCGCTACGCTATCGTTTATTTCCGCTGCTTGTTGTATTAAAGACTGGATCATGAGATCCTTATTTGTGTAAAACCTTATGTATGGTTTGTAATGGATGATGTACTGTGATATCCAATCCGTTATGTCTCACAAAAATGGTAATCCTGGGATTGCGAGGTATGGCATAACGGGCATCTAGGATTAAAAATCCGGGTGTTGACAAGGTTCAAGGCCCTAAAGGTGAAGGATGTCTGGAGGACAGGATGGAAGCACTAGAGCAAGAAGTCTTTAGGTACGAGAAGATGGCGGAACACGAAGTGGATATCATCCACAAGATTTGTTCTGAACTCATCACCGAGCACCAAAAGGAGACTGTTGATCTCAAGGATGAAATTTTCACTCCGCCAAACAACCAACCAACTGCAAGCACAACTCTACGACGTTCAAAATCAAAACTGTGAGTACGAGGTTAGGTTTAAACGCATAAGTGCTGCTGCAGGTTTCAGGATGCTGGAGACCACAATGTCTTTTGTTTATGGGGAGCCCTTACCCTTGAAGTCGGACGATGACGAGAGAATACCACCACCACCAAAGGAGTAATTCGTCATCAGGTTTTGGCATCCCCTTTGTTTGTTCCAAGCTTGGGGGAGTGCCGCGGAATCACATCACTATCTTCTATATTTTTACCTTGTTAGTAGAGTCATACCATGAATAGAGAAGTTATCATGTAGGATGGTTTGCGTTATGGAAGTGCGCCCCCTCTCGTTAGATATCTATGTATCCCTTGGAGTGAGTTGCCGTTATGGAATATTAATGAGAAGTTCTATCATTTATTCTTTTGCATATTTTATATTAGTTTTCAATTCATGGTTATACGATTGATCTTGTTGTTAGTATTGGTGTCACTTTGGGATCATGGAGTTAATTTAGTTGGTTTTGGCAAACCTAGCTCAGTCAGTAGCAACACTATTTTGAGAATTGAATGAAAAAGATAAAAGTAATCTAAAGAAATATAATTTCATCATCTTTCTTTCTTGATTTGCTCATAAGCTTAGTATTCTCTAGTTAAGATCTTTTGTGCTTCCAAGGAAGATTGCATGTTTGTTTTTATCACTTGTATGTTTGTTTGTTTCCTTCAACTCTTATACTTGTTACCCAGCCTTGCTAGCCAAAAACCTGTACTGAGAGGGAATTCTTCTCGTGCATCCAATCCTTAAACCAAAACCTATGCCATTTGTGTCCACCATACCTACCTACTAGCACTATTGCTATTCCAAGTAAATTCTTGTTTTTATCTACCTTCCAAATTAAACTTGTTATGAGAAAATTAGTGATTAAAGCTCTCACGAACTTGATGGCACATTTTACTTTCTTGCAATTAATAAATTGAACCATTGTGTCCATCTCTGTTATGTATATGCTTGCGCTTTATAAGTTGAAGTTAGTAGAACCATGTATCATGGGGAATGCTTTCAACATTGCACTAGTACTTTTTACCTTGTTGATATCATGATTCTTTTGCTTATGGATCTCGACGGTGTGAAATAAAAGGGGAACTTGTAAGATCATGGAGTTTATATGTGTGTTAGAGAAACGCCTAGGCCGCTAGCCTAAGCCCCGCCTAATCATGGTGGAAACTTGCAGCATAACCATAATGATCACTCTATGAAGCATCCTCAATAAAAACCTATGCAAATAGCAAATAAAAAGATCGTTGAGATGCTCATTGTCTGCTTGCCTTGTCATTTTGATTATGGGATAGCTCATGTATCATGTGCAAGGGGTACCCCGTTGGCGGTTCTCTATGATACATATGTATTTACAATGACAAGAGCTTACTTGTGACTGAAGTTGAGTAGCATGAGGTTCGGTACTCGTAAGTAAGGGGCATGAGATTTCAACTTATAACTTGTCAAGCATATCCTCTTAGTTGTGTCACTTTAACCTTAATCACCTAAAGATGCTTATGATAGGGGCAATGAGAGCTGAAAGCTAATAAGTACCATAATTTTTGGAAGCTCTTTATGAAACTTGAAATCCCTACTTCTCTCTGCGAAGGGCCTTTCTTTTACTTTTTAGTTGAGTCAGTAAACCTATTCCCTTCTACCTCAGCAAGTATTTTGAGTTGTTGTGTTTCATTCATTCATATGTTGATTTATTCAATCATGTTTCTTATGTTCCTTGTTTTGCACTTTGCTCTTATCCTGGTGATTACTACTTTGAAAGATATCATTGAAAACCAGTTATGTGTGAACTCCTGCAAATTTTCAACTATTCTTCGACCAAGAGCTAAGTTTGCCATTACCAATTATGATTTACTTTATGCATCTTTATTGTGTTTCCTTTACTTATTGCAAGTTAAGTGATATAATAGTGAAGTTGTATTCTATTATGACTTATGTGTTGATGAATGTGATGCTTCTTGTCCGTATTCTTTTATCGACTCTTCACTCCATAAACCTGAGGTCATGTTTATTGAGATCAGTTTTCGCTTGGGGACAAGCGAAGTCTAAGCTTGGGGGGTGTTGATACGTCCATTTTGCATCACTATTCTATATCATAATTTACTGTTATTCATTGATATATTTCGTATTAGGAGATGATACTTATGCTATTTCATCTGTTTTTGCATGGTTGATGACTTTTGGAGCATGGACCGCTGCAGTCAGGATTCTGATGGAAAAGGTGCTGTTTGGAGGCAAAATTCGTGAAGATCAAAAAATCCGGGCAAATACATGGAAAATCCTATTTTTCCAGAAGACGAAGAAGCCAGAAGGGGAAGCGGAGATGGGCCACAGGGGGCCCACACTACCCCTGGCGCGGGCCATCCTAGGCCGCGCCACCAGGTGGTGTGGCTGCCCTGGTCCACCCCTGGCTCTCCCCTCTGGCGTATATTATCCTCCCGAAACCCTAAGACTCGGGGAGCGACCACAGAAAGATTTTGCCACCTCTGCGGGGCGAAAAACACCAAGAGAGAAAGATCTCTCTGGCAAACAGAATTCTGCCAGGGGAATTCCTTCCCGGAGAGGGGAGATCATCGCCATCAACACCACCATCAAGCTAGACTTCATCGGGATCATCATCATCATCACCAGCATCATCTCCACCATCACCATCATCACCACCTCATACCGCTGTAACAATTGGGTTGAATCTTGCATAGTTTTTAGGGGAAACTTTCTTGGTATTGATTAGTCCTTGTAGTTGATGATATTGAGTGAACCATTGAATTATTGTTTATGTTCATATTGTTACACATCATTATTTCATCTCTGATCATGATCCATATGATGTCTTGTGAGTATTTCGTTTAGTTCTTGAGGACATGGGAGAAGTCATGTTGTTAGTAGTGGAATTGTGTTGAGAAAGATTCAATAGTTTGATATTTAAGTTGTGGTGTACTTCTTCTAGTGGTGTCATGTGAACGTCGACTACATGACACTTCACCTATATGGTCCTAGGGGAATGCATTGTGTATTTGGCTACTAATCGCGGGGGTTGCTGGAGTGACAGAAACCTGAACCCCCGTTAGGAAACCATTGCACAAGGGACGTCAGGGTCTTAGAGTTTAAAGTTGTGGTTAGTTTTCTACCTTAATTACTTTCTTGTACTTGCGGATGCTTGCAAGGGGTATAATCACAAGTATGTATTAGTCCTAGGAAGGTCGGTACATTAGCACAGGTTCACCCACACAACACTTAGCAAACTAAAGAAGATTAATCAACTATATGAAGCGAAAGCACTTGTCGGTATTCCCATGTGTCCTCAAGAACGTTTGGTCATCTTAAGTAATACAACCGACTTGTCCTTTGCTGAAGAAAGGATTGGGCCACTTGCTGCATTTATTCTTATTGTCGTTTATTTACTCGTACTTTATTTACCTACATTATCAAAAACCCCTAAAAATCCGTTTGCTAAGTATTTACAGAGAACTCCATCTCCTAGCCACTAGCCAGCACCTTCTGCTCCTCGTTGGGTTCAACACTCTTACTTATCAAAAATACTGCGTTACACCCCCTATACTTGTGGGTCATCAATACGATGCTCTTAGTAATGAAGCTGAAGGTTTCTACATTTTGGATGGTGAGGACCATGAAGACATGTATAGAAGGCTCAAGAGCATTGCAACAACATTTAGAAAGCATGGAGCCACTCACATTGAAGATGCCTGGATCAAAAGGAAATATGTGAGTGCCCTCATGCCATTTGAGCCACCGGATTTGAAGAGTTTGCAAGGTAGACACGACTACCACCAAATGACTTCCAATGAAGTCATGCAAGAAATGGCAGCCTTCAAGTTTGCCGCCAAGAACGCCGAAGATGCCCGTGCTCGGGCTATTGGAATGCAAAAGGGAGTCAATGTGGCTCTAAAAGCAAATGTTGTTGAGCAAGATGAATATGAAAGAGGATACGATGTTGTCTCCATGGGCTGTCCTGAGGAAGTCAAGCATGCTCTGGGGAGTACACGGCTTTCTATGCAAGGAATTTTTGGAAGGATCCAGCCAAGGCCAAGTCTGAACTTGAACACAAGAATGGGTCAAGTGGAAGAAGAGAGAATGGCCCAAAACTGAGGACATGCTACAATTGATAGGTTGCACTTTGTGGCTGAATGTCATATCAAAGTAGAGAAGACAATGGTGGTTGGCTCATTCTTAAAGAAAAATCCAAGGCTCCTCGAAAGAAGCCATTTATCAAAAAGAATGGTCCCTACAAGAAGCAACCCAAGATTGTCTTGGTGGCACAAGAAGAATATTCCTCTGTGAGTGAAGACGAAGAGGATGAAGATAGCTCTCAAGAGGTGGCTGCTATAGCCACCACATCTACCCCGTCATCTCTCTTTGACTCTCCTAACGAAAATGTCATCAACAACAACGTCACTTGCCTTATGGCAAAAGGGTCTGAGGTATCATCTTCTATTTATTTCCTAAGACTAATATAAATATGGATATGGATGATCATACTAGTCTTAAGATAAAAGAAGAAGTTATTGCTTTGGACAAATTTTCACTAACTTGCAAGGTGAGCACAAACTTCATTTTGATGCTCTTATGAGTCAACTTGCCCAATCGGAAGAACTCCTCGAAGAAAAGGGTAGAATTGAAAGAGAAGATGCCTTGGAGATAGCCTCCTTGAAGAATGCCTTGGAAGAAGAAGAGGAAGCTCGAGTATCCTTGGAAGAGAGACTCGAGTCAATTGAGGAATCCCATGAATATGTTGTTGCTCAGCTCATCAAAGAACGTGACAACGCTCTTGCTAAGGTAAAGAAACTAAAGAAGGAAAATATTGAATTTGGGGCTACTCATGCTAGACTCTCGGAGAAGTTTGAGAAACTTGACATTGTTCACAAGGCATTGGAGAGTGAACATTCTACTCTAAATGAGTCTCGTGACCAGATCCAAACACAATTGGAGAAGTATGATATGCCCAGCACCTCCACTCCATCTTGTGGACAAGAAGAACTTGTAAAGGGATCTCAACATAAAGGTAAAGAAGTTCTAGATGAGGTACTTAGCAAGTAAAGTACAAACAATGGAAAAGAGGGTCTTGGTTATGTTCCCAAGACAAAGAAGAAGAAGAAGAAGAAGAAGAAGAAGAGCAAAACTGCTCAACCAAAGACAAGAACCACCACTAATGACAAGACTAACTATGATGGTTTTGCAGGGGCTAATAATCCTAACTATGAATTATTTTGTGACTATTATGGTGATGTCTATGCTAGCTATGTAGGTCCTTTTGATAGTTACATATCTTGGTCTATTTGGGTTCCCAAAACCCTTGTCACTAACATGAGAGGACCCATTGAAAAATGGGTACCTAAAACCAAGAAGTAACTTTCTAGTAGGGCTATGCTTCTGGTGGGTCTAAATGGGTACTCGATACCAGGTGCACTAGTCATATGACCGGAAGCAAGGAGATCATCTCGGAGATGCGGCCAAACCATGATCACATAACCGTCTCCTATGGTGACAAGTCTAAATCTGAGGTATTGGGTCTTGGCAAAGTTATGGTTGCTCACGATATCTCTCTCGTGGACGCCATGCTTGTTGAGACCTTGATACGTCCAAAATGTATCTACTTTCCCGAACACTTAACTTGTGTGAATTGGATGCAACTAACACGGACTGACGCTGTTTTCAGGAGAATTACTTTGGTGTCTAGTTTTTGTGCAAAAAATCAACTATTAGGAAAAATCCCGGAAAATATGCCAAAAATCCTATTTCGCCAGAAGACTCATAGAGCCAGAATACGAGACGGAGTTGGGCTGGGGCCTGGCCACACCACCTGGCCACGTGGGCTGGGCTCAGCGCCAGGTGGTCCGCCGCCTGCACACCCCCTCGGTCTCCCTCTTCGCCTATAAGTTGCCTTCTGACCTAAACACTCAGGGGGGTTCGATGTTTTTCCAGAAAGAGTTCCGCTGCACCGCCACCACCAGATTCCACGATTCGGAACCAGAAACTCCGTTCTGGCACCCTGCTGGGACGGGGAATTGGAGGAGATCATCGCCATCATTATCACCATCGCTTCTCCATCGACCATCCATGTTTCCCCCATCTATGGGTGAGTAATCCCCTGCTGTAGGCTATGGGGATGGTAGGGATTGGATGATATCTTCATGTAATGGCATCAGATTGTTAGGGCATGGTGCCTACTATCTACTATTAGTGCTTTTTGACTTTGTTGCGACTTGTTATGCTTAATGCTTGTCACTAGGGCCCGAGTGCCATGATTTCAGATCTGAACATGTTATTGATTCATTATGATAGTATTGTTTATGGTCTTACCTGCAAGTTGTATACACACGTTGTTGTCCAGAACCAAAGGTCCTGAAGTGATAGAAATCAGGATAATCGGCGTGAATGGCTTTGATGTGAGGATCACATGTGTTCATGGAGTGTTAATGCTTTGCTCCGGTGCTCTATTAAAAGGAGCACCTTAATTGCCAGTAGTTCCCTTGAGGCCCCGCTGCAAACGGGCTGGCAGGACAAAAGATGTTATGCAAGTTCTCATTGCGAGCATGTATGACTATATATGGAACACATGCCTAGGATTATCTAGTACTTTGATGCTTTATCTTATTTATCTACAAATGACCTATGTTCTGATTGCTATATGAATTGTCTTGTCCATGCAACGCCCGTCCATCCATCCCTATGCCTACCGCGCTCGAATCCTACTGTTTGCTGCAACCGTTATTACTGTCTTTACTTTTACTACTAGTTACTTTACTATTCCTACTACAAAACTATTGCTACTGATAAACTGCTGTGAGCAAGATTGTTTCCAGGTGCAGCTGAATTGACAACTCAGTTGGTAAGGATTATAAATATTCTTTGGCTCCCCATGTGTCGAATCAATAAATTGGGTTTCACTTCCCTCGAAAATACTGTGATACACCCCCTATACTTGTGGGTCATCAAGACTATTTTTTGGCGCCGTTGCTGGGGAGCATAGATTTATTTATCAAGTTCACTTGGAATCACTATTGTTCGCTGCCATCCATCCATCATGGGTAAGTCTCATGATGGCAAAGTCCCTATTTCCCATCCACTACAAGAAGAGGTACGGTTCTGAACACCTCTGTTGCTTTTGATTCACCATCTGTTATGAGTAAGCTCGTTACACCACCACACACATGCTACACACACTGCTACTACTGATGAATCTGAAACTTCTGATACTTATGATGCTGCTTCGACTATGCTTGATAAGAGTGGTTCATTAGGTCCTTTCCTATATGCTACGATTGATAGAACTATAGCTGGAAATACTGAAACTCCTAATGGAGAGACTACTACACATGTTAGTTCACCTGAGTCTAGAGAAAGCTATGATATTGAAGATGGTTATGTTGAGATGACCGATGAATTTATTAAAGAATGTCGAAACACCCATAATAGAAGTGCTGCTAAGAGTCTCCTTGAGAGGCGTACTATTAGACCCAAATTGTCTCCTAATGCTAAGTTAGCTGCTTCTGCCATAAACATTAAAGATAAAGATTATGATTTCTCTCTTGATTTATCCTATATAGCTATTGTTGACAAAGAACCGTTTTGTGGGACTAAGAATGAAAGTGCAGTAGCACATATGACTGAGCTTTCTACCATGAGTGGCCTGTTTTCTGATGATATTAAGATGTGAACCTACTTTGTTACTAAAATTTTCCCCTTTTCACTTAAAGGAGAAGCTAAAACTTGGTTTAATAATTTACCTCTTGGATCTATTGATAGCCTTGCTTGCTTGATTAGTACTTTCCTGCAAAAATATTTTCCTCCTAGTGCTAGACATGCTATTTTGCAGGAACTTTTTGATTTTAAACAGGGAGAAAAAGAGATATTGCCTGAATCATGGGCAAGGTTTTGTGCTTTGATTCATGCACAGGCTGGATGTCCATTACCTAAGAATGAGCTTCTTGATATATTTTATAATGGACTAACTGAATAATCTAGAACATACCTGGATAGTTGTGCTGATTGTGTTTTTAGGAATAGGAATCCCAAGGAAGCTGAGGAATTAATGGCTATAATAAGCAAAAACTATGAAGATTGGACTCCTCCTGAACCAGCTATACCTGAAACAATTATACTTGAACCAGCTATACCGGCGCCTATACCATCATCTAAGAGGGGAGTTATTGAATTGAATGATGAAGTGATGAAGGAAGCTAAGAAATGTCTTAAGGAGAGTGAATTAAAGCTGTAGATGTCAAGAATTTACCTCCTATAGAAGAATTATGTAAGCCAATTCCCCACTCATCCACTATTGAGGTACACTCTCTCCAACACTTTGATGTAGGTGATATCCCTTACTCTAAACTTCCTGATCAATGCTTAGAAGAATTCGATATTTTTATTATTGAGCGGGATAATTTTAATAAAAGGGTGCAAAATCATCTAATGGAAAACTCTAGAGCAATTGTTGAGTTGAAGGATATTGTGGAAAGAACCTCTAATGATGTTAAAATGCTTGTTAAACATTTTCAAATGGTTCAAACTCAAATAGATCAACTTATTAAAGGACAAAAGACTTGCTAGTTAATGCTGCTAAAGAAAAACATGCTTATGAAATTAGAACTAGAAGTGATGCTGCTACCCAGGATCCTCTATATCCTGAGGGGCATCCCAAAAGAATTGAGCAGGATTCTCAACAAGCTGAAAACAGTGGTACTACTCGTAAGAAAAGAAAAGAGAAACATAAAACTATTGAAGAACCCTCTGAACCTGCTAAAGATCCTAATAGTATATCTGTCTCTGATGCTGAAACTAAAAGTGGTAATGAAGAAAATGATGTTCCTGATAAAGAAAAAGTTGAAGAAGAACCTGAAAAGCACACTAAGAATACTAAATACACTAAAGAAGATTTTGTTGCTAAGAAACATGGTAGTGAAAGAGAGCCTTGGGTCCAAAAACCTATGCATTTCCCTGATAAGAAACACAAGTCAAAGGAAGATGAACACTATAATAAGTTTTGTGAGTGGATGAAACCTTTATTCTTGCAAATTCCATTGACTGATGCTATTAAATTGCCTCCTTATTCAAAGTATATGAAGGATATTGTCTCGAATAAAAGGAAGATCCCTAACAAAGAAATTTCTACTTTGCTTGCTAATTATTCCTTTAATGGTAAGGTTCCGAAGAAACTTGGAGACCCAGGGATTCCAACAATTCCTTGCTATATTAAAAGTAGTTATGTTAGAACTACTTTGTGTGATTTGGGAGCAGGAGTTAGTGTCATGCCTTTTTCTCTCTATAAGAGACATCAACTTGAAAAACTAATACCAACTGATATATCTTTGCAAATGGATGATAAATCTACTAGTATTCCTGTTGGTATATGTGAGGATGTACCTGTTCAAGTGGCTCATAATTGCTTGATATTAACTGATTTTTTTGTGCTTGAAATGCCTGAAGATGATAATATGTCTATTATTCTTGGGAGACCTTTTCTTAATACTGCAGGAGCTGTTATTAATTGTAATCAAGGAAAGGTGACCTTCAATGTTAATGACAAGGAACATACTGTTTATTTCCCTAAGAAGATTGATAGGACTTATGGTTTAAATTCAATTGAACATGTTGAGGGCATTCAAATTGGAGAGATATATTGTCCCATACCAAGAGAAAAATTTGAAACTATTATGATTGGGACCATTGCTATCAAAGTTGAGGTAACATAATCATTAGTGGAATACAAAGTTTTGTTTCATATAAAATTGTTTTGGTAACAAGACCTGATCAACCTTGTTAACAAAAGGATTTCATTGAGCAAAACAATGTTTTCACCATGATTATCTCCGCTTACTTCTATTCTATCCATTTAGTTTTTGCTTTCGTTTAGTTTTCTTTTTTGTTGTTAGTTGCTTGCATGTTAGAGTGTCTTAGAACTTCTGTAGTTCTAGCCTTGTTTTGCCATTGAATCATTCCAGAAAACCTTTTTCTGTCAGAAAATCATTATGTTATGCCTGAAAATTGCCCAAAAATAAAGTGTCTCGAAAAATTCCAGAAAATTCATATTAAATTTTTATGTGAAAAAAGGGGCAGAGGAGTGCCTGGAAGGTACCAGGGGGGGCCACCAGGCATGCACACCACCTGGTGGCACGGCCAGCCCAGGGGCGCGCCTGGCCATGGTGTGGGCCACCCCTGGCCCTCCACTCACTCTCTCACTTGCCACTTTCTTCTCTCTCCTAAGAAAACACTAGTTCATTGCTCGAAATTGTGTTCTTGCTGTTCTTGCCCTTGATTTTTCGATCTCCTTGCTCAACCCATCTTTGCTGCTGAAATTTGGAGCATTTGTTCTCCGGTATGGGACTCCTCTGCTTGTCCAAGTAGATTTGTGTTTAGTGGTTTATATCTTGAGTATTTTGCTGCTGTAGGTCATAGGTTATGAGAGCTTGTAAGATTGTTCAATGCTTAGAGATATAGTTTTGATGCATGTTTAGGCCTCTACAAGTCCCTATGAGTAGTGTTCTCCATTATATATTCACCTTGCAATCATTTATTTAATAGATGTTTAAATTTCAGAATAGCAAAGATGAACAACCATACCTTTGGAGAAATATTTGAGAGGGATGCACCTAGGGGTAGGAGATGATGGGGATGCTCAGCCATCTACTTTTCCTTGTTTTACTTTCTTACAAGCTGCAGGGATTCTTGATGATTTCTTGCTACTGATTCAGAGGGTTGGTTTGACCTCATACATGCAAGATGAGAGTGAGCAATACGCTATGCTCACCAAAACTTTTGTTGAGACTTTTGTTTTTACTAACACCCCCCTATCAGTCAACTATCTCTTTCAGAATTTATAATCTGCCCTTTACCATGCCATTGGAAAGATTTTGCGGTATTATAGGTGTAGGCATGGCTGGGACCATGAAGAAGATTCAGGGGCAACCCGCTGATTTGCTGGAACTCTATCGGGGTGTGACCAATGACGATGACCGCGTAGCTCAGCGCGGAAAGATAAGAAACAACCAACTCCCTGCTCTTAGATACTTTGCCTATTATCTTGCTACTAGCGTTCTTGCTAGGGAGAATACGAATAATATCTCTAATTATTATTTAGCCTTCCTAGCTGTTGTGCTTAACAATGATACTCGGTACAATCTTGGCTCTCTTATTGCTCGCCGCCTAGCTGCTAGGGGGCCTATTTATGGGGGCATGATCGCTTCACGTATGGTCAATGCATTAGAACTTCCTATGGACCCAAATGATACTATATTGGCACCATAAAGGCTTGACCTTGCTGCCATGAAAACACATCACTTCGTCACTGTTGATTCTCATATGGACAATCTAGTGTATAGGATGTTGTTTACTGACGGGGATGAAAGGAAGATTCCTTTGTCGCAATCTACTTTGTTCAGTGTTCACAAGAGGCCGTGGTCGCGCTCCAAGGAGGAGGTGGACGAGCAGCTCCGCTTGCTGGGTTTCCACAGGCAGCACCAGGAGGATGTGCCCTCCTACGATTACTCTACGCATTATGGTGGGGCGTCCTCCAGCTCGCACCAGGATGAGGGTACCTCCTCACCGTACTACGGAGGCGCTCCATCCTGGCCAGCCCTGGATTGATTCCCACTTAGGCCAAAAGCCTAAGCTTGGGGGGAGGTACAGCGACATCGCACTCATCTCCTTATCATTTTGTGTCGGTACTTTGTATATTCATTTTTCTTTCTCCTTTTTAGTTTTCGTTCTTTCTTTGCTTTTGCTTTCTAAAACACAAAAAGACCAAAAATATTTCTGTTGTTTCTCTTTGTTTGCGTCTTCTTCTTTTTGCCTTGGTTTGCTTTTCCCTTTTTGCTTTGTTTGAACTATTCGAAAAACCCAAAAAGATTTTGCTTTCCTTGTTCTTCCTTTTTGGTTCTTGTTTAAAAAAATCGAAAATACCAAAAATATTTGTTGTTCTTCTTTGGTTTTGTGAGTTTTGTTGCAGGGTTCAGCAGTCCTCAGTGGAATTTGGTGTCATGTTATTATTAAAGCCACACAAGTGAAGGGCAATAATGAGGATTAATGACAACTTTAGGTGTGGTAAGAGGCTGGTAACAAACTCTATTTGTTTTCATTTTTGTACATATACTCATCATTGTGGGCATGCTTAGCCTGTTTGTGTAGGGTGTATGTTATTTATGGATGCTTAGTAGTTCTTGCTTTCTTATGATTAGCTCCAGCTCGCTAATAGTTTGTAGCATGTCATATGAATGTTTGCTTACATTACTCTATTCATAACTTGGTATGAGACCGTCGTATCCTCCTCTAAATGTTTCATTTGAATTGACTTGGCACATGCTCACGCATGCATATGACTGAAATAATCAGTTGAGCCTCAATGAATTATTTTGCCTTGAGGGTCTTGAATCACTTTCATGCCATGATTAGGCCTGTTTTATTGCAAGCATGATTATGACAGTTATTGCTCTCTCGTTTGTCGCTCCCTTACTATTGCAAGCCTCCACTTACACTGAGTATGTTTTACTCGTGTTTCCAACTCCCAAAAACCAAATATTGCCAAAAGTGTCCACCATACCTACCTATTAGCATCATTTGTTGTTCCGTGCATATTCAATATGCCTTGTTTTCTTACAAATAAAATGTTTGCTTGTTATGAGAAAGTTAGTTAGTAAAGCTCTCACGAACTTGATGGCACACTTCATTTCTTGCACTTAATAAACCTGAACCATTGTGACTGTCCATGAAAGTTATATGGTTGCAAATTATAGGCTGGGGATTAGCAAAACCGTGCTATCACGAGGAACGCTTTCAACACCAATAAATATATACCCAGTTGATATCATGCTCTTTTTTTGCGGATGTCATCGGTGTGAAATAAAAGGGGAGCTTGTAAGTCCATGGAGTTATGTATGTGTGTTAGAGAAACGCTTGGGCCGCCGGTCTAATCCATGCCTAATCATGGTGGAAACCTGCAGCGTAACCATAATGAGTATCTATGAAGCATTCTTCTTATAAAAAAAGAGATAGCTATTGAGAAAAAGAAAAAAAAGAGAGATATGATAAAAGAGGAAAGAGAGAAAAAAGCACCATTTTCCCATGGTAAATAAGAAGATTGCTGAGATACTCGTTGTCTGCTTGCCTTTTCATTTTGATATGGGGATTCTTCCGTATCATTGGACAAGGGGTACCCCGTTGGCGGTTCTCTATGATACGCACGTATTTACGATGACAAGAACTTACCGGTAACTAAAGTTGAGTAGCATGAGGAGCGGCCCTCATACTCAAGGGACATGAGATTTCTAGTTTATAGTCTGTCAAGCATATAACTCAGATTGGACCTCACTTTCACCTTAACTATATTAAAGATGCTTATGATAGGGGCAATGAGAGCTCAAAGCTAACGAGTACCATACTTTTAGCATTTGGAAGCCTTTCAAACTATTCAAAACCTTTTCATTTCCTTGTTGAGTCATCACCTATTCTATGAGAACTTTCTTGAGAGCATAGTTGTCATTCTTAGTGTAATGTGCTTGTCTCAAAACTTGATTAATTGTGTTATGACTTTGATGCTTGTATCTTTGATATCTTTACTTCTAGTATTCACCTGAACTTCAGAGGTGCCTTGGCATTCACAATCAAAGGCAAGCGAGATACCACTCTATCATACCTTGTTATGAGCATATTAATGTTGCTTATGTTTATGTTTCATGCTACTTATTATTTTTGAGTTGGAATCTCTTCATAGCTTGCATTGCCTAGTAAGTAAACTTAGTTGCATACTTTTTATTATGAATTGTCTAAGTAGTTGATCACATGCTGAGAATATATACATCATATGAAGCAAACATGTTCGTGAAAGTTTCTTTTATCGCACTCAGTTTTCAACTGAATTGCTTGAGGACAAGCAATAAGCTAAGCTTGGGGGGAGTTGATACGTCCAAAACGTATCTACTTTCCTGAACACTTTTGCTATTGTTTTTCCTCTAAAATTGTGTGAATTGGATGAAACTAACACAGACTGACGCTGTTTTCTGCAGAATTACTTTGGTGTCTAGTTTTTTTGCAGAAAATCAACTATCAGGAAAAATCCTGGAAAATATGCCAAAAATCCAATTTTGCCAGAAGACTCACGGGGCCAGAATACGAGACGGAGTGGGGCTAGGTCCTGGCCACACCACCTGGCCGCGCGGGCTGGGCCTAGCCACGCCAGGGGGTGGTCTGGCCGCCCCAGACACCCCCTCGGTCTCCCTCTTCGCCTATAAGTTGCCTTCTGACCTAAAAACTCAAGGGGGTTTGACGTTTTTCTAGAAAGATTTCTGTTGCGCCGCCACCACCAGATTCCATGATTCGGAACCAGAAACTCCGTTCTGGCACCCTGACGGGACGGGGAATTGGAGGAGATCATCGCCATCATCATCACCATCACTTCTCCATCGACCATCCATGTTTCCCCCATCTATGAGTGAGTAATACCCCATTGTAGGCTATGGGGATGGTAGGGATTGGATGAGATCGTTCATGTAATGGCATCAGATTGTTAGGGCATGTTGCCTAGTATCTACTATTAGTGCTTTTTGACTTTGTTGCGACTTGTTGTGCTTAATGTTTGTCACTAGGGCCTGAGTGCCATGATTTCAGATCTGAACATGTTATTGATTCATTCTGATAGTATTGTTTATGGTCTTGCCTGCAAGTTGTATACACACGTTGTTGTCCGGAACCAAAGGCCCCGAAGTGACAAAAATCAGGATAACCGGAGGGAATGGATTTGATGTGAGGATCACATGTGTTCACGGAGTGTTAATTCTTTGCTCCGGTGCTCTATTAAAAGGAGCACCTTAATTGCCAGTAGTTCCCTTGAGGCCCCGCTGCAACGGGCTGGCAGGACAAAAGATGTTGTGCAAGTTCTCATTGCGAGCACGTATGACTATATATGGAACACATGCCTAGGATTATCTAGTACTTGGATTCTTTATCTTATTTATTTGCAAATGCCCTATGTTCTGATTGCTATATGAATTGCCTTGTCCATGCAGCTCCCGTCCATCCATCCCTATGCCTACCGTGCTCGAATCCTACTGTTTGCTGCAACCGTTATTACTGTCTTTACTTTTACTACTGTTGTTACTTTACTATTCCTACTACAAAATTGTTGCTACTAATAAACTGCTTTGAGCAAGATTGTTTCCAGGTGCAGCTGAATTGACAACTCAGTTGTTAAGTTTATAAATATTGTTTGGCTCCCATTGTGTTGTGTCAAATCAATAAATTGGGTTTCACTTCCCTCGAAAATACTGCGATACACCCCCTATACTTGTGGGTCATCAGACCCTCGGTTACAATTTACTTTTAGTTCATGCCCTTGGTAAGATGGGCTTTGCAGTTTTTATTGATGCTGATTTGGTGGTACTCTTGTGGAGCAAGTTCCTAAAGGCCGCTTTCGTGTGATATGTCGAAAATGACCTGTATGTGGTGGACTTCTCGGGGAAAACCACTACAGGCCCGATGTGTCTTTTCGAAAAGGCCGACACGGGTTGGTTGTGGCATCACCGACTAGCTCGCGTCAACTTGAGAACTTTGCAAAGTCTCCACAAGGGTGGCCACATCCTTGGACTAAAAGAAAATGTTTCCTTTCCCAAAGATCATGTTTGCAGGGCTTGTGTTGAAGGAAAAATGCATGAATCTCCCCATCGATGGAAGACCATTATTTCATCAAGGAGGATTTTGGAGCTCCTTCATGTGGATCTCTTTGGTCCTCCATCTCATGCAAGGCTCGGTGGGAATAAATATTGCCTCGTAATTGTTGATGATTATTCAAGATATACTTGGGTCTATTTCTTCAAGTTGAAGAGTGAGACTCAACAAATGGTCATTGATTTCGCCAACGAGGTTCAACGTCAACACAATCTCCCAATTTTGGCAATTAGAAGTGATAACGGCTCCGAGTTCAAGAAGTACACCTTAAATGAATTTCTAAGTGAAGAGGGGATAAGACATCAATATTCCGTTGCGTACACCCCTCAACAAAATGGTGTTGCTGAGAGGAAGAACCGAACCTTAATGGATATGGCAAGATCTATGCTAGCTGAATTCAAGTCTCCGTATAACTTCTAGGCTGAAGCAATCTATACCGCTTGCCATTCATCCAACCAGCTATATCTCCGTAAAATCTTGGACAAGACTCCATATGAAATACTTACCGGTAACAAGCCAAATATCTCATACTTCCGGGTATTTGGTTGTAAGTGTTTCTTTCTCATTAAAGGAGTTCGTTTATCTAAATTTGAGTATAAGGCTTTAGAAGGCATTTTTGTTGGTTATGGTGCCGAATCCCACACTTATAGAGTCTACAATAAGCTCTCCGGAACTGTTGTAGAATCTTGTAGTGTGGTGTTCGAAGAAAATGCTGGCTCCCGTGCGGGGCAAGTTGATGTTTGTGATGCAGATGTTGAAATACCCCAAGATGCCATAAGAAGAATGGGCGTGGGATTTTTCCTCCCCATTGAGGAACCCCTTGTGGTGGATCAGGAAGGACAATGCTCTACTCAAGTAGAGCCCTCATCAACACAAGCTCAACATGCTCCAACCACTGGAGAAACTTCTACACCAACTCCACAAAATGCTGAAGATAAAAATGCTCCTGAATGCTCTAGGCCGGATTATCCGGTCGACACTGGATTATCCGGCCAACCCTCCACTTCTGGCAGAAATGATCAACATATCCAAGAATCTGCTACAAGTCCCAGGCCGGATCTCCCGGCTGACCCCGGATTATCTGGCCACTCTCTAGTTCGAGCAAGATCCAGTCAAGTTTGCAAAGATGCTTCAGGATCTCCCAGGCCAGATTATCCGGCCCCACCCACGGCCGGATTATCCGTCCCTAAAAGGCCTGAAGAGCAACAGCCTCATGTTACGGCTGTTAATCAACATCAAGTGCATAATTCACAATCTCCTAGTCCTGTTAATCAAGCTGAAGATCAAGGCCAAGCCAATGATTCAAACGAAGTCTCTCATGATGAAGTTATTCCTCCAAGAGACAACAAGCTAACTGAACTTCGTCGGAAGGCTCGTGCAGATAGGAATCTAGAATTAAGGGGTCACAATCTTGCCAAAGTTGTAGGTGATCTCCGAAGAAACATGTCCACAAGAAGGGAACTAGCAAGCTTCAGTGAGCACCAAGCTCACATATCCATGGTGGAACCCAAGAAAGTATTTGAAGCTCTTGAAGATCCAGACTGGGTTGTTGCTATGCATGAAGAGTTGAATAACTTTGAACGCAACAAGGTTTGGAAATTAGTAGAGAAGCCCAATGATTGCTGCAATGTTATCGACACAAAGTGGATCTTTAAAAATAAGCAAGATGAAAATGGCATTGTTGTAAGGAAAAAGGCAAGACTCGTGGCACAAGGCTATTCCCAAGTTGAGGGCATCAAATTTGGCGAGACTTATGCTCCAGTGGCTCGTCTTGAGTCCATCCGTATCCTTCTTGCTTATGCTGCTCATGATAATTTTAAATTACAGCAAATGGACGTTAAGAGTGCTTTTCTTAATGGTCCACTACATGAGTTGGTATACGTAAAGAAACCCCCAGGATTTGAGGATCCTAACTTTCCAAACCATGTCTACAAACTCGATAAGGCACTCTATGGCCTTAAACAAGCCCCACGTGCGTGGTATGAGCACCTTAAAGAGCTTTTGCTAGACCGTGGCTTTGAAGTTGGGCAAATCGATCCCACTCTTTTTACTAAGAAGGTTAAGGGGGAGCTCTTCATATGCCAACTATATGTAGACGACATTATCTTTGGTTCTACTAATAAATCTTTTAATGATGAATTTTCAAAGCTTATGATTGACAGGTTTGAGATGTCTATGATGGGGGAGTTATGGTTCTTTATTGGATTTGAGATCAAACAACTTAGAGAAGGAACCTTCATCAATCAGGCAAAATACATCCAAGACATGCTCAAGAGATTCAAGATGATGGATCTTAATGGCATTACCACTCTGATGCAAACAAAATGTCACCTTGAACTTAATCCCCATGGTAAAGATGTGGACCAAAAGGTATACCGATCCATGATCAGCTCTCTTCTTTACCTCTGTGCATCTAGACCTGATATTGTGTTGAGTGTAGGGGTGTGTGCAAGGTATCAAGCAGCTCCTAAAGAAAGCCACTTAGTGGCGGTCAAGAGGATCTTCCGATATTTGGTTCATTCCCCTAATTTTGGTCTATGGTATCCCAAGGGCTCCAATTTCTCTCTATGTGGATATACTGATTCAGATTGGGCTGGTGATAAGTATGATCGGACATCAACTTCTGGAGCTTGTCAATTCTTGGGAAGGTCTCTCGTATGTTGGTCTTCTAAAAGGCAGAATTGTATATCTCTCTCTACCGCCGAAGCTGAATATGTGGCTATTGCTAGTGCATGTACTCAATTATTATGGATGAGGCAAACTTTAAAGGAATACGGTGTCAGTTGTGAAAAAGTGCCTCTTTTATGCGATAATGAAAGTGCAATCAAAATTGTGTACAATCCGGTACAACACACAAGGACGAAGCATATTGAGATTCGGAATCATTTTATTTGGGACCATGTAGCTCGAGGCAATATTGATCTATCTTTTGTGAGCATGAAGAACCAACTTGTTGATATTTTCACGAAGCCACTTGATGAAGCAAGGTTTTGTTACTTGAGGAATGAGCTAAATATCGTTGGTTCAAGGAGCTTGCCTTGATTACTCATGCACTCACTCTTACATCTCAGTCTTATTTGGTCTAGGTGTAGGCATGGATATAGGGGGAGTGGGGTCCTAATTGATTGGGCTAACCCACCCCCCATAATGTCGAAAGCAAGTCAAATCATTTCTCTTAATATCATTTTGTGATATGTGAGCTTATTGATGAGTATTGGTCATGAACCGAAGATATATCTTCACGGTGTCATACCATGCACTCCTACAAGGTGGCCCACCCTCTTCCATGAGAAGAGTTGGATTTATGTGGATCTTTTTGGTTGTTTTTGCTCATCTTATGTTCTTATGGGAATCACACTCAATTTTGGCCTTTAGTTGATTTGATTCTTGCAATTTTAAGTGTGTAGTACCATCTCAGTTTGGTTCTCTTAATCCCAAGCCTTTCCCTACCCCTAAGCCTTCTCTTCTTGCACACAAGTCCTTTGTTCACCTTGTGGGGGTGTTGTTTGGGGACACGCGGGCCTGAATCTGTGTGCAACAGTATTTCAGATTTTAGTCCGGATAATCCGGCCCAAGTGTAGGCCGGATAATCTGGCCCTGGCGGCTGCATTCTTTAAGGGCAGGGGTCGGGGGGAAGGGCTCATAACGAGCAGCACTTCTCCCCGACCCTCTCCCTCTCCCCAGCCTCCGCCTGCTGCCCCCACCCTACGGCCACTTCTGATGATGAGAAGGATGACACTGATACGTCCAAAACGTATCTACTTTCCCGAACACTTTTGCTATTATTTCTCCTCTAAACTTGTGTGATTTGGATGCAACTAACACGGACTGACGCTGTTTTCAGCAGAATTGCCTTGGTGTCTACTTTTTGTGCAGAAAATCAACTATCAGGAAAAATCCCGGAAAATATGCCAAAAATCCTATTTCACCAGAAGACTCCCGGAGCCAGCATCTGAGGCGGAGGCTGGGCCCAGGCCACACCACCTGGCCGCGCGGGCTAGCCCAAGCCGCGCCAGAGGGTGGTCTGGCCGCCCTAGACACCCCCTCGGTCTCCCTCTTCGCCTATAAGAAGCCTTCTGACCTAAAAACTCTGGGGGGGTTCGACGTTTTTCTAGAAGGAGTTCCGCTCTGCCGCCACCACCAGATTCCACGAAACAGCACCAGAAACTCCGTTCTGGCACCCTGCCGGGACGGGGAATTGGAGGAGATCATTGTCATCATCATCACCATCGCTTATCCATCGACCATCCATGTTTCCCCCATGTATGAGTGAGTAATCCCCCATTGTAGGCTATGGGGATGGTATGGATTGGATGAGATCGTTCATGTAATGGCATCATATTGTTAGGGCATGGTGCCTAGTATCTTCTATTAGTACTTTATGACTTTGTTGCGACTTGTTATGCTTAATGCTTGTCACTAGGGCTCGAGTGCCATGATTTCAGATCTGAACATGTTATTGATTCATTATGATAGTATTGTTTATGGTCTTATCTGCAAGTTGTATACACACGTTGTTGTCCGGAACCAATGGCCCTGAAGTGACAGAAATCGAGATAACCGGAGGGAATGGCTTTGATCTGAGGATCACATGTGTTCATGGAGTTTTAATGCTTTGCTCCGGTGCTCTATTAAAAGGAGCATAGCTTTATTTATCAAGTTCACTTGGATTCACTATTGTTTGCTGTTATCCATCCATCATGGGTAAGTCTCGTGATGGCAAGGTTCCTATTTTACCATCCACTACAAGAAAAGGTACGGTTCTGAATACCTCTGTTGCTCTTGATTCACCATCTGTTATGAGTAAGCTCGTTACACCACCACATACACATGCTACACACACTGCTACTACTGCTGAATCTGAAACTTCTGATTCTTATGATGTCGCTTCTCATCGTGCTTGATAAGAGTGGTTCATTAGGTCCTTTCCTAGATGCTACGATTGCTAGAACTATAGCTGGAAATACAGAAACTCCTAATGAAGACACTACTACACCTGTTAGTTCACCTGAGTCTAGTGAAAGTTATGATATTGAAGATGGTTATGTTGAGATGACCGATGAATTTATTAAAGAATGTAAAAACACCCATGATAGGAGCGCTGCTAAGAGTCTCCTTGAGAGGCGTACTATTAGACCCAAATTGTCTCCTATTGCTAAATTTGTTGCTTCCCCCATAAAAATTAAAGATAAAGGTTATGATTTCTCTCTCGATCTATCTTACATAGCTATTGTTGAGAAATAACCTTTTTGTGGGACTAAGAATGAAAGTGCGGTAGCACATATGAATGAACTTTCTACCATGAGTGGCTTGTTTTCCGATGATATTAAGATGCGTACTTAATTCGTTACTAAGATTTTCCCCTTTTCACTAAAAGGAGAAGCTAAAACTTGGTTTAGTAATTTACCTCCTGGATCTATTGATAGCCCTGATTGTTTGATTAGTACTTTCCTGTAGAAATATTTTCCTCCAAGTGGTAGACATGCTATTTTGCAGGAACTTTTTGATTTTAAACAGGGAGAAAAAGAGATATTACCTGAATCATGGGCAAGGTTTTGTGCTTTGATTCATGCACAGGGTGGAAGTCCATTACCTAAGAATGAGCTTCTTGATATATTTTATAATGGACTAACTAAAGAATCTAGGACATACCTAGATAGTTGTGCTGATTGTGTTTTCAGGAATAGGACTCCCAAGGAAGCTGAGGAATTAATGGCTAAAATAAGCAAGAATTATGAAGATTGGAATCCTCCTGAACCAGCTATACCTGAATCAACTATTCCTGTACCCATTCCAACATCTAAGAAGAGGGGAGTTATTGAACTAAATGATGAAGTGATGAAGGAAGCTAAGAAATGTCTTAAGGAGAAGGGAATTAAAGCTTCAGATGTCAATAATTTACCTCCTATAGAAGAATTATGTAAGCCAGTTCCCCATTCACCCACTATTGAGGTACACTCTCTCTAACACTTTGATGAAGGTGATATCCCTTACTCTAAACCTCCTGATCAATGCTTAGAAGAATTTTATATTTTTATTGTTAAGCAAGATAATTTTAATAAAAGGGTGCAAAATCATCTAATGGAAAACACTAGAGCTATTGTTGAGTTAAAAGATGTTGTGGAAAGAACTTCTAATGATGTTAAAATGCTTGTTAAACATTTTCAAATGGTTCAAACTCAAATAGATCAAATTATTAAAGTGCAAAAAGACTTGCTAGTTAATGCTACCAAAGAAAGACATGCTTGTGAGATTAGAACTAGAAGTGGTGCTGCTACCCAGGATCCTCTATATCCTGAGGGGCATCCCAAAAGAATTGAGCAGGATTCTCAACAAGCTGAAAATAGTGGCTCTACTCGTAAGAAAAGGAAAAAGAAACATAAAACTATGGTAGAACCCTCTGAACCTGCTATAGATCCTAATAGTATATCTATTTCTGATGCTGAAACTGGAAGTGGTAATGAAGAAAATGAAGCTCCAAATGAAGAAAAAGTTGAAGAAGAACCTCAAAAGCACACTAAGAATACTAAATACACTAAAGAAGATTTTATTGCTAAGAAACATGGTAGTGAAAGAGAACCTTGGGTCCAAAAACCTATGCCTTTCCCTGGTAAGAAACACAAGTCAAAGGAAGATGAACACTATAATAAGTTTTGTGAGTGGATGAGACCTTTATTCCTGCAAATTCCTTTGACTGATGCTATTAAAGTGCCTCCTTACTCAAAGTATATGAAGGATATTGTCTCGAATAAAAGGAAGATCCCTAATGAAGAAATTTCTACTTTGCTTGCTAATTATTCCTTTAATGGTAAGGTTCCAAAGAAACTTGGAGACCCAGTGATTCCAACTATCCCTTGCTCTATTAAGAATAGTTATGTTAGAACCGCTTCGTGTTATTTGGGAGCTGGAGTTAGTGTTATGCCTTTCTCTCTCTATAAGAGGCTTCAACTAGAAAAATTAATACCAACTGATATATCTTTGCAAATGGCTGATAAATCTACTACTATTCCTGTTGGTATATGTGAGGATGTACCTGTTCAAGTGGCTCATAATTGCTTGATATTAACTGATTTTGTTGTGCTTGAAATGCCTGAAGATGATAATATGTCTATTATTCTTGGGAGACCTTTTCTTAATACTGTAGGGGCTATTATTAATTGTAATCAAGGAAAGGTGACCTTCAATGTTAATGACAAGGAACATACTGTCTATTTCCCCAAGAAGATTGAAAGGACCTATGGTTTGAATTCAATTGAACATGTTGAGGGCATTCAAGTTGGAGAAATATATTGTCCCATACCAAGAGAAAAATTTGAAACTATTATGATTGGGACCATTGCTATCAAAGTTGAGGTAACATAATCATTAGTGGAATACAAAGTTTTATCTCATATGAAATTGTTTTGGTAACAAGACCTGATCAACCTTGTTAACAAAAGGATTTCATTGAACAAAACAATGTTTTCACTATGATTATCTCCGCTTACTTCTATTCTATCCATTTTAGTTTTTGCTTTCGTTTAGTTTACCTTTCTTGTGCTAGTTGCTTGCATTTTAGAGTGTCTTAGAAATTCTGTAGCTTTTGCTTTGTTTTGCATTGCATCTTTTTCAAAATCATTTTTCTGCAGAAAAATCATTCTTCTATGCCTGAAAATTGCCCAAAAATAAAGTGTCTCGAAAAATTCCAGAAAATTCATATTAAATTTTTACGTGAAAAAAGGGGCAGAGGAGTGTCTGGAAGGTACCAGGGGGACACACCAGGCAGGCACACCACGTGGTGGCGAGGCCTGCCCTGGGTGGCGCCATGCCATGGTGTGGGCCACCTCTGGCCCTCCACTCACTCTCTCACTTTCCACTTTATTGTCTCTCCCAAGTAAGCTCCAGTTCATTTCTCAAAATCGCGTTCTTGCTGTGCTTGCTCTCGATTTTTTCGATCTCCTTGCTCAGCCCATCTTTGTTGCTGAAATTTGGAGCATTTGTTCTCCGGTATGTGACTCCTCCCCTTATCCAAGTAGATTTGTGTTTAGTGGATTATATCTTGAGTATTTTGCTGTTGTAGGTGACAGGTTATGGGAGCTTGTAAGCTTGTATGATGCTTAGAGATATAGTTTTGATGCATGTTTAGGCCTCTTACAAGTCCCTATGAGTAGTACCCTTCATTATATTCACTTTGAAATCACTTGTTTAATAGGTGTTTAAATTTCAGAATACCAAGCATGAACAACCATACCTTTGGGGAGATATTTGAGAGGGATGCACCTAGGAGGTCGAGGCCCTCAAGATCAGCCTCTTAGTTTAGGCCATCATACAACAAAGATCTCATTGCAACTCGTATTGGTAATGAAGGGGATGATGGGGATGCTCACCCATCTACTTTTCCTTGTTTTACTTTCTGACAAGCTGCAGGGATTCTTGATGATTTCTTTCTACTAATTCAGAGGGTTGGTTTGACCTCATATATGCAAGATGAGAGTGAGCAATACGCTATGCTCACCAAAACTTTTGTTGAGAGCTTCGTGTTTACTAACACGACCTATCAGTCAACTGTCTCTTTCAAAATTTATAACATGCCCTTCACCATGTCATTGGAAAGGTTTTGCAGTGTTGTAGGTGTAAGCATGACAGGGACCGTGAAGAAGATTCAAGGGCGACCCGCTGATTTGCTAGAACTTTACCGAGGGGTGACCAATGATGATGACCGCGTGGCGCAGCGCGGACAGATAAGAAACATTCAACTCCCTGCTCTTAGATACTTTGCATATTATCTTGCTACTAGCGTACTTGGTAGGGAGAATACGAGTAATATCTCCAACTATCATTTAGCCTTCCTTGCTGTTGCGCTTAACAATGACACTCGGTATAACCTTGGCTCACTTATTGCTCGCCGCCTAGCTGCTAGGGGGCTTATCTATGGGGGCATCATTGCCTCATGCGTGGTCAATGCATTAGGGCTTCCAGTGGACCCTAACGATACTATATTAGCGCCACAAAGGCTTGACATTGTTTCTATGAAAACTCATCACTTTGTCAATGCTGATTCTGATTTGGACAGTCTAGTATATAGGATGTTATTTACTGACGGGGATGAGAGGGAGATCCCTTTGCCACAGTCTTCTTTGTTTAGTGTTCACAGGAGACCGTGGTCACGCTCTAAGGAGGAGGTGTTCGAGCAGCTCCGCTTGCTGGCTTTCCATGAGCAGCATCAGGAGGATGTGCCCTCCTATGATTACTCCGCGCACTACGGAGGGACGTACTCGATCTCGCACCAGGACGAGGGTACCTCCTCGTCGTACCATGGTGACACTTCATCCTGGCCAGCTTGGAATTGACACCCACTTAGGCCAAAAGCCTAAGCTTGGGGGGAGGTACACCGACATTGCACTCATCTCCATATCATTTTGCGTCGGTACTTTGTATATTCATGTTTCGTTCTCTTTTTAGTTTTCGTTCTTTCTTTGCTTTTGCTTTCTAAAACACAAAAAGACCAAAAATATTTCTGTTGTTTCTCTTTGGTTTGTTTCTTCTTCTTTTTGCCTTGGTTGGTTTTTCCCTTTTTGCTTTGTTTGAATCATTCGAAAAACCCAAAAAGATTTTGCTTTGCTTGTTTTTCCTCTTTGGTTCTTGTTTTAAAAATCGAAAACACCAAAAATATTTTTTGTTCTTCTTTGGATTTGTGAGTTTGTTGCGGGGTTTAGCAGTCCTCCGTGGGATTTGGTTTCATATTATTATTCAAGCCACACAAGTGAAGAGCAATAATGAGGATTAATGACAACTTGAGGTGTGGTAAGAGGCTGGTAATGAACCCTATTTGTTTTCATTTTTGTACATATACTCGTCATTGTGGGCATGCTTAGTCTGTTCATGTAGGGTGTATGTTATCTTTGGATGCTTAGTAGTTCTTGCTTTCTTATGATTAGTCCCAGCTTGCTAATAGTTTGTAGCATGTCATATGAATGTTTGCTTGCATTACTCTATTCATAACTTGGTATGACACCGTGGTATCCTCCTCTGAATGTTTCATTTGAATTGACTTGGCACGTGCTCACGCATGCATATGACTGAAATAATCACTTAAGCCTCGATGAATTATTTTGCCTTGAGGGTATTGAAACACTTTCATGCCATGATTAGTCTTGTTTTGTTGCAAGCATGATTATGACAACTATTGCTCTCTCGTTTGTCGCTCCCTTACTATTGCTAGCCTTCACTTTCACTGAGTATGTTTTACTCGTGTTCCCAACTCCCTAAAACCAAATATTGCCAAAGCGTCCACCATACCTATCTATTAGCATCATTTGTTATTTCCGTGCATATTCAATATGCCTTGTTTTCTTCCGAATAAAATGTTTGCTTGTTATGAGAAAGTTAGTTAGTAAAGCTCTCACGAACTTGATGGCACACTTTATTTTCTGCACTTAATAAACCTGAACCATTGTGACTGTCCATGAAAGTTATATGCTTGCAAATTATAGGCTAGGGATTAGCAGAACCGTGTTGTCACGAGGAAGGCTTTCGACACCTGTAAATATATACCCAGTTGATACCATGCTCTTTTGTTTGCGGATGTCGTCGGTGTGAAATAAAAGGGGAGCTTGTAAGTCCATGAAGTTATGTATGTGTGTTATAGAAACGCCTCGGCCGCCGGTCTAATCCATGCCATCATGGTGGAAACCTGCAGCGTAACCATAATGATATCTATGAAGCATTCTTCTTATAAAAAAGAGAGAGATAGCTATTGAGAAAAAGAAAAAAAAGAGATTTGAGAAAAGAGGAAAGAGAGAAAAAAGCACCATTTTCCCATGGTAAATAATAAGATTGCTGAGATACTCATTGTCTGCTTGCCTTGTAATTTTGATATGGGTATTCTTCTGTATCATCGGGCAAGGGGTACCCCGTTGGCGGTCACATACTTACGATGACAAGAACTTACCGGTAAAGTTGAGTAGCATGAGGAGCGGCCCTCGTACTCAAGGGACATGGGATTTCTAGTTTATAGTCTGTCAAGCATATAACTCAGATTGGACCTCACTTTCACCTTAACCACATTAAAGATGCTTATGATAGGGGCAATGAGAGCTCAAAGCTAATGAGTACCATACTTTCAGCATTTGGAAGCTTTTCAAACTATTCAAAACCTTTTCATTTCCTTGTTGAGTCTCCACTTATTCTATGAGCACTTCCTTGAGAGCATAGTTGTCATTCTTTGTGCCTGTCCCATTACTTGATTATTTGTGTTATGACTTTGATGCTTGTATCTTTGATATATTTATTTCTAGTCTTCACCTAAACTTCAGAGGTGCCTTGGCATTCATAATCAAAGGCAAGCGAGATACTACTCTATCATACCTTATTATGAGCATTGTAATGTTGCTTATGTTTATGTTTCATGCTACTTATTTTTTTGAGTTGGAATCTCTTCATAGCTTGCAATGCCTATTAAGTAAACTTAGTTGCATACTCTTTATTATGAATTGTCTAAGTAGTTGATCACATGCTGAGAATACATACATCATATGAAGCAAATGTGTTCGTGAAAGTTCTTTTATAGCACTCAGTTTTCAACTGAATTGCTTGAGGACAAGCAATAAACTAAGCTTGGGGGGAGTTGATACGTCCAAAACGTATCTACTTTCCCGAACACTTTTGCTATTGTTTCTTCTCTAAACTTGTGTGATTTGGATGCAACTAACGGGCGACTTGTTTCAGCAGAATTGCCTTGGTGTCTACTTTTTGTGCAGAAAATCAACTATCAGGAAAAATCCCGAAAAATATGCCAAAAATCCTATTTCACCAGAAGACTCCCGGAGCCAGAATACGAGACGGAGGGGGGCTGGGCCAAGGCCATACCACCTGGGTGGGCGGGCTAGCCCAGGCCGTGCCAGGGGGTGGTCTGGCCGCCCAAGACACCCCCTCGGTCTCCTTCTTCACCTATAAGAAGCCTTTTGACCTAAAAACTCTGGGGGGTTTCGACGTTTTTCTAGAAGGAGTTCCGCTCCGCCACCACCACCAGATTCCATGAAAAGACTGAAACTCCGTTCGCACCCCGCCAGACGGCAATTGGAGGATATCATCGCCATCATCATCACCATCGCTTCTCCATCGACCATCCATGTTTCCCCCATTTATGAGTGAGTAATCCCCGTTGTAGGCTATGGGGATGGTAGGGATTGGATGAGATCGTTCATGTAATGGCATCAGATTGTTAGGGCATGGTGCCTAGGATCTTCTATTAGTACTTTAAGACTTTGTTGCGACTTGTTATGCTTAATGCTTGTCACTAGGGCCCGAGTGCCATGATTTCAGATCTGAACATGTTATTGATTCATTATGATAGTATTGTTTATGGTCTTATCTGCAAGTTGTATACACACGTTGTTGTCCGGAACCAAAGGCCCCGGCGATGTAAATCAGGATAACCAGAGTGAATGGCTTTGATGTGAGGATCACATGTGTTCATGGAGTGTTAATGCTTTGCTCCGGTGCTCTATTAAAAGGAGCACCTTAATTGCCAGTAGTTCCCTTGAGGCCCCGTTGCAAACGGGCTGGCAGGACAAAAGATGTTATGCAAGTTCTCATTGCGAGCACGTATGTCTATATATGGAACACATGCCTAGGATTATCTAGTACTTTGATGCTTTATCTTATTTATCTACAAATGCCCTATGTCCTGATTGCTATATGCATTGTCTTGTCCATGCAACGCCCATCCATCCATCCCTATGCCTACCGCGCTCGAATCCTACTGTTTGCTCCAACCATTATTAGTGTCTTTACTTTTACTACTACTGTTACTTTACTATTCCTACTACAAAACTGTTGCTACTGATAAACTGCTGTGAGCAAGATTGTTTCCAGGTGCAGCTGAATTGACAACTCAGTTATTAAGGCTTATAAATATTCTTTGGCTCCCCTTGTGTCGAATCAATAAATTGGGTTTCACTTCCCTCTAAAATACCGCGATACACCCCCTATACTTGTGGGTCATCAGACACCAAGGAGCTTGTGGATGAAGACGAGGACGGGGACGAGGACGACAATGATGACTACGAGTGATCCCTTGGGGCACTAGCATCGCTCTTCTTCCTTTTTGGCGTTTCGATGCCAAAGAGGGAGAAGTAGTTCTATTAGGTCTTCGTGGATTTGCATGGGTCGAGCACAAGCATTTGCACTTTAACTTTTCAGTCTTTTTCTCGCTTGTGCCCATTTAGCATTGAACTTTTATTTGTGATTTGTGTTGTATGAGACTATGTTTGTGTGGCTCTGGATTTATCTTGTGGATTATCCTTATGGATTCATCTATCATATTGGATATATTGGATATCTATATCGAGGGAGGCGCTCATTATGGCTATCATTGAATATTCTTATAATATTTTGAGGACGCATCTATCTCCCCTCCGGTGGTATGAATTTTTCGCGTATGTTTCAATGAAATAGACTTGTACCTTCTTGTGTGTATTTGTAATCAAATGCAAATTTTAGTATGCACACATTTAGGGGGGGGTCTTTTTCATTCATTAAATATTGTTGTCTTGGGAACTATCTTGCAAACCCTAGTATTATCATCTAACACCAAAAAGGGGGAGATTGAAAGAACATTTCATGGTTCCCTGTGTTTTGCGTGTTAGATAACAATACCGTGGAGTTTTATCATGTGTGCTAAGTGTGCAGGGAACAGTTATTGTGTTTGGGGGCCGGATTATCCGCCCCCTCAAGGGCCGAATAATCCGGCCTGACTCACTTGGCAAAGGCAGGCAGGTGTAGCACCCCGATAAAACCACTACTAGAAAATCGCTTGTTGATTTTATTTTTGTGCATCATCATGACCGCATGCTCATGTCATCATGCCACATTGCATTTGAGCATCGTCATGTCATCAGGCATTTATTTGTCTAAAACTATTTTCTAAAAGCCTATCTTTGTTTTCTAAATATTCCCCCGTCTTCATGTCAAATCAAAACCGCGGTCTCTTCTGGATATTTTGGTTGTCTAAAAGATATTTGCAAAAATGTTTAAATAAAAATAAATAAATAAAACTACTTTTTAGCGGGGGAGGCAGCCACCGGCCAGGCCGAAAGGACCCAGCCCACAGCCACCTACCACCCCAAGCAGCCAAACCCTAATCATCTAACCACACCCGCCGCATGCCGCCACCAGCGCCGCACTCGCACGCGACCCCGGCCCCACCTTGCCCCACGCTACCGACAACCGCCCGCCTCGGGATCTCCGCCCGCGTCCGGCCCCACATAATCCCGCTTGTCCCTATCGCCTCGCGATGCGATCCCCTCGTCCTCACTTGGTGCTACCCCGCTCGATCCCGCAGAAACCACCGCTGCTAGGCCCGATTCCACGCCTCCCCTCTGTGTGCAGCGCCACCGCCTAGCTCTCCTCTCCCTACTACCTCTCTCCTCGCGCCGCGCTCGCCAGGCTGCTGTCCCCGAAGCCCCACAGTCGTGTGCCCCATCTCCGATGAGCCCCTACACCTTGCTGCCAGAGCCCCTGCTCTTCCTCCAAGCTCGTCACCGACCCGGCCTCGCCCCTGCTCCAACCACGTGGCCAGGACCTCGCGGCGCCTCCCGTCGCCGACCTGCTTCCGACCCTGCCCTGGTGCTCCCTGTCGCTTCCCCTTCGAGTTGTCATCGCCGTCAGTCCCCTGCGGCGCCCAGCGTCCGTGTCCTCGCCGACATCGCGCTTCACCTAGCCTGGACCTCTCTCCTCGAACCGGCCTTGCCGCGTCTGCTCACGCGAGCACCTACACGTGGTCACTGTCGGAACCTCCACTCCATCCCCGACCCTCTACCGTGGCCCTCTGTTTGCTCGCAGGGAACCTCTTCCAACGGATGCCGGCCTCCGTGGTAGTGAGTTCCTGGCCCTGTTTTGTGGTAGTGTGATGTGTCAGATGCCAGGGCTCCTTTTGATTAACTATGGTACGTCCAGATGCTGTATGTTGGAGATGGTGTGGTATTGAGGCATTGTGAAGAGCGGAAGATGACGATCTTCATACGGCAATGCGAGAATGGTACTGTGTGTCAAGCCTCATCAGTGTCATCGACAAGATCTCCCGAAGGCCCGCACACGGATGTAGACCCGCAGACACCGAGACCCCAAAGACTGATCCCGCCGAACCCGAACCCCCGGTGAACACCAAGTTCGCCGAACCCTAATGTGATCCCCTTTTCGAGACCCCTATTTTTTATAATATGATATTATCACCTGTTGCATATTAAATTGCTCATGCTCGCATACATATTCATTTGTTTGGGGGTATTTAGTCAATTCACCTCATAATTAAATATGGAGCGCATATGCGGGCTATACTTGTATTATATCGCCTCCATTTAAATTTGTGTAGCGAACTGCTGCCATGTTTTGTCTTATTAAGTCAACATTTAAATTGCGGGGTACCTAAACAACAGGAATCTATTAATTAATTGTCGGGACTCTAGTTCCGCTTAATTTTGCCTAGTTGCATCGCATCTTTTCCATGTCATGCACCATACATGCATCATGCTCGGTCTTCTGTCGAAGTATTAAATAGTGCACCCGGTGTTTCTTTTAGTGCTTTGGTTCTTCGTGGATTAGGCCGTTGAGTGGATGCGAGTACCGACAAGTTCTTCGGATAATGTACCTTCAGCAGTGTTTCCTAGGCGAGCAATCTCCCTCTTTCTACCTATTTTGCATTTATAGTCTTTATTTCCTCCTGTTGATCTATTGCTATCCGTGTCACGATGCTTTAGTGTTCTGTACCAGATATATTCCGTGCAGCCTTTATATTGCCTTGGACACCTCCTATTACCTGTTGTTTGGTAGATAGATGGTCTTGCGAGTCGTAGTCGCTTGCTCAGGTGCGATCCCGTGTCGTGAAGTACCACACAGTTGTTGGAATGTTGTCATATGCTTTACGGTGGAGAGGATCATGACTTTAAATACAACTATTAAATTGCTGGGATAACTAATGAAAGAGGCACCGGTGGGCAATATATGCTATTTGGTTCTTTCATGTCCACTTGTGTCCCGTAGGCCCCGAGTACTTGATACATGTTCCTTGATTATTCGCACTATCCACATCCGGGAGACCCTATGGATCCCCCTTAGCCAGAGCTTGATTCATTTCTTATTTCTTGGGGACACAAACTAGTTTGGGGTTTTATTACTATCATGTACCTATGCCATGCTTTACTGCTTTATTTAAGATTGTGCGTGGAGCACCTGTACTGTTTTGGATCGTGCCACGTTTTCGCGGTATCGACAAGCCCAATCACACTTTCGGGTTCCTAGTCGTTTACAGCCGTCGTCACAAACCCTGGGTCCGTTCCGGAGCCGGCCAACTTCGTTGCGGGTAGCTTAGTGGGGTGGCCCCCTGAAATATTTTATGAATCCTGTGATTTCTTTGTCGTGAAAGCCTCGTTGGGTTTTGATTTGGTTTTTCCTAGGTTGATCGTGTGTCTGTTGTTATTTGTGCACCCCTGCAGGGTAAATCTTTCTGAAAGTCGTGTCCGCGGTTATGGATGACTTGGAGCACAGTATCTCGATCATAGACAAGCATAACTAAAGTAGTGCTATAAATTTGACTTAATATGTGACTAGTAATCAGCTTCACTACAATGGAATGGATAATAAAAGTGCCAACAACTGGTGGAACTGGGGTGTATCATGTAATGTTATACCTGCCTAGTAAGTATCACAACTCTAATGGAATGAAATAAAAGTGCCAACAACTGCTGGGTTTGGGATGTTACATGCTAATTGTATCTTACTAGTAAATATTGCAACTACAATTGAATGGTTAACTACAACTGAATGGTTAACTAAAACTGACCACTACTTATGCTATCAGGATGACTCATGGCATCTATATCTGACTAGTAAGTGTTGTAACTATAATGGAATGAATAAAACTGCCAACTGTGTGAGTTTCTTGGTCTGACTTCCTTGTTTGGTCTCGAGGGGGAAATACCAGGATGGGTATGATTGGTGTTAGTATCAGGTTGGTCCCGAATAGGTCTCTCTTATCCCTCTCTAATAGCCGACAGTTGTATCGAGTCTCTATAGGTTGTTTAGTGCATCTTTGTCTTTGCCGCCGATCCACCATACCTATGTAGGCGAGAGTCAGAATCTAGCCTCGCTGTCTTGGCCTCGATCTTGCGCTCCTATTTTTCCTTTGCCCTTTGTCGGCACCCCTTTTGTTTTAGTAGGTTTGAGATCGACGTCGTTAGCAGGGTTACCCTTCCGGCTTGGCCTGGACAGGGTTATGGACGCCATTGGTTATTCTTTAGGGCTCTTAGCCCCATTTGCATCTTGTCCGTAGTCAGACGCTCTATTGTTTTCAGGGTGATTTGGATCTTTGTATATCATATCTGTATTCTTGACTCATGGAGTCGTTGTTGTATACATATGTTTCTGTGGGTTCCATCGTGGACTATTGTGTAATGAAATTACTTTGTTTTCCACCTGCACGAAAGTGCATGGTGGGCGTCCTTGAATTGTTTCTATGCGGATTTGGCGAGAAGCGCTAGAACCTGCATAGGGCCGATTCGAGGGTGTTACAGAGTGGTATCAGAGCTCAGCAGTTACGATACCCCACTGGTTCAGCCTATAGGATAACCTAGCTAACTGACAATGTAGAGTTTCAAACCTATTTTACAAAATCGGTTGGATAGATCTGATTAGGTCTAATTTTACTCCTTACCCCTATGCTATTCTCCTCTTACCTCTGCGTGTTTTGAATCTGCTCTTTTATATTTTCATCGAGTCCAGGATTTCTCGTGGTTGGGTTTCCGTCGTACCTACAGGGTTTTGCTTCCTCCCTTTTACAACAGTGGAGCTACAATCATCAATCTGCATCTCGTTTGTTGTACCCTTCCTCCAATCTTTTTGGTCCTTAAACTCTCTATCTGTATCTACACCTTTACGGATATATGTATTGTTGAAAAACATTATGAGAAGGATGAGCATTGGTGAAGTTGGAGTATACCTTGAGCATGTGTTGTTCATGCCAATGGAACCATCACGAAACCTAATCATTATGTATTTTCATACAATTTCTTTTTATATCTTCTGGTGGTTTACAACGCGACGACATCATCTACGCTAGATCCTATGAAGAGACTACATCACTCCTTTGTTCTCTGGACATCGCTTGTGAAGATCTTCAGTCTGAATTTTGAGAGTTGGTTGCATGATTCTTTTGTTCATGTACAGAGGAATGCTTTGAGTGTGGGATGGAGTCGCGACCATACCACTACTCTTATCATTCGCTTTTGTATATTGAATAGTAGATCAATGTGATTTTACTCCTCCACGGAAGTTCGAGGTGGCCTTACCTTTCGAGACCTCAACCTTCGGCTTTGTTTCTTCGGTGTGTTCTCTGGACGGACGCGAGTAGCGATCCCTTGTTGTTGGTGTCGCCGATTTCAAGATGGAGCAAGAATCCTTGTTAGTGGTGTCGTGAGGATCTACACGAAGCGCGAAGAATCCGACCATCAGCCTTCTCCCCCGTACCATGAGGCGGATCTCGAGGGCGAGATCCATTGTTAGTGGTGTCGAATTGTAGCACCTCGATAAAACCACTACTAGAAAATTGCTTGTTGATTTTATTTTTGTGCATCATCAGATTGCTATGTCATCATGACACATTGCATTTGAGCATCATCATGTCATCAGGCATTTATTTGTCTAAAACTATTTTCTAAAAGCCTATCTTTGTTTTCTAAATATTCCCCCGTCTTCATGTCAAATCAAAACTGCGGTCTCTTCCGGATATTTTGGTTGTCTAAAAGATATTTGCAAAAATGTTTAAATAAAAATAGTCTTGATGACCCACCAGTATAGGGGGTGTATTGCAGTATTTTTGAGGGAAGTGAAACCCAATTTATTGATTCGACACAAGGGGAGCCAAAGAATATTTATAAGCCTTAACAACTGAGTTGTCAATTCAGCTGCACCTGGAAACAATCTTGCTCTCACAGATTTATCAAGTAACAGCTTTGTAGTAGGAATAGCAAAGCAACAGATGAGTAAAGTAAAGACATAGTAACAATAACGATGTAATTGGGATTCGAGTGCGGTAGGCATAGGGATGGATGGACAGGCGTTGCATGGACAAGACAATTCACATAGCAATCAGAATATAGGGCAATTGCAGATAAATAAGATAAAGCATCCAAGTACTAGATAATCCTAGGCATGTGTTCTATATAGTCATACGTGATCGCAATGAGAACTTGCACACCATCTTTTGTCCTGCCAGCCCGTTTGCAGCGGGGCCTCAAGGAAACTACTAGCAATTAAGGTGCTCCTTTTAATAGAGCACCGGAGCAAAGCATTAACACTCCGTGAACACATGTGATCCTCACATCAAAGCCATTCCCTCCGGTTATCCCGATTTTTGTCACTTCGGGGCCATTGGTTCCGGACAACAACGTGTGTATACAACTTGCAGGTAAGATCATAAACAATACTATCATAATGAATCAATAACATGTTCAGATCTGAAATCATGGCACTTGGGCCCTAGTGACAAGCATTAAGCATAACAAGTCGCAACAAAGTCATAAAGCACTAATAAAAGATACTAGGCACCATGCCCTAACAATCTGATGCCATTACATGAATAATCTCATCCAATCCCTACCATCCCCATGGCCTACAACGGGCAATTACTGACTCATAGATGGGGGAAACATGGATGGTCGATGGAGAGGCGATGGTGATGATGATGGCGATGATCTCCTCCAATTCCCCGTCTCGGCAGGGTGCCAGAACGGAGTTTCTGGTGTTGTTTCGTGGAATCTGGTGGTGGCGGCAGAGCGGAACTCCTTCTGGAAAAACTTCGAACCCCTCTGAGTTTTTAGCTCAGAAGGCATCTTATAGGCGAAGAGGGAGACCGAGGGGTGTGCAGGGCACAGACCACCCTGGCGTGGCTGCACCTAACTGCGCGGCCGTGGTGTGGCTGGGCCCGACCCCTCGTCTCATATTCTAGCTCCGGGAGTCTTCTGGTGAAATAAGATTTTTGGCTTTCGTCCTGTCCAATTCCGAGAATATTCATCTTCTGACTTTCCTGGAACCAAAAAAGCAGAAAACAGGCAGCTGGCACTGTGGCTCTTGTTAATAGGTTAGTCCAAGAAATCATATGAAAAGTACTCCAAAGTGTGGACAAAACACAAGAAAGTAGATAAAACCCAGCATGGAACATCAAAAATTATAGATACATTTGCAATGTATCAACATCCCCAAGCTTAACTCCTGCTCGCCTCGAGTAGGTAAGTGATAAAAAAGAAAGAATAATTTTTTATGTGACATGCACCATCATAAACTTGATCAAAGTATTTGTAAAACATTCAAAGTTGGGATCATAGTACTTCAATCATAATATGAAAGACAAAGTTCTAGCAATAAGACAAAGAAACTATGTTGCAACATGAAAAGGCACAAACAAAAGATTCATGAATAACAATGCTTTGCAAGACGTTTGTTTGTTTCACATAAAGAAAACATAGCATAATAGTATTCAGCTTGTCCCTCATAGAGTAGAAAATATAAATGCATAGGACACCTTCAAAGTTTATAAGAGTGACTAGATACAAATAGTTTAAAACATGCAATATCAAGGTATGCATCAATCAACAAGTCTTGGGACAATGCACATAGAACTAAGAATGGCCACTATGCTCTCAAAGTAAGTGCATAAAGGTAGAAGGTGGAGCCTCAATATATATAGTGGAAGAAAGGCCTTCCTAGAAGGAAGTAGGGATTCAAGTCTCATAAAGAGCTTCCAAAAATTATGGTACTTATAGCTTTCAGCTCTCATTGCCCCTATCATAAGCATATTGAAGTGATTTAACGTTAAAGTGAACAAACTATGGTGTACAAGCTTGACGAAGTATAAGTTAGAAATCTCATGTCCCTTGAATACGAGGGCCGCTCCTCATGCTACTCAAGTTTAGTCACCGGAAAGTTCTTGTCGTTGTAAGTACATGTGTATCATAGATAACCGCCAACGGGGTACCCCTTGCCCGATGATACAGAAGAATCCCCATATCAAAATGACAAGGCAAGCAGACAACGAGCATCTCAGCAATCTTCTTATTTACCATGGGAATATGGTGCTTTTTTCTCTATTTCCTCTTTTCATAATCTCTTTTTTTCTCAATATAGGACTCTTTTTTATAAGAATAATGCTTCATAGACAGTTCATTATGGTTACGCTGCAGGTTTCCACCATGTCAGCATGGATTAGACCAGCGGCCCAGGCGTTTCTCTAACACATATACATAACTCCATGGACTTACAAGCTCCCCTTTCATTTCACCATTGACATCCATAGAGAAAAGAGCATGATATCAACTAGGTACAAAGTACCAGTGCAATGTTGAAAGCATTCCCCATGACAGCATGGTTCTGCTAATCCCCAACAAATAAGTGCAAGCATATACAACATAGACGACATAATGGTTCAAGTTTATTAAGGGCAAGAAAAGTAAAGTGTGCCATCAAGTTCGTGAGAGCTTTAATCACTAGTTTTCTCATAACAAGTTTAATTTGGAAGGTAAACAAAAACATGAATATACTTGGAATAGCATAAGCTAGTAGGTAGGTATGGTGGACTCTTTGGAATAACTTGGTTTAAGGAGTTGGATGCATGAGTGGAACTCATACTTGGTTGTGGAGGCTAGCAAAAGACCGGGACAAACTAAGAGAGCAATAATGGCCATAATCATGCAGAGCGACAAAACATCATTGATCAAAGCATAAAGTGATACTACAAGTTGAAAACTAAAGGATCATAAAGGCTATGGTGACTTGGGATAGTCATAACATGGTGTGAGCATGTGCCAAGTCAACCCAAATAAAGCATCAAAGGAGAAGATCACTATACTATGCTTTAATATGCTAAAACAACGCATGATTCATCCAAGGCACATTAAGAAATCTCAATTGTTTATAATAAGTCATGCTACAACAAACAATACTAAGCATAAAGCCAAAACAATATCAAGCATGGCATGACAAAGCATAGGCCATAGTCAAAAACAAGCTCTCTTTACCACTTAATCATGAACTTTCCTACTCTTTTCCAAACCAAACCAAACTATTTGCAAACCAATGTATAAAAGAGGGGGTCCAACCAATTTATTCATCAAACTAAGAAAACCAAGAAAACTAAAAACCAAAAAAAAAATGAAAACAAAGACGAAGACGCTCCAAAAACAACACAACTGTGCATGAAACAATAAAATTGAAGTGTTTGGAAGAAACCTGGATTTTTTATTGATGAAGAGGGTGGTGCCTTGGGCATCCCCAAGCTTTGACACTTGTACTTCTTGGATATTTCTTGGGGTGACACGCATGGCATACCCAAGATTGAGCTTTAGTCCATCCTTCATCTCATTACTCATTCCTTCCATACACCTGAAATTTTTCCTTCATACAAAACTTCACACAATCTTTATTAGCAACATTAGTGCACTCAAGATAATAGGTCTTAAGGTTCATTTCTAACACCAATAAACTTCCATTAGAACACTAGTTACTGAAGCACTTCCCTCAAAAATCTCAATTCCCCAAAAGAACTCAAAAAGGAACCAACAAGAAGCAAATGCAGAAAATGGCAGAAATCTGTCAAAACAGACCAGCAGGTAAAGACAAATTTTTTCGAAGACCTTATATTGCTCAAATCAAAAAGTGTTGAACTAACGAAAGTTAGATAACAACCTGGGGCAGAAGAACAAAAATTTACGCCTCAAAAATACGTTCAGATATTTTACACGATTTTTTACGGTGAAGGACAGAAATCTATTTCGGGACAGCAACTTTCCCAATCATTACTTCTCTCTCATTAGAGGTTACTCTTGCCACAAAAAGCAAATAAAAAGGATAATGAGCGGTTATTACTGAAGTAATAACTTCCAAGACTCATCTAAAACTTTTGGGTTATCTCCCAATAAGTACTTTTCTTTAACGCCTTTAAGATAGGCATAAGCAAAAACTAAAATGGATAGAATAGAAGTAAGCAGAGATAATCATGGTGAAAACATTGTTTTGTTCAATGAAATCCTTTTGTTAACAAGGTTGATCAGGTTTTGTTACCAAAAAAATTTCATATGAGACAAAACTTTGTATTCCACTAATGATTATGTTACCTCAACCTTGATAGCAATGGTCCCAATGATAATAGTTTCAAATTTTTCTCTTGGTATGGGACAATATATTTCTCCAACTTGAATGCCCACAATATGTTCAATTGAATTCAAACCATAAGTCCTTTCAATCTTCTTGGAGAAATAGACAGTGTGTTCCTTGTCATTAACATTGAAAGTTACCTTTCCTTGATTACAATTAATAACAGCTCCTGCAGTATTAAGAAAAGGTCTCCCAAGAATAATGGACATATTATCATCTTCAGGCATTTCAAGCACAACAAAATCAGTTAATATCAAGCAATTATGAGCCACTTGAACAGGTACATCCTCACATATACCAACAGGAATAGTGGTAGATTTATCAGCCATTTGCAAAGATATATCAGTTGGTATTAAATTTTCTAGTTGAAGCCTCTTATAGAGAGAAAAAGGCATAACACTAACTCCAGCTCCAAAATCACACAAAGCAGTTCTAACATAACTATTTTTAATAGAGCAAGGGATAGTTGGAATCCCTGGGTCTCCAAGCTTCTTAGGAACCTTACCATTGAAGGAAGAATTAGCAAGCAAAGTAGAAATTTCTTCATTTGGGATCTTCCTTTTATTCGAGACAATATCCTTCATATACTTTGAGTAAGGAGGCAATTTAATAGCATCAGTCAAAGGAATTTGCAGGAATAAAGGTTTCATCCACTCACAAAACTTATTATAGTGTTCATCTTCCTTTGACTTGTGTTTCTTATCAGGGAAAGACATAGGTTTTTGGACCCAAGGTTCTCTTTCACTACCATGTTTTGTAGCAATAAAATCTTCTTTAGTGTATTTAGTATTCTTAGTGTGCTTTTCAGGTTCTTCTTCAACTTTTTTTTCATTAGGAACTTCATTTTCTTCATTACCACTTTCAGTTTCAGCATCAGAGATAGATATACTATTAGGATCTATAGTAGGTTTAGAGGGTTCTACAACAGTTTTATGTTCCTTTTTCCTTTTCTTACGAGTAGAGCCACTATTTTCAGCTTGTTGAGAATCCTGCTCAACTCTTTTGGGATGCCCCTCAGGATATAGAGGATCCTGGGTAGCAGCACCACTTCTAGTTCTAATTTCATAAGCATGTTTTTCTTTAGCAGCATTAACTAGCAAGTCTTTTTGCACTTTAACGAGTTGATCTATTTGAGTTTGAACCATTTGAAAGTGTTTAACAATAGAGGTTCTTTCGACAATATCTTTCAACTCAACAATAGCTCTAGTGTTTTCCATTAGATGATTTTGCACCCTTTTATTAAAATTATCTTGCTTAACAATAAAGATATCAAATTCTTCTAAGCATTGATCAGGAGGTTTAGTGTTAGGGATATCACCTTCATCAAAGTGTTGGAGAGAGTGTACCTCAATAGTGTATGAGTAGGGAATAGGCTTACATAATTCTTCTATAGGAGGTAAATTCTTGACATCTGCAGCTTTAATTCCCTTCTCCTTAAGACATTTCTTAGCTTCCTCCATCACTTCATCATTTAATTCAATAACTCCCCTCTTCTTTGATGTTGGAATAGGCACCGGAATAGTAGGTTCAGGTACAATTACTTCAGGTATAGCTTGTTTAGGAGGAGTCCAATCTTCATAGTTCTTACTTATTTTAGCCATTAATTCCTCAGCTTCCTTAGGAGTCCTGTTCCTGAAAACACAATCAGCACAACTATCTAGGTATGTCCTAGATTCTTCAGTTAGTCCATTATAAAATATATCAAGAAGCTCATTCTTAGGTAATGGACTTCTAGCTTGTGCATGAATCAAAGCACAAAACCTTGCCCAATATTCAGGCAATACCTCTTTTTCTCCCTGTTTAAAATCAAAAAGTTCCTGCAAAATAGCATGTCTAGCACTAGGAGGAAAATATTTCTGCAGGAAAGTACTAATTAACCAATCAGGGCTATCAATAGATCCAGGAGGCAAATTACTAAACCAAGTTCTATCTTCTCCTTTCGGTGAAAAGGGGAAAATCTTAGCAACAAAGTAAGTATGCATCTTAATATCATCAGAAAACAAGCCACTCATGGTAGAAAGTTCATTCATGTGTGCTACCGCACTTTCATTCTTAGTCCCACAAAAAGGTTCTTTCTCGACAATAGCTATGTAAGATAGATCGAGAGAGAAGTCATAATCTTCATCTATAATGTTTATAGGAGAAGCAGCAAACTTAGCAACAGGAGACAATTTGGGTCTAATAGTACGCCTCTCAAAGAGACTCTTAGCAGCGCTCCTATCATGGGTGTTTTTACATTCTTTAATAAATTCATCGGTCATCTCAACATAACCATATTCAATATCATAACTCTCACTAGACTCAGGTGAACTAACAGGTGTGGTAGTGTCTTCATTAGGAGTTTCGGTATTTCCAGCTATAGTTCTAGCAATCGTAGCACCTAGGAAAGGACCTAATGAACCACTCTTATCAAGCACAGTAGAAGCGACATCATAAGCATCAGAAGTTTCAGATTCAGCAGTAGTAGAAGTGTGTGTAGCATGTGTATGTGGTGGTGTAACGAGCTTACTTATAACAGATGGTGAATCAAGAGCAGCGGAGGTGTTCAAAACTGTACCTCTTCTTGTAGTGGATGGTAAAATAGGAACCTTGCCATCACGAGACTTAGCCATGATGGATGGATAACAGCGAACAACAGAGAATCCAAGTGAACTTAATAAATAAAGCTATGCTCCCCGGCAACAGCGCCAGAAAATAGTCTTGATGGCCCACAAGTATAGGGGGTGTATCGCAGTATTTTCGAGGGAAGTGAAACCCAATTTATTGATTCGACACAAGGGGAGCCAAAGAATATTTATAAGCCTTAACAACTGAGTTGTCAATTCAGCTGCACCTGGAAACAATCTTGCTCACATCAGTTTATCAGTAGCAACAGTTTTGTAGTAGGAATAGCAAAGCAACAACAGTAGTAAAGTAAAGACAGCAGTAACAATAACAGTAAACAGTGGGATTCGAGTGCGGTAGGCATAGGGATGGATGGACGGGCGTTGCATGGACAAGAAAATTCACATAGCAATCAGAACATAGGGCAATTGCAGATAAATAAGATAAAGCATCCAAGTACTAGATAATCCTAGGCATGTGTTCCATATATAGTCATACGTGCTCGCAATGAGAACTTGCACAACATCTTTTGTCCTGCCAGCCCGTTTGCAGTGGGGCCTCAAGGGAACTACTGGCAATTAAGGTGCTCCTTTTAATAGAGCACCGGAGCAAAGCATTAACACTCCATGAACACATGTGATCCTCACATCAAAGCCATTCCCTCCGGTTATCCTGATTTCTGTCACTTCGAGGCCATTGGTTCTGGACAACAACGTGTGTATACAACTTGTAGGTAAGACCATAAACAATACTATCATAATGAATCAATAACATGTTTAGATCTGAAATCATGGCACTCGGGCTCTAGTGACAAGCATTAAGCATAACAAGTCGCAACAAAGTCATAAACCACTAATAAAAGATACTAGGCACCATGCCCTAACAATCTGATGCCATTACATGAACGATCTCATCCAATCCCTACCATTCCCATGGCCTACAGCGGGGAATTACTCACTCATAGATGGGGGAAACATGGATGGTCGATGGAGAAGCGATGGTGATGATGATGGCGATGATCTCCTCCAATTCCCCATCCCGGCAGGGTGCCAGAACAGAGTTTCTGGTGTTGTTTCGTAGAATCTGGTGGTGGCAGCGGAGTGGAACTCCTTCTAGAAAAACATCGAACCCCCTGAGTTTTTAGGTCAGAAGGCATCTTATAGGCGAAGAGGGAGACTGAGGGGTGTTTGGGGTGGCCAGACCACCCCCTGGCACGGCCAGGCCCAACCCGCGCGGCCAGGTGGTGTGGCTGGGCCCCAGCCCCACTCTGTCTCATATTCTGGCTCCGGGAGTCTTCTGGTGAAATAGGATTTTTGGCTTTCGTCCCGTCCAATTCCGAGAATATTCATTTTCTGACTTTCCTGGAACCAAAAACATCAGAAAATAGGCAACTAGCACTGTGGGTCTTGTTAATAGGTTAGTCCAAGAAATCATATGAAAAGTACTCCAAAGTGTGGACAAAACACAAGAAAGTAGATAAAACCCAGCATGGAACATCAAAAATTATAGATACATTTGCAATGTATCAGGCTGCCATGCAAAGATATCTTGATTTGGTTGGAGGAACTCGACGAGCGTGCTTTCCTATGCGCTATCTAAACCTACACCTATTTGGGTCACCTTGGAGGGGTCATCATTCTTCAACGACATCGTCTTCGTCTCTTCTAATGCCTTGAACTCTGGAGTCGGCTTTGTTACCTCCTTCTTCATCGTGGGCATCTCGGACAGGTCGATGGTCTTCTTAATCTCCTAGTACTCCTAGGCGTGCAGTACAGCTTCGACAAAGGCGGCATTTCCATCCTTGCATTCTCGTGCTTTCTTCGGGTCTCCCCTGATGGTGATCACGCCCTTCGGACCTGGAATTTTCATCATATTGTAAATGTAACACGGATGAGCTATGAAAGCCCAGTAAGCTGGACGTCCGAATATAGCATGGTATGCGCTCTTGAATGGGACCACTTCGAAGGAAAGTGCTTCCGTCCGGTAATTCTTTAGAGTTCCAAAAGTAACATCCAAAGTGATCTCTCCCAGGGAATTTGCTTGTCTTCCTGGGACAACTCAATGAAAGATCACAGAGCTGTGATTCAGCTGAGTTTCCAAGATCCTGATCTGACACAACGTTTTGATGTAGAGGATGTTGATGCTGCTATGAGACTCTTGGAGAAACCATAGCCGTCAATAAGGGGATTGACGACCAAGGCATATTTTCCTTGCCTGTGCAGCTTAGGCGGATGATCAGCACGGTCAAAGGTGATTGTCACTTCCAACCAGTCCAAGAATTGAGGGACAGCCGGAACAGTTGCATTGAGCTCTTGCAAAACTGCCTTCTTGACCTTAGATGGTTGAGACCCAAGGAAAGTGACATAAGTTTCTTTCTTTGTTGGGAAGTTCTTCTTTCCATCCGAATTGGGATTTGAAGGGTCAGCTTCCTCCATGTCGGAATCTTCCTTGGTCTCCTTTTCTTTTTGAGGATTCTTCTTTCCCTTCTTCCGATTAGCCCTATAGCTAGCAGAATCGTCTTTTTTGATGTCGTCAGTGAAACGACACTCAGCATTTGTGTGGGACGAGCCCCCGTTGGCATCTAAGTGATTCACACACGGGTTGTTGGCAATCTCGGCCCAAGAGTAGGTTTTGCCAGATTACTGGTCTCCTCTACCCTGGACTCTTGATGTCCCCCAACCGCGCCCGCGGCCGCCTCCGCGCCCTCCTCGTCCTCCTGACCCGAAATTAGCAGTGACAACTGCGGTTTCTGCGTTGGGTTTTTCTTCTGAGGTATTCTTGCGCTTCTGAGCTTGTAGCTTCGGCTGTTTTGCCGAATGTGGTACCATCAGGATGTTTCGTAGTCCTTTTGCGTTGTCATCGACATCTGCATATTTGCTTGTCGTTTCTATCATCTCTCCCAGATCAGTGACCTTGTCACACTTCAAGCGGTGACATAGTAAACCAATTGGGAGTCCTACAATGAAATCTTCAATCGCAGTTTGATCATTTACCCCTTCACAGGAGTTCTTGGTGTCGATCCATCATCCGAGATAATCTCGGCAAGTTTCTCCAGCTTTTTGGGTGCAACGCTGTAGGTCTCCTACCATACAGGGTCTCTGATATGTGCCTTCGAAATTCCGAAAGAACGCGTTTTGCATGTCATACCAGTTGTGGATGGTGTTTTCCGAAAGTTCATTAAGCCATGGTCGTGCCGTCTTCCGCAACATAAGTGGGATATACCGGGTCATGACCAAGCTATTTCCCGCTTTGGTGGTGCAGCAAGCCTGGAAAAAAGCCTGGAGCCAAATATCTGGCCGGGCCACTCCATCGTAGGCTTGGATGTGTCTTGAGATAGCAAATCCTTCCAGGAAGTGTGTTTGTCGAATCCGTGGTCTCAAACACTATGGACCCACGTAGATATCATCGTTCTCGTAGCACTGCGCCTCTATGTTAGAGTTGATCCGGTGTCTCATGTCACTTGGTGATAGGGAACACCGTCTTGGTTGTTGGCTGTGACCGGTGCCTTGGAGCTGGACTTCTGCTTCTGCCACCACCTCCTCCACCACGACGCCCTCCTTCTCCTCCTTGAGAGCCATTGTGATGGCTACTTGGTGGAGAGGGTGGTGCAGGTGGGTTGTTTTCGGCTGATCGCCAGCCTCCATCCGGAGTGTCATTATTCCAGTTCCGGGGAGGATCTTCATTAGACGAGCCCCTGCCAGCTTGACTCAGCACGGTGTCCGTCGTTCCTTTGTCCGTCATTCCCCCCACCGTGGTGGGGTTCAGCCGGACGACTTGTATGTCTAGGAGGTGGCATCCTTTGTCGGTCCTCCTCCCGACATTGCTCTTTGTCTTCTTCCCTACGATTGTTCGAATCTCGTCGGGGAGGGTGTTTCGGAACCAATGCCGCAACCGCGTCTCGCTCTGCAGCTGGAGAAACATTGCTCCAGTCATGTGTGGTTATGTGTCGTTGCCCTGAAGATCCGGTTCTTGAGTAGTTATCTTCCCAACGGTCGAAACGGTGATGTTGTTTCGGGACCCATTGGGGCCTAATGTCATTCCAGGCCGGATATGTGCGACATTGGTCGGATTGAGAGACCATTTTTCCATTTCCGGATTTCGCGACGTTCTGTTGCTCCAGACCCTTGGTGAGCAGCTTCACGCCCAACCGAACTTGATCTGGGTTTGGATTGTTTGCCAAGATAACTCAAGCTACCGCAGTATTTTCCACTAGCGTACCATACACCAGATCTCCCTTGCTATCTAGCCGAGGTTCTCCTTTGACGGCGTAATCTCCCTCAAAGAGGGTTTTGTGGACTTCCGGATTTCTGTTAGCCCCGTATAGGGCCGTTCCGGGTCTTCTGATGCTGCAGGCAGTTGAACTGCCCCGCAGATGCAATGCGCTTCTTTTCTTCCATAAGGTTGTTAGCCTCATCCATGAGTACTTGACGAAGCGCTTCTAGGGTTTGATCCCTTTCTTCCAATTCTGCAGGTGTAAGCTCTGCAACTGTAGGGATAAGCATAGTTAACGCAACATTGATGAGTTTACAGGCACTAGCGGTAACCACGTATCCATCCACCGGAGTTTCCTTTTGCTCGTTTGGGATTAGAGCTCCATCCGAGTCTTCTTCATATTCTTCGGTAACCACTTCCTCTGGTGGAGGATTTTTCCCTGTAGTCTTGTTCTTATTGTTCCTCTTCTTTGCTTTCTTGGCAGCGCCGATAGCAAAGACGGTTTGGGTCCATTTCTCGGAGTCAAGCTCTGATCGGTACTTTTGGACATCTGGACATCAGGATTGTCTCCGAGATCCATGTCATCCTATGTTTGGGAGAGTTTTCTCTGGATCCTTTATCCATGGCTTCTCCTTCTTTTGCAGCTTTGGAGTTGAACTCCTTTTCATATTCCGCGGAGGACTTTCAGAAATCCGCTGACGTCATGGAATCATCCGAAGATGCCGATAAGTCGGTGTTTGTTCCGATCGTCTCTAGCACCGAGTCTTTATTGTCTCCAGCATCGGTAGAGCTGGATCCGGATACAACATATCTGACAAAGTGCGATGCATGTATCCTGAGGTAGTTGCGGCTTTCCTCGTGGGCTTCCTCGAAACGCCTGATGGTCTCGAGAACCTCATCCACGCTTGCGCCTTGTAGCATAATGTGCCTCAACGTGTGCCTCAGGAAGGGTTGATCTGTTCTGGCATTGGCAGAGCCGAAACCAAAGTTGTTATCTTACTCCTCCTGGATTTCGACCTCGACGGGCAGATCAATCTGGGATTCAGCCTCGCTAGGAAGATCCACTCCAGATTCGAATTGTACCGCAAGATTTGCTTTAGGATTAGCTTTCTCCACTATCTCCGCAATAGGTGCAGGCTGGGTGGGATTAGGGTTTTCCAAGATGTGAAACTCTACCGCCTCCGCAGACAAAGTGGACCCGGAAGCTTCCTCTGCCTCTATCATCACCGCTGGGGTGGGTGGGGCAGGTTTAGTGAAACCGATGTAAACATCGATCTCACCAAAGGACATGATGGTGTAGGCGGTCATAGCCTCCCTAGCCGGAATCTAGGTATCATCGAGAACAATGAGAGGGATGTCGCTGGCATAGAGGACGCGACCGACGGTGATGGTCTTGCCGATTCCGATTCTTGCAGATTCCGCTCGAAACGTAGATCTAAAGCTCACTTGTCCCACGGTGGGTGCCAAATATCGTTGAATTGATGACAAGTACGCCATGAGGGGGTCCTCGAGGCATGTGGAAGAGAGGGGTGTGAGACGTACGGTGTTTCGGGACGGTGATCACACAAGTTTACCCAGGTTCGAATCCGCCGGCTTTGGACGGATCCTACTCCTACTAGCAATCCAGTAATATGGCAGAGCCGGAATATGGGTTACAAGGGTTTCGCCTGTGCGAGTTGAGATTGTAGACTATTGTGAGGTGCCCAAATTCTTACCCTAGGATGACTTATATAGATATCCGTCCTAGGGTTTTCAGGAGAGACCTATCCGGCTACAACTAAGAGTCAGTTATAGAGTACATCTTGAACTACAAGTAACATAATAGGCCTATGTCGGTAAGTCTTCTCGGCCTTCCCGTAGCCGGACTGGACTTCATCTCTTCTCCCTGACTGGGCCGCCCGTGAAGCAAAGCTCTAACCTGAAGTGGGCCACCCTGGTCAGTGAGGCACAGTGAGGATACCCGAAAAGTATATCCCCAACAAATACCGATATGTAGATGCATAGATTATCAATCTTCCGAAAACCAATGTAGAGAAGGGAGGTGTGACAGAGTCACGAGTTTAGATGCGAGACTCATGCGGAGTACCACTACAAGGAATGTGCTAACTGGTCACCCCAAATATTGGTCATAGAAATGTCATATAATTCATCTATGACCTTTCTATGACCAAAAACAGTAGGTCACATAGCGATGGTCACTATAGACAGCTAATGGCCTTTTTTAAAATTGGTCATGGACTACTATGACCAAAATAGATGGTCATAGTGTCCATGACCAAAATTTTGGTCATGGCATCCTGACATATCCACGTAAGCCAATCCGACATGGAATTTGACGTGGCAGCAAATTCAGCCTAGTCTAGTTTAGTGCTTTACATGGGATAAACCCTACAATTCTAACCTTTTGGTTTTTGAGCCTAACTTCTACTGTCCAGTTATTTCATGGGCCAAGCCTGTATATTTTTAATGTCTAGCATGCCTATCTAGCATTTGGTTCAGCCTCTAGCATGCCTATCTAGCATTTGGTTCAGCCCAACATTTTCGTTTTTTAATTTTATTTCACAAGAGGTCCCACGTGTCAGATGGGTCCTACCTGTCAGTACCAGTTTCGAAAAATGGGTCCTACCTGTCATTACCAGTTTCATACTGGCTCCACATATCAGGTATAAATTCTACACAGGTCACACTAGTTAACATTTCATACAGGACCCACTCGCAAGATTCAATTTCTCACGGATACATTGTTAGGTTTTATTTCCCATGATTTGACTATAAACAAATAATTGTTCAATTTTTATCAAAATTATTTGGATAACAATAGTACATTACAAAACCATACATTATTAGCCATTCAAACTTAATACTATAACCAAAATGGACAAGTTCAATAAATGTTGTCATTCAGCTTAATACTATAACCAAGTTCAGCTTCACGGAGCTTCAGCCATGTGGTCGATTTCAGTTGAATATGTTGTCGGCGTTGCTGCAGCGCTTCATTCATGCCATCTTCTGTCTACTCTACAAAACATTCAAAAGATGGAACATATTATATTAGCCAAGGAATAAATAATCAATCACTAATGTTAATATTATGTATGTTTGGGAAGCATTTCATTTTGGAAGACCCCCATCCACGAGATCTTACTCATATGCTTGATATTGAAAACATGATATAATATTATTTGAAAAGCATGATGCATTCTGAATCAAATAAAGTTTCACGTGTATTTTGGATTTTATGTTCACACAAGTGTGACATGCAACTCATTGTGCTTATTTCTAAGGTATGAACTGTTCATGGAATTACATGAGACAACTAAATAAGCTTTTATATAGGAATAATTTATACAATATGTTGACATAAATTACAGTGGTGAGACTGCTAGTAAGAATCAGAGCAGGCACGATATTTGGTTCTCCATGGGGTTAGATAATTTATCATTGGCGTTAGAACAAGTAATCCAATATTCACATGTAAAGAACTCATGCACAAGTTCTTCTCTGCACTAACTAAATTGCAAGAAATCCATATACCCTTGAATATAAGGTGCCCCATCAGATTGCAAGTACATAGCAAACCAAGAAGCTTCGGCAACATTGATGATAGAGAAATACAGAGCAGCGGAGCACAATCTTATTACCTTTAGGCTGGTGAAACCTCCACCTCAGGCATCTTACTGCAGGGACATTGTAGATACCTTGAGGCTGCTGTCACCGCCACCTCTTGCCGGCGTCGGTGAGGAAGTCCTAGCCGGAGGGGATCTTGTACTTGGCTACCTTCACCAGATCCCAACACACTGTACACAACAACCGCTACACCAATCCTGTAGTATCAGGTTACAATCTGCCAATTGAAGTTGATTCTCGGTTTTATTGGAAGAGAACCTGATACTTGGAATGTAAGAGAATACACAAAAGGTGTTGGTGAATATCTTAAACATCTTCTATTTAAAACTAACTTCTGGATATACAATGCATGCAAATGTGCAAAATATGACCAACTAGTGCACTCGTAAACATGGGATGATTTGAGTACTATTAATCCTGAAAAAACTAAATGATGAATCTCAGCAAATAGCCAAAATTGGGAGAACATTTTAATTTAATTAAGATAAAGATGACAGTAGAAATTAAATAAAAGGTTTCTGCATATTTATCCCTAGAGCCTTACACACACATTAGGCCATATAAATACCACAGTTATCTCGTACACCACGCTGCACCAAACAGGCAAATACACACACGCACTGTTGGTTTCATCCAACACAAAAAGGTAATACGTATAAGGGGGATTCATGTTAGAATCTAGATGCATGATAGGAAGCTCATCTTATTCAAAATTTCATGTCAGATCAACATTGTCATATCAATGTTTAGTTTCAAACACTTATGAATGTATAATATTTCAGCAAGCTATAATATTTACAATAGTAAAAAATACACTGCTAATCAATAATCGTCGGCACACAACCAAATCAAGGAATTACTGCTTCGATTCTAGTTCTAGGTAAGCGTAGCAAATAACAATAAAAGAATCATAGTTTTAGCACAAGGATCATAGCACTTAACTATGGGATGTCACATGAACCAACAACAAAGTCACAAAACTTCCTGTAAAAGACACAAGTTACAGAAACAAATCACTGCTGCATATCATCCAACGAAAGCATTCTGTCAATAGGAAACAAGTTGTTGCTAATTATCCACAATCAACACATATCAAAATTAGCCTCAATCAACACACATCCAAATTGAGGGATCACTAAATCGATCGTGATTCTAGTTCCAGATAACCGCAATAGCTTCCAACGGTGAGTATTTTAGCTTAAAGAAAAACTACTAACAGTACTGCAAGGATCATAGTTTCGGTTTGCATTTGACAATACTTGGACCATAGGTAGTGTACATACGAGGAATTGAACTAATGTAGAATCACGACTCCATGAATTCGAAGCCAAGGTCGGTCCATCGTCTCTAACTGGCCTAGGAGAGATCGATCAATACTTACATTCGGCAAACGCGAGGCGTGGCGATGACAGGGCCAATCAACACCTAAGGAGCAAGGAACGGCAGGGAGATGGTGAAATAACTAACCGCAGCTTGCTTCCGATCCATCGCCCGGCGTTGATCCCGGAGCTGCTGGCACGACGTCGTGGAAGGGGATCTGGCGGTCCCAATATCTTACGGCCACCAGCGTCCCGTCCTGGTTTGTAGCGTCGATGGCGGGGTGGGAAGGCCGGGAGGGAGGATCCTATAGGATGGGAGGCTGCGAGGAACCCAGTGGCACTGGGAGTTGTCGGCCTTGTTCCTGGCGTGCCAGCGAGGAACCCAGGGGGCATCCTGGAGGAGGACACGGGGAGCCGATGTTGCCGCGGTTGATGCGGGCAGGCCGGCTTGATGGAGCGCCGTGCACGGATGCACACGCGTGCCAGCGAGCCAACACGCCGTGACACCGTTTCTTGTTGGGGGTGACTCCTCCGCCACTCTGGTCTGGTGTGGGGAGAATGGTCTGGTCAGGCGAGCGAGAGAGGAAGCGATGTGGCGACGGTTTTGGGAAGAGAGCCACGGACGTGAGGGGGTATCGATCGCGATCTGGATAGGTGGCGACATTTCACAAAACTACCCCTGATAAATTATGTGGTGCCTGACTGTGGGAACTGCAGGGTGATTAGGTCTTTAGGTCCAATATTTGGGAGGACGGGGAGGCGGGAGAAACTGCCATGAAATTTGGGGTGTTGGCTTGAGGCCGTGTGTACGAGTGAGATTTGCTTCGGTGGAGAGATCCGTGGCTAGTCTGACTCTTTACTCTGATTGGCTGGCTCTATTATACACAAAAATTCCATTTCCATTTTTCGAGCGCCAAAAAAACGAGGTGTTTTGTGAATCAACCACTAAATAAAAGTTTCAAAATGCTATCACCCTATTTAAAAAAAATACTAGATCACATTACATGGACAAATCCCAACCGGGGTATCTTAAACCATTCCGTCCAGCCCTCGTGAAAAAGACAAATTCCTGCCAAATCGGTATGAAGTAGGTCATATTTAAACTACATGTATATGATCTAATGGTCATAATTTTTTGTAAAAAAACATTTTTATATGCATGATATGTTGTTTTGGCCGCCTCAATATAGTTTGTGGTCTAGTATTTTGAAACCAGCACTTTGAATCGCGACATAGTTTGTGATAATGTGCCCATATTATGCACACATGTGCATCTTGTAATGGCGAACAATGTTGCTACAGGAAGTTTTCCTTTTCGTCGCACAAAAAAGATGTTTTCCATTTTCCGAGTGCCAAAAAAGTGCGGCTTTTGTGAATATACCACAAGATGAAAGTTTTAAAATGCCACCATCCCATTTAAAAAAATACTAGATAATGTTTGATGTACAATTTCCCAATCAGGATATCTTAAACCTTTCTGACCACCCCTCGTGAAAAAGACAAATTCCTGCTGAATCGATAAGAAGTGGGTCATATTTGAACTACAAGTACATGATTTAAAGCTCATGATTTTTTGAAAAAATAATTTTTAGGTTCATAATATGATGTTTCTTTAAAGATCCATTAAGATTTTAGCAAGACTTAACACCTAGACAAGGACGGTTCCTCCCGCCATTTTGATCATGTTTTAAAACCGGCTTAAGTACATAATAAAAAGTCAGAAAATAGAAACTCTTCACGTTGTGTCATTTTATATGACATAGTATCCAGGAAAAATAATAAAGTTAGAAAATTGCGAATATTTTGGAAAAGTGTTCTCAGAAATGACCTATCATGTATGAAGTTTCATGGCTTTTAAGCCAAACAACCAATGTTATGACAAGAACCACGGCATAGTTTGTGATAGTGTGTCCATGTTATGCACACATATGCATATTGGAACGGCGAACAATGTTGCAGGAAGAAGTTTTCCTTTTCGTCGCACAAAAAAGGTATTTTCTATTTTCTGAGTGCCAAAAACGGGGCGTTTTATGAAGCAACCATCAAATAACCAAATGATAGTTTCAAAATGCCGCCACCCCATTTTTTAAAAATACTAGACAATGTTTTATGTACAATGTCCCAACCGGGATATCTTAAACCTTTCCGACCACCGCTCGTGAAAAGACAAATTCCTGCTGAATCAACGAGAAGTGGGTCATATTTGAACTACAAGTACATGATTTAAAGCTCATGATTTTTTGCAAAAATAATTTTTAGGTTCATAATATGATTTTTATTTAAAGATCCATTAAGATTTTAGCAAGACTCAACCCCTAGACAAGGACGGTTTCTCCCGTCGTTTTGACCATGTTTTGAAACTCGCGTAAGTATATTAAAAAAATTCGAAAAATGGAAAACCTTCGCGTTGTGTCGTTTTATATGACATAGTATCCGGGAAAAATAGTAAACTTGGAATATTGTGAATATTTTGGAAAAGTGTGCTCAGAAATGACCTATCATGTATGAAGTTTTATGGCTTTCAGGCCGAACGAACAATGTTATGTCAAGAATCACGATATAGTTTGTGATAATATGTCCATATTATGCATACATGTGCATCTTCGAATGGAGAACAATGTTACATGAGAAAATTTTCCTTTTTATCGCACAAAAAAGGCTTTTCCATTTTCCGAGTACCCAAAACGGGGCATTTTGTAAAGAAACCACCAAATGAAAGTTTCAAACTGCCACCTCCCGATTTAAAAAAATACTAGACAATGTTTCATGTGCAATTTTCTAACCGGAGTATCTTAAACCTTTTCTACCATCCCTCGTGAGAAAGACAAATTCCTTCCGAATCGACGGAAAGTGGGTCATATTTGAACTATAAATAGATGATTTAAAGCTCATCATTTTTTGCAAAAATCATTTTTAGGTTTATAATATGATATTTTTTTAAAGATGCATTAAGATTTTAGTAAGACTCAACCCCTAGACAAGGACGGTTGATCCCGCCGTTTTAGCCATGTTTTGAAACCGACGTAGGTACTTTAAAAAAGAATAAACGGAAAACCTTCGTGTTGTGTCATTCTATATGACATAGTATCCGGAAAAATAATAAAATAGGAATATTGTGAATATTTTGGAAAAGTGTTCTTAGAAATGACCTATCATGTATAAAGTTTTATGGTTTTCATGTCAAACAACATGGCAGAATCGTGGCATAGTTTAATAATATGTCCATATTATGCACACATGTGCATCTTGAATTGGAGAACAATATTGCAGGAGAAAGTTTTCATTTTTTGTCACACAAAAAAAGGCATTTTCCATTTTCCGAGTGCCAAAAACGGGGCATTTTATAAAGCAACCACCAAATGAAAGTTTTAAAATGGCACCACCCTATTTTAAAAAATACTAGACAATGTTTCATGTACAATATCCCAACCGGGGTATCTTAAACCTTTCCGACCATCCCTCATGAAAAAGACAAATTCCTGTTGAATCAATGGAAGTGGGTCATATTTGAACTACAGGTACATGATTTAAAGCTCATGATTTTTTGCAAAAATCATTTTTAGATTCATAATATGATTTTTTTTAGAGATCCACATAAATTTTCACAAGGGTCAAGCCATACACGAAAAATTTCAATTTCAAACCCCTATTTTCAAAACCATGATTCAAAACTCTATTGACTCCTATTAAGATTTTATGTGAAAATATGTCCTTGTATTCTCCATAGAAAAGTGTTCCATAATGTCCTAAAAATATTCTCTAAAATTTTACTAGTTTCCTGAATTTTGTTTGGCTCAATTTAAAGTTATAAATAAAAAGATACAGAAGAATTTAGAAAAAAGAAAAAAAGTTGGAGTCGCCCAGCCGGGCGAACCCGGCAGCCAGACGGTCCAGCCCAGCAAGTCGTGCGGGACTGCAGACCACCGTCGGCCCAAGGCCAGCGCACGGAGCGGACCAAGCAGCCCAAGCAGCCACCGCACATGGATCAACCCAAGCAGCAGCAGCCCAAATGCGCTGGCTCCCCACATATACTTGTCGTGTGCGTACCTTGCAAAGAAGGTCAGGATGGTCCGGTGGTTGGCAACATTAACTGAACGATGAATGATGGAGGTGAGGGTTAGAGTGCCGCCCCCTGAACCATATTTTTGGTTGGATTAATCCCCGATGAGTAGGGCCTGCGTGGTTTCTGCACGCCTACGTGTCAGCCTAAATGTTTTTTCTTGATCAGCATGGACATGTGGATCCCACGTGTAAGTGATAGGTTTCAAGACAATCTGGACTGACATGACGAAAATTGACACTTAGATATGACATGTAGGCAAAAATACTAACATGTAGACATGACACGTAGGTAAAACTAGTTAGTTGGCAGTTTAGTTGTTTCAACGAATCATATACTAGCACTAACAACCATTTAAATTGGACGTAGTCGTCTAAAATTAAAGTCATAGACTAGTGTTTTTTGAGGGATAGACCAGTGTTGTTTATGTTATGACCAAGCAACATATTTTTGGTTGGATTAATCCCTGATGAGCGAGGCCTGCGTGGTTCCTGCGCGCATACGTGTCAACCCAAATGTTTTTCCTGGTCAATATGGACACGTGGGTCTCATATGTAAGTGGTAGGTTTCAAGACAAGCTAGACTGACATGTGGATTAAAATTGATACTTGGATATGACATGTAGGCAAAAATATTAACACGTAGACATGATGTAGACATGATACGTAGGTGAAATTGGTTAGTTGGCAGTTTAGTTGTTTTAACGAGTCATGTACTAGCACTAACGACCATTTAAATTGGTCGTATTCGTCTAAAATTAAGGTCATGGACCAGTGTTGTTTATGACCAATTGGTGTAATCATCTTCTGACCTTCCTGATAAATAAGGTCATTATTTTCCAATGTTTGGACCCTCTCAAATGGCCTATCACCATTTAGTTCGAAATGGTCATAGATCTATGATCAAAAATATCCATGGTCGTTAAGAAAATGTCACTAGTTGACATATTTTTGTAGTGTACTCTTGTAGGGATGATATGTTTGGTTCCATAAAGGGACATCTGCCATAACATGTGTTAGGTGTAATGATGATTTCACGGCCGATATCATGGGTAGGCTAAAGACGGGGCATATGAACACTAGTGATATCCGGGGAGGAATAGTGCGGTGAATCCACACACGTAGAACACAAACAAACACACGATATACCCAGGTTCAAGGCTCTCCTATGGAGATAAAATCTCTAATCCTACACAAGATCTTATATTATGATCTCTAGACTAATACAAGTGCTTCTTGAGCTGTATGAAAGATAGGAAGAAGATGAAGTGCTTTTACTCTCTTCCCACTCTAGGGTTTTCCTGTAGTGCTAATGGACTGACCCCTCCCTTGGAGGCCCTGGCTCACCTTATAAAGGGGTGGCCAGGTTACAACTAGGGCTTACGTGGCCCGGATACTCTTTTAAGATGCTTGTCCTAAAATAGTAGTTCAGCGCCCTCCTTTCCTCTGTCGACAGCCTCCGCGCGACAATGGCTCAGAGTCCATGATGCCTGACTGTTCAGGTCATACACTATCACATCTGTGAACCTCTGTTTTGTCTCTGCTCCTCTGGCCTTTTTGTCCCTAGCGCTTGTCTCTCCCTGGATTCCCGTGGGAGAGAGAAAAGCGCTGACCTTTGGGCTGGCTCACTCCTTCTTGAGTACGCCAATCCCTGACTTGGCCCTGTCCTGATGACTCGGTCAAGACGGTACCTGCAAACATGAAACAACCTAGACACTGTGATGACGTACGATATATGTTGGCGGAGTCTTGCCAATGCTGTACGGCCTTGGGTAACCTGGTCGTAACTCAGCTAACCCTTATGTACCTTGGCCATCTCACGCTTTAGCCCATTTATACTTCGCTGGGCTCTGTCCTTTTACCATAGCTTGACCCTACCTGGGATCATCCCCCCAACATTAGTCCCCGAAACTGGTGCGGTCTTAGCAGCTTTAGCTAGAAAGGCCACAACAGGTTCGATCTATCTGAATCTTTGTCCGTATTGCTGACATACCTATATGTCGATCCGTTCCGATTTTAACTCAGTTGCACCACTTGGTGACTTGGTATTTAATTTGACTCTTCATGGCTCCTTCCGAGATATATCTTGTTGGCTGAGTCATTTTGCTGCATCCGGGTTATTTTCCTTAGATGCTTAGCTTCTCTTGTAGTTCTCATCTTATCCTACGTGTAAAGCAATCATTGCGCTTTGCCTCATTTTAAGGGCCAGGACAACATTTACTGCCATGTGCTATCAGTTATCACTGCATCCCATGCGTGCCTCCTCGAGTATCGCAGGGGCCACGACATGCATACGCATATGCACGGTGTAACCGTGTGTGTGGCACGTTCCTATGCGCCAGTTTGCACGATACACGCGCACATCATGGGATTAGTGGGCACAATCGATCCCACTACCCACGACGCACGGTGTGGTTAAATAGGGGAGCGGGGGGACCTTCAGTTACTTCCCTCGCTCATGCTTCTTCTTCTTCCTCGCTCCGCCACCACCGATGTGCTCTGCCTCTACGACTGCGCCGACCTTTTTCTTCATCCGCATCGCTGTCGCTGCTCTCTGCCTCTGTGATCGCGCCGCCCTTTTTCTTCCTCTGCACCACTGCCGCACTCAAGCTCCGCTCCCCATCACCACCACAGACCCGCAACAGTCTGTGCCTTGCGCTCCCGTGGCTAGCAGTTCGTCGGAGGACGACAATCTATGGATGGATCCCCGCGAGGTGGTCACCATCTAGGAGCACGAGGAGGAGAGGGTCATCTCCACACGAGGATCCTAGGAGGGGACTGATATCTTCGATCTAGATTCACGGATGTAGTATAATAGCTTTTTCCCTAGACGATCTAGGTTTAATCGAACCTCGGAAAGCACTACTAAAAGGTAATAAAAAAGGACACGTCTACAAGACTTTGTTTGTTTTATCTTAGTTGACCGGACAAATCTAGTTTACTTTATAATGGGTTTGAATCAATGGATGGAGATAGGCCAGGGTTGAAGATCCACCTGTAGCTGCACATCAAATGGGATAAAATATAATAATAAGCAAAGTTATGTATAATGTTTGTATTGAGATAAACTCTTGTGGGTAACACATCCTAATATTCTAGAGCCCCCGTGATGTAGCGGGCATAGAAATAGACTTTTAATCCAACTGAGAGTACATAAAAGCCACGGGTTACAAATGATTATTAATTGTAAACACAGATCAAAGCTTTAAGTTGTGATGTTGTTGTTGATCCCGAATGGGGCGCTAAACGAAGACCGTACTACCCTTTCTGTTACTGAGGTTCCTATGAGATCGCGGCTAGCCAAGTATCTTACCTCAAGCCTTTATCAATCTATGAGATCTTGGGTATCTATAAGTCCACAGGTCGAGACAAGAAATGAAGAAACAAAAGATATGAATCACGAATTCAAACAAAATACAATTCTTCCATGATCTAGATACACATAATTGCTGCGAGGTTTCTCCCCAACCCGCAGCCTGTGAGGACTACTCACTCATAACAAATAGATCGGAGATAAAAACATCATGCAAATACTTAGATTGAAATCAAACATTCTTACAATGGTCACCAAATCACAAGGAGATCTAAAGTAAAAAGCAATGGTTATGGCTAGTGGAGGGATGGATGGTGGAAGTGATGAACAATGGAGGAACAATGGTGTGGATCTCCTTTGGTGGTATTGTGATGCAATCTGAGAATGGCGGCTCTCTGGCCGGTGGCTGGAGTCTTGAAATATATAGGCGTCTTCATGAAAGTTGTAGGGTTTAACGAGACGAATCCGTCGCCACATGGTACGGGCGGGCAGTACGGGCGGACCGCGCCCATACCAGTGGTCGTTAAGACTTCAGGCGCCTTGGAACGCCTCTCCAATTACTTGGCCATGTGTACTTCCTCAAAGTTGTTCATTATGACTCCTTATTTCGCTTTAAAAGCAGTGATTTCCTGCACAACATAAATCAAAGGAGGGATTTGCATATCTGTGCAATTATTAGTCATTAGTGGCAAAAGTTGAGAGTTTCTTTGGCAATTGCTTGACCAAAAACAATGTTTAAACAAAGTGGAAGATAGTAAAATTCAGAGCCATCAACTTCCCCAAAGCTCAAACCTTGATCGTCCTCGAGCAAGAAGAACCAAAAGAACTATAAGGAATTCAACGTTTAAACTTGAAACAACGAGAATAAAAGTTCACTTACAGTCGGTAGTCGTATGTGCTCAACACTTCATTGATTTGCGAAGCTTATCAAAGTTACAGAGATGACAAGAATACTATACAAGCTTCGATAAGTCAAGATAATCAATGTAAAGTTTAATATAAGTATAAATAACTAGAAGTACAACAATCAATCCAATTCCTCTAATTAACTCTCATCTTGTGTAGCATCCCAATTGTCTAACAATTGCAATGCTACTTGCCTAATATATACATGCTACTTCCTACATATCATTATTGCTGTAGGGGTTCGTAGCATGGAAAACAAAAATTTTCTATCGCATACAAACAAACAAGCCAAGATCTATCTACTAGATTGCAGCAACGAGTCGATGGAATAACTCACCCTCGAAGATTCCAAAGTGTTTAACGAGAGCAGATTCTCGTGGGTGATGTAGTCGTACTCTTTCCGATCTCAAGATCGCGTAGACGATCCTTCCTGGCATGCGGTCACACATCGCTCGGTACTCGACGAAGACCTTCCTCTCCTTGTTCCAAAGAAAATGGAGGTTGTAGCACTCTCCTCGCGATTCCTAAGAAGACAACGGCGTGGTACCGGAGGTAGAGGGGAAATCCCGCAGGGCTTCGCCTTAAGACGGTGCGAGTATGGTGGAGCTTATGAGAGAGGCTATTAGTGGTCTAGTAATTAGACACACCAATTAGAAGGCTCTAAACCAATTAGAAGGCTCTAAACCGAATAGCTCTAAACCGGGGTCTAGATCTAGGGTTTAGTTTAGAGGATAGGAAACTTGTGTGTCTAGGAGGGGAGCCCGGCCCCTCCTTATATAGGTTGGAGGGCTGGCCCAGGGAGGAGTTCCTCCCCAACTCGGCCTAGGGAGGTGCGCCGCCAAGGGAGGAACCCTCCTCCAACTCGGCCTCCACCTCTCCTCCTCTTTTCCCACTTCCCAAACTGCTGTTTGACTTTCAAACTAGCTTGACTTTTCAATTTAGGATTTAAATAAATCCTTTATTTGGGACAGCAAGAATACTTAGTACATGATGCAATCATTCCAATATGTAATGACACACTCATGTACCCTTCCCCTCCGAGTCTTGACATTCCGGGACCTTCTAGAATGTTCCCGATGAAAACACCTAACCATTCCCCAACTCCGAAACAGAACTTTCCTTATATGAATCTTATTCTCGGACCATTCGGATCACCTCGTGATATCCCGGATCCCATCCGAGACTCCGAACAACATTCAGTCTCTTTCTCATAATACCATAACTACTCAAACAACGTCGAATCCTTAAGTGTGTCTCCCTACGGTTCGTGAATTATGCGGACATGATCAAGACGCTTCTCCGAGCAATAACCAATAGAGGAATCTGGAAATTCATATGGCTCCCACATATTTCTACGATTACTTTGCGATCGAATGAACCACTTACATACGATACCAATTTCCCTTTGTCTCACGATATGTTACTTATCCGAGGTTATGATCGTCAGGTATCTCTGCATACCTAGTTCATCCTCGCATCGATAAGTACTCTTTTCGTTCCCGTGATATGTGATCCCTTGTGACCAAGTCACATGCTTGCAAGCTAATTGGATGACATTTCACCGAGAGGGCCCAGAGAATATCTATCCGTCATGTGGATGGACAAATCCCACTCTTGATCCATGTGTTTCAACCAATACTTTCCGAACACTCAATGCCACCTTTATAGCCACCCTGTTACGGTGTGGTGTTTGATGACATCAAAGCATCCATCCAAGAAGGTGATATGCATGATCTCATGGTCGAAGGAATTAGGTTACTATGTATCAGAAAGCATATAGCAATTGAACTATTGAAATGACTTGATCTTTATGCTATGCTTGTCTATAGGAGTATGTCCACCATATCATTCTCCTAACGATATGATCTTGTTGTTGATAACATCTCAATGTTCATGACAAAGAAACCACATCATCAATCAACCAACAAGCTAGTGAAGTATAGAGGCTATACTAGGGACTTCAAATTAAGTTTACAAAACACACAAGTATTAATGGTTTCCTTGTTAATACTATTATAGCATGAATGTAAACATTTATCATAAACACAAAGATATATAATAATAACTACATTTATTATTACCTCTAGGGCATATCTCCAACAATTGCAACATCATTATATCATGCTCATGTCACCATGCCACATTGCATTTGAGAATCATATAAAACCCTTTTTCATTTGGTTCATCCCTCATATTGCATTCTTTAGTAATAATTTGCTTCTTGATATATTGTATTTGTTTCTTGATTATTGTTACATGCCCAAATGGAGTTGAGGGCATATCTCTTTAATTCCTTCCACCTACTAACTTGTCAATTTCATCTCTCTTTTGGAATCCATCTTTATTCTACCATGCTTATGTATGTAGGCATTGCTCTTTTCTATTGGTTTTTAAATCAAGCCTACATATGTATTGGTATGGATCCTTGTCCACATTCATCAACATATGTCCACTTAAGGCTTGAACCAAGCCAATCTAAAATAGAGTCATATCTTGTCCATTCCCATCTTGATTTTTGTTTTGATCATTTGTTTTCTCCCATGCAAGCATATGATAATTTGTTCTCACAAATATTACACTTGCATGCATAGCTATTATTGCATGCACAAGCAATATGGAGTGTCTCCTTCTCATCTCTCCTTCTTTTGATTCTTTTGGGGCTTGTGTTGAATTCAAATCAAACCTAAATAAATCATCTACCTCCCATCTTGGCTACTTTTTGGTTACATTCAATCTTATGATCCTTTGTGAAGCTCATGTTTTAACTTGTTATAAATAAATTAAAACCAAAACAAATTCAAATAAAGAGGAAAACCTATCTAGCTAAAACTAGCCATATCTCTCTTTTTCTCTCTAGTCTCCTCACCCCTCTCTCCCTGGCTAGCTTCCACACACACACCACATCCCTACCTAGCTACACACACATTTCCCCCATCTACCGTGTGTGTGTATGAGCCACACATACGTACATATTCTGGCTAGCTCTAGCTTTATCTGCATGGTGCAACCGCACCTCACTAATCGATCAGCCCCACCCCACCTTAAACCAGCCCAGCTAGCTTTACTTGCTGCAACCAAACCCCAACCAGTGAGGGAGGCCAAGACGTCCCATGTTCCTCTTCTCTCTCGATCACGTGGCCGTGTGTGCCCACGCCGAGCCCGTGTCCCTCCTTTCTCCCTCGCCTAAGCAAATTGCACAAACCACCACGCAAGACACCAACTTTACCTTTTTTTTTGCACGGATCACCAACTATTGGTGTAATACGTTGCATACAGGTCCAAATTTTAGATTAGGTTGTTTAATTGAAATCGGCCGTCCAGGATTCAGGTGTCAACGTGTCATTATCTAGTGAGTTGTTTTCAAACTTTTTCAAAAAAAACTTTCGGTAATTGAAACAATATAAACAACCCTAAACTAACTAATCCAGAAAATTTTGAAAGAATATTTTTTTAATAGTTGGAATTTTTATTTTTAAAAAAAGATAAAAAAAACACACTAGATAATGACACATGGACATCAAATCCTTATGTCATGGACCCGGTCGTAAGGATTACAGTTAATCTACTCAATATGAGCCTGTGTGCAACCTATTACACCAATAATTGATGGTTTGTGCAAAAACATGAAAAATTGGTATTTTGACGTCGACCGCAATAAGTGGTGGTTTGTGTAATTTCCTCCCCTCGCCTTGCCCTGGCATAAAGTAACAGCAGAACCTCTTCTCCCTCCTCACCCTGCTCATCTCCAACCCCTTCAGATCTCGATCTAGGCTCCACTTCCTTCCTCCCCACGCCAGCCTCTCCAACCCGAGCGGACGCCATGTACGTCACCGTGCCGCTGAGCCATCATCACCTAAGAGACCATCACAAGCTGGAGGAGCACCGAGTCGATCTACTGAAGCCGTATAGTACTTGGACGCGAGGAGGAGAAGGACCCCAACCCCTGGCCGCGCACTCGGGAACGACGACGACGTGCCGCTCTTGTCGCCCTCAGTCACCGTCGCGCCTCTGCCTCCCCTTCGCCTCACGCCTGGCCTGGCTCGGCCAGCACCACGCGCACGGTGAGCCCCGCATCGCCTAGACCTCCCTGGTTCTCCTCCTCTCGCGCGTAACATGCTCGCTAGCCGCGCCTGCATCGCTCTACCACTCGCCACCGTAGGCTTGCGTGCACACCAGTTCCTATTCCCCTGTTCCCGTCAAGCCCATACCCTCCACGGTCGTTCTCTAGCGTGGCTCTTTGCTTGTATATGTTCCCGGTGCAACCCTCTTTCCAACGCAGGAGACGGCTGTTAGCTTTGTGACAAGTAAATAACGAAGAACGAAAATAAAATCGCAACAAGGGAGACACAGATTTAACGTGGAAAACCCTCTCTAACAAAGAGAGGGGAAAAACCACGGGCGCCAGCCAGCAAAACTTCACTATAACGCGGAGTGTTTACACAATGTCGGGGATTTCACAGATGCAACTTATCCCATCCGGCGGCTTACAAGACGAATATATAATGGTGGTAACCTAGGTCATCAACGGTCCGCATTGGCCTAAGCCTCCGGCGACGGGCCTCGCTCCGCTCCGTCGAAAGTTGGCCTCTACTTTGTAGAATTTGGATCAACATATAACAACGGCGCCTCAACCGGTGGCCGTTTGACCTCGTCATTGTCGCCGGAAGTAGCCGCCGTTGCTCTGATTCGTGCTGCCCTTCTTCAGTCAGCTGCGCTCGGTTCCGTCGTCAGTTAACGTGCACGCCACGCATAGTAGCAGCAGTCTGCACCCTCTGTTCTTCTATTTTTCACGGCCGGCATAGACCGAATCCGGTTCTGACCAGCATAATCATGTAAATAAGGATAAACCAGCTACTATAAGGATCAAACGTCACACAATTTGGTTGCCTAAATCCCTCGAAATAATCCGGTGAAGAGGGCCCGATTTCACTGTCATCAACGACAGTTTTCCGTAAGACGCTATCTAGTTTTACTCCTGTTCAACCACAATTTACCAGCGATACAGTCCGCCTCCGAAGAAATTTCAAATACCAATATTGCAGCCCTATCATATAACTCCAACTTACTCCATTACGCAATCTCCAAATTACCAACAGAGTTATCGCAATCTTTCGCCCAATATCGTTTCAGCAAGCATATTTGTGTACCAGATGACCCGATCGTTCTGATCTGTTCTTGGCGATCTTCCACCTAGGTCCCTGCCTCTTTTTCCTCCTTACACCGGTGTCCGTCCGCAGTTGCAACTCAATGGGCCGGCCCAGTGCCTTATCCGCCACCGCGAGCTACATCCAGCAACCCCGGTGGCCCAACTGCTTTTATTCTTTTTTTAAACAATCCTCTTATTAATTCAAATAATTAAAAGTCACAAATGTTTTCATAAATACAAATTTGTTTGGATTTTAACAAAACTTATAAAATGAAAAGTGTTTGGTTTTGTATTTTGAATTCAAATATATAATTTCTTTCATGTTTAAATTATTGCAAATACCTAAACCTGGACATGTCTGCCCTTTTGGCCTTCATTAATAATTAAATAATAACTTAAAATTGATAAACTTAAGAATGATGTTTTATATATGTTTTTGAATCAGAAAAATATGATAAATATGAATATGCTATTTATAATACCATTTGAGCAAATTAAATTTTTTGAATTATTAAATTGTAATAAATACCATATTCATAAATATTGCATAACTTCAATTTCGTAATTCCAGATTCAACAAATAATATGTCTAAATCGATTAGCACGACGAGTTCGTTCTGATTATGTATTTCATCATATAAATTGAAGCATGCATCATATAAATACTTAAAAACCTGAATGGTTTATGCAAGTAAAAGTTGACCAAATAATTAATAAAAGTGCTTATTTCTTGTTTCCACACCTCACCCTTGCCATGCTATGTTATACCATGCAATTGTGCATCATTCCATCATAGTATACCTTGTTTTTTTGTTGCATATGATTTATGCGATTGTGCAATGTATTTATTTTGGCCCTTGTGTGTTTAGTTTTTATCCGGATAGACAGTAAGCAAGGAGAATATGAGGAGCCTCAGGAATATTATTCGGATCCTTCTTATTCCACAACTGAACTGCCAGGCAATCAATTCATCATGCTTGCATACATATAGTACCTATGCTTCTATCTTACTCTTACATCATTGAGTCGTGATTGCATTAAATTGAATCGCAAGTACTGCATAGCCTTTACTTTTAAGAGATTTCTACTTTCGTATCCTCGGTTCGTTAGTTGTACTTAGTTTTCCCCAGCTGCATAGGTTTTCCTCATTTTTGCCCTTCCTTCATTCTGAAACCCTTACATACGCTCGGACAGGGGATGCCGTCAGGTCAAAGGCTTGACTATTACATACTGACCGATGGGACCGCGTTGGGACAGGTCGTGCGTTGAGTGTTATGTTACATCATCTCGACCGTTACATGCTGACGTGTGGGGCCAGGATACACAGCGGATCAGCCATCCATCTCTCGCTGATTATGGGGGACGTGGTGTGGGACCATGTGGGACACGTTTGGTGGTTACGTGCGCCCTGTCGCCTAAATTGGAAGTTTTATTTTTTTATTTTTATGTTTAGCCTTTTTAAGAGCGTATTTTCCCCTCTCTTGCTAACAGTTGTGTTTTTCCCAAAAAGATAGCGAATCTAGAGCAGCTTCTCTCTTTATTCATTGTTCCTTTTGGCCATCGTTTTCCCCAACCTGGTAGGAAATCTAGAGCAGCAAATCTAACCAGCACCATAAATAAATTTAGTAAATAGAGCAGATGTAGATAAAGCAGCTAATATAGGTTATATAGTATGATATTTAACGAGGTTCGATAATTAGGCTGCTCAGGAGCAACACCGGACAAGTTCAACACAGACAAGACAAAAGAAGCTGCTTTACAATAGCAGCAGCATCACAAGATCAGTGGCCCCTCATGGCCTCTGCCAGGACGGCCTCCGCCTCCTCCCTCTAGCGCCTCCTCCACCTCTTGCTGCCCAGTCCCTTGACCTTGGGCGCCTTGGGCTTGATCGGGGGCATGCGACCCTCCTCGATAGCCACCTTCTAGAAGTTGTGGAGGTGAAGACCAAGCGCCTGGTGCTTGGCTATGAAGTCATGGATGTTCACGGACTCGCCCCAGGTCCTCATGTCCTCGGCATGCTTCACGAGGGAGTTGAAGTCCGTGGCGTGGAGCCTCCTGGTGGGGCAGAAGGGGCACCTATACACGTCGCCGGTGAAGAAGTTGTTGTACTGACCGGACTTCAGCCTCCTCAGCAGATGACGAGTCTTGGTGTCCTTGGACTCGTCGTCGCTGTGGACGTCGCTGCTATCCTCCTATTGGAAAAACAGTAGAGTGCAATAAGGACATGATTGAGATATTTTGATTATCGGAATTGATTATTTGCATAAATTAACCGATTGAGATCTCCTGATTATACCCTAAATATCAAACCAAATCGAACATTGATCCCAACTACGAATAGGGGGGTTCAAATACGAATAGGGGGATTCATCGGAATACGAGATCTAACACAAGAGGATTAGCTACTATAAAAAATACGAATAACCGGGCCCTAATAACATACAATTTAGCATCCAACGATGGAAACGCGAGAAGAACAAGGGAAGGGAAGAAAACCCTGGTTACCTACGACCATGGGTCGATGATGCTGGTGGCGTAGGGGTTCTCTGGCCTTATGTAATCAACCTCCTTGTAGGAGTCCTAGCCGAGCGGGATCTGCTCGAGACCGGCAGGGGCCTCCTCGCCGGCGGCTATGGAGGATGCGGGGACGGGGACGGTGGCTTCCTTTGATGCCTGGGCGGGGGCCTGTACGGGGACGGGGGCCTCTTAACCGACGGCCTTAGAGGCGCCGATGGCCACCGCACCGTTCTTCTCCATCACCGACGTTGTTGTGATTTTCTTGGGGGTTTGCAGAAGATGATGGGACAGTGGAGACGGTTGACTGAGCGAGTGAGTGATGAGTGAGAGTGAGGAGGCCTCTATTAAAGGAGAAGGGAAGCGACATTTCGTTGCACCACCGTGCATCGCGTAACCGCGTACGCTACTGCACCGTGCTTGGCCACACGTGTCCGCTACCGCCCCATGCACCGCACACGTGTACCGTGAGTCACGTTTTTCCCCTCGTGTCTAACCCTGGCGACTTAGTTGTGCTTAGTTTTGCCCTCGAGTGTAACACTAGCAGTTTGATTGTACTCAGTTTTGCCCTCCAGTATAAACACTGTCGTGTGAAATATACTTAGTTTTACCCTCTGGTGGCTGGTCAACTGAGAGTCAATGAATATGTTTTAGCTAGCTAATTGAGTCATTTTATGCACAACAAATTCAAAAAGAGCAAAACAAAGTGGCATGTACCTAGGGAGTCTTATTATGTGACCTGTCAACATAAGAAATGTATATAAACCAAGTTTTAAACTAAATCACCACTTCTCAAATCACCTACTATCTATGAAAGTTCATGGTTTTCTACTCAGGCCTCTTCCCAAAACATCCCTCCCCAAAACATAGTTTGTCTGAATGAGGCAATAATTGTCAAACTGGTGTATATTTGAATTGCAAATAGTTTGATGTATGCCAAGATGTATTTTATTGTATAAAAGACGTATTTTCCATTTTTTAAATCTTTTTCTATTTTATATTTGAATCCCTTTATCAGTGTTTCCCTTGGTTTTTAAGTTCTACTCAGTTTTGTCCCTTGGTTCTTAAGTGCTACTCAGTTTTCCCCTCTCTTAGTATAAATCTCTCGCACATGTGCTCATCTTCTCTGCTACGCTCTGATTGGTTGAAACAGTTGTCACGTGGATCATGCCCATCAAGATTTTCTTAGCACAATATTATCACGTATTAAGTGCGATTTCAAAGAGTTCAAATGTGTATAATTTTCGTATATGCACGTTTATGCATTACATTCCACTCTATAAAAATGGGGGGAGAAAATGATAATCTCTCAAAATTTTGCTAGCACATCATTATCTCGTTATTAAGTATGATTCACAGTGTTCAAAGGTTTAAAATTTTCGTATATGCAAGTTTATGCATTATATTTCACTCCATGGAAATGATAAATGATCAGGATTTTATTAGCACAACATTATCATTACCTAAGTGCGATTTCAAAGAGTCCAAAGGTGTATAATTTTTATATATGCCACTTTATGCATTACATTCTACTATATGAAAATGATAATCTCTCAAGATTTTCTTAGCACAACATTATCACGTATTAAGTGTGATTTTAAAGAGTTCAAAGGTGTATAATTTTTGTATATGCAAATTTATGCATTACATTCGACTCTATGAAAATAATAATCTCTCAAGATTTTCTTAGCACAATATTATCACGTATTAAGTGCGATTTCAAAGAGTTCAAAGGTGTATAAACTTCGTATATGCAGGTTTATGCATTACATCCCAATCTATGAAAATGGGGGAGAAAATAATAATCTCTCAAAATTTTGTTAGCACATCATTTTCACGTATTAAGTGCGATTTAAAAGTGTTCAAAGGTTTATAATTTTCGCATATGCAAGTTTGTGCATTACATTCCACTCTTTGAAAATGATAATCTCTCAAGATTTTTTCTTAGCACGACATTATCACGTATTAAGTACAATTTCAAAGAGTTCAAAGGTGTATAATTTTCATATATGCAAATTTATGCATTATATTTCACTCTATGGAAATGATAAATGATCAGGATTTTATTAGCACACCATTATCATATCCTAAGTCTGATTTAAAAAAGTTCAAAGGTGTATAATTTTCGTATATGCATTACATTTTACTATATGAAAATGAAGCTAGACAAAGGGTGCGGGCGTGGGCTAGCTCGGGTCCCATCTTGCAACGTTAACCTGGGTAAGCTCTGGATCCGGCACTCACATGGATAAGTTGTGGGTCCAATGCTAATATGGATAAGTTGAGAGAGGTGTCCACTACGGGAATCGACTGAATGCGGCCCCACTTGTCAACATGTAACGACAAGGGTATACTACGGGACCCGACAGAACGCACCCCTACTCATCAGCATGTAACGGCGAGGGTCCACTACGGGACTCCGACTGAACACGGCCCCACTTGTCAGCACGTAACAGCAAGGCTGACGGACGGCAAGTTTCAGACCCCGAGTACTTGATTCCTGTTCCTTGACTATCGCACTATCCGCATGTGGGACCATGAATCCCCTTCGCCTGAGCTTGATTCACACTTTATTTCTTGGGGCCACAAAGTAGTTTGGGGCTTTATTACTATCATGTACTTATGCCATGCTTTACTATTTTATTACGATTGTGCGTGGAGCACCTGTACTGTTTAGGAATTGTGGAATGTTTTCGCGGTATCGACAAGCCCAGTCACACTTTCGGGTTCCTAGTCGTTTACAGCCATTGGCACAAATCTTGGGTCCGTCTCAGAGCTAGCCAACTTTGTTGCGGGTAGCTTAATGGGGTGCCCCCTGAAATGATTTATGAATCATGTAAATGCTTTGTCGTGAGTCCTCATTGCGTTTTATTTGGTTCTTCCCGAGGTTGATCGTGCGTGTGTTGTTATTTGTGCACCCCTGCAGGATAAATTTTTCTGAAAGCCATGTATGTGGTTATGGTCGACTTGGAGCACAGTTTCTTGATCATAGTCAAGCATAACTAAAGTATTACCTTTAATTTGACTAAGACATGACTAGTAAATAGTGCAATAGTCATGGAATGGTTAATAAAATTGCCAACAAATGGGATGTTCTTCCGCCTTGTTGTCGGTAAGTGATAAGGAGGGCGAGCAAGGTTATTTTAGGTTGCTTATATAATTGTTGTTATTAATTAACAGGAGTCCGTCCATCTCTGGTTGGGTGGATGTGTAGTGTGTCTCTATAGAACTTTGTAGGTATTATTTTTCTCTGCAATTGCGTCACCCCCAGGTTGTTTCCTTTAGATGCATTAAGATTTGCTGAGTATCCCTAGGGTCTCACACGATAAATGTTTGGTTCAGATGGAAAGGCATACTCTGAGGAAGGTTACTGGGTTGAGGAGATGGATGATGGTGGCAACGACTATCAGGTGTAGAGATTCCGGGGATGAAGATCCATGAGATCTGTGGGCGTAATGTGATTATTTTCAAGGCATCTTATGCTGATTTGCTTCTTATCCGTACTCGGATCTTGTATTCCGCATCCGCTTGATACTCTGTTGCGTGATGTATGAGGATATATCCTAAAATATTATATCTATCTAGGATATTTGGATCTTGCCGTATGGCGTTGAATATTTATGTTTCTATTGTTTCTAGATGGTATGACTCTGATGTCTATTGTAAGTCGCAGACATACAGATTCATTTGTGTATGTCATGGTCGCGTTACCTGTTGCTTACGCTGCTCGCTCTTGTCCCAATGTTCTTGAAAGTGGATAAGGTGGTCGGTCGATACCGTGCCCTACTCCGCTTCGATGGGCCTACACGTGGGTGGCCTTGGGCCTTCGCGGTAGAATCCCTTATCCACTTCTGGTTCATCTAGGCTCGTGCTTAGAGCGTAATGTCCAAGGTATTACAACTTGCCAAGGAATACTAGGATGTTTAAATAGCATAATTGAGTAAGAGAGTTTTATTTCCCAAGTAGTATAACAATGAAGTGTCTTATTTACACCCACATCAATAAATCAAGTCAATCTAAAACACTTCTAATCCAATCATTTTCTTTCAAGAAAAATTCTTAAAGTAGTAATGAGACCATGCCACGGACTTGTTATGTGGATCCCCATAGATATTTTCTTTCTTTCTTTTTTAGTTTTTTAGGATCGTTGTTTGTTTCTCTTTGCTAGTGTTTGCACGACCTTTGAGAGTACCAATATTTTTGTCCATACATTGACACCGATGCCACTCATGTCATCAACTCATAGACGAAATCCGGGGTTATGCCATAGATCGTTCAAAAGCTAGCGGAGTTGTTGGCATCCCAAAGGTGTGCATTAGAGACATAGAACAAAGTTGTCTCACTTATTTCTCTTTTTTGAGCTAGTACCGCAATTTGATCCACAAGGTTAGCTTTGGCATGCATCACAATTACCACTAGACTTTATTTCAATCAAAAACTCCTTTCATGAGTGTCGTCGAGGCTGTCAAAATATCCATGAGATTAAGTATAATCAGGGTATACTCTCAAGACAAGCATTCATCAAACAAGTTGTAAATTTCAGACTTTTTCTTATTGTACTTGTTTGGCATTATTAATTCCAATGCAAGACTCGGTGAACTAAAATAACTAGAGCAAGAGCTTCAATAACTAATCATCATACAAATAAAAATCCTTACTCTAACCATATTAAATTACTTCCCACTAGCATGGCATCTTAGCAAATCAACCAACTAAGTTAAACAACTCAAACTTCATAAGTGGGAGACATAGGACATACCTCTCATAAGTAACTTCATGATCCTCTTCCTTACAGGGATGTGTTCCTTCAAAACTCAAACACGATTACTCTCGAAATGATATTAAAGCAAAGAGGCAAAGTATGAATCCAAGTTTACGAAAAAAAGGATAAATGGAAAAATATTTTTGTATTTTTGAGGATAGGGATTAAAGAATATAAAAGAACTTGCGACCAAGCAAGGGTTTAAGAAAAGGAAAACAAATAACTAAAACGAAAGCAAATTAAAAAGCAAAGGAAAAATCGAAGTGTTGGAACAGGCCAACACGAGTGTTTCAAAGCTCTCAAGGAGCTGGAGTACAACCTTGTTATTACACAAATAAATTTTCTAGGGGAACACATCCCCAAGCTCAGGCTCTTGCAAGCCCTTTTATTGCTCATTGTGGTGGTGGTGAATAATCTCTCATGTTACATTGGCTACTCCAATCATGGAACTGGGTGGCGAGGCTTGCAGTGGCATCTCGATGGTTGATGGAGAGGTTGTTCATGTTTTGAATATTTCCTTCGAGTGCATAGATATATTCAAGGGTGGTGTAGTATTTTGGTGGCTGAACATCTTGTTCGGGTCCTTATTGTTCTACTTCTTCATATTCTCCTCCTTCCACGGGTATTTCTTGTTAGGGTAGATTAGCTTTGACCTGCACGTCATAATGCAAACGTCCATCCTCGATAGAGAATAAACCATTAGGTAAAGGAGCCGGGATCAAGTGATCCGCTCTAGGTATGTTGAAGAAATATCTACCATGATTTTTAGAAATCATACCACATACTCTTAGAGTAGATAGACCGAGATGGTTACCTCCAGTCAATGGTTGGATGTTACCTAGGTTGATGCGAAGTACGTGTGCAAGAACAGTCACAACTCCTCCTCCACATATGGGTCCTCGAGATTGAAGAGCCTGATACTTAAGGTAAAACACAAGAAGAGTGACCAAATTTGGCGTTAAGTTACAATTTGATAAGTGCAGCTTTTGCAAGGATTAACATGTCCTCCTTATTAACTCTAGTAAACTCACCACGTGCCTGCAGTGTGTTAGGAATAACATAGAACAAATATCGAATAGCAAGATGATCAATTTGGTTCCCCTTAGGTGTGTTTCCACGGATTCTCATCAAGTTAAAATATTGTGAAGGGGAAGGATCTAAAACAAAGATAGTTGTGCGTACATTGGTTGTGTTGTTGGTTAACCCAAAGCATTGAGCCCATTGGCTGAGTGCCAAAGTATACTCACATTTCATAAGGCGGAATCAACTGCGGGCCTTTGTTCCTCGGAACAACCATAAGGATCCATCGTGTGTGTCAAGGTGCTGAAGAACTCAAGCGTCAAGTGGCGGTATGTCGCAACATCCTGAAAGAAAAAAATTGTACAAACCAATATTGTTGCAAAGTAAATCGAAATCAGCATGAATTCCAAGTTGGTTCAGGATATAAGGACATGCCCACTTGGTGGACTTGATCTCTCGAATCTTGAGACGATCGAAACGGATCAGATGGAACTCCTCGGTGAACTTGATGCCAAGCGACTCGGGGGTTAACATATCAATGGGTGGTACGGAGGATTCCGCAGTCATCTTACATGTACGACTCCTCGTGTTCATATAATAAATAAAAACAAGACAAAGTAAATAAAGATTGCTAATAATTTTTTTAGTCTAATAGAAACATAGCATAAGTGACTCTCTACACTAACTACAAAAGAAACTCATCTAAAATCAATGCTAAGCATACTTAATATCAATATTGAATCAAGAACAAGACCTATGTCTAGATTGGCAATGATGAATGATTAAGCGAAGCTTTTGCACAAATAAGTCGGGGATCAAATGAGAATCATATCTTAGATTGAGTGGGTGCAAAGAATCAAGGAAAAGTTTAATAAATTTGAAGATCCAATGGAGGTGGTTTTAAGTTTGGAGGAAGAAGAAAGAGAAAAATTGATTTGGGGATTTTTGGTTACCTCCTCGGGATGCTTATGGTGTCCGTGTGCTTGGTATAGGCGGGCGGTACGGCCGGAGCCCGCCCGTACTGGGTGACTAACCTTAGGGGCGACGGCTGCTCCCAGGTGGTGCACTCGATACAGGCGTGCGGTATGGTCACGCGCGCCCGTACTGCTGGTCGTTAACACTGCGGTGACTTTTGCTTAAAACATGATGTTTGCTCGAGGGTACGGTATGGGCGCGCGGTACGGGCGCATCTGGCCATACCTGTGGTCGTTATCGACACTGTTCCTTCAGCAAACATCGAATTTTTTTATCTTCCTTTGCCTTGAGGTGGTATGGGCACATAGTACGGTCCACTCCAGCCATACGAGTGGTCGTTATCGATACTATAAACTACAGAAACTCAAGGAATTTGATTAGTAGCTCCGTGCGTCTTTACACATCTTATCAAAAGGTTAGATAGCAACAAAAACACTAAGTACTGATCCAACAATACTTCTTAGGCCATGTGTTAGTAAAATAAAATATAGAGGATTACCTTGTTTATTCTCCTCTTTCCATAGGTATTCTTGAACACTCTTTATAAAAATAAAAATAAAAACAAAACAAAACAAACTAACACGATAGAAAATATAATATAAAACATAGAGAAACTTTATTTCACATGAGTTGCCTCCCATGAAGCACTTCTAATTATGGTCAATTAGTTTGACCTTGATGGCAATCACTTAGGTTTGGGGAGCGGAACTGTAACAACCTTGGACCCTACGCTCTAAGTTCAAGCTTGGATGAACTAAAAGTGGTTAAAGGTTTTACATCGGGGGCCCAGGGCCATCCACGTGTCGGCCCGTCGACCGCCCTAACCACTTCCAAGAACATCGGGACAAGAGCGAGCGGCGTAGGCAACAGGCGAAGAGATCAAATACATACACAACTGAGTATGTATGCAAGCTACCTTACAACAGTTCTCAGAGCCATACCATCTAAAAGAACTAGAAATATTGCAACGCCATATGACAAGATCCAAATATCCTAGATAAAGATAATAGTATAGGATAGCTCCTCATACATCAATCAACAGAGTATCAAGCGGAAGCGGGAAACAAGATCCGAATACGGATAAGAAGCAAATCGGCATAAGATGCCACATAAATAAGCACATCCCGCCCACAGATCTCACGGATCCCCATCCCCAGAATCTCTATACCGAGTTATCGTTGCCAACATCATATGTTTCCTCCACCCAGTATCCATCTTGCGAGTACACATGTTCATCTGAATCAAACAATTTATTGTGTGAGACCCTAGGGGTACTCAGCAAGTCTTTATGCCTCTAAAGGGGACATATACCTGGGGTGACGCAATTGCAGCAAAAGATAATAACTAACAAGACTATAGATACTCGCTAACCATCCACCTAACCAATAATAGACGGATGTCCGTTAATTAGAAACAATAGTTATAACAGTATAAAGTAACAGATCCATCCTCCTTCTCGCTTACCAACGGGAAAGCGGAAGAACAACCCATCTGTTGGCAGTTTTATTAACCATTCCATGAGTATTGCACTAATTACTAGTCAGATATTTAGTCAAATTAAAAGCGGTACTTTAGTTATGCTTGTCTATGATCGAGAAACTGTGCTTCAAGTCGTCCATAACCGCGGACACGGCTTTCAGAAAAATTTACCCTGCAGGGGTGCACAAATAGCAACACACACTCGATCAACCTCGGAAAAACCAACTCAAAACCCAACGAGGCATTCACGATAAAGCGATCACAGGATTTATAAAATATTTCAGGGGTCACCTCATTAAGCTACCCGCAACGAAGTGGGCCGACTCTGAGACGGACCCAAGGTTTGCGTCAATGGCTGTAAACGACTGGGAACCCGAAAATGTGACTAGACTTGTCGATACCGCGAAAACACTCCACATCCAAAATAGTACAGGTGCTCCACGCACAATCTTAATAAACAGTAACATGGCATAAGTACAGGATAGTAAATAAAACCCCAAACTAGTTTGTGGCCCCAAGAAATAGAAATGAATCAAGCTCTGGCTCAGGGGGTTTCCACAAGTTCTCCCGGATGTGGATAGTGCGAATAGTCAAGGAACAGGAATCAAGTACTCGGGGTCCTACGGGACACAAGTGGACATAAAAACCAAAAGACAGATATTGCCCACCAGTGCCTCTTTCATTAGTTATCCTATTACTACTCAGGTTAAGTTGTTTAGGTACCTCGTTATCCATCAGACACTCACATACCCTACACATGCTGTTCTACGACTCACATGGTTCAAACAACTCCTATAGTAATGGCTCATGGGATGAAGGAACAAGCTCGGTGGGGTTTAAAAGTAAAGGCTATGCAGTACTTGAGATTCAATTTAATGCATTCGCGACTCCATGATGCAAGAATAAGATAGAAGCAATAAGTACTATATGTATGCAAGCATGTGGTAGTACTTGCCTGGTAGCTCAGTTGAAGCGAGAGATGGATCTGAGTAGTACTCCTGGGATTCCTGATAATTCCCCTGCTCAGCGTCTTTTCGAGAAGAACCAAACAAACAAGGCCAACATAAATATAATGCGCAAACATATAAATAAAATGCGACAATCAAACAAGCATGCCATGACGAATGATGCACAAATTACATGGCATAACATAGCATGGCATGGGTGTGGTATGGGGTACAAGAATAAAGCATTTTATTAAATTTTTAGTCATGTTTTGCTTCCATATAACTTGCCGTCCACTTAATATTTATATGATGCATGCTCCAATTTGTAACATGGAATGCATAAACAGAACGGGCTCGTCGAGCTGATCGATTTAGACATATTATTTGTCAAATTGGATTTACGAAAAAATAAAGTTATTGATATTTAAAGATTTATAATATTAACAAAGCCAAATAGATATATGTTCAAGTATTTAGAATAATCCAATTTAAATGCAAAAAGATACATATATATATATTGAATTCTCTGAATAATTTTAGAAAAGTTTGATTTTAAAAGTGTTTGGATTTGAACCTTAGTTTAGAAGGCATGACAGTTTTGAATTAGCCAAGGGTTTAGAAAGAAAAAAAGATTTGCTGCTGTTTTTCTCCAGTCGACCGAAAAAATTCAAAGAAGAAAAGGAGCGCCCGGGAGGGTTGATCTTTGGATCCTTGGGATGTTGCAAGGGAACGCTGCCACTAGGCTACTGATCAAGGTGCTATTATAATTGATGCTCGACTCATTATGAACCTGATCCGACGGGGTCTTCAGGTTCCTAGTTTTTACACTGACAAAACTGTCCGAAAACTGAACTGACAGAGCATTGAGATTGTTCGATTTTTGAGGGAATGATTCTGAGGGCTGCAGCGCTCGGTTTTTTGTCAGGTTTGAACCTAAACGAAACTGGCGCAACCTGCTACAACGAGACGTGAACATATGCGCCAGAGCATCACCGAGACGGATTTGAGTGAGTGATGAACAGAGGTGAAAAACATAGACGAAAACGAACGGATGAAAACAGTTAATTTGACCCATCTTGGTCGGATGTTATTGAGAGCTACAGGGCTTGGATTGGGCCATGGTTGGTTGCGTCGGAAAGATGACTTTACCCTCTTTATAGGTGTGTGGATCTCGGCGACGGAGACGAACCGAGTAGGGCGGCAAAAATTCACGAACAGAAGCACTGCAGTGCGTGCGAGACTGACGGACAGACGTGTTGATTACATAGAGATAAAACCAACTTCGTTAGAAGACCACGGTCCCGTTTCTCGACGGATTCGGATGCCGTTTTGTGCTACGGTGAGATGGGTGTGTCGTCTTCGACTTAATCCAAAGAGTGGAGCCGGAGGCGAGCTAAGGAGGCCAGGAAAAAGGTGGGAACAGAGGGTCGACGGCGCTACTGCGTGTCTGTCTGCGCGGCTGGGCGTTGTCCGGCGTGTGTGGGCGCGGCAAGGCGTCGGCTGGGTGCGGCGACGAAGGCCAAGAACTCAGCAAGGGAAGGGGACACGAGGTGGTGGAGCTCACCTTGCCAGCCCTGCTGGAGGAGGCCGATGAGACAGAAATGGTGGCGAAGGCGTGCACGTCGACGGTGTTGAGGTCCTGCTGCTCCTCCTTCATGTCCTAGGCACCGAGCAACTCCTAGCACTCCTAGTGCACCTCTAGGGCACCTCGGCAAGGTTCCAGCGACAGGGGATCGACGGTATGCCCATGACCAGGGCGGCAGGATCTGTGTCTAGGGCGTTCAGACTCGAGTAGGAGAGGAGAGGGATGGTGAGATTCAGATGCGGGAGTAGTTGAGAGGATAGGGTGCGTGTTGCTCTGCTTTTGTGGACAGGAGGCAGGGAGCTGGCAAGCGATCATGCGCACGACGTGGGCGAGTCTCACGTGCTCGGCACGCTCTGCCGGGGAAGGAAGAGGAACAGGGAGGCCGCACCCACTGAGCATCTGTTGGTTGTTCCGATTGAGACCATGCAGCAGCAGAGAGGACGCTGATTGGGTTGCACCAAGGCCAGGATCAGATGGGCAAGGTTCTATGGGTTGGGGCTGATCAAATTTCGAATTACGGCTTCACCATACAGATAGGGTTAGAGCTAGCTGGCATGTGTATGTGTCGCTCAAAAAAAACAAGCAGACCATGTATGCGTGTATGCGTGTGTAGGTGTTTGCATGCATACACGTGAGGTTTTTTTTTGGCAAGATTAGATTAGAGTGAGTCTGGTGTGTATATGTACACATATGTACACATGACCCGAATTTTGGAAAAGAAGGAGATTGGAGTTTTTTTATATAGTCCAAACTCGACTAGATGAGACTAGTTTTAGACAAAACTTTAGACGGATTTAGTGTCAATTTCTGCATTTAGTTAAATTAGAAAACCTTTTGTAATTCTTAAACGGGTCGAAGAAAAGGAAAAGGAAGGGACCCTTTATATTGCACGTGACATGATATGCACCAACACGTGCAAGAGGACATCTAGGAGACAAGAATATGTATACTTGTCGGTGAGATAAAAAAGATTGCCAACACAAGGGTTTCTTTGGATCAAACAAGATGTAGCATGAAGGAATAGAAAAATGATCCACATCTTTTATATATGGCTTGATTTAAATGCCAAAAGAAAATACCAATGCCACATACAAAAGTATGGTAGAAAAAGAAGATGATCTCAATAGAAGATGATATGTCAATTTCGTGGATGGAAGGAAACTAAAAGATATGCCCCCATCTCCAATTGGGCATTTAACATATATCAAAAACCAGATACAAAGTATCAAAAAGCAAATACATTTTATTAAGAAACAAATACATTTAATAAATGCATATGAGATAAGAACTAAATGAAAAAGGGTTTTATATGATGCTCAAATACAATGTGGCATGATGACATGAGCATGATATAATTATGATGCAACAATTATATGTAGGAAGGTAGCATATATATAGACTAGGCTAGTAGCATTGCAATTGTTAGACAATTGGGATGCTACAACTCTCCCCCACTAAACAATAATCTTGCCCCGAGATTCCTAGGAAAAAGAAACCAACACAAGGAGAGGCGGGTGTTCGGAACGAAGGTGACCCTCACGTTCCCAAGTTGATGAACAACGGAATGGTGCGACCTCTACACCTTGCAAAACTTGCTAGACTTGTTGTGAGTCTTGCGTTTTGCCTGGGAAACAACGGGTTAGAAGAGTTGAAGGATTGTCGTGAGACAAGATGGATGGATGAACATAGCTCCGGTTTTCGAGAACCAAGATAAAAGAATAGAAGCCCTTGAAAGAATAAGGAAGACCGATGTATCCTGGAGAACGAAAAGACACACCATTAGAATTAAAGATTTACAGATGCACATGACGATGATTCTTTGTCTCGCCGGAAGAAAAGAGCTACTTTGGAGAGGATATCAACCACTATGAAAAATAGCATTGTATCTTCTCTCGGATTTGAGAAATGAAGTTCGGAAACAATATTGCCTTCAAACAATAGAGTCCCTTGATATCAACAGGAAGATTGAGTTAGATATTGTCGGATTAGATTCTTGTTGCACCGATAAGAACCAAAGGATCACGCAATTGAGGTGCGCTGATATATCTTCAAGAGAAAGAGGTGATGCTAGTTATGGTGGAATCCTGAGAGGAAGTGGAACAGATTTGTGATTAATGGCATCAACCATAATTGGCTTTACCGACAGAATAAGGATTTGATAGATGAAGTCAGAGATATCTTCCATCCATCTTGTTTGACGATGTCGAGCACCGGTAGAAAGGAGAGGTCGGAGAAGATTTTGCATTTGCTTCCACCAGATCATTGAAGATTTTGCTCCGTGTAGAAAAAGATGAGATCACCAACAAGAGATTATTGATTATATTCTTAGAGAGAGCACTCCGGAAAACAAGGACGGAAGTAAAGTATCGAGGAATAAAGGCCACTTCTGACTTCCGTGGAATGAGTGAAATCGCATTAATCCGCCAATTCATTGTTCAAAAGCGAATGATAAGAGTGGTGGTATGGTAGCTACTCCATCCCGCACTCAAAGCATTACTTCGCACATGAATAGGAAAACCATGCAACCCAACTACCAAAACAGACTAAAGATCTTGACAAGAAGAATTCATAAGGCTCCATGAGAAAACAAAGATATGATGCAAACGATTCGCCGGATCCAAGATAGATAAGGATGATGATGTTGTCGTCGTGTCGGAAGTCGCAAACCACCAGAAAAGATATGAAGGAAGATTACGGAGGAGAGCTGCAAGATTCAATAGATAAAGAAAGATAGCCACAACTTGAACGGAAGGATTACAAAAGATCTAGAAAGTCTTCATGGCATCCGTCGGATTGAGGATAGAAGATAAAGCGAGAGGGTTTCAAAAGGTTGCTTGATGAGTGCAGATCAACCGAGTTTATCGTCCTTCTTGAGAAGAACAAAGGGAGATTTAGCTGTCTTTAGGGAAACTTCGGCGGAACGACGAATGATAACTTACCAACAAGGAAAAGCTCTGGTTTTGGTTGAAGGTGGAGGATGGAATTAACAATGGGCTTGCTGATTCCAGAATTGAAGCGATGTATTTAGCGGAAGGACGTGGTCGAGATAGGTGACTTCAAGAAGCCAGAATTTACACTTTGAGAACTTTGCACAGAGGCAGTGTTCACGAAGCTTGAGAGAAAGAGACACAGATGAACTTCCATGTTCTTCCATTGATATAGAATAAGCAAGCATATCATCAAGATATACCACCACGGATTAACAAGATATTCTGAGAATATCAAGTTCAAGAGGCGGGAGAAATGGACAAGTGCTCGAAACACTTCCTAAGCTCAACGCTCTTTGAAAGATCAACGTTACGAGCAAGGATTCATGTTTAAAGGGATGCATTGACGGAATAGATTATCTAGTCCTTCGAAAGAAAAAGAGAGATGCTGCATGGTTCACATTGTCGATCGGAGCACCGGTTGAAAGATAAGGAGATCTTGGATAAGAAGCGATGATAACTCATACATTAAGCAAAGCTATCAGAGACGAAAAGATGAAATTCACTCGTATTAAAGAGAATTTTGCGGCTATGGAGTTCAAAAAGATGTGAAGCATGATAAACAGATGATAGACCACCGTAGTGCCTTGAGAAAACTCCGGATTGCCAAAAATACTTGAATATGCATAGATATGATCACGGTGTAACTCAAAATCACAGGAGATAACCGCCATCATTTGGAGGATTGGATTTATAGTATTGACCCTATTCCACTCATGATAAGTGTCATGTAGCTATGTTGAGAACGAATTACAATTACCATCATCGAATCGACGCGAGTTATGGACTTAGCCCGAAAGAATTGAAGACGGAGTAAACCTCCAGATCAAGCGCCGGTGAAAAAAGAACGAGTTAGCATGAATACGCTGATAAAAGGAAGATAGGTAATGTTTCACACACGACTAAAGAGGAGTGTGGAAACACAGATGTATCAAAGAAAAAATTTCCGCAATTTTCGGCATTAAAATACCAATAGATGCGCAAAACCACTTAACAGATAGAGATTAGCAACTCCACATTCTATGAAAGCATGCTAGAAGGAAGAACACCCTTAACAAGATGGCACCGGTTAACAAGGAGTCAGATAGATCCCGTCAGTTTACCAAAGCCTATCGGTATGGAATGTACCAACAGTTGATAACCAAAGGCAGATTCTGATAACAAGGTTGGATGCAACAGATAGACAAGGAATTACCCCCCCCCACACACACACACAACCTATGGTACTACGGAACCCAGAACACGTGAATCCTAGTTTGAATTTTTAGAATAGGATTGAAAACGTTACACTTCCTTACCAGAAAAGGGTGGGTGGTTAAGAAGAAAAATGGAAGCAGTCCTACTCTCACGTTTTTGTTTTTCCCTAGTATACATAGCTACCAAAAATATTTGCTAGACTGACAACGACCATTTATTTGAGACCTCAAGGCGGGATGGCTCTGATACCAATTGTAACAACCTCGGACCCTACGCTCTAAGTTCAAGCCTGGATGAACCAAAAGTGGTTAAGGGTTTTACAGCGGGGGCCCAGGGCCATCCACGTGTAGACCCATCGACCGCCCTAACCACTTCCAAGAACATCGGGACAAGAGTGAGCGACGTAGGCAATAGGCGAAGAGATCAAATACATACACAAGTGAGTATGTATGCAAGCTACCTTACAACAGTTCTCACAACCATACCATCTAAAAGAAATAGAAATATTGCAACGCCATATGGCAAGATCCAAATATCCTAGATAGAGATAATAGTGTAGGATAGCTCCTCATACATCAATTAACAGAGTATCAAGCAGAAGCGGGAAACAAGATCCGTGTACGGATAAGAAGCAAATCGGCATAAGATGCCATATAAATAAGCACATCCATACGTATCTCACGGATCCCCATCCCGGAATCTCTACACCGATTGATCGTTGCCAACATCATCTCTGCTTCTCCACCCAAAGATCCATCTTGCGAGTACACATGTTCATCTGAATCAAACAATTTATCGTGTGAGACCCTAGGGGTACTCAGCAAGTCTTTATGCCTCTAAAGGGGACATATACCTGGGGTGACGCAATAGCAGCAAAAGATAGTAACTAACAAGACTATAGATACTCGCTAACCATCCGCCTAACCAATGATAGACGGATGTCCGTTAATTAGAAACAACAGTTATAACAGTATAAAGTAATAGATCCATCCTCTTTCTCGCTTAGCAACGGGAAAGCGGACGAACAACCCATCCGTTGGAGTTTTATTAACCATTCCATGAGTATTGCACTAATTACTACTCGGATATTTAGTCAAATTAAAAGCGGTACTTTAGTTATGCATGTCTATGATCGAGAAACTGTGCTCCAAGTCGTCCATAAACGCGGACACGGCTTTCAGAAAGATTTACCCTGCAGGGGTGCACAAATAGCAACACACACTCGATCAACCTCGGAAAAACCAACTCAAAACCCAACGAGGCATTCACGACAAAGCGATCACCGGATTTCTAAAATATTTCAGGGGTCGCCCCATTAAGCTACCCACAACGAAGTTGGCCGACTCTGAGACGGACCCAAGGTTTGCGTCAATGGCTGTAAACGACTGGGAACCCAAAAATGTGACTGGACTTGTTGATACCGCGAAAACACTCCGCATCCAAAATAGTACAGGTGCTCCATGCACAATCTTAATAAACAGTAACATGGCATAAGTACAGGATAGTAAATAAAACCCCAAACTAATTTGTGGCCCCAAGAAATAGAAATAAGTCAAGCTCTGGCTAGGGGGGTCCACAAGTTCTCCCGGATGTGGATAGTGCGAATAGTCAAGGAACAGGAATCAAGTACTCGGGGTCCTACGGGACACAAGTGGACATAAAAACCAAATGACAGATATTGCCCACCGGTGCCTCTTTATTAGTTATCCCATTACTACTCAGGTTAAGTTGTTTAGGTACCTCGTTATCCATCAGACACTCACATACCCTACACATGCTGTTCTACGACTCGCATGGCTCAAACAACTCCTGTAGTAATGGCTCATGGGATGGAGGAACAAGCTCGGTGGGGTTTAAAAGTAAAGGCTATGCAGTACTTGAGATTCAATTTAATGTATTCGTGACTCCATGATGCAAGAATAAGATAGAAGCAATAGGTACTATATGTATGCAAGCATGTGGTAGTGCTTGCCTGGTAGCTCAGTTGAAGCGAGAGATGGATCTGGATAGTACTCCTGGGATTCCTGATAATTCCCCTGCTCGGCGTCTTTCCGAGAAGAACCAAACAAACAAGGCCAACATAAATATAATGCGCAAACATATAAATAAAATGCGACAAGCAAACCAGCATGCCATGATGAATGATGCACAAATTACATGGCATAACATAGCATGGCATGGGTGAGGTGTGGGATACAAGAATAAAGCATTTTATTAAGTTTTTAGTCATATTTTGCTCCCATATAACTTGCTGTCCACTTAATATTTATATGATGCATGCTCCAGTTCGTAACATGGAATGCATAAACAGAACGGGCTCGTCGAGCTGATCAATTTAGACATATTATTTGTCAAATTGGATTTACGGAAAAATAAAGTTATTGATATTTAAAGATTTATAATATTAACAAAGCCAAATAGATATATGTTCAAGTATTTAGAATAATCCAATTTAAATGCAAAAAGATATATATATATATATATTGAATTCTCTGAATAATTCTAGAAAAGTTTGATTTTAAAAGTGTTTGGATTTGAACCTTAGTTTAGAAGGCATGACAGTTTTGAATTAGCCAAGGGTTTAGAAAGAAAAAAAAAGATTTGCTGCTGTTTTTCTCCAGTCGACCGAAAAAATTCAAAGAAGAAAAAGAGCGCTTGGGAGGGTTGATCTTTGGATCCTTGGGATGTTGCAAGGGAACGCTGCCACTAGGCTACTGATCAAGGTGCTATTATAATTGATGCTCGACTCATTATGAACCTGATCCGACGGGGTCTTCAGGTTCCTATTTTTTACACTGACGAAACTGTCCGAAAACTGAACTGACAGAGCACTGAGATTGTTCGATTTTTGAGGGAATGATTCTGAGGGCTGCAGCGCTCGGTTTTTTGTCAGGTTTGAACCTATACGAAGCTGGCGCAACCTACTACAATGAGACGCGAACATATGCTCCAGAGCATCACCGAGACGGATGTGAGTGAGTGATGAACATAGGTGAAAAACATAGACGAAAACGAACGGATGAAAACAGTTAATTTGACCCATCTTTATCGGATGTTATTGAGAGCTACAGGGCTTGGATTGGGCCACGGTTGGTTGCGTCGGAAAGATGACTTTACCCTCTTTATAGGTGTGTGGATCTCGGCGACAGAGACGAACCGAGTAGGGCGGAAAAATTTACCACAAGATGTCACTATGCGAGCGTAGACCCATTTTGACGGTGTTGATTACATAGAGATAAAACCAACTTCATTAGAAGATCACGGTCCTGTTTCTCGACGGATTCAGATGCTGTTTTGTGCTACGGTGAGATGGGTGTGTCGTCTTCGATTTAATCCAAAGAGTGGAGCCGGAGGCGAGCTGAGGAGGCCAGGAAAAAGGTGGGAACAGTGGGTCGACGGTGCTGCTGCGTGTCTGTCTGCGCGGCTGGGCGTTGTCCGGCGTGTGTGCGGCGACGAAGGCCAAGAACTCAGCAAGGGAAGGGGAGACGAGGTGGTGGAGCTCACCTTCCTAGTCCTGCTGGAGAAGGCTGACGAGACAGAGATGGTGGCAAAGGCGTGCACGGCGACGGTGTTGAGGTGATGCTGCTCCTCCTTCATGTCCCAGGCACCGAGCAACTCCTAGCACTCCTAGTGCCCCTCTAGGGCACCTCGGCAAGGTTCCAGCGACAGGGGATGGACGGTGCGCCCATGACCAGGGCGGTAGGATCTGTGTCTAGGGCGTTCAGACTCGAGTAGGAGAGGAGAGGGATGGTGAGATTCAGATGCGGGAGTAGTTGAGAGGATAGGGTGCGTGTTGCTCTGCTTTTGTGGACAGGAGGCAGAGAGCTGGCAAGCGATCACGCGCACGACCTGGGCGAGTCTCACGTGCTCGGCACGCTCTGCCGGCGAAGGAAGAGGAACAGGCGCACCCACTGAGCATCTGATTGGTTGTTCCGATCGAGACCATGCAGCAGCAGAGAGAACGCCGATTGGGTTGCACCAAGGCCAGGATCAGATGGGCAAGGTTCGATGGGTTGGGGCTGATCAAATTTCGAATTACGGCTTCACCATATAGATAGGGTTAGAGCTAGCTGGCATGTGATGTGTGGCTCAAAAAAAACAAGCAGATCATGTATGCGTGTGTAGGTGTTTGCATGCATACACATGAGGTTTTTTTGGCAAGATTAGATTAGGGTGAGTGTGGTGTGTATATGTACACATGACCCGAATTTTGGAAAAGAAGGAGATTAGAGTTTTTTTATATAGTCCAAACTAGACTAGATGGGACTAGTTTTAGACAAAACTTTAGACGGATTTAGTGTCAATTTCTGCTTTTAGTTAAATAAGATAACCTTTTGTAATTCTTAAACGGGTCGAAGGATATATTTGATTTGTGAAAAAAAAATTCAAAACCCAAGCTCCAAGAGAAAAAAATGAATCAACACACCGCTTGGAAAGGAAAAGGAAGGGACCCTTTATATTGCACGTGACATGCATATGCACCAACACGTGCAAGAGGACATCTAGGAGACAAGAATATGTATACTTGTAGGTGAGATAAAAAAAGATTGCCAACACAACGGTTTCTTTGGATCAAACAAGATGTAGCATGAAGGAATAGAAAAATGATCCACATCTTTTATATATGGCTTGATTTAAATGCCAAAAGAAAATACCAATGCCACATACAAAAGTATGGTAGAAAAAGAAGATGATCTCAATAGAAGATGATATGGCAATTTCGTGGATGGAAGAAAACTAAAAGATATGCCCCCATCTCCAATTGGGCATTTAACATATATCAAAAACCAAATACAAAGTATCAAGAAGCAAATACATTTTATTAAGAAACAAATACATTTAATAAATGCATATGAGATAAGAACCAAATGAAGAAGGGTTTTATATGATGCTCAAATGCAATGTGGCATGATGACATGAGCATGATATAATTATGATGCAACAATTATATGTAGGAAGGTAGCATATATATAGACTAGGCTAGTAGCATTGCAATTGTTAGACAATTGGGATGCTACAGGAACACCCACTCCAAAGTAGTTTGCTTTTAAAGTAATTACACCATCATCATCATTAGGCTTGGCCTTCTTTTTCATAGGGAAGTGGACTACAAAAGGTTCTCTAGATGGTAGCCCTATTCTTACATTCCCTTCATGTAAATTAATCAAAGCTTTAATAGTTCTTAGGAATAGCCTACCTAGAATTATAGGTGCTATGGGATCTTCAGGCATGTCCACAATAACAAGATCAATAAGAGCGGACTACATTTAATTTCAATAACTATATTTTCTTTGATCCCAATAGCTTGTTTATAAGTCGAATCAGCTAGATGGAGTCTTAATTCAGTTGTAACAAATGGCCCCAAGTTTAACTTATCGAATAGGCTTTTGGAAATTGTTGAGACGCTTGCACCAAGACCATAAAGTGCGGATATCTCATTAACTCCCAACTTAATTTTAATAGTGGGCTCAGATATATCATCTAGCTTAGCTGGAATCTTATCAACAAGTATTATGTACTCCATCTCTAAATCACGAACCTTAGATGCTAATTGTTGTATAAATTGTTGGTACATAGCATCATTACCTTGTCCTATACCTAGATTCTTAATGGTGATCATCTTCAATAGATCTTCCACGGTATATTCCGGTGTTGGCGCATTGCTATAATCCAGATCTTCAAGTTTTTCATCATTGGTTACCACCCTCATCATCTTGAGGTCTTCTACCAGATTTGGCTCGGGTTTTTCAGCAAACTTTGCTAGTATGAGAGCTTGGCTCTCGGCTACCTTACCCAACTGAGCCTCCACGGTCTTTGTTCTTTCCTGTAGAGCCTGCACATCATTTCTTATTGCAACGACCTGATTAGATAATCTTCCTATACTACTTTCATGGTTCTTTGTAATATTAATAAGCATATTGTATTGTTAGGTTTGAGCTTGCAGAAATGTTCTAATAGTTTGCTCAAATGGGAGATTATCATGATTTGCTCCATTAGTATTATCATAATTATTATAAGGAGCTCCTGCAGGAATAGTATGATATTTTTGAACATTAGAAGCATAATTATTTTTCCATGCAGGATTAAAAGGAATGTGACCTATAAAATTAACATCATTAACATCAGTAGTGATAGCATTAACTTGGGTATCTTCCTTATCCTTTACTAAGCTAAGCAACTCATCTACCTTAGATGTAAGCTCCTCATTGTTTACATCGATAATTGAACTTGCTCTCTTCGAGGTTCTTTCCGCATGCCACTGGGAATGGTTATTTTGCATATCATCAAGTAACTTCTTTGCAACCCTCACCTGCTTCCCCATGATACGTTCTCCTGATGCAGTATCTAGCATAGACTTAGTGTAGCACCCCGGTAAAACCACTACTAGAAAATCGCTATGTTTTTGTGTTGCGCATCATCATGACCGCATGCTCATGTCATCATGCCACATTGCATTTGAGCATCGTCATGTCATCATGCATTTTTTAGCTAAAACTATTTTTCTAAAAGCGTAGTGTTGTTTTCTAAAATATCCCTCGTCTTTATTTCAAATCTAAACCACGGTCTTTTTCATGTCTTTGGTTTGTCTAAAAACTATTTGCAAAAATCTTTTTAAAATAAAATAAAATAAAATGTTTTGTACCAAGGGAGGCAACCCAGCCGTTTAGGCCAGGCCACCTACTACCCCAGCTGGCCCAGCCTGTTTCAAGGCAAACCCTAACCTAGCCGGACCTAAACCTAACCTAGACTAGACTCTACCTAGCCGGGCCACCCAGCTGCACCACACCACACGCAGCCGCCGACCGACACATTCCCGTGCCCATGCCCACGTACACACACGCGCACGCACGTCGCTCCTGAACCACCGCGGTGCACCATAGCCTCAGCCTCAGCGTGTCCCACCCCGAGCCAGCCCCGTCACGCACTCCACCATACCATCCCGCTTCAACCCGGCCCCACCAAGACCGCTCTCCCGTCCCCGCGCTCTCCTACCCCACCAACCCCCGTTCGTCGCCTTGCCTGCTCCCCTCGTCCTTTTCCTCATCGCTTTGCATCGCCCGATCATGAGCCCCGCCAGAATCGGCCGGCCCGCCCAGCCCATGAGCAGTGGTGGCCGGGACCTCCTCGTCGACCAACCCCGTCGCTGCCTCTCCCGTTCCCGCGAGCTCCACCGTCGTGGCTTCCTCGTCCGCTGCGGAGCCGCTCGCCGCCCTGGGTCGTCCACCTCACCGGAGCCCAGGGCCCCTTCAGCCTCGAGCTCTCCTGTCGGACGTCGCTGCCCTCCGAGCTTCCTCGCCGGCCCACGCCCTGGCCACTCCACCACGGCGTCGCCCTGGCCGCCGCACCCGGGCTCCTCCCCGCCGAGCTCTTCTCCGCAACAACCGGTGCCCCTGTCCCTCTCCCCTCCTCGTCTCAAGCCGCGTGCCGCCAACGGCAGGAGCTCGTCCGGCCTCCCGATGCAAAGTCGTGCTGCTACTGTTCGGGATCCTCTGCTCCCTCTCGTCGTCGCTCGCTGTCCTTGCCCGCACCTCCGCCACCCTCCTACACGCAGGCACCAGCCCATCAGCGTCATCACCGCTAGAAGGTCGCCCCACTCGCGTCCCCGCCGCTCACGACCCCTGCACGCCGAGCTCTGCCTTCCTTCGTTTGTGGTGTCGACCTCACCTCTACCCCGTGAGGCCAAGTCCGTCGCTGCTGCGCCTGGTCGTCTCTAGCACCGTGGCCACGCATCTCCTTCTGGCAGAGGTGCTTGCAGCGCCTCCATGAGCCCCAAATCAAGGCAATTGTGTTCTTGCCATGTTTTCTGTTTCGGGTACCATGTGGTATTTTTTCCCTCGCGCGTTGTGCTTGTATGTGTGTTCCTGTGCACACTTTCACCATCACAATCTTTCAGCGGATCTGAAGACCGATGCCACCTAGTTTTCCCGTGTTCCTGGGAACGCCAAGTCCCGCATCTTGATGACGCTCTGGTGTGGCTACCCTGCGAAGGCATCGACGTCATGCCAAGACCCCGTTTCCGGAGGCGAAGTATGAACCCCCAGAGACCGACCCCGTCAAACCCTCGGAACCCCCAAGGTCGCCGAACCCTCCGAGCCCTCCCAAGATCTTCGATCCGAGATGTGTGACCCCTATCCAAGACCTCTATTTTTATAATATAATATATCTTGTTGCATATTTAATTATTCATGCTCACATCATCCTCGTGGGGTTTGGGGGTATTTTGTTGACTCATCTAATAATTAAATATAGAGGCCATATGCGGACTATTCTAGTCTTATATTGACTCCATTTTAATTTATGTAGCAAACCGATGCCATGTTTTACCTTGTTATTATAACATTTAAATTGCGGGGTAGCTAAACAACATGAACCTCCTAATTAATTGTCGGGACCCCGGTTCCTCTTAATATTGCCTAATTGCATTGCACCATTGCCATGGCATACATCATACATGCATCATGCCCGATCTTCTGCCGTAGTATTAAATAGTGCATCCGGTGTTTCTTCTAGTGTTTTGGTTCTTCACGGATTAGGCCGTTGAGTTGATGCGAGTATCGAAAAGTTCTTCGGATAATGAACCTTCGGCTATGTTTTCCAGGCGAGCATCTTCCCCTTTCTACCTATTTTGCATTTATAATCTTTACTTCCTCCTGTTGATCTATTGCTATCCGTGTCATGATGCTTTAGTGTTCCATACCAGATATATTCCGTGAAGCCTTTATATTGCCTTGGACACCTCCTATTACTTGTTGTTTGGTAGATAGATGGTCTTGCGAGTCGTAGTCGCTTGCTCAGGTGCGATCCCGTGTCATGAAGTACCACACAGTTGTTGGAATGTTGTCATATGCTTTACGGTCGAGAGGATCATGACTTTAAATACAACTATTAAATTGCTGGATAACTAATGAAAGAGGCACCGGTAGACAATATATGATATTTGGTTTTTCATGTCCACTTGTGTCCCGTAGGCCCTGAGTACTTGATACTTGTTCCTTGAATATTCGCACTATCCACATACGGGAGACTCTATGAATCCCCCTTAGCCAGAACTTGATTCATTTCATTTTTCTTGGGGCCACAAACTAGTTTGGGGCTTTATTACTATCCTGTACCTATGCCATGTTTTACTGCTTTATTTACGATTGTGCGTGGAGCACCTGTACTGTTTTGGATCGTGACACGTTTTCGCTGTATCGACAAGCCCAGTCACACTTTCGGGTTCCCAGTCGTTTACCGCCGTCCACACAAACCCTGGGTCCGTCTCGGAGCCGGCCAACTTCGTTGCGGGTAGCTTAGTGGGGTGGCCCCTTGAAATATTTTATGAATCCTATGATTGCTTTGTCGTGAAATCCTCGTTGGGTTTTGATTTGGTTTTTCCGAGGTTGATCGTGTGTGTGTTGCTATTTGTGCACCCCTGCAGGATAAATCTTTCTGAAAGCCGTGTCCGCGGTTATGGACGACTTGGAGCACAGTATCTCGATCATAGACAAACATAACTAAAGTAGTGCTATAAATTTGACTTAATATGTGACTAGTAATCAGCTTCACTACAATGGAATGGATAATAAAAGTGCCAACAACTGGTGGATCTGGGGTGTATCATGTCATGTTATATCTGCCTACTAAGTATCGCAACTCTAATGGAATGAAATAAAAGTGCCAACAACTGCTGGGTTTGGGATGTCACATGATAATTGTATCTGACTAGTAAGTACTACAAACTACAACTGAATGGTTAACTAAAACTTCCCACTACTTATGCTATCAGGATGACTCATGCTATCTATATCTGACTAGTAAGTGCTTCAACTATAATGGAATGAATAAAACTGCCAACTGTGTGAGTTCCTCGGTTTGACTTCCTCGTTTGGTCTCGAGAGGGGAAATGCCAGGATGGGTATGTTTGGTGTTAGTATCAGGTTGGATCCGAATAGGTCTTTCTTTTCCCTCTCTAATAGCCGCCAGTTCTACTGAGTCTCTATAGGTTGTTTAGTGCTGCTTCGCTGCCGCTTCAGTCCACCATACCTATATAGGCGAGATCCGCCGAATTCTAGCCTCGCCGTGTACTGGCCTCAGTACTGACGCTCCTCTTTTTATTTTGCCCTTTGTCGGCGCCCCTTTTGTTTTAGCAGGTTTGAGATCGACGTCGTTAGCAGGGTTACCCTTCCGGCTTGGCCTAGGCAGGGTTATGGACGCCATTGGTTATTCTTCAGGGCTCTTAGCTCAATTTGCTTCTTATCTGTACTCGGATGTTGTATCGATTTCAAGGTGATTTGGATCTGTGTACTGTATATATGTATTCTTGACTTAGGGAGTCGTTGCTGTATATATATCTGTTATGTGGGTTCCATCATGGACTATTGTGTAATGATATTACTTCATTTTCCACCCGCATGAAAGTGCCTGGTGGGCGTCCTTGAATCGTTTCTATGCGGGTTTGGCGGGAAGCGCTAAAACTTGCATAGGGCCGATTCGAGGGTGTTACAAAGTGGTATCTGAGCTCAGCAGTTGCGATACCCCACTGGTCCAGCCTGTAGGATAACCTAGCTAACGGATGTTGTAGAGTGTCAAAACTATTTTGAAAAATCGGTTGGATATATCTGATTAGGTCTGCTTTTACTCCTTACCTCGATGCTATTCTCTTCTTATCTTTGCGTGTTTTAAATCTGCCCTCTCATCTTTTCTTCGAGTATAGGAATTCTCGTGGTTGGCTTTCCGTCGTACCTTCAGGGTTTCGATTCCTTCGGCAATGGTGTTTCCACATCCGGTCTTCATGCTATGTGAGAATTTCCCTCCATGTACCTTTTAGTGGACCAAAATCCACTAAAACCTTTCTTTGTATCTCCCGGTGTTTCCAAGACGACATCATCATCAGCTACCTTAGCACCGATAAAAGTCCTGCATCACTCCTTTATTATCCGAAGCTTCTGAACATTATTTGTCAAGATCTTCAGTCTAAATTCTGAGAGTTGGTTGCACAATTCTCCATTCATGTGCAGAGTAATGCTTTGGGTGAGCGATGGACTGATCCCCATCCCACTACTCTTATCATTCGCTTTTGTACATTGAATGGTGGATCAATGCGATTTTACTCCTTCCACGGAAGTTAAAGGTGGCCTTACCTTTTGAGACCTCTATCTTCGTCTTTGTTTCTCCGGAGTGCTCTCTCGACGAACGTGAGCCACAACCCCTTTTTGGTGGTGTTGCCGATTTCAAGATGGAGCAAGAATCCTTGTTAGTGGTGTCGTGAGGATCTACATGAAGCGACAAGATTCATATCGCCGACCTTCTTCCCCGTACCATGAGGCGGATCTCGAGGGCGAGATCCATTGTTAGTGGTGTCGAATTGTAGCACCCCGGTAAAACCAATAACAGAAAATCGCTATGTTTTTGTGTTGCGCATCATATGACCGCATGCTCATGTCATCATGCCACATTGCATTTGAGCATCGTCATGTCATCATGCATTTTTTTGGCTAAAACTATTTTTCTAAAAGCCTAGTATTGTTCTCTAAAATATCCCTCGTCTTCATTTCAAATCCAAACCATGGTCTTTTTCATGTCTTTGGTTTGTCTAAAAACTATTTGCAAAAATATTTTTAAAATAAAATAAAATAAAATGATTTGTACCAAGGGAGGCAGCCCAGCCGTTTAGGCCAGGCCACCTACTACCCTAGCTGGCCCAGCCCGTTTCAGAGCAAACCCTAACCTAGCCGGACCTAAACCTAACCTAGACCAGAATCTACCTAGCCGAGCCACCCAACTGCACCACACCACACACAGCCGCCGACCGACACATTCCGTGCGTGCGTTTCGCACACACGCACGCCGCGTTGCTCTGAACCACATGCAGCACCATAGCCTCAGCCCCAGCGCGTCCCATCCCGAGCCAGCCCTGTCATGCACGCCACAATACCATCCCGCTCCAACCAGGCCCCACCACGACCGCTCTCCCGTCCCGCGCTCTCCTACCCCACCAACCCCCGTTCGTCGCCTTTCCCACTCCCCTCGTCCTTTTCCTCATCGCCAGCGTCTCCCCGACCGCGAGCCCCGCCAGGAACCGAGCGGCTGCTGCCAGGCCCCGCGAGCAGTGGTGGCCGGGACCATCTCGTCAACCAACCCCGTCGCTGCCTCTCCCATTCCCGCGAGCTCCACCGTCGTGGCTTCCTCGTCCGCTGCGGAGCCGCTCGCCGCCCCGGGTCGTCCACCTCACCGGAGCCCAGGGCCACTTCAGCCTCGAGCCCTCCTACCGGACGTCGCTGCCCTCCGAGCTTCCTCGCCGGCCCGTGCCATGGCTGCTCCACCACGGCGTCGCCCTGGCCGCCTCCCCCGGTCTCCTCCCGCCGAGCTCTTCTCCGCAGAAACTGGTGCCCCTGTCCCTCTCCCCTCCTTATCTCAAGCCGCGCGCCGCCATCGGCAGGAGCTCGCCCGGCCTCCCGATGCATAGCCGTGCCGCTACTGTTCGGGATCCTCTGCTCCCTCTCATCGTCGCTCGCCGTCCTTGGACGCACCTCCGCCACCCTCCTCCTCCTACACGCAGGCACGAGCCCATCAGTGTCGTCACCGCTAGAAGGTCGCCCCACTCGCGTCCCCGCCGCTCACGACCCCTGCACGCCGAGCTCTGCCTTCCTTCGTTTGTGGTGTCGACCTCACCTCTACCCTACGAGGCCAAGTCCGTCGCTGCTGTGCCTGGTCGTCTCCAGCACTGTGGCCACGCATCTCCTTCTGGCCAAGGTGCTTGCAGCGCCTCCATGAGCCCCAAATCAAGGCAATTGTGTTATTGCCATGTTTTCTGTTTCGGGTACCATGTGGTTTTTTTCCCTCACGCGTTGTGCTTGTATGTGTGTTCATGTGCACACTTTCACCATCGCAATTTTTCAGCGGATCTGAAGAACGATGCCACCTAGTTTCCCGTGTTCCTGGGAACGCCAAGTTCCGCATCTTGATGACGCTTTGGCGTGGCTACCCTGCGAAGGCATCGACGTCGTGCCAAGACCCCGTTTCCGGAGGCGAAGTCCGAACCCCCAAAGACCGACCCCATCAAACCCTCGGAACCCCCAAGGTCACCGATGAAGGAAATATGCCCTGAGAGGCAATAATAAAGTTGTTATTATGTATTCCTTGTATATGATAGGTGTTTATTTTGCATGCTATAATTGTATTGATAGGAAACATCAATACATGTGTGTTTAATAAACAAAAAGGGTTCCTAGTTATGCCTCTCTTATAGACTAGCTTGTTGATTAACAAGATGATCAAAGTTTCCTGATCATGGACATTAGATGTTGTTAATAACAAGGTCACAGCATTTGTGAAATGATGTGATGAACATTCATCCGAAGTATAGCATTACGATCAAGTCATTATGTTTATATTGCTATAACATCATACAAAGCAGTCTTAGTCCTTAGACCATGAGATCATGTTAATTGCTAACACCGGAACAAACGTCACACCGTAACAGGGTGAGCATAAAGGTGGGTTCCGTGCTATGAAGGTGTTATGTTGAGGCTCATGGATTAAGAGTGGAATTTGTCAATCCCGATGACGGATAGATATACTCTGGGCCCTCTCGGTGATATCACATTAAGATAGCTTGCAGGCAAGTGATGTGATCACTAGAATGTTATATCACGAGAATGAGAAAAGAGTGCATGTCGGTAACGAGATCAAACTAGGTATTTGGATACCGATGATCGAATCTCGGACATGTATTATATCATGAGACAAAGGGATTAAATTGCTGATGTTAAAGATTCTCACGATCACAAAAGTCATTGTTGAATATGCAGGAGTCAGTATGGATCTCCAGGTCCCGCTTCTGATTATTGATCTGAGAGGAGTCTCAATCATGTCTGCATTATTCGCGAACCGTAGGGTGACACACTTAAGGGTTGCCGGACACCATTTAGGAGCACATATGTTCGACACAAAAGGTTTGCAAAGCGCAGGAAATGTTTCGATAGAAACAGGAATTGTTTCGATAGAAACCGGAATTGTTTCGGGTGAAATTGCAGAAAGTGGTTATGCATGTGATATTGAAATGTTGCAAGGGGTTTTATGTGAATGTTTGTTAATTAAAGTAATTAACAAAATTCTGAATAAAATAAATAAAAGAGTTTTATTAATTGAGAGTTGCATTTAATTTGGTGGAAATTAAATACATGTGAGTGGGATTTTGGGTGGAGGCCATGTTTATGTGAGTGGAGGTTCACCACATGAATGAAGGAGGGGAGGAGTCCCCCCCCTCATGCGCCGGTTATGTGAGGGGAGGGGTCTCCCTCCCTCCTATATAAAGCCCCCCTCTCCCCTCTCACAAAACACACCTCCTCATGAAGGATCACTCTCCCCCTCTAGATATTCCCCCATGGTCTCGGATTAGCGAGATACATGTTCCCGGTGGCCTTGCGTCTGGAAGGAGTTGCTGCTTCCGCTGATTCGCTGGAGCGAGGAGGTGGAGGTTGTGCGGTGGCTTGAACATGTGTGCGAGGATGGATGCGCTATTGATTTGTGGCGCTCGGACTTCCACACGATCTGGAGATCGACAAGCGTACGACTACATCAACCACGAGTTTCTACTCGTTAACAAAACTCTTGTCTTCGAGGGTAAGTTCTCCATGGATGTATGTCCACCCGTTGCTCTGTATCTAGTAGATAGATCTTGGCGTATAGTTCTCATCGTAGGAATTTTTTTGTTTTCTATGCTGCGGACCCAACAGTGGTATCAGAGCCTGATCTATGCGTAGGTGCTTTGCACGGGTAGTACACATATGTTTATATGTGGGCGATGATGATCATGTTATGGCATCTTCTATGTACTTTGGATATTGGTGGCATAGTGAGATGAAGCGGCCCGGACCAACCTTATATGTCATCGTACATGAGACCGGTTCCACGACTGACATGCAAATAGTTTTGCATAAGTGGCTAGCGGGTGTCTGTCTCTCCTACTATAGTCAATATCTGATTTACAACGAGTTGCTAATAACTTGGTTATCCTCGTTGTGGTTCATGTTCGTAGGTAAGACCGGTTCTATCTCCTAAAGCCCTAAGCCACGTAAAACTTGCAATTGATAAATTAGAGGCGTCTAGTTTAGATCGTTGCTGGGCTAGTGTCTTGATATGGTTTTGGTTGTAAGTAGATGTATGATAGATACTCTTACAACTCACTTAATGTGTAAGTTCCATAGACCTTGGCCTTACACATAAAGGAATGATAGAGGTCATACCACGATGCAAATGATAGAGATCAAATGCATGGACCATATCACCTCACTTCACACATTAGATGTTAGCGTCTTATATTGCTAGTTTGGCGCTTTTGGTAGCATTATAAGATGATCCCTCATTTAGATATCAAGATAAAATGTGTTCTTCCTTAAGTATGTACCGTTTTGTGGATCGTGTTTTGAGGCATCACGTGATGATCGGGTGTTCTCGACTCTACGCTTTCATACAACGGGTGTAAGACAGTTTTACACACGCGAATACTAAGCTTCTTACTTGGCGAGCCTAGCATGTACAGACATGGCCTCGGAACACGGACCAAAAGGTTAAGCATGAGTCATATAGTTGATATGATGCCCATATAGATGCTCGCCTTTGAAGCTACACCGACTCACGTGATGATCGGACTTGGTGTAGTGGATTTGGTTCATGTAATCACCAAAAGGATGCGAGGGATGTCGTTTTTGAGTGGGAGTTCATTAGTAATTTGGATTAGTTGAACTCAATCTATCATAAACTTAGTCTAAATATATTTTACAAATTCTGTTGTAGATGGCACCACCTGCTTTTAATTTCAATGTGTTCATGGAGAAAGAGAAGCTTGTTGCGAATGGTAGCAACTTCACCAACTGGGCTATGAATTTGAGGACTCTCCTCATCGCACAAAAGCAATATGTGCTAGAGGCGCTAGGACCCCCACCAGCTCCGATGCCCCGACGAGGAAAAGAACGCCTATATAACTCGTCAGAGGACCACAACTTAGTTCATTACTGACATCTTGTATGGGCTAGAGGGAGAACTTGAAAATGTTTCAAATGGCAATGCCTTTGATACCATGGGAGAATTGAAAATGATTTTCGATACCCATGCTACCGTGAGAGTTATAATGCTTCTGAAAAGTTCTTTAGCTGCATGATGGAAGAGAACAGCTCCGTTAGTGAGCACGTACTCAAAATGTCTGGGTACGCCGATAAGCTTGTGTCCTTGGGAATAATGATTCCCATTGACTTAGGCATACATCATGTTCTCCAATCTCTGCCATCTAGCTACAAGAGCTTCGTGATGAACTATAATATGCAGGGCATGAAGAAGTCTCTTCTCGAGCTTACACAATGCTTAAGACCGCAGAAGTGGAGATTAGGAAAGAACATCAAGTGTTGATGATCAATAAGACCACCGGTTTCAAGAAGGACAAGAAAGGCAAGCGAAGGGAAAGAAGGGCGGCAAATCTGTTGCGGCGCTGAAAAAACCCGAGCTGGCCCTAAGTCGACACGAGTGCTACTATTGCAAGGATCGCCATTGGGCATAAGCGCCCCAAGTATTTGGTAGACAAGAAGGTCGGCAAGGCAAACAAAGGTATATGTGATATATATGTTATTGATGTGTACTTGACTAGTACTCGCAGTAGCACCTGGGTATTTGATACGGGATCGGTTGCTAATATATGTAACTCGGTTCAGGGGTTGCGGAACAAGCGACAACTAGCAAGGGATGAGGTCACGATGCGGGTCGGCAATGGATCAAGAGTTGATGTGATCGCCGTCGGAACGCTGCCTCTCCATATGCCATCGGGATTAGTTATAAACCTGAATTATTGTTATTTGGTGCCTGCACTGAGCATGAACATTGTATCCGGATCGTGTTTGATGCAAAGTGGTTATTCGTTTAAGTCTGAAAACAATGGTTGTTCGATTTATACGAATAATATCTTTTATGGTCATGCACCTGTGTTGAATGGTTTATTTCTGTTGGATCTCGATAGTAGTATTACGCATATTCATAATGTTGATGCTAAAAGGATTAAACTTGATAATGATATATCTACATATATGTGGCACTGCCGTCTAGGTCATATTGGCGTTAAACGCATGAAGAAACTCCATTCTGATGGACTTTTGGAATCACTTGATTTTGAATCATTTGATACATGTGATCCATGCCTTATGGGCAAGATGACTAGAACGCCGTTTTTCGGTTCAATGGAACGAGCGGCAGATTTATTGGAAATCATACATACTGATGTGTGTGGACCAATGAGTGTGTCGGCGCAAGGTGGATATCATTATTTTGTTACTTTCATGGATGATTTGAGTAGATACGGGTATATCTATTTGATGAAACATAAGTCTGAAACCTTTGAAAAGTTCAAAGAATTTCAGAATGAAGTGGAAAATCATCGTAATAAAAAGATCAAATTTCTCGTGACCGTGGAGGAGAGTATCTTAGTTACGAGTTTAGCACACATATGAAAGACTGGAATAGTTTCACAACTCACGCCCGGAACACAACGTAATGGTGTGTCAGAACGTCGTAATCGTACTTTATTGGATATGGTTCGATCTATGATGTCTCTGACTGACTTGCCACTGTCATTTTGGGGTTATGCACTGGAAACCGTTGTATTCATTTTAAATAGGGCACCATCTAAATCCGTTGAAAAGACACCATATGAATTATGGTTTGGAAACAAACCTAAGCTGTCATTTCTTAAAGTTTGGGGATGCGATGTTTATGTGAAGAAACTTCAACCGGATAAACTCGAACCCAAAGCATAAAAATGCGTCTTCATAGGATACCCTAAGGAAACGATTGGGTATACCTTCTATCACAGATCCGAGGGCAAGGTCTTTGTTGCCAAGAATGGATCCTTTCTTGAGAAGGAGTTTCTCGCGAAAGGTGTGAGTAGTCGGAAGGTAGAACTCGAAGAGGTTATTGAACCTTCTCTTCATGAAATGGCGAGTAGCGCAGCACCGAAAGTTGTTTCGTAGTTGACTTCACCTAATGAAGAGAGAGCTAATGATATTGATCATGAAACTCGAAGAGGACACTACCAACCTCGCAGTCAAGGTGACACGTGCAGCTCCTGAACTGTACGGCAATCCTGTTATGAATTTCATGATTGATGAAATAGATGACCCTGCGAGGTATGAAGAAGTGATGATGAGCCCTGATTCCAACAAATGGCTAGAAGCCATGAAATCCAAGATGGAATCCATGTACGAAAACCAGGTTTGGACCTTGGTGGACTTACCTCACGATCGAAAGGCCATTGAGAATAAATGGATTTTCAAAAGAAAAACTGATGCTGATGGTAATGTAACCATCTATAAGGCTTGACTTGTCGCAAAGGGGTTTCGACAAATTCAAGGAGTTGACTACGATGAGACATTCTCTCCCGTAGCGATGCTTAAGTCGGTTAGGATTATGTTAGCAATTGCTGCATATTTCGATTATGAAATATGGCAGATGGATGTCAAAACTGCGTTCCTCAATGGTAATATTGAAGAAGAGTTGTATATGATACAACCTAAGGGTTTTGTCGATCCTAAGGATGTTGATAAGGTGTGCAAACTTCAGCGATCCATCTATGGACTGAAGCAAGCATCCGGAGTTGGAATCTCCGCTTTGATGAGGTGATCAAAGAGTTTGGATTTGTCCAAACTTATGGAGAGGCTTGTATTTACAAGAAAGTGAGTGGGAGCAATGTGGCATTTCTGATATTATATGTGGATGACATATTATTGATTGGAAATGATATAGATCTTTTAAACAGTGTTAAAAGTTATCTAAACAGCAAATTTTCGACGAAGGACCTTAGTGAAGCTTCATATATATTAGGCATTAAAATCTATAGAGATAGATCAAGACGCCTAATTGGGCTGTCACAGAGTACATACCTTGATAAGATATTAAAGAAGTTTAATATGGACGGAAGTAAGAAGGGGTACTTACCTATGTTGCAAGGCAAAACATTGAGTAAGACTCAAAGTCCGGCTACGGCGGAAGAAAGAGAGATAATGGATAAGATCCCCTATGCCTCAGCCATAGGCTCTATAATGTATGCCATGCTATGTACAAGACCGGATGTGGCACATGCTATTAGTTTGACTAGTAGGTACCAATCTGATCCAGGTTCGAACATCGATAGCGGTCAAGAATATCCTTAAGTACTTGAGAAGAACTAAGGATATGTTTCTTGTATACGGAGGTGAAGAAGAGCTAGTCGCTAAGTGTTATGTCGATGCTAGCTTTGACACCGATCCGGATGACTCTAAGTCTCAATCCGGATACGTATTTCTCTTGAACGGAGCAGCAGTTAGTTGGAGGAGCTCCAAACAACCTGTGGTGGCTAGATCAACGACAGAGGCGGAATATGTTGCTGCTTCAGAAGCGGCGCAGGAAGCGGTTTGGATGAAGGAGTTCATAACGGAACTAGGTGTGGTTCCTAGTGCGTTGGACCCAATGGTGATCTATTGTGACAATAATGGAGCCATAGCCAACGCCAAGGAACCAAGGTCTCACAAGAATTCCAAGCATATTAAGCGTCGGTTTCACTGCATCCGCGAGCATGTCAAGGATGGAGATATAAAGATTTGTAAAGTGCACACGGACCTGAATGTAGAAGATCCGTTGACTAAAGTACTCCTTAGGGCAAAACATGATCAACACCAGAACTCCATGGGTGTTAGATTTATCACTATATAAACTAGATTATTGTCTCTAGTGCAAGTGGGAGACTGAAGGAAATATGCCCTGAGAGGCAAGAATAAAGTTGTTATTATGTATTCCTTGTATATGATAGATGTTTCTGCATGCTATAATTGTATTGATAGGAAACATCAATACATGTGTGTTTAATAAACAAAAAGGGTTCCTAGTTATGCCTCTCTTATAAACTAGCTTGTTGATTAACAAGATGATCAAAGTTTCCTGATCATGGACATTGGATGCTGTTAATAACAAGGTCACGACATTTGTGAAATGATGTGATGAACATTCATCCAAAGTATAGCATTACGATCAAGTCATTATGTTTATATTGCTATAACATCATACAAAGTAGTCTTAGTCCTTAGACCATGAGATCATGTTAATTGCTAACACCGGAAGAGTATCTTTATAACATCAAACGTCACACCGTAACAGGGTGACCATAAAGGTGGGTTCGGTGCTATGAAGGTGTTATGTTGAGGCTCATGGATCAAGAGTGGAATTTGTCAATCCCGATGACGGATAGATATACTCTGGGCCCTCTCGGTGATATCATATTAAGATAGCTTGCAAGCAAGTGATGTGATCACTAGAATGTTATATCACGGGAACGAGAAAAGAGTGCATGTCGGTAACGACATCAAACTAGGTATTTGGATACCGATGATCGAATCTCGGACATGTATTATATCATGAGACAAAGGGATTAAATTGCTGATGTTAAAGGTTCTCACGATCATAGAAGTCATCGTTGAATATGCAGGAGTCAGTATGGATCTCCAGGTCCCGCTTCTGATTATTGATCTGAGAGGAGTCTCAATCATGTCTGCATTATTCGCGAACCGTAGGGTGACACACTTAAGGGTTGCTGGACACCATTTAGGAGCACATATGTTCGAGACAAAAGGTTTGCAAAGCGCAGGAAATGTTTCGATGGAAATAGGAATTGTTTCGATAGAAATCAGAATTGTTTTGGGTGAAATTGCAGAAAGTGGTTTTGCATGAGATATTGAAATGTTGCAAGGGGTTTTATGTGAATGTTTGTTAATTAAAGTAATTAACAAAATTCTGAATAAAATAAATAAAAGAGTTTTATTAATTGAGAGTTGCATTTAATTTGGTGGAAATTAAATACATGTGAGTGGGATTTTGGGTGGAGGCCATGTTTATGTGAGTGGAGGTTCACGACATGAATGAAGGAGGGGAGTAGTCCCCCCCCTCATGCACCGGCTATGGGAGGGGAGGGGTCTCCCTCCCTCCTATATAAAGCCCCCTCTCCCCTCTCACAAAGCACACCTCCTTGTGAAGGATCTCTCTCCCCCTCTAGATATTCCCCCATGGTCTCGGATTAGCGAGATACATGTTCCCGGTGGCCTTGCGTCTGGAAGGAGTTGCTGCTTCCGTTGATTCGCTGGAGCGAGGAGGTGGAGGTTGTCCGGTGGCTTGAACGTGTGTGCGAGGACGGATGCGCTGCTGATTTGCGGCGCTCGGACTTCCATACGATCTTGAGATCGGCAAGCGTACGACTACATCAACCACGAGTTCCTACTCGTTAACAAAACTCGTTGTCTTTGAGGGTAAGTTCTCCATGGATGTATGTCCACCCGTTGCTCTGTATCTAGTAGATAGATCTTGGCGTATAGTTCTCATCGTAGGAATTTTTTTGTTTTCTATGCTGCGGACCCAACAACCGAACCCTCCGAGCCCTCCCAAGATCTTCGATCCGAGATGTGTGACCCCTATCCGAGACCTCTATTTTTATAATATAATATATCTTGCTGCATATTTAATTATTCATGCTCGCATCATCCTCGTGGGGTTTGGGGGTATTTTGTTGACTCATCTAATAATTAAAGATGGAGGCCATATGCGGACTATTCTAGTCTTATATTGACTCCATTTAAATTTGTGTAGCAAACCGATGCCATGTTTTGCCTTGTTATTATAACATTTAAATTGCAGGGTAGCTAAACAACATGAACCTCCTAATTAATTGTCGGGACCCCGGTTCCGCTTAATATTGCCTAATTGCATTGCACCATTGACATGGCATACATCATACATGCATCATGCCCGATCTTCTGTCGTAGTATTAAATAGTGCATCCGGTGTTTCTTCTAGTGTATTGGTTCTTCGCGGATTAGGCTGTTGAGTTGATGCGAGTATCGACAAGTTCTTCGGATAATGAACCTTTGGCTATGTATTCCAGGCGAGCATCTTCCCCTTTCTACCTATTTTGCATTTATAGTCTTTACTTCCTCCTGTTGATCTATTGCTATCCGTGTCGCGATGCTTTAGTGTTCCGTACCAAATATATTACGTGCAGCCTTTATATTGCCTTGGACCTCCTATTACTTGTTGTTTGGTAGATAGATGGTCTTGCGAGTCGTAGTCGCTTGCTCAGGTGCGATCCGGTGTCGTGAAGTACCACACAGTTGTTGGAATGTTGTCATATGCTTTACGATGGAGAGGATCATGACTTTAAATACAACTATTAAATTGTTGGATAACTAATAAAAGAGGCACCGGTGGACAATATATGCTATTTGGTTTTTCATGTCCACTTGTGTCCCGTAGGCCCTGAGTACTTAATACATGTTCCTTGAATATTCGCACTATCCACATACGGGAGACTCTATGAATCCCCCTTAGCCAGAGCTTGATTCATTTCTTATTTCTTGGGGCCACAAACTAGTTTGGGTCTTTATTACTATCCTGTACCAATGCCATGCTTTACTGCTTTATTTACGATTGTGCGTGGAGCACCTGTAGTGTTTTGGATCGTGACACGTTTTCGCTGTATCGACAAGCCCAGTCACACTTTCAGGTTCCCAGTCGTTTACCACCGTCCATAGAAACCCTGGGTCCGTCTCGGAGCCGGCCAACCTCGTTGCGGGTAGCTTAGTGGGGTGGCCCCCTGAAATATTCTATGAATCCTGTGATTGCTTTGTCGTGAAAGCCTCATTGGGTTTTGATTTGGTTTTTCTGAGGTTGATCGTGTGTGTGTGTTGCTATTTGTGCACCCCTGCAGGGTAAATCTTTCTAAAAGCCGTGTCCACAGTTATGGACGACTTGGAGCACAGTATCTCGATCATAGACAAGCATAACTAAAGTAGTGCTATAAATTTGACTTAATATGTGACTAGTAATCAGCTTCACTACAATGGAATGGATAATAAAAGTGCCAACAACTGGTGGAACTGGGGTGTATCGTGTCATGTTATATCTGCCTAGTAAGTATCGCAACTCTAATGGAATGAAATAAAAGTGCCAACAACTGTTGGGTTTGGGATGTCACATGATAATTGTATCTGACTAGTAAGTACTGCAAACTACAACTGAATGGTTAACTAAAACTGCCCACTACTTATGCTATCAGGATGACTCATGCTATCTATATCTGACTAGTAAGTGCTTCAACTATAATGGAATGAATAAAACTGCTAACTGTGTGAGTTCCTCGGTTTGACTTCCTCGTTTGGTCTCGAGGGGGGGAATGCCAGGATGGGTATGTTTGGTGTTAGTATCAGGTTGGATCCAAATAGGTCTTTCTTATCCCTCTCTAATAGCCGCCAGTTCTACTGAGTCTCTATAGGTTGTTTAGTGCTGCTTCGCTGCCGCTTCAGTCCACCATACCTATGTAGGCGAGAGACACCGAATTCTAGCCTCGCCATGTACTGGCCTCAATACTGACGCTCCTCTTTTTCCTTTGCCCTTTGTCGGCACCCCTTTTGTTTTAGCAGGTTTGAGACCGATGTCGTTAGCAGGCTTACCCTTCCGGCTTGGCCTGGGCAAGGTTATGGACGCCATTGGTTATTCTTCAGGGCTCTTAGCTCAATTTGCTTCTTATTCGTACTCAGATGTTGTATCGATTTCAAGGTGATTTGGATCTTTGTACTGTATATCTGTATTCTTGACTTAATGAGATATCTGTTCTGTGGGTTTCATCATGGACTATTGTGTAATGATATTACTTCGTTTTCCACCCGCACGAAAGTGCCTGGTGGGCGTCCTTGAATCGTTTCTATGCGGGTTTGGTGGGAAGCGCTAAAACTTGCATAGGGCCGAATTGAGGGTGTTACACTTAGACATTGGGTTAAGACCATTATAAAATAACTTTAATATAATCCACTCTTCCATCCCATGGTTAGGACAGTTCATTATGACTTCTTTCATTCTTTCCCTCGCAAGCGCTAGTGGCTCACGGTTGTCGTGGGAATGACCACGATAGTCGCTACCAGGTGTAGCGATTGATAGGATTGAGGGCAAGAGCGGGCGTCCATATACGGAGCGAGATGAGGGCTGAGACACATGAGTGTACCCAGGTTCAGCAAACCATAGGGTAAATACCTACTCCCGCTAGATTGTATTATCGGCGAGTGAGTTACAGGGGTGGCGAGCTCGGCGGCTAGGCAACGAGTCGCTTGGAAGGGGTGTATAATGGAACGTGTCCATAAAGAGTACCCTAGGGAGGCTTATATAGGGGTTGCCTCGCTAGGGTTTACAGATATACAACCGAATCAGTCAAGGACTCAGAGGATTTGACCTAATCATGGCTTCATTGTGCTTGGCCTCCGACTTCTAGTCGCCAAAGCTTCCTTTTAGTCGCTTTCGATCATTAATCCTGCAGCCCCAACACCCTTGGTCTAGTCAAAATGTCTTGCTGGGCATACCCCATTTGGCATATCCCCATCAGTAGTCCCTGAGGCCATTGTCGACCTGGCGCATGTGTTCATTTGGAAGTCAGAGTAGGCGATTCCAATTTGGACGCACAGTCGAATCGGCGATGGACTCCCTCGACGAAGGTCTTCAGTCGCAGCATTGGCGAGTGGTTAAATGCTCGAGTCGTTGCACCCTATCGAATGGACAAGGTGTACCTGCAGGCGAGTCGAGTGAAAGAAGTTGGACCGTCAGCTTGGTCAAACTAGCCGTTGGGTAAACCAACGGTAACTTTGGCATAATTACCGCGGGGTAAGAGCTATCCCGAGATTGGCAGGTAGCGTCTTCATTATAAGGAGAGCGGCAGAGGAAAAGACGAGTCTTTGCATTTCTCCATCTCCGCGCACTCCTAGTCTCCAGATCCACTCTCGAGCCGAAATCTCCGGACAAGGCGACCTCCTTCTTCCCTCCATGGCGCCCCTAAAGGATCTATGGGAAAGGTCAAAGTGCACCAATGTCGCCCTGAAATCCTTTAAGGACGCGGGGATCCTGTGCAGGGGAAATTGGCGGATCCCCGCATCCAACGAGACAGAACCCAAGCCTTGCCCTGGGGAATTCATCTGTTTCATAAGCTATCTGGAGAGAGGCTTGGGGTTCCCTACCTCCATCTTTTTCCAGTGGTTCTGCGTGTATTACGCGATCAAACCATCAGACTTGGGACCACATAGTGTGGAGCAGCTCGCGATCTTCGTCGCCTTCTGCAAATGATATCTTGGATGTCGCCCATATTTTCCCTTGTGGATGCAGCTATTCCACGGCTGCATCGCTCGCGAAGGAACTGGTGGTCCCATCCTGCTAGCGGGTGGTGTCACGTTTCAGCTGAAGCCCAAGGCGTCCTGTGTGAAGCTTATGCTACCGAAGAAGGCGGCCAGCGAGTGGAAAAAATAGTTGGTTTTATGTGAAGGAATCCACTCCGATGGTGAGGTGGCCCTCCCGACGTACACCGCTGAGAGGAGCGAGCCACGCCGGCTACCTACAACCTCACTTCCAGAAGATCAAAGGATGGCCGTCGATGAAATGCTGACCCGGATTGCAGCCTTGAAGAAGGAGGGCTTGGAATCCATCAACTTGTACAACTGCTGGCTCGGGCAGCGGTTAGTCCCTCTGGCCACCCGAGCCCACTGGATGTACCAGTACACCGGCAAGGACGACAGCATGAAGTCTTGCAAGGAAGTATGGGAGACCGACGACTACATCGCCATGCTGAAGAAGATTATAGAGGTGGAGTACGGCGATCCAAAGGCCGGACTTGCTCCATACACCGCCGCCGGAAAGTGTCAGGCCCCCACGGTGAGTCTCCCTACCTCATAATCTCATCTTTGTAGTCACGCTTCTGTAGTCGCCCTTATCAGCTGACCACTATTCTTTCTGTGTTTTTGTATTGACTTGATATATAAAAAAGAGGAGAGAAAATAAAAAGAAAAGAAGAAAGCAAAAGTATTTTGTTTCAAATACACACCTTTGGGATGCCAACAACTCCGCTAGCTTTTGAACGATCTATGGTATAACCCCGGATTTCGGCTATGAGTTGATGGCTTGAGCGGCATACGTGTCGCTATATGGGAAAAATTATTGGTATTCCCAATAGGTTGTGTAGGAGTTTACAAAATAAATATTCGTTGATCCTTGAGAAGGAAAAAGAAAAAGATCCATTATCAAAATATGAGCTGAAATACTTTCAAAACCTTTTGATTATTGGCATCAACTCACTAACTCAAATGTGCAATTAGAGTTCTTGATAAGCAAGGAAAATATGAGGTATTTGATAGCCACGGTTATCGAAGTGGGTGATTAATGAAAAAGCTCTAAGTTTATCCTTCTTTTGACATCTACATGTGCACCCTTAATTTTGATTCGAGCAGCATGGCTTAAAAACATTTTTACTCTCATAACAAGAGAGGCGCTGAAAGAAATTGATTTGTAAAGCTTCGCCAAATTTTTAACAATCTCATTTGAGTCACAAGAACAATTATCTAGCGAATTACTTGCGTTTAGGGATCAAGCTTAAATGCAACTATTCAGATATATTGTGCTCATGTTCCAGGTTGCAGGATTTGACACGATGGAATATGATACAACCTCGAACTTGTAAGTCTTTATCTTGATTCAATTCTTTGCTATTATTTATTATAGCTTTGTCACTCGAGGGCGAGTAACCCCTAAGCTTGGGGATGTTGATAGCTCCAAATTTCATCACTTTTTACCATTGGTTTTCATCTTGTTTATTGCTGGATTTCCCTGAAGATTGCCCTTTTCACTAACATTAATGTCGCAATTAGCGAATCCTTGTTTTCTTGTGATGGTTTTCAAGCAATGAACATTTATTGAAGATCTAATAGCATTTATGGGCTAATTACACCAGAATAAGCAAATCCGCAATTGAAGCCACTTTCATTGGAGGTGTCAGCACGCATAACAATCACTGGTATGGTCGGGGCACGCCCGTACCATTTGCCCGTACTACCCACCAATGCCTTCCTTATATCAATACAAGCAACTTTCGTAAAGGGAGAGACACGAGAAGAACCACAGAACAAAAGTTACAGCCGCCGCAAGTCATCTAGAGGGAGAGATCAGATCTGAAAGAGGATAAGAACTTCACCTCATTCTCCGACGATGTTCAACCTCAAAACCACACACTCCACCATCATCCCATCATTACTTAGAGAGAGAGAGAGATTGGCACTTGTAAGATTAGGGTTTGATACTTTGATCTACCTTCGGTTTGTATTTGATTGGATCTTTAATCGCTGTTGCGGTTTGCTATAATAACTTTGAGATGATTTCTATTTGCAATACAATTATGCCTTTGATATGTCTACCTCTCATGTCTGAGTAAATCCCCATATGCATGGGAGATGTAGGGGATTGGTGAGATGTGATGTGCCTACTTTATTTCCATCCATTTGTGATTGTTGCAATGTTTATTTAAACAATGAGAATGAATATTTATGTTTGCCCAATGCATGTTATCTAATTTAAGGGCCTATGTAACATGATCCAAAGATCTCATAGGTATGAACTTGTATGCTATTAATTCGGTGACCCCCGAGTGATAGGGCCGATATCAAAGAAGAGCTAGCACTACTCGAGGACAACAAGGAACCACCAAGATTAAAGCCTTAATCCGATTGAAATACCTTAATTAGTGCACTGACCATGGCCGTGGTAACAGGCAGATGGATCATTGGGACTCGGAAGAATTGGCCACGAAGACTCCTAGTCGGTATATGGGTTGCTTGCCTACTCACTTATAAATAAGAATTATCATTATCACTTATTCCGCTTATTCCATTTGGCACTTTTACTATCACCATGAACTAATTCTCTCTGCTCCTAACTTCTCATCTGCATGACCTTTACACACCTTTTCACATCTTTATTTTCATGCAATTTACTTATTTCCTAAGCAAGTTTCTCTATCTTTTATTAACCACTTCCACCATCAACATTTGTAGTCAATTCACTCAAGACTTGTGACACCTTGGGTGTGACAGAAACGCCGCATAAACACTGTTTCCTAGGCTCCTCGTTGGGCTCAATATAAAAACTAGAATTAATACTTTCACGAAAACATTCTCTAACGAACTTGTGCACTTGCAGGCTACCAGTATCATTCGGCCTTTGCTTACACATTGCCATGTATTGTGGCCTATTTAGCCTCTTGTATGTACTGGTAAAGTTACTAATGAACATCTCCATAAAATCTAACCAAAAGTTGATACTTTCCGGTGGTAGATTATTCAGCCAAACCCTTGCTGGGCCTTTTAGCATCTGAGGAACATACCCCACCGCCCATCTGAGATTTCCTTGTGCGATGTGCACAACTGTGGCATAGTCAATCAACCAATCTTGTGGCTTGGTACTACCATCATATGTCTTTGTCTCCCTGGCCAGCTAAAAATTTGGCATAGGTGGCTCCCTCATAATCCGAGGTCCAAAACATGCAGGACCCGGAGGACCTTGTACTTCCATTATTTCCAACATATAAATTCTATCTAGCTTCAATCTTGCATCATTCGGCTGCAAGTTTCTGTTTCCCAGCCGAGATCCCATGGCATTTCCCATCATGTGATGATCCAGCCTAGGAAACCCGGCATTGGACATAGCCAAATAACCATCATTGTATCTGTTCTACGTCGGATGAGCATATTGGTGCTGCATGGCTAGCTTGCACTTTGCAGTGGGCGAGGTATATGTTGTTGCGGGTGTTGCTGAGGATGTTGCCCTACTCCAGCCGAATTACACTCGCCGACATTGCCGCGTCCTGCATTTCCCTGACTCCCATTGCCTTGGACGAGGTTCCCTTGACCACCATTACCTCGGCCAACACTTCCTCGGTCAGCATTGCCCTATCCTGCTTTGCCTTTCCCGGCCACATTTGGGTCATGTGGTACCATATGCTTATTCCTTCTGCATGAGGTTACAACCTCATCTCCTCTTGTGTAGCATCCCATCTGTCTAACATCTGTAATGCTACTTGGTTTGATAATAAAATGTTGCTTCCTACATGTATTGTTGCATCATCATAATATCATGCTCATGTCACCATGTCACATTGCATTTGAGCATCATATTAAAACCATTTTCCTTGGTTTTTCCCTCATAATGCATTTGCCTTAATAATTGTATTTGCCTCTTGATAAATCGTATCTTCTTCTTGATATATTGTTATATGCCCAAGTTGAGTTGGGGGCACCTCTCGTACCATTCCTCCCATATACTAACTTGCACCATCATATCCACTTGGTTCTATCATCTTAAATCCAACATATGATATGTAGGTGAGTAATTGTATTCCTTTTGGCTTTTAACCTAGCTCACACATATATATATATATATATATATATATATATATATATATATATATATATGGATCTACACTTTGTTTTTGTTGTCTTGGCCATACGGTTTAATTCAAGCTATACATGTGCCCTATACATGTGTTATTTCTTATATGCCCCAATTTGGTTATGGGCATCCTTACCACCCTGACATCTTTTTTTTTCTTTTCCTATTTGTCCTTGTACGTTTCGCCTTGTATACCCTACTCAATGTTCCCAGCAGTGGATTCCAAACAATACCAGTTTGGCCAAAAAATCTATTTTTGGTGCACTTCTTTTAACCTTCCCAATCCTCCCCTTATTCTTTTGCTTGAGCTCAACTTGTCCTCTTGGTATGAACTGCTGTTTTAATTTTTTATGGTCTTCTATTTTTCCCCCTGGGGAAATATGTTTCGAAATTCTGCTTCACTTATAGTCTTCTATTAGTTCTAGGCAGAAACCTGCGAAGGGCCTGTTCCAATTTTGTTTGAAGACAGCAGCAACAGCAGTACTACAGTGTGCAAATCAGCCTTCAGAGTAAACTACGTTGAGCAAACCAGTACAGCAGGCCAGCATCGCCAGGTGCGACCCAGGCGAGCCAAAAACCACCCGGGTCCTCTTCTTTATTTTAACTCTGCCCGTAGAAGCAGAGCCCAACTCCAGGCCTCATACCTGTTAGCATACGCAGAAGGAACTCCGTTACTGTGCGTCCTTCTTCCTCCTGTAAACCCAACGGAGCCGGGCAGGTGGCCGTTTGTGCCGTCTACTGCGTCACGCCGAGCTTGCTTCCCTTCTTAAGCCACCACCAACCCTGCGAAAACCCTATCTCGCCCATCTTCCCCTATTTAGCCACCGCCGCCGTCATGGCCGCTGCCGTGCGCGCCTTTGTGCCGCCGTCCCTGTAGCCACCTGGAGCAGCTAGACGCGGGAGAAGAACCGCCGGCCTCGACCGCGTCCATCCAGCCGTGCCAGGAGGTACCGGAGCGACCGGGGACTACTTCCTCGTCGTCGTCTCCAACAAGCCCGGGAGAAGCGCCGCCGTTGTCGCTCCCCGTCGCTGCTCGCCTTCCTCCTCGCACGGCCACGCGCGAATCCAAGGTGAGCCTCACGCCTACCGCCTTCGCCTCTGCATCGTCGCCGTTCTGCCGCAGCGTTGCCTCGCCCTGCCGCTCGCCGCGCCACCAGCAACGCCAGTACGCGCAGACAGCACACGGGCCTTTGCAGTCAGCAGAAACTGCAGCCCCGCAGCCCTGTTCCCCACGATTCCCCGGCTACCTCTAGTCAGCTTAGGAGTCCATCTTCACGCCACGTGTTCTCGGATACACCCTCTTCGCAGGCCCGTCTCCATGTTTTGGGCCCCGGTACGACTTATAAAATAAGGTTTTACTTTTTTTCAAAACCAATAACTAATAAAATTAAATAATATATTTACTTAATTATATAACCTTAGAATGTGCTATTTCATATAATATTTAGAAATATATTAAGTATTCATTCTAAAAGAATAAACATGGTATTAAAGTAACAAACGTACCTCATGTTCCAGCAAAAGGTATCATTCGTCGGGTATTTCTTGAGCCTCAACCTCTACCGCATCATTATCATGACCATCTTTAACATTAGCGATTGAAGTTTGATTTTCAGAATTTATATGAGGCTCTTTCACAACAAATGTATCTAGAGCACCTTTTGAGACAGAGGCACGGCTTTTAATCTTCGGCTTTTCTTCTTTCTTTTCAGCACCAAATTGACACATTGTTTCTTTACAATTCTTTCTTTTTCACAAATTAACAAAGTGTCAAATTAATTCTTTCTTTTTCACAAATTAAACTTCAATAGACGATTTGCAGCTGCCAGCAGCCATACCTTAAATGGGACGATCAATCTGCTACCCCACCACAATCATTCGACCAGACTTTAGAAATTAGAATCGAGAAGAAGTTCATACTTCAAACTTCGAAGGAGAGGAATTGACGAACTGGCCTGGCTGCTAAACAAATAAACAATTATAATGATTAAATTTGAATGCATATGATTGCAGAGGAAGGAGATTAGATTATACTTACTCCAATACTAATAAGTAAGAATTGATTACCTGTTACTTCAATTATTAGAGGACTGAACATGTTAGTACTTTGCTTCAATACTAAATTAGAATTGTTCCGTATCTATCCCTGATGCCGCTCTTACCAGGCTTGTGTCAGTGCGTCAAACAGGATCTACGTCGATTGTAGATCGATCTGCCGATCGGGGGACACGAGCACGGGCCGACCTGAAAGCCAGCGAATCAGTCTGGGCGGAGGCTGCGGAAAGCGAGCATCCAGTTGATGAGGAAATCCCCCTCGGATTGGAAGACGGATCAATCGGGACTCGGGAGACGACGGTGAACCGCGTCGAGGGAAACATCCTAGCTGGGCCGCACAAACAAACTGTAAAGGAAATACACTACTACTATGCTGCAGGCGGGGGCCCCTAGAATTTGGGGGCCCTGTTCCATCGATCAGTTCGAACATGGCCATCGACGGGCCTCTCTTCGCAACGCAACCAACATCAATCGTTTTGGTTCTCAGATGTGCTTGCGAGTTTCCGTAGAAGATCGACACACCTCACAGCGGGAATGACATTTGTTGTCAGTTTCAGCAGACAGCAGCGCAAATATCCCTAGCACCTCTGACCCTCTCCGTTTTCCCGTCGTTCTGGACATTCTCCGGCGAGACGTAAAACACCATTTTTACTCCCTGATGTCCCCTCGCTCTAATGCAGGAAACCACGTGCAGATCGGTGCAGCAACGCTCTCGGCATCTTCCTCTAAATGCAAGACGATCTAGCAGTGTTTTATTTATCAAAAATTCAGTTCTAACGCTTTGCAGTCCCTATTGCCTCAATGTTTCCGGCGAATCTAGACCTCCCCCACGAAACCCACAACATGTAATATCTTCATGATTGAACCATCTCCGTGTAGCTTCAAACGGCGTCCAAATCCACGCAGTATCGAGCTCGCAATCTTCCTCGAAAAATCGGAGGATTTCACTATCGCTGTCTTTGCACTCTTCGGTTCGGCAGACTCCGATCCCGGCTTGCTCCCTTAAAAACAAAAACTAGCTCATTGGCGTACACCAGTCATAGCCTAGCGAAGTGGCAGACAACAATGGCACGGACCACAAGGTTGGATATTGTGACCCATCTTTTTAGACTCCTTCGGTACTCTGTTTTCTTGTTTTTGTTTTTTCTCAGAAAATGAATAAAAGTAAATCAAATGAGTGATGCATTTTTTATTGGTTTATACAAATGCAATGTTTTATATATCAATTTTAATCAGAAAAATTCCAGGAATTCAAATATGCCATCTAAAATAATTTTTGAGCAATTTAAAATTTAAAATTATTTAAATGTCAATAAATACCTTTTCTTAATAAATCTATAACTTTAATTCTGTAATTCCAAATTTGAAAAATAATATATCTAAATCGATCAGCGCGACGAGCCCGTTTTGATTATGCATTCCATGATAAGAATTAAAGCACGTATCACATAAATATTAAAGGGGAAGCAAGGTTTATGGGAGCAAAATATGACTAAACAACTAATAAAATGCTTTATCCCTGTACCCCACACCTCACCCATGCCATGCTATGCTATTCAATGTAAATTGTGCATCATTCCATCATGGCATACTTGTTTGCTTGTTGCATATGATTTCTATGATAGTGCTATGTATTTATTTCGGTCCTTGTGTATTTGGTTTTTATCCGGATAGACGCTGAGCAAGGAGAATACCATGAGCCTCAGGAGTATTACTCGGATCCTTCTCATTCCACAACAGAACTGCCAGGCAAGCAATTCTCCATGCTTGTATACATATAATATCTATGCTTCTATCTTACTCTTGCATCATTGAGTCGCGATTGCAATAAATTTAATCCCCCAGTATTGCACAACCTTTACTTTTAAACCCCACCGAAGCTTGTACTCAATCCCATGAGCCATTATTACAGGAGTTGTTTGAGCCATGCGAGTCGTAGAATTGCATGTGTAGGGTTTGTGCGAGTCTTTGGCTAACGAGGTGGTTCTTTAAGCTCACCTATGTCCCATAGGACCCCGAGTACTTGATTCCTATTCCTTGACTATTCGCACTATCCACATATGGGAGACCCAATGGATCCCCTTCGCCTGAGCTTAAGTCACACTTTATTTCTTGGGACCACAGACTAGTTTGGGGTTTTATTACTATCCTATACTTATGCCATGCTTTACTGCTTTATTTATGATTATGCGTGAAGCACCTGTACTGATTAAGAATGCGAAATGTTTATGCAATATCGATAAGCCCAGTCACATTTTTGGCTTCCCAGTCATTTACAGCCATCATCGCAGACCCTTGGTCCGTCTCGGAGCCAACCAACTTTGTTACAGGTAGCTTTGTGGGGTTGCCCCTTAAATGATTTATGAATCCTGTGAATGCATTGTGGTGAGGGCTCGTTGCGTTTTCTTGGCTTTTCGCGAGGTTGATCGTGTGTGTTGTTATTTGTGCACCCCTGCAGGGTAATTCTTTCTAAAAGTCGTGTCCGCGGTTATGGACGACTTGGAGCACAATTTCTCGATCATAGACAAGCATAACTAAAGTACCGCATTTAATTTGACTAAGACATGACTAGTAAATAGTGCAATACTCATAGAATGGTTAATAAATTGCCAACAGATGGGATGTTCTTCTGCCTTCTCGTCGGTAAGCGAGAAGGAGGGCGAGCGATATTTATTTATGTTGCTTATATAACTGTTGATATTAATTAACGAGCGTCCATCCATCTCTGGTTGGACGGATATGTAGCGTGTCTCTATAGAACTGCTTAGATATTAGTCTTTGCTGCAATTGCGTCACCCCATGCTGTTTCCTTTAGATGGATTAAGACTTGCTGAGTATCTCTGGGGTCTCACACGATAAATATTTAGTTTAGATGGACAGATATACTCCCAGGAAGGCTACTGGGTCAAAGAGACCGATGATGGTGGTAACGACTGTCCGATGTAGAGATTCCGGGGATGGAGATCCATGAGATTTATGGACGGGATGTGCTTATTTTCATGGCACCTTATGCCAATTTGCTTCTTATCCGTACTCGGATCATATTTTCCACTTCCGCTTGCTACTATGTTGATTGATGTATGAGGATGTATCCTAAACTATTATCTCTATCTAGGATATTTGGATCTTGCCGTATGGTGTTGAATATTTCTGTTTCTTCTGTTTCAGATGGTGTGACTCTGATGTCTATTGTAAGTCGCAGACATACATACTCATTTGTGTATGTTGTGGTTGTGTTACCTGTCGCTTATGCCGCTCGCTCTAGTCCCGATGTTCTTGAAAGTGGATAGGGTGGCCGGCTGGTACCGTGCCCTGCTCTGCTTCGATGGGCATACATGTGGGTGGCCTTAGGCCTCTGCGGTAGAATCCCTTATTCACTTTTGGGTTTATCTAGGCCCGTTCTTATAGCGTAATGTTCGAGGTATTACAATTGATAACAGAGCTATTCCGCCCTTCAGGGTCTTAGTCAAGATGGTCGTTGTCAGTCTAGTAAATATTTTTGTAGCTATGTATACTAGGAAAAAACTAAACGTGAGAGTAGGATTACTTCCATTTTTCTTCTTACCCACCCACCCATCCTTTTTTGTTAAGGGAGTGTAACGTTTGTCTATCCTCTTCTAAAAATTAAAACTAGGATTCATGTGTTTGGGGTTTCCGTTGTACCATAGTATGTGTGTGTAATTCATTGTCTATTTGTTCCATCCAACCTTGTTGTCACAATCTTCCTTTGGTTATCAACTGTTGGTACATTCCATACCGATAGGCCTTGTGTAAACTAACGCGATCTATCCGATTCTTTGTAACCGATGCAATTTGTCTTACTCTTTGTAATCGACGCGTTATTGTTAGGGGTGTTCGTTCTATATCTGTTATCTCTTTCAGTTGTTCGTAAGAAGGATAAGAGTTGGGTTCCATATTTTTCCTATTTTTATGCGAAGTAATGCTTTGAGTGCGAGATGGAGTCATGACCATACCACTACTTTTATCATTCACTCTTGTACATTGAATGGGTGAAGCTGCTAAGCTATAACTGTTAAGTTATTTTAATGCCGAAATTTGCAGAATTTCTTTCTTTGGTAGATTTGTGTTCCATACTCCTTTTCAGTCGTGTGCAATATGCTAACTATCTTCTAGGTGCTATGAACTTTGTTTGATATTTTAATATAATCTTAGTAAATTATATCCTTTAATCTTGGTTAATTCTGTTTGGGTGCTATTTTTGGATTATTAATAATTCTCCATTATTGTACTAACGCAAGTTTTTCAATCATCAATAGGATGGCCCCTCCACGCCGCCCTCCTGGGGAAGACGAGGTTCCAGGTTTTCCAGAGCTGGGTGTTGCATGTAACTACCTCGGTGAATTACGCTCCTAGTTACAAGCCTGGATGAACGGAAATGGTTGAAATAGTACGGTGGGGCCCAAATGCCACTCACAGGTAGACCTTTCGGCCGTCCCAACCATTTCCAATCATCGGGACAAGAACGGCGTAATCGGCAAAGAAGGGATCAACTACATACACAAATGAGTACGTATGCAAGCCACCATACAACAAAGACATCGAGCCATTCCATCTAAAAAGAAAGGAAATATAGCAATGCCATACGGCAAGATCCAAATATCCTAGATAGATATAATAGTTTAGGATATCTCCTCATACATCAAACATCAGAGTATCAAGCGGAAGCGGAAGACAAAATCCGAGTACGGATAAGAAGCAAATCGGCATAAGATGCCCCATAAATAAACACATCCCGCCCACAGATCTCACGGATCCCCTTCCCTAATCTCTACATCAATGATCGTTGCCCACATCGTCTGCCTCCACCCAAAGATCCATCATGAGAGTGTACCTGCTCATCCGAACCAATAATTTATCGTGTGAGACCCTAGGGGTACTCAAGAAGTCTTTATGCCTCTAAAGGGACACAACCTGGGTGACGAATTGCAGCAAAAGATAAACCCTAACAATTCTATAGATACTGCTAACCATCCGCCTAACCAGAGATAGACGGATGTCCGTGAATTAATAACAACATTATAACGGTAATCTTAACAGATCCATCCTCCTCGCCATCGACGAGGAAGCGATTTAACAACCCCCATCCGCTGGCAGTTTTATTATCCATTCCATGAGTGTTGCACTATTTACTAGTCGATACTTAGTCAAGTTAAAAGCGGTACTTTAGTTATTCTTGTCTATGATCGAAACCGTGCTCCAAGTCGCCCATAATCATGACACGGCCAGAAGTTTTACCGCAGGTGGACAAATAGCAACACACACTCGATCAACCCTGAAAACCAAATCAAAACCCATCGAGGCATTCACGACAAAGCGATCACAAGATTCAGAAATATTGAGGGCCACCCCATTAAGCTACCACAGCGAAGTTGGCCGACTTGAGACGGACTCAAGGTTTGCGTCAATGGTCTGGAACGATCGGGAACCCAAAAATGTGACTGGGCTTGTCGACACCGCAAAACACTCCGCTTTCCTAAATGCAAAGGTGCAAGACCTGCACAATTTAAATAAAGCAAGAAAGCATGGCATAAGTACAGATAGTAAATAAAACCTCAAACTAGTTTGTGGCCCCAAGAAATAAGAATGAATCAAGCTCGCTCGTGGGGGTTCATAAGCCTCCGGATGTGGATAGCGAATATTCAAGGAACAGGAATCAAGTACTGGGTCCCACGGACACAAGTGAGCCTGAAAAACCAAATAACAAATATGGCTCACCGATGCCACTTTCATTAGTTATCCCATTACTACTCAGATTAAGTTGTATAGGTACCTCGTTATCCATCAGACACTCACATACCCTACACATGCTGTTCTACGACTCACATGGCTCAAACAACTCCTGTAGTAATAGCTCATGGGATGGAGGAACAAGCTTCGGTGGGGTTTAAAAGTAAAGGCTATGCAATACTTGGGATTCAGATTAATGCAATCGCGACTCAATGATGCAAGAATAAGATAGAGGCAATAGGTACTATATGTAGGCAAGCATGTGGTAGTGCTTGCCTGGCAGCTCAGTTGAAGCAAGGGATGGATCTGGGTAGTGCTCCTGGTTCTCTTGATATATCCCCTTTCAGCCTATTCAAGAAGAACCAAACAAACAAGGGCCAACATAAATAAAGTGCGCAAGCATATGAATTAAAATGCGACAAGCAAACAATCATGCCATGATGAATGATGCACAATTTGCATGGCAATGAAGTAGCATGGCATGGGTGAGGTGTGGAATACAAGAATAAATCATTTTATTGAGTTTTGGCCCCATTTTAACCTCAATTAAGTTGCTGTATACATTATATTTATATGATGCATGCTGCAAAACAGATAAAGGAATGCATAAACAGAAAGGTCTCGTCGAGCTAATCATTTTAGACATATCATTTGTTAAATTTGGAGTTATAAAACAAAAGTTATTAATTAATTAAGGAAAAAGGGCAATTTATTGTAATTTAGATGAACTTGAAAAATTAAAGTGCCAAAATATATTTTGAATGGCATAATTGAATTCCTCATATTTTTCTGATTTGAAAACATATATTATTTGTATTATTTGAATTTATATTTTAAAAGTTAGTTAAAAACAGAATTAAATTTGAATTTGAATTTATTTGGAAAAGATTTGGATTTAAACAGATTACAGAAATACTTTTGTTACTCAGGTGAGGTTAGCCCCAGCCAACCCCAGTGGCCTTCACGATCGGGACACACGCTGGAAAAGATTACATCATCATGAGCTAGGCCAGCCACAGAGACCGACAGGTGGGGTCAGGGCCACAGGAGACCACGCGCCAGAGGCGAGCGGGGCAGGAACTGACAGGTGGGGCTGGGCTGGAGCGCGGGTTAAGGTTACAAAAAGCCAAGGGGTTTTCTGGGAGAATTCCGCGGCGGCTGACTAGTGGACCAGGCGGACCGCGGGTTGAGGCAAAAACTAGAGGAGGGGTTTTCTGCAAAACGGACGACGCGCACTGTGGATCTTCCTCTCACTGACGATCGTGCGGTGGACGCGACGCTGGCTCGAGCCCGCGACCTGGGCTTGCGCGCAGAGGGCGGAGCCACTGCGGCAGGTCTGGGTTGGTGCTAGACGATCGGACGCAGGCTAGATGAGGCTGGTGCGACGCGGGGAGGTTGTAGACAACAGCAAACGCGACGCACCGACGGCATTTGACGGAAAAGACGGCGGCGCTAGGGCAGGATCAGCCAAAAGGGGGGTGTCTAGGAGGTGGAACAGCTCACCGAGAGATGGTTGGTGGCGGCGGAAGGCCAGGGAAGCTAGGGTTTGGCTTCGGGCGGCGCCGGTGTGCAGCGGTGTGGGGCTCTTCCTCCTTGCTGCTGTGTACCGAGGTGACGCCGGGGATCTCCTGTCCTTCCTCGACGACCACAACACCACGCCCGCCTCCTCGTACTGCTGGTGGACGCCGAAGCCGACGGTGGCCGGCGATGGGTAGCTGGCGGTGATGGAGAAGAGAGGGGAGCGGGCAGGGCGCCTCGGCCAGATCTGAAGAGGCCAGAGGAGAGCCGTGTGGGGGGAGGATAAGAGGGAGAGGGAGGATGCCGTGGGGAGCAGGTAGATGGAAAAGGTGGCCTCGGTGCCACCTTTCTCTCCTTCTCCTCACGTGTTTCGGGGGCAAGGGCGGGGGCGAGGCGGTGGGGCTCTGTGGGGACAGAGGGCCTCGGGGGCAGGCTCGGGCTGGGGGGCCCTTAGGCAGAGAGAGAAAGAGAGGGAGAGGGGAGCTCGGGTAGATGCTAGGGTTGGGAGTAGAGGAGGGTATGGCTCGGGTTAGGCTTAGCTTAGGTGGAGGGGGTAGCTAGGTGGGGCCAGGGAGAGAGGGTGGCCAGGTGGGGCCGAGCTAGGTAGAGAGAAGAGGGAGAGGCCGAGAGAGAGGGAAGGCGTGGTAGCTAGGGTTTGGTTTAGAGGGGGTGGTGATGATGGGGTAGGAGGGGGTATGGTGATGAGGGTTAGAAACTTAGGTGTAGGTTTTAGAGAGGGGAAGATGGTTTAGGGTTTAGAGAGAGAGAGAGAGATGGAGTGGTCCTTTATGACAAGATCAAGCATGCTCTAGACAAGCTCCAACAAGATCAAGTCAAGAAAAAGAGAGGGATGTGATGATAGGGTTTAAGCTAGATTAACTTAGATCAAGCCAAAATAAAGGATAGAGATAGAGAGAGATGATGGTCCACTCAAGATTCAAATAAAAACCAAATACTAGAAAAGGTGGAACTTGCATGGGCCATGCATAAATAATTAATACCATGCTTATTTTGTGAAACCAAGATTATTTACATGGCATTATTCTTATGCATTCCAAAAATGTGGAGTAAGGCCTAAGCAAAAGAATTTAGAAGAAAGCTCCAAGTGGAGTAGATGGAGATGATCACATTTGATTATAATTGGGACTTGGTAGTGTGTATGTGCCACTAGGTATTTAGTAAGCCCAAAAATATCCAAACATGGAAATAACCCCAAAACAACACACATGGGAACTTAGAAAAGGGTTCCACTCACAAGGCATGCAAAGATGGCCATGTGGCTCTCATGAACCAATAATGTGAAAACAATATGGTGCATATATGAGAGCATGTGGAGATAGCAGTGGGTCTATCTTGCTACATATGGGCTAGACATAAAGACCAAATGAATGAAATTGCCCATATATAGTTTTGATGGTGGAATTATAAGGTGGTGAAAGAAAGGTGGTGGAGTTAATAAGAGATATGCCCCCAACTCAACTTGGGCATTAAACAATATATCAAGAACCAAATACAATATCAAGAGGCAAATACAATTTACAATGCATATGAGATAAGAACCAAAACAGAAGGGGTTTTATATGATGCTCAAATGCAAGGTGGCATGATGACATGAGCATGATATAATGATGATGCAACAATTAGATATGTAGGAAGTAGAATCTATATAGACTAGGCTAGTAGCATTGCAATTGTTAGACAATTGGGATGCTACAACTCTCCCCCACTAAACAAGAATCTCGCCCCGAGATTCCTAGGAAAAGAAAACAACACAAGGAGAGGCAGGTGTTCGAACGAAGGTGACCCTCACGTTCACAAGTTGATGAACAACGGAATGGTGCAACCACTACACCTTGCAAAACTTGCTAGACTTGTTGCGAGTCTTGCGTTTTGCTTGAGACACCAAGGGTTAGAAGAATTGAAGGATTGTCGTGAGACAAGACGGATAGGATGGACATAGCTCCGGTTTTCTCAAGAAACATGATAAAGGATAGAACCACTTGTGAATGAAAAGACAAGATGATGTATCATGAATAAAGAAAGACACACCGTTAAGATTAAAGATTTACCGATACTAGAGAGGATGGATCTTTGCGTTGCCGGAAGAAAAGAGCTAGATTGGAGAGGTTTTGAACCACTATGATAATAGCATCCTATCTTCTCTCGGATTTGAGAATGAAGTACGGGAACAATATTGCCTTCAAACAATAGAGTCTCTTGATATGAACAGAAAGATTTAGTGAGACATCGTCGGATTAGATTCTTCTTGCGCCGATAAGAACCAAATGATCACGCAATTGAGATGCGCGGATATAACTTCCAGATACGGATGTGAAGCCAGATCATGGTTGAATCCTGAGAAGAAAAGAATAAGGATCTGGAGTTCATTGTAGAGATACTCATTGCTTTATTTAGCCTTGAGGCTAACGCAATAGATTTGCGACTGATGGCCTCAACCATAATTGGCTTTACCACAGAAAAAGAGTTGATGAAACAAAGAGAGAGATAGTTTTCCTTCATCTTGTTTGGGGATGTCAAGCACCGGTAGAAAGACGAGGGTAGAAAAGAGTTTGCATTTGTTTGCACCAGATAATTTAGGATTTTGCTCCGTGTAGAAAGGGTGAGATCACCAACAAGAGATTATTGATTACTTTCTTCGAGAGAGCACTCCGGAAAAACAAAGACGGAAGTAAAAGTATCGAGGGATAAAGGCCACTTCTAACTTCCGTGGAATGAGTGAAATCACATTAATTCACCAATTCAATGTACAAAAGCGAATGATAAGAGTAGTGGTATGGTAGCTACTCCATCCCGCACTCAAAGCATTACTCCGCACATGAATAAGAAAACCATGCAACCCAACTACCAAAACAGACTGAAGGTATTGACAAAAACTCATGGAACTCCGTAAGAAAACAAGGATAGATGCAAACGATTCGCCGGATTCATAGATAGATAAAGATGATGATGTTGTCGTCATGTCGGAAAGACCAAGCCCTCGGATAGATATGAAGGAAGATTACGGAGACAACTGCAAAATTCAACAGCTACAGAAAAGATAGCACCAACTTGAACAGAAGGAATACAAGATCTGGAAGGTCTTCATGGCCTCCGGTGGATTGAGCATAGACGATAGAGCGAGAGGGTTTCAAAAGATCAATTGACGAGACTGAGGTGAAAGAACTCCATGTTCTTCTTGAAATGATTGAGAGAGATTTAGCAGTCTTGAGGAAATCTTTAGCGGAACGATGATGATAACTTGCCACAAGGAACAACTCCGGCTTGGTTGAGGATGGAGGATGGAATTAACAATGGACTTGCTAATTCCAGAATTGAAGCAATGTATTTAGCAGAAGGACGTGGTCGAGATAGGTGACTTCAAAAAGTCAGGATTCACGCTTTGAGACTTTGCACACAGGCAGTGCTCACGAAGCTTGAGAGAAAGAGACACAGATGATCTCCCATGTCCTTCCATAGATATCGAATAGGCAAGCATATTATCAACATATACCACCATGGATTAACAAGATATTCCCAGAATATCAAGTTCAAAAGGCGAGAGAAACGAACAAATGCTCGAAACACTTTCTGAGCTCAACGCCCTTAGAAAGATCAATATTAAGAGCACGGGTTCGTGTTGAAGAAGATGCACTGGAAGAATAGATTATCTGGTCCTTCGGAAGAAAAAGAGATGTCACCTGGTTCACATTGTCGATTGGGTCACCGGTTACAAATATAAAGAGATCTTGGATAAGAACCGATGATAGCTCATACCTTAAGCAAAGCTATCGGAAGCGAAAAGATGCAATTCCCTCGTATCCAGGAGAATTGTGCAGATATGGAGTTCAAAAAGATGTGCAGCATGATGAACAGATGATAGACCGCCGTAGTGCTTTGAGAAACTCCGGATTGCCAAAGTTGCTTGAATATGCATAGATATGATCACGGTGTACTCAAAATCACAGGAGATAACCTTATCCTCCAGATGGTGACGGTTGATAGCATTTTTCCATATTCCAATCGACACTTACCATGAGTGGAATATAGCTATGCCGAGAACCAAATTACAATCATCAGCATCGGATCGACACATGTTATGTAATTAGCCCAAGAGAATTGTTGATGAAACGAAACTCCAGGATTAAGCGCCGGTGACAAAAGAATGAGTTAGCATGGACATGCTGATAAAAGGAAGATAGATAATGTTTCACACGCGACTAGAAAGGAGTGTGGAAACACAGATGTATCAAAAAAAAAATTTCCGCATTTTTCGGCATTAAAATACCAATAGATGCGCAAAATCACTTATCAGGTAGAGATTAGCAACTGATGCTTACACAGAATGTGGAATTGCTAGAAGGAAGAACACCGTTAAGAAGATGGCACCGGTTAACAAGGAGTCAGATAGATCGCACCGGTTTTCAAAAGCCTGACGGTATGGAATGTACCAACAGTTGATAACCAAAGGCAGATGGTGATAACAAATTGGATGCAACAGCTAGACAAGGGATTACACACACACACTTTCTATGGTACTACGGGAACCCAGAACACGTGAATCCTAGTTTGAATTTTAAGAAGAGGATTGAAAACGTTACACTTCCTTACCAGAAAAGGGTGGTGGGTGGGTAAGAAGAAAAGTGGAAGCAGTCCTACTCTCGCGTTTTGTTTTTCCCTAGTATACATAGATACCAAAAATATTTGCTAGACAGACAACGACCATTTGGCTGAGACCCTGAAGGTCGGGATGGCTCTGATACCAATTGTAACTACCTCGGTGAATTACGCTCCTAGTTACAAGCCTGGATGAACGGAAATGGTTGAAATAGTACGGTGGGGCCCAAATGCCACTCACAGGTAGACCTTTCGGCCGTCCCAACCATTTCCAATCATCGGGACAAGAACGGGCGGCGTAAAGGGATCAACTACATACACAAATGAGTATGTATGCAAGCCACCATACAAAGACATCGAGCCATTCCATCTAAAAAGAAAGGAAATATAACGCCCATACGGCAAGATCCAAATATCCTAGATAGATATAATAGTTTAGGATATCTCCTCATACATCAAACATCGAGTATCAAGCGGAAGCGGAAGACAAAATCCAGTATGGATAAGAAGCAAATCGCATAAGATGCCCCATAAATAAACACATCCATACAGATCTCACGGATCCCGTTCCCGGAATCTCTACACCGAATGATCGTTGCCCACATCGTCTCTCCTCCACCCAAGATCCATCATGAGAGTGTACTGTTCATCGAACCAATAATTTATCGTGTGAGACCCTAGGGTACTCGGAAGTCTTTATGCCTCTAAAGGGGACACAACCTGGGTGACGCAATTGCAGCAAAAGATAAACCCTAACAATTCTATAGATACTGCCTAACCATCCGCCTAACCGTAGATAGACGGATGTCCGTGAATTAATAACAACAGATTATACGGTAATCTTAACAGATCCATCCTCCTCCTCGCCACCGACGAGGAAGCGGACGAACAACCCCCATCCGCTGGCAGTTTTATTATCCATTCCATGAGTGTTGCACTATTTACTAGTCGACTTAGTCAAGTTAAAAGCGGTACTTTAGTTATTCTTGTCTATGATCGAGAAACTGTGATCCAAGTCGTCCATAACCGCGGACACGGCTTTCAGAAAGTTTTACCCTGCAGGGGTGCACAAATAGCAACACACACTCGATCAACCTCGGAAAAACCAAATCAAAACCCAACGAGGCATTCACGACAAAGCGATCACAGATTCGAAATATTTGTGGTGCCACCCATTGCTACCGCGAAGTTGGCGACTTCGAGACGGACTCAACGCTTCGTCAATGGTCGTGAACGATGGGAACCCGAAAAATGTGACCGGGCTTGTCTACACCGCGAAAACACTCCGCTTTCCTAACAAGACAATTATGCGACCTGCACAATTTAAATAAAGCAAGAAGCATGGCATAAGTATAGGATAGTAAATAAAACCTCAAACTAGTTTGTGGCCCCAAGAAATAAGAATGAATCAAGCTCGCTCGGGGGTTCATAAGCCTCCCGGATGTGGATAGCGCGAATATTCAAGGAACAGGAATCAAGTACTCGGGGTCCTACGGGACACAAGTGAGCCTGAAAAACCAAATAACAAATATGGCTCACCGATGCCACTTTCATTAGTTATCCCATTACTACTCAGATTAAGTTGTATAGGTACCTCGTTATCCATCAGACACTCACATACCCTACACATGCTGTTCTACGACTCGCATGGCTCAAACAACTCCTGTAGTAATGGCTCATGGGATGGAGGAACAAGCTTCGGTGGGGTTTAAAAGTAAAGGCTATGTAATACTTGGGATTCAGATTAATGCAATCGCGACTCAATGATGCAAGAATAAGATAGAGGCAATAGGTACTATATGTATGCAAGCATGTGGTAGTGCTTGCCTGGCAGCTCAGTTGAAGCAAGGGATGGATCTGGGTAGTGCTCCTGGTTCTCTTGATATATCCCCTGCTCAGCGTCTATTCGAAGAAGAACCAAACAAACAAGGCCAACATAAATAAAGTGCGCAAGCATATGAATTAAAATGCGACAAGCAAACAATCATGCCATGATGAATGATGCACAATTTGCATGGCAATGAAGTAGCATGGCATGGGTGAGGTGTGGAATACAAGAATAAATCATTTTATTGAGTTTTGGCCCCATTTTAACCTCAATTAAGTTGCTGTATACATTATATTTATATGATGCATGCTGCAAAACAGATAAAGGAATGCATAAACAGAAAGGTCTCATCGAGCTAATCATTTTAGACACATCATTTGTTAAATTTGGAGTTATAAAACAAAAGTTATTAATTAATTAAGGAAAAAGGGCAATTTATTGTAATTTAGATGAACTTGAAAAATTAAAGTGTCAAAATATATTTTGAATGGCATAATTGAATTCCTCATATTTTTCTGATTTGAAAACATATATTATCTGTATTATTTGGATTTATATTTTAAAAGTTAGTTAAAAACAGAATTAAATTTGAATTTGAATTTATTTGGAAAAGATTTGGATTTAAACAGATTACAGAAATACTTTTGTTACTCAGGTGAGGTTAGCCCCAGCCACTGACCAGTGGGCCACTGCTGACTGGGACACACGCGCGCAGAAAAAGATTCTGTCACCGCGAGCTAGGCCAGCCACAGAGACCGACAGGTGGGGTCAGGGCCACAGGGGACCACGCGCCAGAGGCGAGCGGGGCAGGAACTGACAGGTGGGGCTGGGCTGGAGCGCGGGTTAAGGTTACAAAAAGCCAAGGGGTTTTCTGGGAGAATTCCACGGCGGCTGACTAGTGGGCCAGGCGGACCGCGGGTTGAGGCAAAAACTAGAGGAGGGGTTTTCTGCAAAACGGACGACGCGCACTGTGGATCTTCCTCTGCTCTCTGCCGATCGATCGGTGCTCGACAGGGCGCGGGACGCGACGCGGGGGCTCGAGCCCGCGACCTGGGCTTGCGCGCAGAGGGCGGAGCCACTGCGGCAGGTCTGGGTTGGTGCTAGACGATCGGACGCAGGCTAGATGAGGCTGGTGCGGCGCGGGGAGGTTGTAGACAACAGCAAACGCGACGCACCGACGGTGTTCGACGGAAAAGACGGCGACGCTAGGGCGGGATCGGCCAAAAGGGGGGTGTCTAGGAGGTGGAACAGCTCACCGAGAGATGGTTGGTGGCGGCGGATCGAGCAGAGGGGTAGCAGATCATCGGCGAAGCAGAGGCCAGGGAAGCTAGGGTTTGGCTTCGGGCGGCGCCGGTGTGCAGCGGTCTGGGGCTCTTCCTCCTTGCTGCTGTGTACCGAGGCGACGCCGGGGATCTCCTGTCCTTCCTCGACGACCACAACACCACGCCCGCCTCCTCGTACTGCTGGTGGACGCCGAAGCCGACGGTGGCCGACGATGGGTAGCTGGCGGTGATGGAGAAGAGAGGGGAGCGGGCAGGGCGCCTCGGCTAGATCTGAAGAGGCCAGAGGAGAGCCGTGTGGGGGAAGGATAAGAGGGAGAGGGAGGATGCCGTGGGGAGCAGGTAGATGGAAAAGGTGGCCTCGGTGCCACCTTTCTCACCTTCTCCTCACGTGCTCTGGGTGGAAGGTAGGCAGGCGGTGGGCACTGGGGCTCTGTGGGGACGGTAGGTTCGGTGGGGGGAGGGTTGGGCTGGGGGCCCTTAGGCAGAGAGAGAAAGAGAGGGAGAGGGGAGCTCGGGTAGATGCTAGGGTTGGGAGTAGAGGAGGGTATGGCTCGGGTTAGGCTTAGCTTGGGTGGAGGGGGTAGCTAGGTGGGGCCAGGGAGAGAGGGTGGCCAGGTGGGGTCGAGCTAGGTAGAGAGAAGAGGGAGAGGCCGAGAGAGAGGGGAGGCGTGGTAGCTAGGGTTTGGTTTAGAGGGGGTGGTGATGATGGGGTAGGAGGGGGTATGGTGATGAGGGTTAGAAACTTAGGTGTAGGTTTTAGAGAGGGGAAGATGGTTTAGGGTTTAGAGAGAGAGATAGATGGAGTGGTCCTTTATGACAAGATCAAGCATGCTCTAGACAAGCTCCAACAAGATCAAGTCAAGAAAAAGAGAGGGATGTGATGATAGGGTTTAAGCTAGATTAACTTAGATCAAGCCAAAAGAAAGGATAGAGATAGAGAGAGATGATGGTCCACTCAAGATTCAAATAAAAACCAAATACTAGAAAAGGTGGCACTTGCATGGGCCATGCATAAATAATTAATACCATGCTTATTTTGTGAAAACAAGATTATTTACATGGCATTATTCTTATGCATTCCAAAAATGTGGAGTAAGGTCTAAGCAAAAGAATTTAGAAGAAAGCTCCAAGTGGAGTAGATGGAGATGATCACATTTGATTATAATTGGGACTTGGTAGTGTGTATGTGCCACTAGGTATTTAGTAAGCCCAAAAATATCCAAACATGGAAATAACCCCAAAACAACACACATGGGAACTTAGAAAAGGGTTCCACTCACAAGGCATGCAAAGATGGCCATGTGGCTCTCATGAACCAATAATGTGAAAACAATATGGTGCATATATGAGAGCATGTGGAGATAGCAGTGGGTCCATCTTGCTACATATGGGCTAGACATAAAGACCAAATGAATGCAATTGCCCATATATAGTTTTGATGGTGGAATTATAAGGTGGTGAAAGAAAGGTGGTGGAGTTAATAAGAGATATGCCCCCAACTCAATTTGGGCATTAAACAATATATCAAGAACCAAATACAATATCAAGAGGCAAATACAATTTACAATGCATATGAGATAAGAACCAAAACAGAAGGGGTTTTATATGATGCTCAAATGCAAGGTGGCATGATGACATGAGCATGATATAATGATGATGCAACAATTAGATATGTAGGAAGTAGCATCTATATAGACTAGGCTAGTAGCATTGCAATTGTTAGACAATTGGGATGCTACATTGCACTTGTCAGTTTGGCAAATACTCTAGGAACTATGCAGCAAAACTAGCAGAGGTTCGAGGAGAGCGTCAGGAGGAATGAGTTTGCACCACCTCCTCCACCTCTCCAGCGTGGAAACTTGAAGGACTTTCTGAAGTTCACCCCACGACACTTTGAGGTGACCACCGAGCCGCTAGATGCCGACGATTGGCTCCGGGAAATCACGAGGCTACTGGATACCGTAGATGTTGCTGAGCACAACAAGGCCAAGTGTGCTACTCACCTTCTGCATGGGGAAGCCACTCTTTGGTGGCAGAGCTATCTGAGAGCAAGTCCTCCTGGATTTCAGCCAACATGGGGGCAATTCACTGATGCTTTCAAAGAGAAATACCTGCTTGAAATTGTCATGGAATGCATGAAGGAGGTGTTCCTGAATCTCAAGCAAGGAAGCGACAATGCCAATACTTACATCAAGAACTTTGCAAACTCAACTCCTTATGGTGGGGATGAGGTTTCTGATGATAATAAAAGACAGAAGAGGTTCTGTCAAGGGCTAAATGCTTCAATCAAATATGCTCTCACCTACACCACTCCAAGCTCGTTTCTCAAGCTTCAGTAAGCAGCTCTTCAAGAGGAGGCAAGTAAACATGCATATGATGATTCCAAGAATCACAACCATGATACTGGTGGTTCTTCGGCAGTGCTCCTCCTTCTAAGTGTCGTGTGTGGGTCCCTAGTACAGCATCGCCGCTCCCTGCTCCGCCAAGACCGCCAACTTTCTCGCCAAGGCCACCATACTCGTACAACGTCGCTCCAAGGGGCTACAACAACAACTACCCTAAGGCGCCGTATGGTGGAGTTCCAGGATACTCTACTCCTCGTCCGAGTGGCGCTTGTTTCTCATATGGGAACACTGGACACCAGCAGTGGAATTGTCCTATGAACAACAAGGCTCTTCCTCCACCACCTCCAAGACCTTCTTCGACAATTGCTTCTCGCGCACCTGCACCACGGGCTCTCAACATCAACACCAAGCCCGGGTCCACTGTTGCTCGTGCCAACAACATCAACATTGTTCAAGCTGAGCACACACCTGGAGTTATGCTGGGTATGCTTCCTGTTAACTCAGTTTCTGCACGAGTTTTATTTGATTCTGGAGCATCGCATTCATTTGTATCCTTCAATTTTGCTTAAGAGAATGGGCTGTCAACTAATTCGTTACCTAAAAATCTGATGGTTCTTTCTCCCGGGGCAAGGATGTTAACTTCCAAGATCAATTATGACAATCAGGTTCAAATTGGGGATTCTTACTTTCCAGTCTCTTTGATTATTCTGGGCAACTCAGATATTGATATCATTTTCGGCATGGATTGGTTGGCTGCAAATAAAGCTGTGATTAATTGTGTTGAACATTCGGTTTCTTTGAAAATTCCTGAAGGCCATATAGTCTATTCTCCAAGGCAGACTCCTTCTATTCATCTCTACTCTTTGGGTGTCCAAAACATTGATGTTATGGAAGCCTTGTAAAATGTTCCTATGGTCTATGAGTTTCCAGATGTGTTTCCAGAAGAGCTACCAGGCATGCCTCCTGACCGAGAGGTCGAGTCCGTGATTAATCTTGAACCTGGAACCGCTCCTATCTCCAAGAGGCCTTATAAGATGGGTCCTGCAGAGTTGGCTAAACTCAAACGACAGCTTGATGAACAAGAAAAGTTGGGTTTCATTCAACATAGCACTTCCTCTTGGGGCATCTCAACAATCTCTGTGAAGAAGCAAGATCGGACGGATCGACTTTGTGTTGACTACCGAGCTCTCAATGTAAAAACCATCAAGAATAAATATCCCCTTCTGCGGATCAACGATCTCTTCATCAGCTTGCAGGAGCAGTGGTTTTCTCCAAGCATGACTTGAGAAGTGGATATCATCAAATCAAGATTCACAAGGAAGATGTTCCTAAAACATCTTTCACTACTCTCTATGGCTTGTACGAGTACACAGTCATGTCCTTCGGCCTCACCAATGCTCCTGCTACTTTCTCAAGGCTTATGAGCTCAGTTTTCATGGAGTATCTTAATAAGTTCGTGGTGGTCTATCTTGATGACATCTTGGTCTATTCCAACTCAAAAGAAGAGCATGCGGAACATCTCCGTTATGTTCTTACAAAGCTTCGTGAGAACCGTTTGTATGCAAAGTTCTCCAAGTGCGAATTTTGGCTTCCTGAAGTTACCTATCTGGGGCACGTCATTTTTGCTAAGGGCATTGATATCAACCCAGAGACTGTTCGGACAATTGTGGAGTGGCTCCCTCCCAAAAATGTCAAAGAAGTCTGGGGTTTTCTTGGATTGGCTAGTTATTGCTGCCGGTTCATTCAGAACTTCTCAAAACTTGCTAAGCCTCTTACCGATCTCCTCAAGAATGGCAAGAAATTTCTTTGGTCACCGGCGAGTCAAGAAAGCTTTGAAACACTCAAGGAAAAGCTCACCTCAACACCTGTCTTGATTCCTCCTGATACATCAAAATCGTTTCAGATCTTTTGTGATGCCTCTCTCCAAGGACTTGGCGCGGTCCTCTTGTAAGACAAGCAAGCCGTTTCTTATGCTTCCCGTCAATTGAAAACTCATGAGATCAACTATCCAACACATGATCTTGAACTTGCAGCGGTTGTCTTCGCTCTAAAAATATGGAGGCACTACTTGCTTGGAAACCGTTGTGAGATCTCTTCTGACCACAAAATCCTAAAGTATATCTTCACTCAGCCGGACCTCAACCTTCACCAGAGGAGATGGATTGAAACCATCAACGACTTTGATCTTTCGATCAACTACACTCTGGGCAAAGAAAATGTGATGGCCGATGCCCTCAGTCGTAAGGCATATGTGAACAACCTCATGGTGGAAGAACAACAACCTCTCTTGTGCGAGGAATTCTGTCAACTCAACCTTGAGCTTGTACCTCAGGGCTATCATCTCCAAGATTCAGCTTCCGAAGTATGAACCTTTCCACCTTGATGACCAAGGCACTCTATTCTTTAAGCACCAGATGTTTGTTCCGAAGTATCCGGGTTTGAGAGAGCAAGTTCTTAAAGAAGCTCATGATTATGTTATTTCTATCCACCCTAGTAGCACAAAGATGTACATAGACCTGAAAACACAGTATTGGTGGCCTGGGTTGAAACGATATTGTGCCAAGTATGTCTCCGAGTGCGATGTCTGCCGCAGAGCGAAAGTTCTTCATCAAAAACCTTCTGGTCTTCTTCAACCTTTGAAGCCTCCAGAATGGAAATGGGAGAATGTAGAGATGGACTTCATAACGGGCTTTCCAAGGTCTCAAAAAGGCAACAATGCAATCTTTGTTGTCATTGATAGGCTCTCAAAAGTTGCTCACTTCTTTCCCGTCAAGGAAACAATTTCTAGTAGTCAGCTGGCCGAGCTCTATATCAACATAATTGTCTCTTTGTATGGGGTTTCTCTTGTAATCAGCTAAGACCGTGGGAGTATCTTTACCTCCAAGTACTGGGAGAGTTTCCAAAAAGGCTTGGGAACAAAGCTAAACTTCAACATAGCTTACCATCCTCTGTCGCAAGGCCAAGTTGAAAGGATCAATCAGATTCTCGAAGATATGCTTCGCGCTTGTGTCATTTCTTTCGGCATGAAGTGGGAAGAGTGTCTCCCATATGCCGAATTCTCCTACAACAACAACTATCCGAAGAGTCTCTAGATGGCACCCTTTGAGGTTCTCTATGGTCGCAAGTGTCGAACTCCGATTGGTGAAAGAAAATTCTTTGGTCCTGACATTGTCACTCAAGGAGAAAAGAAGGTCCTTATCATTCTTGAGAACTTGAAAGTTGCTCAAAGTCGTCAGAAAAGCAACTATGACAGAAAACACACGGACATGGAGTATGTCCCTGGTGATCTTGTTTACCTTTTTGTCACTCCCATGAGAGGCACTCATCGCTTTGGTATCAATGGCAAGCTTGCACCTAGATACATTGGTCCTTCCAAAATCCGTGACAAAAGAGGAGAAGTGTCTTATGCTCTCGAGCTCCCTGAGCAACTCAAGGTTCATGATGTCTTCCACATCTTTCAACTCAAGAAGTGCTTCAAGGATCCCGGCAGGACCGTGGATCATGAGCTCATCAATCTCCAAGAAGATCTCTCCTATAAAGAACACCTCGTCAAAATCTTTGAAGTCACAGAACAAAAGACTCGCAACAAGTCTATCAAGTTCTGCAAGGTGCAGTGGTCGTACCATTCTGTTGATGAAGCCACTTGGCAGTGCGAGGACGACCTATGTTCCGAGTATCCTACCCTCTTCGAGTTTTCTTCTTCCTAGAATCTCGGGGCGAGATTCCTGTTTAGTGGGGGAGAGTTGTAGCATTCCATCTGTCTAACATCTGTAATGCTACTTGGTTTGATAATAAAATGCTACTTCCTACATGTATTGTTGCATCATCATAATATCATGCTCATGTCACCATGCCACATTACATTTGAGCATCATATTAAAACCCTTTTCCTTGGTTTTTCCCTCATAATGCATTTGCCTTAATAATTGTATTTGCCTCTTGATAAATCGTATCCGCTTCTTGATATATTGTTATATGCCCAAGTTGAGTTGGGGGCATCTCTCTTACCATTCCTTCCATATACTAACTTGCACCATCATATCCACTTGGTTCTATCATCTTAAATCCACCATATGATATGTAGGTGAGTAATTGTATTCCTTTTGGCTTTTAACCTAGCTCACATATAGATCTACACTTTGTTTTTGTTGCCGTTGCCATGTGGTTTAATTCAAGCTATACATGTGCCCTATACATGTGTCATATTTGTGTTATCTCTTATATGCCCCAATTTGGTTGTGGACATCCTTACTACCCTGATATACTTTTTTTTCTTTTCCTATTTGCCCCTGTATGTTTCGCCTTGTACCCCCGCTCAATGTTCCCAGCAGTGGATTCCAAACAATACCAGTTTGGCCCAAAAATATATATTTTTGGTGCACTTCTTTTAATCTTTCCAATCCTCCTCTTATTCTTTTGCTTGAGCTCAACCTGGCCTCTTGGTATGAACCGCTATTTTAATTTTTTCTGGTCTTCTTATTTTTTTCCCCTGGGGCAATACGTTTCAAAATTCTGGTTCACTTGTAGTCTTCTATTAGTTCTAGAGAGAAACCTGGGAAGGACCTATTCCAATTTTGTTTGAACACAGCAGCAACAGCAGTACTACAGAGTGCAAATCAGCCTTCAGAGTAAACTACATTGAGCAAACCAGTACAACAGGCCAGCATCGCCAGGTGCGACCCAGCCCAGCCAAAAACCACCAGTGTCCTCTTCTTTATTTTTGCTCTCCGTCCGTAGAAGCACAGCCCAACTCCAGGCATACCTGTTCGCACACGCAGAAGGAACTCCGTTACTGTGCGTCCTTCTTCCTCCTGTAAACCCGACGGAGCTCGGCAGGTGGCCGTTTGTGCCGTCTGCTGCGTCACACCGAGCTTGCCTCCCTTCTTAAGCCACCGCCAACCCTGCGAAAACCCTATCTCGCCCATCTTCCCCTGTTTAGCCACCGCCGCCGCCATGGACGCCGCCGTGCGCCCCTTCGTGCCGCCGTCCCTGTAGCCACCTGGAGCAGCTAGACACGGGAGAAGAACCGCCGGCCTCGACCGCGTCCATCCAGCCGTGCCAGGAGCTACCAGAGCGACTGGGGACTACTTCCTCATCATCGTCTCCGACAAGCCCGGGAGAAGCGCCGCCATTGTCACTCCCCGTCGCTGCTCGCCTTCCTCCTCGCGCGGCCACGCGCGAACCCAAGGTGAGCCTCACGCCTACCGCCTTCGCCTCTGCATCGTCGCCGTTCTGCCGCAGCGTTGCCTCGCCCTGCCGCTCGCCGCGCCACCAGCAACGCCAGCACGCGCAGACAGCACACGGGCCTTTGCAGTCAGCAGAAACTGCAGGCCCGCAGCCCTGTTCCCCGCGATTCCCTGGCTACCTCTGGTCACCTTAGGAGTCCGTCTTCACGCTCACGTGTTCTCGGATACACCCTCTTCGCAAAGTAACCTCAATCGTTTTGGTTCTCGGATGTGCTCGCGAGTTTACATAGAAGATCGACGCACCTCACAGCGGGAATGACATTTGTTGTCAGTTTCAGCAGACAGCAGCGCAAATCTCCCTACCACCTCTGACCCCCCTCCGTTTTCCCGTCGTTCTGGACATTCTCCGGCGAGACGTAAAACACAACTTTTACTCCCTGATGCCCCTCTCCCTAACGCAGGAAACCACGTGCAGATCGGTGCAGCAACGCTCTCGGCATCTTCCTCTAAATGCGAGACGATCTAGCAGTGTTTTATTTGTCAAAAATTCAGTTCTAACGCTTTGCAGTCCCTATTGCCTCATTGTTTCCGGCGAATCTAGACCTCCCCACGAAACCCACAACATGTAATATCTTCACGATTGAACCATCTCCATGTATCTTCAAACGGCATCCAAATCCACGCAGTATCGAGCTCGCATTATTCCTCGAAAAATCGAAGGATTTCACTATCGCTGCCTTTGCACTCTTCAGTTCGGCAGACTCCGATCCCGGCTTGCTCCCTTAAAAACTAAAACTAGCTCATTGCCGTACACCAGTCATAGCCTAGCGAAGTGGCAGACAACAATGGCAGGGATCACAAAGTTGTGGGTTCGATTCTCCCACCGATCTTGTGACCCATCTTTTTAGACTGCATTCCATAATAAGAATTAAAGCATGCATCACATAAATATTAAAGAAAAATATGACTAAACAACTAATATAATGTTTTATCCTTATACCCCACACCTCACCCATGCCATGCTATGCTATGCCATGTAAATTGTGCATCATTCTATCATGGCATACTTGTTTGCTTGTTGCATATGATTTCTATGATAGTGCTATGTATTTATTTTGCCCCTTATGTGTTTGGTTTTTATCCGGATAGCCACCGAGAAAGAAGAATACCAGGAGCCTCAGGAGTATTATCCGGATCCTTCTTATTCCGCAATAGAACTGCCAGGCAAGCAATTTCCCATGCTTGCATACATATAGTACCTATGCTTCTATCTTACTCTTGCATCATTGAGTCGCGATTGCAATAAATTGAATCCCCAGTATTGCACAACCTTTACTTTTAAACCCCACCGAAGCTTGTACCTCAAGCCCATGAGCTATTACTGCAGGAGTTGTCTGAGCCACGCGAGTCATAGAATTGCATGTGTAGGGTTTGTGCGAGTCTTTGGCTAACGAGGTACCTAAACAACTCAACCTGAATAGTAATGGGATAACTAATGAAAGAGGCACCGGTGAACATTATCTACTATTTGATTCTTTAAGCTCACTTGTGTCCCATAGGACCTCGATTACTTGATTCCTGTTCCTTGACTATTCACACTATCCACATACGGGAGACCCTATGGATCCCCCTTCGCCTAAGTTCACACTTTGTTTCTTGGGGACACAAACTAGTTTGGGATTTTATTACTATCCTGTACTTATGTCATGCTTTAGTGCTTTATTTATGATTGTGCGTGAAGCACCTGTACTGTTTAAGAATGCGGAATGTTTACGTGGTATTGACAAGCCCAGTCACATTTTCAGGTTCCTAGTCGTTTATAGCCATTGTTGCAAACCCTAGTTCCATCTCGGAGCCGACCAACTTTATTGCGGGTAGCTTTGTGGGGTGCCCCCCTGAAATGAATTATGAATCCCGTGAATGCATTATCGCGAGGCCTCATTGCGTTTTATTTGGCTTTTCCCGAGGTTGATCATGTGTGTGTTGCTATTTGTGCACCCCTGCAGGGTAAATCTTTCCGAAAGCCGTCTCCGCGGTTATGGACGACTTGGAGCATAATTTCTTGATCATAGACAAGCATAACTAAAGTACCGTCTTTAATTTGACTAAGACATGACTAGTAAATAGTGCAATACTCATGGAATGGTTAATAAAATTGTCAACAGATGGGATGTTCTTCCGCCTTCTCGTCGGTAAGCGAGAAGGAGGGCGAACGATATTTATTTATGTTGTTTATATAACTATTGATATTAATTAACAATCATCCGTCCATCTCTGGTTAGACGGATGTGTAGCGTGTCTCTATAGAACTTTTTAGATATTATTTTTTGCTACAATTGCGTCACCCCAGGTCGTTCCCTTTAGATGCATTAAGACTTGCTAGTACCCCTAGGGCCTCACACGATAAATATTTTGTTCAGATAGACAAATATACTTCCAGGAAGGCTATTGGGTCGAAGAGACCGATGATGGTGGCAACGACTGTCCGGTGTAGAGATTCCGGGGATGGAGATCCATGAGATCTGTGGGCGGGATGTGCTTATTTTTAGGGCATCTTATGCCAACTTGCTTCTTATCTATACACGGATCATATTTTCCGCTTCCGCTTGCTACTATGTTGATTGATGTATGAGGATGTATCCTAAACTATTATATCTACCTAGGATATTTGGATTTTGTAGTATGGCGTTAAATATTTCCGTTTTTCTGTTTCTAGATGGTGTAACTCTGTACTTTAAGTCGCAGACATACATACTCATTTGTGTATGTCGCGGTCGTGTTACCTATCGCTTACACCGCTCGCTCTAGTCCTGATGTTCTTGAAAGTGGATAGGGTGGTCGGCAGGTACCATGCCCTGCTCCACTTCGACGGGCCTACACGTGGGTGGCCTTGGGCCTCCACGGTAGAATCCCTTATCCACTTTTGGGTCCATCCAGACTCGTGCTAGAGCGTAATGTCCGAGGTATTACACCTTGTGCCTGCACTAGGTGATGATGCTGCCCCGACTGATCTTGGGAGAGTGCCCCCAGCCGAATGAACGACATGGTAACCACCTGCTCTCGCCGGGTTAGTCCTGAGTATCTCCTTATTTTCCTGGTTTGCAATGCGCACTAGCTCAATGACTCTCTCTTACTGCCTCTGCTGGGCCTCACCGGTTAAAGCATGTAACTCGGCTTCTGCTGCATCTGCAGCCCTTAGATTCTTTGTCGGGGTATTGTACCTTTGCAAGCCCGCATACATTGTGTTACCCGAATCTATCGGCTTTGGCACATACTCTTTATCCATTTCACTAATGAGGTTCTTTCCTCTAATCTTTACACCATCCATGCGAGTGGGACTAGTGTTAATCTTATTGGCCCTATTGTACTCATGTAGGGTAATGTTCAGCACCTGGTGAGCTGCAACTACTTTCTTGGCTCCCTCTAGCACTTTCTGCCGAGTCTCTTCCAACTCGGCTTATGCCTGAGCCGGATCTACTATGGGAGCTACTAGAGTAGTCAAACTCTCTATAGCTTGCTGCAGTATGTTCTGCGGCCTCTCTAGCGGAGGGAACCTCGAACGAGTTACCTTGGGAGTTATTTCCCCATCCCTGGCCAGATCTTTGCTCGTACCAGAATCTAGCGCGGTCATCATCACCTCGACGCAGCTGGCAAGGCGAGCGATACACGGACCACGAGCTGTGAAGAGAGGGGGATCTGCCGCCACGATGACTCACTGCGGGTACGTGCATGAGACATCGACCGCGACATAGACCTTGTGCACACCAAAGTTGACGAAGAGGCCATTGCGCGAGAGAGGGCGATTGCTGAAGTTGCACACATTATCGCTGACAAACTCCAGTGAGCCGAATCGCTGAACCAAGCCAGAGACAATGCGCTCCCCAGATGCGATGAAGTTTCCCGTCCGGATGAACACACCAGCTAGCGCCGCTGTTGGCCCCAAGGTGGGTGCCAACTATCATGGTGGTGTCACGGCAGATGCCATGGGTGCCAACTGTCGTGGTGGTGTCACAGCAGATGCCTATGGACACTAGTGATATCCGTGGAGGGATAGTAGGGTGAATTCACACACGTAGAACACAAACAAACACACGATATATCTAGGTTCGAGGCTCTCCTATGGAGATAAAACCTCTACTCCTGCACTAGATCCTATATTATGATCTCTAGACTAGTACAAGTGCTCCTTGAGCTGCATTGAAGAGAGGAAGAAGATGAAGTGCTTCTACTCTCTTCCCACTCTAGGGTTTTCCCGTAGTGATAATGGACAGACCCCTCCCTTGGAGGCCCTGGCTCACCTTATTAAGGGATGTCCAGGTTACAACTAGGGCTTACGTGGCTTGGATATTACTTTAAGATGCTTGTCCCAAAATAGTAGTTTGGCGCCCTCCTTTCCTCTGTCGCCAGCCTCTCCGTGACAATGGCTCAGAGTCCATGCTGTCTGACCGTTCAGGTCAGACACTATCATGTCCGTGAACCTCTGTTCTATCTCTACTCCTCTGGCCTTTGTCCCTAGCGCATGTCTCTCCTTGGATCCCCGTGAGAGAGAGAAAAGTGCTGACCTTGGGGCTAGCTCACTCCTTCTTGAGTACGCCAACCCCTGACTCGGCCTTGTCCTAATGACTCGGCCAAGACGGTACCTGCAAACATGAAACAACCTATACACCATGTCATTCTTTATAGGCATACGATATATGTCAGGCGAGTCTTGCCGGTGCTGTCCGACCTTGGGTAACCCAGCCGTAACTCGGTCGGCCCTTATGTACCTCGGCCAGCTCACGCTTTAGTCCATTTATACCTCGGTGGACCCTATCCTTTTACCGTAGCTAGACCCTACCTGGGGCCATCCCCCAACAGTAGGGAAAGTCATTAGTTGTCGCAATTCAATCACGGCAACAACCACAAGCTTGAAGGCTATACTTAAGATTAGCCATCTTGAGGTAATGTTTGAACATTTATGACATGGGTCAAAGGAATGGACCTTGGGTTAAAGGTCAGCTTCTTGTTCAAGATTCACAACACTAGAATCCAACACAATCCAGGACCTTCGGTTCAAGTCCAGGGTTAGAACCTGAGAAAGAGATAATTACTACTTGACTGACACAAAAATAAGAAACGACTTTTAAGTACCCAAACAAAAGAAAAGGAGGAACACGATGCAAAAGAAAACCTCGAAGCCTAGAAGAAAACATTGTGGAACCTACAACATGTTATGTAATTCCCAGTGTATTCATAAAGTTATTAAGTCATCCTTGTATGAACATCTGTTATGTATCATTGAATATGTGATTCAGATGTGGAACTATGTATTCATGTTGTTCATACTAGATTGTACTTAGTCATCAAGGTTGCTGGACACACAACATAGACTAAAGTGAAAGTCGCCTGATGACTCGCTTCCACTTGTCATGGGTGAAAGGATAGAGATGTCGCCTAGAGGGGGCGGGCTGAATAGGCAATTTCAAAACTATTACGGTTTTGGCTTGATAGAATGCGGAATTAAACTAACGTTTATTTTACAAGCACAAAACCTAAATACACTAGGCTCAACTAAGTGCACAAACAACAAGTTAAGCTAAGCAAGATAGCATAATATAAATATACCACAAGTGATGAGCAAGATATAAGTACTCCAAGCACGATGGCTATCACAAGGAAAGTAAGCTCGGGTATAGAGACAACCGAGGCACATGGAGACGGAGATGTATTCTTGTGTTCCCTTACAAGAAGATACCTCACATTGGAGAGGTGTGAGATTCCATGAAGGATTTCCCAACGCCACGAAGGCTCACCTTCTTCTTCAAGTCTATCCCACAAAGGAATAACCCCTTTCCTTATGGCTAGATTTTACTCCACTCCGGAGATGGCAAGCTCCACAACCACTTCACAAGCTCCACGAAGGAGAATACCAGGTCTCTTCACAATCTTCCACGAAGAGGAGACCGCGGCACCAACTGCCAAGACAACTAGGAGGTCACCCTCCAAGAGTAACAAGCTCACGGTCTCTCACTCGAACAAATCGTAATGGAGAGCTCAACACTTATGCAAGAATGCAAAGCAAGAACACCAAGGGTGTTCAAATCCTTCACTCTCAAATCTCATCAAAGTAACAAGTTCTAGGGAGGAATTAGAGAGGAAGAACAATGGTGGAAGTCAACCAATGACTCCAAGATCTAGATCCAATGGGTTCCCCTCACTTAGAGGAGGAATTGATTGGTGGGGATTTTAGATCTAGATCTCCTCTTCAAAAGCCGTCAAAAAGATGCAAGAATCATAGGAGGGAAGGGAGAGGAAGCAAGCTCAAAGGGGTCAACAATGGTGGTCAAAAAACATGCTCAAGAACCCTAGAACTTTGGGGAAGAAGCCCCCCTTTTATACCCCTTCAAGGGGGATAATCGTTGGAGACAAAACGAATGGGAGACGGACACGCTTCGTCGATAAACCAAGCGCCAGCGGATCCGAATTTACGGTCGACTAGAAAAATTCTGGTTAAAACCGAAACAACAAACATAACAGTTTTTCGGCGGTTTGCTAGAAATTTCCGGTCACCGCCGGAAATTTTGGCCCCAGAACCGGTGCCGCCGGAATTCCCACCGAAATCAAAACAGGCACACGAAAACGGCGATAACTTTTGTGTTCGGACTCAGATTTTAGCAAACTTGGGCTTTTTGAAAAACCAAGAACAAGATCTATCTATTAGAGAGTCTAAAACCCAAGAAAGAGAAAGAGGTAAAGAACCAAATAAGGTGAGGTATGAAACCTCCCTAACAACGAACCGGTAAAACCTCTAAACTCGAAAATGTAATAGACGATGCATACAAATTCCGTTTTCGATGAACTTGAGCGTGTTGAAAAGCTAGAAACAAGCTCAAGAACCTCACACAAAGAAACACCAAGAAGAAACAATATAGGGAGAAGCAAAGTATACAAAGGTTTGAGGTCCCTAAGACGATGGGATTGAGTTACCCAACCAGAAGCCCCTCTTGATAGTGTGGCTATCTATCCTATAACCCGGTCTCCCAGTAATCACCTTGAGACCGGTAAAAGGAAAACCTAGCAAGATCATACCTTTGCCTTGCGCATCCCGCTTGATCTTGATGACAACGCTTCAAGCTCCATCCAAGTCAGAATGCATTACTTGACCATTGTTGCTTCGTGAAGACTCATAATTTGCTCCCCATACACCACTATGAGATAGCTTCATTAATACACGTCTTCACATGTCCATTATCACCAATATGGACATCAAGCTTCAACCAAATGATCTTGTTGAGATGCTTATCTTGAACTTGCCCTTCTCAACCTGAAGGGTTCCGCAGCAGAAAACAAAAAATTTCCTACGTTGGAACCTCCTAATACTGCCAAGATCTATCTATGTAGTAATGCGGTAACGGTCAAAGCATATAGAATACATACCCTTGTAAACCGTACGCGGTTAACATTCTGAGGGGAACGTGGTTGAAGTAGGTGAACCCGTAGCCGACCTCAAGGTCGCAAAGCTCCTCGCAGGTCACCCCTTGCTCCTTCTTCATCGTGTAACAGCTCTGGCTCATGACATCCAAGGTGCCTCAAGTGAGGCCCCTAATGGTTTCATACACATACGGTGTACGATGACGACCTCCGGCTCTTTGATCCCTGCCGGGAGTGTGGAAGTAGATCTCTGGCTTAGAATCCCTGTAGCGCAATGGCGTGCTGCAGGTGCGTTGTCTCTTGCTCGGACAGTCCTTACTTGGGACCATGCCAACGCATGGAGATGAGAGAGAGGGGGAAGGAGAAAGTTAACCAAAGGACTTCTCCAAATATTGGTGTCTATATTTCCACCCATGGGCACCCCTTTATATAGGGGGAGGGGGTGTGCCCTCCCCTTTGGGTTTCCCATGTGGGACTAAACAAGGGAGAGAGAGGGGAGGCGCATGGGCCCTTAGGGCACCATGGGCCGGCCGGCCAGGGGTGGTCCCCACCCCACGCACAACCCTAGGCTGGCTGGGTGGGCCCCCTTGAGGCGGCTAGGCCTTGGCCCTTGGCCCTTCCCCCTTTTGGTTTTCCCTCATGGGCCCTTTTTCCCTAGGAAGTTTGGCCCATTAGTGGAATACCCCTTCAAATTAGATTTTAATATTATATTTAATATTAATTACATTAATTAATATGTAAATACATATTACAAAATCTTATTTGACCCAAAACACCTTTCGGTTCCCTTTCGATTTCCTCCGAACGACTTCGGATCTTTCCCGGAACGATTCTGGTTCTCTCACGGAACTTTTCTGGTTTCCTTTTCTCTTTCATATGGTGATTCCAACTTACAGAGGATCTCTAGCTCATCGTACCCCTAAGTGTATTTCCCCACGGCTCGGGAATGGCACAGACATGATCTCCATCAATGATCAATAGCGGGACCAGGATGCCCATAATGACCCCTGTGCATTCCACGATGATAATGTCGTTTGAATCGTAAACATTCGTTTCCCATTCCCTTTGCCACTTGATACCTAGTTCACCCGAGATTTGATCTACGGCATCTCCATACCTTCGTTCGATCTTGTTACCGATGAACTTGTTTTTCTCGTTTCCGTGTCGTTGCATTCAGTGACCCGGTCACATGCTTGCAAGCTTCGTTAATGCAACGTCACCGAGATGGCCACTAATGTATCTGTCTGTTACATGGATGGGCAAATGCTGGTCTTGATATGTACTCCTCTACGCGCCCCTTTGGGAAACCTGAGTGGCACCTTTTCGATCATCCAGTCACGGAGTGATACTTGATAACCATCTAAGCTCCCTCTAGAACGGTGATTTGCATTACCTCACAGTCTAAGGATCAGGTTGCGAGGTTTCCTTAGTTTATCATTAATGGTGAACTTTGTAACTAGATCTCATTAAGATACAACTGGTTGGGTTGTTTGTCTATCACATCATTCAACTAATGACGTGACCTCGTGGTCAATTGGCATAAATGCCCATGATCTCGAAACTCTAGATCATCCTCATAACCAATGAACTAGTTCGCTAGAGGTAACTAGAGACTTGGTTTGTTTACATACCACATGTGTATTAACGTTTCATATTAATATAGTTATAGCACAATATGAAACTATTATGAACTAATTGATATATGACAATAAAAACCTATTTATTATTTGCCTATAGGGCATATCTCCTTCACAACCTTGATGATGATCACCACTTGATGTCATCCTCTCATGGGATATATGAGATATTCACTTTTGAAGCATGCCCATGGAAAGATAGCTATCCCATATAGAAAACACAAAGGCACATATACTATGGGTTAGTTCATGATGCATAATTGATAAGGCTTACCATACCACAAGATCCATGTGGTACATTCTTTATGCTTCATGTATTGACCAACTTGAAATCACTCTTCACTCTTTGTATTGGTCAAGCAAGTATATTATCATGCTCCATCTAAATATCTTGAGGTACGTAAGAAACTCTTTATTTGATTACATGCTCTAAATCTTAGTCCACCATAGCTCAACTAATGAGGCTTATCATGGCACCGACTTAGATCCATATCTTGAATTCTTCTATTGAGATCACACTCTCAAGATCTTGATCATATCATATTCTTGTCTTCAACTCGATGATCTTGATGCCAATACTCAAGGTATATCTTTATCTTCATGGAATCCATACTTGATTCCAACACATGGACTACAAGCATGACCTATGCAATATTCCTTCATATAAAACTCAAAGAAAACATTAGTCCATAGGGATTGTCATTAATCACCAAAACCACACATAGGGGCAATTACACTTTAAATATCCCCCATTTTGGTAATTGATGACAATCACAACAAGAGGGTTTATATAATGAATATTAGAAACAAGTACGCAGCTTATCCGAGAATAAGTTGTATACACGAGGTTGTATTTTATATGGTTAAGTAACACAAAGATACTAGCCCATATCAAAACCGATTCTACTCACACAAAATACAACTAATGCAGGAGATGTGAGTAGAACCAACATATATAGAGTAAACTCCCTCACAATATATGCACGTGTGATGAACTTGAATTTCATTGCATGCATTGTTAAGCACAACCTTTGGGAGAGTTTCCACTATATATATTCAACCATGCAAAACATAATAAAGATGAAATGCATGAAAGGCAAACACTTAAGAACAAACCAATCTTAAGTACAAAACCATTTCCTTAAACCCTCTAAGTGTGAGTAGAATCAACATATATAGAGCAAACTCCCCCACAATATATGCATGTGTGATGAACTTGAATTTCATTGCATGCATTTTTAAGCACAACCTTTGGGATAGTTTCCACTATATATTCAACAATGCAAAACATAATAAATATGAAATGCATGAAAGGCAAATAGTTAATAACAAACCAATCTTAAGTACAAAACCATTTCCCTTAAACCCTCTAAACTTCTCCCCCATTGACAAAAAGTGCCAAAATGGATGACAAGGTTAGAAGGATAATATAGTATGAGTTCTACCCAAGGTGTGCATTACTCGTAATATGAGTGAAATCATATGAACATATTCAATGACGAATACTTGGAGGAAATCAAACTATATTGAGGATCAAAGATTGCTAAAAGGATAACAAGGTGAGGAAACTTCAACGGATGAAGCAAGCAATCAAAAGATCCAAGTAATCAAATTGACAAATAGTGCTCTAAATGAAATAAGGAAGATCCCCATGGTTCGTGCATAAATTAGTTGTTTCATTTGAATTCAATATGCACAAACATGGAATCCTCACTCCCTCTATATAATTTAGAACACAACCAAGATACAACGAGTATAGATATAAATCAATACGCTTGTCAAGACAAGCTTAAGTCCAAAAGAAACCGAATATGAGATATGAGTGCGCGAAGATGCAATAAAAGTAAACCGAGCACTCATAAATCAAGACCTTACCAATACCATTAAAAACCAAGAGGATAAGAGAGATGGTCGGCAAAGAGCGAGGATACCAAGGCGAGAGATTAACACTCTCGTGTATATAAGTTTCTAAGTGGGAAAACATGAGAATAATCCACAAAGAAACATCCACACACATAAGAGGTTAAAAAAATAAGAAAACATGATATCCAAGAGGAAGTCATGAGATATACCAAAAAAATGATATTTTGCTTAAGTGCATATATATCCCAAGGCTCTATTTTCTCTTATGGTATATCAATGAGCTTCACGAAAAAAACTCAAAAACATCACAACTAACACTAAGGGAATTAATTCTAGTTGGGATATTTTGAGAAAGGAAACAAGTATCAAAAGGAAGGATTCAATGCAATTTCAACAATATTGCACATGATAGTACCCTGAGGAATTGATATGCAATAAATTGCTAGAAGGCATATTTGGAACTAGTGAATCATGAACATGATCTTGTATAATCTCCATTATATGCATGATCTCAAATTACTCACATAAGCAATAAGGACAAAGAAGTCTTTCAAAGATCCTTTCAAGAATCACAACATTTACAAACAAATAAATCCATGCCAAGATGTAACCTACAAGTGATTGGATGGAAGAATAGTATGCAGGAATAAGATACTTGTTACCGAGATAACAATGGTATGATGTAGTAGATAATAATTCTTTCATCATCCTAGCTTGGCTCCAATTATCATGTGGTGACAACACCTTCCTTATAGATAATACAAGCATCCATTGCATCTCCAATGTACCTAAAACAACATTCAAGTACATCTTGGTCCCCAAACTCATTGGGTCCAAAGTGGTTAGACTAACCACAATACATAGGACACGGTTCATAAAAATATGTGCATATTTAGAGATGAAATTTGAATTTCATGCACAACTTAGCTGTTTAAGGATTTGATGGAGTATGTCCTATATATTGGATCAAAGAAAGCAAGCCATTATATAAGATATACATTTAGGAAATAGCATGCACGAGACTTTCAAGATCCAGCGAAGATATAATTTGGACAAAACACCAAAAATTCAAGGAGGCATACAAGGTGTGACAAAACACATTTTTTGTCCAAACTATGTCAAAGAATCAAATCAACACAAGATTTGTTCAACAAATGAACCAAGCAAAAACTATTGAGCATAAAAGATGAAATAAAAACACAAATGCTCAAAGAATTATCTCATTCAAGCAAATAAAATAGAGAAGAAATAGTGAGATAACAAACTCCCAAAATAGCAAGGTTTCAACAAATAGACCAAACCCTTAACACTTTTCACAATGGCACAAGGTTCCGAGAAGAAAAGGTTTGTCTTCCACTAAACACATTTGATAATAATCAAGAACATCATCAAAGAAATGTTCAAAAGCCAAGAAAGATACTGGGAGTCACAACAAATTTTTGGAGAGAAAATAATGAAATAAGAGGCGAAATCCAAGGTGAAGATGATCCACAAATGCTACCACACACAAGTATATCAATTGTCGAAGACAATGAGTGTATTGGAATTGATTTATGGTGGTATATTGCATAGATATTAAAGATAAATCTTCACAATAAAAATTATATGATAGGAATAAAAATATTAAGCACTATGCAAATATAGAGATTCTTGATAGCTTCAACTAGTCACACAATCACATCAATGATTAGAATAACTTAAAGCAAATGGTCTACAAAATAAGATATAGAGATATGTATTTGAGGAAGGCCACACCAAGAATTTCTTACTCAAACAAAGACCGAAAGGATGAGCAATAAAAGCTTCTAACAAAAATAGGACCTTGTTTGAGCAAACATGCCACCTAGAAACAAGATAATCAACAATATCAACTCTAAGTGGCACTACCTCATATGTTCACATTTCCTAGGATTGTGATATGCAAAGGAGCATATTACTCCCCCATAATGTGATATTCAATTTTTCTTAATAAGAGGCAAAGCACCCTCAACTAGAGATAATTAATGGACATTTAGAATTTGAATTTCTCATGAGTATGACAGACCACATAGTGACTAGATAAGCTTGCAATATCAATACTAAGTGGTAGTACTCATGTACACACATTTTAAGGTTTGAGAGATGCGCGAGGCATATCACTCCCCCAAAATGGGATGTTCCATTAACCACTCGAAAAGAGCCAAATAAGATATCATCAAGATGCATTAGAGGCTCAAAACAAAACACACAAGTAAATGATGTGCCAAACACCTAGATATACTTGAATACACAAAATAAGCAAGCATGAGGCACACCAAATACAAACACATACTTGGTACAAAACCAAAATATGTAAAGGGGCAAGTAACTTACAATATAAAAGAGTTGAGTTTGAGTTACCGCAAAGAGGAGCATTGGGTATATGGTAGGGAGATGATAATCCTTATAACTTGGCTTGATCAAATATAATATATGAATAACCCTTAATTCTTCATGAGTTAGCCAAGTCTCCAATGCCCTCCACAAACGCCTATTGATCAAGTTTGAGCTTTTTGGTCCCCAACCAAGTGGGGTCCTAAGAGGTTAGTCACAATAGGCTTGGCAACCCAAATGGTTCTTTTCTTGACACCACTTTGATTTCCAACAAACTTGGCAAACACATTGCCATCCTTATCCTTCCCAAGATAATAATAATCATCAACAATGATAGGGTTAGATAAGGTACAATTTTAACATGAAGAGGCAAAGTGCCCCTTCTCACGACATATGTAGCAACAAGTGCTCCCCATTTCTCTTCTTCATTAATTTCTTGGCTTGGGGAGCCTTATATTGATTATTCTTGGGAAGTGGCCTATATTCAACTTGAGGTTGAGATTGGGCTTGACCTTGAACATGTGGCCGCTTCCCTTGTTGCTTCCCACTCAAGTGCTTTTTCTTTAATGGACAAGATCTTACATGATGTCCTTCAACCTTGCACTTGAAGCCAATAATCTTGGCCGAATTCTTGACTTGGTCTTGGCCCTTCTTCCTTTTGCTCTTGGACTTGTTGTTATTGGAGTTGAATCCAAGTCCACTTTTATCATTAGGGGATTTTTTCACACTCAAAATATTGTCGAGTGTGGATTTCCCTTCATGACACTTTTCCAAGTCTTTCTTCAAAGAAGTGACTTGGGTCTTGAGCTCTTTGATTTCCTCTACATGGTTAGTAGAAATAGAGGTACCAGAGGAAGTGGAAGCTTCATTGTTAGAGCAACAAGGCAAATCAAGTAATCCAACACAAGGTTTATCACTAGTATGACTAGCAGGATCACTAGGAATAGAACATGACAAATATCATTTTGAGTAGAAGTTGTGCTAATGTACAAAAGAGGCTCACAAGATGTTACCTTAGTGATACTTGCCTCACGAGCTAACTTTATCCCATCATAGGAGATTAGAAGTCATTATGAGAGGTCGAGAGCTTTTCATGACTTTCTTCCAATTTCCCATAATTGCTAGTTAGAAACTCAAGTTGAGCCCTTAGCTCAACATTCTCCTTTAAAATAGATGCTTCACAAGAAGTAGAGTTAGTAGCACTAGCATCATTAATAGAATTTTCCTTTTCAAGCTCATAAGATTCAACTTTTTGTGTAAGAATACAATTTGTGTGCTTCTCCTCGGCAATCTCTTGCTTAAGGAGATTAAATCTCCGACTCCCATCATCAAGTTGGAAATCCAACTCCTCTATGGTTTCTGTTTGTTTAGTTATGGTATCCATAACATGTTTGAGACAAGCAACGACCTTATTATTACCACGAAGAGAGGTACACAAAAAGCTCATCTCACGAAGGATAGTACTAGTATCCTCATCAACATCATCATCACTATCATCATTAGAAGATACATTGGGATTTAAAGTTGGAGATACCTTTGACCCTCTTTCCATAAGGCACATATGAGTACGGGAGGGTGAAGATGAGGATATTCTTGAATCATCATTCATGATTGTGTCTTGCTCCATAGAGTGTTTGATTTCCTCTACATTGTTAGATACACAACTAGGGGAAATAGAAGTATTTTTCTCATGGGAACAAGGCAAATCAAGCATATCATCTACACTAGTACTCAAATAATTTTTAATGATATGCAGGGACTAGCATGTAACACCACCAGGATCAGGGTTAAACAAATACCAGACTTTAGCCTGACATAAGATTAACCTAGAGCTCGAGGATATCTAGTGGGAAATCGGTAACACAACAGTAACCCTGTGACACAACAAGTTAGTACAGCAAGCTCATAACTGAGCGAAGAACCAAAATATTACAAGAAGAGGTCACTGACCACAAACATCAAAAAACGAAAGGCAAATTATGCTATTAAGTATAACAAACTTAACAAATGGCCTAAGAGGCCTGAAGCATAACGATGACGTCCCAACCCATAGATTCCAGGCTGACAGCCGGGAACCCCAAGCTACTCCTCAGTGTCGATGTCGTACCAAACTCGTCTTCAAGGGAACACTTACTCTGCTTCAAAAGTATCAACAAAGCAAGGGTGAGTACAGGGTGTACTCTACAAGGCTTATGGCTGGTGGGGTTATTTTTCATAAATCCATCTTTGTTTATAAAACAAGAGGGAGAAGAAGCTCGTCTAATCAGAATGTTTTAAAAGGGGATAAGAGAGCGACATCTCCAAAGAATTAATCATCATATTTGATATCCATCAAGGTAATCCTCATCTCACAACTAGGATCACCCTCTCGTACCAATGAGGAAGAATCCTTAAGCACACGTTGATCTACCAAGTTTTACGATTAGGTTAATGTTCTCTATGATCTTAGAATTTGGTCACCAAGCGTTCATAGCCATGAACACGGCTTTTTGAAAAGATTTAACCCTGTAGGGGTGTACAACTTTACCCACACGTACCAACTGACTCTTACTGCCAGTACATTAGCCCTCTTCCTTGGAAGGCCGACAGAGGGTGGTTGGCCATGACCTTTACCTTGCTTTCGCCGAGACCATGAGTAAAGCCCTAAGGAGGGTTCCGCCATAATAGGTCAAACCCCGAAGCCGGTCCCTAGAGATGTGAGGCGAGGTTGGTTTACCAGGGCCACCCCAAGAAACCCCGACCACGCTTACCTACCTGTTATGATTCACCTTCACCCGCCAAATCTTTCAAAACATTTTCTATGCATATGTCGAATGGAACGCCTGAACTATGTGACTCATGGAATCTACTAGGCAAGTTAGTTACTCGTGAGGTTTTCCAGGCCCCGTGTGGCTATACGCTCGTAAGGGAAGAACTCGAGTCCTAATGGTGGCGAGCACGGGACTACAAAAACCACATCCCACTGTGGCATCCCATACAAGCCTTAGCATGTTTAACCTTTACCACTGATCTTACCTCATCATTATACCTCGATTTCCTATCATACTAGATTCTCTGCATCTGATACATTATCTGGATGAACTAGAACTGACAGCTATGCATGGCTAAGCAAGACATGGATAATAGCTCTAGTAGTGCACACAAGCCAAACCTAGTTAAGCTAGGAGCAGTGGATCAGGTAATATAAGCTTAAAGGGAGTAATGCAACAGATAGGATACTCTATCTATCAATAAAAGACCACAGTAGAATCGTATGCATCTTGGCGCGAAGTAAAATACCTTGAAAGCATAAGAATCTTTTATGTGTGGGGCTATGCTTGCCTTGTTTGTTGATACTCAGATATATATCTTCAGAAGCCTTGTACTTGACTTGATTACAGTTGGTCAAATATTGTTCGTCGATCTTCGATAGTGTTGATCTCGGTCTTCGATATCGTATTCTATTGGGAAGAAGCAAACACCAGAAAGAAAGGGAAAACAACAATCAACACATGGCATCGATGCAATTATCAAGCAAGGATGATGATATGACAAGTTAAATTGCACTAAAATGAAACCCTAAGGCATGCTTGGCCATTTTAAACAGGGTCCGAGGGTCGCAAACCCTAGAACAGGGGAAACCCCAGAATAACTATGAGGGGTTGATTTGTTCTTCTAATTAAACTTGTAATAAAAGTTGCTTAACAATGCATGATTTTGATGCTAAAGTGTAGATTTCATTTTTCTGAACATTTTGATATATTATACATATTTTTATGTCTTATAAATAATTAGTTATTGAATTTACAAGATTATAACAATTTATGGAATTATTAAAACAATTTTAAAACATTTACTGCGTCAGAGTGACACAAGGTTGACATTAGCGTATGTCTTACATACTTTTATCACGGGGCTGGGTCTATCCACAGAGGCTGGCCTATGGGCCAAGGCCCACGTCAACGGCCACACTGGCGGTGAACGGTCCACGACCCACGTCAGGGACGCGTCAGCGTGACATCACGAGACGACCACCGTCAAGTGGTCGCCGACGATGGCGGGGGATTGTGCTACGGACCTAGCGGGGTTGCGTAGAATAGCTAGTTCGAACCGCGAGCATGCAGTGAGCCTAAATCTAGCGGCACCGCTACGAAATGGCCACCGGAGACGGCCGTCGACGAGCTTAGGCAGCAGCGGAAGGCGGTGCACGGTCCCGGCTTGAAGCAAAGCAAGAGGGAGATGGGGGAGTAGTCCTCGAGGACCATCGGCTCATCATGAATGCGATGGGTAGGTCAAGGATGGCGGAGGAGGACGGGTGGCGTCGGAATCGTTGATGACCACAGCGGCCTGAGACAGGGAAGAAAGGCTTGATTGCCTCGTTTGCCACCCTCCCGGCTTGCGTGAGTTGGTGAGGAAGCTCAACTCGTTGATACGAAGCTTCTAGGAATAGCGGAAAAGCTCGGGGCGGACTCCAGAGGCGGTGCTCGATGGTTCCTAGCAGCTAGGGTTTCGGTCCAAGTTGGGGAACGAGAGAGAGAGCACCAGGGAGAGAAACAGAGGATGAGACGTCTCAGGGCGGTCTTATCTTCTCCCCTGGAGCGGCAGCGACGATCTTGGTGCACGGCAGCAGCTCTCGCACGACCAACGAGCTGCTTCGGAGATAATGTGAGGTTGACGATGAGGATTGCATGGACAAAACGGTAAGGTGGGCCGGGCCTTGGTGGGTTGTTGCTGGGCCGCTGGCTTGCACGCGTGAGCGGCAAGGAGAGAAGAGGGAAGATGGGTCGGTTGGGCTATGGCTTGGTTTTGTTTTTTATCTGCTAAAACCTTTTTCCTTTTTTGTTTAACATTTCTATCTTTTTCATTGTATTTCAAATTCAGATCTTTTTCAAATATTACCAAAATACCATAGGGTGTATAAAAGTATATAAAATATTGCAGGGGCCCTTTTAGTCAATTTGGGCTCCACACATTTTTCTACTTTTGAAAATTCAAAACCCTTTTGAATTACTTTGAGAGAAAGAGGAAACTAGGGTTTTAGGGTTTTACATTCTATTGTTTGCATTTTTATTTTGTCTTAGCAAAATATGATGCTCATGAATGCACAAACAAAACCCTATTTATGATTAACTAAAACTGGGGTGTTACAGATCTATCCCCCTCACGAGAATCTCGACCCGAGATTCCGTAGGTAGGAAGAAGGAAGAAAACAGGGTCACTCTAAGGATAAGAGGAAACACACCTAACAACACAGGAGTATCTCATGGTCAACTTGTGAAGGAGTGTTTTGCGAACATCTCTGGAGCCAACGAGCATGAAACACGTCAAGGTAACGGAGGAAACAAAAGGAGAAGGTTTTCAAGGTGTTAGATAGATGGTCTTCATAAGGATTGAGACCATGGAGATTTAGAAGAGTTTGAGCTTCTGAAAAGGAAAGCTTACAACGGAAAGAACATAACCATGGACTTCGAGAGATGAACCTCTACTAAACGACTTAAGTAGAGATTTTAGGTTACAGAGATATTGATAACCAAGCTTTTTAATTACTTTTGATACAGAAGGGTCACTCTTTCATTTAACAGAAGGTCTAGACAAAAAGGTGTTTTGTGGTGAGGACTCGTAAGAGTCACAAAGAACATGTAAGAAGAGGAACTACTGATTACCAAAATCTCAGTCACTCTTCGAACATGGTCGATAAACGAAGGAAACTCTTTATTCATCTAGGGCTACCAAATTCTTTGCCAAAGATCATGGTATCACTTTACACCACCAGGATGAGTAAGTAAGAAGATTCCTGATGACACGAGGAAAAAGAAACTTCATTCTCAGACTTCCATTACTTGGCACAACGAGACGCTTGCCAACATAAAGAGTCTGGAGGATCGACCAAGAGACATTTAGAAACACCACTTTAAATGTTCTCCTTGATGTTCGGGATACCAGACATCAAGTAAATGTCAGACTTCGGATACAAAGGAAACCATAAGCACAACCCCTGTAATGAATCATAGAAGAAGCCTCATGAAGCGTGGTTGATATTTGCTGATTCAATAGAATAGGACAATAGATCATCCGACTAGTTGTGTCAACCATTACATCAACATGTCAGATGTACAAAGAATACCTATGTCAAATCCTTGAGGAACACCAACCATCATATCTTCTTGAGATTCAGATTTGGTTAAGTGTAATGATACTTTAGACTCAGCATGTTCGAATAGAAAGTTTGCAACATTTACCGCAAGGTAAAGTTACTAGAATCTCAAGACATGGACTATAGTGTTAAGCTCCAATAGACTGAGCTACATTGCTAGACCCATGTATTAGCAGCTTATCAGAGGATGCTTCTCATACATCGATTACTTGCAACAAAATACAATTGTGTCCTTAAGATACAAAGTTAACTCTACTCGAATCCACAACGACATCTTTCAACATTTGCACGTGAATCGGAGAAGGTCACTTCTAACATCCAGAACACATTCTTCGAGATGAAACGAAGACGGTTCTTAAAAGTTTTCCAACATTAATGCCAAATGTTCCATATGAATCTATTCTAGCATGGAGAAAATAAGAATATTGTCGATGGTCTCAACAACAAACTTATCGAGATACTCCAATTGGATGAACTCATATGTTGTGTGAACATGGCAAAGTATTGGTCAGACCAAAGGATATGAAGATGTACTCAAGTGAAACATCACGAGTAGCAACATCATCAAGATAGTCCTTGGAAATGAGTTTGTTTTGATGATAACCCAAATCAAATCAAAGGCGAGGGAAGATAACATATCCACGAAGGAAATACTATCTTTCTTCAACGCGAACAACACTAGACATCCCTTTACAAAGGAACTAGGTTGGGTAGAACTTTTGTCTTAAACTCTCCAAGTTGTTGTTTAAGCTCAACCAACTAGTCAGGGGTATCCAGTACGGATCCTTGGAGAAAGGAGCAGTTCAAAGAACTTGCTTGCTCAAAAACTTGACAAACACGGTCATGTGGCAACATGGCGATATTTGTAGTAGACACCCAAAATATCACGAACCACCGTTATGTCACTTAATTCGAGAGGAAACTTGCTTGGTAAGGCAAGAAGACATAGTCTCAGAGTTTCGGCACAAGCCTAACTCTTTGACTAAAGAGGGTGCACTAGAATAGTGGACTTGGTAGCACAATCATCCTTTGCTTAGTGACAGGGTTAACCAGTCATGCTAAGAATGACTAAAATGTCCTTGGAGTTCAAAGCAACATTAATTACTAAGAATCTCATATGACCACATTATTACGCACACGCATCATTCACGAGCACAAAAGCTCGTTGCAAGGGTGTGTAAATATGTGTAATAGCATCACTTCACTAAGAGGGTCATGGAATTCAACACGACCTCTTGGTGTAAAAGAATGTGATACTCTAAGGTAGAACAGATGGAAGCTAATCATTCCTCTTAATCTGCAGATTACAACACTTTGACCTGGTCCAAGATATGACGAGGTACTGGAGTTTGTTTCTCCTGAAATTCTAAAATGGTTTGTCATGACGGACCACAAGAGTATCTTGCTTCGGAAACACCAATGAAAATTACTACTTGGCTACCAACTGATAGATAGTGGTCGGAAACAACAAGAGAAAAGGGAACATGCTCAGGATATAATCCCGAGATGTGGATGCATAGATTAACAATCTTCCGAAACCCAATGTAGAGAGGGGAAGGTGTGGTAGAGTCACGAGTATATATGCGAGCCTCGCGAGGAGTACTCTTGTCATGATCTATTTAGTTCCATCAAAGAACATCTGCCATAACATGTGGTAGGGGAAGTCCTATGTTGCCACAATTCAATCGCGACAATAACCACAAGCTTGAAGGCTAGGATTGTAGTACCAGCCAACCTGAGGTAATGTTTGAACATTAACAACAGGGGACAATAGAATGGACCTTGGGTTAAAGATTAGCTTCATGGACAAGATTCACAACACTAGAATCCAGCACAATCCGGGATCTTCGATTCAACTCCAAGGTTAAAACCTGAGAAAGAATTAACTACTACTCGAGTGACATAGCATACACTACAAGGTAGTAATCACGAGGTAGCTTCCAAGAGAATAAAGAACTTCTGAAGTACCTAAACAAATAAAAAGGAGGTGTACGAGGAGAAAGGAAACCTCGAAGCCTAGAACCGAACACTGTGAATCCTACAATATAATATTATGGGTCCATAAGGTAGAGAGATCTTGATGGAAAGGAATCTCTTAGACGAAACAGAGCAAGAGGAAACAAGGAATACAACACACACAACTGACTCTAGAGAACTCTACACTAGGTCAACTGGTAGAGAAATGTCTTGGCCAAAGGCACCTAAGCTTTGAAAGACAAGAAGAGATATCAAAACTTTTTCAAAGTCAACACAAAATAAGATAACCCGGAGTTGGAGCGAAGCTGGATAAGGAGAAAAAGAAGCATACTAGAGTTTTTGCAAATACTTTTCAGCTTTAAAATAGTTTTCCATAAACACTAGACTCAACATCGACCAATAGCAAGGTTTTCCTATAGTCGGTATGACTCTGATACCAAAGACTGTAACACCCCCGAGATCAAGGTTAAACAAATATCAGACCTTAGCCTGACATAATCTTAACCTAGAGCTCGAGGATATCCAATGGGAAATCGGTAACACAACAGTAACCCTACAACACAAGAAGTTAGTACAACAAGCTCATAACTAAGCAAAGAACCAAAATATTACAAGCAGAGGTCACTGACCACAAACATCAAACAACGGAAGGCAAATTATACTATTAAGTATAGCAAACTTAACAAATGGCTTAAGAGGCCTGAAGCATAATGATGACGTCCCAGCCCATAGATTCCAGGCTGCTGGCCAGGAACCCCAAGCTACTCGTCGGTGTCGATATCGTACCAAACTTGTCTTCAAGGGAACACTTACTTTGCTTCAAAAGTATCAACAAAGCAAGGGTGAGTACATGGTGTACTCTAGAAGACTTATGGCTGGTGGGATTATTTTGCATAAAGCCATCTTTGTTTATAAAACAAGAGGGAGAAGAAGCTCGTCTAATCAGAATGTTTTAAAAGGGGATAAGAGAGCGACATCTCCGAAGAATTGATCATCATCTTTGATATCCACCAAGGTAATCCTCATCTCACAACTAGGATCACCCCCTCCTACCCATGAGGAAGCATCCTTAAGCACACGTTGATCTGCCAAGTTTTACGATTAGGTTAATGTTCTCTATGATCTTAGAATTCGGTCACCAAGCGTTCATAACTGTGAACACGGCTTTTAGAAAAGATTTAACCCTGGAGGGGTGTACAACTTTACCCACACGTACCAACCGACTCTTAATGCCAGTACATTATCCCTCTTCCTTAGAAGGCCGGCAGAGGGTGGTTAGCCACGACCTTTACCTTGCTTTCACCGAGACCATGAGTCATGCCCTAAGGAGGGTTCTGCCGTAACGGGTCAAATCCCGAAGCCGGTCCCTAGAGATGTGAGCCGAGGTTGGTTTACTAGGGTCTCCATCCACCCCAAGCAACCCCGACCATGCTTACCTACCTGTTATGATGCACCTTCAACCGCCAAATCTTTTAAAACATTTTCTATGCATATGTCGAATGGAACGCCCGAACTATGTGACTCATGGAATCTACTAGGCAAGTTAGTTATTCGTGAGGTTTTCCAGGCCCCGTGTGGCTATACGCTCGTACGGGAAGAACTCGAGTCCTAATGGTGGCGAGCACGGGACTACAAAAACCACATCCCACTGTGGCATCCCATACAAGCCTTAGCAGGTTTAAGCTTTACCACTGATCTTACCTCATCATTATACCTCAATTTCCTATCATACTAGATTCTCTGCATCTGATACATCATCTGGATGAACTAGAACTGACAGCTATGCATGGCTAAGCAAGACATGGATAATAGCTCTAGTAGTGCACACAAGGCAAACCTAGTTATGCTAGGAGCAGTGGATCAGGTAATATAAGCTCAAAGGGAGTAATGCAACAGATAGGATACTCTATCTATCAATAAAAGACCACAGTAGAATCGTATGCATCTTGGCGCGAAGTAAAATACCTTGAAAGCATAAGATTCTTTTATGTGTGGGGCTATGCTTGCCTTGTTTGTTGATACTCAGATATATATCTTCAGAAGCCTTGTACTTGACTTGATTAAAGTTGGTCAAGTATTGTTCGTCGCTCTTCGATGGTGTTGATCTTAGTCTTCAATCTCGATATCGTATTCTATTGGGAAGAAGCAAACACCGGAAAGAAAGGGAAAACAACAATTAACACATGGCATCGATGCAATGATCATGAAAGGATGATGATATGACAAGTTAAATTGCACTAAAATGAAACTCTAAGGCATGCTTGGCCATTTTAAACAGGGTCTGAGGGTCACAAACCCTAGAACAGGGGAAACCCCAGAACACCTGTGAGGGTTGATTTGTTATTCTAATTAAACTTGTAATAAAAGTTACTTAACAATGCATGATTTTGATGCTAAAGTGTAGATCTCATTTTTCTGAACATTTTGATATATTATACACATTTTTATGTCTTATAAATAATTAGTTATTGAATTTACAAGATTATAAAATTTATGGAATTATTAAAACAATTTTAAAACATTTACTTCCTCAGAGTGACACAAGGCTGATGTTAGCGTATGGCTTACATACTTTTCTCACAGGGCTGGGTCTAGCCCCAGAGGCTGGCCTTGGGCCAAGGCCCATGTCAACAGCCATGCTGGCGGTCAGCGGGTCCACGACCCACGTCAGGGATGCGTCGGTGTGACGTCACGAGACGGCCACCGTCAGGTGGTCGCCGGTGACATCAGGGGACGGTGCTACGGACCTAGCAGGGTTGCATGGAATAGCTAGTTCGAACCGTGAGGATGGGGTGAGCTTAACTCTAGCAGCGCCGCTACTAAATAGCCACTGGAGATGGCCGGCGACAAGCTCGAGTGGCGGCGGAAGGTGGTGCACTGTGCGGGCTTGAAGCAAAGCGAGAGGGAGATGGGGGAGTAGTCCTTAAGGACCATCGACTCACCATGAACGCGACGGGCAGGTCAGGGATGACGGAGGAGGCCGGGTGGCGTCGGCATCGTTGATGACCATGGCGGCCTGAGGCAGGGAAGAAAGGCTCGATTGCCTCATCTGTGTCCCTCCCGGCTTGCGTGAGTTGGTGAGGAGGCTCAAATCGTCAATATGAAGCTTCTAGGAACAGTAGAAAAGCTCGGGAGGACTCTAGCAGCGGCGCTCGACAGTGCCTGGCGGCTAGGATTTCGGTCCGGGTTGGGGAACGAGAGATAGAGAGAGCACCGGGGAGAGGAAGAGAGGATGAGGACGGAAGAGAGACGTCTCAGGGCAGTCTTATTTTCTCCCATGGAGCGGAAGTGATGATCTTGGCGCACGACGGCACCTCTCGTACGGCTAGCGAGCTACTTCGGCGATGGCGCGAGGTTGATGATGAGGATTGCATGGACAAAATGGTAAGGTGGGCCGGGCCTTGGTGGGTTACTGCTGGGCCGCTGGCTTGCGTGCGTTAGCGGCAGGGAGAGAAGAGGGAAGATGGGCCGGCTGGGCTGCAGCTTGGTTCTAGTTTTTTAATCTGCTAAAAACTTTTTCCTTTTTTGTTTAACTTTTCTATCTTTTTAATTGTATTTCAAATTCAGATCTTTTTAAAATATTACCAAAATACAAAAGGGTGTATAAAAGTATATAAAATATTGCAGGGGCCCTTTTAGTCAATTTGGGCTCCACACATTTTTGTACTTTTGAAAATTCAAAACCCTTTTGAATTACTTTGAGAGAAAGAGGAAACTAGGGTTTTAGGGTTTTACATTCTCTAGTTTGCATTTTTATTTTGTCTTAGCAAAAGATGATGCTCATCAATGCACAAACAAAACCCTATTTAAGATTAACTAAAACTAGGGTGTTACATAGCAACACAAGGGGATATAGAATTATTGTTGCAAGAAGTGCTTAAGTCCAAACTCTCTACACCATTAGAATTTATAGAACATGAATCATCAGTGTAAAGAGAAACACTACCATCATCACATATGATTTCTCCACTCACCATGCCATTACCTTGTGACTTGTCACATGTAGGTGAAGTGGAAGGAATTGAAATCTCATTGCGGCCGGAGGTGGAAGCAATTTGGAGCTCATCATGATGTGAAGGAGAAGAGAGCTCCTCAGAGATACCACCGACCATATGAGAAATGGACCCATCAAATATTTCTTTAAGCTTGGTCCACATCTCATGAGATGACTTCGCTTTACGTTTGTCAAGAACAAATTAACTATGGGTCTCAAGGAGAAAATAATCTCATTAGATACTTGAGCTTCGAGATGTAAATTTTTCTCATCCCCTAAAGATAGATTTTGAGGATCCATCGTAGGAGAAAAACCTACATTTAGAAATCACTCAATATTTGGACACAAGGTCCGAAGATTACAAAGCAAGCAATTTCTCCACAAAGCATAATTTGTACCATCAAAGATAATTGTGTCATTGTGCACTATACTACTAGCCGACATCTTTACACTCTAGGCGGTGAAGCCTAAACAAGGAGAGACCTTGCTCTGATACCAATTTAAAAGGAAGAGATGTTGCCTAGTGGGGGGGGGGTGAATAGGCAATTTCAAATTATTATGGTTTTGGCTTGATAGAATGCGGAATTAAACTAACGTTTATTTTACAAGCACAAAACGTAAATACACTAGGCTCAACTAAGTGCACAAACAACAAGTTAAGCAGCAAGATAGCATAATATAAATATACCACAAGTGATGAGCAAGATATAAGTACTTCAAGCACGATGGCTATCACAAGGACAGTAAGGTCGGGTATAGAGATAACCGAGGCACACGGAGACGAAGATGTGTTCTTGTGTTCCCTTACAAGAAGGTACATCACATTGGAGAGGTGTGAGATTCCACGAAGGATTTCCCAACGCCATGAAGGCTCACCTTCTTCTCCGAGTCTATCCCACGAAGGAATAACCCCTTTCCTTATTGCTAGATTTTACTCCACTCCGGAGATGGCAAGCTCCACAACCACTTCACAAGATCCACGAAGGAGAATCCCGGGTCTCTTCACAATCTTCCACGAAGAGGAGACCGTGGCACCAACTGCCAAGCCAACTAGGAGGTCACCCTCCAAGAGTAACAAGCTCACGGTCTCTCACTCGAACAAATCATAATGGAGATCTCAACACATATGCAAGAATGCAAAGCAAGAACACCAAGGGTGTTCAAATCCTTCACTCTCAAATCCCACCCAAGTAACAAGTGCTAGGGAGGAATTAGAGAGGAAGAACAATGGTGGAAGTCAACTAATGACTCCAAGATCTAGATCCAATGGGTTCTCCTCACTTAGAGGAGGAATTGATTGGTGGGGATTGTAGATCTAGATCTCCTCTTCAAAATCCCTAAAAAAGATGCAAGAATCATAAGAGGGAAGGGAGAGGAAGCAAGCTCAAAGGGGTCAACAATGGTGGTCAAAAACATGCTCAAGAACCCTAGAATTTTGGGGAAGAAGCCCCCTTCTATACCCCTTCAAGGGGGATAACCATTGCAGACAAAACAAGCTGGACGGACACGTTCCGGTGGGGAAACTGGCGCCGCCGGATCTGGCGCTGGAATTTCCGGTCGACCAGAAAAATTCTGGTCAAAACTAAAACAGCAAACAGAATAGTTTTTCGGTGGTTTGCTGGAAATTTGCGGTCATCGCCAGAAATTTCGGCCATAGAACCGGCGCCACCGGAATTCCCGCCGGAATCAAAACAGGCACACGAAAACATCGATATTGCGTTTGGACTCGGATTTTTAGGAAACTTGGGATTTTTGAAATTCTAAGAACAAGATATATCTATTAGATAGTATAAAACCCAAGAAGAAACAAGATAGGGAGAAGCAAAGTATACAAAGGTTTGAGATCCCTAAGACGATGTGATCAAGTTACCCTACCGGAAGCCCCTCTTGATAGTGCGGCTATCTATCCTATAACCCGGTCTCCCAACAACCACATTGAGACCGGTAAAAGGAAAACCTAAAAAGGTCATACCTTTGCCTTACGCATCCTGCTTGATGTTGATGACAACGCTTCAAGCTCCATCCAAGCCGGAATGCATTACTTGATCATTGTTGCTTCGTGAAGACTCATAATTTGCTCCCTCATACATCACTATGAGATAACTTCATTAAGACACATCTTCACATGTGCATTATCACCAATATGGATAGCAAGCTTCAAGCAAATGATCTTCTCGAGATGCTTATCTTGAACTTGCCCTTCTCAACCTTGATAACGATCATCACTTGATGTCATCCTCTCATGGCTATATGAGATCTTCACTTTTGAAGCATGCCCATGGAAAGATAGCTATCCCATATAGAAAACACAAAGTCACATATACAATGGGTTATTTCATGATGCATAATTGACAAGGCTTACCATACCACAAGATCCATGTTGTACATTCTTTATGCTTCATGTGTTGACCAACTTGAAATCACTCTTCACTCTTTGTATTGGTCAAGCAAGTATCGTCTCATGCTCCATCTCAATATCTTGAGGTACTTAAGAAACTCTTCATTTGATTACATGCTCTAAATCTTAGTCAACCATAGCTCAACTAATGAGGCTTATCATGACACCGACTTAGAGCCATATCTTGAATTCCTCTATTGAGATCACACTCTCAAGATCTTGATCATATCATATTCTTGTCTTCAACTCGATGATCTTGATGCCAATACTCAAGGTATATCTTTATCTTCATGGCATCCATACTTGAATCCAACACATGGACTACAAGCATGACCTATGGAATATTACTTCATATAAAACTCAAAGAAAACATTAGTCCATAGGGATTGTCATTAATCACCAAAAACACACATAGGGGCAATTACACTTCCAATGGGCATGGTGATGTCATTCCGACTTACATGGATTCAAATAAAGAGTTTAGAGAGTTAGATTGGACCATATTGAGATACAATGAGTAAGTCTTCATTTGTATGTCTCAAACAATATAATTCTTAGACCTGGGGTTTTTGCACAATCTAAGTTGTGGATCAAATGACTTAGGTTCTATCAAACGATGTTCTGTAATAGGGCAGTTATAAAGGCAGAGTTCGGGTCAGCTAGAATCAAACGACATGATGTGGATAACTAAGATGGGATTTTTCCCATCAGACTGAAGAGATACTAAATGGGCCCTCTCGGGTGATATGGTTCAAAAAGCATGGCCATGCATGACTCATTTAAGTGTTAACCGGTGCGATCGACTAAGAGTTACTTGGATGAATCACATATCATGGACCGAGAAGAGAGTAGAGCTATTAAGTGCTGATGATTATTCGCCTATCGCTCGACAAGGTATATCGTGAGGCAAAAGGAACTCGGATGTAAGTCACATTGAAAGGTATATTGTGGGGCCCCCGGATTAATACTCCGAGAATCCCTGTTATGCATACAACCATGATCCCATGATCAGTTAGTCGTGGCACATAACCGACAAGTATCATTACAACATCCGAGACATACCGAATTTACAAGACTTACATAAATGCCGTTATGGCTACATCAATAATCAACAGCGGAACTTCATCAAGCGTAGAGCCCGAGCCATGCCTTAACCTACAGGCAACTGACTGGGAGAACATCCTAGCTTGCATAGTCGCCAATGCCATCTTCTTCTTGATATCTGGCCAAGTTAATAACCAGGGACAATGCCAGTGAGTACTTTGAATGTACTCGCAAACCACCTTAAGATAATAATAATAACCAGAAGGTATGCAATATGGCGGTGGTAGTAGGAGGGCTCCAAGAGGGGTTCTTTTCTCAAATAGTTTCTCTTGTAGATATAGCATCTACATATCTTTGTTGAAAAACTTTTGTAAACATTTTGGAAACTTTTTTGAAAAGTTTTGGAAAACATTAGGACTGGGTCACCCATTTGTTCCTGTCTTCAGGTCGTCTCACGACCAAACTCCTTCCATTCCGTTCAGACCATCCCATGGTCAAAACATTTCAAAGCCATTTCTTGTCTGAAATCCTTTTTGAAAGCAAAACCAGCACCACTCTACAGAAGTTTGTCCAACCCGTCCTTAATCGCGGACACGGCTATTCGAATAGATTTACACTCTACAGAGGTTGTACACTTTACCCACACCATCCGGGTACACTACCCAGATCTTCACCGATCGTGGGTCGAGTAACCGATCAAGACTCTCTGGATGTCCACTCCAATATAAGTGCCTACCCTATGAGTGTTAATCCCCTCAAAACAGGGATGTCGGGTGAGGACCAACCGGAGCGCTTATTGCACGTCCCACTACGTGCTTTCAATGAGGGGCTCATAGTAACGCGTGGAGGTCTGCCGACCCTTCATTCCTTCTCTAGGTCGATGTCCTGCATGGACCTATATCGGAGAAGGCCCACCCTCCAGGGATCCCCGATCCCCTGTAGTTGTTGCGAGGCAGCTTATACCGGAATAGACAAACATCAAATCCAGCCCTGTCCCATACCAAAGTATTGTGGTTGCACGGGTTAAGTTGTTATAGCTAAACTGCAAAGAACCAGGTGCGTTTTTGTAAACCTTTTTCCTCCGGTTTTCCTCCAGCATTTTATAAAAACAAAACTCTTATCTCTTTCTCAACATCTCTTGGGAGGTCCCACCTCACCAAGGTTTTATCATAAAACATTTGGTAAAACTTTTCCCGGGGTCTTCCCATCCTCTAGCTTTGCTTTGGCTAAATCGGGGTCTCCAAGGGGGTATGGTGTATTACACCATCTATTCCACTACGGACAAGTAGGTATCACCAAGGGGGTTGTACTTAGTAGTACAGAAGTGTAATAGTTCGGAGGAGCCAAACCACTACCATATATACATAAAAATATAATAAAACAATGCAGTTTCAGAAATAGTTTATAAAACATGCATAAGTAAAATAGTAGGACAAGGTTTATGAGCAAGAAGGTGGCTTGCCTGAGATCAGCAATATGGCATAATGTCCCTGGACTTCTTCTTTAGAATACCCAAATATACAATAATAACCATCTTCTTCTTCTCTCCAATATAATCGCAACTATCATCGATAGGGAACACATGCAAACAAACAAAAGGGCACAATCAATACAAGGCATACAATCACCAATACTATTTAGCAAGCAAGCAATTGAATAAACTCCAATTAAGGTGCAGTAGTTTTAGAGAGGATTGGATTTAGGAGGTTGACATGGTCTTGGAGAAGGGGATGAAAATCCCTTGGGATTTATAGTCTAGAAACTCCTAAGAGATGGATTTTGGATAAAGACCATATTCTGTATGGTACCATTGTAAAAACATGATACCAACAGATAGGTATTGATAAGATGAAACCAATAGAAGTGGTTTCACTATTTTATCATTTTTCTTGAAATACTTATGAATATTCTAGTGCTAAAGGCTCTAGTATTAGGACATAATTCACCAGAGAACTTCTGGAGCTCCAAAATTTATTTTCTTGGGTGGCTAGGTAGGGCTTGATGTACTTGTTCACTGAGAGTTGGAATCAAGTCGAGATAATTACCAGAATGTGCTCAGGAAATTCCCAAAGGCAGTTCTGCACACCACTTGTCTTTTTCACCAGATTTAATCTACCAGAGCTTTTGATATGAAACCAAGTACATCTGGTAGGTACTTATAATACCTTTCTGCAGAAATTGGAATCAACATTTTTGGATTAGCAGAACTACTGTAGTGAATTTAGAGGTGAATAAACCAAGCACATAATCGTTTAATTCACAAGAATTCAACTGGGCCTTAGAAAATTATGGGCTCCTGGGTTGCTATAGTAATTGCTACAGTAGACACGACCAGGGAGGGGTGTTGGTTGCTGTGGTGAGTGGTGGTGAGTCTTGGGTGGTGTTTGATTCTTGGATTCATTCATTAATGCCTTAGTTTGCTTAATTTGACCAAATAGATGGTTATGAAGCGAGTCCAAAAACTTGCATTGGACAAGGTGGGGAAAGGGTACTGGTGGGTAGATGAGGTCAAGACACACCTCCAAGAATTATTTGGGATTTTTCAGAGGATTTTAAGTCCACTTAAATCTATTTACTCAAAAACTGCAGAAATGAAGTACTGGAGCTCTTTTGATATTTTTACATTGGACTTTGTTGGATTTTGATGTGAGATGGTCCTAGATACCATATCACACCTTGAGGAATTTTATTGGGATTTTTTGAGGTGGGAAAGTATTTTTAATGGATTATTTCTTGTTTCTGCCATTTAAGAAAAAGGGCAAAAAGAAATAATAAGTAATCTCAAAAATATTTATTTTTGGGGTGGGAAGATGGGGTGTGATATATGGATTTAAATTGAGCCAAAAGTTGGGGAAGTGTTTTGGCGAAAACCAAACTTTCCTTTAGGGAAGGAGTTTTGGAGATTTTGACTATTAAAGAGATTAAATAAATTTGGAGCCAAATAAATTTGGAGCCAAATAAATTATGGGTAATATTTGATAAATCGTGATGATCAAGGTAGATGATGTATACAAGGTATAGCAAGCATTTTCAACCTTGGGATTGGATAATCCAAGTTGATTTTGGTGGAATACCCTAGATTAAGGATCTAGGGTGAAGTTAATTTCATACCCTCAAAACATGGTTGTATCTTGGAGTTCAGATCTCCCCTTGGGGCATGGGGTAGATGGATGGATACACCAAGTGATTTAGATCAACATTGTACAGAGGTTTCAGCTTGATCCTGCTTGATCTCACCAAGACAAGCTTTCAAACTTCGAAAAAAATAAGCCTGCCAAGGCAGATTATCAACTAGCCTTCAAAACCTTGTGGGTTTAAGCATCACAAAGATCCAATTGGAACAATTGAAGTAGATATTGATATACCTGTATTAGTGGAACACGAACATGCAAATAGTTGGTCCGTAGAATGTTGGATGGTGGTGTGAGCTTCTATCAAAGTAGGCATGTTGACTAGATTTGCAGGAATATTTACTTTCTTGCCTACAAAACCATCAAGAACAAGTGGGTTGGAGGATGATATAACCAAGGGAAAGAGTGGGCCTTGGTAGTCCTTAGGATGGTTAACAAGATGGTTCAAGTGCATTACGAAAAATGCACAAGGGTTGAGAAAGGGAGGCATTCAAAAAGGTGATGTTGGAAACAGATTTTGAGACGGCCAAATTTAGCAGATTTAGGGATTTTGACTAGAGTATGAGGGGATGTTTTTGATGGGTTGCAAGGTACCCAAGCATCATCAAGTGGATTATGTTGAAGTGTAGATTGAGTAGAAAGGATCCATGCTTGATGTTGGTCTCCATTGACTTGGAAGCGTCTAGAAGTAGATCACTTCAGAGATGATCTGGTTAAGGTTTTTAGATGACTACTGAGTAGCTAGGGATCAGATCTAGATTGTATTCTTGCTTAGGATGGGATGATTTGGAGACATCTTTATCCTAGTGATGATCTCCTAGAGTAGCTCATACTATCTCCTAGGCAGACAATTCAAACAGCAGATCAAGGCAACTCATCTTACAAACAAATCAACTACTACTAGGGTTACTACCAAGCTTAGCTTGAGGTAAGGATGGGTATTTTGAAATAGGTTGGAGGTTGAAAAAGGTAAGGTCCTTGGTATCTCTACCAAGAGTAGAATTCAAAAGCTTACAAAAAGGTTTTGGAGATCCTAGAGGTAAGAGTAGTTGAAGGTTTTGTCTTGAAAACATAAGGAGATTTTGTTATATAACTCTCCATAGTTTTGTCAATATTAGTTACTAAAATAGTTTTGGTTTCATAAGCATCTTGGCTCAGGTTTTTGAAGTACCAGAACATTTGAGAATATGGAAAATAAGCCAAGACTGTTTTGGGAAGTAGCTTTTGTCAACTAGTGTTAAGGTAAGGGAGTATATCATCTAATACACATTCATAAGCATAAGCATATCCAAAAAACAAGCAAACACTTCAGCATTAAACAAGAAAAAGTTTTTGTTCCCCCTGATTTTTGCCTTCTTGGACAACTAATCAGGGTTGCTAGAATTGGGATGTTACATATATCATCATGACTCTATGGTACTTGGGATTCGGCATGTTCTGCTAGGAGCCGTTACCTATTGATCGATTGAGAGTCAGACTCCTATCGTGTCCAAGTCACCATGAGCCTACGTGGTCACACACATAAGAGAGAGAGCTAGTTGGATGTGAATCCGACAAAGAAGTATGTCGTTTCGGTTGGACCCAAACCGGACATGGACTGAGATAGTGAGTTGGACTTGTAGTGACCAGAATAGGGCTTTAGTGAATGGGCCACAAGTGTTGTGAAGCCCACTCTCAGTCCCTATATATAGTAGGGCATGAGATGCCCAAAAGGCGTAGTTAGACACTTCCATGCATTGGAAACCATAGCCCCATTCAGTCTAGCCATTGTACTGGACCTAGCAGTCCACCATCGATGATCCTCCTCTTACGTGTGGATATTGGCAGAGGTGCTGCATGTTCAACACTTCAGCATTCATGGTGGATTAGATTGTGGGACTATAGTGCTTCAACGCATGCTAGCACCTATTTTGTGCAAATAGAAATTACAAAGGTTGAAAGCTAGAAAATGTGGCCCATAGATGGATGCATTTTGCTGATTACCAAAATCCATCCCAAAGCCAAATATTGAAGATAGTCACGATGGACTATTGGAAGAACCGGCCCAATATGAAGCATAGATGAAGCCTGCTAAGGATCAGCTTTTGGAATCCGATGATGGAACCGACTCATGCCCAAGACGATGGCTTAGCTAGCAAGAGAACTCGAAGACCATGATGACTACGCCACCATTGAAGGAAAAGAACTTCCAGGGAGTCAACCAGACGATTGGATAACCGATATAGTATGAGCCAAGTGGTAGTTGTATAGTTTAGAGTTAATTTCCCACTAAGGAATCTGCATTGTACTCATGTAATAGTCTCCTAGCCTTACAAAAAAGACCATTCACCCCATATAAATTGTGAGGGGTGATGGCCAATTGAACTTAAGCACACAAAGCCCAATACAATCACCAAATTCAATACATTACTTTTTCTTCTTACTTTTCACCTACTTTTGACTACCCAACCCTTGTCCCTGCTTCCGTTTCTTTGGTGACATTGTGTTTCGAAGGATCAACAATCGAGGTAGGGTGGTCAGGCCGACTAACTCAGCCAATAGCTACTAGAATCTCAGATGGGGTCCCTCCCGAGAAACTAGGGATTATGGTTTAAAGAGCATCGGCTTGTTGTGTTCGTATTGTGCTGTAATATTGGCCTCTTGGAAACGCATTGAGGTGCATCACCCTTGCACTTCCAGGCACCCGAGTAAGACCTTATATGTTATCTGGTCAAACGTATCAGCGACTCCAACCATCCAACTAAGTGGATCTGTCCTGCGAGTGTGCGTCCACGTTTAAAGCATCACATTTTTGGCGACTCTACCAGGGAACAATAACATAGATTGGGCAACAGTGACCGGTCCTATGATCCCTCAGCTAGGTAAGATTGATTCAACTAATATCATATGACCAACCTATGATGAAATGCTGGAAGATCAATGCAACATGTTCGAAGCCATGAAAGCTCAACATCAAGAGGAGATCGAGGAGATTCAGAATAAGAATGATAAATGACTCTTTGGATAAACTGCAACAACTTCAGGAGAAGAAGGAAGAGGAAGATCATGAAGCTTTCATGGTCACTTTCAAGAAAGATCACACCAGGAACATCACGTCAATAGGCGTTGTTCAATTCACTCCCCTCATCGACGACTCAATTATAAGTCTTCAAGCATTATCATATGATCAGTTAGCTACCATAGATTTATGCATTGGTGAGTTAAATCAACAAATTCTTAAAGCTGTTTTCGAGTATGTTGATGCAACTAAAAACACTACTAGTGCATCAAGCTCAAACTCTAGACCATCGGTTTACCTGGTAAGTCCAATCCCAAACAATAATTAGGTTTTGGTTTACACCCTAGATGCAATTGCAAATGTACCCTACTCGGCTAGACCTAACGCGCCTGTTTACCCGCCTGTGCCAAGTATAATCTCGGTCTACAAGCCTGTCATCACACCAAGGCCTTATGTCTCGGCTGAGCCACAAAGGTCTTCGTCAGATTTCGATCCAAGATTCAAGAAGTTTTGGACAGAGATACAGAAAATGTTGTACAACAAATTTGGTGTTGAACCGAAACCTACTCATGTCCTTTACCAAAACCCTTACCCGGATTACTTCAACAATGTTCCATACCCATCAGGATTTAGAGTACCCGATTTCATCAGGTTTAGCGGAAAATATGGTAAGACTACCTGAGAACACATTAGTCAATACTTGTCCCAAATGGGGGAACTAGCAATAGAAACTCCCTTAAAATACATTTGTTTCCTCTATTGTTAACCGATTGTGCTTTTTCCAGGTTCCCATTGTTGGGTCCAGGTACCGTTCTCACGTGATATCACTTCGAAAATAAATTCCACAAACACTTCTATACTAGTTATAACGAACTTAAATTATCACCCTTGACAGCGGTTAGACAAAAACATGACAAAATGGAATCCAATTATGTTAAGAGGTCTAAAGATACAGAGAACCACTTTTCCAAGTTGGTGGTAATTGACAAATACATGGTTGATTTAGTGCTCAATGGCCTATGCCCGACATAAAGGAAAAGTTGGAGGGTTTTGATTACATAACAATCGGGCAAGTTTTGCAGAAGGCTGTGGTTTATGAAAGCTAGTATAATGAACTAAAAGATGCCCACCATTTGAGTAGAAGCCGAATTAGATACGTGAGTAATACACATGATGCCGACTCAGGTGACGAGGCAGATTTTTACACTACCGAGTTCATATGGACGGTTAAGACTAAACCACACGTATGCGAGGACCTTAAGCCGATTAAGAAAAATCGAGAGGAGGAATTCAAATGTAGTTTCCATGTAGGAAAATGCGATAAGATATTCTATGCTTTGTTATGAGGAAAATTTATTTGAATTAACCATGTTATGCCGCCTGCTAATGAGATAAAATGATGCGTTTACTATAAGTATCCATCGTCGGATTGAGGACAAGTACACCATGAGGGGGTCCTCGAGGCGTGCGGAAGAGAGGGGTGTGAGACGTATGGTGTTTCGGGACGGTGAGCACACAAGTTTACCCAGGTTCGAATCCGCCAGCTTTGGATGGACCCTACTCCTGCTAGCAATCCAGTAATACGGCAGAGCCAAAATATGGGTTACAAGGGTTTTTGCCTATGCGAGTTGAGATTGTAAACTATTGAGGTGTTTCCCTAAAGGCTCTCCCTATGACGGCTTATATAGATATCCGACCTAGGGTTTACCTGAGAGATCTATCTGGCTACGACTAAGAGTCGGTTACAGAGTACATCTTGAACTACAAGTAATACTATGGGCCTAAGTCGGTAAGTCTTCTGGGCCTTCCCATAGCTGGATTGGACTCCGTCTTTCTTCCTGACTGGGCCGCCCATGAAGCAAAGCTCTAACCCGAAGTGGACCACCCTGGTCAGCGAGGAACTATGAGGATACCCGGAAAGTATATCCCCAACAGCAGCCCTCGGAAGTCTCCAAGATCCAAAGTCGGATTTATCTTCGTCTAGCTTGATCTTCGGCTTGCAGAATCTTGAAGGGTTCCTGAAACTTCACAACAAAAAATACGATCCGGGTCTTAAAAATAAGTCGGTCCTATAAATAGGTTACTCGGATTTTCCAGCTTTATTTCAAACTAAGCCGGAATTTGGTCTCTAACGCCACCTGACATAAGTCATTGTTAGGTCATGTCATCTGACAAACATCCTGTCAGCATGACCGTTGGTGGGTCCGCAGTTCGCTGAACCGAGGCGCCGTTTCAATGTATGCGCGGAGATCGAGGCGACGTAATCATCCCGTGGGTCCTTCCCAGTTCCTTCCACGACGCGTGGCGGTTACACCGTAGCATTTGCACGAACCTTGGCGCGGTTAGGTGGATATAAGGGGTGAGGATTCTTCTCCTCTTCTCTTCACCTGTCCTTTGCCTTTTCCTCTCCTCCCAATCTCCTCCGTGCGCACAGAGCTCCTCCACTTTCCCCCAAAAACTCCCAGCGCCGCCCATCTTACGTCATCTGCTCGCCGGAGAAATGGCTTCTTCTTCCTCTTCCGGCTTGGCAGCAGCGGCGGCAACGGCGGCGATGGAAGCGGCGGCGGAGAAGGAAAGATTCCGCGGGGTCTGGATCCCCTGCGTACTCGACGATGAGAAGCTCCAGAACATGGAGACAGAAGGGCTCCTCTGCGCCGGCGACTGGCAGAGCGGCTTCGAGGAAACCGTCCCCAACCCGCGTGCCGGCAAGCGGGTCCACTTCGGCACCCACCTCGATCGAGGTTTGTCATTCCCTCCCTCAGAGTTCTTCTCCGAGGTGATTGACCATTTTGGTGTCCAACTCCACCATCTTCCTCCCAACACTCTACTAGAGATGAGCGCTTACGCTTCTTTGTGTGAGGAATTTCTCGGCATTAGGCCGAGTTTGACCTTATTCCGGTACTATTTTCATGTCCGGAGAAACTCTATCACTGCCAGTGTTCCTTACATCACCGGTACTATTAGTTTTTCACTTAGACGCGAGCGCACATATCCCAAAATCCTAGCTAGTGACTCGGTCAAGCAATGGCCAGCCACATTCTTTTATCATAAGGATATTCCGGCTCCCGGCAAAGCCACTGCTTTGTCGGCTTTCATTGCTGGAGCTGCCACGGCCCAACCGTCTTGGGACGAGGCTCCTCCGGCTCTCACTGACGATATGATCCTCGCTAAGAGGCGGATCGAATACTTGATCAAACATAAAGGACTGAAGGGATCCGACTTGGTCCAATGCTAGGTCTCACGCCGGAGCCAGCCCCTTCAGTACCACGGAAACCGACTGATGCACTCCATCACGTCATCCAAAAAGACTCCCTCCGCATCAGCCCCAAAGCATACACCACACAGGGCTATATAAGCTAGATCAAGTGGCTGATCAGGGAGCGGATCGAGAGGAGGATCCCAGAGGTTTCTCTGGATATGCATACGGCGGAAAACCCCATAGTGCCGGTAAGTTTCTATCAATACACCTTTTTATGTGTTTCAATCTTTGAGTTACATTGCAATACTGATATGTTTTCTTCTTTTCAGCTTGCTAACCTCCCCAAGTCGGAATTCGCTCTGCTCGAAGGATATCCTCCAGAGTTTTCTCAGGAGACAGAAGTGGTACCATTGCCGGATGCTGCACTCAAGAAGCACAAAGCTCCGATAGTGGTTGTTGGCACAAAGGAGGTGCCCGTCGCGAAGAGGTAACTTTCAATCACAACTTCCGCCTTTCTACTTTACTCAAATGCTCTTCCGAGATGTAATGTTTCTAACTTTATCACATTCTCAGAGCTAAACAGCTCATCAAGGGCAAGGGGAAGGGAACTTCTTCGAAGCCCCTGCGACAGACGAAGCTTACCATCCCTTCTCCTGCCATGGCTCCTCCGACTCCTGCTCCTCCAACCTTCAACGGAGCCTGCGATCCTTGAATGGTAAACTGACATCACCATGGGTGAGTTAGATTTAGATAAGGGTGAACCCTCTTTGGGTAATGATCCCTCGGCAGAAACCTTTGCCGAAAACCTTATCAGCAATCCGGGACTTGCCAAGTTTGGCTTATCCCGGAAATCTGCTGAAGAGATCCAGCGGCTGGCCAGGCAATGCCTGGAGAAAAGAAACTTATCTGCCGAAGAAGAAGCACAAGAGGCAGAGGACATCAAGCACTCTGACCTTCTTGAACAAGTGCGTCTTTGCAACGAGAGGATACAGACCGGTGAGCTTCCAACAGCCCCAGTGATCCCCCTGACTTTCGCTGAGAAGGTTGCTGCTGAAGTGAATGCGAGTTTGGATAAACTGACTCGCAAACAATATGTAAGTCGGAATTCTAACTCCTGTTTTTCCTTTATTTCATATCATATCCTATAGCCCCCAAGCATGAAGTAGGATAAATAATCCAGGTTTATGCTTCCTTAGGATGCCAAAGAACAAACTAGTGTAGCCCCCAAAGCTCGTGCTGATATTAGCAAAAATATTTGCCCGAGTCTTTAGTAGCTTTCTGACTTTGGTTATTCTGACTTACAGAAAGTATATTCCTATAACCAGGATTTGTTGAAGAATGTCTGTGATAAGTGGAGAGAGATCAAAGATCTCCGACTTAAAATTGCTGAACTTAAAGTTGCCAAGGATGAAGCCGAAGGTAAACATTCCGAGACTCAAACCTTGTCTTTGCATTTTCATAGTCGAATTTTTTCGCTGAACTGTTGTTCTTTTTGACTTATAGCACTGGTGAAACAATCCTATGCCATGATTGAAGAGGCCGAGAACCTCAAGACTTTGGTGGTGGAGAACAAGAAGCTTCGCCAAGAGCTGGATCAGCTCAAGGCAGATCATGAAAAAAGCATAGCTCAAATCCTTGAATCCTCCTCCATGGCTACTGATGAGCGTGATCGCAAGATCGCTGCTCAAGATCAAAAAATCTCGGACCTCAATAATGATCTTAGCAGAGAGAGGGAACTTTCCGAGGTGCTCCGGGATGAACTCCAGAGTCTTCGGGAAGAGAAGACCAAAATTGACGACGTCATTTTCGGTACGTTCCATCTGTCTGACTTTTCCACTTTCTTCGACTTCTTTCAATGTCAGATTTTCTTAACTTGTTTTGTGTATAGGTCCTCTGAACTTGACGGACTCTTCCTCCGCCGAGCCCCGCACCCACCGGCTTACCCAAGTCGGTGACCTGCTTCATGACTTCTGCCAATCCCTTGAGGACATTGGCGAAGCTCTCAAGATTCCGGACATGCACAACATGTCAGATTTTTAGGTGCGGGATAAGGCAAAGGAGATGCCGCAAGTTGTCCAGGATTGGAATATGTCCTACGCACGGACTGCGGCGCAGAACGCTCTTACCATGGTCATGAGCCACCATGGAAACATGGAAATATGGCAAGTGACCAGAGGGTACTGCAAAGTAGATGAAGATGGCCAGGAGCAGGACCTTCAAGCCATCATGCACTCCTGTGACGAATATGGGTGTCACGTGGCTGATTTGACCAGATACGAAACTCCTTTCTTCACCCGCGTGGACACTCCGCCTCCGCCTCCAGAAGAATCAGCAGAAGTTTCCGACGATGACCACACCGTTTCAGATGTGGACATCTCGGAACGATACCAAGGCGGTGTATCCAGCGAGCCGGCAGCTCCTTCCTCCCCTGCATCATAGATTAACAGAAATATTTGTGTTATTCTGAAAAACATGATGGGCCTGTAAATATGCAGTACTATAATTTTGCTAGTGCTAAGCTTTTGATCTATCCAGCACTTTTGGTTTTAAATTTTCGTGTGCCTGAAATGTTTACATAAGCACTTGTATTTTTTCGTCTATACTTATCGTTTATCTGGCTTTCCGCCTTGTCCCTTTTGTGAGCTGGCCAAACCTTCTGCCGGAAACTTTGCCGAGCAACGGAGCTCAATTGCTAAACCAGTTTAAACTCGGAAACAAAGCCGACTTCCTGTACCAACAATTCACTACTCGGAAAATGCCCGCATCTAGCAATCAGACAAATAACCAAAGTAAAGACTAGAAACTTTAGAGTTATACCTGAGGGTAGCAGTTTTTAGAATCGGAAATCTAAACCAGAACGAACATGAGCATAAAGTACTTTCAAGCATTCTGGGATTTTCGACTATGACATGATCATTCGGAAATAAGATGGTAAAAACTTCTCAGAAAAACTTGAGGCAACCAAAACTTTTATTTCTCACAGAATCATGTACATATATATGATTACAAAGAAGGATAAACTAAGAATAAAAGGGACGTAGCTGAGCAATATTCCACGGTCTGTCTAACTTATCCAGATTTGTACTGCCTCCAGCTCTCTTTCTCTTCTTAGTAGCAGGTCATTCTTTGGCTGGCCTCATGTCAGTTAAGTAATATGAACCATTATGCAATACTCGACTAACTAAAAAGGGCCCTTCCCATACTGGGGAAAGTTTGTGCTTTCTTTGTTGCACAAGCCGGAGAACCAAATCGCCTTTATTGAAAGATCTGTTTCTGACTCTCTGGCTATGATACTTGCGTAACTTCTGCTGATAGGTTGTTGAGCTTATTTCAGCAACGACGCGAACTTCTTCGACTAAGTCGAGATAATTTTGTCGAGAAATCTCGGCATCCTCTTCGATATACGCGGCCACTCTAGAATAAGTATGAATCAAATCACTAGGAAGAACTGCTTCTGCGCCATAGACCAAGAAGAAAGGTGTGTATCCTGTTGACCTGTTCGGAGTTGTTCGTAAACTCCAAATTACAGAGGGTAATTCCTCTGCCCAAGCCCCCGCAGCATGTCGTAGTGGTGCCTCGAGTCTCGGTTTTCGGCCTTGTAGGATTAAACCATTTGCTCTTTCAACTTGTCCGTTAGCCTGTGGATGTGTGACTGACGCAATGTCAAGCCGGATATTTTGCTCACTGCAGAGTTCGGCCAATTCTCCCATAGAGAAGTTACTCCTGTTGTTCGTGATAATGCTATGCGGATAACCATACCGGATTATAACATCCTCAACAAATCTTTTGGTTGTTGCTCCATCACAACTAGTGACTGGTTTAGCCTCAATCCATTTGGTGAATTTATCCACCATCACTAAGAGATGAGTAAATCCACATGGAGCTCATTTAAATAGTCCTACCATATCAAGCCCCCAGACCGCAAAGGGCCATGTTATAGGTATTGTTCGCAACTGATCAGCCGGAACATGAGCTTGTTTGGCGTACTTTTGGAAGCCTTTGCATGTCTTGACTAACCATTCGACATCTGCCTGAGCTGTAAGCCAGAAAAATCCGTGTCTAAAAGCTTTTGCCACTAAAGATTTGGCTGCAGCGTGATGACCACACTCGCCTTCGTGGATTTCCCTTAAGATTTCCACTCCTTCTTCTGGAGATACACAGCATTGAAAACCCCCAGAAACACTCCGCTTATAGAGCTCACCTTTAACTATAGTATAGGCTTTTGCTCGTCGGATGATCTGCCGGCTCAGCACATCGTCTTTGGGTAATTTGCCATCTACCAAATAATCGAGGTAGGGTTGAGTCCAGCTGGGAATTACAGCCAGAACTGCTATCAAAGGTGAGTTGGATTTGGTCGGATATTCCTCATCTACTCCCTTTATTGAGGGAACTTTGAGGTGCTCTAAAAAAGCGCCATCCGGGACCTCTTTCCGTGCAGAACCTATCCGAGATAGCGCGTCTGCTTCCTCATTTTCTGCTCAAGGGATGTGTTGAACTTCAAACCCTTCGAACGATTTAGATAGATCATCCACGATAGCTTTGTATGCTGCCATGTGTTTATTTGCATTACAAATATCCGACACTTGTTGAGCAACAAGATCCGAATCTCCATAACACATCAAACGTCGGACGCCAATATCCTTAGCAATCTGGATTCCATGTAGAAGTACTTCATACTCGGCAATATTATTTGTTGCTGTGAAGTGGATATGCAACACGTATAGAAGTTTATCTCCTTGGGGTGATTTGAGCACCACGCCAGCCCCCGAGCCCCCGTGAGCCTTAGACCCATCAAAATAGAGGGTCCAATATTCCGACTCAGGGAGGATCATGTTCTCCTTCGTCTCTATCCAATCAGCGATAAAGTTAGCAAGGATCTGGGATTTTATTGCTGTCCGAGGTTTATACTCAATATCAAAAGCTAAAAGTTCAATGCCCCATTTGGCGACATGTCCTGTGGTGTGACTGTTGTTGATTATATCTCTCATGGGAGCTGTGCTCACCATGGTAATTGGATGCTCCTGAAAATAGTGTCGTAACTTACGAGATGCTAGAAAAACACCGTAAGCCAACTTTTGATAGTGCGGATACGCTGTTTTGATTCTGTTAGGACTTCGTTGACAAAGTAAGTCGGACGCTGCACTAGGTGCTCCTGATTTTCCTCCGGTCTCTCCACCACCATGACAATACTAACGACCTTATTTGTCACAGCAAGATAAAGCAACATTGGTTCCTGAGGTTCCAGCGCTGCAAGGATAGGAGCAGATGAGAGTACTTTCTTCAGGTCTTGTAGTGCAGCTTTAGCTTCATGAGTCCAAACAAAATCCTTGGTCTTTTTCAGGAGTTTGTATAATGGTGCGGCTCTTTCACCAAGCTAGCTTACAAATCGAGTGACCGCAGCGATGCAACCAGTTAATCTTTGTATGTCCTTCAGGCGAGTTGGCCTGGAAATACTGAGTATAGCCTTGATTTTGTCCCGATTCACCTCTATGCCTCTTTGAGACACGATCAAACCTAACAATTTTCCGGCTGGTATTTCAAAGAAACATTTCTTCGGGTTAAGCATGATGTTGTATTTTCGTAGATTGGCAAATGTTTCCTCCAAGTCGGAAATCAGCGTTTCCTTCTTTTGGGACATCACTTCGATATCATCCACGTATGCATGTACATTGCGTCTGAGTTGGTCATGGAGGCAACGCTGTATCGTGCGCTGGTACGTAGCTCCTGCGTTCTTCAGCCCAAAGGGCATCATAACAAAACAGAAGGTTCCGAAGGTGGTTATGAATGAAGTTTTGACTTTGTCAGATTCCTTCATCCGGATTTGGTGATAGCCGGAATATGCGTCGAGAAAGCAGAGGAGTTCTGAGCCTGCCGTAGAATCGATAACTTGATCAATTCTAGGCAGAGTGAACCGATCTTTTGGGCAAGCCTTGTTCAAGGCAGTATAATCAACACACATCCTTAAATCAGTGGTGTCCTTTTTAGGGACCTTTACAGGATTGGCCGACCACTTAGTGTGGATGACATCTTCTATGAATCCGGCTAACTCGAGCCGTGCTAGTTCCTTAGCTATTGCCTTACGCTTTTCATCGTCGAAACATCGTAAGGACTGTTTGACGGGTTTAGCATTCGGGTTTACATTTAAAGAGTGCTCGGCAAGTTCCCTAGGTACTCCGGTCATGTTAGATGGCTGCCATGTGAAGATATCTTGATTTGCTTGGAGCAACTTGACGAGCACGCTTTCCTATGCGCTACCTAGGCCTACGCCTATCTGAGTCACCTTGGAGGGGTCATCATCCTTCAACGGTGTCTTCTTCGTCTCTTCTGATGCCTTGAACTCCGGATTTGGCTTTGTCACCTCCTTCTTCGTTGCGGGCATCTCGGACGGATCTATGCTCTTCTTGATCTCCTGGTACTCCTGGGCATGCATCACAGCTTTGGCAAAGGTGGCATTTCCATCCTCGCACTCTCGCGCTTTCTTCGGGTCTCCCCTGGTTGTGATCATGCCGTTGGGACCTGGAATTTTCATCATATTGTAAATGTAACATGGACGAGCCATAAAAGCCCAGTAAGCCGGACGTCCGAATATAGCGTGGTATGCGCTCTTAAACGGGACCACTTCGAAGGAAAGTGCCTCCATCCGATAGTTCTTTGGAGTTCCAAAGGTAACATCCAAAGTGATCTCTCCCAGGGAATTGGCTTGTCTTCCTGGAACAACTCCGTGAAAGATCACAGAGCTATGGTTTAGCTGGGTTTCCGAGATCTTCATCCGGCATAGCGTTTCGACATAGAGAATATTGATACTGCTACCACCGTCCATGAGGGTCTTGGAGAAACCATAACCGTCAATAAGTGGATTGACGATTAAGGCGTATTTTCCTTGCCTGTGCAACTTAGGCGGATGATCAGCACGGTCAAATGTGATTGCCACTTCCGACCAGTCCAAGTATTGGGGGACAGCTGGAACTGTTGCATTGAGCTCATGTAGAACTGCTTTCTTGACCTTTGCTGGTTGAGATCTGAGGAAGGTGACATAAGTGTCTTTCTTGGTCGGAAAATTGTTCTTCCCTTCCGGCCTGGGATTTGAAGCATCAGCTTCCTCCATGTCAGAATCTTCCTTGGTCTCTTTTTCTTTTTCGGGATTCTTCTTTCCCTTCTTCCGCTTAGCTTTGTAGCCCACGGTGTCATCTCTTTTGATGTCGTCATTGAAACGACATTCGGCGTTGGTGTGGGACGAGCCCCCATTGGCGTCTAGGTGATGCACACATGGGTTATTGGCAATGTCGGCCCAAGAGTAGGTTTTGCCTGGTTGTTGGTCTCCTCTACCTTGGACTCGTGAAGTTCCACGCCCACGCCCACGGCATCCACCACGTCCTCCTCGTCCCCCAGACCCGAAAGTAGCAGTGACCACTGCTGTTTCCGCGTTGGATTTTTCTTCCGAGGTATTTTTACGCTTCTGAGCTTGTTGCTTTGGTTGTTTTGCCGACTGTGGAACAACTAGGGCATTGAGTAATCCCTCTGCATCGTCGTCGGCATCTGCATACTTGCTCGCTGTTTCTATCATCTCTCCCAGATCAGTGACCTTGTCACACTTCAAGCGATGGCGCAGTAGACCAATTGGGAGACCTGCAATGAAAGCTTCAATCATAGTTTGATCGTTTACCCCTTCACAGGAGTTCTTGGTGTCGATCCATCGTCTGAGGTAATCCCGGCAAGTTTCTCTGGCCTTCTGGGTGCAACGCTGTAGGTCTCCGACCGTACAAGGCCTCCGATATGTGCCTTCGAAATTCCGAAAGAACGCACTTTGCATGTCATACCAGTTGTGGATGGTGTTCTCCGGAAGTTCATTAAGCCATGATCGTGCCATCTTCCGCAACATGAGTGGGAGATATCAGGTTGCGACCAGGCTGTTTCCGCCTTTGGCAATGCAGCACGCTTGGAAGAAGTCCTGTAGCCAGGTATCTGGCCGAGCAATGCCGTCGTAGGCTTGGATGTGTCTTGAGATAGCAAATCCTTCCGGGAATTTTGTAGCTCTGATGCGTGGTCCGAAGCACTTTGGGCCCACGTAGATATCATCGTTTTTGTAGCGCCGCACCTCTATATTGGAATTGATCCTATGCCTTGCGTCGTTTGGGGATAGAGATCGTCCCGAATGCCGGCTATGGCTGCGGTGCCTTGGAGCCGGACTTCGGCTTCTGCCACCACCTCCTCTGCCACGTCGTCCTCCTTGTCCCCCTTGAGAGCCGTTGTGATGACTACTTAGTGGAGAGGGTGGGGCAGCTGGATTATTTCCGGCTGATCGCCGGCCTCTGTCTGGAGCATCATTATTCCGGTTCCGGGGAGGGTCTTCACTACGACGAGCCCCCTGCCGACTTGTCCTAGCATGGTTTCCGTCATTCCTTCATCCGTTGTTCCCACCATGGTGAGGCTCAGCTGGACGGCTTGCATGTCTAGGAGGTGGCATTTTTTGACGATCCTCCTCCCGATGTTTCTCTTTATCTTCTCCCCTTCGATCATTCGACTCTCGTCGGGGGGATTCTTCGGATACAGCGCAGCAATGGCATCTTGATCGGCCGCTGGAGCGACATTGCTCCAGTCACGTGCGGTTCTGTGATGCTGTCCTGATGATCCGGTTCTGGAGTAGTTATCTTCCCGTCGGTCGGAATGGTGACGCTGTTCCGGAACACGCTGGGGCCTTATATCATTCCAGGCTGAGTCCGTATGACATTGGTCGGATTTCTATACCAGTTTCCACTTCCGGATTTCGCAGCCATCTGTTGCTCCAGACCCTTGGTGAGTAGCTTGATGCCCAATCGAACCTGTTCTAGGCCTGGGTTATTTGATAGAATATCTCGAGCTGCGCCAGTGTTCTGTACTGGTGTTGGGTACACCAGGTCTCCTTTGTTGTCGAGCCGAGGCATCCCTAGATCTCCTTCAAAGAGTACCATGTTTACTTCTGGAAATTTACCATCACCTGTGTAATGTTTCCGGGTCTTCTGATACAACCGAGACATGTAATCCTTAGTTGCCATGCGTTTCTTCTCCCCCTTGATGTTTTTGGCTTCATCCAGGAGTTGTTGACGACGCGCTTCTAGGGGTTGGGCCCTTTCGTCTAGCTCTTCAGCAGTAAGTTCTGGAGCTGTAAGGATAGGTGTGGTTAATGCGGCATCGATGAGTTTACGTGCACCTTCAGTGATCACGTGTCCATCCACCGATTCTTCTTTTTTCGGCTCTTCTGGGATAAGTGCTCCATCCGAGTCTTCCTCATATTCCTCAGCAATCACCTCCTCTATCAGAGGGTCTTTTGCCAGGGCCTTGTTCTTATTGTTCCTCTTCTTTGCCTTCTTGGCAGCGCCGGTAGCAAAGACGGCTTTGGGTCTGTTTCCCGGAGTCAAGCTCTGATCGGTACTTTCAGACATCTGGACTTCGGGATTGTCTCCGACTTCCATGTCGTCCTGCGCTTTGGGAGAGTGTTCCCCGGATCCTTCATCCATGGCTTCTCCTTCTTTTGCAGCTTTGGAGTTATACTCCTCTTCGTATTCCACAGAGAACTTTCAAAAATCTGCTGACGTCATCGATTCATCCGAGGATGCGGGTACGTCGGCGTTTGTTCCAATTGCCTCCAACACAGAGTCGGTGTTTTCTCCAGCATCGGCAGAGCCGGATCCGGATCCTACATAGCCGACGAAGTGTGACGCATGCTTACTGAGGTACCTGCGGCCCTCGAGATTAGCCATGTCGAAACTTTTGATGGTATCGAGAATTGCATCTGCGCTTGCATCTTGCATTATCATACGTCGCAGTGTGTACCTTAGGAAAGGCCTGTCTATCCCGGCGTCATCAGAGCCGGAATCAGTGTCATTGATATGCTCCTCCTGGATTTCGACTTCTGCGGGTGGGTCGATCTGGGATACGGTCTCTCCGAGGAGATCCACTACAGATTCGGCTTTAACCGCTAGGTCTTCCTCAGGCTCGGATTTCTCCACTATCTCCGCAGCTGGTGCGGGCTGGGTGGGATTAGAGTTTTCTGAGATCCAGAACTCTGCCGCCTCCGTGGACAAAGGGGACCCAGAAGATTCTTGTGCCTCTATCATCACCGCTGGGGTGGGTGGGGCAGGTTCAGCGAAACCGATGTAAACATCGATCTCGCCAAAATACATGATTGTGTAGGCAGTCACGGCCTCCCTAGCCGGAATCCACGTCTCGTCGAGAATGATGAGAGGGACGTCGCTGGCATAGAGGATGCGACCGAAAGCGATAGTCTCGCTGATTCCGATTCTTGCAGATTTCGCTCGGAACGCAGATCTAAAGCTCACTTGCCCCACGGTGGGCGCCAACTGTCGCCGGATTGAGGACAAGTACGCCATGAGGGGGTCCTCGAGGCATGCGAAAGAGAGGGGTGTGAGACGTATGGTGTTCCGGGATGGTGAGCACACAAGTTTACCATGGTTCGAATCCGCCGGCTTTGGACGGACCTTACTCCTGCTAGCAATCCAGTAATACGGCAGAGCCGAAATATGGGTTACAAGGGTTTTTGCCTATGCGAGTTGAGATTGTAGACTATTGAGGTGTTGCCCTAAAGGCTCTCCCTATGACGGCTTATATAGATATACGACCTAGGGTTTACAGGAGAGATCTATCTGGCTACGACTAAGAGTCGGTTACAGAGTACATCTTGAACTACAAGTAACACTATGGGCCTAAGTCGGTAAGTCTTTTGGGCCTTCCCATAGCTGGATTGGACTCCGTCTTTCTTCCTGACTGGGCCGCCCATGAAGCAAAGCTCTAACCCGAAGTGGGCCACCCTGGTCAGCGAGGAACTGTGAGGATACCCGGAAAGTATATCCCCAACAGTATCATAATCTTTATTCTCACAACATTAATTATTGCAATGTTTTCCGATGATAGATCCAATCGTCCATTAATGACGGATGATTGAGCTAATTTTAGTGTGGTGTACAATGCCCCACTGAGCCACCAGAATTCCCTCCAGAATCAAAACAGGCACACGAAAACATCAATATTGTGTCTGGACTCGGATTTTAGGAAACTTGGGATTTTTGAAAATCTAAGAACAAGATATATCTATTAGATAGTATAAAACCCAAGAAAGATAAATAGGTAAAGAACCAAATAATGTGAGGTATGAAACCTCCCTAACAACGAACCGTTAAAACCTCTAAACTCGAAAACATAATAGAAGATGCATACAAATTCCGTTTTCGATGAACTTGGCTTGTTGAAGAGGTAGCAACAATCTCAAGGACCTCACACAAAGAAACACCAAGAACCAACAAGATAGGGAGAAGCAAAGTATACAAAGGTTTGAGCTCCCTAAGACGATGTGATCAAGTTACCCAACCGAAAGCCCCTCTTGATAGTGTGGCTATCTATCCTATAACCCGGTCTCCCAACAACCAAATTTGAGACCGGTAAAAGGAAAACCTAGAAAGGTCATACCTTTGCCTTACGCATCCTGCTTGATGTTGATGACAACGCTTCAAGCTCCATCCAAGCCGGAATGCATTACTTGATCATTGTTGCTTCGTGAAGACTCATAATTTTCTCCCTCATACACAACTATGGGATAACTTCATTAAGACACATCTTCACATGTCCATTATCACCAATATGGATAGCAAGCTTCAAGCAAATGATCTTATCAAGATGCTTATCTTGAACTTGCCCTTCTCAACCTTGATGACGATCATCACTTGATGTTATCCTCTCATGGCTATATGAGATCTTCACTTTTGAAGCATGCCCATGGAAAGATAGCTATCCCATATAGAAAACACAAAGTCACATATACAATGGGTTAGTTCATGATGCATAATTGACAAGGCTTACCATACCACAAGATCCATGTGGTACATTCTTTATGCTTCATGTATTGACCAACTTGAAATCACTCTTCACTCTTTGTATTGGTCAAGCAAGTATCGTCTCATGCTCCATCTCAATATCTTGAGGTACTTAAGAAACTCTCCATTTGATTACATGCTCTAAATCTTAGTCAACCATAGCTCAACTAATGAGGCTTATCATGACACCGACTTAGAGCCATATCTTGAATTCTTCTATTGAGATCACACTCTCAAGATCTTGATCATATCATATTCTTGTCTTCAACTCGATGATCTTGATGCCAATACTCCAGGTATATCTTTATCTTCATGGCATCCATACTTGAATCCAACACATGGACTACAAGCATGACCTATGGAATATTACTTCATATAAAACTCAAAGAAAACATTAGTCCATAGGGATTGTCATTAATCACCAAAAACACACATAGGGGCAATTACACTTTCAATGGGCATGGTGATGTCATTCCGACTTACACGGATTCAAATAAAGTGTTTAGAGAGTTAGATTGGCCCATATGGAGATGCAATGAGTAAGTCTTCATTTGTATGTCTCAAACAATATAATCCTTAGCCTGGGGTTTTTGCACAATCTAAGTTGTGGATCAAATGACTTAGATTCTATCAAATGATGTTCTGTAATAGGGCAGTTATAAAGGCAGAGTTCGGGTTAGCTAGAATCAAATGGCATGATGTGGATAACTAAGATGGGATTTTCCCCATCAGACTGAAGAGATATTAAATGGGCCCTCTCGGGTGATATGGTTCAAAAAGCATGGCCATGCATGACTCATTTAAGTGTTAACCGGGGCGATCGACTAAGAGTTACTTGGATGAATCACATATCATGGACCGAGAAGAGAGTAGAGCTATTAAGTGCTGATGATTATTCGCCTATCGCTCGACAAGGTATATCATGAGGAAAAAGGAACTCGGATGTAAGTCACATTGAAAGGTATATCATCATGACTCTATGGTACTTGGGATTCGGCATGTTCTGCTAGAAGCCGTTACCTATTGATCGATTGAGAGTCAGACTCCTATCGTGTCCAAGTCACCATGAGCCTGCGTGGTCACACACATAAGAGAGAGCTAGTTGGATGTGAATCCTACAAAGAAGTATGTCATTTCGGTTGGACCCAAACCGGACACGGACTGAGATAGTGAGTTGGACTTGTAGTGACCAGAATAGGGGTTTAGTGAATGGGCCACAAGTGTTGTGAAGCCCGCTCTCAGTCCCTATATATAGTAGGGCATGAGATGCCCAAAAGGCATAGTTAGACACTTCCATGCATTGGAAACCATAGCCCCATTCAATCCAGCCATTGTACTGGACCTAGCAGTCCACCGTCGATGATCCTCCTCTTACCTGTGGATATTGGCAGAGGTGTTGCATGTTCAACACTTCAGCATTCATGGTGGATTAGATTGTGGGACTATAGTGCTTCAACGTGTGCTAGCACCTATTTTGGGCAAATAGAAATTACAAAGGTTGAAAGCTAGAAAATGTGGCCCACAGTCCAAAGCCGAATATTGAAGATAGTCACGATGGACTATTGGAAGAAGCGGCCCAATATGAAGCATAGATGAAGCCTGCTAAGGATAAGCTTTTGGAATCCGATGATGGAACCGACTCATGCCCAAGACGATGGCTTAGCCAGCAAGAAAACTCGAAGACCATGATGACTACGCCAACATGGAAGGAAAAGAACTTCCAGGGAGTCAACCGAACGCTTGGATACCCGATATAGTATGAGCCCAGTGGTAGTTGTCTAGTTTAGAGTTAATTTCCTACTAAGGAATCTGCATTGTACTCATGTAATAGTCTCCTAGGCTTACACAAAAAGACCATTCACCCCATATAAATTGTGAGGGGTGATGGCCAATTGAACTTAAGCACACAAAGCCCAATACAATCACCAAATTCAATACATTACTTTTTCTTCTTACTTTTTGCCTACTTTCGACTACCCAACCCTTGTCCCTGCTTCCGTTTCTTTGGTGACGTTGTGTTTCGAAGGATCAACAATCGAGTTAGGGTGGTCAGGCCGACTAACTCAGCCAATAGCTACTAGAATCTTAGATGGGTCCCTCCCGAGAAACTAGGGATTATGGTTTAAAGAGCATCGGCTTGTTGTGTTTGTATTGTGCTATAATATTGGCCTCTTGGAAACGCATTGAGGTTCATCACCCTTGCACTTCCAGGCACCCGAGTAAGACCTTATACATTATCTGGTCAAACTTATCAGCGACTCCAACCATCCAACTAAGTGGATCTGTCCTGCGAGTCTGCGTCCACGTTTAAAGCATCACATTTTTGGCGACTCTACTGGGGAACAATAACATAGATTGGGCAACAGTGACCGGTCCTATGATCCCTCAGCTAGGTAAGATCGATTCAACTAATATCATATGACCAACCTGTGATGAAATGCCGTAAGATCAATGCAACATGTTCAAAGCCATGAAAGCTCAACATCAAGAGGAGATCGAGGAGCTTTAGAATAAGAATGATAAATGACTCTTTGGATAATCTGCAACAACTTCGGGAGAAGAAGGAAGAGGAAGATCGTGAAGCTTTCATGGTGACTTTCAAGAAAGATCACACCAGGAACATCACGTCAATAGGTGTTGTTCGATTCACTCCCCTCATCGAGAGAATTCAACTGGGCCTTAGAAAATTATGGGCTCCTGGGTTTTGCTAGATATTGGCGGTCCACTACTCTGGGAGTTGGAATTAGCTTAATAGGTGTTGTAAATATGCCTAGGGAATTTTCTAAAGTCAGATTGTGACTGTTCTTGTTATTTTTACTATAGTCAAAATAAGGTTCACCTTGTCATGAGGTCAAGGGCAATGAATATGTATTGTCAATACCTCCCAGTACCAACTGGATTCACTCTTTTTGGAGTTGCAAAGCTACTGTAGGGATTTCTTTAGTGAAAACAATAGGGACAAAAATGTTTATTTCACCAAAACTCAACAGGAGTTCCAGAAATTAAGATCTCCTAGGTTTAGTTAGAAATGGATGTAGATAATCCATTAGAGTTGGAATTAGGGTAGAAGATGTCATGGATTGGCTTAGAGAATTTCCTAAAGACAGAATAAAATTAATCTTGTCATTTTTATTAAGGACAACCTACTGTTCACCTTGGCCTAGGACCAAGTCCATGAAATAGGTATATCCAAAAGCTACCAGTGGCACTTGATTTCATCCCATTTGGAGATGTGAAGCTCACAGAGGAATTTAATTAGTGTAAAAGATACCTTTTTGTAGATTAATTGCCAGTAAATAATGAAAATTAATATTGGCAAAAGAACAGTTCTACATGTTGCATAAAACATGCAGGAACCCTTAGACATTTGGATCTGGACAAAATATTGTGATTTCCATTTTTATTTGGATTTAATCCTAGCAGGTAGTTTCTGGAATTAATAGACTCGCTAAAAGAAAAAGAGAGAAAACCGCCGTGGGCCGGATTTGGCGACCGTGGGCCGCCCAGCAACGAAGCCGGCCAAACTCGGTGCCTAGGGGATGCGCGCGTGGGCGGATTTGAATCTGACCGGTGGGCCCCGGCGGTTAGTGACCAGGGGAGGTAGAACCAGTACAGGGAGATCTAGGTCGTCCGTGTAAGGCGCAATCAACAGCAGGTGGCCGTCTTCTTCCTCCCGGTCGGGGTGGACAGAGGGCAAACCCGAGGGGCGGTGGGGCAGGGTGGGGATCTCACCTGCGACCGCACTCGGCGAAGGGGAGGGCTCAGGGCGACGCGGCGTGCTGCGAGAAGCCGAACGAGGGTTGGCACCAGGGGGTTCATCGTTGGTGCAGGGCTCGCGCGAGCACGCCCGAGAGAGATCTCGTCGGTGCTCGACACCGATGACGGAAGGGGCGGTCCCTAGCCAAAAGGGGAGTAGGGTTAGATGAAGGGGGACCTGGGGGTCCTGGGAGCGAACATGCAGAGGGGGAGGGGCAGTAGGGGGAGTCCCTTGCTCGGTAGACGGGGGAGGGCCGAAGCTTCTCCCTTGCCCTCTCTCGAGCAGGGCAGAGCAATGGAGGGGGAGAGGGGTGCTCTGGGGTGGTAAGAGGGAGCAGAGGGGGCAATGAGCCTGTGAAGGGAGCCGGGGGTGGCGTCTGGCCGATTTATACCGAGGGGGAGAGGAGGTGGTGTAAATGTCCTCTTTGGACGTGCGGGAGGAGTGGGGATAGCCTGGGATTGGCTCAGGGGGCGGTGAGGAGGGGTAAGAGGGTCATCTGGTCGACAGGGAGATAGGGAGAGAGTGGTGGAGGCTGCTACAATAAAATGGTCCCACTTGTTTGTCTCTCTCTCTCAAGCACACGTGGCAAGTGAAAAAGGGTTGCTACAGTAATTTCTATAGTAGACACGACCAGGGAGGGGTGCTGGTTGCTGTGGTGAGTGGTGGTGAGTCTTGGGTGGTGTTTGATTCTTGGTTTCATTCATTAATGCCTTAGTTTGCCTAATTTGACCAAATAGATGGTTATGAAGCGAGTCCAAAAACTTGCATTGGACAAGGTGGGGAAAGAGTACTGGTGGGTAGATGAGGTCAAGACACACCTCCAAGAATTATTTGGGATTTTTCAGAGGATTTTAAGTCCACTTAAATCTATTTACTCAAAAACTGCAGAAATGAAGTACTGGAGCTCTTTTGCTATTTTTACATTCTACTTTGTTGGATTTTGATGTGAGATGGTCCTAGATACCATATCACACCTTGAGGAATTTTATTGGGATTTATTGAGGTGGGAAAGTATTTTTAGAGGATTATTTCTTGTTTCTGCCATTTAAGAAAAAGGGCAAAAAGAAATAATAAAGAATCTCAAAAATATTTATTTTTGGGGTGGGAAGATGGAGTGTGATATATGGATTTCAATTGATCCAAAAGTTGGGGAAGTGTTTTGGCGAAAACCAAACTTTCCTTTAGGGAAGGAGTTTTGGAGATTTTGACTATTAAAGAGATTAAATAAATTTAGAGCCAAATAAATTATGGGTAATATTTGATAAATCGTGATGATCAAGGTAGATGATGTAGACAAGGTATAGCAAGCATTTTCAACCTTGGGATTAGATAATCCAAGTTGATTTTGGTGGAATACCCTAGATTAAGGATCTATGGTGAAGTTAATTTCATACCCTCAAAACATGGTTATATCTTGGAGTTCAGATCTCCCCTTGGGGCATGGGGTAGATGGATGGATACACCAAGTGATGTAGATCAACATGGTACAGAGGTTTGAGCTTGATCCTGCTTGATCTCACCAAGACAAGCTTTCAAACTTCGAAAAAAATAAGCCTGCCAAGGCAGATTATCAACTAGCCTTCAAAACCTTGTGGGTTTAAGCAGCACAAAGATCCAATTGGAACAATTGAAGTATATATTGATAGACCTGTATTAGTGTAACACAAACATGCAAATAGTTGGTCCATAGAATGCTGGATGGTGGTGTGAGCTTCTATCAAAGTAGGCATGTTGACTAGATTTGCAGGAATATTTATTTTCTTGCCTACAAAACCATCAAGAACAAGTGGGTTGGAGGATGATCTAACCAAGGGAAAGAGTGGGCCTTGGTAGTCCTTAGGATGGTTAATAATATGGTTCAAGTGCATTACCAAAAATGCACAAGGGTTTAGAAAGGGAGGCATTCAAAAAGGTGATGTTGGAAACATATTTCCAGACAGCCAAATTTGGCAGATTTAGGGATTTTGACTAGAGTATGAGAGGGGATGTTTTTGATGGGTTGCAAGGTACCCAAGCATCATCAAGTGGATGATGTTGAAGTGTAGATTGAGTAGAAAGGATCCATGCTTGATGTTGGTCTCCATTGACTTGGAAGCGTCTAGAAGTAGATCACTTCAGAGATGATCTGGTTAAGGTTTTTAGATTACTACTGAGTAGATAGGGATCAGATCCATATTGTATTCTTGCTTAGGGTGGGATGATTTGAAGACATCTTGATCCTAGTGATGAGCTCCTAGAGTAGCTCATACTATCTCCTAAGCAGACAATTCAAACAGCAGATCAAGGCAACTCATCTTACAAACAAATCAACTACTACTGGGGTTACTACCAAGCTTAGATTGAGGTAAGGATGGGTATTTTGAAATAGGTTGGAGTTTGAACAAGGTAAGGTCCTTGGTATCTCTACCAAGAGTAGAATTCAAAATCTTACAAAAAGGTTTTGGAGATCCTAGAGGTAAGAGTAGTTGAAGGTTCTGTCTTGAAAACATAAGGAGATTTTGTTATATAACTCTCCATAGTTTTGTCAATATAAGTTACTAAAATAGTTTTGGTTTCATAAGCATCTTGTCTCAGGTTTTTGAAGTACCAGAACATTTGAGAATATGGAAAATAAGCCAAGACTGTTTTGGGAAGTAGCTTTTGTCAACTAGTGTTAAGGTAAGGGAGTATATCATCTAATACACATTCATAAGCATAAGCATATCCAAACAACAAGCAAACACTTCAGCATTAAACAAGAAAAAGTTTTTGTTCCCCCTGATTTTTGCCTTCTTGGACAACTAATCAGGGTTGCTGGAATTGGGATGTTACATATATCATCATGACTCTATGGTACTTGGGATTCGGCATGTTCTGCTAGGAGCCGTTACCTATTGATCGATTGAGAGTCAGACTCCTATCGTGTCCAAGTCACCATGAGCCTGCATGGTCACACACATAAGAGAGAGAGCTAGTTGGATGTGAATCCGACAAAGAAGTATGTTGTTTCGGTTGGACCCAAACCGGACATGGACTGAGATAGTGAGTTGGACTTGTAGTGACCAGAATAGGGCTTTAGTGAATGGGCCACAAGTATTGTGAAGCCCACTCTCAGTCCCTATATATAGTAGGGCATGAGATGCCCAAAAGGCACAGTTAGACACTTCCATGCATTGGAAACCATGGCCCCATTCAGTCCAGCCATTGTACTGGACCTAGCAGTCCACCATCGATGATCCTCCTCTTACGTGTGGATATTGGCAGAGGTGCTGCATGTTCAACACTTCAGCATTCGTGGTGGATTAGATTGTGGGACTGTAGTGCTTCAACGCATGCTAGAACCTATTTTGGGCAAATAGAAATTACAAAGGTTGAAATCTAGAAAATGTGGCCCACAAATGGATGCATTTTGCTGATTACCAAAATCCAGCCCAAAGCCGAATATTGAAGATAGTCACGATGGACTATTGGAAGAACCGGCCCAATATAGATGAAGCCTGCTAAGGATAAGCTTTTGGAATTCGATGACGGAACCGACTCATGCCCAAGACGATGGCTTAGCCAGCAAGAAAACTCGAAGACCATGATGACTACGCCAACATGGAAGGAAAAGAACTTCCAAGGAGTCAACCAGACGATTGGATAAGCGATATAGTATGAGCCAAGTGGTAGTTGTATAGTTTAGAGTTAATTTCCTACTAAGGAATCTGCATTGTACTCATGTAATAGTCTCCTAGCCTTACACAAAAGACCATTCACCCCATATAAATTGTGAGGGGTGATGGCCAATAGAACTTAAGCACACAAAGCCCAATACAATCACCAAATTCAATACATTACTTTTTCTTCTTACTTTTCGCCTACTTTCTACTACCCAACCCTTGTCCCCGCTTCCGTTTCTTTGGTGACGTTGTGTTTCGAAGGATCAACAATCGAGTTAGGGTGGTCATGCCGACTAACTCAGCCAATAGCTACTAGAATCTTAGATGGGGTCCCTCCCGAGAAACTAGGGATTATGGTTTAAAGAGCATCGGCTTGTTGTGTTCGTATTGTGCTGTAATATTGGCCTCTTGGAAACGCATTGAGGTGCATCACCCTTGCACTTCCAGGCACCCGAGTAAGACCTTATACGTTATCTGGTCAAACGTATCAGCGACTCCAACCATCCAACTAAGTGGATATGTCCTGCGAGTGTGCGTCCACGTTTAAAGCATCACATTTTTGGCGACTCTACCGGGGAACAATAACATAGATTGGGCAACAGTTACCGGTCCTATGATCCCTCAGCTAGGTAAGATCGATTCAACTAATATCATATGACCAACCTATGATGAAATGCTGGAAGATCAATGCAACATGTTCGAAGCCATGAAAGCTCAACATCAAGAGGAGATCGAGGAGCTTCAGAATAAGAATGATAAATGACTCTTTGGATAATCTGCAACAACTTCGGGAGAAGAAGGAAGAGGAAGATCGTGAAGCTTTCATGGTGACTTTCAAGAAAGATCACACCAGAAACATCACGTCAATAGGTGTTATTTGATTCACTCCCCTCATCGACGACTCAATTGTAAGTCTTCAAGCATTATTATATGATCAGTTAGCTACCGTAGATTTATGCATTAGTGAGTTAAATCAACAAATTCTTAAAGCTGCTTTCGAGTATGTTGATGCAAATAAAAACACTACTAGTGCATCGAGCTCAAACTCTGGACCATCGATTTACCCGGTAAGTCCAATCCCAAACCATAATTAGGTTTTGGTTTACACCCTGGATGCAATTGCAAATGTACCCTACTTGGCTAGACCTAACACGCCTGTTTACCCACCTGTGCCAAGTACTTCTCATCCTTCATCACATCACACCAAGGCCTTATGTCTCGGCTGAGCCACAAAGGTCTTCGTCAGATTTCGATCCAAGATTCAAGAAGTTCTAGACAGAGATACAGAAAATGTTGAACAACAAATTTGGTGTTGAACCGAAACCTACTCATGTCCTTTACCAAAACCCTTATCCGGATTACTTCAACAATGTTCCATACCCATCAGGATTTAGAGTACCCGATTTCATCAGGTTTAGCGGAAAATATGGTAAGACTACCTGAGAACACATTAGTCAATACTTGTCCCAGATGGGGGAACTAGCAATAGAAACTCCCTTAAAATACATTTGTTTCCTCTATTGTTAACCGATTGTGCTTTTTCCAGGTTCCCATTGTTGGGTCCAGGTACCGTTCTCACGTGATATCACTTCGAAAATAAATTCCACAAACACTTCTATACTAGTTATAACGAACTTAAATTATCACCCTTGACAGCGGTTAGACAAAAACATGACAAAATGGAATCCAATTATGTTAAGAGGTCTAAAGATACAGAGAACCACTTTTCCAAGTTGGTGGTAATTGACAAATACATGGTTGATTTAGTGCTCAATGGCCTATGCCCCACATAAAGGAAAGGTTTTGATTACATAACAATTGGGCAAGTTTTGTAGAAGGCTGTGGTTTATGGAAGCTAGAATAATGAATTAAAAGATGCCCACCATTTGAGTAGAAGCCGAATCAGATACGTGAGTAATATAGATGATGTCGACTCAGGTGAGGAGGCAAATTTTTACACTACCGAGTTCATATGGACGGCTAAGACTAAACCACACGTATGCGAGGACCTTAAGACGATTAAGAAAAATCGAGAGGAGGAATTCAAATGTAGTTTCCATGTAGGAAAATGCGATAAGGTATTCGATGCTTTGTTACGAGGAAAATTTATTCGAATTAACCATGTTATGCCGCCTGCTAATGAGATAAAATGATGCGTTTACTATAAGTATCATAATCTTTATTCTCACAACATTAATTATTGCAATGTTTTTTGATGATAGATCCAATCGTCCATTAATGACGGATGATTGAGCTAATTTTAGTGTGGTGTACAATGCCCCACTGAGCCAACATGGGAATCGATAAACAGTTGTTCCCAATGAACGTGCTAGAAGAGAAGAAAGTCCTTATTCAACCTGAGATAGCCGAATCGGCAAAGGAGGATAATGTTGCTGTTGGTGAGCCTAGGAACACTAAGAACACATAAGGAGCCCACGTTTGAGAGGTCGTGATTAGTCGGTAGCCCGATGGCAAGGAAACTATGAAGATCACTATCGTGACCATGTGCTCAGGGGGAAGACGAAGAACAACTAGAATCTTTGACTAGGTTCCTTAAACCTTGAAAGCTCGAAGTCGATAAGTGGAAGGATAACATGATCGGGAAGTAAAAAAGGGATTTCAAGCCGACTTTCATTATTCGAAGAGACAAGTATATCTGAAAGGCCAATTACCGACAACGCAGGCTTTGGTCTGGGAGGACACAAAATGGGGGAAGGATCACTACTGCTAGCGAAAGATACTTGGATGAGTGTCCGCCCTAGTATCGACCTAATTTTAGTGTGGTGTACAATGCCCCACTGAGCCAGCACCTGCATCGGTTCCTATCTCATCCAGAGAATAACCACCACCTCCAAATGATGGCTAGAGATCTAGAGGGTCATATTGTAGTTCTTCTGAAGAGAAGTCAAGGAGAACACCGCCTATGAGATCTAGAGGGGGATCATCCGGATGTTCAACACAAAGCAATCTATATCAACCGCTGATGCATCGCCCCAGATCTGACGTACCAAACTAGCATGCTCAAATCAATGTTTCACTCGACATCAACAATTCCAGAATGAACATCAATATCTGTTCTCTAGTGATCGGGACCCATATGTTGAGTACACGTGATTCTACCCTTTTTAGTAATAAGGGTAATGCTGGTAACCTGATCCTCACATTCCAACCATGAGCCAATGACCATGAGGCCATCTCTAGCAAAGACGCACCAGATGAACTAGGGAAGCCAAAGCTAACTCTAAATCAAGTGGATCCAAGGTACATTCAGCCTAAGTTGTGTCCCGTAGGGATAACTAAAATTTTAAAAAACAAAATAGCAGCGACTTCGGAAGAAGCAAGCGAGAAGGCACGCGATGAACTCTTTGAACAAATTGACCCAAGGGTCAAGTACTAGGTGTGGGTACCAAAACCAAGTGATCTGGTGGCGCTCGGTAGCATAGTGTCACTGACTGAAGATGTGATGAATACGGTACTGACTAGACTTTCTCTTATCAAAGACAATGAACCTATTATACAAACAATAGCTACTACATATGCTTCGTGGGCCGATGAAGTTGAAACAGCTGAAATTGAAGAGGCTAAAGCAGCGTCTATTATGGTGGATGAGGATGAGGAGAAGTTGATCGACTATATTCCATCACCCTTCAAGAGTGTTAGCATCAACATGGTCTATTACTTGCCAAATGAGTTCAGAGCCGCTAAATAAGGAGAGGTAGCTCAGTTGGACCTCGGCCCAAAAATGTAGTATTCGAGAAATTGGAGGCATCGGTTAAACATCTTAAACCGCTCTTCCTAATGGGGTACTTGGATGGAAATCTAGTTAATCGGATGTCGTTCGAGAATGGTGCCATCATCAATCTAATGCTGTAATCGGTCTTCAAAAGATTGGGTATTGCAAAAGATAGATTGATGAAAACTAACATGGTGCTAAGAAGTTTCGAAGGAGGAGACAGACTCTTGGCCAAAGGGATGATCGGTTTGGAGCTAACTATCAGCAACAAGACTTTGGCCATAGCTTTGTAACATCCCAAATTTCGCAATTACAGATGTTACTGGAAGCATGCATCATATCATTGCATCATGGCATCACATATCAAAAACTGCAACAGGTATTTTCTTAAACCCCATAGTCTAATTATAGACAAAAGGGGGTAAAACCTTTTGAACCACCAAAACCTTTGCAAAAGGGTTATTTTATAATCCTATCCTAACCCTCTTCTTTTTACAAAATTTTAGAAACGAGTTTCGTCTAATTCGGAGTCCGTTTACAAAAGTTATTAAACAAATAGCAAAACAGAAATAAATAAAAAGTAAGAAAAAAAAACCTAACCGGGCCAGCAGCCAGCCTGCCGCAGCCTGCAAGACCAAGTGGGCCCCGCTTGTCACCGCCCACCCCGAGTCTGGCTCGAGCATGGCCGCCGCCGCGCCAGCTCAAACCTCCTCCGACGAAATCGGAGCGGACTCCATGACCCCCATGCCAAGAAATCGCGCCCATAAAAGCCCCCGGCACGCCTTCCCAAAAACCCTAGGTTTTCTTCCGCTAATCGCCACCGAGCCGCCGCCAATCTCTTGCCGGAGTTCCGCCGCCTCCGCCGCCTCTAGCCACCGCCCGCCGTCGCCTCGGGAAGGAGGAGCCGACGCCGCCCCCGGGAACGCAGCCACGACGAGGAGCCGGTCGCCGTCGACCACTTTGTCGGGCCGGAGAACCACCGCCGCCCGTCATCGCCGCCGCCGGTAAGCCCCCCTCCGACCCTCGGATCTGCATCCGACGGCTCCAATCAACCAAAGCCGTGCCGGCCAACCGCGTTGCGCCGCGTGGAAGCCGCCACGTCGTCGCCGCGTCGCCCCCCCCCCGCGTCGACGTCACGCGCGCCTCGCGGACCAATCCTAGGCCGCCATGTGTCGCCGCGTCTCTGGCCCCTTTTGTTTTCTTTTATAATAGGCAGAAATAGCTCCAATCTTGTGAAATCCATAGTAATTCGAATATTAGTCCAAAAATTGCATATAATATACCATTGGATTCGTAATTTCGAGTAGAACACAGATCTACAATAAAATTGCTGTTTTGCCACAGCAATCTTGTAGTAGGCTTTAGAGTTTAGATTAGAGTATTTTAAATCTATAAAATTATTCGTAACTCCGTTTTAGTTGATTCTTGTTGCGTTGGCTTTGTATCGGCGAGACCTTCTGTAGAAAATTGTCTATTCATGTTTAGGGTGTTCAGATCTGTCTCGAGATAGATTGGATTTGTAGATCTAGTTTTAAACTTGGATAATTAGGGTTTAACCCAAAATACTTAAAAATCTGTGGAGAATTGATTCTAATGACATCCCCAACTCAACAACACCCTGGTTAAAACCCGTGGTCGAAATCAAATCCATCCTTGCATATTACCATGTTGAATGCATGCATATTCGTCTTCGTGACTTTGTTTTGTGCAAATTGTGATTGGATCCATGTTTGTTTCGTTAGATTGCTCGGAGTGCGCTGAGGAATACTGTTGTGTAGATTGCTGCTCGGATCAAGGCAAGTTACACCACCTGTTCATGTTTATGTCCCAGTTTTGACTATGCATGTTTTACTCTTCAAATTCCGTAGTATGCATGTGTAGGAATTTGGTAGAATTTCTTAGTACTATTTTGCAAGTACGGTTTTGTAGTATGCCATGAGTAGTTCCATGCTTAGGATTTTCCATCCTATTAGGTTCCTCTATCTTGCTAAGTATTGCTTGCTATGCTATATATATACTAAGTACCGTTGGGAGGTTCGAAAGACTCAAAATTTTCTAAGTATGAGAGCTCTCTCGAGCGAACTTTCCTTCTCAAAACCCCCTTCAAAATAAAACTAAGTTTTCTTCTGGGCGGAATGGTTGTCGGGACAACGAGTGGATATTTGGTGGAGGACGGCCGCCCAGGAATCAAAGAAGTCTGCCACGTTTCAGAATTCAGAAGCTTCCAGTGCAACCACAATACATATGGGCTCTGTCTTGGCTTAGTACTTAGTGGGAAACCTCACCGGGGTACCAACATTTGGAGGTTCTTGGCACGGTTGGATCCAGCTGGTAGAGGGGCTACTAAGGGAAGGCTTCGCCATGGTCCTGTGCAGAAAGGACTTGATCGTGGATTGTGGGGAAAGTGCACAACCTCTCGAGAGTATTGCAATCTGATCGATCAGCCGTGTTCACGGAAACAGAACAACTTTGAGCATCTGAAGGATGGAGCCTCTGAAAGATCTTCCTCTCTCTTTTCCAAACTTAACGTTTTACAAACCCCAAGGCGTGAGTAATATCGCCATTGGGTGGGATTTTGGGAACTTGGTGCGTAATATCCAAGTGCTAGGTTGATTTGGGCACTTGGTGAGTAATATCCACGTGTTCCATTCGACCCTATACTATATATCAAAGTTTGCAAAGTAGGGAAAACTTTCTCTCTCTTTTCTTAATACATTGAAAAAATTGGCTTTACGCAAATGAACCCCAGAGCCTACTCTTAGCCTTGCATGTAGAGAAAGTCTTATTCTTTCCTTGGTGTAATTTGCCAATACATTCAAAGTATTGACCCAACTTATTGGCTGCACGTCTTATGTGCAGAATCCGAAGATTGAAAGGTGCGTAGGGATCGCGGGTCTTCACGCAGCTAGCCTGAGGCGTTGATGGACTCAAGTTTTAATTAGTTTCTGCTGTTTTATTTTGAGCTAGCTATAAGCTATGCAAGTTGTAATAAATATACTCTGGATTATTTGTGTAATAATGACTTGTATATTACATGATATTCATCGACTGTGAAGTGCTAGCTATTGATCCAGGGACTAGCATGTTAATCACAGGGACTTAGGATCCTTATTGATCCGAGGTCACAACAAGCTTTCTTTGTAGTAGATGTACATGGCCACTATAACATCTTACTCGGCCGAGATTGGCTCCATGCCAATCACATCGTACCATCCAAATTGCATTAGTCGCTGATATAATGGGTGGGTGACGAAGTGGAGATAGTCCACACTGATGATTCAGCCTGCATTGTTATTGCCAATGTGCTTACCGACTAGCGGCACCCTGATGTTGTTTGTCTGTTAGGACGAGACTTTTCCGGGTATGACTTGATGAGTACCACTAGGAATGCATTTGTGCCAATTTCACTAGGGCCGATTAATCTTGATCGTCTATCCAAATTATTCATCAAATGAATTCAAACAATGAATGGCTTCAGAAGAGACTAGTGGAGTATCAGGCCATCAAGGACAATATGTACGAATCTATAGAGGAGCTTATCGACATAGAAAATTTGGGGAAAGGTTTCAAGTCGGCTGATACATTAGAAGAAGTAGACATTGGAGATGGAGAAAATCCAAATTCGACTTACAAAAACCAAAACTTAGAAGACGATTACAAGCAAGAGTTAATACGCTAATTGTTTTGCCTGAGAATATCATGAAATGCCTAGTCTGAGCAGGGAATTGGTGGAGCACTGACTACCGATTAAAGCCGACTTTCATCCGTATAAGCAGGCTCCAAATTTTTTCAATCAAATCATATATGACCAGATAAAGTAAGAGATAAGCCGATTGGGTTTCAAACATCGTGCTGATTAACAAGAAAGCATCTGAAAAGCTTCAGGTTTGCGTTGATTTCAGAGATCTTAACTAAGCTACAACCAAAGATGAGTACCCTATGCCCATATCTGACAAGCTTATAAATAATGCATCTGGTCATCAGATCATTAATTTCTTGGATGGGAATGCCGGGTATAACCAAATATTCATGGCTAAAGAAGATTCAATAAAAACAATGTTTCGTTGTTAGGGTTTCATTGGTTTGTTTGTGTGGGATGTAATGACCTTCGGCTTAAATAATGCCAGAGTGACTTATCAAAGGGCTGGAGGTCATACTAGAGGTTTACATTGACAATGTTGTTGTTAAGTTAGACTCACATACCAATCATTTGGCCGACCTCCGATTATCATTTGAAAGGATGAGAAAGTATGTACTCAATATGAATATGTTAAAATGCACGTTTGGTGTATCAACCAACAAGTTTTAAGGGTTCATCATACACCAGCATGGCATAGAAATTGACCCAAAGAATATTACTGCGATGCAGAAGTTATATGCTCCGACTTGCAAAAGGGAGTTGCGGCATTTTCTCGGTAAAGTAAATTACCTATGAAAGTTCATCATAAATTTACTGGGAAAGGTAGATGCTTTTACCGACATTCTTTGGATCAATAAGGAGGAAGACTTCGTCTGGGTGAAAAGAAGCGAGAAGCATTTGAGAAGATCAAGACCTACTTGTCCACACCCCCATTTTCGAGAGCGCTGGAGAAAGGAAAGCCTTTCCAGCTATACATAGCTACCAAATCAGGGGTCATTGGTGCTGCTCTAGCATAGGTAACCAACAAAAAGGAGTATGTCATTGCTTATGTTAGTCGATGGTTATTGGAAGCTGGAAAACGTTATAGTTTCGTTGCATAAATATGTCTGTCGCTCTACTATGCATACACCAAGTTGCATCATTATTTACTTTCTAGTGAATGTGTAGCAACTTGCCAAGACGATGTTATCAAACACATGATTCGAAAGCCGATCCTGAGTGGAAGAACCGACAAGTAGGCTTACAGTTTGATTGAGTATGATTTAACGTATGAACCTCTTTGATCTATGAAATGTAAGATTGTAGCTGACTTTATATTCAAGCGTCGAATTAGTGAGAATGCCGATTTAAAATATTTATCGACAAAGCCATGGAGTTGTACTTCAATGGTTCTATTTGCAAAAATATCCAGGGAGTCAAAATAGTTTGTATATATACTTTAGGGGATGTATATGAATCATCATGCCGACTGAAGTATGATTGCACTAATAATCAAGTCAAATACTAGGCTTTGTTATTCAGGTTGGAGTTTCTAGTTGCTGCAGGAGTTTGGTGTATCTAGGCGTTTGGTGATTCCTTGTTGGTGGTGCAACAGGTTGCTGGGATCTTCCAGTGCAATGAAGGACCACTAAATCTATACCTCGATAAGTGTCTAGACATAATATCTACTTAAACTTTTTAGAGATATCACATGTGTCTAGAAATGATAATTGGTTGCCTAGTGATTTAGCATGGTAGGCATCAAGTTATCGCGTTATCTGGGAGATGTTCTATGTTTTTGAATAGCCGATGCACCTTGCCACCGACTTATGGGTGGCCTGCTCTTCTAAAGCCAACTCTTCTAACGAATCGGCTAAACGACCGAGAAGTGGAGATAGTCGAAAAGTTGATTGGAAACAACCAAGTCAAAAGACAAACAAAACCATTTGGCGACTAGCTTTGAAACATTTCTTAGTCGATAATGATATTTATCGCCGAACAACAAATGGTCTTCTTCTGAGATGTTTAGATGAAGATCAAGCCAAGTCTCCATGGAAGAGGTACATGACAGCTTATGCAAAACTCATCAGTCATCCCGCAAGATTAAGTGGATACTGAAAAGAGATGGGTTCTATTGGCCGACTATGATTAAAGATTTCTTCAGGTTCTACAAGGGATGTGAAGCTTGTTAGAAGTTCAGAGATATACAACTAGCACTAGCATCGGTTATGCAGCCGAATGTTAACTATAGCCTTTCGAGGATAGGTGTTGGACTTTGTCGGTATGATTCATCCCACATCATATAAAGGACAAAGGTTTGTGTTAGTTGCTACCAATTATTTCACCAAGTGGTCTGAAGTAGTGCCTCTCAGGAACATCACCCACATGGAGGTAACTCAATGATTACTGAGCATATTGTTCATATGTTTGGCATACCCCAAACTCTCACCACAAATCAAGGAACATCCTTTATGGCGAAGGAGGCAAAGAAGTTTTCCAGATCATTAGGGATCAAGGTGATAAATTCTTCTCCTTATTATGCTCAAGCCAATGGACAAGCTAGATTGACTAACAAGATTTTGATCAAGTTGATAAAGAGGAAGGTTCAGGACTATCCCAAGCGATGGCATGAAGTGTTATCAGAAGCACCATGGGCTCACAAAATCTCAATGCATGGTGCGACTAAGATGACTCCCTTTGAGTTGACATATGGACAAGAAGCCGTTTTTCCTCTAGAGGTTAATCTGGCTGCTTTGAGATTCGCTAAGCAAAATGATTTGTTGGCCAAAGATTACTATGATCTAATGATGGACAACATTGATGAATAGACCAACAAAAGGGTAGAAGCTCTCGAGAACATGGAGAAGCAGAAGTTACAAGTATCCAAGGTCTACAACAGGATAGTCCGACTAAAGGATTTTCAAATCAGTGACTTAGTTTGGAAGGTTATATTGCTAGTCTATTCACGTAATCACAAATTCGGCAGGTGGTTTCCGAGTTGGGAAGGTCCTTACTAGGTTACAATACTGGTGCTAGGTAATTTATATCTGGTGGAGACGATGGAGAAAGATCTACTTCCTCGGGCGCTTAACGGACGATACCTAAAGAAATTCCACCCAAGCGTGTGGAAAAATGCCTAAACACAGTGTAAAACAGCCAATATCCGTATATCACCCTTAGCATCAAAATGGTCGATGAATATGATACTGAGAAATAGGGGCATCTGTTACCACCCATTTTGGGTAGATAGAAATTACAATGGTTGAAAGGCGGAAAAAGGTTACCCGCATATGGACGCGTTTTGCAGATTACCAAAATCTAGCCCAAAGTCGAATATTGAAGACAGTCGCTATGGTCTATTGGAAGAACCGACCCAAGATGAAGCATTGGAAAATCCTACTAAGGAGAAGCTTCTGGAAGCTGGTGATGAACTAACTTATGCCCTAGACCATGACTTAGCTGGCAAGAAAACTCGAAGACCATGATGACCATGCCAACTCAGAAGGAAAATAACTTCATAGAGAGTGAACTAGACACTTGGATACCAGATCTTGTACGAAGTCAATGGCAGTTATCTAGTTTACTATTAATTTCCTACTAAGGAATCCACATTATACTTGTGTAATAGTCTCCTAGTCTTACACGGAAAGACCAGCCTCCCCATATAAACTATGAGGGGTGATGGCTGATTGAACTTAAGCACACAAGGCCCAATATAATTGCAAAATTCAATACATTACTTCTTTCCCTTACTTTTCGCCGACTTTCGACTACCCAACCCTTGTCCCTGCTTAGTTTCTTTGGTGAATTTGTGGTTCAAAGGATCGACAATCGAGTTAGGACAGTCAGGCCAACTAACTTAGCCAGTAGATGCTAGAATCTCAAACTGTGTCCCTCCTGAGAAACTAGGGCTTTTGGTTTAAAGAGCATCAACTTACTGTCTTGCGTATCGTGTTGTAAGATTGGCCTCCTAGAAAGGAATTGAGGTGCATCACCCTTTCTCTTCCAAGAAACCGAGTAAGACCTTATATGTTATTTGGTCAAGCGTATTGGTGACTCCAACCATCCGACTAAGAGGATTTTTCATGCGAGTGTGCGACCACGTTTAAAGCTCAACAACATGCTTCATCGATTTTGCACCTACGCATCTAGTGGTAATCCCCGTGGCCTTCTACCTCAGCAAGATCTTGGGAGCATCACACCCAAAGGGCATGGAGTCCCCATGTGTGGTTTGGTAATTAATGACAATCCATATGGACTAATGTTTGCATTTAGTTATACGTAAGGATATATCCATAGGAAACGCTTGAGCTATATGGTGGTCTCAAGGTTGAAAGAAGAATAAAATGAATAAGATCAAGTGATGACCAAGATGTTCAAGGAGTGATCCAAAGATTGATCATGAGAGAGTTGAGCCTATGGCATGTGTTTCTTGATTAACAAGATGGAGTGATCTCATGTGTACCTTCAAAACACCAACATAATAAGTAAAGAAGAAACAGAGTGCAAGTTCAAGATGAGACAACTCTAAGAGATCATATGCTTGAAGCTTGCCATCCTTATGGTGATCATGGATATGTGAATATATTCCTAAAAGAGAGTCTCTCCCATAGTAGAGTATGGGGGAGTAATTTGCAAGTCCTCACCAAGCTAGCGCAATCAAGAAAGGTGTTCCATCTTGAGGTGGACAATATCATCATCATGAAGCTCAAGTGGAATATGCGCAAGGCAAAAATATGTCCTTATAGGGTTTATTTATTACCAGTGTCGTGGTGTTAGTTGGGGAGACTATTTTATAGGATAGATAACCGTACTATCAAGAGGGGCTCTCAAGTGAGTAACTTGATCATATCTTTCGGAGAGAGCTCAAACCTTTGCATACTTAACATCATATTTATTGGTTATTATTTGGTTCTATAATCCCATTATGGACTATGGTGGTTCCCTACATGATCTTGTAAATCTTGTTACTATCTTTGAAACGAGCCCAAGATCATCAAAATTGGAGTCTAGATGCAGAAGTTATGATCATTTTAGTTTTGATGTTTCTGCCAGTTTTCCGAGGGATGGATTATCCAGCCCAAATATCCGCCCCCTGTACTGAGGCTCGCACACCAAAGTACTTAGCCATATTTTGTTCTAGGCATTTCGAAATATCCAGGGTAGGGGTGGATAATCTAGCCTAGGTCGTCCCCAACAGTCATATTTGGTTGGAGGGGCAATAAAAGGCCCCCTTCTTCCCCCTTGGGATGGTGGATTGATTGCTAATCTGTCTCCTCCATTGTTGACCTTCAAATATTTCCCTTCCTCTCTATTCCTTCTATGATTCTTGTATCTTCTTGAGGGATTTGGAAGAGGATACCTAGATCTATAATCCTACCAAATCAAAAGCCCCTTTCTGTGAGGGAATCCTTAAGATCTAGATCTTGGAGAATTTGGTGTTCTCTTCTTGTGTTCTTCCTCTCTTATTCCCCCAATAGCTTTTGCAGCTTTGGTTGAATTTGAGACTGAGGGACTTGTCATTGCATTTGGTGCATCGGTTGGAGTTCTCGATGAGGATTCAGTTGGGTGAAAGGTGAGAAGCTTTTTACTCTTGGGTTATTGGAACCCTAGACGGTTTAGTTGTTTTCCAGATTTGTGGCCATCTTGGGAGCCTCCAATTCACTTGTGGATCTGCGCCCCAAGCTTGTTATAAAGGCTCCGGTTTCCTCCTTGAAGGTTACTGATAGTACATAAGTGAATCAGGCCTCTTAAGGCGAGGTTCACAAGAGAATCTGCGACCGGCGGGACAACACCACCCGCAATACAGTGAAGGAAGACTTGCACATCAAGGACATCTACGTTCTTGGTGTTGGCGAGCTTCACTATCATTGCTCCTCCAGCATGATCCTTGTCGGCAGCGAGCCAGCGAACAATGCTTATGTCATGACTGCCAATGAGCCCCCCTAAGGGACGCACCTGGCTATCCTGCGGCCTTTCAGCTCACAGGGCTGAGCCAGGACCACTGGAGATAGCGGTAGATCGATGACTAGTAGAAGATCTCACCATTTGGAGGAGAATGGGAAAAGGGAAGAAGACTAGAGGAGGCCAGTCAATGTTTTCCCCTCTTGTATAGGGGATTGTGGGATGGCGCGACGTGGCACCGAAGTAGTCACTGCCGCTTCATATCGAGACATGCCCATGACCGCCGTGGTGGTTGAGTGCCCCATCCCCCATCAGTCAGAAGGCGAGGGCACACTTCGTCTACTACGTGGCATGACAAGACGCGACCTCGTGGTGTGCGGAAGAAGCAGGCCTGCTCTTGATTGTAGGACACATATTTGGTTCTATTGGGAACTGCGCCTATGCCCTGGGGCTACTGTCTGTCCTGTGGAGAAAGTGGGGTCACCAAAAGACTCCACGTGGACCCGCCCGCACACCTCAAATGTCCCGGTATTGAACCCGGTAGCATTACAAGAAAAGTTGGCTTTTACAACAGACGATTTTTATGGTTGAAGGCCCGTTTTTCGTGGTTAAAAAGTCTTCTACGATGGATAACCTTTGTGGTAAAAGCCCCGTCACAAAAGAATCTACCAATGATTTTTTTTGACCGTGGTGGATCGTTCCCTTTAGCCATGAAAAATTGTTCCGTCATAGATCTGTTCGCCAGCTGCATTGACTGCTGACGTCATGCAAACTTCCATGTGGCAGCCGCCGTTAACGGGAGGTTACCGCTGTTAATGGTCACACAAACCGTGGCAGAAGCCAGGCCCAGCCATGGCCTGCTAAATATTAAGTGGGTCGGCCCACGAGGAGAGCCCAATAAAAAGACGGCCCATTATTGTTTTATCCTACACTATTTGAAATGGGGCCAAAAGATGCAGCCAGCAGCGGCCCGCGAATTTTCAGTCCCATTAATATTTCGTCCTACAGAAGCCCACATTGTTCAAATACTATGTGGCCCGTTAACAACCTGCATCAAGTCGGTCCGATACTATTAAGTCCTATGGTCGGCCCGTCACTATTCTCAGAGCTCGTCTTGGGCCGCCTACTAACGGCCCATCTTTGAGAAGGTCCGGTACTGTTCTGGACTTTTACTGTACCATCCATTAACTTTTCAGGCCCACAAGCGGCCTGCAACTATTCTGATCTGGTACTATTCTGGCCTAGCAATATTGTCGGCATGTTACTGTTTCTGTCTCGTAAAACATTCGGCCTACTACTATTCTAGCTCGTTACTATTCTGGCCATTTACTGTTCAGGTCCATTACTGTTGTGGTCCTTTACTATTCTGGCCTACCACTTTTCTGGTCTATTACTGTTCTGGCCCATTACTTCTTTGGCCCGTTACTATGCTAGGTTGCCGTTGTTCTGGCCTACTGGTGTTCTGGTCTATTACTGTTTTGGCCTATTACTGTTCTAGCCTATTATTGTTCTAGCCTATTACAATTACTACTTGCCACCGGAGGGTAGGCCCATTATGTTCACGGACACCTACAGTTTCGGCCTTTCTGAAGCCCATGCAAATATCATAAAAGGAGTATAATTAGCGAGCATCTTTTACTATTCATGGTAGGCCAATACAAGAAGGGCAAATAACAAAGCCCTATACTGTTACTTGATCGACCTGGCTGGTGCAGTTATGGTACCGCCTACCGCCATGCATGGACGGCGTCAACTAAATGCCTACATGGCCTATGCGAGTTATCAAGATATAACATCAACTGCAAACTTCTTAAAAATATTACATAATATCAACACAAGGGAAAGAAAATTCAGCATTTCAGTTGCCAATCAAGTTGATATCAGAGTCCTCAATTTGTTTTCTCAATCCATCAACTAGATCTCCCTTTAAGTGTGACAACTACATTAGAAACACCTTGAGACATGATCTTGCAGTCCCCTCTTTGGTGGCGATAACAATAATTGCAGTCTGAAACTAAGTAATAACAAGTTAATTCAGCAAACAAGACAAACTACTCATAGCTAAGAATGAACCAGATAGGAATTATAACTACATAATACGAACTTGTAGAGCAAGAATGCAAACCATGAATGAAATATATAGTAGAGGATAGTTATGTCGTTGCCTAGGACGAACCAGAACCAGATACGAGATATATTGGCGTGACTTGTGAACCTGTAGAACAGGACAAACAAGCATTAGACAAGTGTTCCTACAATGAAATGAGCAATCAAACAAAGTGTTTTTTAGAATTTCAGCAAATATAAACTAGCCAGGTCATTTCAGCAAATGTTTATGGAAGTTGTGGCATCTCTTGGAATGCAAGAGACGTTGGGTGACTCGGAATTTGTGGTGAGCTACACAATGGCATGCAGTTACTGTCGTAGCTAAGAATGAGCCACAGAAATTATAACCGCATCATACCAGAACTTGTCGAGCAGGAATGGAAAACACGAATGCACTATACAGTATAGAATAATTATGCCGTTGATTAGGATGAACCAGCACCAGATACGGAATATATAATGGCATCGTTGGTAACCTATAGGCTGTGCAAACCAACATATCCAGTGTTCTCTTTTTGAGCTCTACGCAAAGAAAAAGAAAATAGTCAGTGTTGCAGCTTTTGAAGAACCAAATGGCAACAAAAACTTTATAATCGAACTAGTACGAAGAGTTTGAACGGGTACTACAGGATAGCAGAACGATGCTAGGAAGGAAATAATAGCAGGGACTTATCTCAGGAATAACCAAATAGATTCATTAGCTGTGGAACAGGGAATCCACACTAATATTTTCCACTGATATTACATTTTGCAAGAACTACACAATAGCAGGCAATTACTGGTGTACGGAGAAGCTAAAATAAGAACATGTGCATGACAAAATAACAAACATGTGCATGACTTGAAATTTGTAGAGCAACGAATGCAAACCAACATGTCTAATGACCTTGTATGTACTAGCACGAAGAACAGGCGTGTCTAGTGACTTGTATGTACTAGCATGATTACAAAAATGCAGTTAACTACGATAGGCGTGAACCTACTATACCGCTAATAAAATAAAAATGGGTTGGAGATTTGGTTACCTTGGTCGGAGAGACATCTAAGCATCGTTAGTACTGTGCGAGTGACGTCTAGGTCACCAAGGGTGCTGTGGTTGCGGTGGCTGTTGGCATCGTGGAAGCATATCTTAGGCCGTCGATACCAGTGCAGTCAACGGCGATGCCCATGCAGCTTGTCTGGAACGCTGGACATGGAACTTGTTAAACTAGATCCCATTTGGTGGAAAATGGTGAAGTTGATCCGATATGGTTGGGTAGCTTTCGGTAGCGGGGAAGCAGAGTGTGGGCGGTCAATGATGCCATAGGTGCGGTCAGTGACACCCCAACTCTGGTGGAGTGGCAGAGAGACCCGGTGAACTAGATCTGATAGGGTGGGCATCGATGAAGCGGCTCCGTCCACCATGGAATTGCCGCCGGGCGATGCGCGCGGTGGTCGTGGAGGTGAGGGCGTGGGAGAGAAGCCTGGGATTTTGGGAGGGCCAGCGGGAAAAACTGCATGAATCGAGACTATGGAGGTGAACAGAAAAATAATTACGATTGGGTGCCCAAGCTACCGATTTTAGCATGCCCATAGGGCGTCTAAATAATGGGTAGAATGGGAGTTTTAAAGTAAAAAGTTTTTGAAATGGAGGGGCACGAAATTCTTCAAAGTTGATGTGTGATTTTGCCGCTCGATAGAGATTTTGAATTTGGCTACCGGCCAAATAATAATAATAGAAAAATGGTACTCCCCGGTGTGAGATTTGGCGACAAAGTATTTGAAACATTGGGGCGGGAAATGCTTCAAGGTTGGTGTGTGATTTTTTTGCTTGACAGATATTTTGAATTTGGCTACCGGCCAAATAATAATAATATAAAAATGGTACGCCTCGGTGGGAGATTTCGCCTCATAGTTTTTTAAATCGTAGGGTGGGAAATGCTTCAAAGTTGGTGTTTGATTTTGCCGCTCGACCAAGATTGTGAATTTGGCTACTGGCCAAATAATAATTAATACAAAAGTGGTACTCCCCGGTGGGAGATTTGGCCTCAAAGTTTTTGAAACGGTGGGGCAGGAAATGCTTCAAGGTCGGCGTGTGATTTTGCCGCTCAACAAATATTTTTAATTTGGCTACCAGCGAAAAAATAATTAATGGAAATGTGGTACTCCCCAGTGGGAGATTCAACCTCAAAGTTTTTGAAATAGTGGGGCGGGAAATGCTTCAAAGTTGGTGTTTGATTTTGCTGCTCGACAGAGATTTTGAATTTGGCTACCGGCCAAATAATAATTAATAGAAAAGTGGTACTCCTCGGTGGGAGATTTGGCCTCAAAGTTTTAGAAACGGTGGGGCGGGAAATGCTTTAAGGTCGGTGTGTGATTTTGCCACTCGGCAGAGATTTTGAATTTGGCTACCGGCCAAAAAATAATTAATAGAAAAGTGGTACTCCCTGGTGGGAGATTTTGCCACAAAGTTTTTGAAACAGTGGGGCGGGAAATGCTTCAAAGTCGGTGTTTGATTTTGCCGCTCGACAGAGATTTCGAATTTGGCTACCGGCCAAATAATAATAACAGAAAAATGGTACTCCCCAGTGGGAGATTTTGCCAAGTTTTTGAAATGGTGGGGCAGGAAATGCCTCAAGGTCGGTCTGTGATTTTGCCACTCAGTTGAGATTTTGAATTTGGCTACCGGCCAAATAATAATAGAAAAAAGCTAGTAGTCTGTACGCTATCTGTCCAGGAATTCAAGTCCAAGAGTCACATCAACTAATCATCCATGAGCATAATAATCGTGCAGACTGATATTTTTAACTTGGCTAGCATTCAAGCAATATTTGGATAAAAGGTGTACTCCCTATTCGGGAATGGAAAGCCGAGAGTGACATTAACTTATCATCCATAATGAAAATTGGATAACTTTGATTCAAACAGGGTTGGCTGTAGGTTTTGCCGCTCGACTAAGATTTTTTAATTTCGTTAATGGTACTCCTTGGTAAAAATTTAAGGCCGAGAGTCACATCAACTGATCATCAAAATACTGACCATATTGGCAAAGAACTTGGATACATAATCTCCGATTCAAATGGGGTAGGCGGTAGGATTTGTCGATGGACTGAGATTTTGAATTTGGCGGTTGTCGAAAGAGAAAAACCTTTGTGAGGTTCATGAATCCAAGGCTGAGAGAGTGAGGTTCGGGCACATGATTTTTGTGCATGGAGCATATCGTAAACAGATAAAAGCATGATGCGAAAAAATACTCCCTCCGTTTTTGTTACTTGGCCCCAAATACAACCCGGGCTCTATAGCAGGAACCATTTCACAGGACCATTGTACTCATGTGTCATTGTTAGGGTTCATCTTCAATTTAGAGGAGTCTCTTCATCTATGGGCTCTCGAGAATTCTGCTGATCTCGTAACATCTTCAACTCCGCATCACTTGCTAATGATTTCTGTCTCATATCATTGATTGATCGTCTATGCCCTTCCTGTTCATCCTGTTGTGCTACAATTTGTTCCTGACTAGACAAATACGCCGACTTGGACTTGGACTTGGACTTGAACTTACACTGCGACAACCCAGCATTATGCAAGAGCGTGCTTTTACGATGACTTTCGTCTTTTAGTACCATTTTAAATGTTTCTAGACATTCTTCTTGGGTTTGTTCCAGACCATCTTTCCCAGGTTTTGCCATCTCTTCATTCAATTTAATCTGTAAGGTTATCAGTTGGTAGACACGGGTGAGAAGAAAAGCTAATATAGAGAAACATGTAGACAACACATTTAACCTGTCTATGACCAAATCTTAAAAGTTGGCATGGCTGATTACGCATCATATATATTGTAGTAAAAGCATAGCTATATGATCATACTGATAAGAATTTTATCACTAGCACGCAATAACAGGACTATGCCAACATGGCATCTGTCTATTTCTTCATCGCCGAGTGCATGATATACACAAGACAACTCTTTATACAGCTGAAAACTGAAACTCACACTAGTTGGAAATCATCTACTTAAATTAAAAAGAAAACTAGGCAGCAGTTCAGACCGTGTTGCACATCTAACTATACATATAAATCACTAAGGGTGTGTCATCACAAAATATCAATCGAACAGAAGTCTTACAACAACACTCTCAGTGGAGGGATTGAGCCCTTCTTTTTTGCTTGTCTGGCATGCCTAGAATTTTTGCTGCAGACTTACCACACCTTTCTGCAATGTGGGCGGAACATATGTTGGGGGGATACCCCCGGGTAGGGTCACGCCGGGGTATAAAGGCCATGTTAGCCGAGGTACGACAAGGTCAAAGCGTAAGATGGCCGAGTCACCTCAAGGAAGGCCGACTTATGGAATGACTCGGCATGAAGGATATTCGTCTAACATTGTCCCGGCCAACATATGGCGTATGTCGGCTAGCTTCTTTGTAACTTGTTTGCAGGTACCTGCAGGGCCGAGTTAACTAGGCTTGAGCTGGGTTACCACTTAGCTTACAAGGGAAGGAAGGGATCGTCTTGGTCAAAGGTTTTCTCTCTCCACTATAGCGTGAGCAAAGCGGACAGAGGGATGGACCAGCGAGTACGGGCTGACAAGGGTGACATAGCCAATGTCGGGTGACGGTGGCTAAGTTGGATGACGACGCGACATAGAGGGGCTCGGTGAGTCTTACGCCCTGAGCCCGGATTAGCTTAGACAGAGATAAGGGGAGCACCGCTTTTCTATTTTAGCCGAATATGCCTTCCACGTATGCCCTAACTTCTAACCTTGCCCCCCTATATAAGGAGGGCAGGATCTCGATAGAGGAGGTCAGCCATTTTGACTAAGGGAAAACCCTAGAGAAGTAGTTGTGGGTAGTAAGAGCAATAGGATCCTTCCCATGAACAACTCAAGGAGCCCTTGTAATCCACCATTGATAAGACAGAACTACAAGCATCCGTGTGTGGAATCACCACACTATCCCTCCCTGGGTTCCTCTAGTGCACATTGGCCCCATATTTAGCCTATAGATGGCATCTGCCGTGCCACCGCCATGACAGTTGGCGCCCACCGTGGTGCTAGCGACACTAGCATGTGTGAAGATCAGGACGGGAAACATCATCGGCACCAGCGAACGCATCGTCTCCGGGCTCGTTTAGCGCTTTGGAGCGCTGGACTACATCAGTGGCAACGTTGGTAGCTTTGGCAGGCGCCCTCCACCGCGCAACAGCCTCTTCATCAAGCTTGGCACCCACAAGATCTACGTCGGTGTCGATGGGTCCTATGTTCACCCGCAGCAAATCTCCAAGGGAGGCGAACCACCTCTCAGCACGGCTCGTGGCTCGCGCATCACTCGCCCTGCTAGTTACGCCGAGCTCCTGATGACAGCACCAGATGCAGGAGCAAGCAAGGATCCGGTGCCAGATCCGGAGGCTACAGAAAGGAGGCAAGATCTAGATTCCCTCCACTAGTGAGGCCAGAGAATGTACTGTAGCAGGCAATAGATAGCTTAGCAACACCCATAGCACCAGCAGTAGATCCGGCTCAGGCATAGGCCGAGCTAGAGGATACTAGGCAGAAAATGTTAGCTGGGGCAAAAAAGGTAGCTGAGTTACAGTAGTCACTGAACATTAGTCTGCGTGAGTATGCAAAAGCAAACAGCATAGATGGAGTGAAAATCAGAGGTAGAAACTTGATCGATTGATAAGGAGTATGTGCCTAAGCCAGGGCAAACGTCTACGCTGGTAACTGCAGGACCGGAGAGGTACAGTACCCTGGCAAAGAACCTAAGGGCTGAAGAGGCAGCAGCGTTCTAGTTAGAGGGTCTAACCGGAGAAGCCCGAGAGAGGTAGCAGGAGAGAGTAAACCACTTAGTGAGAGTGGCAAATAAGCAGAATGCAGAGATACTGAAAGCAAACCTGACAATACCAGGAGGATCTCACCTAGTTCATTCGGTAAGGGGTAACCTAGCGAAGTCTTCTGGGGCTACATCGTCACCTCATGATGGCCCTAGAAGAGAGAAAGTGGTAACCTCGGGAAGAAAAGACAAAGTGATGGTCCCATATGACCCTGTAAGGGCAGGGAAAGGAAAAGCAGTGCAAGTTGATGAGGATCGTCACAGTGCCAGCTGGGGTGAAGCTGGCTGAGGTAACCGTGACCAAGGCAATACTGGTCAAGGAAATGCTGCCAACGGCAATGCCGAACAGTGTAATTTGGCGGGAGCAGGGCAAAATGCACCTCGGCAACAGCAACAACAATATGCACCTCGGCAGGAGAGAAGTGTTGGCCCAGCAATGCAGCGGCAATATGCTCGTCCGGGTCAAGATAGATACAATGATGGTTACTTGGCGATGGCTGATGCCAGATTTCCTATGCCAGAGCACCATGTAATTGGATCAAGATTGGGAAACAGGAACTTGCAGCCGGATGATGCAAGGATGAAATTGGACCAAATCTATAGGTCGGAGATAATTGAAGTGCAAGGTCCTCCAGGTCCAGCATGCTTTGGACCTCAGATCATGAGAGAACCACCTGTGGTGAACTTTTAGTTAGCCAGAGGAACAAAGACATATGAGGACAGCACCAGGCCGGATGATTGGCTCATTGATTATGCAACAACAGTGAACATAGCCATAGGCAATTTGAGATGGGCTGTGAGATATGTGCCATAGATGTTGGAGGGGCCGGCCAGAGTCTGGTTGAACAATTTGCCGCCAGGAAGTATTAACTGTTGGTTAGACTTTGAGAAGCTGTTCATCAGCAAATTCTCGAGCACGTACAAGAGTCCCAATAGGCCACAGACTTTGGCATTATGCAAGCAGAGGCCGAATGAGCCGAACCGAGAGTTCTTGACTCGGTGGTGCAATGTGCATAATTCCTGTGAAGGGGTAATTGAAACACAAGCTATTGCGTGGTTCGCCCAAGGTTGTAGGTATGGGAGTATGTTGTGGTAGAGGTTGCAGCGAGATATGCCAACCACCTTGGCAGAAACAATTTGGATCACTGATTCGTATGCCTTGGGTGATCCAACCCAACCTCGGCTAATTTCAACTGAGTCAAATGAGGAGTACTACAACAGAGATGGTTTTGGGTCATCCCAGTGGAATGATTTCTAAGGTAAAAGAAGATATGATCGATGGGATTACCGGTACATCTCGTAGCAAGTGGTAGCTGTGGATCAAGATCAGCCACATGCAGGTGCAAACCAACATCAGAAAACTGGAGGGCAACTGTGGCAACAAAGGAATGATGGTAAGAAAACTTGGATGCCAGAACAGAAGAAACAGTGGTAGGAAAAGAAGGATAGGCCGAGATACACATACGAGTCTATGCTGGATCAGCCATGCAAGTTCCATACACCAGGTCTGAATAATCCGGCGAATCACATGACCTGACAATGTGAATGGATGAGGAAGATATAGAAGGGTGGCTCGGGGAATGCTCAGTAACCTCGGCACGAAGCACCTCGGCATGGTGGACCTTGGCACGAAGCACCTCGGAATAATGCACCTCGGCAGCAACAACTTACTGGGGGAAATGGACAGCAACTGATGTTGCCTCCACCTCCACCGAGGTATGAGAACCATCAGAGAAGGGATCCAATGCATCAGGTGAATAATTAGCAACAACGGGAGCAAGGGTATCATGGAAATGATGGGAGGAATGAATACAGAGAGCATCACTAGAGTTACTGTGTGTTTACCATAGAGGAAACTGATAGAAAGAGCTTGAAGTGTCGACATATGGAGGTGAATGCCAGCTGTGACAAGGTATATGCGTTGGGCGGAATAGGAAATCACTTGGAGTATCAAGGATCACCCCAGGCTCATGCCGAGTCCTGGATCATATGCACTGGTGCTGGATCCAACGTTCACTGGGACGAACATCAATGTGAGATTTTCCAAGGTGCTAATAGACAATGGCAGTAGCATTAACATCATATACAAGGATACCATGCACAAGTTGGGAATATCGGAGAACATGCTCCGATCAACAAACACCACTTTCCATGGCATTGTGTCGGGTATCACATGTGAGCCCATTGGCAAGGTCCGGGTTGGCGTATTATTCGACAAAGGGACAACTGCTAAACTGAGGACTTGGAGTTTGAGGTTGTGAACTTGTAAAGGGCGTATCATGACATGCCTACTCTAAACAAGTTTATGGCAAGTACTCAGATTAGTTACTTGAAGATGAAGTTGCCTGGGCCAAGGGGAGTGATCACCATAGGTGGGGACTTCATGCGTTCCATTGAGTGTGCTTCATCCGGGTCTAACCTGGCTGAGTCACTTGTGATTGCTCAGGAGAAATGGAAAATTTAGAAAGTGGCGGCATTGGCTCAGTCCACGCAGCAGCATATGTTGGCTCTGACTAACCCGCATGGGAGTGTCTCGTTTCAAGCGACAAAGGATACAAAGAAGGTGCCCATTGATGATCAGTTCCCAGAGCGCACTGTAACCATTGGTGGTGGGTTAAGCGACAAATAGGAAAGCGAGCTCGTCAACTTCCTCCATGAGAATCGGGATATCTTTGCTTGGTCTACACAGGACCTGCAAGGTGTGCCGAGGGAGTTGGCCGAGCACTCTTTGAATGTAAGACCCGGAGCAAAGCCGGTGAAGCAACCTCTCCGCCGCTTCACCGAAGACAGGAGAAAGGTCATTGGAGATGAGATAGCTCAGCTCCTTGCAGCTAGGTTTATCATGGAAGTACTTTACCCGGATTGGCTCTCTAATCCGGTGCTCGTGGAGAAGAAGAAGGATGATCCGAATGTGGCAGTGGTGTGGCGTATGTGTATCGATTACATGAACCTGAATAAGGCGTGTCCAAAAGATCCATTTCCACTGCCAAGGATAGACCAGGTCATAGATTCAACTACTGGGTGTGAGTTGTTATCATTCATAGATGCATAGTCTGGTTTCCACCAGATACCTTTGAACCTGGATGATCAAATAACGACTGTGTTTATCATCCCGTATGGGGCTTATTGCTATCGCACTATGCCGTTCGGTTTATGTAATGCAGGGGCAACGTATCAATGATGCAAGCAAAAATGTCTACATGACCAAATTGGTCGAAATGTGCAAGTTTTTGTGGATGGTGTTGTAATAAAAACCAAGGAAAGAAAAACGCTCCTTGATGATATCCGGCAAACATTCATGAACCTAAGGAGGTTCTGAATGAATCTTAACCCAGAGAAATGTACCTTTGGTGTGCCAGCTGGGAAGTTACTCGGTTTTTTCGTGTCCATCCGAGGTATCAAGGCCAACCCCACAAAAATCCGAGCCATAGAAAGAATGGAACTACCAAAATGTCTTAACGATGTGCAGAAGTTTACTGGTTGCCTAGCATCGTTAAGTCGGTTTGTATGTCGGCTAGGAGAGAAGGCATTGCCCCTATACCAGTTAATGAAAAAGACATACATTTATATGGACACCGCAAGCTAATAACGCATTTGATGAACTAAAAAAGTTGCTAGCCTCTGTGCCAGTGTTAGATTCGCCACTGTCCAAAGAGCCAATGTTGCTCTATATAGCAGCGACCAACCGAGTCGTAAGTGCAGTGATAGTGGTGGAACATGATGAAGAGGGTAAGTCGATGTAGAGGCCAGTGTATTACCTAAGCGAGGTGTTGTCAACTTCGAAGCAGAATTACCCTCACTATCAGAAAATGTCAAACGACATGTATATCACAGCCAAGAAGGTCAAGCATTACTTCGAAGAACACCCAATAAAAGTGATATATGAAGCGCCTATATCCGACATAATGATCAACAAAGATGCAAGTGGCCGAATCGCAAAATGGGCAATTGAGTTAGCTCCAACACAATTTGATAGGAGAGATGCAATCAAATCTCAAGAAGTGGCTGATTTCTTCGTGGATTGGGCTGAGATGCAATACGAACCATCTTTGCCGGACTCATTCTATTGGAGGATGCACTTTTATGGATCAAAATTAAAGGAAGGACTAGGGGCTAGGGTAGTACTTACCTCGCCCAAGAAAGATCAACTGGAATACATTCTCTAGATCCATTTCAGAGCATCGAATAATGTTGCTGAGTATGAAGCGCTCGTGCATGGACTTAAGGTGGCAAAGGAAGTGGGGATACGTTGGATACAATGTTTTGGTGATTCGAATTTGGTGGTACAACAAGTGTCTGGAAATTAGGATGCCCTGGATGCAAACATGGCGCTCTATAGATTCCATGTCCAAAAAATAAGTGGGTTCTTTGAAGGATGTGAATTCCACCATGTACCTCGGCTTGAAAATGAAGCAGCCGATGTACTGTATAAATTGGGGTCATCTCAGCAGCTAATCCCGCCAGAAGTTCCTTTGGAGCACCCGAGAAAACCATCTATTACGCCCTCACCAGATTCTGACTCAATCTATGTCCTGTCACACTCCGGATCAGAAGCTACCCCTATGGATATAGACTAGGGCATGTAACATCCCAAAACTTTAATCCAATATATTAAGATACAAATCACCCAATTTAGGGTTAACAAAAACTTTTTCTCTTTTAAAATATTTAAGCATGCATATGTGTGTTGCATTAAATAGGAGTTGATTTGAATTCCCATGATTGTTTGTTCTAATGGTTGTAAAATGATTCTAAGATGAATGCCACATCATCTAGATCATTCCCAAGCAAAATCCAAAGAAAAAGAAATAAAAAAGAATTAATAAATGAGAATGGTCATTTTGGCCATTTTAATCAACTAGCCCACTTTGGGTATTCCTAGCACTCAAATTCAAACAGAAACAAATGTGGATCTTTGCATCCCTTGCTAGTACAAGTTAAGATGTACCAAAGCCCACTTTGTGATCTTCCAAAAACATTCAAACTCTAATTTTAAATGATATTTGAAAATGGAATCTAGTTCATATGTATAGGTCACCCTATTTCAAAAACCATCCAAATGAACTCAATTAAAAAATCCCAAGCAACCACAGATGCTTAAGCATGTGACAAACCACTCCACCAAATTTCATTTCAAATGTCCAAATTTGATTTCTTGTGGCCATTTGATCGAACACTTGGAGGGCAGAATCAAACTGGCCTATCTATCACTATTTTTGATCAAATTTTGTCGAGCCATTTTAACCCAATTCAATGCCTTTGTCTCCCCTAAACCCAATCAGTCCATCAAGGACCTACCCATTGGCCTAGGGCAACAGTACACCGCCACCCCGAGGCCATGCTCGCTGGCCAAACGTGCACAGCCCGCAGGAGACCACCAGCCCCTCTCCGTCGCTCCAGGAAGCAAGGCGTGACCTCACCGCCGTCCACGGTCTACCCCATGGCCCCTGCTAGCCCCTAGACCACCCTAGAGCAGCGCCGTACTGAGTCTCTGTGCCGCTCTAGCGCACGCCAGAGCACCCTCACCGCCAGCACACCACACGCCGCGCCTCGACCATAGACCGCGCGTGCCGCTCTGCCTTGACCACCTCAACCCGCCAGACACGCCCGTACCCCGCCGCTCGACCCACACTCGCCGGGAACCACATCGAGCACCACCTCTGTCTCCCAGAACGCGCGATGCTCCCGACCACTATCCACCACCCCTAGCACCGCCATTATGCCCTAGCTGACTGCCAGGGAACCGCCCACCGTCCGCCTACCTCGCCCACTCCGATAGCACCCTGTGCCGTCGTCACCGACAAGCTCCGCCCACACCTCTCTGCCACCTTGCCGCGCCTATATAAGGGAGCCTCCCCAGCACGAATTCGTCACATTCTCACACTCCTCCCTCTCCACTGATCCTTCCCCACCTCTCACCGAAGCAGTTCGAGCAGCCAGTCGCCGGAATTGATCCGGAGACAGCCGCAGGAAAGGAGGAGACGTTGCCATGGATTTCGTCCACCCCAGCCGCTGCCTCGACTTTGCCTGAGATCGCCATCGTCTCCTTGTTCGTTTGCCCGCCTCGTTGCACTCCCTGGAGCCCTGGTACGCCCTCACCGCACCCCCACTGAGCCGCTAGGGTTCAGCCTCGCCGACGACGAGTCCGTCATCGACAATAAGCCCCAGCCGTAGATTCTGTTCTAATCCTACGGTCCATCTTGCCCCGTACCGCTTCACGTTTAATGATCCACTGACAAGCGGGACCCCCTGTCAGCAGTCCTTAGTGACGCGGAGTGAATTTGGGCCGGCCCATTAGTGTTCTAGCCTAACCCAGTTAATTCAAATTTAGATTTTTCGTTTTTAGCTAGAACCTAGTTCTGTCCTTTAGTTTAAAATTCAATTCAGGGAGTTTTACAAATCCAAATTGAGTGATTCCAATTTTTTTGGAAAGCTAATTAAAATCTGTATCCAAGCCAATTCGATTTAAATCATTTAGAGTTATAGATCTCTCCTAGCTAAAATAACAAGACATAAGCTTTTGCACGTTCAAACATTTTTATAAAATCAACCATAATGGCTTTTGAGTTGACTCCAACTCTCAAAAATCACATTTAACCATACCTATCTGAATATGTAATAACATTAAGGTTTGCATGCAGTGACTTTGGACTAGTACCAAAATAATGCTATATAGGCATTTCTTGTCACTTTAAATCATTAAATAATAAACTTAAACTTATTAAAATGTGATCCAACATTTAAATCATATTCCCATGTATTAGAATATGTGGTGATGACATGTGTCCAAATGATCCCATATTTTAATTGGAGAATATTAAATCTTAGTTAATTTCAATGAGTAGAAATTACTTTTCTCAAATAAAATAAATGAACTTAGTTCATTAAATCTTGTGATGTTTGTGATGATACTAGATCATCAAATGTGTGCCTTAGTGTGATAAGTAGACTAGTTAAGTATTATTTGGTGATTGTGTATTTCGTATATATTTATAGACGATAGTACCGGCCAAGTCTACGAGGAGGAGGAGTTCTACCCCGAAGAAGAAGAGGAGAATTTCAACCACTAAACCAACCAAGGCAAGCTATTATTTGAAATCTAACCCTTGCAAGCTAGATAACCTAAGAAAATGCATTAGGCAGGCTTTGGTTATACCTTTTGACTTATACCTACTCCAAAGTTTTATTTACAAGCTTTACCTTCTTTACCAAAGTTCTTTACTTTGTTTATAGGTAGCATAAAGAGTATAAAACTTGGCCTATCTAGTTAGACTTAGATGTCATTCAATGGCATGAGATTGATATTAGCATCCCACATTAGTGAACACTCTTAACTTAGTAGTTTAGAGCTAAACCCAAAACTTGATCACTTTAGATGGGAATAATTGGTGAAAATGCTTATGAAAAGCTTGGAATGATGAGTCATTCTATTGAGATGTTTTGACATGTGTTGAGAAACACAATGGTTTATGATGATGAAAATGTTGAGGCATGAGCCTTAGCCCTTTTATAAAAACGGATGGTTGGGTTCGGGTGCGATACCATTCCAATTTTACTGTACAACCACAATACCTGAATTGGGTAAGGCTTAGCCAGAAGTTTATATGCATTAGTATTAGTTCCCTCGCGGGAGAGGTTTGAGCTGAGGCTACCTCTCAATGTTGTCCACCTATGCACTGCCCAGGATGACAGATGGTCATGGCTAGGAGGCCAAGCTCATAGGAGAGGTGCTTATACTAGAGTGTGTAAAGGAAAGGTTATATTTGATTATCTGCATACTAAGTATGATGATTCAGGGTTATCCCTGACAAATGTATCGAATTTTGTGGTGAAAGTGTACCACCTCTGCAGAGTGTCAAACTATTCGAATAGCCGCGTTCGTGGTTATGGACAGTTGGAGTGGCCATACTGTTCTGTTGTCAGATGTTTTCAAAATGACATATGAAATGAATTGTGACATGACTTGACCACAACAAAGTTGTGACTATGATAACTAAGTTCCCATTAGGTGTTTTTCAACTTTATTTTATCTTTCTTTCTTTCTAAACTCAGCTTAAGTTTCAAACTTAGCTTTACAAATCAACTTAGAACTTATCATTCCTACTAGAACTATCTTACTTGTTAGTGGTAGTTTGCGAGTACTTAAAGAGTACTCATGGATTTTGTCCCTGGCTATTCCCGTGGCCAGACTATGAGGAGGACAGTAGGACGGCTACGACAACTAGGATCATCTCCCATCGTCAGCATTGCCTGTGACACTAAAGATGGACCCACCGCTACGCTATTTATTCCGCTACTTGTTTGTACTAAGACTGGATCATGAGATCCTTTATTTGTGTAAGACCTTATTATGGTTTGTAATGGATGATGTACTATGATATCCAATATGTTATATCTCGCAAAAATGGTAATCCTGGGATTGCGATGTATGGCATAACAAGCATTTGGGATTAAAAATCCGGGTGTCGATAGGGCAGCACCTCCGCAAAGCCGAGGACTACCTCCGCAAACCCAGGGACTATTTCGCCAAACCCACGGACTGCCTCGCAGAATCCGGAGACTGTTCAGCTTGATCCGGCGGGAGTTATGTTGGTGGAAGCAATGGAAATCGACGAGGAACTTTTCCCTATTCGAGCCATACCTGCATGGGCAAAGCCAATCTTTGAGTTCTTGAAGGAGGGAACCTTGCCAAGTGACGAGATACTTTCAAGGCAAATCCAAAGGAGAGCAAAGGTATACACCATTATCAATGCCGAACTATACAAGAGGAGCATCACAAGTGTTCTGAAGTGATGCGTTGACCTAGAAGAAGGGCTTGACATCCTCCGAGATATCCATCAGGGGGAGTGTGGGCATCACGCTTTGTCCAGGGCCTTAGTGGCAAAATCTTTCTGGCATAGATTTTACTGGCCAAGTGCCTTGGAGCAAGCAGAAGATCTTGTAAGAAAATGTAATGGTTGTCAGAGATACGCCACCAAGACACACATGCCTATGTCAGAGCTGAAAACTATACCTATCACTTGTCCATTTGCTGTATGGTGTTTAGATATGGTTGGCCCATTTAAGCCGGGAAAAGGAAACATGACCCATATCTTGGTTATGGTAGACAAATTTACCAAATGGATCGAGGTGAAACCAATCAGGAAATGTGATGGGGTAACAACCGTGACATTCCTCAAAGATATAATCTTGAGATATGACTATCCTCACAGTATCATAACTGATAATGGCACAAAGTTTGCTGAAGGAGCATTTGCGAGGTTCTGCCGAGAAAAGAAGATCCGGCTAGATATTGCATCAGTAGCCCACCCCGCATCGAACGGACAAGTTGAAAGATCCAACGAACTAGTTCTGTCTGGGATAAAACCCCGGCTCATTGAGCCGCTGCAAAGATTAGCGGGGTGCTGGATAGAAGAACTACCAGCGGTACTGTGGAGTTTAAGAACAACTCTGAATCAATAAATAGGCTATACGCCATTCTTTCTAGTATATGGGGCAGATGCTGTATTACCAGCCGACATAGGCATGACTCGCCTAGGGTCGCCCAACACACAGAAGCCGAAGTGTAGGAATCCTGACAAAATGATGTTGATCTGCTGGAAGAAGCGAGAGAACTGGCCTTGTCCAGATCTGCCATATATCAGCAAAATCTCCAGCGCTACCATAGCCGGAAAGTAATTCCCCGAGTCTTCCAGGAAGGTGATCTGGTACTTCGGCTAGTGCAACGCACCGTTGGCATGCATAAGTTATCCCATCCATGGGAAGGGCCGTTCATTGTAAGAAAAGCATTGCACAATGATTCCTATTAACTCATTGATGCACAACCATAGGAGAAAAACAAGACAGATAGGTCCGGCGAGGAATCTAAGCATCCGTGGAATGTAGCTCTACTTCGTCCATTTACACTTGGCGAAAAAGTGTATGTATCCGAATCTATCATATGTCGGTATGAATGTCGGCAATGAGCTTATCAATGAAACCTCGACACCCCAAGCAGAAACTCGGGGACTGCCTTAATAATTATCTTTTCTGTATTTACTTTTTGTATGTCACTTACACCTTATCCGGGTTAGTAGTGTGTAGGCACCAAAAACCTAACTCTTTGACTTGCTGCTGTCCAACAAGAATTGGCTTCATGGCAAGCAAAAGAACAAGTTTGGAATTGCAAAGCACATGAAAAACAACTAAGGAAAGGAACGTAATCAAGCCGACATTTGTTATTTGGACTAACCCTATATTTATTTTATTTATGTTATGTTGAATTACTTTGAGTTAATTCTGAAGTTTCAAGTATTGTTAAGTCAATTTTTTGAACCTTGGACTTGTAAGTCAAAAAACCGAATCAAGGTAGTCGCGAGCCGAATCATAAATTTGGGGGAACAAGAAAATTGAACTCGGGGACTACGCCCAAGTTAATCCAACATAAATGACTTAGTAGCAAAACATAACTATTGTGCTTAAGTACATTTACAGCTGGCATACCGGGGATCTGATAAATGTTAAAGTGTTTTTTGCTCAAGGAGCAGCGGCAGGAGCCGGATCATCGGTCGCAGGAGGAGGCAAGTCGGTATTAGTCAGAGGAACCTTGGTTTCTGCCTCATCATTTGGGTTAGCTTACGCACCCTCCGGATCTTCGGTGTCCTCGGTAAACTCAGAGGCTTCTTCTTCGTCATCGTCGCCTGATCTGTCTTCGACATAATCATCATTGATGGCATTAAGAAAGCTCGGTCCTTCGTTCCAGCTATGGACAAAGGCGTACTAGATGAGGTTGTAAGTGCAAGCCTTGCATCGAGCGATGCACTCCAGATCATTCATCCACTTGGATCAGGTGCGCATGCGATCGAGAACCTTCAGATCCAAGCCCTCATACCAAGATAGCATGAAGCTTAGCGCCATGTCAGCTCCAGCCTGCGCGGCTGATTTTCTCCAGAGGTCCAACTGAGTCTCACACTCCATCAGTTTAGCAATAAAGGCCATGGAGCCTTCCGGAGTGTCAGCATTGGCCAGAGAGCATTGAAGATCTGGACGGCTGCAGTCATCATTCCGCGCCATAATTCTTCATAGTTTCAACCCGGGCAGCAAGGCTCACTAGCATGTCCTCCATATCATAAGGAATAGACTCGAAGCCAGGACCAACTGGAGTACCTCTCTGCAGGCGGAATTTGGCAATGGTAGCGGAAGCAATGGCATCGCTCTCTAGGAATTTGCCTGAAAACAAGACAGATAACATTAGTAAGTAAGGGCACGTGACCTAGAGAAACAAATGTCAATAGAAGAGAAAAAACTGACGAGAGATATAACCGAGGATTTGGGTCAGCTCCTTGAGTCCATCAAAATTGCTCTTTTTGAGCTTCTCGTATTCTATGGTCACCGACTCAAATTTGACGTTGGCTTCCTTCAGCAAATCTTGGTCCTTTTGGAGCTGATGTTTCAGGCGTTCCTTTTCCTCAGAAAATTCTTGATCAGCCTTATCTAGCTCAACTTGTGGGAGTTTTTCAACTTATTGATTTTGGCATTCAACCGAGTAATCTCATCATTTTTGAGCTGGAGTTCGGAGATCTCATCGTCCTTTTCTTGAGCTCGGCCTCATGCTGCCCTGCTTGTTCGAGAAAGTGAAGCATCATGTCAGGAAATGGCATGATATCCTCAAGGGACACTGCAAATAGTTTGTTGACCCGGCAGAGCCAAGGTATAATTATCTGCCGAGTCAAGATGAAAAAAGGACAAAGGATGAATAACCAAGATGAGTTACCTCTGATCTCGGCCAAGTTCTTCCTCAGAATGATGTTCTCAGCTTCAACTTCGGCTGTGCAATCCAGATAGCAAGTTAGTTCGGACAACAAAGGATGTAGAGAAGTAAGAGTAAAAAATACTGAGTGAGATAACGTACATTTCTTCTTTAGCTCAGCAATCAATTTACCATGCTTTGAGCGAAGATCCTTGTGTGTATCTAGATTCCACTGGAACTCGGCAGTACGGCGGTTGGCAGTGATCTGAAAAGAATAATGTTAGCTAAGTGTGTGAATATATGAAGTTTACAAGATCCGAGCCAAGTGGAACTTAACCCGGCTCTAGGTGTGTCAATATTCGTAGTTCACAAGATTCGGGCCAAGTGGAACTCAACCCGGCCTAGGTGTGTGAATATTCGAAGTTTACAAGATCTGAGCCAAGTGGAACTTAACCCGGCTCTAGGTGTGTGAATATTCGAAGTTTACAAGATCCGGGCCAAGTGGAACTTAACCCGGCTCTAGGTGTGTGAATATTCGAAGTTTACAAGATCCGGGCCAGTGGAACTTAACCCGTCTCTAGGTGTGTGAATATTCGAAGTTTACAAGATCTGGGCCAAGTGGAACTTAACCCGGCTCTAGGTGTGTGAATATTCAAAGTTCACAAGATCCGGTCCAAGTGGAACTCAACCCGGCTCTAGGTGTGTGAATATTCGAATTTTACAAGATCCGGGCCAAGTGGAACTTAACCCGGCTCTAGGTGTGTGAATATTCAAAGTTTACAAGATACGGGCCAAATGGAACTTAACCAGTCTCTAGGTGTGTGAATATTCGAAGTTTACAAGATCTGGGCGGAGTGGAACTTAACCCGGCTCTAGGTGTGTGAATATTTGAAGTTTACAAGATCTGTTCCAAGTGGAGCTTAACCTGGCTCTAGGTGTGTGAATATTCGAAGTTTACAAGATTCAGGCCAAGTGGAACTTAACTCGGCCCTAGGTGTGTGCATATTTGAAGTTTACAACATCCGGACCAAGTGGAACTTAACCTGGCTCTAAGTGTGTGAATATTCGAGGCTACTAAGGAACTACGCTAATTTTATAGGAGCATCCGACCGAGTAAAAAGTTACTCCCCCGGAGGCTCGGGGACTAGTGGATATATCTCTAAGTACTTGCATAGATGTAAAAGCATGACGAAGAGGTTTACCTCCATCATTCGGCCTACAAGTGAAATTGCTTTAGAAGTTATATTCATCTGGGCGCTAAACTCGTCGAGGCCAAATTTCTCCGGGAGATCATTGTTGAGATTGACGAACTCGGCATCATTCCAATTATTGACATATTCAATCAGAGTGCCGTAGATTTCCCTGGAGAGAGTTTGTGCCACAACCAAGCCTTTGTCATGAGCCTCTTTTCTGGCCATCTATGCAGAAGCTAGGCTGATGTGTAAAGTAAGTTGCTTAATGCCATCAGACTCGGAGGCAGATGACCCGGAGGCAGCACCACCCTTCTTTATCATTGATGCGAGAGTATGATGTCTAGATTCTACGGATGACCCCTTAGGGGTTTTGGTGGCCTCTGTAGCTGTTTGGCCCTTGGAGGCATTGGTACCTTTTTTTGCCTTTGTGCCGGGTTTACCCTGAAGCTTTTGCTGAAAGATTTCCTTGGCAGAAGGTGTTGGCATAGGGGATTTAGCCTTGGGGCTGAACTGGGCTTGGTCTTATCGCCGAGTCTTGGAAGACTTGGACGAGGCAGGAGGAGTGGGTGCAGAACTGGAAGCTAGTGCTGGTGCTGGTTCTGGAGCTAGTGCTGGTACTGGTGCTGGCACTAGTACTGGTGTTGACGCTGGTCCTAGTACTGGTGCTGGTGCTGGTACTGAGAAGTAGAAACTTGGGTCGGTGCCAATATAACTAGCACCTTGGTGACGGCAGGTTGTGGCTGAGCCGAAGAAGAGCTGGGGTGATCCGACATAACCGTATCCTCGGTAGCGCCACTTCCCCCCGCACCGACATTGCCCTCCTCGTGACGAGGTGGGCTAAGGTTTAGAGCGGTCGCGGAGCTCTCCAGAATAGGGCTCAGCAGGCACGCGTCATCGTTGCGAGGGGAGATAGGGCACTTCGGATAGGCAAAGCAATGCTCGAGCCGCTCTAGGGGATCTCCCTAGCAGCCCTGCCGAATCAGACAAAGAACAACAAGTTATAACAGAGAAAGAGAGAAACAAGAAATGCATGAAGATAAAGCAAGGATGGAAAAGAGACTTACTCAGAGGAAGTAGTTGGCTCCTTGGGCTTCAGGGCTCGGTAGACCTTGGACTTGGGCATGGCTTTGCCAGCACCCTTGACGCCGGGTTTCTTCTGCCTCTTCTTAGTGGGGGCACCTCGGAAGAAGCAACCGAGGTCGCCGCATGCTTCTTGGAGGGAGCAGGAACCGGATCGCCCATGGAAAGAAGAGGATCCTTGTGAACCTGCCCGGCTGGATTAGCTGAAGCCGAATCAACCGGAAACGCGTAAGAGATGGTCAACGGGTCAAGTACAGATGTTCATTTGGAGCCATCCAGAGTGTGCAGAAACATTTCTGAATCCGGCTCCACCGCATCTGAGGCTTGATGGTCCTTCCCCCATTTAAGGGACGGCTCCGACATAACACAAGACTCGGAAAAGGGATCAAGTGGGAAACATACCGGAGGAGGCATCTTATCCCGACAAACATGTTCCAACCCCCATTCCCACTCTTCGGTGAACTCCTTCTCTATATTCAAGATAGCCTTGATCCGGCAGTAAATCTCGGTGTTGTTTAGCTCAAAGGAGGAGGTTCGGTTGGGGTCAAGATGCCCACTCATATGGGAGAGCTTGTGTGTGCGTTTCTGCAGGGGAGAGATCTGGATACGAACGAAGGTGATCATCACATCATCGCTGTGTAGCCCCAACTTGTTCAGCTCCTTGATTCGTTTCTCCTACTGATTCACCAAGGGAGTTGGCCGCCTTGGGATTCGGTTCCACAAAGAGGTATCTGGCACACCTAGTTTGAAGGGGCACAGCCGGATCAGATCCTCATAAGTGTTGTTCCTCACGTAGAAGAACGTTCGAGCCCAGCCTTTGCAAGACTCGAGACTAGTGACTCAGGGGAATGCAAAATTTTTAAAGGGATATATAGAGGCTCCACCGCACTGGATTAAGGATTTGTCAGCGGGGGCAGCAAAAGGACCAGGGATGAAATTTTTGCGGAGGCCAAAGAACTTGATCCAAAGGTCAGTGGTGGTCCAAAGTCCGACATACCCTTCTAATTCGGGTGCAAAGGAGGAAAGCGAGGTGATGGCATTCGCCGGAAGGTGATGCAGTTGGATCTCATATGTGTTGATGAAATCATGGAAAAATCGCTGACGGCGAGACCGAAGCCGGGTTGGAAGTGAGAAAGGAAGACCACGAACTCACCCGGATTGTGTGAGGGAGAGATTTTCTGGCAAGGGAGGTGGAAGGTCACCCCTTCGGGGATGCGGAGGGTCTGGTAGAGCCAGTCAAGATCATCTTGATAGACCAAGGAGCCAGCCCAGGTGCCGCATTCATGCACCTCGCTGCCCTCCTCCTCTTCCTCAACAATGGTGATCTCTTCTTCTGTCGTCTCCAAGTTGCTGTCCTCATAGACCCAATCTGTGGTGGGGGACAGTGGCCTAGGTTGGTGTGTCCCCGTGGCGGCGTGGCTACGCGGGAGCGGTAGTGCGGCTACGATGGAGAAGAACTACGGCGGGGCACGACGGCGGCAGTGCTATGCGGAGCGGAAGCAGCGGCGGCGGTGATGCTGTTGTGGTGAAGAAGAAAGAGGAAGAATAGAGGCAGAGACACATGCGAAGTGCGGGAAACAACCAAGGGGCACCCTCTTCCCTTTTTTACCATGCCCCTAAGTGGGGAAGTGGGATCCAACAGTACAACGAAGCCACACGGTGTGGCTGTGTATTTGCCGGGTCAGCCAATCAGAGGCGGGCCATAGGAAGGGCCACAGGAAGGGCCACAAGGAGAAGTGGAACCCACGACGCGACGTGGTGATACAGTTAACGAGGAGGTAGCCACAATGTGACATTTGCAACTGTTATCCTGACAGTGAATACAATAACCAACACAGTAATTGGCGCATGCCCTTAAAATGAGGCAAAACAACGATTACCCTCCACGTAGGATGTGGGGAAGCGTACGAGAGAAGGAAGGATAACCTGGATAAATAGGAGGTAAACCTGCCAGCGAGTAATTTCTCAGAATGAGCCAAGGGATTTCCAAGTCAAGAGAGCCGAGTTACAGAATAACTCGGCCAAGAGAGCATAGAACTTGGTAGGTCGAACCTGTTGTGGCCTTATCAGCTGAAGTTGCTAAGACCGCACCAGCTTCGGGGACTAATGTTTGGGGGATACCCCCAGGTAGGGTCACTCCGGGGTATAAAGGCCATGTTAGCCAAGGTACGGCAAGGCCAAAGCGTAAGCTGGCCGAGTCACCTCAAGGCAGGCCGACTTACAGAATGACCCGACACGAAGGATATTCGTCTAACATTGTCCCGACCGACATATAGCGTATGTCGGCTAGCTTTTTGTAACTTGTTTGCAGGTACCTGAAGGGCCGAGTTAACCAGGCTTGAGCCGAGTTACCACTTGGCTTACAAGGGAAGGAAGGAATCTTCTTGGTCAAAGGTTTTCTCTCTCCACTATAGCATGGGCGAAGCGGACAGAGGGATGGACCAGCGAGTATGGGCCAACAAGGGTGATGTAGCTAATGTCGGGTGACAGTGGCTATGTCGGATGACGATGCGGTGCAGAGGGGCTCGGTGAGGCTTACGCCCTAAGTCTGGATTAGCTTAGATAGAGAAAAGAGGAGCACCGCTTTGCTATTTTGGCCGAATATGCCTTCCACGTATGCCCTAACTTGTAACCTTGCCCCCCTATATAAGGACGGGCAGGATCTCCATAGAGGAGGTCGGCCATTTTGACTAAGGGAAAACCCTAGAGAAGTACTTGTGGGTAGTAAGAGCAATAGGATCCTTCCCACGAACAGCTCAAGGAGACCTTGTAATCCACCATTGATAAGAGAGAAATACAAGCATCCGTGTATGGAATCACCACACTATCCTATACATGGCCCCATCTTTAGCCTAGACATGGCATCTGCCGTGCCACCACCATGACAACACATGCTCAAAATATAAGAAAGAACAAAGTCTGTACAAGATTAAAAACTAATTATTCTTACTATTGCGCTCAGGTGCCCAACCAATGCATCTAGTTCGGTTTGTTAAGTGTTGTGCGACACGATTTCTCTTGTTTTTTCAGCGTTCATCCGCAAAAGGAGACTAGTGATATAGATGTGCAAATAGAAATTTCGAATGCGATATGGTACCAGTCTTCACAAACCATACCATAATCTTTGGATCAAACAAGTGGTCGAGAAAATCTATCCACTGTTGGTCAGTCATAGTGTGTTCCATAGGAGTCATTCTTTGAATATCCTTGTTTGCCTTACCATCAAAGTATTTACTCTTTAGCCTATGGCGCTGCTGACGCAAAGAACATGAGAACATGCCCATGAGAACATACTCTACATCCTCATTATCCTGAATGAAGTTGAATTTTGTCTGTCAACAAGAATGGAACATTTGATGTGTTATGTGACTTAGAATAGAACCAAGAGCAAGCTTGAATGCATGGGACAGAGCACCATGACTTACATGTAACTTCTGTAGTAATGAATTGTAATGGTCAATGGTCTATTGGTGGAGATTGAACTATGCGAAGATGGGAATATCATTCCTGACAAAAATGCCTATTGCGGATGCTAGAAAAGCATATTCTTATGGATCTTCTAGCCTTCACTTGCTAGGCACAATAGAATTGATGCAATATCTAGATTATGTTCCGAAAATTTTAGCTTCAAGCTTTTTTCCTACCGTTGGCCCCCTTTTCTTAAATCTTCATGTAGCTACCAATTCAACGTTTACGTCAAGCTTGCATGGTATATATAAGGAAGCATGCATCGACAATCCATGGAACACATACCTTGTTTGGCATCGGGCTGATCAACAGGTTGTTGATCATCGCTAGCTTGTTGGTGTTGTGCCAGCAGTGTTAGGCCATTAGAGGTCAAAACTGGTTTGACTGTCAATTGTTGCTTCGTATATGGATTGGCAATTGGTGATTGTGGAATGTGTGGGATGGTATTTGCCGCGTTTACTTCTGTTGGAACCTGCGGTGTGCCGCCAAGACGACACTTTTTAGTCATATGTGAGTTTCCTGATTTTCATTTATTGTATTTCTCGGCGTGTGTTTGTGTTCCACCGGTAGCATTAGCAGGACCGCTTGTCGACGCTTCGCGTTTGGTACCTGAATGTGTCTTATATGAACCAGCTGATTCCTGACACACATAAACGATACTTCAATCTGTTATAGTTCTATATGTATTGAGACGGAAATAGAACAAAAGCATAGTAAGGCAAAATGTGCTGAATATATCTGATGCATGAACTAGGCAGTGGGCATTGCAAAATATGTGGTGGGATTGAGAAACAAAACATGGAAGATGCAACAGATATCACAATTAAAAAATAGAGCAAGCACCTTGGGGGGTGGACAAGCGGGCGAACTAGCAGGGAGGTCCTCGACGGGTCCAACTTCCTGAGTCAGGTCTCCCTCGATATATTGTTCATCAACAAAAACCAATGCTGAATCAGACACTTGTCGATCATAGTTTTTATCCCCGCTGGTATCTAGAAGGGTCTTAGGTGAACCAACTGATTCCTGACACACATAAGCGATACATTAATCTATCAAAGTCCTATGTAAAATGAGACGCGGATAGAACAGAAGAACAATAAGGCAAGATATGCTGAACATATATGATGCATTAACTAAGCAAATGTCAGTACACAATATTTTGTGGGAATTGAGGTACAAAACATGGAATATGCAATAAATATATCAATGAAAAGACAGAGCAAGCACCTTGGGCAGTGGACAAGCAGGCGGATTAGGGAGGGGGTTCTCAACCGGTCCATCTTCCTGAGTCAGGTCTCCCTCGGGGTCTTTTTGATCTTGAGGATCAAATTCTACATCAGAATCCTGGACTTCATGATTAGTGGTGGTAGCTATGAAAGATCTAACTCTCTGCAAGCCGAGAGACCTTCCATATTTGGAATTCTTTAATAATCTATCTTCCCTAATCTTCCGTTATCCCTCATCAGTCGGCCACAAATCAGCTTACATGCATCAGCAAAACATATATCTTATGAGATTTAAGAGCCAGGTGTGTGTAGAAGAGCAAGTTAGTATAGTGCTAGCAAGTAGTTGAAAGCTCTGAAGGAACAACGACAGACATATGCATATATGATGGCTCGACAAGAAATGTCAGAGTACAAGATAAAAAACTCAGTGCGAGAATGCAGTGAAAAAAGCGACGAACTACTTTCAGACATCAAATGCGTAAAGAGCATATGAAGTGTATGGCGACAACCTTTGTGACCATGATTATGCGATTTCCTTCCCGTGCCTTTGTCGGACTTATGGCGAGGTACGACCTTGCAGTTCGCCCTTTAGCGGATTTGCCTCCCCATCTCTCCAGCGCCATGGACAAGGTCGAGGAAGAAGATCCGGTGCCGTGGATTCGGGGAAGTGGATCCAACAAAGCCGCGACGATGTTGCTGAGCCGGCTCCGGTGCCGTGGACCTTGTGTACAGAGGAGCTGATCTGGTGCGAGCCGGCATCAGGAGCTGATAAAACAGCTTCGGTCGCTATGGTGGCATGCCGGTGGAGAGGCTATGAAGGGGAGATGGGACGGAAGGAGCATGGCCGTGGTCGTGCAAAGTGATCTCGAGGGATTCGGCCCGAAGGGCGCTGGTGGTACTAGTATGTTTGAAACTTTGAATTATGTGGCGCATGGAAATTTACAAGACAAACCATTTTGAGGAATGGCCTTTGGCGTGTTGTTTCTGGATGGGAATTTCGTAATGCTTGAATTTTGGACGCATGAGCCATTGTGGCCTGTGTTTCTGGTGCACTTCTTGGTGGAAGCGGTGATTTTGGCTTGTATTTTGTCGCTAAGTTGATTTTTTTGTACTTGATCTACTACTGCTGACATATGTATGGTTACTCAGGTCCCCATGATTTGGTACCTAGGGCCTGCAGAAAGGATTATAGCCCATGAAGAGTCAAGATGAAGATCCAAAAGAGCAACCGACAAAGATTATAGTTATCGTAGGAAAGAGGAACAAAGACCGACCTGGAGTTGGTATTGTAATTATGTAACCTATCTGCATATAGCTTTGAGACTCGGCTTATAATATATAGGAAGAGAGAAGCATAGGAGAGATCACCGAACAATCCCCAAGAGATTTGTAACAAAGCGATCCGTCGTAATATTCAGGCGACTTTGATCCCATTGTTTCCTGACTTCCAACGAAATCCCCAGCATTCTCTTTTCCGCAAAACCCTTGGTCCTTCTTTATGGACATTGCCGAGATCTCCCCTCATCAATTGGCACCATCTATGGGAAACTTGAGTGTTGGAACCATGAATTCGGTGGAATTCCTTTCGCCAAACAGCAACCCTACAAAAGCAGATCCATGCCCGCCCACCCCTATGATAGTAACCGACGATTTCAACGGTAGATCTGGTCTGATCATCGGAAGCTTCCACTTCCAAGTTGAAAACCCTCAAGTGCCACGCCCTCTGGCCCTAATTGCATCAGAGCTGTTGGCGGGGCAAACTACGTTTATAGTGATTCCAACATCATCTATTGGATCCTCCATGGATGGCACGGTGGAAATCGAAGCACCCGACAAAAACAAGCAAGATGCAACAGATCTAGGGGACCTTAATGGTCTTTATGACAATCTCTCCTTCGGATCAGATTCCCCACTAACTCCACCACACGGAACAAGTCCAGCAAACTCCGAACCCGAGGAAAGTAGCGAAAGCATCGATTTTGGAATAAGGATGGCAGAAATATACCTGAACCAGAAATTTACGAACTTCACTGGTCCACCCGACAGTGTCTCCCCCAATTCGGATGATGACGCCACAAGTCCATATACTACGCAGCACCAAGTATGCATGATCATCGGCGATGCATCGGCCAAGCAGGACTGCAACGGTAATCCTATTTTTAATCCTGATGATATCCTATCAAGCGACAATGCAGGAAACTACGAAAAACGAAGGAAATAGCGGAAACGGGGAAGACCCAGCAAACAACCGCGTAACCCCAGGAGGAGGAGAGCCACGCGGAGGCAAGAGGCAAACCCTCTAGCTGCTAGCCGAAGCATGGGAAAAAGCAAGAGCAGCAATTTCGGGAGCAATTCCCATGATAGCTGACGCTATGCGCGAAGATCTACTAGCATACCAATATTTGCTCCATCACAAAAAAGGGACCTGCTAAGGATGCAGAGGCAGATAGACGACAGAAAGAGGCTTGCTGACGAATCCAACCTACGACGGGCCCAACTAAGCTCTACCCGAGGATCAGGGAGCATGACTGGAGGAGCACCGTCAAGAAGGGGAACATCTCTACTACAGAACATCCCCGAAGGAGACAGAAGTGAACTGATCCGAGATCTGGATTTGTCTTTCATGTCAATAGATCAAGCAGGAAATATCAAGGCAAAAACAGCTCAAGCAGCAATCATGGCCACACAAACATATCTGATAACAACTCAACCTGCACTCGATGATCCTCGTGCAGCCCTCCATCGCTCCGCCCTGATGAACCTCGGCATGGTGGGAGCATCTCTCGTGCAGGCAGAGTAGGGAACCATATGGCAACCTGACAAATCCCCGCGCTGTACTAGCAGCCCTCGGCAAATAGGTCACACCCGACGATGATGATTGCCACATCAGGTCCACTTCTCAGGATCAGAACCATGAAATGATGTAAGAAACAACATTACACAGCGAAGGATCAATCGATCCAGGGAAGAGCGTAGCAGCCGAAGGTATTATGGTGGTGAAAGTAAGGAAGAGCAAGAGCTATGCGGAGCCAGTTGCTTTACCTGACGGGTTCGCAGGACTCCGGTACCAAAATGTTTCAAACTACCTCACAATCGTCAGAAATACGATGGCCTCCAAGAGCCCGAAGTTTGGTTGACAGATTATCTGGCTACAGTTAAACTACAAGGCGGATCTAAGGCCACGACGATGCAAATCTTGCAACTGCATTTAACCGGCATGACTCGCTCGTGGTTAAGACAATTAACCGAAGACTATCAGCAGCTAGAACAACCTGGAGGACAAATTTATCAGAAATTTCAATTCCACCTTTAAGCTACTCGCATATCTAGAACAACTACAAGCCTGTAAACAAAAGCGAAAAGAATCAATACAAGCTTTCGTCCAACACTGGAGGATTATCAAAAACTCGGCTCAGACGATATCCGATGAAAGAGCAATTGACGCTTTCAACGACGTGCTTCGGCGACAAGAGTTCATTGAAGAACTAGGATGAATCAAACCAAAGACAATTTCGTAGCTAATGGAAATAGCCAATCGTTGGGCCGATGGAGAAGATGCATTACACAACAAAATAGCCTGCTCACTCGAAGAAGATAGGGAGCGGCACAACAACGACAAAAGGTGACGAAACAACGATGGGTATAGCACACCAAGTTATGTGGTAGCCAGTTTTTCTGGAGGGGACAACCGATGAAGCGATGACTACAATAGTGGGTACTGTAGTAATAGGGACGGTGTCAGAGGAAACCAACCACAACAACGGAACCAGCCATCAAATCGAGACCCACCTATGTCAGCAGGACAAATGTTGGAAGGGCCATGCAATATGCACTTCTACGTAGACTCAGTAGGAAAAAGGTGATCCAATCACCTCCTAAAGGACTGCCGAACATTGTTAAAAATGCAGGAGCTATGCAATGTGCGGGCAACCGAACCAGCAAATAGAGGCTACATTACTACACCTGGCACTCTTTCTACCGATGCACCACCACCACCACCACCGGGGCATCCGCTGGCAAGACAACCACAAAACACAACAAACCAAGAGGATGAGTACCCCAGGTCAAAAGGGGCTTAGTCGATGCTTCAGAAGGGGCGACCATCCAATAGAACACAAAAGTTGATCACTAGACAAGTAAACATAGCAGAAAAAACACCACCACCTACACCGGAGTATCTTCATTGGTCAGAACAAGAGATAACCTTCAACAGAGCTGGGCACCCACTTTGGGTCTCATGACCTGGTAAATCAACACTAATAGTGGAGGCACAAATCGGCGGGTTCGACATGGGAATTTTTTTCTTGGATGCAGGAAGCAGCATTAACCTCATCTACGCTAATACTCTATAGGCAATGAACTAGCCCCTGACGAATCTAGCACCAATAGATACAACTTTCCATAGAATAGTCCCAGGCAAAGCCAAAACTCCTCTTGGCAAAGTATACCTCGACGTAGTCTTCGGGTCAAGAAATAACTTTAGGCGCGAAAAACTGGAGTTCAATATTATGGATTGGCCATCACAGTACCACGCGATCCTGGGACGACTAGCTTTCGCTCGATTCATGGCAGTACCCCACTATGCATACCTGGTACTCAAAATGCCAGGACCCAACAGGGTCATAACAATAAAAGGAAGCTTCAGCTGCTCGGACAGCTGTGATTGTAAATTCAACAAAATATCAGAATCCTTCGGGATGGAGACGCAATTTGGCCAGCTAAAAATAGTAGATGAAGAACTACTACATGACAAACGCAGAGAGCAAAATCCAGAAAATCAATAGCACTACACACCCGCAAAAGCTACCTATTCGGCTTCCACCTCCGGTCCGTATAGGAATAAGCACTCGTCAGTTCTCCCAAGTACAAGCAACCCAGAAAATTAACTACTTTACTCTCTGGTCTGCCGTACAGACACAACGTCTCCAGTCGAAAAATTACAGTTAACGCGGAGAAGCATGATGGAACACCTCAAGAAAGAAGCTGTAGTTTTTAGGAAGATTAGTTACTTTTATAACCAATAAAGGCCAACGGCGAGGCGATTACGCCCAAGCAAAGTATCCATTTATACTCATCAATGAATAAAGAAAGTACTTCTCGACATAGAAATTTTTAAAGACACATACAAGCAGTTGTGCAAAGAAACATTAGTTCGTCCGATCCTTAACAAAAAGAATACAATGTACAATCCAAATCTCGTATAAAGCATATGACATGTTTGACAAGTATAAAAGAAGATCTATACAGTATTTATCCTACAAAAGTACAAAGCTACACAACAGAAGGAGAAACGATCAGATAGAAAAATCTATAAAAAAACTCCTTGTCTGCCTCTAGGCACTTTCGAACAATTCTAATTGTAGGTCTACGGGCGGCAGCATAATGAAGCGCCATGTCGACAAGACCACCATCAATAGGAGAAGGCATCCCCGATGATATGACGTCCAAATCTAGCGTCGGATGATACACATGCACCCAATACGGTCCAAGCGTGGCACCCGCCACAAGTTGAAGTTTCACAAAATGGTGAATCTGTTCACCTTGCCAAAATTTTGCCATCAAATTAGCCAAAGTGTGAGGCTGGGGATCCCAAGGAAACATGGCATTATAAATAAGGGACAGTGATCTGCGACAGCACTTGACAAACTGCTCCACCTTGGATACACGGTCCTGAAGTAAGGCCACGACATAAGCGCGGCGATGATCAATCCAAAAATCTGTCCCGAAATTTTGAGAAGTAGACACCAGAGCTTGCATTCGGTTGCGCAGACACTGAGCTTCTTCCCTCTCACACAATCGAATACCTACAAAGAGAAATAAAAGAGAAGAGAAATTGGCATCCCGCAAAAAAGAAGAGCGGTAGAAAGCAAAAACTTAAGAACTTACAAATCATCTTTTCACTTGCCCTGGAAATCTCGTCCAGGAAGTACGCCTCACGATCAAGGGCCTGAGACATCTTCGACTAGGCATCATCTACCATTGATTGAACAACTCAAGTTTTCCTTCGAGTTTCTTCACCTGTTCAATTTTTTAGCATATAAAGGCGGGTCTACTGTACGTATGATGGCAGTCTCGGCTGCACCCAGTCCATATGAGGATGGAGTCACATCTGACGTTTGCGTAGGCACAGGAGGGGCAGCCGAATCATTTAGAATTTGGCAAGACATATGAAATATAGAAAATCTTCACCAAAGAAAAGATCTACTCATAGACATATAGACAAAAATATCCTTCTCATAAAAAGGCGACCTTTCCAGCAACAGGATAAAAGTTAACAGTCATTACAAACGGCAGCAGAAATACAGGAAACTATAGAACAAGACTACGTAGCTGATTTCTCCAAAGATAAGATTGCACTAGTAGAAGGAGCACTAGCTATGGCAGGGGCAACAGCCAAAGAAGGAGCAGCAGCTAAAGAAGGAGCACCAACAGAAGAAGGAGCAGTTGATCCCTTTGGATCTGACTTGATACCCAGAAGCAGCCGAGAAAATCTCTTGGCCCTCTTAATGAAAGGCTTCAAATCAATTGGTTGGCCTTTGGAGTTGACTGGCACAGAGGAGCTAACCTTCTCCCAGTCGACCTTCTCGCCATGCGCCATCACCAACGCCATCGAAGTTTCTGCACCAACTTTTGACTGAGTCACGCTGTATCCAACGAGCAAACTTTGGTCGATGCCAAAAATAGTGACAAGATCGTCCAGGTCAGCAGGCACTTCCTTTAACAGAAAAATCTCAGCATGCAAACCTTTGAAGGCACGGCGAGATCAAACAAGGAGGTTGCGCACATGAACACTATTAGCCTCCAAGGTGCTAACAACATCTTATAAGGGGTCAACCTTCTTATCTTCATCAATCAGCAAGTTTTGGCCTGATAGCTCTGCACATACCAAAAAAGGACAGATGATCAGAACACAGAAACAATGAGGACTGAAATGAAAATTCTCTCCTGGCAAACAGAAAACTTATGAGTCAAGGAAGCGTTGAGGGTCTTCAAGAACTTGTGAAGATTTTCATCTTAGATAGTGGCTTGTTTGGCTCTCTCTTCGGCAACAACACTGGCTTTCTGGTTGGCCTCCTCCAAAGCTTGTTAAGCTATCCGAAGTTTGGCCTCCAGATCGTCGGCACGCTCCAATGCCTGGTCCCGGATGACCTTGGACTCCTTGACAATGGCTGAAGAAATCAGAAAGTAATGTAAAAAGTTAGAAAAGTAAGAGGAAGCGCAGAAATCACAAAATAAAAAAATAATGATGAAAGTATACCTTTTAGACCTTTGGCTTCATTACGGATCTTGATGAAGTGAGAGGCCATATCAACCATCTCACGCATCACAGGCTGCGTCAAAGGGGGAATTAGGAAAGACAAGTAAAGGAGGGTCCATGGTGAAAATTAAAAATCCTGGGTGTACTCACATCTTGCATATCCACCTCGGTAGGGCCCTCACATATCGCCATGCCTTTGCTAGCCAATCTTCTTTTTTTCAGCGGTGGGGGCTTCGGCGATGCAGCAGCATCCTTCTGGACAAGTGTATCCGTAGAAGACGTGGGCAAAACTTTCGGGTCCTTGGTAGAAGGAGCAAAAGAAGTACCAAGAGGAGACAAAGGAGGGTTTTCTGCATCATCACCACTACAAGAGTAAAAATGAAGAATAAGGAAGCATCAGCAACTGAGTCATCCGACGAAGCGTTAAAAAAGAAGGTAAGTACTCACGAGGATACGTCCTACGTAAGAAGGAATAGGTTCTTCTAAGGAGGAGCCGATGACATTGGAACGGCATCAAAAGCCTTTGAGGCCATAGAATCATCCGAGTCTTCAATCGTCTCCGCCGAAAAAGAATGCTTTCTTTTTTTGCTAGCATGCTCCACACGAAAATCTTCTGAGCGAGCTGATGGAAGAGACTGTGTTTTCGATGAAGAATCAATAGCAGATGTCTCCACCTCCTCGTCAGCAGTCCTAGTAACAGGAAGATCATCGGAAGCAGAAGGACTGGCAAGGAGCTCATTGCTCTCAGGGAGAGGAGGAAGCAAAGACAAATGATCATGGTCCTATATCATAACAGACGAAACAACCAAAGATGGAGGTTACCAATAAAGATTTAAATGCATCCACGAATAGAACTAAAAAGAAAAGAAAGACGGTTGCAAGTGGAAACTTACTTCAGGAAGGTGATTCTTTTTGCCATAAGGGTCTACACAACAAGTGGAGGGAACTGGGCTCTTCTTGGTCAACATAGTGAAGTTCCAAACCCTTTTCTCATACTGCCTGAGGGCAAGGTCTTCCGTTGAAATCCTCATCGAGTCCTTTTTCCCATATATTCCCACATATTAGAAAGCTAGGCCTGCAATTGTTGCACGCGAATCCACAAGAAATTTGCCAGAATCTGAAGACTAGATAATTCCTTGCCAACCTCATGCCGCAGTTTTGAAATACGATCAAGATAGGGTTAGATCTCCATCATTTCTTCGGCAGAAGGACGCTGATCCTAGGAGTCAAGTTTGCGGCAAATTTTCTTCGGTTCAATGGGGGATAACCTGAAAGATTGGCAATCAACTGTTTGGTCTTTGATATAAAACCACTCAGTTTTCCATCCTTGAACAGAGTCAGTGATTAAAATCAAAGTAATCGACATCAGAGTGAATAGAAAAGATGGCACCACCAACATCGTGAACAAGGTTATTAGAATCATTCTGACGAACATAGAAAAAGTATTTCCAAAGGCCCCAATGAGGATGAATTCCAAGGAAACACTCACATAGAGTAACAAAGCAGGCAACATGAAGGATAGAATTGGGCGTGAGCTGGTATAGCTGCACGACATAAACAAAGAGGAGACCACAGAGGAACTCATGAACAAGAAGAGAAAAACCACAAAAGAGAAAGGATAGGAACATTACCCTCCACCTAGATTCAGGGATAGGCGTAGCTTCATCCCCTAGAAGTTTGAAAGAGCCCTTGGTAAAAAGGCCAAGGTTCCGTGCCTCGTGCAGTTTGTGCGTGGTGCACTTCAATGGCTCCCATCCAACAACCCTCTTTCGCGTGGCCTTGGCCCCCGCAGCAGAAGTCCCCACCTTGCTCTTGCCCATAACGATAGTGACATGTGTCAACAGATTCTGTCAAAGAAAATATCTTAAGAAGTTATTACCGCGGTAAAAACAGGGATACACAAGTTGGGTGAAGAGACAGCCCCTCCCAGGTCGCACGCACGGGCGAATCCGGAGGGAGAATCCCTAGCCCCAAAAGAGCCCCACCAAGACCATCCCTGGCCGCCGCCAGCGGCACTGGCGGTGGTGGCGGCGCCTGGCTGTCAAAGGTAGCGGGCAGGGCTGGGCGAGCCTCACCGGGTCTTCCTCGTGCGGGGACGGACGGTAGCTGGGGCGGCACGAGGTGGTGGAGCGGCACGGGGAGGTGGTGGTGCACGGCGAGACGGGAAGGAGGAGCAAGGCCAGAGGGTTTGCGGGCAGGCCTGCGTGCAGTGCAGGCGCTAGAGGCAACGCGCTCTAGAGGCGGCGATGTAGCCCCTACTGCAACACAGGCAACCGGGGCCATGGAGGTGGAGCGGAGTGGAGGTCCTCGTGGCGTTGGATGCAGCGTTTTCCCGGTGCAGAGCTCTGGGAGTCGGCAGAGGCTGCACAGGAGCGACGCGGGCGGGCCGGATGCGGGCGGCGCAGCCCAGATCTGGGCCTGAGGGCTGTGGTTGTTGCACTGATCTCAGGAGTTGATAGCTACAACAACAAGCTCTCTCTCGAGCTGGAGGTGGAAGAAAGGCGGGGACTGCGGGAAGGTTGAGTGCTCTCGTCAGTTGCGGGTCACGGGAGATCCACGAAACTTCGGCTTCAATGGTGAAGTGCTGTTGTGGTGGCGGTGTGAACAACTTGGACATCTGCCCTATTCCAATGTGGGAGGAGTGAGGTGCACGAAAGTCTTGCCGCCTTTGCCGGCGACAACGGCGCCTGAGGGCGTGGTTTCCCTCCTTGGAGGCGTCACCGAGGTGAGCCGACACTTCTCTCACTACTGCTTTGGTTTGGTAGAGGTCTCCGGGCGAAACCTAGGTCCGGAGCTGGATCGGCACGATGGCGGCGTCTTCGGCGTCGTCACTCTGTTGAGAGCATCACATTTGGAGACTTGTCATGGAGGCGCCAAGTTGTCCTTCTCCGGTGCCCGCGGCTGTCGTAGGGTGATCATCATGGGTGCAATGCATGCCTTCATCGGCGAGTCCAAGATGAGGCCTCTTCTCGGAGTTCTTCAGATGCAACCAGCGTAGGTTGAGACACGGCTTTGTTACTCATCTTAGGACAAGCTCTTTATTGTTTGTGTTGTGTTTGTGGTGCCTGTCTTCGGACTAGCTGGAGTGGAGGTTGTGCTACACTTGTTGTTCACAACGAGTGGGAGAGTTCTTGTACTCAAACTTCTGCCTTCTATAAAAATAAGGTACGCCATTGGCGTACTCTCGAAAAAACAGGGATACAACGCACGCCGCCTCAATCTCAGCGCAAAACAGGGGATGTGCGGTCAGGAAACTGCGCTGAATACGCCACCATGCGTCATCATGACTATAGCACGGGCCCACGCTCGACACGTCTTGTCATGAGGATATGTTTCGAGAATAAAGAAGTGTAAAATTTGTCATCCATGATGTCACAATAAAAACGGTTTAGTGGAAAGGGTACACACCCGAAGAAGAATAGGGAGTCAAAGTAAATTCCTCCATGGAGAAGAGCGAGACTACAGTCAAAAATGAAAAATTCGACTACAACCTTGAGTGCTACTCTTATCGGGAGCGCTGGTCGCGCACCCGACAAAAATTTGAGGACATATTAATATCATAAATAGAAAAAATTCGAGCCTATGTCCTGATGCATACATCCGAACATAACCTCGGGGGCTACTCCTATCAGGAGCGCTGATGCGCACCTGATGAAGGAAAAACAAAAAACTCCTATCGGGAGGGTGTGTATAGATCAAAGATCAAAGCAGCCGACAAAATATATATAAATCTCGGATCGCGGCTAAATGCGACAAAACTCTGAATGCCGTATTCAGAAGCATGAAGGTAAGACCCCAGGATTCGTCATGTGTGGCCTGGTAATAGCACAAGAATGTGCTCTGCCAGCATTATATCCGTATCTACGATACAATAAAAAATCCCGACGGACGGGTTGGGTACCCGATAAAATAAAACTGGAACTCAGTATTCGATAAGACCTCAGCGGCCCAAACTAAGTTATGATAGTAATAAATCCCGAGTTAGGACTGGGGACTTGAATTTGATGTAGGACAATTAACTGATTTCCGTCAGAAGCATTAGGCTCGTCGTACCAAATCCCTATAAAAGCTTAAAAATAGTAAAAACAAAGGATTAAGCATTTTCTTAAGACTTGACCCGAATCTACAGTTCGAGAAGAGTCTCGGGGACTACTAACATAGGTATGGTTACTCGGGTCCCCATGATTTGGTACCTAGGGCCTGCGGAAAGGATTATGGCCCATGAAGTGTCAAGATGAAGATCCAAAAGAGCAACCGACAAAGATTATAGTTATAGTAGGAAAGAGGAATAAATACCGACCTGGAGTTTTGAGACCCGGCCTATTATATAAAGGATGGGAGAAGCATAGGAGAGATCACCGAACAATCCCCAAGCGATTTGTAATGAAGCAATCCCTCGTAATATTCAGGCGACTTTGATCCCATTGTTTCCTGACATCTGACGAAATCCCCAACGTTCTCTTTTCTGCAAAACCCTAAGTCCTTCTTTATGGACATTGCCGAGATCTCCCCTCGTCAACTGTAGTCTAAAAGTTTGACTTTAGGGACACACAAGTATATAGTTGCACAAATTTATTCATGATAATGGGCACATGGACATGGTCATTCTTGAACTACCTTTCATGGTAATGTGTTAATTTTCGGAAAAAAGTGGGTCTACAAATCTAAACGAAAGTGCAAAATAAGATTTCAAGTTTATCGTGGGAAAATATTGGTTTTTGATTTTCCAAATGGCTAGAACGAGACGGAGATACATTGTCCAGATGCAGCAAGTAGGTACAGTATAGTTTCATACAACGTGCCAAATAGGTAGTTAAAGTAAAGTAATGCGAGCACATAGGAAAAGAAAATATCAGGCTGACAACACAAGGAAAGTCATCCTCATTATTCGAAATAATAATCTAGTCACATGGAGGCTCTTGCTTCACCCTTCAAAAATCATCTGTCTCCAAAGATGCACAGAGAATCTCTGCTCGTGCTTTCACCTGTTCCAAAACTGCCACGTTGATCTCATTGACATCTGCATCAGCCGACTTGGGAACACGATTTTCCGCGACTAACTTCTGAAGATCAGCGGCAACATCAAGGCCATCTTCAATAGTAGAAATCCATCCTCGGTTCAATTCTCTGATCCACCAAGTGGCCGTGTCCAAATCCTTTTGGAGAATCATAATCTTAGCTTTGGCTATGCATCATACTTCGGTTTGGTTCCTAGAAATGGATGTATCACTGGCACGCTGAATATCTGTGCTGTGAAGCTTCTTGGAAGGGACATGATCATGCACTTGCTTCTGCAAATTGCAATGTAGCAAATCAATCAGTAAGTAACACAAGCAAGATGCAACAAATAGTGATTTTTAGGGTACTCGACCAGGCCATGTTTCTGTACCAGTTGTGTTGTGTCGAGCACGGCTAGATCTGCATGTCCAAAACACTTTAGGATTCGTTGGCATTGATTCTTTGTGTACTCATTCGGCAGTACATCATCTTCCATGCCTTACAAAAAATATATACTAGTATGACAAGACAGGGCAAGCAAAGGATGAACTACTCTCAAAAATAAAATGCATAATGACAGCACACATATATGCAAAATGAAGGCAAACCATTATTTGGAGAGGATTGTTGGGGGTTATCATTGGGCTAGCGAGGCTTCGTACTAGTGCGAGATAACCAATTTGGCTTGACAACTAGTAGTTGCCTTCTTTTCTCTTTGAACCGATCCCGCAGTACTGCAACTAGCATGCATTAGAAATAATTGGTAACGATAAGGCACAACAAGGAAGCGATGAACTACATTCGGAAGTAGTAAAATGCAAGGAAAGTGGGCATAGGAAGTGTGCAGCAACCTTCGTCTCGGTTATATGGAGTTTTAACCATCACCTTGGTGAGGGGTCCACGTGGCGTACGCATCTCTCGGTTGTGGTGGTGGGGAAGCTGACACTATGAGTGGGGGAAGCAGATGCGGCGAAGCAACGAAGGTAGCATGGATGACGGTGTCGCTGAGAAGACTCCGGTGACCTGGAACTTGGCTAAGGAGGGATGGGATAGAGGATGATGTGAGATGGATTGTGGAGTCAGCGATCAAGCGGCGAGAGGCACTGTCAGGATGGAGGTATCTAGCATTTGCGGAGAAATGAAGGAAGGGTTAAATTTTGGGAAAGATAGAAGGGAGGATCCCGCTAATAATCCTCTAAAATTTTGAACTAGAAGACCCCGCCAATATCACACGAAAATTTAGTGTTGAATTGGGCTTGGCTCACCTCCCGAGTAGTATTAAAAGGAAGGCTCAAAAAGCAGCAGGCATCAAATGCGATGGGACGATGGTGTGTGCAACTTGTGAAGAAAGGTGGGAGTCTAGTACGGTGGCAGATAGATGAAAAAAAATTGGGGTGTTGCTGGCTGCCAGCCGTGGCCCTCATAAAAAATAATTAAATATTTCAAATTTGTGTAAATACATCAAATAATTAAAATAACTATAGCCCACGGTGGTGGGAGGCGATGTCCTCGCCTGGACGGCGCGACGTCCTGCGGTGGCGGGAGGTGCTACTCTCGCCAGGAGGGTGCGGGTGTGGCGTCCCACAGCGACGGGAGGTGCTGCTCTCGCCTGGAGGGCACGGCGGTGGCGGTCCTCTGGCAACATCCCAGAAATCAAATAGGGAGTTGTAGATCGCTAGCTGCATGTCAAATTCCTCCTTAGCTCGGGCGCATCTGGCATGCATGGAGGCATCATCGTGGTATCTACACGCCACAAGGACACGACATGCGTAGAGGTCGCTAATTTCATTTAGCCGGATGTCCGCCGGCCAGAAAACATGGGCAAAGACATCTCACCCGTAAGGCTCACCGATGGATCGGTACGCTGGCCCTCACGGCATTGGAGGCCGTGGCTCCAACGGCTCCTTGGAGCTGTCGGAGGCGATCATGGCCAACTCCTCGTTGTCCGCATTGCCAGGATTTTTGGAGGCGACCCATTCCTCATCTTCGGAGTCCGTGTGGTTTGGGCCATTTGGATCGGGTGGTGGTGGAAGACGGCACCCAGGCATGGTGATAGTCCTCCTAGCGAAAACAACACCTCCGGCTACCTTGGATATACTGTAGTTGGGAAGGGCCTGGAAGTGAGCTATGGTGGGGGCGGTGTGGATATGTGGATGGCAATGGAGACCGCCCTAGATAGCCTTTTAGGGGGCCCGCCCCCGAGTGGAGGTGTACACATGTCTAGTGCTAGTGCTAGATGAGGAAGTATGAATGGGACCCATATACTGTAGTGAGCTAAACGGATAAGTGAACTTGGGTTTCTTAGCTAAATGGTGTGCATGATATATGCATATGCCAACTTATTTAATCTAATATTGGCAGACAGTACTGTAATTTAAGTGGGTTAATTTAGCTACAAACCTTAAAAACTCATAGAACCTAGGAATCACAAGGAAAACATGCATGCTCCGCAATGTCCGGAAACATGGCGCGCTTGTCCCATTCCGAGCCAAATTCTTCTAATTTTCTTTACTAGAAGTACAAAACATCCCCGTAATCACTTGAAAAGTGAAAAATGTTCTTTATAATTGTTCGAAACTCCCATGGCTAACATTGTTTACTACGCCAAGACGCACCCATCTACCCGATGTGAGAATCATATCACAAAGTGTAGCTAGGGTATCGATATATATGGACATGACCTTATTGGTCATTCGGACTGAAACCCAGGAATGTTCATACATTATAGGCTACTAGTAGATTGCACGTGCCCTGCACATGAGACTCATATAATAGACGTATGACATATCATTATATAAAATTATAATAGGTAAAGCACAAAAAATTATAAATTTGATCAACATATATAAAGTATGGGTGTATATTTGGTTCTTGTACTTTGTATCATCATGTAGAAGTCAAAGATTATTAGCTACCTAACACTTGAAATTTTTGGTAACATGGTCAAGGGAAACGAGGGAGAAGATTCTAGGAGTATGATGGAGAAGTGTGTTTGAGGTTTGTGCATACCATTCATTATGCTGAAGACTATCTATAGAATCTTTGATGCTAGAATAGAAAAAAAGATCCAACGGTTGGAAATATTGGGATTCACGAGTCTTGATCCAATGGTCCGCATTCAAAGTTATTCGTATCTTACCACTACTAATAAAAGTTACGTGTGCCATGCACATGAGACTGAGATAATAGACGTCAGACATATCATCATTATATAAAATTATAATAGGTAAAGCAGAAAAAATATAAATTTGATCAACATCTATAAAGTATGGGTGTATATTTCGTTCTTGTACTTTGTATATCATGTAGAAGTCAACAATTATTAGCTATCTAAACCTTGAAAATTTTGGTAACTTGGTCTAGAGAAACAAGGGAGAAGATTCTAGAATAATGGAAAAGTGTGTTTTGAGTTTTGTGCATAGCATTCATTGTGATGAAGACTATCAATAAAATCTTCTAGATGCAAGAATGGAAAAGAAGATCTAACAGTTGGAAATGTTGAGATTCGCGAGTATTGATCCAACTATCAATATTTAAAGTTATTCATACACTATATAGTGGTAAGACTAGTAAGTTGCACGTGTCCTGCGCGTGAGACTCAGATAATAGACGTCTGACATATCATCACTACATAAAATTATAATAGCTAAAGCAGAAAAATTTATAAATTTGATCAACATCTAAAAGGTATGGGAGTATATTTGGTTCTTGTACCTTGTATATCATATAGAAGTCTGACATATCCTAATCTGTAAAGGCATTTTTCAAAACTATTATTGGCCCTTGATATATTGGATGCCTGGGTACCTTCAAAAGAATTTTGGAAATTTTCAAGAGTAATAGTCTATCGTGCTCACATGTATTTAAATTTGACCTAATTTCATTTTATCGACATAGAGTCATGCATTTAAGTGCGTGGAGCGTTAGCTTGGAAGTACAATACGAACTTTCATGCGTTTCAATCCAAATGACCAAGGTCATGGACATACTCTATCATCACCAAGATAATGATGGTGTGCCCTGATGTGTCCAAAATTGAAGCATATTTACCTTTTGGTTTTGCCTAAATAGAGTAGGGATTTTTCTATTTCACTGCGTCTATGCACTCTATTTTGTTCTTGTTTCAACAAGATCACAAATCATGAAGTCATATATGAACATATCAATTAGAGCTGTCATATTGTGTAATTAAGTGATAAAAGTGATTTTATGAAATTGCCTTCGCACCTAGAAGAATACCAATGAAGGAGGAGACATCAGTATGGTTAACAACCACTGGTACAGGCAGAGCCCGTCCATACTGTCCGCCTATACCAGGTGCCATAGCGACCGCCTCGTCAAATACTTCTCCCTGGCAAAGAGGAGAGGAGGATCCGACATTCATAGCCACCAGAAACCATGAAAAACCACATATGAAAGGGATTTGAAGGAGGAACTTGTTTGGGGAAAAACCTCGGCCACTTCACAGATCATTGGAGGACAACGCATCATCCCATTCATCATCAACCGCTGCATCTCCATTACCACTATTACTCCCATATTTCATCTATTAGATCTCTTTGTAATTTTAGATCCAATTGTGGTTTGCATTAGATCTACCTTCGTACTTTTATCCATTCATTTGATTATGATGATGTTGTTGATTGCTTCCATGAGTGAGTAGTTCCTTTGGTATTGGGGAGATGGAGAAACCCTAGCATCATTATGAACTTGTAATAAAGATGATCAATTCTTGTGTCCGTATGACTTGCTTGTCTTTGATATAATTATGATTTGTGTTTGATCTCTCTCTTTAGATGGTATGCATAGTCGGCCGCATATCATTTGCCCATGGGACTAAAGAGAGGGAGAAATCCTTTGGACGTGTCTTGGAAGCATACCCGGAATGCCTCGTGACAGATTGGCATCGGCTCGTAACCTACACGGTCAAAGGGGGATTAAAGAGGGACTCCCTAAGCTAATTACGATATCCATGAGGAAACCCTTAATTGCGGTGGTTTGTATGAGTGACTGCTCTCAGACATCATAGTGGTTATTTAGAGCTGACCTCACACTTGGATCAACAAAGTGGCTTCCTACGAGCCTTGTAGTGAACATCTTATTATGGGGCTCTCTCCACACATATCATGACACAAGAAGTATGTTATCTCGATTACACATAACAATAATACTATTCTAGTGGTGTATCCTACATCCCCGAGAATGTTTTAGCCCTATTGAGTTCAACCACGCTTTCACACAATCTTGTTACTTGTTTTCTTTTACTTGTTCTAATTACTTTTCTGCAAACAATCATAAACCTTTCAAACACCCTTTACTTGAAATCAAAGATAGCTTATATGTATTCTTTGGTAGATAGTAACGAGGGGCATAAAACTATTACCAATAGCTCTTTGTGGGTTTGATATCTTAACTTTGAAACTAGCTACAATTGGTCTGTGAACTTGCAGTCATCAAGCTATTTTCTGGCGCGGTTGCCGGGGAGCTAAGCGCTTATGGTCTATGTTCTTAGTTACTTATTTTACTCATTGTTTTACTAAAGTTGTTTATTAGTTTCATGTGATACATTATGGGTGAGTACCGACATATAATATAGCTTGAGGCTATAAGGAACTCCGGTATGCCCATGGACGCTTATTTAAAATCCAATAATCCAAGAGGGTATGATATTAACCCCATGCTTTTGGATCTTTTGCATGCAAAGAAATTTGCAGGAGATGGTATGGAAGATCCGTATGAGAATGTAGGGTTCTTTGAAGATATTTGTGGGACTTTCCACCTCAATTTACAAACTGAGGATGGGGTTAAGTTTGCTCTCTTTGCTCAAACTCTCATTGATGAGGCCCGTTCTTGGTACATCCAAAGTTCTGAAAAAATTACTAACTCCTGGGAGAGGCTAACCTCTCTATTCTTTGTTGATTTCTTTCCCAGGACAAAAACTCTTGGTGCAAGGAGAATGATCACGAATTTTAAAGGAAAACCTGAAGAAAGCCTGCATGAAGGGTATACAAGATTTTGGGGGTTGCTTGATCGCTGTCCCCATCATAATTTCCCACCTTGGCTGGTGATACACACCTTCTACGCATGTTTGAATGATAATAATAGAAATGAACTCGATTCCCTTACCAATGGGTCGTTCACCAAATTTAGTGTTGAGAGGGCATGGAACTTGCTAGACACAGTGAATAGGATAGAGAAAGCCTATTATGAGGCAGAGTTTAATAAGGAGAACCCCATAGAGTACAATTGTTTAAAAACGATTTCTAGCTTTGGGAAAGGTAGAAAAACTGCTTGGGAACTTTAATCTTGACCATCACATGATTATTCAAATTATTAGATCTTATGCTGACTATGTATAGATTCCAAAAGATTGGGAACACTATACACCACCTATGGAAGAAAAACCCTTTAAAACTTACCACAATGATAAAATATTTGAAAATGCAAAAGAAAATGTTAGCTGAGGAGGAAACCATTCTAACCAAAGTAATGGATAGCAGGGGTGAAGGGAATAAAAGAATAGGAAGGTTAACTAGGGACTTGGGAGCCATTAAAGAAAATATTGGGATAGTAAAAGAACTTTTGGAACCCGAATTATTCAAGTAAGAAGTGATAATGGTAAGTAAAGAATCCTCCAAAATGATAGGAGACAAGCTTGATGGTAAGAATAGAAGTCAGCAGAAAATTCCTTTTTCTTTAGGAGGGATTACTTATGTAGGATTCTGTGACTTAAGTTCTTCCATAAACATCATGCCTTATACTATTTATGAAGAATTGCATGATCACTTTGATGAATCTTACCTTGAGCCTTCAGAAGCTAACTTTATGTTTTCTAATCGAACTTTGCATCCTACTCGCGGGATACTTCGCAATGTTTGCATTTATGTTGGGGCTTTTGTGTATCCAGTTGATTTTCATATTATTGAAATACCTTTGAACCCCAGCTGCCCAATGATTTTTGGTAATCATTTTTCAACTCTATGAACATTGATATTGACAACAAAAAGCAGGCATTATCTTTGCACCTTGGTGAAGAAAATGTGGAAATAAACTATAGCCAATTCACAAGATTACCTTATGAGAAGAAGATTAAGGAAGAGAAAACTATTGAAGAATTGTTAGCAATCTATTTTTGCACTCCATAATCTGAGTTGGAGAAAAGTTTGACAAGCAATGATTCGCTTTCCAATGACTCTGCAAAAGAAGAATTAGATGAGATCCTCAACACCACACCGACGATCGAGCCAGGTCTCAGGGTTGAATATGAAGAACTTGAAAGAACAGGGGATGAGGATCCGCCCCCTATTGTTTTAAAACCTCTTTCTCCCGGACTCAGGTATGAATTCTTAGATAAGGAAGGTAAATTCTCGGTAATTTTAGATGATAAGCTCTCTCCAGAGGAAAGCACGAAATTGTTAGAGGTACTTGTCAAACAACAAGAAACTTTTGGATACACTCTTAATGACATAAAAGGTATAGATCCCACCATAGTAACTCACAAGATATCTATGGTTGAAGATGCTAAACCATTTGTTGATAATCAAAAGAGGTTGAATCCTAAAATGTAAGAGGTAGTAAGAAAGGAAGTAATTCGTATATTGGACAATGGTATTATCTACCCAACTTCATATAGTAAATGGGCAAGCCCAACTCATTGCATACCTAGGGAAGGATGCATAACAATAACTAATAATGATAAGGATGAATTAATTCCAGCTAGAATAATAGCAGGATATAGAATGTGTACTGAATTTAGGAAGTTGAATAAAGAAACCATAAAAATGCATAAGAAACTTCCCCTCATTAATGATATTATGGAAGGGATGTCCGCTAATTCTTACTTTTGTTTTCTTGACGGATATTCTGGATATTCTTGAATAGCTATCCAGCCTGAAGATCAAGAAAAAACTAATTTCACATGTCCCTATGGAACCTATGCTTATCGATTAATGCCTTTTGGATTGTGTAACGCAGCTGCTACTTTTCAAGAGTGTGTTCTAATTTTTTTTTGATAGTTTTGTAGAAAGTTTCATGGAAGTTCTAATGGATAATGTTGTTGTCTATGGAACTACTTTTGAACAATGTCTCTATAATCTTAATAGAGTTTTGCAGCGATGTAAACAAACCAAGATGGTACTAAACTGGGAGCGCTACTGTTTCATGGTAAGGGAAGGTATTGTTTTCGGGCATAAAGTTTCTGAAAAGAGTATTAAGATTGATGGTTCAAATTTAGCCACCTTAGAAACACTTCCAATTCTGCAAGATATAAAGGGGGTAAAGAATTTCCTTGGACATGTCGGTTTCTATATATGCTTTATTAAAGATTTTGCTAAAATTGCTGCCCCTTTAACTCGTCTCTTAGATAAAGATACTCTCTTTACTTTTGATAGAGATTGCCATGAATCCTTCGAATAGTTAAAAAGGGCACTAATTTATGCACCAGTTATTACCACCCAATTGGGATGAACCATTGGAAATTATGTGTGATTCTAGTGATTACGCTATTAGGGCTGTTTTAGGACAAAGAGATGGTCCTAATCTCAATGTTATTCAATATGCTAGTTGAGTCTTTAATGATGATCAAAGGAACTATGCGATAACTGAGAAAGAATTCCTTGATGTTGTTTTTGATTGTGATAAGTTTAGACACTATATCATCAACTCAAAAGTAATAGTTCATACCGACCATCAAGCTTTGAGACATCTTCTAGCTAAGAAGGATGGTAAACCCTGTCTAATTAAATGGGTTTTGTTACTACAATAATATGATTTGCAGATAATAGATAGGAGGGGAAAGGATAACCCCATGGCCAACCATTTGTCACGTATGGAAGGAATCATAGAGGATCCTATTCCTATTAATGAATCTATGCCTGGCGAATATCTTGCAGTTATAGAACCTCGTGATCCTTGGTTTGCAGATTATGCTAATTTTCTAGTAGGCAAGTTTTTACCGAAAGGAATGGATTACAATCAAAGAAAGAAATTCTTCAATGATTTAAAACATTAATTTTGGGATGACCCTTACCTATATAGGCATGGCATAGATGGGATAATCCGGAAACGCGTACCCGAGCACGAGGCAAAAGATATCCTTAAAGCTTGTCATGATAGTCCCTATGGTGGGCATCACGCTAGTAATCACACTGCAACCAAAGTCTTGCGGTCAGGTTTCTACTGGCCTACACTAGTTAAAGACTCTCACAAATATGTTAAAAATTGTGATGATTGTCAACATCTGAGTAATATAGGAAAAAGACAAGAAGTGAATATGAAATATAACTTAGTAATAGAGCCATTTGATGTATGGGGAATGGACTTTATGGGACCATTTGTTACCTCTAATGGTTATACTCATATTCTTGTTGTTGTTGATTATGTTACTAAATGGGTTGAAACTATACCCACAACTCATGAAGACGGAGCCACTTCCATTAAGATGGTTGATGTTTTCAAGTGCACAGATCGTTTGTAGCTAGTTTCGAAGTATAGATATCGATCCCATAGGGAGCCCAAAGGTAAGTGTTTATGAGTGAAGTCTCTGTCACACTCAAAGTTGACACAGGTCTTCGAGTGAATTGACTGCAAGTGTGGAAATAAGAATGAAATTTGGATTAAACTATATGTAATTAAATAAAACTAAAATGTAAACTTTAGAAATAAAAAGCATAAAAGTAAAGAACGATTTGATTGTTTGTGGTTTTCTACAGATGACAAACAAGGCGCGGGGAGATAGAGTTCATGGTGATAGTGACTGTGCCAAGTGGACGAATGATAAGTGTAACAATTATAATCTTATAAATATATGTGTAGGAGAGTAACCCATAATTAGCCGGAACTCCTCTTGGTAGATTTCATCCCAACTTCAATAAGCCTACTAGCCTGTTACCAAAACCATGGTCAGTCACTAGATGATTAAGATCCTTCAGGTTGCTTAGCAATTAAGCTCCTTAGATCGGACTAATGCAATAAGCAAAGTGGTTCCTCGTTATCCTCGAGTCAAACTAGTTTCACATTGATATACCCATGTCACTCGAGGGTCGCTTGGTCTACTAGCGAACAAGATCCTATCTATGTAGAACAAAGCATCATGTTGCCTGGGCCCTTAATTGGACAACAAGCATTAGACATCCCACAGATAGTCAAGCACACATAGTATAATGATTAAAATCAATCACAAACTAATGGAAAATATATGGAGGTACATCACATCTCACCAATCCCTTACATCTCCCACGCCCAAGGAACTTACTCACACATGAGAGAAGAAAGCATCATCTATATAATTAAATAAAGAGAGTTCTTCTCGATATTACCGTGGAGATCTACAATAAGAATAGAAAAGTAATCCAACACAATTCAAGATAGGAAGAAACAATCTCAAACCCTAATCTTGCAAGGTAAAGATCTCTCTCTCTCTCAAGTACAAGTAATGGCTATGAGGGTGTGATGGCTAGGAGGTCGAAGATCGTGGAGTGAGATGAAGAACGTCTTCCCCTTCTTCTCCGGATCTCTTCTTTCTCCTTTCTGGATGGGATGGCGTCTGTTGTGTTATGATTTCGTGTCTGGCCTCTCCATGAAAGTTGTCCCTTTTAACAAGACAGAGGTGGTGGTAGCTATACAGCAGGAACTATATGTCCGGAAAAATATTCCCGCCGTATAGTTGCTCGTCGAAGCTTCTGTACGCCTCCCTTGATTGCTTCCAAAAAGACACTTGCTTGTTTTCGCCTAAATATTGTGTTTCTCTTGCTAAAACCTTCCGTTGACATTCATAACCTGAAACACACATTAAAAACCAAATTTTCTTCGCTACCAAAGTATTAGCATTAGGTAAAACTAGAAAACGATCAAATCCAGGAGAAACCATTGATAAAAACCATAAAAAATATGTCAAAACTCACAGCTATCAACTCCCCCAAGCTTAGGTCTTGCTCGCCCTCGAGTGACAAGAAAATAAGGAAGAATAGTGGAGTTTCGAGACTGAAATAAAAGAACTTACAAGCTCAAATTGGTGTCAAATTCTTTTCTTCACAATTCCTACAATCTTAAACATGGTCATACAAGTATTCACAAGATTTCATTGAGTCCACTTCCTAACCATGTATATCTTGCTAGCAACTAAATCATATGCCCGAGCAAGTGTCAAAAGTTTAGCTAGGTAAGTGAAACAAATTCTTTTGGTGACTCTCTTTGTTGAGAGATCAAAACTGTTTGCTCTTGTTTCTTTAATCAATTAAGAGTACTCAAATTGGCACCAAAAACATTCAATTTAAGAACAACTCATCTATTCCCACGTAAAAATTTCAAGACTCTCAAAGCACCTTTTTCCTTTCCTTGTTTTTCAAAACCTCCAGCCCTTTCATAGATAAATCATGCCACTATCTTTAACATGTTAATTGGGACTGTGTTGCGCACTCGTGACCATGCCAATAAATAATTGTTAAGCAATAGTGGGTTAGAGGAGTAGTATAACTTCACTTGGAACGTGAAACCACGAGGAGACTAAAATTTTACCCGTCATAGTATTGCTCCTACAGACGCTTACATAACTCAATAGCCGCAATCAAGTGGTTTCCCACATTTAGATCGTTCATTGGCCAACGGAGTTAATAGTTCCCCATGGAGCATGTCAGTGTTGTAATGACACGCGCAAAGCAATATCTTACTGTAATTATTAGAAAAAGTAGTGACATAATCTCTACTACTTCGAAGTATCCATTTTATCAAACAATTTCATTCAAGGGTGCTATCGAGTCTATTTACATTAAGCTCAAACTGGGTTGAGTAGTTGTAAAATCAAATCCTTTTGGATAAACATGAACTCAACTCATCTTTTAGATGCCTTTTATTGTTGTAAAAATGTAGGAAATATTTTTAACCAAGTCCATTGCTCATTATTTCAAAGCTACAACAAAGGAATAGAATTTATAGGATAGCAAGCTAAGTGGGGAGTGACTCAAGTGCAAGCGAGTAAATAATTGTAGGATCAATTTAAAGTTGCAGAAAAGGTGATGAAAGGAATGTGATACCTCCTCTTGCTTGCTTCGTTCTCATACTTGAGTCGAACCCCCTCTATAATTTCCTATTGCCAAGTCACCTGAAATTGAGCAATTTCCGAGAGAAACAAAGAAACGAATTTGCAATAAAAGTTACAACAAATTTTTTTTATTTTTGGTTTAGGAATGCAAACTGAAAGTAAGCATGCAATTTTGAAGACGTCAAATAAATCAAAAGAAGAAACAAAAATATGAATGCAAGGTTTGGAGGTTTTCAAACCTCCCCCAAGCTTAGGTATTGCCAGGCTTAGTTGTTGTCGTCATTCGGCGGCTAGTGCGGATACTGCTAGTAGTAGTCAGGGAAGTGGATCATGAAGTGACTGAATTTTTGAGTTAAGGAACTCACGTCTTCATTCACTCCTTGTAGAGTGTGGTCAAACTCCCCAACACGCTGGTTGAGCTGCTGAAATTCTTGATAGGGGACGTAGTTGAACCCCTGCTCCGGCTGATTGGGCCATGGGTCCCAGGATCCCCCTTGTTGCTACTGTTGTCCCTCCCAAGCATGGTTGTATTCCTCTCCTGCTCCTGCTCATGTTCTTCCTCATCCTGCTCATGCTGCTCTCCTTCTTATTCTTCTTAATTAGGCTAGAATTCAGCCATGATCACCACCACTTGATCCTTGGTGAGGATGCAGTTGTCCTTCTCCACAACCGTGAAGGCTTGTGGACAAGGCAGCAGAACCTGCTCAACCTGTGCGTCACAAAGATAACCAAACTGATATGCTCGGAGCCTCTTGTTAGCTCGGTAAACACCAGGAAACCACAAGCAGTTAAATATTGGACATCAATAAGTTTGGAGCCATCAACATGTTGCATCACAGGTAATATAATGTTCAATGCATGGGCAAGGTGGGTTACCAATCCACCAATGTGAATGTCACCTTTCTTTTTGTTGCTCTAGTGATGAAAGTGCTAGATGAATAGAGCCGCGGGATTGGGGCTTTGCGGTGCATTGGGGAAGAGTGCCTTGGTGATCATGGCCATGTCCACATTGGCCATGGAACTGGTATCTCCTCTTCCCAGCAGTGTATTGGCGATGAACAAGGTGTAGTAGTGAATTGTTGGGTTCTAAATGGTGGACATCTTCTTCTGGTAGAAGTACCTGTCACCGTTAACAAAAACAACCTCCCAAGTTTCTCCACTTGAGACTCTATATAAATTTGTAATAGTTGACTTCCCATCGCGAGGGAAGCAAAAAACATCACAAAATTGTTCGAAATTTAATTCATAATGCTACTGGTTCATGGTGAATCTTACCGTGCATGCATTACCTTTCTCCCTACGGTCATCATAGAAAGAGGCAAGGAACTCATAGGTAAGCTCGGCGTAGGTATTGTGGCTTGCGTAGGCGAGTAGTGCTAGCCTTGAATTTGCACACATGAGGTCGAAGTTCGCCCTCAACCCTGCCATAGTGAGAAAGCTATCATCGGCCCAACGAGTGGGCATCACCCTCCTTGAAGAAACCATGGCCAACTTGGTGTTGAGATCGGCCCGGTGCCCCGAACTCTCACCATGTCGGTGCTCGCTCTTGCGAAAAATGCTACCAATTTTGTTCATCTTGATGCACTGAAAAATTTCACCATGAAACCTTAGGCATATAGTTTCTACATGATATACAAACGATTCTACGTGCAAAAATTTAATCCTAACATGAGAAATCAAAAGGAAAAACAAAATAGGCTTGAGTTCATCCACTAGATCAATGCGAGAGTTTCAACCATGGAAATCTGAAAATAAAGCATGG